>CM019824.1:2832976-5232976 GCA_009763385.1 Coix lacryma-jobi var. lacryma-jobi
TGAGGGATCCATCGAAGTACATGGTCCAGAGCTCGGCTTGAATCTGTGCCGGCGGGAGCTGAGTGTCGGTCCATTCAGCAACGAAGTCCGCCAACGCTTGCGACTTGATGGCCTTTCGCGGGGCATAGGTGATGGTCTCCCCCATTAGTTCGGCGGACCACTTGGCGATGCGCCCCGTGGCTCCCGATTGTTGACGATCTCTCCGAGGGGGAAGGACGACACCACCGTCACGGGATGAGCGAGGAAGTAGTGCTGGAGCTTGCGCCTTGTGACGATGATGCCGTAGAGCAGCTTCTGGATGTGCGGATACCGGACCTTGGCCTCGGAGAGTACCTCACTGGTGAAGTATACCGGTCGTTGGACCGGCAATGCATGACCCTCCTCGTGCCTCTCGACGGCTATGACCGCGCTAACCACCTGAGTGGTTGCGGCCACATAGAGGAGGAGGGGCTCGGGGGAATCGCCACCTTCGGCTGGTCGCGGGGGCACGAGAATTGGTGCAGAAGTCAGCAACCCCTTCAACTTGGTTAAGGCCTCCTCGGCTTCGGCGGTCCACGCAAAGTGTTCCGTCTTTTTAGCAGGCGGTAGAGGGGTAGTGCTTTTTCCCCCAGCCTCGAGATGAATCTGCTGAGAGCGGCTAGGCAGCCTGTCACTTTCTGCACACCCTTGAGGTCACGAATCGGGCCCATCCTCGTGACTGCTGAGATTTTTTCAGGGTTTGCCTCGATCCCCCGTTGTGAGACGATGTAGCCAAGTAGCATGCCTCGAGGCACACCAAAGACACACTTCTCGGGGTTGAGCTTCACATTCTTGGCCCGGAGGCACTCGAACGTGGTCTCGAGGTCGCTGATGAGGTTCCCGACTTTTTTAGTTTTAACCACGATGTCATCGACGTAGGCCTCGACGGTCTTACCTATGTGCTCGCCAAAGATGTGCTGCATACATCGCTGGTACGTTGCCCCGGCGTTTCGCAGGCCGAAGGGCATCGTAACATAGCAATACATACCGAATGGCGTGATAAAAGAGGTTGCGAGTTCATCGGATTTTCTCATCCTAATTTGGTGGTAGCCGGAATACGCATCAAGGAACGAAAGCACTTCGCACCCAGCAGTGGAATCGACGATCTGGTCAATTCTAGGTAAAGGAAATGGAACTTTTGGACATGCTTTATTCAGACTAGTGTAATCTACACACATCCGCATTTTTCCATTCTTTTTCCTAACTAGTACAGGGTTAGCTAGCCACTCTGGGTGAAATACCTCCTTGATGAATCCGGCCGCCAAAAGCTTGTGCACCTCCTCGCCGATGATCCTGCGTTTCCTCGTCGAAGCGGCGCAGGCGTTGCTTCACCGGTCTGGACCCGGCCTGGATCTCCAAGGCGTGCTCGGCGACTTCCCTCGGTATGCCCGGCATGTCCGAGGGGTTCCATGCAAACATGTCGATGTTCGCACGGAGAAAGTCGACGAGCACTGCTTCCTATTTGGGCTCGAGGCTGGTACTGATGGTCAGCGTCTTGCCATTGGCCGAGGTCGGGTCGACGGGTATTTGCTTGGTGTGCTCAGCCGGCTCGAAGGTGCCGGCGTGACGCTTTGCTTCTGGGGCCCCCTCGGTGGCCAGAGCTGCCAAGGCCTCGAGCGAGTCGAGGTGGACGTTGGCCTCCCCCCGCTCGACGCACTCCACGTCGCAGTGGTATGCGTGCTCGTAGGAGGTGTCAACGGTGATGACCCCTTTTGGCCCCGGCATCTTGAGCTTCAAGTACGTGTAGTTAGGAATCGCCATGAACTTGGCGTAGCCTGGCCGGCCGATGATGGCGTGGTAGGTCCCTTGGAAGCCGACACCTCGAAGGTGAGCGTTTCCTGACGGAAGTTTGCCGGCGTGCCGAAGCAAACCGGCAGGTCGATGCGCCCGAGGGGGTGGGCCTTCTTTCCTGGTACTACTCCGTGGAACCCCCCGACGCTGGGTCGGAGCTGTCCCTCTGAAATCCCCAGGAGGTCGAGGGTCTCGAGGTATATGATGTTGAGGCTCGAGCCCCATCCATCAACACCTTGGAGAACCGAACGTCGATTATGATGGGGTCGACGACGAGGGGTAAGCCCCCGGGTTTATGACACGGTCCGGATGGTCGTCACGGTCGAACGTGATTGGCGCATCGGACCAGTCAAGATACCGGGGGGCGTCGTGGCCAGCGAAAAGATTTCCCGGCGCTCCTTCTTTCTTTCTCGAGCTGAGAGCCCGACGGTCGGCCCCCGTAGATCATGTAGCAGTCGCGCACCGGGGGGAAGTCGCCATCTGCGTTCCTGCCGCCGCGTCGATCGGTATCCTTTCCCTTAGGCGCGTCTTTCCTTTATCGCCGAGCTTGGAGTAGTAGCCCTTCAACAGTCGGCAGTCTTTCAACTTGTGGTTTACGGGGCCCCTGTGGTAGGTGCAGGGATCCTCGAGCATCTGGTCGAAAACAGCCCCGTCAGGGGGGCCTCGGGGCTTCTTAGGCTCGAGGGCGCCCGCGAGCACCTCTTTGTCGTCGTCGTCATCGGCGCCACGCTTCGCCTTCTGGCCCTTGCGTTTGTTTTTCTTCCTTTTGTTGCCGTCATTGTTGTCGTTCTTGGCGTCGTTGCCCTTGTTGGAGCCCTCCGGCGCGATCACCGCCTTGCCTTTGTCCGTGGAACGGCCAAAGAAGGCCCCCACTGCTTCGTCGCCCGAAGCAAAGCTGGTGACGCGATCCATCAGGTCCTCGACCGTCCCGGGACGGTAGCGTCCTAGCTCATGAACAAGCTCTTGGCATGTCGTGCCCGCGAGGAACGCTGAGATGACGTCCTCGTCAGGCACGTGGGGGAGCTCGAGACGCTGCTTCGAGAACCGTCGAGCAAAGTCGCGGAGGGGCTCGTCCGCCGCCTGCCTGCAACGCCGTAGGTCCCAGGGGTTGCCTGGACGCACGCAGGTCCCCTTGAAATTCCCGTCGAAGACCCTGACTAGGTCGGCCCAGTCATGGATCCGATCCGGCGGGAGCCCCTCGAGCCACCGCGGGCGGTGTCCGAGAGGTAAAGTGGGAGTTGACGTATGATCACGCGGTCGTCGTTCTTCGCTCCGCCCAGTTGGCAGCCAAGGCGGAAGTCCGAGAGCCAGAGCTTGGGCTCGACCTCCCCGTCATACTTCACGATGTTGGTCGGCGGTCGGAAGCGGTCGGGGAGGGTTGAGCTGCGGATGGCCCGCTGAAGACTCGGGGGCCCGGGGGCTCGAGGACCTGCCGGTCCTCGTCGCTGTCGTAGCGCCCCCCTCGATGGGCGCTATAGCCACGCTCTTGGGCCCCCTTGTCCTTGCGCCGTCGGTTGATGTCGTTGCGGGCGTCGTTGGGGTCTCGAGGTGGCCGGTTGTCGACGATCCGTTCGCGGACTGGCCTAGCTCGAGAGGCGTCCGGCTGGTGGACGGATGCCTCGCGAGCGTCGTGGGGCGTGTCCGCCGGTCTCCCCGAGGCTGCTCCGCGTCGGCGTGACGCCGAGCTCTCGGCCTGCTGTACCGCGGCTGTCTCGAGGAGGTTTTTCATTTCTCCGAGCATGCGCCTGGCGTCGGGGTTGGAGACGGCGGGCAGGTCACGGAGCATCATAGCCGCCGCCACCACGTTCTGCCCGCTCGCGGGAAACATACCTCAGGGCGTGCTGGTGCCCCGTCCTCGAGGATCCGCCGGTGGACCTCTCGAGCCCGGCCTCGAGCTCCGGCTCCCGGGGCTGGGGTGGTTCCTGCATCAGGGTTTGCCGGAGCTGCAGCAGGTGTCGCCGTTCTTCCTCGGCTTTGGTGATTGCCTCTTGCACTTGTGCGAGTTGCGCCGCCCGGCCGTCGTCGTGCTAGGCGGTACAGCCGGTGCTGGAGGTTCGTCCCTTCCCTGAACGCGTGATCCGCCTGCCGCGGCCACGTCGCTAGGTCCCTCTAGGTCGAGCGCCGGCCTGTCGTCGTCGCCTTCGTCCTCGGTATCGCATACGACTCCCTCGAGTTGGAAGCACTCCCTGGTGGGATCCCAGAGGTCGGGGTCGTGGTAGTCGTATTCGTCGGAGTCGGAGCTGTTGACGGCACGCCGCCTTGGCCGATGCTGGGACCGCAGCTCGCGGTACCATTCTCCGACGGTGGCTCGCCGAGGTGGCTCGAAGGCTCGCAGAAGTCGCGGTCGACGCACGCGGGGTGGACGATCTCCAGGTTGGCCATGGCCTGCAGCAGCGCGCCCGAACGCTGCTCCCGGTCCGCCACCGTCGGTCCTGATGGCGCTCGTCGAGGCGGTGGGGTATACAGCCGCAGAGTTGTCGAGGCCGACCGGGAACCGCTGGCGTCGAGCGCGGCGCGACCCGTGCGGGAGGAGGCTGAGTGGCGTCGACGGCGCACGGCTCGGAGGCCTCTGGCCTGGTTCCTGGTCCGTACGCATGATGAATGCGAAGTCGCTAGGCGGGCGCGGGTGCGCCCTGGAGGTCTCCGGCCGCGCGCCGGGCTGGTTTCCCCTTGGGGACCCTGCACCGGCTACGGGGGCGTGGTGTTTGCCGCGGGCACCGCCTGCGCCCGGCGACGACGGTGACGACGGCGCCGCTCGCGATGTGGCGACGTGTGGTGGTGCGGGCGACGCGTCACGCCCCCCGCGCGGGGTGGCGTGACACGCCCTCCGCTCGGGCCCTCCGTGGAGAGCAGAGTCAGCTCGTTGCCGTTGCCTGTGGCCAGGAACTCGAGGCTCCCGACCAGACGACGGCACCAGCCAACTCAGCACAACGAAGAAGAGGGGATGAAGCCATCCAGGAATCAACGAGAAATCGGCTCGGACACGCGAAGTCCCCTACCTGGCGCGCCAACTGTCGGTGTTTCGTACCCGGGGTATCACACCAACGAGTGATATGATCGCGTGCTTCTCTTCCTGGATGGTGATGCAAGAGGACACAAGGATTTATCCTGGTTCGGGCAAAGAAGGCCCTACGTCCAGCGGGGGGGATGTTCTTGTATTACTTGCACCTAAGTGCTTGTACAGGGGAGAATACAAGCTCAGTGAGCGTGGACCGGAGTCCGGACTCGTGCCTGTGTGTGGACTCGTGTGTTGTGTCCGTCCTCCTGAATGAGGGCCCTGGTGTCCCCTTTTATAGAGCAAGGGGGCCAGGGTTACATAAGGGTATTACAGGTGTCGGGGCGTACGGTGCCCCATACGGAGAAGGGTAGGAACCCTGTCTTGTCGGGGCCACTGGAGCCGATGTGATCGTTGCTGTTGAGGCGTCCTTGGGTCGTGGCTTCCATCCTGGGCGCGGACGTGGTGGGCGGCAAGGCGGGAGCCGTACAGCACCCATCCCGGAATGTACAGGACGCGGCGGGTCCCTCCGGGTCTTGGGGTACCTGTCCTCCAATAGCATGAAAGTAGTTAGGGCTCGAAGGGCGCGGAGCCGGCCTCGAGGTGGTGCCACGGGGGCTCGAGGGGCGCGGAGCCGGCCTCGAGGTGTTACAGTGCAGGGCTCGAGGGGCGCGTAGCCGGCCTCGAGGGGTTACAGTGCATGGCTTGGCCGAACAGTGCTGTACTGGTGCCCTTTTGCCCATGCTTGTGGTGAAAACGAGACTTGACCTTTACACCGAGTTACTGTGGTACATGCTGTGCACTAGTGGACATGACCGGAGTAGGTGAAGGCATTAAATGCGTGGTATGGGCTGGTACGGCTGTCTGTACAGCTCGAGGTCCGTGCGTTAAGGCTCGAGGTGTAGGGGCGCGCTCGCCCGAGGCCTGGAGGGCTCGGGCGAGACGGAGAGCGATCGTGCTCGCCCGAGGCCTTGCTCGGAGGGCTCGGGCGAGGCGGAGAAAGAGCGTTCGCCCGAGGCCTGGCTGGGAGGGCTCGGGCGAGACGGAGATAGAGCGTTCGCCCGAGGCCTGGCTGGGAGGGCTCGGGCGAGACGGAGATAGAGCGTTCGCCCGAGGCCTGGCTGGGAGGGCTCGGGCGAGACGGAGATAGAGCGTTCGCCCGAGGCCTGGCTGGGAGGGCTCGGGCGAGACGGAGATAGAGCGTTCGGGTGTTTGCGTTGATTGAGGGTACCTTTTTGTACCCCGACTTAGTCAAAGATTGAAATGTTTAACTTAAGACAAAAATTAAAGTGGAACTTAATAAAATACAAAGGGAGTACTAACAATAAAACACAGCCAAAAAAATTTCCTACGTATTGTTGCAACAGGACATTGCCCCGTTTCTTCTTATTTTTACAAGCACCGGGAATTGCATGGTGTTTGGATTGAGGACTAAAGTTTAGTCTAACATATTCAATGTTTGGATGTTAATAGGAGGACTAAAATATAAGCTAATGATAAAAACTATACAGAAGTCGTGACTAATTCACGAGAAAAAATTAGTAACTAATTAATCTATTATTAAAACACGGATTTTTGTAGCATCGCATTTTTAAATTATGGGACTAATTAGGCTTAATCAATTCATCTCGTTCCTAGCATAAATTTTAGTCTTGTCACATCGAATTTTACAGCCCTAATTTAGTCTATAAAAATAGAGTAATTTAAAACTAATTTGTTAGCCGAAGACTAATTTAAACTTAATTAGTTTATGATTTGATAGTGTGATGCTACAGTAAATATTTGCTAATAATAGATTAATTTACCTTAATAGATTCATGTTGTTAATTAACATTGACAGTGTAATTAGTTTTATAATTAGTTTATTTTTAATAGACTAAATTAGTACCGGAACATCTGATATGACAGACTATTTTTTTCCTAGACCACGACAGACACACATTCACATCTATTAACCTAGCTTGATAAAAAAATACTATATGTATATAAATAGCGATATTGATGAACATTCCACCTTCTGTATCTACCTATAAAGAGGATTTATGGATGCCATTTATGCATGAATTCAGCATGCACTTAGGTAAGCTAAAATTAGATCTCATTTGGACAAAAGAGACCTCAAAATTTTCACGCGCAACATAGAGCAGGCATATGCATGAACTGTCCAATCAAACACCATTATTGTGTTGCTCGACTGAACCAGAGCAGAAACCAAACAAAAGCAAACAAAACGCAGCTTCATGATCTCAGCCTGAGGGAGAGGTGGACTTATGGATGTCATTTATGCATGAATTCAACATGCACTTAGGTAAGCTAATATTAGATCTCATGTGGACAAAAGAGACCTCAAAATTTTCATGCGCAACAGAGAGGAGGCATATGCATGAACTGTCCAACCAAACACCATCACTGTGTTGCTCGACTGAACCAGAGCGGGAACCAAACAAAAGCAAACAAACGCAACTGCATGATCTCAGCCTGAGAGAGAGGAGGCATGCTATGATGCTATGTAGATACGAGCTAGGGCGAGCTCGTTGTGGAACCAATCACGCCCATAACTATTCTACCACACACGCGCTCTCTCTCTCTCTAAACGAGTAAAAAATACTAATAGAGAATATCTTACATGTAGGACATATGTCATAAAAAGAAATGGTTTTTTTTTGTGTGTGGGCTCTGTTTGTTTGAACATATCAGCCAGCTTATTGGACATACTACGGCTTATTCTCTCTCATAGAACACTACTGGAATAAGCAAAATAAATTTAAGTGAACATACCCAATTACCAAGATGGCATCTGATGCACTAGCAACAACAAAAAAAAAGGATAGACATACTCTTTCCTTCCTTGACTGTGTTAGCCTCTTTCTCCACTTGCAACCAAATCTTCTGAGTGAAGAGAATCCTCTCTATACACATGTTACTTGTTCCTCATCTCTAGTTTCAACGTAATAAGGATATCTTAGGTTCATAAAAAAACTATTTAAGATATGTTTCACAACTAATGATAATACCATGATGGATTAGTGGCATAGAATTCACTAGCAATAAAATCAGGAGAAATATGCTCTATTTGTCACAATCTATATTAGGCGTACGTATCTATTCGCTAAGAATTTTTATAATGTAATCGCAGATCTCTTAGATTTAAGCAATAATAGAGAATAAGTATCTTATTTTCTGATTGAAGCATGAGCTGGTAATAGTTGACCCTATATAAACCAAGCAACTACAATGCTTCAGCAACTTATGTAGAAATTGGTTGTATTCATTTCTATAATTTTAATAGGTCTATCTTATATAGAGATTGTTTATTTAAGGTGGTTATACTGCTATAACAGTTGTGGCTATACAATCATCTCAAATGAACAATCACTACATAAGATAAATTTATTAAAACTATAATTTTGTAGATAGTTTTATGTTGTTGTTACTGCTACTATAATAACTGTTTAGATATACACAGGTAGTAGTAAAATAAGAGAACGAGTAGTAGATGTTGACACAAAATCAGATGCCACTAGATACACTAACAGTAAAATTATAAGGGCAATATCGTGTATCACTAGATACACCCGCGGTAGAAACAGGGGTAAAAATTGGGGAGTGAGTTGATGACACTAGCCACTGAAGGTACAAAATCAGATGCTACTGGATACACTGGCAATAGAAATGGAAGGGCAATATCGCGTATCACTACTGGATACACCCACGGTAGAAATATAGTGGTAAAAATTAGAGAGCAAGACTGGTGGCACTGACTACTGGAGATGTAAAATCAGGTGTCGTGTCACTAGATACACTGCTAGTAGTAATGGATGGATAGTATCGTACTCGTATATCCCTGCTGGATACACTCGCAGTAGGTGTCACTAGATACACTGACAGTAGAAATGAAAGGACAATACCGTATACCCTCCTGTATACACTCGCAATATAAACGAGAGTGGTAAAAATGAGAGCGGTAAAAATTGGGGAGTGGGCTGGTGGCAGTGGGGGTGCACCAGCACTCCAGCAGTAAAAACAGGAGCCGCAGAGGCGCACTCTCCCTTGCCTCCTCTGTCCTCCCTCTTATCTGTGTCGTCGTCGGCCCCTTCTCCACCCACAACCAAACCCTCAGCAGCCGCACCAAATCTCGTCTCCGCCTCCGGGCCCCCAAGCGCGCCGCCACCGCCGCCGCCGCCGCCGCTGGCGGGACCACGAAAGGACGCGCCGACACCGGATCTGCGACTCGCCGGGCTCCGAACGCACGCCACTGAACGGACGCGGGGCTTGGCTGCTCGATCGCACCGCCCGGAAAAGGGAGAGCCCCGCCGTGATTTAACCAGACACACCGAACGCGCAGCTCCTCCGGGCCAGGGGCCGGAGAGAATCCATGCAGCCGAGGTCCCGCATTCGGGGCCGTGACCCGCCTCCGCCGCCGCTGTCGGGAGGACGCTACCGTCGCCGATCCCCGGCCCCGCCGTCGCCGCGGCACCAGCGCCGCCCGCGTGACCCGCCCCCTCCCCAGCTGAAGAGGCGCAGCTCCGAGCTGCCGCCGCCGCGGCGATACGAGGAGAATCCGAATCCCCTCCCCAACGGCTTCGCTGCCGCCGCCGAGAGGCGTTCGCGCGGCGACATCCTGCTCGAGGCCGGCCGACTGGCCGCTCACTACTTGGTCGCCAAAGGCCTCCTCCCCGAGCACGTTCTCCTGGCAAGGGAGGATCTAAATCACAATCCCAGTTACCGCCCCGAGCCCCCCGTTCCCGTTCCTGCTCCGGCTCCCGCTCCCGCTCCGGCTCTGTCTCCGCCTCCGCCTCCCTCCAGCTATGGGAGGAAGAGAGACGAGGACGACGGACCGAGGTGGCGGCGGAGTGGAAGTGGAGCCGGGGACCTTGGCCGTGTCTCAAAGTGGGACGACGACAGGGAACCCAGGAAGTCGGGGTGGGACAGGAGGAGCCACAGCTTTGACGGGAGGCGCAAATACAACGTTGGCGGTGATGCTGACCGGGGCGGCCGCCGGACAAGGGACTACAATGAACCGAAGAGACCACCAATGTCAAGGTCCTATTCGCATAACGATCGCCGGGCTTCGGCTGATGGCAGAGTAGATCGAAGGAGGAGAAGCAGGAGCAGAAGCAGGAGCAGGAGTAGAAGCAGGACCAGGAGCTACTACAGTGGCAGCAGGAGAGATCCAGATTTGAGGGCAGGCACTCGCGATTTGGATCGCACCAAGATGCCAGACTCTGGCATTGTTCCTGCTGGTGGTGGTGATGGGAATGTGCACAATGCGGGTGTCGATGAAATACCAATGCAGCTGAAGGTTCCTAGTTCAGTGGTGGTTATGGAGATGAATGACAGTGCTGTTGAAGCTGTGGCTATTGAAGATATGCAGGTGGAGTCAGAGACAGCTAGACTGGATCATGCTCAAGACATGTCTGAAGGCGAGGATGGTGAGTTTGCAGAAGAGATTTCTGAAGACGAGGATGGTGAGTTTGCAGCTTCTGACTTGAATGATGAAGATGGTGATGAAATGGATGACACCCAGAGCCAACCGTCTGATATGCATGTTCATACATCTGAATCTATTGAGGAACCTGTCCATAGACAGTCCCTGCTCAGCAATGCTGAAGAGGGAATGGAAACTGGCATTGCACACATGGATGCATGTATGGTAGAGTCATTGGCAGAGAACAATGTTTGTTCTGAAACAAGGTATGAAATGGAGGCTCCACAAGATGGAGCTGAAACTACTGTCGGTGATCTTTATAGAGATGAACAAGAGCAACCATTGACAGAGGATAATGGTTGCTCTGAAGTAAAGTATGAGACGGAGGCTCCACAAAATGGAGCTGAAACTGCCATTGGTGATCTTTATAGAGATGAACAAGAGCAACCATTGACAGAGGATAATGTTTTCTCTGAAGTAAAGTATGAGATGGAGGCTCCACAGGATGAATTTGAAACTGGTGTTGGTAATCTTGATAGAGATGAACAAGCACAACTATTGGCAGAAAATAATAATTGCTCTGAAGTAAGGTATGACATGGAGGCTCCACAAAGACAAATTGAGGTTGAAACTGGTGTTGGCGATCTTAATAGAGATGACCAAGAGCAACAATTGATGGTGACCGATGGTTACTTTGAATTAAGATATGAAACAGAGATTCCACAAACTGAAGTTGAAACTGTTGTCGGTGATCACAGTAGGGATGAACAAGAGCTGCCAGCTTGGTACAAAATTTTTGATCTCAACGTCATTGAAACTCCAGTGGGCTGTGAGGTTTCCGAGATTTCATGTGGTCATCCAGCAGATGATCTTTGTGATTCTGTCCCTGATTTAGTTGGTCCAGTGAACCAACAAGCAAATGATGGTACTTCAGAAATTCAAGGTCAAGATGATCATTCAGGGACCAGTCAGATATTGGAGGATGAGTCTGATTTGAATAACTATGATCTGAACAATGAGGCTGATGAACACGCACAGGATGATACTCCGGAAAATCAAGTTCAAGACGAGAATGCAGAGGATAATCACATACTGGAGGATGGGCATGATTTGACGAAGTATGATGTGAACAATGCGGCTGGTGAGCATGCACATGATAATCACCTGGTGAAGAATGTGGAAATACTTCAAAATCATAGTATGGTTGCGCATATTTCAGATAATTGCCATATGAACAATGAGAAAATGCTTCTAAAGCAAAATGTGGATGAGCAAGAGATGGAGAACGAGCAGATGCTTATAAATCGGGTCAGTACTGTTCAAGTTTTGGATAGTCACCATGTGAACGATGAAGAGTTGCTGCTAGGTCATGGTGCAGATGATCATCATCAAATGGAGCCAAATCCCATGGCTTTTCCTTCGGGTGTTCATGATTTGGATAACTACTATCTGAGCGGCAAGCAAATACTTCTGAATAATGATGCAGACCAACATGCAGGAGATATACACCATTTGAAGGATGGGCAAATTATTTTAGATGAGGCTGCAGATGGACAAGCTAGAGTTCACAATATGGGCAATGGACGAACAATTCCTGTAATTGATCTGGAAGTTGATTATGCGCAGCAGTCTGCCAGCAGAAATACAGGAGAATATCTAGAATCCATGTAAGTTTTTTTAGATTCTTTTCTACGGTAGTCTTGAGGAGTTGAGGAAAATCCATGACACCTGGACATGTTTGCTGAGCAGAAGTGATACCTCGCATAAATACATGGATAATGTTCTACAAGAACCTCAAGTTCTCCTGACAATCTTCAGTCTAACACACAAGCAGCTTCTCCAACCGTCGCACCAGATTTTCGAAATTGGTGTACTGGAAACGATGCTGTGAATGCACAGGTAAGAATGCTATTTTATTTAGGTATTTGTCCTTGCATCAAGCAAAGCATTATCATTGGCAAGTAAATTGTTAGTCGATCACTTTCTATCTAATGCTAGGAATTCGATTCTGATCTTGAATCTTCATATGTTCAAGGCAAAATTCATGCCCATGTCTATTGTTGTTTTTTATTCCCTGCATTAACTGTCGCTGTTCTTCTTGACTGCAGTCAGTAATATTGCATTAATCTATGTGATCCATTTCTTCAGGTGATTCCCATTTCCCAGTGATGATGATGTGCTGTATATTGGATTCAATAATATGTGATTTGGTGCGTACTCCCACTTCTTTGAGTTTTCCTTTCCCAGCATGCATACTCATTGTTCTTGCCATACTTCTTATACATTCATGTCTATTTAGTCCGGAGGATGAAAAAGGTATCACCATCCCCATTTTATCGTGGTGTGGTCGTACCACACCAGCAAGTAGATGTTCGAGACATCAGCGTAGATCTCTATTTATTTTCCAAACAAGTAATGGTGGTTGGGGATGTACTCATCAGAATTATATGTATTGGCCACAAACCCCAAGCTAGTTGTGATGAGATTTTTTAGCCAAGTGTCATATTTCTGCATTATTAAAATCTTACATGTAGCATTTCAATACACATTGTAATATGTGTACTCTACTGAATCCATTGAGATTCACTACCATCTTTTGGAGCCACAGTTATTGGACTCATCAATGTGTTATGTGTTTTAGATGCTGGTATGCTTTACATATTAGATTATATGCCATGCTAACATTTATGTGTTTGGCACTTGTAAATAGCAAAGGCATGAAATTTGCTATTTAACTGAAAACCAAGTTTAGCTGGAAACAGAAAATAATGGATTTATGCTGTTTTTAGATGCTTGAAGTCTGCAGACATCCACATAATATTTGACTATACAGTGAACCCTGGGCTGTATATCTAAATGATGACAATTGTTTTTTATTACTGATGAACATGCATGTTAACATGTTTCCACTTTGGATAAACTGAAATCTGTTTTCTGAAATCAAGCAATTTAATGCTTCAGAGTTTATTGATTTCTCCCATTAGTTTATCTATATGTTTCTGCATGCTCAATGACTGTTTCGCTAGTCATCATTCAAATTGCCTTATTGCATGCATGCACTGCTGTGGGACAATGACGAGTACTATTCAATTTTTTTTGTTCCCTGATTTATGAACCAAATCTCCTTTTTCTTCTTGGATATCAGAAAACATTTCAGTTTACTTTGCTATGTAACAGCTTCATTTTCTGCAGTGTTGCTTCTGCCATCATCACAATTTAACTTATTTCCTTCCGTTTGTTTTCTTTTGTTTCCTCAGAAGTTATGAATGTCTAGGACCTGCCATCCTCTGAGCTTGGGAAATCCTTGTGAGCCTTGGGACCCTGCAGTCTGGGTGCATTCAGACCCTACACACCGATCGTGGGAAGACTGCAACAGACCGGTTGCTGAAGTTAGTTTAGTTTAGTCGACTGGCCATTATTCTGTGTGTTGTGCAGTAGTAATTTCTTTTAGATTCCTTATTAACTAGTTGGTTTAGTGATACTTCTGACCCCGAGATATAGTTGCGACGTCAGTATGTCTAGGTAGCTGAATAGATCGTTTCTTTTTCACTAGAAATGATTTGGCCGTTTTGTTCTGCGCCAGTCCTGCTTTTCACTGGAACTGTGAAGTGCATAGAGAATATTACGCTTCTCGTGCAGCTCGTCAGACAGAGGTTGTTGCTCGCGCGGGTGTAGCAATAACCATTTCATTCGATTCTAACCTAACTAAACCTTTTTGAGAGTAATTCTAACCTAAGAGCATCTCCAAGGGTTTTGCATTTGAGGTTTGCATTTGAGTAATTTGCCAAAAAGCTTCAAAAGAGCTATCCAACGGTTTTGCATTTTTACTTTGCAATTTGGACAACTTGGCAAATGAGGGAGCAAACTTGGCAAAAATGCCAAGCCGTGGACGACTTTGCAAACCTCATCGCGCGAGCAAAGTCGCGCGCGAGGAAAGCGCGCGCACCTGAAGACCTTCTATTTTTATCCTTTGCCAAGTCCAAATGCCAATTCCCTTGGAGATGATCTATTTTTATCCTTTGCATTTTGTTATGGGAGTTTGCAAATACCAACAAATGCCAAGTCAATTTGTCAAAGCCCTTGGAGATGCTCTAACTGAAGCATGCAGTACACATCTGATATTCTGATCTGCCGTTGTCGAGATAGGTGGATTTTTATCCCGGATCTGCCGTTGCAGTTGACATCACAGGGAAGCCGGAAGCAGCTGTTTGCGGCGTGATAGGCTGAGCTATCTACTGTCCACGGCATTTCTGGCGTGATCTCATCGTCTCCACGACATTTCTGTTGGCACACTGCCAAATTATGACCTCGACTCGATAGCTGTTGTCCAGACGTGCCTCGTTTGACATGACTGTGTTTTGCTGCCAGGAGACCCTGCGGCCGTGAGACCCACGTTTAGTTCCCAAAATTAATTTTTCAAGATTTTCGTCGTATTGAATCTTTAGATGTATGCGTGGAGCATTAAACATAGGTAGTGCAACTGATTGTACTTTAGGTACGTTCGTCCCTGGTGTTCCCTTCGCGGCGGCCGTTGCCTCGTCAAGGACGGAGCGATGCCACATGGGCCCGGAGAATATGGGCCACAGGCCCATAGTCTCAGAAAGTCGGCCCGAAGTGCCGATCCGGCCCATTAGCAATCTCGCCGTCAAGCCGTCGAGGCGAGAGCTCCGTGGAAGCTTTGCTCCTTGCTGCACTGCAAGAAGGCCTAGGTCCGTTCGAGGCGGCGGCGGACAGACTGCTCTCCGCTCGGCTTGGCTTGGGCGGCTGCCGCGTCGCGCAGCGCACCTGCGGGCGGGCACTGGCCAGCGGCTGGGTGGTCCACGGCCGGGGCAGCCAGGGGCGTCGTCGCGTTCGCTCCCACTGAGGCCGGCGGCGGCGGCTCCGCGGCTGGAGGCCGGCGCAGCGAACACGGAAGAGGAGCAGCCGAGCAGGTTTGAATACTCTGAGTCTGAGTCTCTGATCGATTGCAGTTGCAGCACCAACTGTGAATCAATTCAATATTCAGTTGGCTTCCCACTTACTCATATTATTACATAGTATTCGGTATTTTTGAAACCTCTTCGATATCGCTAGTTTGCTACTACGGTGATGAAAATAAGGGCAAAGGAAGTGAAATACTAGACTCAGGAAAGACAGACATAACTTCCAAGATCTTTTCACTGAAAACTGAATCTTGATCACCAACCCAGGGTAGCGATGGCAACTATTGTTGTTATCGTGAAACTGAACAGTTCAGAGAGTAAGTTAAGTGCTGGACTGGAGGTGCACGTCTCCACGCTTACTCTAAATGTTTTGAAGCAAGAGACATAATGACACAACACAATAGATCCAATGGTGAAAACAATCGGAAATGCCAAGCTTTGATTTGCCGAACAAGGGCGCAATGCCATCAGTAACGACTAACGATTATTAATCCATGCAATATGCTACGCGCTTAATAAATCATCAGAATAATACATACTCAATCCTGCTGATTAAATTAGACATCAAGATCGTATCAATAACATCGATTAGAATTGCTACTCACAACCACCATTTTCACTGTGAGTCCATCTGTGCTCACAGTTGCATGTGTTCTGCTATATATTATACAATTATAAATGTGTGGTAGTATATATGTCAAATACTAAACTTTAGATTGTTCCTTTTTTTTACCCCCCTTCATATCTTTTAATACCTAACCTCAAAATACTGGACCTGCCACTATTGCAGGTAAGGGGAGAGGTTCTGGCTATGCTCGCCGTGCAGCCACCATCGCTGCCTGAGGTGGCGGGTGAGGATGAGAGCAGTTGCCGTGGTGTCTTCATGGAGTTCATGACCAAGTAATTCATTCTCTCTTATGCGAATGGAATCTGTTTCCTTTTTTCTTACTGAAATTCGCCTGAGCTAAGCTGATTCTTCCATCTGTGGCAACACAGGGTCGCTCAGTTCGAGGAGCTCGCTGAATCTGGGGAGCGATTGCTTGGGAGATTTTGTGAGGAGCTTGGTTAGTTACTCTGATACGCTCTCCTTCCTCTTTTGTTGGCACAACTGGTATGCATGGAGGTTCAGTTTATATTATCCACTGGGACGCCATTTAATCTTTAACATTGTGATGGTATTATGTACTGTTCACTGGTTCATTTTCTGTATGTTGACTGATTCACTGAACAATCTTATTGCAGAGTATTTTCGTAGGCCACAGATTCCTAAGGAATCAGATGTCATGAATCAGATACTTAAATCCAACTGCACTGTCAGAATGAGGTCCTATATTGAAGCTGGTTGCAGGCTTCACTGTCAAAACATCTCGAACATAAATCAGCGTGAGTTATATCTGTTCGCTTGAGCTATAAGCGAGCTTTAATCCATACAAATCAGCTGTTGAACAGTGTTTTCCTCTCACAATAGATCAACCGTACAAATAAGCAGACGCCGCTTTAAGTCCTGCCAAACAGATAGTGAACAACCTTTTTTATTCTTACATGGTACTGGTTGATATGACTCGCTTATCTGAATTCGTTTTGTGCATGTTTTTTTTCCTGAACTGAAGTAGGACAGACTATGAAGGTCCTGACTGTAGAGTTTTCTTTCATATTGTGATTTTTGAGTTAATTCTATGTATTCTGCTGTTATTCTTGGATTTCTTATTGAAGTATGAGTTCTAGACAACATAATTGTTCAATTTTAATGATAATTCCGTACCCTTTAATCAGTTTGATATTGATTTTTGCTTTTCCTTGTGTCAGTAAGCTCATGCGAAGATGGACTTAAAGATCATATAAAGAAAGGTACTGTATCTTATATGAGTTTGTTTATCTTTATCCTATTCAATATTCACAAGCACTTTTTAGTGCTAAGTCCTTGCTGCAATTCTTGTGCAAAATTTGTAGACTGCTTGAGTGGCCAGATGCAGTCCGATTGGCGCAGCAAACATTTGCTTGCGATCCAAAGGGATTTATTCTTATGTTGGACAGAGAAGCGTTAATTAATGTTAAAGTGACAATCGTAATTCTGCATTTTATGTTGTGCAATAAACAATAATGATAGCGTAGATAGAGCGACCGGATCAATTTGGTCAAGATACCGTTTTTAGATACCAACTCATTTGTTTACCAGTTACCCAGTTTGAAGCCATATATTTGTCATGTTTTGGTTTTGCATGGCTGTTTGGCCATAAGTCCCTCCTACCCCCTCCTTCTTAAGAATAGGAAGGAGGGCTGACTATCTTTCCGTTAGTAGACAGAGGGAAAACGTTTGGCCAAGATATATTCATCAAT
Organism: Coix lacryma-jobi var. lacryma-jobi; assembly: GCA_009763385.1. Taxonomy (NCBI): domain Eukaryota; kingdom Viridiplantae; phylum Streptophyta; class Magnoliopsida; order Poales; family Poaceae; genus Coix; species Coix lacryma-jobi. The sequence goes on from CM019824.1 coordinate 2,850,468, forward strand.
GTCATTTTAATGTTGTCTTTGGTTCATATTTTAAAGTTAGAGCATGGGTTTATAATATCACCTTTTTTAACATGTTTGTGAAACTCTTAGACTCTAATTGACCTTGTGTTCTTTTATTTTCTCCTAGTTAAGACTTTGCTTGAAGAGCTTGAATGTCTAGTTGAGAATGTCTATGGCATCACACTAACAGCCAGTTTAAGTGCTCTGGAAGTTTCAGACAGTCAGTGTCTTGACATCATGCTAAGTACCGATTGCTGCTTCATGGAGGTAGAGGTTTCTGTTTCCATATTCCTTTTTCTAGTACTTTCAGTGTTTTGTTCATCAGAGAAAAAACTTGCTGTCTGCAATGATGAAGTGAAATGGAAAATGGGTGACAGGATGTTTCTACACAAGAGGAGAATAAAAGTGCAGATCAGTTGGATACAGATGTATCATTTGTTACAGTGATGGTCATGGTTCGCAACATGCTGAAGCTTGACTACATGATGCAGGTAAATTAAATCGCACCCTTGTGCCAGACCCAGAATGTGCATTTGATTTCGCGCTTCACATTCTGTGGCATCCCAGCTCAATTTCTTTCGCCATCTTGATTAACGAAAGCTGCTTTTCTCTTGTACAGGAAAAGATTGTCGGTGCATTATCTTTGAAAACACCATCATCAGAGCTCGAGGGATACTGCCTCATGTGGGATTTACGCCCTTACATGGATGACGATGTGATGCGCCTCGCGTGGAACATGTGTCCTTGAAACTTTGGCGTTCACGATGATAGCAAGGGCAAGGTGGGTGGGTGAAGCAGCAAGTTGTCGTTGCGCAAGACTCAAACGCGATCCTTTGAACAGCTGGGCATTGAGGCTTGGAGTTGTTTCTGCTGGGAATTGGGATGGATGTCTCCAAGTCATCTTTCTCCCATCGAAGGTAGATGGATGCCTCCAAAGTCCTTTACCCCCATCGAATGTAGGCGTCTGGTCTGTTCATGTGTTGGTAGAATAGTAGAAGATAGAAATGTATTCAGCGTGATGTATGTAGAACCGTGTACATGGATAACAACGTGCTTGTGGGTTCATGATTGTGTCCTGGAGAAACCCATATAGTTTGTCAAATTGAGTCCCTTTTTGAGTTTTTTTTTATTTGAAAAAGTTTTTTTTTTTTTTTTGGAGAAAGACCCAAAACTGCTTGTGTGTGACAGTGCTGCTGTTGCCTTTTTCTTTCTGCTATTCCCTGTCGTTTTCTTTTCGGAAGAGACTTTGAGAAGTACTTCCTCCGTACCCATATTACATATTAGTTGACGTTTTAAAAAAGATTAGAGTCAAACATTGAGAATATAAATCATCAATAACTATTAAGTTTTTAAGTTTACAAATATAAAAATTATATAAATAGATTTGTCTTGAAGAATACTTTGATAAAAGTATACCTATATCACTTTTTCATAAATATTTTTATAAAAATAAGAGGTTAAAGTTGTGTTTTGAAGACCGTGTCGCTGTCCTAAACGTCAACTAATATATCATGGAGCCCTCTGTCTCTTTTTTGTTTGTCGTTTTAGAGAATCGGTGCTAGTCAAATGCTTCTAAGTTTAACTAAGTTTTAAAAAATACTAATAATACTGTATCTATCTCTCCAAACAAACAAGTTATGAAAATAAATTCTAGGCATTCACAACGCAGACTAAATTTATTTATTAGGAGTATCTTGAAGAATACTCCCAAGTCAAAATGCCTACGCCGACCCGACCCGACCCAGCCCAGCCCATCCGCGAGGAGCCACCGCAACCGCATGCCACTGCGCCGCCTCGCGCCTCTCCTAGCGAGCCTGCGCCGGCGCTCCTCCCAAAACCCTAGCCCCGCCACCATGTCCCCGGCTGCCGCTCACCTGGCCACGGCCGCCGACCCCGACGAGGACCTCTGCGCGAACGCCGCCGGGCCAGAAGCGGAGGACCTCGCGCCGGCCCCGCCGCTCCCGCCGCCGCCGGTGTCCGCGGAGGAGCGGGTGGAGCGCGCGTGGGCGCACTGGAGGCGGCTGGGCTCCCCGCGGCTGATGGTGGCGCCGATGGTGGACAACTCCGAGCTCCCTTTCCGCATGTTGTGCCGCCGCTACGGCGCCGACGCGGCGTACACGCCTATGCTCCACTCCCGCATCTTCTCCGAGAACGAGAAGTACAGGTCCATGGAGTTCACCACGTGCAAGGTAATTGGTGCATAGGAGCTTCCTATCCGCTACTGCAGCAACTGGGGTGTGATTTTAAGTTAAGGTGGATGCTGCAGTGGTATGCCTTATGCTTGCGCCCTGTTAGCTTGAACTTATCTATCAGCCATGGTACAGTGGTTTTCTCTCACAACAAAACAACATCAGCCGGCTTATTAGCCGGAGAAACCATTCGCCATTGCAGTACATACTGGTTTACTGAATTATTAGGCCCATGTTTGAACCGAAGAAGTGAAGAATTGTTATGTTTGGTAATGATTGTCTGAATATTTGGGTTATTTGGCACTTTTGCGGTTACATGATTAGGTCTATTATTCTGTTATTTTACAGAGCTTTGTTTTTGCTATGGGTTGTAGTATTTATCTTGCACGGAATGTAATACCCACTGCATCTTATACAGGAGGACCGACCACTTTTTGTTCAGTTTTGTGCCAATGATCCTGACATTTTGTTACAAGCTGCAAAGATGGTGGAACCATATTGTGACTATGTTGATATCAATTTTGGGTAATGTGCAATTCCTTTTGCTGCTATACTGTTTTATATTCATATTTACTTATATACTAGTGTTTGACTGTAGTTCACTCCACCTTTGGAATGGCATAGATAACCCGATAATTTATTAACATAAACATCATATTCCTCTACATAATCTGCTCCTGGACAAAGTCGTTGAGTAACCTTGTTAGTGGTGCCTCAAGCGTGATATTAGTGCTACACAAGGTCACAGGTGATGCTAATGTGATGAAGAATAAGCCACCATGCTAGGCCATTCTCTGTGCACTCGACTCAAAACCTGCTGCTTTAAATTTTAGTGCTAGTTTATCTATGCTGCTAAATGCTTTCTTAGCTTTGCTTAGAGTACTAGCGTTGAATTTTCCATGGGTATATTTCTAGTTAACATATACCATTTCCCCATATATAGGGTATTGCTTGAAAATATGGTTCGATACTCCTCTGAATCATGTTAATATATTGCCTTGCAGTTGCCCGCAGCGTATTGCAAGACGGGGTAACTATGGAGCATTTCTCATGGACAACCTTCCCCTCGTAAGATCCCTTGTGCAGAATCTAGCAGCTAATCTTCATGTTCCAGTCTCAGTTAAGATTCGCGTATTTCCACGACTGGAAGACACATTAGCCTATGCGAAGATGCTTGAGGAAGCTGGTGCTTCTCTTGTGGCTGTCCATGGTCGGACAAGAGATGAAAAGGATGGGAAGAAATTTCGAGCTGACTGGGATGCCATCAAGGCTGTGAAGGATGCACTTAGAGTACCCGTTCTTGCGAATGGAAACATTCGCCATATGGAGGATGTGAAGAATTGCCTGGAACATACTGGTGCTGATGGTGTGCTTTCAGCTGAAACTCTTCTAGAAAATCCAGCACTTTTTGCTGGTTTCAGGACAAAGGAATGGAAGGAAGATAGCGATGAGAACAGAGATAGCGGCTTGGACCAGGCTGATCTAGTGATTGAATATTTGAAGCTGTGTGAGCAGTACCCTGTGCCATGGAGAATGGTTAGATCTCATGTCCACAAGATGTTGGGGGACTGGTTTAGGGTGCATCCAGAGGTGAGGGAGGAACTCAATAAGCAGAACAAACTCACCTTCGAATGGTTGCATGACATGGTAATGAGGCTGAAGGACCTCGGTGGAAGAGTACCACTCTACAGAAAGGAGACTGCACTAGAGACAACATTAGATGGGCTAGCCTCTAGCAATGCCTGACAGGTTTCATATCTGCAGCTTATCATTATTGAAGAGGAAGAATAGATGAAAACTGAATCATTATGTGCCAAGTTTTGACCTGTAATAGTACAGATTGGAAGAGAGAGTTGGACTACAATCAAACCATAATTTGAGTGGCAACAACGTCAACGGCTCACCTCATTGTTGTAACAGCTGATACGTAACATTATGACATCAAATGAGCATATTATGAAAATACATTTTATTGTGTATCTAATGATACCAATTTGATGTCATAATTTTTTGTGTGTTTATTTATAAATCAATCGAACTTAAAAAATAGCATATCCCAACTTGCTTGGGGCTAAAAGGCTTGGTTGGTTGTTGGTTGGATCAAATTTAAAAATGTTCGACTCAGGACAACTATAGGAATTGATTTATTCGTGGATTGAGGTAGTACTGTACATCGTTACAATTTACACGGTCTCAGATAATCTGGATTTGCAATTGAATTTACCATTGAACGCTTCACAAAGCTCAGATAATCTGGATTTGCAACTGAATTTACCATTGGACGCTTCACAAAGCTCTGTTGCCGCACTTAATGCAGACCAACATGTTTGCACACATATATTTCATAGAAAACCTCTTGCGTGCAAATTACACAAGCAGGAATCTGCAACTATCACCAGGCTCTCCGTTTCCTGTACGTATATATATAAATCAATCTAGAATTCTCTCTATCGGTTCTTTGCTTATGAACATACTGCAAATACTACTGCTGCAGCAATGACAAAACCATGTACAGTACAGTACTATCAATGCTGATGGACGACGCAAGAAGAGAAAAGAACCCAACCCTACTGCTGGCCGATCTGAAATGGTGGCCTTCCCATGCATTACAACGGCTCTTCCACAAGCTCCGGCCGCCAGTCCGACTTCTCGGCGTACATCACCCCTTCGTCGTTCTTGGAGAAGGTCAGTCGCACGTCCCAGCGGAGCGACCTCAGGAGCTTCTCCACCTCGCCGACGGCGCCGGCCTCGTCGCGCACGACGATGCCGCCGCCCGGCCTGACGATCCTGTCCACCTCCACCACCACCGGCAGAACCGCGCATCTGAAGAAGAGGCGGCCATGTGCGTCATCAAGCCAAGCCAAAGAGAAAAAATCTGAAGAAAACAGACTAGTGCACTAGTGTTGCTAATGCTGGCCAGTGGCCACTGATGATGACCTCTCTTTGATCTTGGAGAAGAGGTGGTCGGCGTGCAGGAGGTCGTAGGTTCTCGGGTAGGTGCTGAAGGACTCGCACCAGTCATGGTAGATGCCCAGCAGCCCGCGCTCGAAGATGACCGGCAGCGTGTCGGGCGCGTCGACGTTCACCACGTTCATCACCCAGATCTTCTTCTCCTGGAGCGCAGCGGCGAACCTGTGTGTGTGTGTGGGTGGGTGTAAGAGAGAGAGGCAGCCATGGCGTCAGCATAAGCACGCACGATTACCAGAGCCTGAAGAACATGGGCAGCTGCAACTGCCAACAGTACGTTGTTACCCTCCGTATGCAGCTCTCATGTCCATGACGTTCCTGACCCTGGACCAGTCGATGCCCTGGCCGTTGAGGTAGGACCCGTCGACGACGCGCCGCCAGTGGTCGTGGTCCACCGTGAAGTCCTCCGGCGCCGGCTTCCCGTACACCCCGGCCTGCGAGCCGTTGAGCCAGTACGGCGGCGCCCGCACCCGCCGCGGCCACTCGGAGGGCCACCGCGCGCCGCGCCGCGACGGGGCCGTCGGCACGCGGTGCACGCACGAGTTGAGCCGGATGTACCACGCCGCGTCGTCGTCATCGTCGTCGGCGCACATCGGCGGCTGCTGCCGCCTCCTGGCCTCGTAGCACTCGTTCGTCGTCGGCTTCCGGTAGAAGGCCACCCCGACGCCGTTGAGCCGGTCCTTCTTGATCGACGTCAGCTCCCAGCACAGGGATTTCGTCAGGGACGTCATTGCTGTACGTACGTGCAGAGAGGGGGGGGGTCCTGTCAGTGTCAGGTGGCTCTAGCTGGTCGATCGATCGATTCATGGCGGGGCGGGGCGGGACTTTACGTGCCTTTCCAGATCTCGACGTCCTCCGTCAGCTTCTGGTACACCGGCGTGGCGGACCAGACGAAGAAGCCGCCGGGGCGCAGGACGCGGTTCAGCTCCAGGAGGAGAGCGCCGCCTGCATGGGCACACATCAATCTCGGCGTCGTCAGCAAGGGACGCAGAGTGGAAGAAGAAGGGGCGGCGGCGCGGCGTTGCGTTGCGCACCGTCGGCGTGCCAGGGGACGCGGCAGCGCGCGCAGTGGACGAGGTCGAACGACTTGCTGGGGAAAGGCAGGCGCTTGGATCCCATGACGGCGGAGATGGCCGGGATCCCGCGCTCCAGCGCCATCTGCACCTGCGCCTCGTGCTCGTCCTTGGGCGCGAACGACATGGTCACCACGTCGCGCTCGAACAGGTAGCCGCCGAAGCTGGCCACGCCGCAGCCGACGTCGAGCACCACCCGTGTGTGCATCCCCCACGCGATGGCGCGGACCGACTGGCCAGATGACAAATACAGAGTAACCTACCATTTCTATTTCTACCATGGCCATTGGTGATGCATGCATGCCAGTTACTACCTGCTGCAGGAAGTCGATGTAGTGCAGCGCGCCATGGATGAACTGCGTGCCGCCGCCGGGGAAGGTCAGGTACTGCCCGCTCACCTTCACCCAGTTCTGGTGGCCCTTCACCTCCACCAGCTTCGTGTGCGGGACATTGCTGTACCATACCCTGTCCCTGCTCTTGGGCCACTCGATGGGGCGGCGGTAGCCGGTGGGGAGCGCGACGAGGCACGTCGGGCCCTCGTCGGGGCAGTGCCGCTCGCGGTGCTCGTACCGCCGGAAGTTCTCCGGCCGCAGCTTCTTGATGGCCTTCTCGTTGTCCAGGCACGGGATGTAGTCCGCGCCGGCCTTCACGTTGCACACCCGCCACTCGTGCTCCTCGCCTCCGGAGTTCTCCGCGCCGCCGTCGCCGCTCTCCTCGCCGCGGTGGGATTGGGACTCGTCGACCTGCGTCGCCCACGCCCTCTGCTCCTCCGCGCGCTCTTCGGCGGCGAGCGCGTTCTCGACCTCGGCGCTGCGGCCGTCGTCCTGACTGGCATTTCCGTCCGCGCCACCCGCCGTGAGCTCCGACTCCGACACGGCAGCCGGCTTGTCGCCATCGCCGCCGCCGTTGGCGTCTCCTCCGCCGGACTCTGACACCAACGACGAGCGCGCCTCCTCTTCGCCCTGCGCCTGCTCCCTGCCGCGCTGCTGCTCCTCCTCCGTCCCGTCGTCGCCGCCGCCGTCGGCCTGCGAGTCCTCCTGCGCCTCCCGGCGCAGCTGGCTCGCGGCAGCGGCCTGCTGCTCCTCGAGCGCGCTCTGCTCCTCCTCTCGCTGTCTCTGCCCCGCGTTGCTCTCCTCCTCGATGCCGCCGTCCAGGTTCTTCTCCTCGACGGCAGCGACGGCGGCGGCACGAGCCCGCTCGTGCGGCATCTCCAGCTGCGGCTCCGGCTCCGGCTCCTGTTCTCGCTGCTCGCGGCTGCTCTCTTCCAGCGCGGCTGCCGCTTCTCGCCCCTTCTCCTCCTCCTCCTCCCCCTCCCCGCCGCGCGCGCTGGCGGCCTCGTCGTCTCCGGCGGCCACCACGTGGCCGCCGTCCTCGCCCTTCGCATCCTCCATGATGGAGACCCTGTGCTCCTCTTCCACGCCCGCCGCCTCGTCCGAGCCACGCTCCTCGTCAGGCCTGGCGTGCGGGTCGTCCACCGCGCTCCGGTCGTCGGGCCGCGGCTCCTCCTCGGCCCCAACGGCCTTCGCCGCGGCCGCGGGCGTGTCACGGGCCTCCGCCCCGCGCGGCGGCGCCGGCGCGGCCCGCTCCCTGGTGACCTCGTACGCGAAGGAGGAGCGCGTGGTGTGGCGGTACGCGGTGACCGTGGCGGCGTCCCCGTCGGCGGCGGCGGAGGTGGACGTGAGGAAGTAGGCCCCCGCGACGCACAGCGCGACGAGCAGCGCCGTGGTGGCGTAGTAGACGCAGGCGGCCGACGACGCCGAGGACGACGACGCGGCGCCGCGCTTCCCGCCGCCGGCGCGCGGGCCACGGGCGCCGCCGCCGGCCATGGATCGATCCCGCATGCAGCAGGGGGTAGGAGATGGGAGCCGCCTGGCGCGCGCGCGCGGTCGAGCAGTTGATTGACGATTAGAGAAAAAAAAGTTCGGATGTAGTAGGGTTAATGGCTAATTAGGTTTTGCTCGTTTTTTTGGCAAACACACAAGCGACGGGGCGCGTAATCCCGGGAACATGGGGTGATCCCGGCGCGTCGGGGGTGGTCGGACGTGAGGATGACATGTGGGGTCTCCATGAGCTGCGTTGCTTAACAAGCGGGCCGAGTGGCGTTTCCATCGCATGCATGGCGCGTCGTCGTCGCCTTCCCTTCCCGGCTTCCTCCTCTTCTCACGCGCTTCACCTTCGCATCATCTGCATCTACTCATCATGAACAATTTCTGTAAAAAAAAAAGGTGTAGCCAAATACAGTTGTGGTTGCCAACCTAGGACTTGTTCAGTTCGTGAAATATTTGATGAAAAGTTACTGTAGCATTTTAGTTGTTATTTGACAAACTTTATTCAAACATGACCTAACTAGTCTCAAAAGATTCGTCTCAACATGAGCGGACTAAAAGTACAATTAGTTTTTTTTACATATATTTAATGTTTCATGCATACATCTAAAGATTCGATGGGACGGTTAGTGCGTAACATTTTTGGGCTCATTTTGCCAAGTGAACATGGCCCTAGTACCAAACTCTTGCCTATTACAAAAGTAAACAAAACGTCAAGATTAGTTAACATGAATTTATAGATGGAGGAAACCTAACACCATCTCAAACGCTTTGGCGTTCCATTACGTTGTCACATAGATAAAACACTCTTTTGAAAAAATAAACACAGTAGTACACATCTATAACATAAAGAAGAGAAGAAGAAATTAAAAAACGTATAGCAAGATACACACACTGACACACACACAATATAAGACATTATATTATCTTTGTAGAAAGCCAAAAGAAAAATAATTAACCGTTGCACTTCTTAGAGTTTTTTTTATTATCTAAAGGAATATAGTCCTTGGCCAATCCAAGGTGTGAATTGGTCTTCAACGAAACAGCTAATTATTTTCAACCTTTAACTTGCACGACGGTTTCATTTTCAACGCTAAATTATGAAATTAGGTACCAAACAAACTCCATTAGTTGAAAGTGTATGTTGTCACCTCGTGTTCACGACTAATGTTGTCTTGGATTGTTACACACGACATGTACCCCTCTCCTCCTGTCGATGTGTTAGTTAAAATTCTGAAGCAGCTTCTCCCTGATGGTGCTTCTCTAGACGTACAATGGTTTGAAGACCTTGTGGTTCACCATCCACTAATGCAACCTCGTTGTTGTAGCTCATGTGGTAGTAGCAGCCCTCAAGGATGTCATCGAGGATGGCATATGCATGAAACAGAGGATCACATCGATGACATCTCAAACCATGAAGACGACGACAACCATCATCGAATCAGAGGGGCCCTTAGGTTATAGGGATCTAGTGTGGGGTCCCGCACCACCATTAGGAAGGAGTTGATTACCTTTGCGACTAATGTCAACCCGTGCCGCCTAATCTAGCTTTGTGTGGTGGGAGGTTGGAGGTTGGGGGGAGAGAGAAAAGAGGTAGAATGGTGGTGCGACTAAGAACCCTAAATGTTGTTTATATATGCGACACATTAATTTGTTAACTATAGGCTTCAGGCCTATTTTCTAAGAAAGACTTCTTGATGAGGTGATCGAACTCTAGAAATGGAGTCTATTTTTACAGGTGATCTCTGCGAATATATTAGCAAAAATGCTTGTTTTTGGATTGCCTCAGTAATTTGACCGACTAGCTAAAAAGTTCACTATGTTTTTTTTGGAGAGATACTTTTGGATCATCCCTATAAATAAATGTATTTTTTTTCCTAAAATTAATTTAGGAGAGTCTAATAATTCACCAACAAATAGATAAAGTTTTCATAAAAATGGTATTAGTTTCATGTTTTCTGATTTAAAATAAAGTAGTCTTGATTTTTAAAACCAAACTATATTTTATTATTATTATTTTTTAAAAAAATAGGAAACCACCTTTCAAATTTGTATCTTGTTTTGTAATTTAGGGATTGAAGATTGAACTTCCATACAATATAGACCATTAGAGGTTAAAAAATGGACTTTAGCATACATAATTGTTGGTAACCTGCCAGTTCCACGGTGGCATGAAGCGCCGCCATGTGTGTTTTTCATTAAGAAGGGTTTAAACTAGTGATGGATCTAGAATTGAAGTTTAGGAGAGGCTGAAAGTTTATCTTTAACCTCCAGCCTCTCCTTTCCAAAGCAACCTTATGGCAAAAATTCTTAGAGGGGCTCTATGGGATCCGCGGTGGTAGGGGGCTTGAGCCCCGTCCCGTCGGTCCTACCGCTGGATCTGTCCCTGGTTTAAACACAGTTACATAATGAGTATAAGTCATTGTCAGAGACGGTCGGTGGTGATCAAATTGCAATAGTGGTAGACACACATCTTGCCTGTCCACTGGGTATTGGGGATAAACCAAGGAAAGCAAGGGGCCGGTAAACATAAAGAAAAAGGCAATAAATTGGATAAAGGCAAGTGGGTCCTCTAGCTTCCCTGTAGTCAGTGCAATGACTTGTCACATGCAAGCACCAGAAACGGCAGCATGAGCCCAATAACTCATGCCTGGAACTAGAAAGTCGCACGAAGGATTTCCTCTTGTACTCAAGAGGCGCATGATTGCCCGGAGAGCCACTCGTTTACTGCAGCGACCGCCAGGAATTGAAGAAGAAGCCGTCGTCTCGCTCAGTCGTCCTGTCCGATCAGAACGGGATCGAGTTACGAGTTACGACGTGTACAGGCCGCGTCCGTAAAGGGCATGCAGCCCGGCGCCGGCAGCCATTTCCATGCTTGCATTTTAAGCTCGTGAATTATTCTCACCGGGCGCCAGAGTACTCGCTCTCTGTACCGTTTCAGATGTCGTTTACGACAATAACATGGTCTTCAAATTATAATTTTGACTATTTATTTTTTTTTTAAAAAAAATATTTATTATAAAATGATATAGGTATATTTTTAGAAAAGTACTTTTAAAAATAAATTTATTTATATGATTTTTACATCTTTAAACTTAATAATTTAAAAATTATTCATAATTTATATTGTTGATTCAAATCTTGTCGAAAACAACATTTATTTCCTGTACGAAGAGAGTACGTGGTTTTTCCGCTGATACCGAAAGGATTTTCGACGGAGGTGACTAGTCATGTGAGCTATAAACTGAGAGCTAGCTCCTTTATATGCTCTAGTATTGAACACGTACAGCCTACGGGTGGGTTAGCTAGCTCTAGTATATAGCTGCTGTTCCTTTGCTCTTTTCTGCTAGATGGACAATGGGAGTTCCTCTGTTGTACTCCGTAACAATTAAGGTCGATCCATATGCTTCGTTCGGTCCATCTCTTGCTTCAGACGTTGAAAGAACGTAGCTAGCTAATACAGTACTCCGTACTAGATAGAAACATGCTTCAGACGTTTGTCCCTCAATTGACATGTTCGTAAATGACATAGAACCATGCTTTATTTGTACTAGCTACTAGATAATTAAGGTGTGAGTTATGGTAAGGCAGGCAGAGTAATTTTACTAGTAGTCAAGTCGATCAAGTTGGTGGATCGAGTTAGGGCTAGCTAGGAAGATAATGCACCTCAAGTACTTGATGATTCATCTAGTCGCATCAAGTAGTCCTGTCATGTTAATTTGTTTGAGATTTTGCTTTTGGCCGGGGGAAAAAGTGGCTAGATTGTGGATTTGGAGAAACGACTGATTCTAAAGTATATGGCTTTGCAAAGCTGATTCGGGAGAGTGTGGCCGGCTTTACTTAGGAAAAAACTGATTATGTGCTGTGGCTTTTGAAAAGTCGATTCTAGATTGCCTTGTCATATGTAACATTATCATGGAGCTAGCCCTAGATAGCGGGGGCCCAAAACATATATGATCTACTGAAAACAACTCCAAACTACTCTACAGTAAGATTTTCCAAAGCCACGAAATGAACTCTACCTGTGTGTTGGTACATCTAAAGTTGTCACGGTTTTCTCGAATTTATTATTCTAGAATATAATAGCACGTTATTCTTTCAGTGACAGACGACGCGCCACCGAGACAACGATACTCCTGCGGTGACTGAGATATGGTCGATGTCTGCGGTGACTTTATCAATCTCGAAACTTGTCAATCGCCAACTAAGTTTTTCAAAGGTGTTCAAAGGTGCTTATAATGATGATGATGACCCAATAATGGTTGTGTAGAGGGAGCAGTTTTGACGTTGATAGAAGGCACAACACCGGCAGTGAGGTGACGACGCTAGCTAGGTAACAAATTAAAGAGCTACTCCTAGGTAGGTAGTAGTTGCATGCTTTGCTTTCACTCGAGAGCTCGGAGCTGAGACTCCGTTGCAAAGGGGTGCATGCATGCATCAGTCAGTGTGGTGTGTGTGGACTGTGTGGAGGGATCATATCGGAGGCCAAGAAAAGAGAGAAAAGCATGCTGGAAGCCTAGGGTCGAAGAAGAAGAGGATCGATCCGGAAGCCAAAACCGTGCTAACCGTTGTGCCAAAAGCCTCCGCGGCAGACCACGACCAGACCGTCGGATGGCACGGTGGATTTGGATTGGAACGCGCCGAGAGCGAGCCGGCCGGCCGGCCGGCGCTTACATCCACGCCGCGTCAGATCTATCACACGGCCGGGGTCCAGGTCCAGGCAGCAGCACCAGCACCCAGCAGGCGGCATGCGGCAGGCAGCGACGGCCGGGGCGGGCGCGCGGGGCACTGCACGGCACCCACCACACGGCGGGCGGGCACGGTGCCCCACGCCTCCTTTCACGAATGCGGTAGCTGTCCCCGTCCACGCCGCGCACCGCACCTCGTCCTCGCCACCCCGAAATGCACACGCACACGCCTCCTCCCCATTCCCATCCCCCCTCCTCCTCAGCTCCTCCTTATTTACCACCACCAGCTGCTGCCTCCGCTCCATTCCGCGTCCTCGCCTTCTTCTTCTTCTTCTTCTTCTTCCTCCTCCTCCTATTCATTCAGCTCTGTAGCTCTCCTCGCCGTGCCGGCCGGCGCGCCCGGGATCCGCAGCCTGAGACGACGGCGACGGTGGAGCGCGGCGGCGAGCCTCGTCATCAGCTGGCGGAGGAGGAGGATCCGCGCCGCCGCCGTCCGGAGGACACGCCGACGATGGGGCGCGGCAAGATCGAGATCAAGCGGATCGAGAACGCCACCAACCGGCAGGTGACCTACTCCAAGCGCCGCACGGGGATCATGAAGAAGGCGCGCGAGCTCACCGTGCTCTGCGACGCCCAGGTCGCCATCATCATGTTCTCCTCCACCGGCAAGTACCACGAGTTCTGCAGCCCCGGGACCGAGTCAGTACTCACTACTTCTTGCTCTTCCTTCCTCCTCCTCTTCCTTGCTTCATCCTCTCCCTTCATCCTGCTTGCTTCTGATCGACTTCTCTTAATTCTTTGACTGATGCCCTGATCTGCGTGTTAATTCTTGGCTGGTGGTGATCGATGATTTCCCGCGCGCAGCATCAAGACCACCTTTGACCGATACCAGCAGGCCATCGGGACCAGCCTATGGATCGAGCAGTATGAGGTCAGTACGTCATGCTCATATATTCCTCTAGCTCCTTTTCGTCTTTCTTCCTTGCCGGCCTCATCATCTTTTTTTTTTCTTTCTCACTCAAGCAACACACTGCTTGCTCGCTGTTTTACTCTTCACATGTCATGAGATGATGAGATCTACTAAAGTTCTAAACAATTTCCTTGCTTTAATTACTATTTTATAAATTTCATACATCCGCAGAATATGCAGCGCACGCTGAGCCATCTCAAGGACATCAATCGCAACCTGCGCACAGAGATTAGGTCAGTTAATAACAGCACGGCCGAAGCACCACTTTCCCCTTCCTGCTTCTTCTTCTCCCTCTCTCTAGGTTTATTAATTCGCAAGTTTAATAAACTCCGACGCTTGATTTGTACGTGTGTTCATCATCACAATCTCATCAGGCAAAGGATGGGCGAGGATCTGGACACTCTGGAGTTCGACGAGCTGCGCGGTCTTGAACAAAACGTCGATGCGGCTCTCAAGGAGGTTCGCCATAGGAAGGCACGTACAAACCCTAATCTCTCTTGCTTCTTGAGATCTTTTCTGCAGACTGATGCGCTCTTCAGATCTGTTCATATTTCATGCTCCTTGCTGGTAGATCTTTGTGCATGCCTTGCTGATTTCGTTTTGAATCTTGTTTTTTTCACTAATCCCTCTGGCGTGTTTCTTAATTAACTTGTTGGCGGGTGTTTTCTTGTGCTTGTGAAGTTAAAGAAAAAAAAGAAGATTTTGAACACTTTACTGGGGGAGATAGATGCATCTCTTGTCTTACACTAATTCAGTTTCAGTGTCGATGCATCTAATTAAGCTGTCATGTTTTTTTTAAAAAAAAATCTCAAACAACAAAATTTAATTTTGCTTTAATATTTCTTTTAGTCTACAGGAATTGGTTCTTGTTCTCAATTAAAAGAAAAGTGGGACCGGATAGCGAACTGTTGCTTTTACTTAATTTTAAATATCTTGAATAATTCAATCTCATGTCCTTGTTTTCATCTTCCATATGCCTCTTCTGCTGATCGTTTTCTCATTTTATTTTTCAGTATCATGTGATCACCACACAGACTGAAACCTACAAGAAAAAGGTAAGAAAACCAAGCATTTTTTGGTTAAGTAACACAATCTGCACAAAGATTTTCTCATAGGTCAACTGGGTAAAAGTTTGAGAGCTAGCTGCCCCAAATTTGTCAAGAAATTAAAAGAAAAGTATTTATCTGCGGGTAACCTAGCTAGATCTTCGTCCTCCTTTGGTCATTTGCCTTCACTTGTGACCGGTTTCTTTCTTTTTTTTGCGAAACAAATATTTTATTAAAAATTAAAGAGTATCATTACAGACAAGAGATAAAACAAACTCTGGAAAAGAATAAAAAAAAACCTCGCTACGACCCGACCTAATTGCAAAATGAGCTAGTTCATGTGACCGGTTTCTTTAACTTGGTCTAATTTTATAATCATCAATTTTTCTGGCCACATCCTAATCATCAACTTCTCCCTTTTCGGGCTAATGTTTCCAAAAACAGGTCTATCTCGCCACAGTTTTGTAATCATCAATTTCTCCCTTTTCAGGCTATATATCCAGATTTCTTTTATCTTATCTAAGTATGCCTTCTTTAAAATAAATTATTTGCAGCTTCAATAATATATAAATAACTGGTAAATTGCTTACCAAATCTCCCTGTCAAACCGAGCAGACATGCAGCCACATCCATCCTCAAATCTTTGTACTTTCACATTTGACTCTTCAAACTAACCACATCAATCTTCAAATCTTTGTACTCAGCTTGCACACATTTGACTCTTCAAGTAGTGATGAACGCAAATATCTGACAGGCACCGCACCACGCGTCCACGCCTCAAACTGAAACCTGCAAGCTAGCTATTGTCCAGTGTACATTAGCATGCATGTCTGTGTATTTTCACACGTACTCAACTCCTTCTCAATGTCAATCTGAGGCTCTACTGAAAGTAGCTCCACGTTGTAGAACTGCTAGATCTTGGTCCATCTCATGTGCTCTCTCGCATGCACGCACTCATACACACTGTATGCAATGCTGTATTCAATCAGTAGGCGCATTGGTCTCTGTCTTTTAGAAGCTAGAACGAATTGAGCACGAGCAAGGACACTAGTGTTGGATCGGAGCATCCATACACGCATGCGTCTGCATGCATGTCTCTCTCGTTAAGCCTGCTATATAGCTGCTAGGTAAGATTGCTGCCTATACAGATCATGCGATGCTGCTTATTTGGTCCCCCTGCTACAGGGAGTAGCATGTTAAGCACTGATTTTTATGATATTGCACCGTAGAATGATACACCCACAGATAAGGACCAAAGTGTAGGCTTTATGATTTTCAGAAGTGTGGAAATGGAACTCATTAGTATGCAAGTACTTTGGCTTGATTGTTAGGAGGAGTACCGAATGCAGTCTGTCAATACACGTACACAGCCATGCATCATGTACTGTGTATATTGACTGAAACAACATGCATCCAGCTCATCACCAAATCACCAAAATATTTATCTTGCCGGCATGCACCTCCACCCCACCATGTGAAGGACATATATGCTGACGTCCATCAGATACAGATAGCTCACCCTTTTTTTTTTACAGAAAACACACCTTTCTTTGAGCTATGAGTTGCATGTTATGTGTGTTCTTCTTCCACGTCGTAAATATAGTATAAACAAAATGCAGTTAGAATAATTATTGCCACCACCACGTAAATATAGTATAAACAAAATGCATTTCTGTTTCTTTTGTACAGAAACTCCAATGGGGAATCAAACTAATTATCAAACAAAGCACCTAAAATTCCTTTGATGCATCGGAGCAGGCCTCATCACTATGTCAGATCAGCTCATTACAGTTCAAGTTAAATTGTGTTTTCATTCCCTACAGCAGTTTGTAGCGTAATGCATTTGACTTTTCCTGTACTACTATATCCCCAGTGGGACTGGCCCAAATATGTCCACCAAGGCACTAACACATACATGACCATGCATATAGTAGTACCACACTAGCTAGAAATGCTGCACGAAAACATACATGGCTGATGATGTTTAGAAGCATAGCTACATATATCCCAACAAATGACATTGCTAGACGAGTGCGTGGTTACTCTTAAAAACGACTGCAGATAAGGGATGATATATAGCAGTATCTTTTATTTTCTTTAGGTCTATTATTCATTACTCTCTTTGTCCTTGAATATAAGTCATTTTTTAAAGTTTGATTGAATTGTATAGAAGGAAGACTAATATTTGTGACATAAATAATTAGCATATATAGTTAACATATGCATGTATGGTTTTTGGGGGCCATAGATGATGTGTTACTACTCTTTTATTTAAAATTGATCAAACATATATACGAAACTTAGACTTGGGACAACTCTAGAAGTTGATTTATATAGAGGAACCAAGGGAGTATGATAGGTACAACATGGCCTAGCTTAATGCTTTCCTAGGTTGGTAGTATATATATATGCATGCATGCATATATGTATTGTACAGGCCTTACATTGTTGCTGAATCACACTCTGCTCGTATGTGCTGTGCATACATGCAGGTGAAGCACTCGTACGAGGCGTACAAGAACCTGCAGCAGGAGCTGGTGCGTGATGTATCATTACAGTACACTACTAAATGTCAGCTAGCTCGCGCTGGCAGATCGATGTGTCTGTTAATTTATTTACTTACTGATGACCATGCGCATCTAATATAATTACTAATCCATTACGTGTGCAGGGCATGCGCGAGGACCCGGCGTTCGGGTTCGTGGACAACAGTACGGGCGCCGGCGGCTGGGAAGGCGCGGCGGCGGCGGCGGCGGCGGCAGCCCTGGGCGGCGGCGCGCCGGACATGTACGCCTTCCGCGTGGTGCCCAGCCAGCCCAACCTGCACGGCATGGCCTACGGCTCCCACGACCTCCGCCTTGGCTAATTTAAACCAGCCAGGCACTGCTACTGCTAGCTAGCTAGCTGCGCATGCGTCGTTGCCGCCGCCATGGGGCGTACTGCATCTGCATGCAAGAGCTTAGTTTGATGCATCATCATCGCCAAGCAAAATGCAGCCAAGGTATTGTAATAGCGAATAAAAGTTACTGCAAACCTATCTAATGCTACCCGTACGCGTACGTGTACAGCGCGCGCGGATACGTACGTACCGCGCGCTTTGTAATTTCGTGATAGTGGTCGTTGTTGTTTTTATGGTTGGTTGTGTATTGTTGTGTGTGTTCGAGATAAATGGTTGTACGTAGTACTTTATTATATGATGATGGTCGGTCGTGTGGTATTATATCTATATTATTCTTCACTACTCCTATGTGAGACTTTTTACCATTAAAAGTCCAAATAGTACATGCTGATGATGGTCTGGTTTTTTTTAATGATCCGCGCGATCTGCCTATAAGAGCATCTCCAAGGGCTTTGGCAAATTGACTTGGCATTTGTTGGTATTTGCAAACTTCCATAACAAAATGCAAAGGATAAAAATAGATCATCTCCAAGGGAATTGGCATTTGGACTTGGCAAAGGATAAAAATAGAAGGTCTCCAGGTGCGCGCGCTTTCCTCGCGCGCGACTTTGCTCGCGCGATGGGGTTTGCAAAGTCGTCCACGGCTTGGTATTTTTGCCAAGTTTGCTCCCTCATTTGCCAAGTTGCCCAAATTGCAAAGTAAAAATGCAAAACCGTTGGATAGCTCTTTTGAAGCTTTTTGGCAAATTACTCAAATGCAAACCTCAAATGCAAAACCCTTGGAGATGCTCTAATAATATACTTGTGCTCGAAAGAAGAAGAAGAAGACGACGAAGAGGAAGAGGAGGCATCGATTCCCAAAGGGATTCCATTCTCAAATGTTTGTCTGCAGACAGATGCGGCCCACTAGTGGATTTCTCATGGGCAAAGCATCGTCAGGCCCATTTTGGACTGCTCCGAAACATGCATGCTCGTTGTTGGCGTGTCTTGGGGTGGGGCATTGGATGATAAAATGGGCCTAAAGCCCTAATACATACCACCAGTTCTTTCTTCCTTTTTTCTTTTTCTTTTTATTAATCCTCTTCTCTCTTTCAAAAGGCCGTCTCCTTTTTACTACACCTTGTGGCGCGTATAGGTTCAAGTAGAAGTATATGCATTATTTGTTTTCTTTTGCACCTGAAAGTCAAGTTCTGCTGTCCAGTTTACTCTTATAATATATATAAAAGAAGATGGTAAAAAAAATTGCTTTCGTGGAATAATGAAACCATTCTAATAAATTTAACTAAACATAAATAAAATAAAGTTGCAATGTGTAGTAAGTATTTTCTAGATTTATTATAAATTGTATTTGCACAATAAACATAAAGAAATATTTTCTATACATTTAGTTAAATTTAGAATTGTTGGACTCAACAGGAAGCCTGATTTTCGTTCTTTTTTGTAAGGGAGGGAGTATTTTTGACTCATTCTAGTACCATGGAGAAGGTGATGCTACTTGTCGACCTACTCCTACTTTGGAATCTAAAGGTTCGTTCCTCCTCCAAAAAGAGAGAGAAATGCATGCAGTTGGTTCAAAAAGAAGAGAGAGCGAGACCCAAAGCAAAAGAGACAAACAGTGTCTTTTCGGCGCCGTGTGCTTTAATGTCATGTGCTAAGCAAATGCTGCCACTCTTAATCATGGGAACTGATTGCGGAATCATCACCATCATGCTGATTGCTTTTCTTAATTAATTAACACCGACCGGATACTCATGTCTAGTGAACATCCAACTCGCCTAAACCATTGGCGGATCGAGCTAGGAAATTTTAGAAATTAGAATAATTCTCATTATACAAAAATATTTATATAGAGAAGAAGTATAATTCCGTTCTTTGCTATTTTACAATGAAATTTTTTTATTCGCACTTAACCAAACCAATAGATTATTAATGAAAATCACTGTATGTACATCACTCTTCACTCCCATAAACATACAGTAATTAGCTGAAAATATAAGCATCCATGCCGAGCCGAGTGGTAGACAGCCTCCGAGGAATCTAATCGATTGGCTCATCATGCTGGTTGTCCGCGTACAAGAAAACAATAAAAAGGCTGCTTGGACCGAGAACGGGACGGACTGGGCTTTGGGCTCAAAGGTAACAAACACACCGGACTTTCTGCAAAAGGGCGCCAACAAAGGCCCGCAGATGGGCCGACCTGCCGGCCAGGATATATTTATATACATATAATATAACGAAAATTAAAGCGGCCATCACATGCATGACCCTCCAACATCTTCTAATTCCAATATCTCGTCACCAGCAGAAAGTAGTATTTGACACTCTGACACTGATGGAGATATACACACATCATAATCATACTGCATCTCATCATATATAAATAAAACTAAAGGTCTTCTCTCTTGAAAAAGAGGAAGAGGCAGTCATGTTCTGTTGTTTCTTTTTGGTCTTGTGGCTAAATGCAATGCAATGACCGAAGGCTGGGCTGGCAGATTCAAACCTCATCATCATCATAGGATCAGAATTTGTCTTTTCGAGAAAACAAGACGAGAGCTCCTGGACAGGGCTCACGTTATGTTCAAATCAGAAAAAAGAGGATTCTGGAGTGAGTAGTAATCTTCTTTTACAGAGCCACCCACAAGTCAAGGCGTTAATCGGAGCCGGGCCCACTAGTCGGTGGAAAAAGGTGTCTTTTCCTTCTCTCTTCATCTTTCCAACAGTGACCAAGAGACCTACCTGTTTGGGTTTCTAGGGTTGTCCTATCTGTTTTGGCCATCTCTGAAGCTGCATCTACCTATATATATATATATATATATCAGCATTGCCATCTCCCAATCACCAGTCAACACAAATAAAAATCTAAAAAACTTCACTAGTCAACACAAATAAAAAGCTAAAAAGCTCCATCTAGGGTACTATGATCGATGGTATGCCTTAATGGGGTATTGCACTTCGGTGGTAAAACTATATATGCATCTGGGAAGTGTTTTGTAAGGCTATTTTTTTTTCTCATCCGAAGGTTAGTTGGTATTTTTATTTTGGATTTTCATAGGATGGTTGGTCAGCAAATCTTGTTGCTTACATCCACCAATCAAATAGTAGCATTGGATTGGGTCTGCACGCATGTGGTTAGCCCAATCGTGCCTAAATTTTAGTGGAGGCCACCTATTAGACCAAAGTAGCGCAGCGGTATCCCTAATTTCCCCCTAAGGCCACTCGTGCGAGCCTCCTTTTCCTCCTTGTTTACTAACACACCGGCACTGCACGCTGCACCTCACTGCGTACGCGCAACTCATTCCCCCACCTCCCCACCACAACTCTGCTCCATCGCACCCCATCGCTAACAACAAGTGCTTGAATCCCCCCGCTCCGTTCCATTAGCTTTGTTGCCTTGACCTGCATCTTCTTGGGCAGCTTGGCAAATGTGTCAGAAATCTGATCTGGTGTGTGGACGAGACACTTAATCCCTTCGCTCGAAAAAAATATTGTTGTGGGGACTAAATTTATAGAAATTAATATTTGTACGTCCAAATAAGTTTATTATAAAAATATATTCAACAGTTTATCTAATTAATTATGGACCATAAATATTAATATTTTCTTATATATATTTAGTCAAAGTTGTGAATGTTTGACTCTCTTTATGGGATGGAGGGAGTACATAGTACGCACACATAGTCTACTACATGGGAGGAGAGGTCGATGATGACGATTTTGGGGGAAAAAAACTCACCCAATTTTATCTAAGCATGTTTGATACTGATATACATCCCATAACATTATAGAGACCAGTCTTTTCATAGCGACGCGAGCGGACGATGTAGCCCGACCAAAGATCTATGACACTGTTCTATGCTTCGAAATATGAGTATGCATTCTCTTCTAGTATTGTTCCTTTTCTCTCCTCTAATTTTACACATCGTCTCCATTGTCATTTCTCAATCGCTCGTAGTCAAGAAGCATATGGTCATTATTCACTAACCTACAACCTACAATCGCCGCATGCTCCAAATCAGCTTTCACTATCTAGTTTAGAACCGGTGGTGGGTAAGGCCAGTCTCAATGCATGATTTCATCTTCCAGTTTCCAATACATATGAAACTGCACATGAAACAAGTCTCTCTCTCAATGTACAGTTTCACAGTCTTCATGGGTCCCACGATCTCACTTTATCTCTCTCTTCTACATCTCTCTTCACAAACGCACGCACAGCTCAAGCCTGCAGCGCCCGCCGGCGGCGAGTACGCCCACGCCCGCAACAAGTACAACAACGGCTTTGCTCCTACTGCTTGCGGTCCGCACGCACCCGAGCCCATGGCGGCCGATGCGCCTGAGGCCGCACGGCAAGCCTCGCGCCGTCATATCCACTTCCTCCTCTAGTGTGCCAGCTAGCAGCCGATGGATCGAGACGCACGTGCAGCAGGCCAGCGGCGGAGCCCGCCTCCTGCGCCGTCTTCTCGCCCACACCAACGGCCGGCAAAGCCTGCACCCGCGGCAGAGCTCTCGTTCGGGCCGGCGACGGAGCCCGTCTCCCGTGTCGTCTTCTCGCCCGCGCCAGCGGCCGGCGGAGCCCGCACTCGTGGCGGAACTCTCGCTCGGGCCAGCCGCGGTGCCCGCCTCCCGCGCCATCTTCTCGCTCGGGCTAGCGGCGGAGCCCCCTCCTGTGTCGTCTTCTCGTCCGGGCCAGCGGTGGAGGCACCTGCGCCTGGCCGACGGATGCTGGTTTCCCCATGGAGGCGCTCGCATCCGGACGACGAGGCGGAGGCAGTCGCGATTTTCTTCTGTTGTGCTGATGAAATGAATCTACCCTCTCAATGCGGATTTCACCCGGTTTCCAAGGTTTTGGAAAGAACGCTCAAACGTTTCACCGGGATGAAACGTTTTCCCTCTCTCTCCTCCCAGTTTGATGCAAAAAGCTGATGTGGCACCCTATTTAATGTGCATGAAACCCCCCATGAAACTCTATTGAGACTGGCCTAATCGACAGTGTTCTTGGTGTTCTGTTGTCGGCTACTCACCCAACAGTGATATCCATTTCTCGAAACAAGACAAAACCAACACAATCGGGTGCACCCGCCATCGAGGCTGACTCCTTGAACCCCGTGCCAAGGAGCGCTACCACAATGGCTAGGGCTAGGCCTGGATCCGTCGCCCATGCTAGTATGGTCAGGGAGGGGAGGAGAAGAGCAAGAAGACCCTAGGGGTCTGTCCTCTTTTTTCTTTTTTTTTTCTTTTTTCTTTTCAATTGGTTATTGTTTTCTGTTTTACAATTACATTAGGTTTTCTAATATGTTTTCTTTGCTGCTATAATATATTATACATTAGGGTTTCAAATACATATTCTTCGCTGCTAATGTATGTATGCGTGTATATATACACATAAAATTTACAAATACATATGAAAACTATATATATATATATTGATCGAGCTACCAGCTAGCTATACATATTATATGTATAATATATTTATGCACATAAAATTTACAGTATTATCCATGCATGCAGCCTTGGTATTTACAACACAAATTTTGACCGTCACTTAAATATCATACAAATGGTCGTCATGGTTTGGTTTCACTGGTTCTTCCGGGTTATAGTAGAACTCGGTGCCGGTTTTGAGGACATGGTCATTAAGAAATCCTGCGATTGTCTCTTGAATTCCTTTGAGTCGCACCATTTCCAACACCTGGTTCTTCAACCATAAGTCCTTCAATTTGCAAAAAAGGAAAAATGCATTAATATACATAAGATTTATTTAATAGCAATAAAAAATACATGGGATTATTATTATGTATACATGTTACATACTTTTTGTCTCTCTACAGGAGTTCTTTTCGCATACACCGAGAGAAACTCGCAAACGTAATACCCACACAAATTGTTCCCTGGTGGTTGTCGTAGAACCCACTGCACGATGTAAAAAGATTACTATCTCGTCATCCCACGCGTGTGATGAAGCATGCTACAATGGTAAAGACGCGGGGAGCTAATAATACAACTTACTTGCAATTGGATAGGAGGAGGAAGTGCCACTTTCAAATCCGGACGGTGTTTCGGAACGAACCAGGCCCAAATGCTGCACAATAAATGGATCATAATTAACTATTGTAGATTTAAAGTGTAGAAATCAATATTCGGAGATCGAAAGTTACCCCTGGATAATGTCTATGATATCTTGGTAATCTTCCAGTGGTTTTCTCAATGAGTCATAGATTAGCAATTGAGTTTCGGAGAGATCGATGACAATCAATATCCTGTGAAAGCTGCATTAATTTGCTTATATAGTCAACATATTAACGAGAATTGAGTAAGTAAAATTAAATATGCACATGATAACGACACCCACCTAAAGTTGTAGGGGAAGAGTATATATCTTTTGTTCTTTTGGTTGATCAAGAACCTCCGGAGATTCCTCTCTGTTTCATTTCTCCATATATCATAGCCGGAATCTTTGTTTGAGAGCGAGAATACGATATATGGATCAATGAAACCAACTTTCTTGTCATTTCTACGTACGAGGTCTCTCATCATGTTCCTGACACACTAGCTATTGTTAGTATAATTACATTTACATATACATATGCTAAGTGAGATTATTAAAATGAAGGATCACTTACAAACAAAAGCAGCTGACTAGAGATTTGTCTAGAGCATCCAGGTGGCATAGCTGGTGTAACTCAGTGAATTGGACAAGTATGATATCATCGCCACGAAAGTAATGATGGTCTCTAATTCTAACGCAAATCCAATCATCCGCTTTTTTGCTACACGCTGCCATGTACCACTGGTTTACCAAGTACATTTGAGTGCCAAGTTCTGTGAGGGCCGCAGGGTTGTATAGACTCTGGCCATATACATAATTCTTCTTCCAGTGATCAATTTCCAGAGCACTTTCAATGGCTGATTCACCGAGCATTTGGGACAAGGTTAGACCAGTTTCTGCGAAAAATGCATCAGGATGCTCAGGATCCACATCAAGTTGTTCTAGCACTTTCATGTTAGAACCATATTTATTCGCAATAACTAGCGGGGGCACTGATTGTTTTGATTGTTCCCCGAGCTGTGGGACACCCTTGTTTGCTCTCTTCTGTGACTTGGTGATAGTGCGGTCATAGTCTGATAGTGGCGATTTCTTACGAGAATCACACACCTTTTTCTGATGAGCATCCACCTTTTTCCTGAGCATATCAGGACGTACAAAAAGGTACGGCTTCTCTGGGTTTTTCTTCGCTTTAATTTTAGCCGCGGTGTCCGCCCAGAATTGGTCCAAATGTGCTTTCGCTGCAGCATTAGTTTCCTCATCAGTCATCTCATATGGAAGTTTCGTCATCTTAGGAATAGGTTGTCTTCTTTCTGAAGAGGCTTTCTTCTTCAGTGGCGGTGGGGCCGATGCCTTCATTTGTGTGGCTGGCCTCTTCTTTGGTGTAGTCGGTGACAGGGATGAAGCCCGTGGCGGTGTAGGAGATTGGGCCAGTGGCGGAGATGGAGCCCGTGGTGGAGGAGATTGGGCCAGTGGCGGAGATGGAGCCTGTGGTGGAGGAGATTGGGCCAGTGGCGGAGATGGAGCCCGTGGTGGAGGAGATTGGGCCAGTGGTGGAGATGGAGCCCGTCGTGGAGGAGATTGGGCCAGTGGCGGAGATGGAGCCCGTCGTGGAGGATATTGGGCCAGTGGCGGAGATGGAGCCCGTCGTGGAGGGGATGGAGCCGGTGGGGATGCAGCTGTGTGTTTCATTGCATCGCCTGCAACACTATGACTTAGGTCGGGACGGATAGGTCCTGCTGTGAAAACAACATGGTATGCAGTCACAATTATATTTAAGCCAATACATAACTAGTGAAAGAAAAATGTTTCATTCACTTTCATCCGCACCTAGGGTTAGTTTGTTGAGGAGGAGGTGATGCCCCAGGAATAATGATATAGCCCTTACGCCAACATATGAATGCCTTCTCCGCTTCTCCTAAAGTCTTCTCACCATCACCTCCTTCAATGTCAAGAGTCACATTGCTATGCCCTTTCACTACTCTATCCACCGAGACACTAGCATAACCAGGTGGTACTAATGCTCCATGGCATCTTGGTGTCTTCGTAGGGTCAATAGGAGATACAACACCAATAGCCACCATTATTGTGTCATTCCCCTGTGGAATGTGCAGCTCACATGTCGTGAGAGGATCAGTGATGTCATCCACGGGGAAGCGTAGCCCTACGTCACCTTGAATCGTTGGCACCTCCGTGGAAGCGCAACTGCTTTTCAATTGACCAGGGGGGCTGATGTTGACTCCCGGCTCTGATGCAGATTGACTTTGGAAGGAACTTACTGCTAACTGCACTTGCCTTTTGATTTCCTCACTCATTTTGCCTTCAAGTGCTTTTTCTCGCTCTACCGCTTCACGAGCCGCGGCCTGTGACTGCATAACCATTTCCTCCATCCTTCGCATCCGCTCTGCCTCGTCCTCCTTCTTTCTTGCGCGGCTTCTATAGGTCTCTTTGTCTTTTGGGAAGGCATGCTCCCACGACAACTCCCCATAGCCTCTTGTTCTCCCACCGCGTTCAGGATTCTCCAGGGCATATGTCAGCTCATCCTTTTCTCTGTTCGGCTGCCACGCGCCACTGTCAGCCATGTCTCGAGCATAAGCCAATCTTTCGGCTGCTCTTTGGAGTTTTGTGCCATACACTACCTTTCCTGTCTGTAGGTCCAGGCTTCCTCCATGACCAAAAAACCAATACTTGGCGCGCTCAGGCCAGTTGATTGATTCTGGTTCGATGCCCTTGGCTAGAATCTCCCGTTCCATTCTTTCCCACTTAGGAATGGCACTCTTGTAGCCACCTGATCACAAGTGATGGTGGTATTATTTTTGTCGGGCATTTTGTTGGTTCCTTCGGACCCGTGCCTCACCCTCTTCTGATTTCTTAAATTCTACAAATTCATCCCAAAAAGGCCTCAACTTCACGTAGGCCTTAGTGTTGAAGTCCGGAGTTAGGTCCTTCTTGATAAATCTGTTGTATAAGTTCTTCTTCCAGCCCTGTAATAGTGTTGCCATTTTCTTCATAGCCCACTCCTGAACTTTTGCCTTCAAATTTGTATCATCTGTTTCAAGCGTGAAATGTGCAAGGACATCTGCCCAAACCAGATCCTTATCAAGATCAGAGACGAAACTTATATGAGGAGCACTTGTCTTTTTCTTCCATTCACGAGCACTGATCGGGATCTTATCCCTTACAAGGTACCCACAGTGGCCAACAAATTTCTGTGCATGTTCTCCAAGTACTTGGCCTGTTTTCTCGTCGAATTCCGAGATAATGTACCGGCCATCCAACGGCTTCTTCGGACCTCGTACGGTCCTACTCTTCCCGGTAGTCGTTGTCGATCCGGAGAGCTACGTATGCAGGAACAGTAGATTATAAATATATTTATAAATTATTTAGAATAAAATGTGCACATAGAGATTGTACTTATACCTCGCCAGTATTTTCTTGCATGATTTCTTCATAATCAGCAAAGTATTGACTGTCGTCATCTACTTCTTGATTATTGTTGTCATCACCTGCTGCTAAATCTTGATTAGCGCCGCTGTTGATTAAGTCGTACATTTCCTCCTCCATGTTGTCAACTGGGTCGGCCATTTCTGCGAATAACACGATAACATGGAGAATAACATATCTAAGTGACATACCGATATACACGACCATATCAACGCGACCAATCTCTTTTTATCTACATGTGTAAACATATATTTTGTTAGATTAAAAAACTTATATATTTATTTTTTTTCTATAAATATATATGTATTTATATTCATTTTTCTATAATCATTTTTCTATATACAAGTGCACACACTTCTTTTTTTTCTCTGCAAACAGTAAACACACGCACACACCCTGTCCACACACGCACACGACCAGCGCTCATAGACACAGGAAGGACACGGCGAGGCCACGGCGGGGCCACGGCGAGGCCACACGGCGAAGACACTTCGGCGAGGCACGGTGAGGCACGGCGAAGACGACGGCGACCGAGAGGACGACGACGAGGCCACGGCGAGGCACCCGGCGAGGACACGACGGCGGGGTGAGGCACGGCGAAGACGACGGCGACCACGAGAGGACGACGGCGAGGCCACACGGCGAGGCACGCGCACGGCGCAAGCCGCACGAGGCACGACGAGGGCGGAGAGCGGCGCGGGAGAGGACGACGTACGGCGACACGGCGAGGGCGGAGAGCGGCGCGGGAGAGGACGACGGCGAGGCACGGCGAGGGCGGAGAGCGCCTCGGGAGAGGACGACGGCGAGGCGGACGTCGGTGACGGAGATCGAGGAGGACGGCGGCGCGGCACTGGATCGAGATCGGAGACGGCGAGGGAGGCGGCGACGCTGGAGTCTAACGTCGATCTGAGGAAGGAGGAACGACATTGTGCCCTATATACGCGGGGAGGCTTTAGTCCCGGGCGGTGACACCACCCGGGACTAAAAGACCTTTAGTCCCGGGGCGTAAGGCCGCCCGGGACTAAAGGTCCAAACCTTTATTCCCGGGTTGGCTTACGGCCAGTCCCGGGTGGTGTAACCGCCCGGGACTAAAGCCGTTTCTCCCGCCAGTTTTTTGGGTTTGCTGTATTTTGGGTTTTGTATTAAGTTTTCATTATATAAATATATTGTATTATTGTTAATTGCATAGTAAATTAAATATTAGGCATAAAATTTCTTAAAAATAACAGTTGTATTTCCTTTTACCTTATTGTATAGTACATAAATTTGTAACATAAATTCTTTTCTTTTCTTATAATAACAAATATAAATGTAAATAACAATTCATATTTTGTTAATGCAAAAATGTAATGTTAAATTTAAATATCTGAAACAACTGGTTCTCGATAGGAAAATAAATTTTGTATTATCTGAACGTTAAATTTTGGGTTGTTCATCTTTTATTGTTCAAATTCAGCAGACGAGTATAGTAATCATTATTAACCATGACTATCCATAATCATTATAATGTAATAAATCAAGTCATTTCCACACCGACATCAACGAATCGAACCTATCCATAATCATTTATTAATTACACAAAAATTGTAATATATAATATTAGTTAAAGCATAACTATATTAATTACACAAGAACTGTGTAGTGCGCTTTATTGAAATAATCGTTCCCCGTACCGATATATGTTTTCTTCCCTAGTGTCCCCTTTCCACACAGCCTCCCCTCGTGCCGCGATTCAGGAACACCAATCGGGTGAAGGTCAGGAATAAAGTCAATACAGAACTCAATGACCTCCTCTGTCCCATAGCCCTTGGCGATGCTTCCTTCTGGCCGAGCACGTTGGTGAACATATTTTTTCAGTACTCCCATGAACCTCTCGAAGGGGAACATGTTGTGTAGGAACATAGGACCGAGAATATGAATCTCCTTGACCAGGTGAACTAGGAGGTGTGTCATGATATTAAAGAAGGATGAAGGGAACACCAACTCAAAGCTCACAAGACATTGAACCACATCATTCTGTAGAGTAGCTAGTTCTAGTGGATTAATTGCCTTCTGAGAAATTGCATTGAGGAATGCACATAGCTTCACAGTGGCCAGACGTACATGTGGAGGTAGAATTCCTCTTAAAGCAACCGGAAGCAATTGCGTCATAAGCACGTGGCAGTCATGCGACTTTAAGTTTAGAAATTTCTTCTCTTGCATATTTATTATTCCCTTTATATTGAAGGAGAATCCAGATGGGACCTTGATGGTGTTTAGGCATTCAAACATGATTTCCTTCTCTTTATTGCTAAGAGTATAGCTAGCAGGTCTTAAGTAATGGCGTCCATCATCTGTCTTCTCTGGATGTAGGTTGTCTCGTTCTTTCATGCGCTGCAAGTCTTGTCGTGCTTCAAGTGTATCCTTAGACTTCCCATACACACCCATGAATCCTAGAAGGTTGACACAAAGATTCTTTGTCAGGTGCATCACGTCGATCGCGTGGCGGACCTCTAGTACATGCCAATAGGGTAGCTCCCAAAATATTGACTTCTTCTTCCACATGGGTGCGTGTCCCGTAGCGTCTTTCGGAACAGGTTCACTGCCCGTCCCCTTTCCAAAGACTACTTTCACATCCTTGATCATCTCAAATACATCTTCCCCAGTTCTGTTGCGAGGCTTGCTCCGGTGGTCTGTCTCACCTTTAAAATGCTTGCCTTTCTTTCTAACCTGGTGATTAACAGCAAGAAATAGACGATGTCCAAGGTACACTACCTTTCTACATCTTTTCAAATATATACTATCAATGTCATCAAAACAATGTGTGCATGCATTATATCTCTTGTTTGTCTGTCCTGAAAGATTACTTAGAGCAGGCCAATCATTGATTGTTACGAACAACAATGCTCGCAGGTCAAAGTGTTCCTGTTTGTAATCATCCCACACACGTACACCTGATTTACTCCATAAAAGTAGGAGTTCCTCAAGTAATGGCCTCAGGTAGACATCGATGTCGTTGCCAGGCTGCCTCGGGCCTTGGATGAGCACTGACATCATAATGAACTTCCGCTTCATGCATAACCATGGAGGAAGGTTGTAGATACATAGAGTAACAGGCCACGTGGTATGACTACTGCTCTGTTCCCCAAAAGGATTCATCCCGTCCGTACTTAAACCAAACCTTAAGTTTCTAGCGTCTTTTGCAAATTCCGGGAATTCTCTATCTATTGCTCTCCACTGGGACCCATCAGCAGGATGTCTCAACATGTTGTCTACCTTACGGTCTTCTTTGTGCCAGCGCACCAACTTTGCATGGTCTTTGTTTCTGAACAGACGTTTCAGGTGTGGTATTATAGGAGCGTACCACATAACCTTTGCAGAGATTTTCTTCCGGGGACATTCTTCACCTTCAACATCGCCAGGGTCATCTCGCCTGATCTTATATCGTGACGCTTTACATACAGGGCATTCATCCAAATTCTCGTATTCCTTGCCACGGTACAGGATGCAGTCATTAGGACATGCATGTATCTTCTGGATTTCTAAACCCAAAGGACAGATGACTTGTTTTGCTTCGTACGTAGTTGCGGGCAATTCGTTCGGCTTCGGAAGCATCTTTTGTTTTATAATCTTCAATAATTATCCAAATGTCTTGTCAGATACACCATTCTGTGCCTTCCATTGTAGCAACTCAAGTGTTGTACCCAACTTTTTTTGTCCATCTGCAGCAGACGGATATAGTAATTTCGTGTGATCCTCTAGCATACAGTCAAACTTAGCCTTCTCCTTTTCACTTTCGCAATCTCTTTGTGCATCACGAATGACATCACCAAGAGCATCATCTTCAGCGAGTGTGTCTTCTGCACTTGCCTTTTCTTCACCTTCCCCCATTGCAGTATCACCAAAGTCTCACTGTATTGAGCAATAATGTCATCGTCAGGGTCCAATTGTTCTTCTTCACCTTCTTCCATCATAACCCCAGTTTCTCCATGCTTCGTCCAACAACTATAGTTTGGCATGAAACCCGACTTGAACAAGTGTGAGTGAAGACTCCTTGAGCTAGAATATTCCTTCGAATTATTACAAAGGGCACATGGACAACACATAAAACCATTCCGCTTGTTTGCCTCGGCCACTCTTAAAAAATAATGCACGTCGTCAATGAACTCTTTTGAGCGACGATCCGCATTGTACATCCAGTGATGTGTCATCGTCTGCATTATATGACATATCACATAGTTATATCTCTCATTCTTATAAACAAATGAAATTATATGGTATATATCACATAATTAAATTATAAGGTATATATACTAATTACTTTAATGAAATAATTTAAACCAGTCACATTTTGTAAACTAAAGTATTATATATTTCTAAAAGATTAAAATAAACTAATTAAACCAGTCACATTTTGTAAACTAAAGTATTATATATTTCTATTTTTTGTAAAAAAATGATTTAAATGATCTCTATTTCTCTAAAAGATTAAAATAAACTAATTAAACGGTTATATTTTGTTTTTAGAGTACTAATTTGAACTATCAAGTCAATGAACTCAAAATAGCTTCAAAAACCATATATACAAGTGGCGGCTACAAAAATGAAAAACTGAAGTTAGTAACCTTTCAAGGAGTCAATGGCGGCGTAGATGTGATGAAATAAATCAATCGTCGGAGATGTGTTAACAAACAAAAATCACCGGAGAGAGCCAACAAGCAAGCAAGTGACTGAATGAAGAAAAAATGAAGACAGGAGCTCGGGCACGGCTGGAGGTGGAAGAACAGTTCAAATATAGGGAGGGACATTTAGCCCCGGTCCTTATTCCCAGCCGGGGCTAAATGCCAACATTTAGCCCCGGCTGGATACAACAACCGGGACAAAACCTTTTAGTCCCGGTTGGTAACACCAACCGGGGCTAAAGATGCCAACATTTAGCCCCGGCTGGATACAGCAACCGGGGCAAAACCTTTAGCCCCGGTTGGTGTCCTTTAGCCCCGGTTGGTGACACCAACCGGGGCTAAAGGTCCCTCTGACAAATGAGCCGTTGGGCAGGGGAACTTTAGCCCCGGTTGGTGTGTTACCAACCGGGGCTAAAGACCTTTCTAGTCCCGGACGCAAATTTTTTCGTGACTAATGCTGATTTTGCAAATCGTCCAAAGGCCTGTTCTCTAGTAGTGTGTACCGACAAGAGTTGATTTTGCCTGGCCAGACCTACGCCGTCAGGAACTACCGTCAGGAATATTTTCCTATCAGCCGACCGTCAGGAGAAATTGCTCTTTCCTGTCGAGTTGTTCCTGTCGGCTAATTCCTGTCGGTCGGCTGTCAGGGATATCATTCTTGTCGGTTTATTGGGTAACCTGTGGTCTGGTAGTGTATAGGGGCCTAGATACTACTAGCATGTTAGCTAGGAAAAATAGATCGTTCGATTTGGATGGCTCTAATGATCAATTATGTAGTTAGGTGTGCATTCGTGCACACAACACGGTCTCGATCGGCCAATCTAGTTTTGAAGTGTTGTTGTTCTTCTTCAGACGCTATGCCTAGCTAGAGATCGAGGGATTATCTTAGCTTAACAAGTTTATTATTTCACATATGCACATCTTTCCTGACAAAAAATGACTTTAAAAAAATCAGAAAAATGATCATTAAAAATAATGCTACTGCTACGGAACCATAGAGCAACGAAGTTGTAAACCTGAAGTCCTAAGCTAGTGCCTTTTGGTAGTAAGGTGTGTTTTGGTTGGTGTTTGCCAGGCATCAATTCTAGTCATCCGGTGCCTGAAATCGTCGGAACGAGGTTGTTGCCTAGCATGCGGCAACCTTTGCCTGTCCGCATAACCAAACATGTCTCAACAACTTCTTATTAGTATAGTCTGTATATGCAGGCACTCTATATAATTGTCTCTCAAGTACTCCATTCATCCTAAAAAAGAATCTAAAACTCGTTTGAAGAGAAATAAAAAAACTCAAGTTTGATTAGATTCATAGAAAAGTGTATAGACACTTATATTTCTATGAAAAATAGATTCCATGCTTAGGCCCTGTTTGCTATGGCTCTACTTTACTAGTGAAGCCATTTTTTTAGAGCTTCGGCTCCATGAACAACTTCACCGGTGGAGCTGCAGCCGTTTTGTAGGTAAATCGTTTGGCAAAACAACTATACATGCAAAGTTTCTTAAAATATGTTCTCACAAAACGTCAGGTAGGGAGAGATGAAGCTAGGTGAAGCCACTATCTTTGGCTTCATCTCTCCTCAAACCTTTGTGAGAGCACTATTTAAGAGGCTCCCTCAATGAAGCCGTTTTATTTTATCTCGTTTCGTACCAAACGGCTCCTGAAGCCGGTGGAGAAGCTCTATGAAACGGAGCCTTAGTCTAAAATACTTATTATGCATCACAATATCAGTATAGTATATATAATTTTCAAAATTGATATTGTTTAATCCTCGAGAAATGAGAGTTGAACTATTTTTTTTTGGATGGAGGGGGTATGTATGTACTCCCTCCATACTCGTATTAGTTGACGTTTAGGACAGCGACACGGTCTTTAAAACACAACTTTGACCTCTTATTTTTATAAAAATATTTTTGGAAAAGTGATATATGTATACTTTTATGAAAGTATTCTTCAAGACAAATCTATTTATATAATTTTTATATTTGTAAACTTAGAAACTTAATAGTTATTGATGATTTATATTTCCAATGTTTGACTCTAATCTTTTTTAAAACGTCAACTAATATGGGTATAGAGGGAGTATGTATGAATGGAGAAGATTCCTACTCGCAAACACCAAACTAAAGGTGGCCGTAATTTGCGCTGTCTAGCTAGAAAAAGAGGTTGAGTGGGATCGGAGGCCTCGACAAGGTAGCCGACAAAACGAAAGAAGCATCCACACCCATCCGTCCGTCCATATCGTCGTCGCAGTTGTTAATTACAGTGCTCCTAAACTAGTACTAATTAATTAACAAATTACAGGAGCTGTCCGGTGATGTCATGATCACATAGAGACAGTATGTGTACTGTACGTCGCCATAATTAGGTCAGCAGCAGCTGAATCCACCACCCTTTTCTTTCTTTCTTTCTTCTCACTTCTCACTTCTCACTTCTCAGGCAAATGCCCTCTCTTTTCTCAAATGGACTGTGACTGTGAGAGAAATCCTGGTGGAAACAAATGTGAGTACTTCCTCCTGTCCTACTGTACGTAGCAGTAGTAAGTACAGTACCAAACAAGCTCGAATTCATGTCGTTTCAGACAAGGAAAAAAATGCTGATGATAATTGAAGTGAAGGCGTATGTCCACGCATGCGTACGTGGTGTCCGGCCGGCGGTCTCTGACAGCATTACTGGGAACTGGATCTGGCTTTGCCGTTGCCGGGCGCGCACTGGTGTCAGAGAAGAAGATGGAGAGGACCACGCCGGCGCAGGCAGGCAGGCAGGCAGAGAAGCAGAGGCCAGAGGCATGCGAGGGTAGGCTGCCCCAGCCGCCGGCCGGCCAGCAGCCCCCAGAGCCAGTGCATGCAGTGCAGCAGACTGGCTCACTGCATACAGTACATCCAGCGCAGCGCGGTGTAGTGCAGTGCAGGTGAGAACATGCATTGGAAGCTCCCCTGTGTCTCCGTCCGTTCGTCCATTCACCAGCCGCAGCCAGCCGGCCGGGGCGGCGGCGGGCGGCCCATCCACCACCGTGGCCATGCCCCATGCTTTTATTATGCTATGCGACCCATTGAATTCTCAGTCCAATCCCAGGTCCAGGCAGGCACCTGCAGCCGCAGCAGAGATGGCTGGCTCGTTTCCTCTGAGCCCGCCTGCTCAACACAGTCGTCGTGCTTCCCTCGCCGTCGCCGGCCGGCCGGCTTCCCGCGGCACGGCTAGCTAGCTCGGGTAGGGTACTAGTACGTGGACATTGACAGATTGTGCGTGCTCTCAGCTCGATCGGCGGCCGACCTGTATCTGTATCCCCTGTGCCTGTGTGCACTGTTCCATGTAAACGAGCACGCCATTGCAACAGTGAACGCACGCACGCAGCAGCAGCAGGTGCATGCCGTGGGTGTTGTTGGTTCTGCACTTGTGCTGGTTTCTGAAGCATGCATATACACTCACTCTCTTGACACTGAGCTAGCTGTTCCTACTTCATTCATACTTCAAATTAATTTCAGTTTTATTTGAGCGTAAAAAAACTGAACAAGATTAAGGGGGGGTCTTCTTTGGTACAAGATACAATATATATATAGCAAAATGAATGTATCAAATGTCAGACCGACTTATAATTTAGAACCAAAGGAGTAGTATTTTTTATGTAGATATAGTTACAAGTAAAAAAAAACTGTTTGCATTGTGGCTCCTAGCTCAAAAACGTGAACTGCATTATTTTTTGGACGGAGGCCGGGAGTACATAGCTAGCTCCTCAAAGTCGACTAACCTCCAATAAGGGATCGAGTAGCTAGGGTACGTGCTGGGGTCACTCACATGCATGTGCCGCAAGTACAGAGAAGAGAAGCAATATTTATCTATATTAACCATGAGTAATTGTTATCACAAATATGAACTCACTCACTCTCCTAGTCTCCTAGCAATATTATCTATATTATAGATCAAAGGCATTCACCCGGCTTTATTGAAAGCTTAACGAAAGCCCAAGATCCGTACTGGGGACACCAGTTTACCATAGCGTATTACATATTTATAAACCAAAAGGCCCACTGCAACCTCTAAAGTAGGGAAAAACAGACAGAAGATCAAAGGACAGCCTAGATTCAGATAAAACTAAACCTCATAGCAGACACATAACATAACTATCTCTCTGTAATCAGCAATTCGCTTCACCCAGCAGCCTTCATCTTCAGCAAGTTGATTGCCTCCTGTGCCGTCGGCTGCAGGGATGGCTTTAGGAGCGGACACCAAGTCTTCACCAGCATAAGGGTCTTGAACACGATCGTCGCCGGGGAGGGTAGCACCTTTTTGTTGAACACCACGTCATTTCTGGTCTTCCAAATAGTCCACATAGCACCTGCACAGAGAAAAAGCGTTACCTCCCTAACCTTCCCTCGACAGTTTTCCACAAACTCATCAAAAAAACTCCGCACAAGTTGTTGGAGAATTGGTCCAGTTCAAATGAACTCGAAAAAAAGACCACAAAAACACAGCGCACTGTTTAGCAGTACTCGAAAGAGACAGACTACGTGTACTATCATTAGTCATTGACAGATCGATGAGGTAATTAATTAACTAAGCTTGACGCCAATATAATGCAAGCAGTAGTAGTGATCGAGTTGCAGCTTGCAGGCAGGCATGCAGCTGGGCTGCCTCCCATCGGCAAGCACTAGAAAACACAGGGTACTATGGCCTCGGTCCTGACAACACAAAGGCTGCAAAGCGCCAAGGGATCGGAGCGGCGCTGAAAGAGAAAGAAAGCGCAAGCGCGTCAGGCCATATGGCCATGGCCATGCAGAGATGCGCAGATGCAGTGCAGCCGCACGCACACTGCCCAAGGCCGGCTCCTTGCGACGACGTCTTCCGCCTAGTACTTAGGGCATGTTTAGATTCCAAATTTTTACAAGATTGCCCATCACATCGAATCTTTAAACGCATGCATGGAGTATTAAATATAGGTAAAAAGTAATAATAACGTCCGTCCGTAAATGTCTGTCGTTTGCGTTTTCCGAGAAATAACTTTGACTAAATATATATTAAAAAATATTAATATGTATGATGCATAATTAGTATCGTTGGATAGATATTTGAATCTAGTTTTTTAACAAAATTATTTGGAGATCCAAATATTGCACACATTTGCTACAAATTGAGTCAAACTTGTGGCACGCACACCAACGGCGACAGTCAATTAGGGACGGAGGGAGTAGCTACCACGGTACTAGGGTATGGTAGGCAGCAACATCCTAGACGCCCTACATCACCTAGACATACTCCTAGTCTTCGTCCTCCTCTACGTACATTAATCCAATGAAATCCTATATACTAGTATCCACCAGCATTTAGAACAAGTAATTGTATATGCAATACTGTAAGTATCACATCAAATTTTATACTGAATTTGAAAAAGAGAGAGAGAGAGAGAAACATATATAGCCTACTGTCAAATAATAAGGTCATGTTTGGATCCATGAATTTAATAACTAGCTTCTTTTTTTTTCTCGAATAATAACAAGCTTCTTTAGATGCAAGCAAGTAATAATAACGTACTGCCTCATTAGTTGAGCCAATCCCACTAATAAACAGCTAATAGTTAGCAATGAGCTATTAGCTACTAACTACTAGCTACTAACTAATAAATCGGAATAAGGCCGTAAGAAAATCCATGTTCTAACAAATCTTGCTAGTAAACTTGATATTATAATGGATTTAATGGACCCAAATGTGTGACATTTTCCAAAAAGAGAAAACATATACGACATGCAAATGGCGTGGTTTTGCAAAAGTATATGCAAATCCATGTCTTTTTTTTTTCTTTTTTTGCAGAACCACGGCGGTTCACCAAAAACAGTTTTATCGATAAAACTGCTGGTAGAGCTGAACCAAAAAAAAAAAAAGGATTCACTGGTGAACAAAATTGAGCTATGCCAAATGGGCCATATATATATATATAGTCAACAGCCTGTTATATTAATTATCACCAGTCATCACTTTGGCAGCAGGAAAGACGCGGCGATTTCCTCCGGCTCCGGCCGGCGCGCGCGCGCGGCCACAAATAAAGCGACCGTGATGGATGTTAATTATAGGTTAGTTGCATTTATGTTGATGATGATGGCGCGGCTGGGTCGGCTTAATTAATTGCTGGAGTACGGAGTACTAGTTTTATTCGGGCGAGCGGCGCGGGCACATGCATGCCATATATATTGCCCCATTGGCATTCCCATTCCCATTGCCATGGTATGCAGAGGGGAGACAGGACAGGGGCCAAGCGACACGGTTTTTGTTTGGTTTTGTGCGTGCGTGCGTGCATGTGCTGAGCGACTGAGAGAGCTGAAAAGCTCCTGCTGTCATCATGCATATGGCATTGGCACTGGGCACTGGCGGTATTTGTGCGCCTGCGTACGCGTCTTGTCTTTGTATAGGATACCGATATATATATGCTGTGCGGCGACGGCGATATATATGCATGATACTATGCTTCAGAATTAAGTATGTATAGTAGTAGGATTATACTATAGGAGGAGTACACTACCAGTATGTAGTATAGTATATAGTACTCCCTTCAGTTTGGTAAAAGAAGTCATTTCAGACAGCGACACGGTCTCCAAAACGTAACTTTGATCACTTGTTTCTTTAAAAATATTTATTGAAAAGTGGGATATGTATATTTTTAAGAAAGTACTTTTCAAGACAAATTTATTTGTATGATTTTTACATCTTTAAACTCAACAATTTAAAAGTTATTCATGATTTATATTCCCAATGTTTGACCGAAACGTTGT
Organism: Coix lacryma-jobi var. lacryma-jobi; assembly: GCA_009763385.1. Lineage (NCBI taxonomy): Eukaryota > Viridiplantae > Streptophyta > Magnoliopsida > Poales > Poaceae > Coix > Coix lacryma-jobi. Next base: position 2,889,027 of record CM019824.1, read on the forward strand.
CCAAAACGACTTACTTTACCAAACTGGAGTAGTATATATGCATGTAGGATCGGGGCTATGTACTAGTAGTATGCGGCAGTACTAGCTAGTAGTATGTCTTCTTTAATTTTTCCTGAACTACTAACTACTAATCCTACAAAAACTCCAAAAGGTCTCATGCAATATACGTACTCCGTATGCAGGGAAGCAATAGCTTGCATGCAAGACAAAAATGCAGGGCATATGTGTGTGTATTATATATAATATGCAGTACTAGTACTGGTACGTAGTAAATTAAGTTTTTGTTTGTTCTTTCCTCAAACATGTTTTTTTTTTGAAAGGTCCTCACATCAAGCATGTTGTTGATCAGACTGTTTGGCATGCTGCTCCACACACCCTCTCACATGTACTGCAGGTGTCTGATTTTCCAGACCACGGTACCGTCAGTGCTCACCTATAGCTAATTTCCTACGAGGAATCAAACATTTAGAGAACACTCTTATGCCCACTAGATGCTGTACACATCTCGATGGTTTTAGTCAAATTATCTATACTTTGCACCCTTCATGATTTCTCTTAACTAACAATATAATTAATGGTCCCATGCATAATAAATCATAATATATAATCTCCTACTACAGTAGTATGTACCAATAAAATCAGAAATTCCATCTGCTTTGAGCAGAAAAAACTAAAATCTCCTAATGAGATTGTTTGTATGATTTGTTCTTTTATTTTTTGTTATTGGGCAGGTTTATTCAAGGAAAACATGGGATCAAGGATTAGCCAGCACACTACGGGAAAATCAATCTTTGCCGAGTGCCTGGGGCTTTGCCGAGTGCCAAATTTCGGGCACTGGGCAAAGAGTCTCTTTGCCGAGTGCCGGCCACGTGGCACTCGGCAAAGCATGTGGCCCTGAACTGTGCCACGTGGGCGGTTCTTTGCCGAGTGCCACGTGGCTGGCACTCGGCAAAGGCACCTCTTTGCCGAGTGCCAGCCACGTGGCACTCGGCAAAGAATGTGGCCCCGAACTGTGCCACGTGGTCGGGTCTTTGCCGAGTGCCACGTGGCTGGCACTCGGCAAAGAGGTGCCTTTGCCGAGTGCCAGTCATGTGGCACTCGGCAAAGAGCTCTTTGCCTAGTGTTTTTTTTTGACACTTGGCAAAGCCAGTTTTTAAATTACATTGAAGCAGTAAATTAATCCAAATGAAAAAGTTTTTAACTACAAAGTTGGTTAACTTATCAAGATGAAAATTTTTTGTTTTGGTGATTTCTTCATTTGACAAACTTAAAATAAATTCGTTCACAAATCTTATATATTTCTCCGGTAGTTTATAAAACTAAGAGTGATATATAATGTTTGTGAATAATATTAGAACCACAATGTCGGATGCACAAATAGTCAAACAACCAAAATAAACTTTGTAGATCTTGACAAGTTATGAGAGTTTGTAGTTGATAACTTTTTAATTTGAAGTCATCTAGTTATGCAAAACTGCGTCGAATTTGAAAAATTTAAAATTTGAATTTTTCAAAATACCTCAGATGGAGAAATGACCAAAATGAAAGTTGTAGATCTCGAAAAGTTATGAAACTTTGGTGTTGACAACTTTTTGATTTGAAATCATCTTGTCAACAAAAACTACGTTTCAAATTATAAAATTTAAAATTCAAATTTTTATAAACGACCTTGGATGGAAAAACTACCAAAATAAAAGTTGTAGATCTTGAAAAGTTAGAAAACTTTGTAGTTTACAACTTTTTGATTTGAATTCGTTTAAGGCCTCAAATAAGCAAGTTACACACGGTTTAGTATAATATATGGGTAATCGAAACGAAGATGGAACGTATATGAGTGTGTAGTGCAGTGGTAGAGCAGGCTCCGCGCGAACGAGAGGTTGTGAGTTCGAATCCTGCTGACTGCGTGAGAGAAAATTGCGAGTTCGAATCCTGCTGACTGCGTGAGAGAAAATTGCGTGAAAAATAGTAGAACTTGCGATTTCGAGGGCGATAAGTGGGCGCTGCCCAGTGGGCCCCTCCTCCAATTAAATAAAAAATTTTCCCTATTTTTTCGGGGTTTTTTTATTTTTTTCTTTGCCGATATTTGGCACTCGGCAAAGAACCCTTTGCCGATATTTTCTTCGCCGAGTGTAAAAGGCTAGCACTCGGCAAAGAATGATTCTGCTGTAGTGGCAGGGAGCAGAGGTGATAAAGCAGACCACACTTATGTTACACAAGAAGGATATGGAGAATCAGGCGCCGGAAGATCGACAACTAGTTCCTTTCACTGGTTAGCTTTGTCCGTCTAGGAATGTCAAAGTTTGTAAGTGGGTGATCAAGAAGCTTTGTGTGAAGACTTGTTTCATTTGGGTGTTTTGTTTGAGTATGTGTCACTACTAGAGAACAGGCCTTTGGACGATTTGCAAAATCAGCTTTAGTCACGGAAAAATTTGCGCCCAGGACTAGAAAGATCTTTAGCCCCGGTTGGTAACACCAACCGGGGCTAAAGTTCCCCAGCCCAACGGCTCAATTGTCAGAGGGGCCTTTAGTCCCGGTTGGTGTTACCAACCGGGGCTAAAGACCGGCCTTTAGCCCCGGGCCGTAACACCAACCGGGACTAAAGGTTTTGCCCCGGTTGGTGTATCCAGCCGGGGCTAAATGTTGGTATCTTTAGCCCCGGTTGGTAACACCAACCGGGACTAAAAGGTTTTGTTCCGGTTGGTGTACCCAGCCGGGGCTAAATGCCAACATTTAGCCCCGGCTGGATATAAGGACCGGGGCTAAATGTCCCTCCCTATATTTGAACTGCTTTTGACACCTCCAGCCGTGCCCGAGCTCCTGTCTTCATTTTTTCTTCATTCAGCTTGTTTGCTCTCTTCTCCGGTGATTTTTGTTTGTTAACACATCTCTGGCGATTGATTTATTTCATCACAGTGGATCTCAACAATATTGGATACAAAGATGAACCATTCGTCCTTGCTGCTGATGTGACTCAGGTGTTCTACGTGAAAGACATGTCTACAAAACCCAAGAGAGGGAAAAATGATGATAAATCAACCAAAGAGCCAAAACGCCACATAGTTCTTTCAGGAAGAAGAAACATTGTGGGAATTGAGGACAAGTCAGACATGTCAGAAGATTATGAAAGGGATGACCGAATACCGCCCTTCAGAGTGACCAAAGACCCAAGCATCCTGCTAAATGCTGAGGAGACTCCATGGTTACGACATGATCATAACCAAGGAACATACGTCAAGAAAAAGATCACCAGTGTACCCGCTTGATATATATTATAGTTTTTGTGTAACTAATAATGATTATGCATAGTCATGGTTCGTTGATGTCGGTGTTGAAATGACTTAATTTATTTTTGGCAAGCATATGAGCCCAAATTGATGCCCCACAAGTGGTGTTAGATTTTTCTGATCATTATTTTAATTATTACATTTTTTTCTATGCCGAATGAGATAAAAGTTGGTGAATTTCACCTCCGAAAAATCACAAACTTGTTGGTTGTCTCACCCGTGCCACGTGACAGCCTAAGAAAAAGTTTGAGACCAATACGACACAGAAACTTATATGAACTACACAAATTTATCTTTTTAAATTAAACTGCAATTTAACAGTGAATTTCGCTATCGTGCATTTGGACAATGAAAGATAAACAACCCAAAATTTAACGTTCAGATAATGCAAAAATAATCTTCCTATCGAGAACCAGTTGTTTCAGATATTTAAATTTAACATTATATTTTTACATTAACAAAATATGAATTGTTATTTACATTTATATTCATTATTATAAGAAAAGAAAAGAATTTATGTTACAAATTTTTCTACTATACAATAAGGTAAAAAGAAATACAACTGTCATTTTAAAGTAATTTTATACCTAATATTTAATTTACTATGCAATTAACAAATATTACAGCATATTAATATAGTCAAAACCTAATACAAAACCCAAAATACAGACGGGAAAAAACCTTTAGTCCCGGGCGATAGAACCACCCGGGACTAAAGGAACCTTTAGTCCCGGGGCGTAAGCCCGCCCGGGACTAAAGGTAGCTAATACAAAAACCAGAATAGAAAAAGCCCAAAACAGTGGCGGGAAAAAAAGCTTTAGTCCCGGGCGGTGGCACCACCCGGGACTAAAGGTGCCTTTAGTCCCGGGGCGTAAGCCCGCCCGGGACTAAAGGTCCAAGCCTTTAGTCCCGGGCGGGCTTACGCCCCGGGACTAAAGGTCTTTTAGTCCCGGGTGGTGCCACGGTCCGGGACTAAAGGTTCCCCGCGTATATAGGGCACAGTGCCCTCCTTCTTCCTCAGATCGACGTCAGACCGCCCGCAGCGCCGCCGCTTCCCTCCTCGTCTCTGATCGAGTGCCGCGCCGCCGTTGTCCCGCCGCATCCCTCGCCGACGTCCGCCTCGCCGTCGTCCTCTCGCGCGGCCGCGCCGACGCCTCCTCTTCTCTCCCTCGCCGGCCTCGGCGGCCGCATGCCTCGGCGGCCACGCACGCCTCTCGTTCTCTCGCGCCGCCGGTGAGGAGGCCGGGCGCGGTCGCGCCGCCGTGCTCAGTGCGTGCGTTGTGTGTGTGCGTGTGTGCATGTTGTGTGCAGTGCGTGTGTGTGCAGTGCGTGTGTGTGCACTGTGGGTGTGCGTGTGTGTGCACTGTGTGTGTGCCCAACAAAAGACAACGTTGTGTGCAGGAAGAATGAAAGAAAAAATGATATATATTGAAAATGAATGATTATAGAAAAATGATTATAAATACATATATATTTATAGAAAAATAAAAAAGATATATATAGAAAATGAATGATTATAGAAAATGAATATATATACATATATATTTAGATAATATCAGAAAATGTTATTAATGCACCGCAGTGTATATATGTTTATAGAAAAATGAATATATATTTATATAAATATATAGTTATATAAATCATTTTTAGAAAATCATGTTTTTCAATCTAACAAAAAATATGTGACATGTAGATAAAAAGAGATTGGTCGCGTTGACCTCGCCGCCGTCCGCCGTCATCTTCACCGCAACGTCATCCTCGTCGTCGTCCGTCGTCGTGCTCACCTCCTCACCGCAACGTCATCCTCGCCACCGTCCGTCGTCGTCCTCTCGTCAACGGTGTGTCCTATGTGATAGATGGAGGAGAAATAATGACTTAGATATATTTTGGTTCACTTATATATTTACATATGTTTATATCCATAGTACGTATTATTTTTATGAATATGGTCTTTATGAATATACGTTATTTTTAATGTTGTCAAAACCTAGACCGGGCCCGAAACCCTAAACCCCAAACCCGAAACCCCAAACACTAAACCCCGAACCCTAAACCCTAAACCCCAAACCCCTAACCCTAAACCCCAAACCCGAAACCCCAAACACTAGACCCTAAACACTAAACCTCAAACCCGAAACCCCAAACCCTATGTACGTTAGTTGCAAAAATATGGTGTTTATTATCCTCCATGTCATTCGCAGAAATGGCCGACCCAGTTGACAACATGGAGGAGGAAATGTACGAATTAATCAACAGCGGCGCTAATCAAAATTTAGCAGGTGACGATAACAATAATCAAGAAGTAGATGACGACAGTCAATACTTTGCCGATTATGAAGAAATAATGCAAGAAAATACTGGCGAGGTATATACCTACAATAATCTCTATGTGCGCATGAAATTCTAAACAATTTATAAATGTATTTATAATCTACTGTTCCTACATATGTAGCCCTCCGGATCGACAACGACTACCGGGAAGAGTAGGACCGTACGAGGTCCGAAGAAGCCGTTGGATGGCCGGTACATTATCTCAGAATTCAACGAGGAAACAGGCCAAATACTTGGAGAACATGCACATCGATTTGTTGCCCACTGTGGGTACCTTGTAAGGGATAAGATCCCGATCAATGCTCGTGAATGGAAGGAAAAGAAAAGTGCTCCTCATACAAGAGTGCCATTCCCAAGTGGGAAAAAATGGAACGGGAGATTCTAGCCAAGGGCATCGAACCAGAATCAATAAACTGGCCTGAGCGCGCCAAGTATTGGTTTTTTGGTCATGGAGGAAGTCTGGACCTACAGACAGGAGGGGTAGTGTATGGCACAAAACTCCAAAAAGCAGCAGAAAGACTAGCTTATGCTCGAGACATGGCTAACAGTGGCACGTGGCAGCCGAACAGAGAAAAGGATGAGCTTACGTACGCCCTAGAGAATCCTAAACATGGTGGGAGAACAAGAGGCTATGGGGAGGTGTCGTGGGAGCATGCCTTCCCACAAGACAAAGAGACCTATAGAAGCCGCGAAAGAAAGAGGCAGGAGGAGGTAGAGCGGATGCGAAGGATGGAGGAAATGGTTATTCAGTCATAGGCCGCGGCTCGTGAAGCGGTAGAGCGAGAAAAAGCACTTGAAGACAAAATGAGTGAGGAAATCAAAAGGCAAGTGCAGTTAGCAGTGAGTTCCCTGCAAAGGCAATCTGCATCAGAGCCAGGAGTCAACACCAGCACCCCTGGTGATCAGTTGAAAAGCAGTTGTGCTTCCACGGAGGTGCCAACGATTCAAGGTGACGCAGGGCTGCGCTTCCCCGTGGATGACATCACTGATCCTCTCACGACCTGTGAGCTGCACATTCCACAGGGGAATGACACAATCATGGTGGCTATTGGTGTCGTATCTCCTATTGACCCTACGAAGACACCAAGATGCCATGGGGCATTGGTACCACCTGGTTATGTTAGTGTCTCGGTGGATAGAGTATTGAAAGGGCATAGCAATGTGACTCTTGACATTGAAGGAGGTGATGGTGAGAAGACTTTAGGAGAAGCGGAGAAGGCATTCATATGTTGGCGTAAGCGCTATATCATTATTCCTGGGGCATCACCTCCTCCACCTCCTCAGCAAACTAACCCTAGGTGCAGATGAAAGTCAATGAAACATTTTTTCACTAGTTATGTATTGACTTAATTAAATAATTATTTACTCATACTATGTTGTTTTCACAGCAGGACCTCTCCGCACCTAAGTCCAATTATCCATTCACCACATAGTCATCATAGTGCTGCGGGCGATGCAGTGAAAGACACAGCTGCATCCCCACCGGATCCATCCCCTCCACGATCGGCTCCATCCCCTCCACGACCGGCTCCATCTCCACCACGGGCTCCATCCCCGCCACCGGCCCCATCTCCTCCACCACGGGCTCCATCCCCGCCACCGGCCCCATCTCCTCCACCACGGGCTCCATCCCCGCCACCAGCCCCATCAAAGAAGAGGCCAACCACAAAAATGAAGGCATCGGCCCCACCGCCACCAAAGAAGAAAGCCTCTGCAGAAAGACATCAAGCTGTTCCTCAGAAGACGAAACTTCCCTATGATATGACTGATGAGGAAACAAATGCTGCAGCGAAAGCAGATTTGGACAAATTTTGGGCGGATGTCGAGGCTAAACAAAAAGCAAAGAAAAACCCAGAGAAGCCGTACCTTTTTGTACGTCCTGATATGCTCAGGAAAAAGGTGGATGCTCATCAGAAAAAAGTGTGTGATTCTCGTAAGAAATCGCCACCATCAGACTATGACCGCACTATGACCAAGTCACTTGAGGAGGCGAAGCAGAAACAGAAGAGAGCAAGCAAGGGTGTCCCACAGCTCGGGGAACAATCGAAACAATCAGTGCCCCCGCTTGTTGTGAATGAATATGGTTCTAACTTGAAAGCGCTAGAACAACTTGAGGTGAATCCTGAGCATCTTGATGCATTTTTCGCAGAAACTGGTCTAACCTTGTCACAAATGCTCGGTGAAGCACCCATTGAAACTGCTCCGCAAGTTGATCAGTGGAAGAAGAATTATGTATATGGCCAGAGTCTATACAACCCTACGGCCCTCACAGAACTTGGCACTCAAATGTACTTGTTAAACCAGTGGTACATGGCAGCGTGTACCAAAAAAGCGGATGATTGGATATGCGTCAGAATTAGAGACCATCATTACTTCCGTGGTGATGACATTATACTTATCCAATTCAATGAGTTACACCAGCTATGCCACCTGGATGCTCTAGACAAATCTCTAGTCAGCCTCTTCTGTTTGTAAGTGATCCTTCGTTTTAATTATCTCACTCTAGCATATGTATATGTAAATGTAATTATGCTAACACTAGCTAGCGTGCCTATATACATATGCAGAAACATGATGAGAGACCTCGCACGTAGAAATGACAAGGAGGTTGGTTTCATTGATCCATATATCGTATTCTCGGTCCCAAAGAAAGATCCCGCCTATGATATATGGAGAAATGAAACAGGGAGGAATCTCCGAAGGTTCTTGGTGAACCAAAAGAACAAAAGATATATACTCTTCCCATACAACTTTAGGTGGGTGTTGTTATCATGTGCATATTTATTTTTACTTACTCAATTTCTATGATATATGTTGACTATATAAGCAAATTAATGCAGCTATCACTGGATATTGATCGTCTTCGATCTCTCTGAAAGTCAATTGATAATCTATGACTCGTTGAGAAAACCACTGGGAGATTATCAAGATATCATAGACATTATCCAGGGGTAACTTTCGATCTCTAAATACTGATTTCTACACTTTAAATCTGCAATAGTTAATTATGATCCAATATTATTTGTGCAGGGTTTGGGCTTGGTTCGTTCCGAAACACCGTCCGGATTTGAAGGCGACACTTCCTCGTCCTATCCAATTGTAAGTAAGTAGTACTAGCTCCCCGCGTCTTTACCACTGTAGCATGCTTTCATCACACGCGCGAGATGATGAGAGTAATATCTTTTTACATCGTGCAGTGGGTTCTACGGCAACCACCAGGGAACAATTTGTGTGGGTACTACGTTTGCGAGTTTCTCTCGGTGTATGCCAAAAGAACTCCTCTAGAGAGACAGAAGGAGCTATGGTTGAAGAACCAGGTGTTGGACATGGTGCGCCTGAAAGGAATTCAAGAGACAATCGCAGGAGTTCTTAATGACCATGTCCTCAAAGCCGGCACCGAGTTCTACTGTAACCCGGAAGAACCAATGAAACCAAACCAAGACGACCATTTGTATGACATTTAAGTGACGGTCAATATTTGTGTTGTAAATACCAAGGATGCATGGATAATGCTGTAAATTTTATGTGCATAAAAATATTATACACATAATATGCATAGCTAGCCCATATATATATAGTTTCATATTTTTTGTGTGTAATTATAAATTTTATGTGTATATATATGTGGATACATACATTAGCAGCAAAGAATACGTATTAGAAATCCTAATATAATATATTAGCATCGAAGAAAACGTATTAGAAAACCTAATGTAATTGAAAAACTAAAAACAATAGCCAATTGAAAAGAAAAAAGAAAAGAAAAAGAAAAAAGAAAAAAGGTCTTTAGCCCCGGTTGGTAATACCAACCGGGACTAAAGAGGCCAGTCTTTAGTCCCGGTTGGTATTACCAACCGGGGCTAAAGGTCCCCCCTTTAGCCCCGGGGCCGGGAACCGGGGCTAAAGGTCGGGCTTTTAGTCCCGATTCCTTAGCCCCGGCTCCATGTCCGGGGCTAAAGGCCATTTTCGACCGGGGCTAAAGGCCCGTTCTCCAGTAGTGTGTGACATGGGTTGTATCGCTTTTTGACCTTTGGGCCAGTCCCCTTTGTGGTCTGGCCCAGAGGGGCAACATTTTGGTTTTCATCACAGGTTGTGCTTAGCTATCAGAACTGCTGGACATGGATCTTTGTCGTAATTTCGTTGCTTATGGTAATGAAATTGGGCTTCAGCCTTTGTGGAAAAAAAATAATTGAGATGAGCAGAATTACGCTACTAATAACTTAAATTGATGTACTACCTATCTAGCTACTATACCTACTGTGTACATACATATATACAGTAGTATACTCTTTATATACTGATAATACACACACATGCCCCTAGCTATCTCTACTCGCTAGCTACATGTACTCCTACACATGAAATCCAATTAGGCGCCATTATTATTTGTGGACCAATTAAACCTCATGCTCGGTTGAATTTGTGACAAAGAACAGCCGGCATGCATATGCATGTGAGAGGCATCACCCATCCTTTACAAATTAAAGTTGTCTTCCCCTTTGGGACCATGCATCTCCATGCATATGTTGTATAGCTGCTGCATGCTTCCATTTCCATCCCCACACTAACACAGACGACACAGCTAGTGCTAAGTGCTATCTCAAATAACCATCATGCATCCATGGCTATTAGTAAGATTAGATATACATTTATAGAGGGTGGCCTTAACCTAATAACCTAACACAGGCTTAGCTGCTAGTAGCTCAGATCTACACACACTTCATGCATGCAGTGAAATTCTTGCACCTATATGCAAGCACAGACAAGCTGACTAGGAGGGGCCCAGCTGGCACCCACCGGCCCCACTGCCCCAGTACGTGTACTATGAATGAAGTCTACAATTCTCAACCGGGATCCGGGAATAAATGAAAATTTGCAATTAGGTCCCTATACACATGTAGCTGTGGTTGTACACATATATAGATGAGGGCAGGGTGTTAGGTGCGGATAGCATTGGCCCAATAAATTTCTGTTGTTAGGTCTGATTCCTTCTTTGCTGCACAGCCGAAGACGTGGCAAAGGGGAGGGAGCTTAGCATGCAGCACCACACACCAGCTGCCTCTTGCTTGCTTGCTTGCATTGTTCATGAAAGAGAAACAGGTCAAATTTTGTTGTTGGCCAGCTGAGAGCGAGTGAGAGGGTCAAGTGGTCCACAAAATCTAACAAGGCCTAACTCGTCATCATGCATGTCACTTTCTTCCTCCCATGTATGAGATGGAGATAGATATTTGTAATTGGGGGATTGTATGTGTGTGTTGATGTGCACCAATGTTTATGACCAATACACATCAACAACCTTTGTTTTTTAAAAATATTCTTATAGCCCACCTCATCTTTAGAAAGGGTAAAAGTGGATTCGATTGGTTGGTGCAATTAGTTAGGCATATATGCTAATCTTTAGTCTAAATTATTTATTATTTGAAATAATCCATACATACATCCAGATCCATAAACTTTTTGTCTTTTAGTCTCTCCCAGGTCTATCTTTTTTTCACTCTCTCGAGCATAAGAGTCATGTCTGGTTTACTAAGAGTATTATACTTACTATCTAATTAAGATTGATTTACTGTGTCCAGTCCGTCGAACTCATAACCCGTGTATAGAGTCAGATTCTAAAATGTATTGGATTTGGAACAGATAATGCTGAGTTGGTACCTAGTAATACTGTAATGCAACCCTTTGTGGACCCGTATATATATGCTAGATCAATATATATATATATATATATATATATATATATATATATATATATATATATATGGTGAGTTTTCTATACTCCCGGGAGTAGTTACTCCCATCCTCAATAAACCACATTGTGTATGCGTATATACTTATTTATCAGTTTGAGTATGTTTATATACTTGTTTTAAGATATTTCAAATACTACTTACGCAAAAATTTTCAGAAAAGCATATACTTTTTATTATATTACTAAAATACCACTATAATAATATATAAAATAAGTATGACCATATACTTTATGTATGCTTGCATACTTGACATATATGATACTCTAGAAAGTCTAGTATGATCATATACTTCGTCTACGTATACTTCGTTGGGTCATAAACTTCAGAAATCAAGAGATATAGACATGAGAGTAACTACTCCTTAGGAGTATGAAATAATTACCCTATATATATATATATATATATATATATATATATATATATATATATATATATATATATATATATATATATATATGGCGTCGAATTTGCAACGTCTATAGTACATTCGTAAGAGACACATTGAATATCCTGCCGCCGGTTGAACATGTTTTAGTGCCCTAATGAGTAGCAGCTAACTATATAGGGATCGGAGGGATTCGGAGATACTATATATAACATGTATTGATCACGAGAAAACGACATTTAATCTGTGAACCTTGGGTGGTGAATTGAAAGCTGGACAAGGCCACGGTATTCTCATTGCATCTAGTGCTTGCTACTATTGCTCAGTTGCGCTCTACTACGTACTACCACAGAAAAGAAAGCAAGAATAGTGTCGGGAGGTGTAAATCAAGATGATGCATACATGTACAGTGCGAAACATAAGTGGAGTCTCCATTTGCACAAATTTAGTTTTGCTTTTTTTTGTTAGTTAGTTATCCTGTATTTTGTTTAATTAATTAACCACCTGAACATATAAATTGTGTGCCGGTATATTTTTACATGAAAATGCAGTTGTATAGCTTGTATTCAATACCCTTCACTCACTACCGGATTCAGTGTCTTTGCCGAGTGTCCAGGGCACTCGGCAAAGACCGAAATACACTCGGCAAAACCTTTGCCGTGTGCCGCACTCGGCATATCCCGCTCGGTATAGGATTAGACGGTAAAGGGCTCTTTGCCGAGTGCTTTTTATCGGGCACTCGGCAAATCATTTGTCGTGTGTCTTTTGGCACTCGGCAAAGAAAAGAAACCGTTCACGGCGCGAGACGGTGACGGAGGCTTTGCCGAGTGTCAGACGTGAGGCACTCGGCAAAGCAGAAGTCTTTGCCGAGTGCCTCACGTCTGACACTCGGCTAAAAATGGCACGTTTGCCGAGTGTTTCGGTAACGCACTCGACAAAAATAGATTTTTAGCTAATCACCAAGATAAGCGACATTTATATCATTCTCTATTTTCAGCTAATCATTGAATTTATATGAACTTTTCTTTCCTTCTCCAAAATTATATTTTTAAAAATTGTTAGTGTCTCTTAGAATCCAGAAATTATTGTTCTGTTTTTGCATGTGGATTTACCTGCTAATATATTAATATTAGAGCAAGTTTCAAACTTCTTGCACTATCTCATTAATATGATCCGATGATCCAATTTATCCAAGACGCAACTCAATAAAAAATCATCAGTAACCTCGCAAAGAAAAACCCATGCATTTGCATAATCTACTTGGCTCAACTAATTACAAGTTTAGCACATCATCAACGACGAAGCCTGCAAGTTGAAAATTTGTTTACCTGTATCTTGTATTAAAATATGCATTTGGAAGGATTTATATGTTATGAAAGTAATTTTCGTGACGGACCTATTAACATTAATCTTACATTGTCAATCTATTTGTATAGTGGTTAAGGCTAAAAAGGATTATAGCTAATTTTGAAAAGTAAGAGATGAAAAGGCTTGATTGGCATGAACTCTAGAAAAACACTACTAGTACTCTCTCCGTCCAACAAAATATGCAATTCTCGCTTATCGAGGATTCAAACATTTCGAACTTTGACCAAAAATATATAAAAAAGTACTAACATTCTTGATACAAAAAATATACCATTAGATTAGTAATAGAATATATTTTCATAATAATTTTATTTAATGATATAAATACTAATATCTTTATTATAATCTTGGTCGAACTTGATTTAATTTGACTGACAAAGATCTTATAATTGCATGTTTTTATGGACGGAGGGAGTATTTACTATCGGGCGAAGAACATAAAACAAGGACGCAAGCATATATGTACCTTCTTTTCATCTCGGACCAGGACCAGCACGCGTAGGCATGTTTAGCTACCTAGACAACGAATTGACAAGTAATCGGCACATGCATGCATGTCGCCAAAAAAGAAGAAGAAGAAGACGAACGTACTGTGCATACGTTACATCGATCATCAATCAAACTAGTAGGAGATATAATGAACTGTATGTGTAATGTCCTTTTCACAAATCGGAGCACAATAATATCAGCTTGAGCGACGACTAATACAGTACAGCACAATTGCTGGCGGCAAAGCGGCAAGGGACTTATTAGCGAGAGTTGTTAAGATAATCTTTTTGGAATAGTGTGTCAAATCAACAAACTTGATCATCATATTTTAGCAAATTAATACTTATGTGTGCTATATATAGGGTGAGAATTTTCTACTCTTGGGTGTAGCTCTAATCCCAGCTATATCTTCAATAACACACATTGCGTGTGGGTGCATTATAGTTTTTGCAAGAATCTAGTACTCCCTCCGTCCCTGAATAAATAGATTTCTAGAGTTGTCCTAAGTCAAACTTTTTAAACTTTGACCAAATTTTTAGAATAATACATCAAGATTTATGATATCAAATTAGTATCATTAGATACATCATATAATATATTTTCATAATATGTTCATTTTATATCATAGATATTTTTATTCTTTTCTATAAAGTTGGTCAAACTTTAAAAAATTTGACCGGCACGGATTCTAGGAATCAATTTATTCAGGGACAGAGGGAGTATTTGAACGCATTATTGTAGTTTTCTTAGTTTTTCTATACTCTTATTTGGAACCATCAAGTACTATTATTGGTTTTGCACATGCATGTCCCCGTCTAAGAGCAACTCCAGCAGACTTTCTATATTCTTCCTAAATACTAGGAATAGAGATTTTGATACAAAAATTACACTCTGTCCAATAGCTTATCTAAATGGTTGTCCAAATATAGCTATCTTCTATTCCGGATTTTTCGCTAGCCAAAAATAGAAGACTAGAATGACTCTCTAGACTGCATGCGAGATATAGAAAAGCTGTTGGAGATTGAAAAGATATAGAAAATGACTTTTATGCAAATGACTCTCTAAATGATGGTTTAAAGAGTGAGATTTAGAAAGACTCTTGGAGATGCTCTAAGATAGAAGAGAAAAACAAGGCTTGCAAACTCTGATATGGGTTTCACCTTTCCTAGAATTCACAGAGGACTAATAGCCACATATATACACATAATGATAGTTCATGCTTCTTGATCTTTCTTCTTTTTCCAGAAGGACATGACACTGAAATTTAATTTACTCCATTTATATTATACTTAACAGAAGATCAACCAAATCTGGTCTGATTATCTATGCTACTATATATTACTGTATTTTGGTGTTTTCCCTCTATTTAAGCCACCACACACCAATGCTTATCTACAACTTCCGTTCAAAACAATAGAAGATAGAAAAACAAAAATAGTGTGCATGCATAGAGAACTATATATATATATATATATTCTTGATTTATTTTTTATATATGTGTCTTATCCTGCAGCAAATTCTATAGTCTATCTAGGCCATAGATACTTGAAAGATTATACTGCCATTAAAATGCACGGCAGAGTTGAGTTGTTTATGGAGCACTATTATTGCTCTCACAACTAAAAAAACCCTTATCATTCTAACTTGTTTAGGACAAAAACAAGCATATGCATATAAACATGTGTTCCCCATCGATTGTCCGAAGCATGATGTGCACATAACCCAAAAAAAAACAGTTCGAGATGGTGTAAATGATACTGTAAATTTGAACAACTCATATTTAGATTTATGCATGCACTCGAGCTTGAGGCTAGCGCTCTACATACTATACCAGTATAATTACAGTATAATGCTTTCTTTTCTATCTCAATGCAATGATACACAAGTCTTTTGTGAATTTGAGAAAAAAAAATACCACTATATACCAGTATTAGTTTATTTATCTCCAATAATTCCAATTGTTCTCAACTAACTAATTAAAGTAGCTTTTATTGATCTAGTTAGATATTCTCGATCGAAAGGTCATCTTATATATGTATTTGTGCCTCTACATAAGAATCATTCACTAGAATTTATGCCATGTATATGAGTGAAAATTAAATAGATTACTAGGTGAACTTATTAAGGAGTAATATATAGGAGGCTAGAACAAACATGAAACATAGTAATTATTACACTTCTAAGTCGGCAAAATTTTGGATACATTATATATACAACATGAACTTACCAAAACCTTAATCCAACATGAACATAAAGTAGATAGTGTGGCGTTGTGTGTCGTTGTGCGACAGTGTACGTGAGAGAGGCAATCAAATTAATGCACACACACAGGAGGAGCATATGCATGAACTTTTGAATCTAGTCCAGATTAACAATAATCCTGCTGGTGTCCAAGCAACAACAACGACATCCGTACAAATGTAAAAGCTACGTGGTTTTCTTGAAATAAGAGGAAATATATAATTGTAAGAGAAGGTGAAATTAAAAGGAAGAAGCAAAGCAGCAGAGATGAAACTAGTTTGATTGGTTTGTAATAGTCAAAACTCTGTTCGTTTCCGTGTTGCCAGTATGTGGGGTTGAAACTAGTTTGTAATAATTGGACTGAGTCTATCTTTCGAGAGATGAAGCCGGGTATTTTATATCCTTTATCTAAAAAAAAGGAGCAGAGATGAGGCGCTACGAGAGCTAGCTAGATGTATACTCCCTCCATACCCATATTAGTTGACGTTTAGGACAGCGACACGGTCTTCAAAACACAACTTTGACCTCTTATTTTTATAAAAATATTTATGAAAAAGTGATATATGTATACTTTTATGAAAGTATTCTTCAAGACAAATCTATTTATATAATTTTTATATTTGTAAACTTAGAAACTTAATAGTTATTGATGATTTATATTCCTAATGTTTGACTCTAATTTTTTCTAAAACGTCAACTAATATGGGTATGGAGGGAGTATAGCACAAGGACAGTAGTACGTACACACTGTACCACTCTACATGTAGCCGCGGACTGTAGGCCGGCCGAGCTATCAAATTTTACAGAGCGTAGTAAAGCTAGGACAAGAGATCACATACCAAAGTGTACGAAGTAGGTGCTCCTTTTGTTTGTTTTGTTCAAAGTTTTTATGGGTGGGTAAAAATATATAGGTAAGCAATAATAAAAATGTAAAACTAGTTAACTGAGAAGTAGAACCTTACTGAGAAGAATGAGAAGTGTGTGTCAAGTGAAGAAGGTAATATTCTGTCTGTGGACTCAGAGACTGAGTATAGGCTTAATTATATTGGATGAGCCCTACAGCTTTTTTAGAGTAAACCATGTACTGTGCATTGTTTCTTTAGACGACAAATCATGTACATTGTTGACATTCTTCCATCATTCCATGTGACTGGTATTGGTTGGTATAAGGTGGATTACCCTTTTTTATTGTTAAAGAATTGCAACATTGATCTACGTCACTTCACCAAAAGAATATTGAAAATAGTACCCCTAGGAAAAGAGGAACAGTGGTGTGACAAGGTCACTATGTACTCTAGAGAGAGAGGGAAATAGAGGAGAGAGGCCAAGATGTTACTACAAGGCAGCTAGCTAGCATTGTCGAGATTAGCCAAAGGAACTAATCCAAAAGCCACATCAATCCCTGCAAAAAAAAAGAGCATAGAAATACTGCTGTACTTTCCCATGTTCTGGACTCTGGAGCAAGCAGCAGCACAAGCTGATTGCTCATCCATCCCAAGGCAGAACAGCAAGTTGCTTCAAAAGAACCAAACTGGAACAACTACAACAGCATGCATCGATAGAGCCCAAAACATGCAACAAATCATATAAAAAGCACCAATGCAAGAAACGCCCAGCTAGCTTTACACAAGCCAAATCCAGAGAGGGAGAAGCTTCTCTTCCCCCATGCATGTAAACAAAAGGGGATTAGTGCAAGCAATCACACTGTGTGTGTGATCTACGTAGTACGAGCTACTTACTATATATACATACACTACTCATATGGGAGGATTATATATATTATTAGCTTATATTAAATTAAACTATAGCTAGACAACATACAGTAGGTAGCACTAACTAATCACGTGCTGGACTACTGCATGTCAAATGGAGCTCCCATCATTTGTGGAATGAGGAATATAATGGATTAATTGAAGAAGAAGGAAGCTGCTACACTTAAAATTCTTGTCTTTGCATTGCATTAATAAGTTTGGCCAGTTAATCAACTCGAAATAAGATTGCTCAACAAGTAGCAGTACACTACTAGCTCTAGCTAACAACATTATATATGCTCCATTGATCATGCAGTAGTCGACTCCAATGCGCGTAGTAATAGTAGTAGTAGTACGTAACAATAATTAAAATCTCTTCTCTTCTTGTCTCGAATTTGTTTCCTGATCACGACGACGACGATGACGATGACTTAGCTCATGCTCATCATCATCTTTGATTTGTTGGAACAAGTAAATGAAACCATCAAGGAATTAAGCTAGGATGATAGGAATAATGGAAGCAGCAAAGCTAGCTAATTTAAGCTAGGTTCTAGGGTTATGAGGGAAGAACTGGGTGCCTGCGGCGAAGGCGCCGATCGGCGTCGGGTACGGGTCCATGAGCACCGCCGCCGACGTCGCCACCGTTGCCGCCGCCTCGCTGCTCCCCGCCGGCGACGACCCTTCCCTCGCTTGCCCCGCCGTCAGCTGGTGGTGGTACTCCGCCGAGGACGGCGGCAGCTGGCCCACCGCCGCGTCGTCCGCCGGCCCGTGGTCACGCAGGATCCCCTTGAAAGTGTGCCCGCCGATGCTCACCGCCGTCTGGTACGCGAGCTCCGCGTCTGGCTCGTCCACCGGGCCGATCCGCACGCACCGGAACACCGCCTCCACGTTCAGCTCCGGCGGGAACCGCCCGCCGCCGCCGTCGCCTGTAACCGCATCAAGAATATATAATTACGGAGTATTATTAATGAACGCGTCATGCCATGTCATGCCGTCCGCTGCAACAGTGTGACGGCGACAGTGTAGTCAGTGGCGAAGTCTTGTGCCGTGCAAGCGATGAGGACTACCTGAGGAAGTGGTCGTGGTGACCATGGCGGAGTTGGCGGACGGCAAGCGTCCAAGGGAGCGGACGAGCTCGCGCGGGCGCTTGCTCGCGGCCGCAGCGGCAGCGGCGGCGGCGGCGGCGCTGGCGCTGTTGCTGTTGGCGGCGCCGCGGAAGAGCGCGGCGAGCTGCTGCTGGCGCTCCCGGCGCTTGGCGGCGGGTACCCAGGTGCTCTTGACGTGCGTGGGGCAGCTGAAGCCGCGGCTCCGGCAGCAGGTGCGGCAGCGCATGTGGGAGCAGTCCTTCTTGGCGTTGTTGCCGCAGTCCTGGCAGCTGGTGCCGGCCCTGCCGCCCCCGGCGGCGCCGCCGATCCCTCCGGCGCCGGGCCCGTCATGCGAGGAGAAGCCGAGCACGACGCCCGTGGCGACGGCGCCCGAGGAGAAGAACTGCGACGTGTGGTGCGGCGCGGCGGCGGCCGCCGCCTGCTGGTGGTGCGGGTGCCAGAGCTGGAACCCTATCCCGCCGCCCCCGCCGCCGCCGCTGGCCGCCGTGTCGGCGGCCGCGGCGGCCGCCCCGCGCGCGTACAGGAACAGGCTGTCGGCGCCGATCGGGTGATCGCCGCCCCGGTCCCCGCCCCTCCCGCCTCCGCCGCCGCCGCCGCCCCTCAGAGAGAACCCAGCCATGCGAGGCAGCAGCCACCACCACCCACCATCAAGACGAGCGCGAGAGGGAGAGTGCGCACCACCAGTCCACCACCACGCCACCAGCACCACCACGAAAAGAAGCTGCTGCTAGTAGCCTTTGCAGCTCCTCCTCCGATCCTTCTCTCCCTCCCTCCTAGCAGCTAGCTCGATCCTATACAGTAAAAAAAAAAAGTAGAGATCTTGGGAGTAAGAAAAAGCAGGCGCAGACAGTGGGCAACAGCAACACGGCACAGCAGCAGCATGAGGCATGGGGGGTTGGGCTTCTTCTTAATTGGTGACATATATGGAGTAGGTCAGATGATGCATGAGCTGGATATATAGATTGGCATAGCTCAGTAGCGGATGGATCGGCGGTAGATCTGCAGCGAGGAGCTCCTCTAGACATAGAGAGAGATTTGCGCGCAAGCGCAAGCTAATAAGCGTAGGAGATGAGAGGATGAGGACGGCTAGGAGAGCCTTGCTTGCTGCTGATGAGTGGGATATGCATGTGCGAGTGAGCGAGTCGAGAGAGGAGAAAGATAAAACCATCACCACTCTACTGTCGAACTCATCAGAGCTACTCACCTTGCCTTTGCTGAAAATAGGAAGGTCGCCTCTAATCCGCCTCCTCTTCTTGCCTAATTCCTTTCCTCTCTTGGGCTCTTGCAAATTAATTGGGGCCTAGCTAAGCACGCAGCAAGTCGTCGCTCTCTTTCGCCCTTGCCTCGCCGGCCCTGCCCTCTACAACTAGTATCTGGAGGAGGTGAGATGAGGTTAGCTGCCGAGTGAGTAGTGGTAGAGAGAACACAAGCAAGCAAGCTGCTTTTTGGGGGTGATGAGGAGATGAGGTGTGAGGCTATATAAAGAGGCGGAGGAAGAAGATGGATGGGAGCGAGAAGAGAGAGAGAGACGCGGACGACGGAGTGGGTTGGGTTCAGGGGAGGAATTTGAGGGCGCCTGCAAACGCCGCCATGGAGGCGGCCGGGACCTTAATTTCTATTTATTGCTCGCTCCGATCCCACAGCTCAGCTCAGCTCGCCTCACCTCTCTAGCTTATCTCCACTCCACCCAACCAGCAGATGAAAGAGAATGGATGAAAGAGAGAGGAGAGAGAGAGGGGGGGGGGGGGGGGAAGGGAAGAAATGGAGAAAGTGGATATGGCAGTGGTAGTAGTAGTAGTAGTAGTAGTAGAGTGTGTGTGTGTGTATTTTCTTTTTCTTTTCTTTTTGCAGAGAGTTTGCCTTTGCCTTTGCCCTCCTCGGTGTCCCTTTTTACAATTTGTACCTTGGACTTTAGCGAATTATTACCGAGCTGTCCCTCCCTCCCTGCCCTGCCCTGCCCTGCCATTGCCATTGCCATTGCCATTGCCATCCATCCATCCATCCATGCCTTGTCAATAACAGCATGACTACATGGCGACAGAGGACAGGGAGGAATTTTTACTGACAGCAGAAACAAAGGCCTTTGCAGCGCGCGTGTGTGTGGTCGTCGTCTTCCATCTACTGCATATATCCCCGTCCCCGCAACCGCAACTCGTACGCACTGCACTTGGCAGTTTTGGCCGGGTAGAATAGTTTTTATTTATTATTATTCCTGTTATCTGAGTGTATTATCCTATTATTTGATGTCCATGTCCATCAGGAGAGGAGCTGATGAAATACTACGACTGTTTTACTCTACTACTCCGTATCTAATAATAGTGGCAGGCAGGCAGGCATATGGTATAGTTGTTTTTTCCCATCTGGAAATAACCATTCGATTGTAATAATTACTAATCAATTTACTGATTAGATTAAGAAGGGAAATGAAGTGTCATTTTATGGTTATCATCTATCAGTAGTTCAGTACTAGCAGAGAATGCATGTCCAGTTATTATTATTTTTTTAAAAAAAAGTGTTTCTGAATGATATATACTAGTATATATATTAGCTACCGAAGTACAAGGACAACACTATATATACATATAGGTACCTCCACTTAGCTAGGTATGGTCAAAAGTAATGTGTATATGGAGCCTACCCCAGCTGCCACAATTCAATTCGAGCACATATATATCAGTATCCTCCTCCACGCAAAATAAAAGAATTGGACAGGGCCTCCGAGTAAACAGCTTATTATATATATACGTGTGCATTAAGAAGTACCATTGTGTGTATGTTGCACTCTCCTTCCGTCCTTTGCTTGCTTAGGTTAGTCAAAAGCTTATTTATTTTGGAACGGAGAGAGCACTTATTCGATGTTTTAGATGGAAACATAAACATATATGACCTTGTTCATTGAACTTATCAATCGTACTTTGACTTATTCTATTTTAATTATAGAACACTGTTGAACCGACTGAAATCAATCGTGAATAAATTCAGATGAGCAGGGCCATGGAAAGTAATGGCAGCAAGATAAGTAGTTAGTATTGTATTTTTGTACAAAAATAATCCAATTACCATAGAGACACAAACACTCATATATGAACACACGCACGCCCCTATTCCTATTGGTACCTCCTAAAGACTGATCCAGTAGATCTTGATATTAACGTGCATCATTAAGAGAAATTAGCAATGTACTTATAATATGCAAAAGAAAAATGTGCATTAAGAGAAATTAGCAATGTACTTATACCCATGACATAGAGTTGTGAAAAATAATTTTGTAACTATATATAAAAAAAGAGAAAATATACCGTGTTCAAGATAGAGTTCATGAGTAGTACCAGCAACACTAGTACGTACATATATACTCCCTCCATAATCTTTTTTGCAGGGCGTATATAGAGATTTCGCAGTTACCAAGGAAGCCTAAGGGAGGTGGTAGTAATAAATAAAGCGCATGCATGCAGTAATTATCCTAGTCTACCATGAAAACGTCAAGCCTTTTGATTGGACGATGATGCAAACAAAGTAGTGCTTCATTTTTAGAGAGGAGTAAGTGTTGAAGCTTTTGATTGGACGTTGTTTGAACTCCACGAGACCGATAACATACATACTACACCTTACAAAAGATCAAAAATAAAAAATCTTCATACGGTCTTATAAATAATTACAGAGAGAGAGAGATTACATTGAGACATGCATGCATATTCCAAACACCTTTTATTTGCAGGCTGATGGCCAGCAAGCTTTCTAGGTGCGTGAACAAAATCCTTTTGGGACAAACACTGCATGCTACAGCGTGTGTAGAGCAGTACTACTCCCCCCCCCCCTACACCTCGCATCAGACAGGAATTGTTGCACGCACTCTCAAAAACTGTTGGGAGGAATTTTCATCCGCCTGCTTTGTGCTGTGCTGTGTGTGTGTGCCATATCACCACCAGAAAGCTGTTTTTTTTTAATTTTGCAGGCCAGGTCACAGCAGTGAAAGAAAGAAAGAAAGAAAGAAAAAGCAGGCAGCAAAGTGAAAACGGAACGGCGCTGAGCTTCACTGAACAACAACAGCCTAGCGCACCTATAGCAAGTCGTAGTGGCCGTAGCTGAGCCAGTTTAAAACCCCAAGGGTGTGGTGTAGTCTAGCGTGGGGCCATCCCGGCCGTCTAGGCGCCAGCGGACGGCGCATGCCTCGCCACGTGGCGGGAATCCGGGGCGTGTGTCGGGTAGTAGTAGCAGTAGCAGTCTACTAGCGCCCCTTTCCGCTCCGGTCCGGCCGGCCGCGAAAGACGCCGCTCCTGCTGCTGCTGCCCGGTGGGCCCTCCTCGCCGTCGCCGTCGTCGTCGTCGTCGACCACGTTCTCGAACGCCATGGGAGGGAAACGGCGCGCGCATGCATGCACACCACACTGTACGTTTGCGCCGTGCACTGTAGCAGCAGAGAGCGTACGTGAACAGTGGCAGTGGTGACTACTGTACTCCAGTGAGGAGAAGCTTCATTCAGTGCATGGACATGGACACGGACACGGACATGGACGGAACGCCAGGTAGGGGAAAGGCCGGGGAGCTGCAGCTGTGCGTGGTGGCCATGGCGATTTTAAATTTGACCTGCTGCTGCTGGTGGTGGTGGTGTCTTGTTGTCACCATATGCATGCATGCCTCCTGGGCTGGCTTTCTGCTCGCTTCTCTGACGGAGATGCAGAGCAGAGAGGGCAGCAGCAGCTGCGGCGGCATGGCAGTGACACGGCCGGCCTGGTCTAGAACCTGTCAGCGCCTCATGATCTCCTCCCCTCCCTTCCCTTAAAAAGGTCGCTGATCATCATGTAAAGCACACCCAACCCAAGGGCCGGCTAGCAGCAGGGATCCTCTGCGCCAGGCAGGGAAGGAACAACACCTGCCTGAGGAACAGAAGGGATTCTCTGTGCCAGCTTGCCTGCTTGCTTGTCACTCACTCGTGTCACTCGGTCACTGTACCACGTAGCCATGCTGCCGTTTCACTTTATTGGTATCACTTCGCCAATTTATTTGTTGGAGTTTTGTGTGTTAGTAGTATTTGTGATTTGTGAGTTTACTACTACCTTCGTCTCGCATGGAGTGTCATCGTGTTTTTTTTCCATACGTCAATTAATTTTTAAGTTTGACTGAATTTATAAAAAATATGAATATGAATGCGTACTATGCCTAATAAATATCAAGTAGATTCATCATGCAATATTTTTATAGTACATTACATACTTGCATATATAGTACGTCATTGCTCTCGTGTTCTAAGTTACTCAACAATGGAGAGCCACGGGTGCAAACTGAGTACTACTTCTCTCGTCCTAAAAAGAATGTAATTCTCGTTTCTCTAAGAGTTTGACTGAATCGATAAAAAGAAATAGTAAATATCTTTGAATAATTATGAAGTAGTTTTACAAATAAAATTATTAGAGGCATAGATGTTGATACTATTGTTATTGTTTCTGTAAACTTGGTCAAATGTAGAAAAGTTTGACTCGTTCTAAACCTAGAATTGCATTATTTTTTAAGGGAGTATATATATGGGAAAAACTGTGGGAATTCAATTATTGAAAGTGAAAAATTATTGTGAAATTCAATGCCAAAATAGACCTAGCTAGACACATGAGAGAGAGAATGTGCAATTATGAGACCCCCCCCCCCCCCCCCCCCCCCCACACACACACACACACAAACGGTAAAAATAAAGGAAACAGTGTAATAAAGAAAAAGGGCCATCTCTGATGATCAGTAATCGAAATGATCGAACTAAAGTACACCTTGAACCACACACATTCCGCGGTTGTTTAGCATGGAAGTAGTGCAGTAATTGACGCTGACAAGTGCAGCTACTATATACTAATTAACTAGTAGTACTTTCTTGAAACTTGGAGTTGAGGTTGACAACCATATTATTTTGTTACAGAGAGTTTCATAATACATTTTCTTTATTTGCTGATGTACATGTGACGTGACAGCAAATAAACCATATGACAAAGTATAGGTAACAAAAACATATGCATGGGCCTCCACTCCGGCTGTTCCAGCAGCTGCACGCACTTCTCCTACTCCCTGCTCCCTCGATCTCTTCTGATCCTAATCCTACTACACATGATGCATATGCAGGCATTTTGCATGATGTGTATATATATCCACGCACACAACCATACTCGAAGCCACTTTTGTTGTTGGTTAAGCTAGATAGCTACTACGTGTACAGGCCGCCGGCAGTTTTATTGTTGTTAGCTATATGTACTAATAATATATAGCTAGCTTATTAGGTCTTTGGTCTCTACCTAGTGGGTCCCGCGCGCCGTGCCTTATACATCATCTGTTGTGCACACATTGCGTTGTGTCTCAAGTTGCACCGTGGATATACAGTGATAACCAACTCAAATCAAGTCCTTTCAGGTTTCAGCAGTAGTCGAGCTAGTACGCTATACGTTGCATTGGAGACCAACAACAGCCAGAGAACAAAATGCATAGTTGTTTTAGCTCTAAGAACTAAATTAAATGAGGGCCCGTTTGGATCCTTTGAATTGAATTTATTTTAAGAATTATAATTTAGACACATATTAATTAAGCTAATATGTTTGCATATCACTAGTACATATATATAGGCTCTAGTCCCGGTTCGTAACCCCCTCTAGTCTATAACCGGGGCTCTGTGTAAAAAAAGTGCGGGTGTGAGAAGATTCGAACTCAAGACCTCCCACTATAGCCCTTATGTGTGTGTTATCTTAACTACACCATAGATCCAACAAAAATAAGATACATTTTTCTTTAAATTCACTCTGGAGGCACCTTTAGCTTAGTCCGGGTTTGAAATACAAACCGGGACTAAAGGTACCTTTAGCTTGAGTTTGTGTCTCAAACCGGGACTAAAAGTCACACCTTTAGTCCATGTTTATGTTTCCAACCGGGACAAAAACTTTTTTAGACTCATACACTTTTGTGACTTTTACAACTGGAATTAAAGGATGGAATTGATCTCAGTTTTTATTACAAACCGGGACTAAAGGTAATCACGATTGCGAGTTTGAAATCGGGACACTACATATTTTTTGGTCATCAACGAAAGGTCATTTCTCCTACTAGTGTATAAATTATATTTTGCAATGGTTATATGAGATATATACTCATGTGTTGTATTTCTACCATAGGAGAGTGTGTTGAAGAGAGTGTTGTTATAAGTTGCAAAATAGAAATATAGCATGGTGGTCTATATAATTCATGTCCCTCTTTCGCCCTATGAATTTAAGATAAGCTTATATGTGAACTTTGGAAAGTGGTGAAATATTAAATTTCAAGACAAATAGTCTAGTTTATTGAGTGAATTCTAATTCCTCCAAACGAATGGATCCAAATGGCCCCTGAGTGGATATAGTCAAGTTTTCATGCATGCATCTCAACTGGTTGCGTTGACATTTGTATTGCTGCAGTTACCAGCTAGCCATTCCATCATTTCGCGGTCTGATCGATGATGATGAAAACAAAAGCTAGAGGCTTTAGAGCAACCAAGCAGCTAGGGGCAGGTTATATGGACGATTTATGTTGTTTCAGGCCAATCTCAATGGTGAGTTTCATTGCGTTGTTTCCAAGATTGTCACGTCATATGAAGTAAAATGAAACTCTCCGTTGAGAGTGAGAGTTTCATTTCTAGAGTTTCATGGACATTAAATTTTATGACTCATGGAGAGTTGGTATTCGTGTCAAGAGAGTTTCATCTACTCCCTCCGTCCATGAAAGAATCAATTCCTAGAATCCGTGCGAGTCAAACTTTTTAAACTTTGACTAACTTTATACTCCCTCCGTCTCAGGATATAAGGCGCGATTTGACTTGGTGCGGTCTTCAAGATTATACTTTGACCATTAATTTATACTATTTTATATAATTAATAGAAACAACAAAAATATCATTAGAAAGTATTTGTAAAGATAAATCTATTGGTATCATTATTGTACTATATATTTTTTTATCTTATTAGACTTATTATTGGTCAAAGTTAATAAAGTTTGAATTTTGAAATACGTGCATGCCTTATTTTCTGAGACGGAGGGAGTAGAAAAGAGTAATAACATCTTTGGTATAAAATGTACACATTATGAAAATATACTCTATGGTATATCTAATGATACGAATTTGTGATCATCAATCTTGATAGTTTCTTCTAGAAATTCGGTCAAAGTTTAAAAAGTTTGATTTAGGGCAACTCTAGAAATCTATTTATTCATGGACGGAGGGAGTAGATGAAACTCATTTCATCTCTCTCTTCTTAAATACGTTGTCATGTCTTCAAAAGTGCTTATGTGGCAACACATTTAATGCAAATGAAGCTCAGATGAAATTAAACTCCCACTGAGATTAGCCTCGGTAAAAAAAAAGAAGAAGAGGAGAAGGAAAGGAATGCGCAAGTGTCGACAAGGTATCTCGTCCATTCCATGGGAGTTGATTCAAAACAGTGGAAAAGTTTAAATGTCCAAATGACATAGTGGCGTGCACTAAATTAAAGAGAGTCAGACCGTGCAAAAGGATTCCATGATATAATAAAGTGATTGCCACTGCAATATGCAGTCTGTTGGGTGCCATATTAATTATCATTTTTGCAATTGGAGTGGCCAAATTAGCTCGTAAATTTATCAAAAAAATGTACTTCCTAATTGAGAAAAGTAATTAAATAACTGTCGAGTTTGGAGATCTCGTCAGCTGTAAGTTAAATTAAACTGATCTCCCCGGAAAATTCAGATAAAACTGATCGATTATTGCCCTGTGATAATGGATTATTTCCCCGGAAAATTAAAGCACTAAATTAAATAAAACAACAGCCAGCTTCCATTTTCTCCAGGTCCCATTTTCTGTCCTGTACAACACTGGAGCGGTTTGTCTGGACCAGGCGAGAATAGAATATCTTTGCATATATTCTCTTCCTGCCATTGAGTGAATTAATCATTGCCACATTCATCTTTCTTCATCAGCTAGCCGGACTCAAAGGAAACGAGACATATCATTGCGCTGCAGGTACGTACATGTGGGTCCAACTTGATATGAAATTATTTGGTGAGAATTTTGTCCACATAATTAAAAATTAAAGGTCATAAATTTCAACATAGCAAGTAATTTGAGGTCTGATGTACTTTTCAAAGCACACCTGATATACACCCTCCATATTAAAAAACTTGATGTTTCAGACAACGACACGGTCTCCAAAATATCACTTTGACCACTTGTTTCTTTAAAAATATTTATTGGAAAGTGGTATATGTATATTTTTATGAAAGTACTTTTCAAGACGAATTTATTTATATGATTTTTACATCTCTAAACTCAATAATTTAAAAGTTATTTATGATTTATATTCTCAATGTTTGACCCAAACCTTATCCAAAACGTCAGCTTTTCAATATGGAGGGAGTATATATTAAGAATGGCTTCCAAAAGTACAAACAAGATCGCGCGTGTGTGTATATATAGGGACAGAGGAATGGAGTGTAATAAAGAAAATAACCTTCATTGGTCATTGTTTGACAGTGTAATATAATATAATATATATATATATATATATATATATATATATATATATAACCACCCAAATTAATGATGTACTAAAGATGCCATAAAAATGTACAGTCTTCATATGTACTAAAGATGCCATAAATATAATTGTACTGATCAGCAATAGAAAAAGTATTTTACTAACATGTTAGAGCATCTCTAATAGTTTGAAAAAATGACTTACTATCCTTGTTTTATTGGGAAAAGAAGAAAAAACGTTCTCCAACAGATTGGTATATGACTTGCTAAATTTTTCCAAGTTGAAATTGGAGGCCATCTACTTGCTATATTTACCAAGTCAGCTTCACTTGCTATCCGACGTTTATATGTTATTTTTACCAAGTTGGAATACTTTTCTATGTTATTTTTACCAAACTATTGGAGATACATGAAAAATTTACTTGCCAAAAGTTTTAGCAAGTTGTTGAATGACAACTTTTTCCAAGTTAATTTTTCCAAACAATTGGAGATGCTCTTAGTTGGAAAATGATTAATGATAATGTAATTATGCTTGCATAAATTTGAACAAAGATCAATGACCGTGCAATCTACAAAGAAAGAAATTTCGTAATTAACTACTCATAACACATATAGCTAACAATCATTTTTATATAAACTTTCATAACTAACCATGATTTAATCTTTTTATATAAACTTTATTTTTCTGTGCAACTTAAAAAATGTGCACATGCAGGCCTAGCAGAATGATACTTATTGTGCATGAGAAAACCATGATATTTTAATTAGTTAAACCACTATACAAAGAAACATTTCATTGACCATTCAATTTTGAGCATAAGGACACAATAAAAAGTGTGTTCAGTCAAAATTCGTAAACATATATACCTTTTGACTTGTTCACTACTCGGTATCTTGACGCGAGAGATTTTCTAAGCCATTGCATTTGATGGAAAAGTGTACCTGCTGGGTCTGGAATGCCTTACGACATTTATATTCTCATCTTTTATAATGGGTCAAAGCATAATTCAGTTTTCCCCAGAGTACGCCAATTAAAGGCCCCCTTATTGTGACAAGAAACCTGCCTAACTTTCCTTTATTAGTGCACATATGAACAGTCTGCTGTACATGCAGCAAACAGGCGATGTGGGTCATTCAGCCAAGGCAAAAGGAGAAAAGAGAATATGTGTCCTCACTTCATGTGATGGTTATCATTGTAAACGCAATGCCTTCTTTTAATTTCCTCCGGCTTAACTGATGAGATAAGTCGTGTGACACCATATATATTCCTGGGACTTTTACCAAGGCATGCATGCCGCAGCTAATATATAGTTGGCCACTTGAGTGGGGGAATACCTGCAGACTGATTCCTTGGACTTCAAAGAAAAAAAAATATTATGTATTCTCCAGCAAAATTCAAACTTTTCAAGTAGTATGATATAGTAGTTATCTTCTATTTTTATGTAGTTTGTTTTTGTGTAGATTGATTGTGATTGAGCAAGGGGAAAATACAAAGGCCCCACCGCCCGGCCTGGCCGACAACGCGAACAAAGCCAATATAATGTTGCCCTCACTACTAGAGAAATGGCCTTTGGGCGATAGACAGATTCGGACATTAGCCTCGAATATTTTTGTGTCCGGGGCTAAAAGTTCTTTAGTCCCGGTTGGTAACACCAACCGGGACTAAAGGTTCCTTTTCCTCGAGGCAACCGAGAGGCAACCGGGGCTAAAGGGTCAGTGTTCTTTAGTCCCGGTTGGTAATACCAACCGGGACTAAAGGTAGGACCTTTAGTCCCGGTTGGTATTACCAACCGGGACTAAAGGACCTTTTAGTCCCGGTTGGTAACACCAACCGAGACTAAAGGTCCTTCCAGACACAATTTAAAAAGAAGGAGTATCCTATTCTGTTAGATGTGTAGTGTAGCTCAGTTGGTAACGCGCGCACGTGAAGGCTAACTGTGCGGTCTTGAGTTCGAATCTCCACAGCCACAACATTTTTTCGTTTTTATTCCAAACCTTTAGTCCCGGGTTGAATACTGTAGCAAACCTTTAGTCCCGGAACCGTAGTCCCGGGTCCAGAACCGGGACTAAAGGTCCCTAGGACCCGGGACTAAAGGCCCATCCTCTACTAGTGCCTAAAACAAAAGAAAAGGAAATGGCTCTCAAGTATACTCACTCTATTCTAAATTATAAGATATTTTTGGATTTTCTAGATTCGTAGTTTTTTTTGTTATGCACTAGATATAAGATATGCCTAGATATAATATAGTAAGAACTATGTATATAAAAATATCAAAATGTCTCATAATTTGAAATAGAGGGAGTACGATACACGTTGTACTGTGGAGATTAATTGTGTGATTATATGAAATAAAGCAGCTCTGATCCTCCCATGCTGCACACAAAGAGTTTAATTTGGGGCTAATTTGAAATTTGCACATAGAATGAAGGTCCATGTGCATGTATGTGGTCTGAGATCTGAAGGAAATAAAGTAGCAACAGATCTGAGCCGATCGAGAGATGGAATTCAACTGTATTTGGAATTCAACTGATCTGAGTAGTATCTTCTTTTTTTGGAGAAAAGTTTGTATATTAGTAGTGTCATCTGCTCGGCGTCGTCGGGTAGTACTCGCCGGAGGGATTAAAAGGGCCGGCTGCTGGCTCCTAAAAATTTGACATTGACAGTGATGTAGGGTGAGGTCCCAATAATTGAGTACTTGCTGGGGCTTTGCCTGATCTCGAGCCCTGTGCAATACACGAGTTGACTCTTCTTTTACTCCCTTTCACTCATTTCAGTCCCTTTCTGTCCCCATCCATCGTCGTCCACAACCACAACACCAACACCACGTCGTCCACATGATCGACATGAATGTGTGCGCGTTGCTTGCTTGCGTTGTTGTAATATCTGTCGTCGACCGGCAAAGACATGTAGTACAGTAGCAGTACTACACGCACCCAATGCAAGTGAAGAGAGAGAAAGAGAAGAAAAAAAGAAAAAGAGAGAGAGTGTGTGTGGCAGTGGCAGGCCATGCATAATATGCTCAAATCCCTATGCTTAACTAACTCATTCCCTTTGGAGTTTGGGGGGTCGTCGCTCGAGGTCCAGAAGAACCAGCTGGGAGGGAGAAAACCTGCTGCTGCAGCACTGCAGAGCAGAGAGCTCTGGGATGGATGCTGCTGGATGCCGACCGGACCCGAGGTGCGGTGCGCTGCACTGCATGCCTTGAGAGGTGTGCCATTTTTTTGAATGACACACACAACACTCGCGGTGTGGCCTGACTGTCATCCTCTGGATTGGATTGGATCTCTCGGATGCTGCAGCTGCAGCTGGGAAGCTGCAGGTCCCAAAAATCGACAGCACCTCTTCTTGTTCTTGACCATATGCATATACTCCCTCCTCCGTATTGGTATTATAAGTCGTTTTGGACAGCGACACGGTCTCCAAAACACAACTTTGACTTATTATTCTGATAAAAATATTTATCAAAAAATGATATATGTGTACTTTTATAAAAATATTTTTCAAGACAAATCTATTGATATAATTTTTACATTTTCAAACTCAACAATTTAAGAGTTATTCATTATTTATATTCTCAAAGTTTGACTCAAATCTTGTCCAAAACGACTTCTAATACCAATACGGAGGGAGTACTACTCCCAAAAATCGACAGTAGTATCCTTTAATAGTAATTAATACTACTGCATGATCATGATTGAGTAGTACTAAAAATTTTGGTGCCTTCATCAAATTATAAGCTATATATTATGATCTTTTAGATGTATAAGTTTTACTACATGTATTTAGTCATAATGTATACTCCCTCCGTCCCAAAATAAGTGTCTCTAGAAATCCGTGTTTCCCTCACAGACACGCTTTCCGGACGACACTTATTTAGGGACGGAGGGAGTAGTATTTAGGTGTATATAATACTCCCGTATGTAGTAGGACAAATTACACTTTATATGAATTTAAAAAGGATGGATCGGAGTAAGACTTTCAGATCGAGCTGCCATTGACTTGTGTCAGATCGAGCTGCCATTGACTTGTGTTGGAGTGAATTTCAATAAAGCTACTCCCTCCGTCCCTAATTGACTGTCGCAGTTGGTGTGCGTGCCACAAGTTTGACTCAATTTATAGCAAATGTGTGTGACATTTGGATCTCCAAATAATTTTGTTAAAAAACTAGATTCAAATATCTATCCAACGATATTAATTATGTATCATACGTATTAATACTTTTTAATATATATTTAGTCAAAGTTGTTTCTTGGAAAGCGCAAACGACAGATATTTAGGGACGGAGGGAGTAGCTGCTGATTATTTTTCGCTAATACTAACTGCAAAACTAACCAGAAAAGGCTGCTAGCTCTGATTCCTGCAGCAGCGTGTCTCTGTACTGTAGTGCTCATGTAAAAGGCCGGGTGCGCGGCCACGACATGATGATGATTCAAATTACGACCTGACGTGCGAATGAAGCTGGCAACAGAAACACTTGTGCCAGAGGCCAGGGCCAGTGAATCTTTATAGATCGATGAACTGCGGCAAAGGAGAATACTCAAAGAGAGAGGTTAATCACTGTGACCTCAAAGGAAACAAAATGGACAAACCTCCATTAATGCATATGCAGTTAGTGTAGATCGACTAGCCAGCTGCTTAATCCTCCATTCCAGGCATGCAGGGAAACTAGACAAAACTCTCAAGTCAAGTGATGGCCCCCACCTCCATTTTGTGCTAGCTCTTCTTCTTCACTGTAGCGGTTTGCACAGGAAGGTCCTAATTGGAAGCTTATTAATTGTGTATAAGTAGTACTGGTACTTGCTAGGGTACTGATGTACGTTTTAATTAGTGTTTCCCACGCTAATAAGATCGAGACCTGCACGGCTGCATATACTTATATCTTTTAATTTCGTAATGGTTGTTATATAATGCAAGTAACAAAGAGTACGTGTACTAGCTTGTTACTACTCCACACCTGTACCAGCCCAAGGAGGCCCATCAGCCCAGGAAGAGCAAGAGAGGGCGGTCCAAGAACTTGCGTGTGTGTGGCCCAGACTGGGTCTGTAACCGCTGTGAGTTGGTGTGAGTATAACAGGGAGAAGGGAACCCTAGAGAGATCATCTTGTTATGCTGTAAGAACAAATACTCGAGTTATTCCGGGACCTCGTCGGCCCGAGGAATGAAGCAAGGAACCCAGGCGAATCTGGGAAGCGTGAGTCGCTAACATATCTGGTATCAAAGCCGCCGATCTTGCCCCCGACGAGCTATGGAGCCTGCGCCGGCAACCCACGCGCACTTCACCCGGCTGCAGCGAGCGCGAGGAGCGACGGATCCGGTCGTCGCCCAAACGTTCGACGAAATGCTCAAGAGGTTCGAAGGGTTGGATGAGCGCTCCGCCGAGCGCTGGGGGCGACTGGAGAAGCGCCTCGACGACGCCTCCGCGGCACTTCAGGAGAGGAAGGTCGCCGTCGACAGCCGCCTCGAGTCTCTGGAAGAATACGCCGCCACGCAGTACAACGCCGCGGTCGTGGCGGACAACTGGGGGATGCTCTTCGACAACCGCATCACCAACCTCGAGCAACGGATGTACGACATCGAGCTCATCCGGCTGGCCGAGATCAGCGACGAGCGGGACGACCGCGTGGAGGCTCTGGAGGAGGCGGTGAACGAGATCCAAGGGTGGCGGCCAGAAGTGGAGGCCGACATCTACGACATCCGTCTCCAGCTTCGCCGAGCCCCCAAGGTTCCTGATCCAAGGAGGTTCCGCCCGCCGCCGCCACCATCGTTCTCTCCGACGGCGCTCGTTCCCGACCCGGCCTCCGCGCGTGCGCCGGCTGGAGCGAACTCCGAATGGCCCTACGGGCACCGCTTCGCGTCGACTACACGGGTGCCGGACTATGGGTCGATTCCGACCATAGATCCGAGCCCGACCAATGGTATGGGTTCTTCTCCAAATCCCGACCCCCCTGATCCCCCCCGTCCTTCTTCTTTCCGCCATCCCCATCACCCACCCAATCCTCCCCACCACCCGCCCAATCCTCCCTACTACCCGCCCAATCCGCCTCGCCACCACCACCTCTCGCCCCATCCTCCTGTTTCCCCCAACCTAGGCCATCTCCCCAAAATGCACTTCCCCAAGTTCGACGGTGATAACCCCCAGTACTGGATGACTTGCGCCTACAACTATTTCGATATGTACGGCGTCGATCCGTCACTGTGGGTACGCTGCTCCACTATGCAGTTCACCAGAGCCGCTGCCCGTTGGCTCCAGTCCGAGCGCCAACTCCTAAGCCTCGACTGGCCAACGTTTTGCTGCCGGATTCGCGAGCATTTTTGCTGTGATCAGCATGAACTGCTCTTACGCCAGCTCTTCCACATTAAACAAACTTCCACTGTACAAGACTATGTCGACCGTTTTGTGGAGCTGGTGGAGAACCTCACCGCCTATAACCCAGCCCCAGACACCCTCTCCTACACTACACGCTTCATTGATGGTCTTCGCCCTGATATTCGTGCAATTGTTCTTGTGCAACGCCCGTCGAGTTTGGACTCTGCATGTACTTTGGCTCTGTTACAGGAAGAAGCCGCGGAGCCTGGCGGCCCTCGCAGGACTGATGGTCATGCTTTCCACAAGAGTCCAGGCCACAAGGGCGCTCTTCCCTTGCCACCGCCTCCTCCGCGGCAGGGTGGCCAGGGTGTTCCCGAGGACAAAAGGGCGGCCGAGGAGCGTCGTCCTCCTCCCCGCGCGGGTATCGTCGATGATCGCCTACAAACACTCCGGTCCTATCGCAAGGCTCGCGGGCTGTGTGTCCGTTGCGCTGAGCGGTGGCAACCCGGTCACAAGTGCGCGCCGGCTGTCCAGCTGCACGCGCTTCAGGAAGTCTGGAACCTCTGTCAAGAAGAATTCTCTGATTCCGACGGGCATGAAGCAACCGCAGAACCGGTCCCACAACTGTTCCTCATGTTGTCAGTCGCAGTTGTTTCTCCTTCTCCATCACCACGCACTCTGCAGTTCAAAGGTTCTATCAACGACCGGGAGGTCCTCATCTTGGTTGATTCTGGGAGCAGTCATTCTTTCATTCACAGTGATGTTGCAGCTTCCCTGTCAGGCGTGCAACCGCTGTCTCGAGCAGTTTCAGTCCTAGTGGCTGACGGCAACTCTGTTCCCTGCCTTCAGGAGATCCCTCTGGCAGAATGGTCAGTCCAGGGCTACACGTTCCACTCCACTTTGAAGGTCATACCTCTAGGTTCTTATGATATGATTGTGGGTATGGACTGGTTAATGGCCTTCTCGCCGATGAAGATACACTGGTCCCAAAAATGGGTGATGATTCCGTATGGTTCTGCTCACATTGTTCTCCAAGGTATTCTACCAGCTGATGGGTCTTGCTCAGTGGTTCATCTTCACCACATCGCCGGCGATAGCAGCTCGTCAGATCCAGTCCACCACCATCCTGAGGTGCAGTCCATCCTAGACGAGTTTGCTGAAGTGTTTGCGGCTCCGTTTGGGCTTCCGCCTCGGCGCTCTTGTGACCACACTATATCCCTCATTCAAGGGGCTCAGTCGGTGTCCGTCCGCCCCTATCGGTATGCCCCGGCTCTCAAAACAGAGATCGAGCGTCAGGTCGCTGAGATGCTTCAATCCGGTCTCATCCAGCCCAGCTCCAGCGCGTTCTCATCCCGGGTCCTGCTGGTTCGCAAGAAGGACCACACTTGGCGTTTTTGTGTGGATTATCGGATGTTGAATTCCCTTACCATCAAGAGCAAGTTTCCCATCCCAGTAATTGATGAACTCTTGGATGAGCTGTCTAATGCCTCTTGGTTCTCCGTGCTGGACCTTCGTGCGTGTCAATCAGATTCGTTTGGCGTCGGGCGAAGAGCACAAAACGGCGTTTCAAACACATTGGGGCCATTTTGAATTCATAGTAATGTCATTTGGGTTGACAGGAGCCCCAAACACATTCCAAGGTGCAATGAATACTACTCTCCAGCCGCTTCTTCGCCGTTGTGTCCTCGTCTTTTTCGACGACATTTTGGTGTACAGCTCATCCTTCGAAGACCATATCTCCCATCTACACCAAGTCCTCTCGCTGCTTGCTCGTGATCATTGGCAGGTCAAGCTCTCTAAGTGTCGTTTTGCTCAGCAAACGATATCTTATTTGGGACATGTTGTTAGTGTTGCTGGCGTTTCTACGGATCCTTCCAAAATTCAGTCTATTAAGGAGTGGCCGATCCCACAAGACGTCAAGCAACTGCGCAGTTTCTTGGGCCTCACAGGCTATTACCGCAAATTTGTTCGCCACTTTGTCGTTATTGCAAGACCCCTGACAGATCTGTTGAAGAAGGGAGTTCTGTTTTCCTGGACAGCTGCTCACACCACTGCCTTCGTCACGTTACAGCAAGCCTTGGTCTCGGCACCAGTCCTAGCGCTCCCTGACTTCAGCAAACCTTTTCAGATTCAGACTGATGCTAGCGAAATGGGAGTGGGGGCAGTCTTGTTACAGAATCATCATCCCCTCGCCTTTATCAGCAAGGCCCTCGGCCCTCGTACACGAGGCCTTTCCACTTATGACAAGGAGTACTTGGTTGTACTAGTCGCAGTGGAACAATGGCGTTCTTATTTGCAACACGGAGAGTTCGTGATCTTCACTGACCATCGCAGTTTGGTTCACATTACAGACCAGCGCCTTCATACTCCTTGGCAACTCAAGTTGTACACTAAGATGGTGGGTCTTCAGTACAAGGTTGTCTACAAGCCCGGGTCCACTAATCAGGCCACTGACGCTCTCTCCAGGCACCCTTCGCCTCCTTCGCAGATTCATGCACTGTCGGTGTCCACACCAGCGTGGTTGACTGAGGTCGTGGTGGGATATGCTCAGGACCCCTCTGCCCTCAAGCTCGTTCAGCAGCTCTCCGTCGCACCAGACTCACGCCCTCCATATTCCCTAACAGATGGCTTGCTGCGATTTCGCGGTCGTGTTTGGGTTGGCAATAACAAGGCTCTTCAACAGCAACTTATGCAAGCCCTTCACAGCAGCGCCCTGGGCGGCCATTCCGGGTTTCCAGTGACCTTCAGCCGGCTGAAAAAACTGTTCGCCTGGCAGGGAATGAAAAAGGACGTTCAGCAATACGTCAAGGATTGTACAGTCTGCGCTCAGGCTAAACCAGACCGCAACCGATATCCGGGTTTGCTCTCTCCCTTGCCGGTCCCATCCGAGTCTTGGCAGATGGTTTCCATGGATTTTGTCGAAGGACTTCCCCGCTCAGGATCTGCCAACTGTATTCTGGTCGTCGTTGACAGGTTCAGTAAATATGCTCATTTCTTACCCCTGTCTCACCCGTTCACCGCTCAGCAGGTGGCTCAGCTGTTCCTGGATAACATCTATCGGCTCCATGGATTGACAACTCATATCGTCAGCCACCGCGACCGTGTCTTCACAAGCTTGTTCTGGCGCGAGCTTTTTCGCCTTGCCCAAGTCACGCTGTCTATGAGTTCTCCGTTCGAGGTAACCCTCCTCGCCACTTTGGCATTACTGCTACCATGGTTGCCTCTTCTCCGGATGCTGAAGCTGTTGTTTCCGAGCGTGCTACTATGCTGGCTTCTCTTCGCCAACATCTCCACCGAGCGCAACAACGGATGA
This sequence comes from Coix lacryma-jobi var. lacryma-jobi, assembly GCA_009763385.1. Classification (NCBI taxonomy): domain Eukaryota; kingdom Viridiplantae; phylum Streptophyta; class Magnoliopsida; order Poales; family Poaceae; genus Coix; species Coix lacryma-jobi. The sequence goes on from CM019824.1 coordinate 2,926,863, forward strand.
AGGCACAGGCGGACAAACGCCGTTCTGAGCGTTCCTTCTCTGTGGGCGATTATGTCTTCCTTAAGCTCCAGCCTTATGTACAGTCCTCATTGGCGCCCCGTGCTCATCAAAAGTTGTCTTTCCGCTACTTCGGCCCTTACAAGGTGCTTGCCAAGATCGGCTCCGTCGCCTACAAGCTGGAGCTACCTGCTGCTTCTTCTGTACACCCGGTGTTCCATGTTTCCCTACTCAAGCCAGCTCCGTCCAGCGAACACTCGGTATCACCCTCCCTACCCGATGTTGATGATACATTGCAGGTGCCCGAAGCTGTTCTTCGTCGCCGTGTCCATGCCCGTCATGATGGTGCTGTTCCACAAGTGCTGGTCAAATGGTCCAGGCTGGATCCCTCGTTGGCGACTTGGGAGGACAAAGAAGCCCTCCATCAGCAATTTCCCGATGCTCCAGCTTGGGGACAAGCTGTTCCTCTAGGGGAGGGGGATGTTACTACTCCACACCTGTACCAGCCCAAGGAGGCACATCAGCCCAGGAAGAGCGAGAGAGGGCGGTCCAAGAACTTGCGTGTGTGTGGCCTAGACTGGGTCTGTAACCGCTGTGAGTTGGTGTGAGTATAACAGGGAGAAGGGAACCCTAGAGAGATAATCTTGTTATGCTGTAAGAACAAATACTCGAGTTATTCCGGGACCTCGTCGGCCCGAGGAACGAAGCAAGGAACCCAGGCGAATCTGGGAAGCGTGAGTCGCTAACATACCTACTTAGCTAGTACTCCCTCCGTCCCTGAAAGAATCAATTTCTAGAGTTGTCTTAAGTCAAACTCTTTGAACTTTGACCGAATTTCTAGAAAAAACTATCAAGATTGATGGTACCAAATTCATATCATTAGATATATCATAGAATATATTTTCATAATATGTCTATTTTATATTCTAGATGTTATTATTTTTTCTATAAAGTTAGTCAAAGTTTAAAAAGTTTGACCGGTACGGATTCTAGTAATTGCTTATTTAAGAGACAGAGAGAGTACTCTATATGTGTGGTGGCCTCGTACGTACTGGTGGCACTATAGCGTAACAGTTGCACTTTCTTTTTCTCCACAGGCCACACAGGCCAGCAGCTAACGTCGAGTAGAGGGGCGGACGGGACGAGCGAGGACGGACGGAGCCGAGCGTGAAGGCATGCATGCAGCGCGCGGCGGCGGCGGCAGCAGCAGAGCACTGGAGGAGGAGGAAGCAGGTAGCCAAGCCAACACGCCGGGGATGACAACTCCGCGGGGATGACGCCGCCCGGCGTCCGGCCGTCGTTTCCACGAGCAATAGGGATGCCTTGTCGGAGCGGCTGGCCGACTTGATGTTGATGGCCGCTGGGCCAAGCGTCACATGCAGGCATGCCTGCATGCCTCACCCCCACGCCCCCACGCCCTCCTCTCCGATCACCTCTCTCTCTCTCTCTACCCCCTCCGTCCCTTCAACCTCTCAACTCACACATGCACTACCTACTAGCTAGTAGCTCGCTCCCTCCTCCCGGCCCCTAGCTACTTTTATTTCCTTGCGCCCCTTTTTTCGATCAATTTCCTTTATTCTTTCCATGACTACACAATATACTCGCAGTGGCGGATCTAGTAATCGAGCAAGATGGAGGCCAAACTACATATAACTAATAAAAATTTCTTATGTTTGTCTCATACTATGAATATCTAGCAGGTTCAATTAACAAAAACTCAAACTATAAATATTTAGCACATTCAATTATATTTCTAATAATTTAGTTTTACAGCCACAAATTATAATAATGATATATAATTATAATAAATTAAATTTATCGGAGTAATTTAGTTTTGAGCCTTGAGGGTTCAGTCAGGGTGACAGGCTGCTACGATATGAATATTGTAGATTGCATTGATCGAAGATTAGAACTATCAAATAAGAAATGATGAAATGAAAATCAGAAACTAAAGTGTTAAACTTATAGAACTAATACTAATTGTCTCCTTATGAAACGGATAGGGTCAAAAGCTGAGTCACTGATCTCCTAGGCAGCTATCAACGTCGGCCTAGACAAGCAGAGCGCAGGCGCCGTAGGGGGCGAGCCATCGAGGGGCGAAGAATGGAGGCGGCCATGGAGCTATAGCGCCAGCCCCAAACACCGGACGTGGAGCAACGGAGGCCGTTGGGGTGCACGCGGCCTTGACTGATCTGTATGACAGACTGCTCTATTGTCGAGCAACCCGGCCTTAGTTTTTTTAGACTAACAACCCTCAATTTTTTCAAAAATAACAACCCTAAGTTTTTTTAAGAAAGAAAAAAAAGAGCGAGAAACATGAGTTGTGTTTTACTGATTTTTTCAATGTTTTTTTTTTTTTGCGGAACGATTTTTTCAATGTTGTTGTTGCCTTCCTTTTACCTTTTGATAGAGATTCTTGAGTCCAAGACATTTAATTTGGTAGAGCATCTTTTAATAAGGTCTTCTTTAGTAGGGTTTGGGTTTCTCCAAAAATGGAAAAGCCATGGAAAGCCACGGTTTGGCGATTTCAGCTCCTAGCCAAAAATGGCTTCATCTTTACCATTTTTTACTTGCTTTTGGCTTCAGAAGATGTTATTGTTTGACACGGTTTGACGGTTGTGTGCTTGTTTTGTAGGACTTTTAATTAAACCGGTGAATAAGTCCTAACAAAAGCCCCGTTAATAAAGAGGGCACAGTTGATAAGCTAAAGCCAGAGACTTGCCGAGCTTTGGATTGATTGAGTACATAACAGATCATCGCATTGCATCGTAAATATATTAGAAACTAGTGGACTGTATACACTGTATTTTCCAAGCTGGGGCAATTTTTTTTTTAAAAAAAAAAAACTCACTTGTCCAGCTGTGCATTGGCCCCACTGATTCCATTTGTAGCAAGCCTGCTGCCTCCAATGGGCCAGCAGATGAACAGGGTAGGCACCGTAGCTTCTTGTGATCACTGAAAGATATGCTAGCGCCAAAAGCGTATAAAATATTTAGTGGCCGTAGGTTGCACAGCAGGCGCGCGCAGTGCATCATCATCCGCCCCCCTACTACTATACTCTACTCCTCCTATCCTACCACAGCGACGTCCCACAAAAACAATCGCAGCGGCAGCGGCAGCCTACTACTGCGATGCATGCATTCACCCTTTAATGAAGCATTAGCAGCAGCACATGTCTCAAGATCACTAGGCATCAGTATCTTAAGCACCCTTCCTAGTACCCACCACACTAGTAGCTACTAGATGAGACACACAAACACCTGCTCTGATGCTGGGCTAAAAAGGAGGGCCGCCGGGTCATTAGGGGGAGAGGGGGAGGACCCCACCTTCCACACAATTCACAATCCTTGTTTCTTTTGTCCAAATGGTTGTGATCATGTGATGTTTAGCGTAGTGCTTACAATAGAATACGCCCTAATTGCACCGCGTGCCTCTCCCCCTCCCTTCAGGGGCTTGCAATTGCATTGTCCGGTGTCCGCTGCTGCTGCTCGAGAGTGAGAGAGAGGGAAAAAGCATCGTGTATGCCATCATGTTGTCACCCCGCCCTTGCTTGTTCCATTCCATGTTTGCTTGCTAGCCTCTCGAGTGCATGCACTGGCGCGTAATACGGTGAGCCAATCATGCATAACACTGCATAAGCTTTCCTCGTCAGGGTGTGGTACACGAAGATGCTGGTGTTCATGCCCTGTCTGTCAGAGGTAGTAGTAGTATCAGGCGGCATGTAGCTGCAGCAGCAGTGCATACAGCTGGAGTAGTCCTCTTCGGCGCTTGACCGAACCTGCGTGTCACTGGGATCTCATCTCCAGCTCCAAGAACTGTACCCTGAACCTGACCATGCAAATCTCCTGTTGCGAGACAATCTTGTCCAGATAATTTTTCAAAGAAAGAAAGAATCTTGACCAGATTATATATATATATATATATATATATATATATATATATATATATAACCAATCTCAAGAACTCCTGCCCTGCACCACAAATTGACCAGCCCTGCATCCCCCAACTGGACACCGCACTGGGTCGGCAGAGAAGCTTGGGCGCCGAGTAGGGCGCCACCGCGTGTGACTGTTGCACGCCCACACGGCCACACCTGACCGGCTGACCCCTCTCGCAGTCGCAGCGCGGGACGAGGGAGCAAGCAGCAGCAGCAGTGCGCGCGTCTCCTGATGAGCAGTGCGGCGCGACGCGAACCGTGCGGGCGGGCAGAGGCAGGGGAGGAGGCAGGGCATGTGCCGTGTCTCCGGCGGGCCGCGCCCGGCCAGCTCGGGCCACCCCGATGTCCCCTCCGACGCCACGGGGCACGGGCGAGCGAGCGCCGAGTCAATCGGCAACAGCCGCGCATGAATGCGTACGTGATGGAACGCCCGGCCCGGGGGACAAGTTCATGCACACGTGCACACGGCGAGGAGGGTGGTGGGCAGGGCGCCCACAGTGTAGTACATGTACCTGTAGCCCGCGGCCCACGCGCGGGGGCGTGGGGCGGCCGTGCGTGCGTGCGTGCCTGTCCGTCCTTGCGAGCTCCGCCGTCCGCCGTCCGCGCGCCCAGCCCGTGGTCTGCTCTGGTCTGGGCTTTGAACTTGAACCACACAGTCGCAGCCAGCTCTCCGTTCCCAATTATTTGCGGTGGTGCTCCGGGGAGTCGCTTTCATCTGCAGAGAATGAAGTGGCATCCAATCCAGTGAGAAAAATTTGCAGACAGATAAGAGAGACATGTGTTGTCAGAGGAAATGAAAACAGAGCAAGGGAATGGATCCTATGGTTCTATCAGTCTGATTTATCTGAAGGTCTTTTTGATGGAAAACATACTGGACTGATTATCTGAAAGTGAGGGAGGGAGCAACCAGGTGGGAATGGATCCATGGTTGTATCAGTCTCATTTATCTGAAGGTCTTTTTGATGGAAAACATACTGGACTGATGATTATCTAAAAGTGAGGGAGCGAGCAACCAGGTGAGCCAGCTCTCGCTCACCGTTTGTTTCTTTCTTTCTTGTGGATTTGGAAACAGCCAAACCAACAAGGGCTACTTATGCTTTTGGTATTGTGATTGTAAAGCTACTCTGTCAACTACAGTCTATAGAGCTGCCTGCAACTAAGCTGTTACCATTTGCGAAGAGTACTGCAAAGTGGGAGGTCATTTCAGAAGCCAGAAGCTAATGGGCAACTAAGTTTTGGTACCAGTGATGGTTTACAAACTCAAGTATTAGAGAGAGGCACAAATAGAACAACAACGCTGAGCAGGAACTCAAGTATATCGGATCCTATAGCAATAAGCACAAAACTAAAAGAAGCATCTGCAGTGGAACATAGACGCTGCAACACGATCCTAATAAGGATGATAACACCATCAACAACTGATGTTTTAACACGTGGCATGCCTGATGGAATTACCTACCGAGACTGGTATTACCACTTCAAGAATTTCCATGTCTTGCTCCAGTTTCCAGTATGTAGATGAGGAAGCAGGAGCAATAATTTAAGGCAATTACACTCGCAATACACAACATATAACAGGATTCTGTACCTCTCTGGTACCAGGTTTTGTTGGAGTATGTCTATAGGCCCATGAGGCCCATGTAATAACTTCTATAGTGCTACCCTTCCTGGGCTGGCCCATCAATCCAATCACTCTTTCCAACATGGTATCGAGCTAGGGATTCTTTTCCTCTCCCTCCCTCCCAGCCGGCGCTCCTCTGCTGCCGGCGCCGCCGCCGCCGCTGCCTCCATGGCCGGCGAGGCCCTTCCCCATCCCCTCTCGTGGGTGGCTGCCTCCAGCCCGGCCGCGGCCCTGCACGCCGGCACAGGCGCCGCCGCCGCTGCCTCCATGGCCGGCGAGGCCCTTCCCCATCCCCTCTCGTGGGTGGCTGCCTCCAGCCCGGCCGCGGCCCTGCACGCCGGCACAGGCGCCGCCGCCGCCGCCGCTGCCTCGAGCTCGGGCGCGGGCGAGCTCGTCCCAGGCGCGGGCGGCGCGGGCGAGCTCGTCCCAGGCACCGCCGGTCTGGATCCACCGCCCGCAGCCCTCCTCACCTGCTCCAGCAGTGCGCACGGCGCAGCCAGCGCGGGCGCGGCCGGCCCCGACCCGCCGCTCGGGATGGGCTCGGGCGCGACCCTCCCTCTGCTCCAGCCGGCCACGGTGCTTCACCCCGGCGCGGACGCCGCCTGCTGCAAGCCTCCTCCACCGCCGCCGCCAGCGGGCCGCCAACTTCCTCTGCTCCTCTCCAGCCGCCCCCAAACCGTGGGCTGCGCGGGCGCCGCCGCTGCCGCCGGCCAGCACTTGCCCGGCGGATCCCTCCCCGGCGCGGCCATGCTCGCCCCCCTGTCGGCTGCACCTCTTCACCGCCAGCATCCCGGCACGGCCGTGGTCACCCCCCTGCCAGCTGCCCCTCTGCACCTCCTCCCCGTCCTGCAGCCTGGCGCGGTCGGCCGCCAGCCTCCGCCTCCTTCTCCCTCCGGCGGCCAGCTGCTGCTCGGCGCGGCCGACCACCTCTTCCCCGGCCAGCAGCTTGGCGCGGTGGGCCGCCAGCAGCCTGGCGCGGTCGGCCAACACCTGCCCGGCCAGGCGGGCCGGCAACCACCTCCGTCACCTCCACCCTCTGGCCAGCAACTCTGGCTGCCCGCCGGCCAGCTCGCGAGCACGCATGCAGCACCCTCTGGCCAGCAGCCCCTGCTGCCCGCCGGCCAGCTCGCGAGCGCGCACGCAGCCGGACTCGCCAGCGCGGACCCTGCTGCGCATGGCGCGGTGGCTGGCGCTGCTGCAGTGGCCGGCGCGAGCGCAGGGGCCACGGTTCCTGCCTTCCTCGCCTCTTTTCCCAGCACCGGCTCCTCCCTGGGCGTGGCTGGCACTCCGGGCACCCCTCCTGGCTTCCCTGCTGCCTGGTGGATGCCTCCCAGTGCCATCTTCCCCGGCTCCTCGCGTTCCCGACAATCGCCTCCGCCACCGTCGTCTCTCCTTGGTCCCCCTCCCGGACCGAGTGGGAGTGCGAGCGGCCGTGGGCCTACACCGGCAGTCATGTTTGTTGGGGCAGTCCCGCCGTTGACTCCACCCCACGGGACCCTGCCGGGGCCTGTCGTTTGGGATCCGACGACCTTGGCCCGCTCTTTCAGCACCCTGGGCCTCACACCGCCAGTCAGTTCCGAGTGGATCGCTGACTCGAGAGCCACCTACCACACCACTCCCAACCCGAGTCTCCTCTCTTCCATTCACCCTCCCTCTTCGACTCACCCTTCGTCCATCATGGTCGCGAATGGCTCTTGCCTTCCGGTCACGTCCGTGGGTGCCGCTGACACTCATGGCTCCTTTCTTCTTCCCGATGTCCTTGTTGCTCCCAATATGGTTCACAACCTTCTGTCTATTCGTCGTTTCACAGCTGACAACTCCTGCTCTGTTTAATTCGACCCTACTGGTCTCACTGTAAAGGACTTGGCTACCCAGTGTCCTCTTCTCCGCTGTGACAGCACGGGACCTCTTTACACTCTTCGGTTTCCTGCTTCCGCTCCTTGGTCTTCGCCTCCCACTCCATCAGCTGCTTTCGCCACCACCACCTCCTCTACTACTTGGCACCGTCGCCTTGGTCACCCTGGCCGCGATGCCTTGACCCAGCTTAGTCGTAGCTCTTCCATACCCTGTACTCGAGCTCGTGATGAGCATTTGTGTCATGCGTGCCAACTGGGCCGACATGTTCGTCTTCCTTTTCCTACTTCTTCTTCTCATGTGGCTCATATCTTTGACCTTGTCCATTGCGATCTGTGGACATCCCCTGTCCCTAGCATTTCTGGCTACAAATACTATCTTGTGTTGGTGGATGATCTCTCTCACTATTCCTGGACTTTTCCTCTTCGTGCCAAGTCTGACACTTTCTCCACGCTACTCCACTTCTTTGCCTGGGTGTCCACTCAGTTCGGCCTCACCATCAAGGCCGTTCAGTGTGACAATGGGCGTGAGTTCGATAACTCCACGTCTCGTGCCTTCTTCCTCTCTCACGGCATCAGTTACGCATGTCGTGCCCCTACACCTCCTCCCAGAACGGCAAGGCCGAGCGCATGATTCGCACCACCAACGACACCATCCGCACCCTCCTCTTACAGGCCTCTCTTCCTGCCCGCTTCTGGGCCGAGGGTCTTCACACCTCCACCTATCTCCTCAACCGCTTACCTTCCGCTGCCTGTCCCGCTCCCACTCCTCACCACGCCCTCTTCGGTACCCCTCCTCGCTACGACCACCTCCGTGTCTTCGGGTGTGCGTGTTACCCTAACACCACTGCCACTGCTCCTCACAAACTGGCTCCCCGGTCGACTCGGTGTGTCTTCCTCGGGTACTCCCCGGATCACAAGGGGTACCGTTGCTTTGACCTCTCCTCTCGTCGCGTTCTCATTTCCCGACACGTTGTGTTCGACGAGGCCGACTTCCCCTTCTCTACCACCACCTCTCCTCCCACCTCCACACCACCTCCCACCTCCGACCTTGACCTCTCATCCTTGTTTCCCACTGACACGGTGGTCCAGCCACCTTTACTGTTTTACCCTGCAGGTCCTCCACCACGCGCTCCGCCGGGCTCGTGCCCCGGCTCTCCTGCTCTCCCGCGCCCTACGTCGGGCCCGTGCCCCGGCTCGCCGTACTCCGGGGCTGCGCTGGCCCCTGCGCCCCGCGCCGATCCGACGACCCCGTTCCCCGGGGTTGCGCCTGAGCCTGCGCCTTGCGCCGGTCCAGCGGCCACGTTCCCCGGGGCTGCGCCCGACCCTGCGCTCGATGCGGATCTGGCGCCTGCGGCACCTCCCGCGCGCTTCGCCCAGCCGGTGCGTGTCTACCAGCGACGTGCGCGGGCGGCCTCACCGCCACCGGTGCTGGATCCGTCACCGTCGTCGCCAACTCGGTCTCCTCCCGTGGCCGCTTCTCCACAATGGACGCCTACGCCGCCGCCTCCATCGCCGCCGGCTGCTCGGGTTGAGCCGCCTGTGTACCACCCCCCCATTCTTCACCGCCACCCGCGTCATGTTCACCCCATGGTGACACGGCATGCGGCGGGGGTGTTGCGGCCTCGGGCTCTTGCCGCGACGCACGGCGAGACGCGTGTCTCTCCGGTACCCTCTTCCGTGCGCGCCGCCTTGGCCGACCCTCACAGGCGTCGTGCGATGGAAGAGTACGCGGCTCTTCTCGCCAACCAGACCTGGGATCTGGTGCCCCGTCCGCCTGGCTCCAATGTCGTCACTGGCAAGTGGATCTGGACTCACAAGCGCCGGGCTGATGGCACTCTTGAGCGGTACAAGGCTCGCTGGGTTCTCAGGGGTTTTACTCAGCAGCCTGGAGTTGATTATGATGAGACTTTCAGTTCAGTGGTGAAGCCAGCTACAGTCGCACCGTTCTCTCACTGACTCTCTCTCGCTCCTGGCCCGTGCATCAGCTGGACGTCAAGAATGCTTTTCTCCACGGGACACTTGCTGAGACAGTCTACTGCAGTCAGCCGGCGGACTTTGCTGACTCTTCTCGCCCTGATCTGGTCCGCCGCCTCAACAAGTCACTCTACGGCCTCAAGCAGGCCCCTCGGGCGTGGTACTCTCGGTTTCCTTCATTCCTGCTCACTCTGGGGTTTGTGGAGGCCAAGTCAGATACTTCACTGTTCATCTACCACCACGGTGGGGAGACTGCCTATCTGCTGCTCTATGTTGATGACATTGTGTTCACCGCCTCCAGCACGGCACTCCTGCGGCGGATCATCACCTCTCTTCAGCAGGAGTTTGCGATGAAGGACCTCGGTGTGCTCCATCACTTCCTCGGGGTCACCGTTGAGCCTCGTCCCGGGGGTCTCTTTCTTCACCAGCGGCAGTATACTATTGATATCCTAGAGTGAGCTGGGATGACTGACTGCAAGCCCTGCTCCACCCCTGTTGACACTCAGGCCAAGCTGTCCGAGACCGAGGGCGCCACAGTCACTGACCCTATCGCGTACAGGAGTCTTGCGGGGGCGCTTGAGTACCTCACCTTCACCCGCCCGGACATCACATATGCAGTTCAGCAGATTTGTCTTCATATGCATGATCCGCACGAGCCTCACCTCATGGCCCTCAAGCGTCTCCTCCGCTACCTCCGCGGCACCGTCGACTACGGCCTGCTTCTCCACCGGTCTGCCTCCACCGAGCTCGTCGTCTACACCGACGCTGACTGGGCCGGGTGTCCGGACACTTGCCGGTCCACCTCCGGCTATGCTGTCTTCCTCGGCGGCAACCTGGTGTCCTGGTCGTCCAAGCGTCAGCCGGTGGTCTCCCGCTCCAGTGCCGAGGCGGAGTACCGCGTTGTTGCTAACGGCGTGGCTGAGGCTTCCTGGCTCCGGCAGCTCTTGGGTGAGCTCCATAGTCCCCTGACCCGGAGCACGTTGGTCTACTGCGACAACGTCAGTGCCGTGTACCTCTCCACCAACCCCGTTCAGCACCAGCGGACCAAGCATGTCGAGATCGACCTTCACTTTGTCCGTGACCGGGTGGCCATCGGCGATGTTCGGGTTCTCCACGTCCCGACCACTTCTCAGTTCGCCGACATCTTCACCAAGGGCCTCCCGTACTCGACCTTCTTCGAGTTTCGCTCCAGCCTCAACATCACTAGTGGCTAGTTGAGTCTGTGGGGGGCTCTTGTGTTGTGTTGTGTTCCTTTTCGTGCTCAGTCTTGAAACTCCGCTGCGCCGGTAGTTCAGACTGCGGGGGGTGTTGGAGTATGTCTATAGGCCCATGAGGCCCATGTAATAACTTCTATAGTGCTACCCTTCCTGGGTTGGCCCATCAATCCAATCACTCTTTCCAACAGGTTTAAATATTGGTCCTGACGGAGTGGTTCTGGAAAGGGAAAAAAAGGATAGCCGAAATTAATGGAGCAACACTGATATGACACTCAGGTTCTAATGGCAAAAACATGAACAGGTTCATGCAACAAGACCTCTTTTTTGCTTGATCTAGGAGTTTGTTCCTAACCTCTCAGGCGCACATCCAGGGGATTGAATGATTGATGCCATTAGCTTCTAGTAAACATACATCTTTCAGGGAAGCCGCAATATAAGTGCAGTATACTCCCTCCGTTCCAAAATAAGTGTCACTAGAAATCCGTGTTTCCCTCACAGACACGCTTTGCGGACGACACTTATTCTGGAACGGAGGGAGTACATACAGCATAGTTGTGACTTTGCGGGTAAAGACCAAGGAATGGTGCTTTCACTTTTTTTGGCAGTTTCTGAGATGTGACAGTCCTTATGATGGAGTCCATTGTTTTGGGTTAAGATAAATACTCTTATTTTGGGTCCATAATGGAAACATGATTTTTCTCTATCAAACTACAGCCATTTATCAGTTATCATTGACACCTGATGCTCACTTTCATGACATGCATGATGCATAGTCTCCAATTAAATTCTCACTTTCGGCAACTGATTTGTAGACTACAATATGTTTGTATCCACACCTAAGTGAACACTTGAGACTAAATTCTGAGGATATAATTGAGAGCAAGTGATTAACTAAAAACAAAAACAAGGGAATAGTGGGTTATTTACTTTTTTTTTCCTTGAGACCACTAGGTCGTCAAATTGTGAAGTCAAGCTAGAAAAGAAGAGAAAAGAAAGGAAGTGATGTATTCTGCACATTAGGACTATTAAGCAGTCCATGCATGCAAAGCTCTAATTAGCAAAATAGTATGTCAATTACTAGTTGCATATCAACTAAAGGGGACAGATCCTTTAATAGTCCTCGAAGCACATGTTACCTGATCGATTAGATCCTCAAGACCTCGAAGCATATGTTTCGTGTGCCACTTTGCCGATGATCATTTACTCCTGGCAAGGAATCGATATCTTACAGGCTCATGACCTGCACGAAGCCGAAAATGAACATCTCGAGTCACAAATTGTTAAAGCATACCCACTCTTCGAACAGATATCACATCAAATCAAGCTCTCCTTACAGAATTATAGTAGAAGAATAACATATTATGGACAGTGAATTTCTTTGTGAAAAGATCAAAAGAAGAATTATTTTGTGTCCCCTCGTCTTACTTCTCCCTGTGATTTGTGATCAGCAAGTGAAACTGTGAAAGCTAAAAAAAGCAAAATGGCAGACATTCTGTGTATATGCAGTACTAATTCGAGAAGCCGGGAAAGCTTCGATGGCTGCATACATGGTAGTATATGGCAACCATACCTTAACTATATTTATACGAGGCTGTGCAAGCTAACAGCTACTGACGCTAGGTTCACAGCAAAATTGGAGCAGCCAACAGGATTTCTGAGCAGCATTCATTAATTGATTACAGAGAGACCACAGAGACCTTCCGGTCCTTTCCTTCCCAACGAGGCATGCATCGATTGACACCATCTGATCCTCCCTATTCAGACGCAGGGAAAACAAAATATAAATATCTGCAGCGGAACACGTTTGAACAAATTCAGATGAGACATGACGATGATGATCTATATATACTCTTCGCGGCACGGCGCGAAAGAATACAGCAGCACCCACGTTGGGGGAGAAAAGGGGAAGAAGACGCCTACCCTGTCCACAAAAACAGCCTCTAGCGATACTGCAGTAGCGTGTGTGTAGCGAGCAGAGCACGGCACTGCGGCAGGAGAGGACAGCGCGTTTACCTCGGCCGGGCGACGGGCGCCTCGCCGCCTCTCCCTCCTCGACGAGACCCATTTGGACCGCGAGGCACGCGCCGGAGAGGGGGGCACGTGCGCGCGTCCTTGCGAGCGACGGCGGTGTCGGTTCGGACTAGGGAGTCGGGGCGGGGCGGCCGCGCCGCCAAATTGCAGAGAAGTTGCGGGCGCCGGGCGGCAGGGAGCGAGGGAGGAGTCACGAGTCAGGCACTCAGGACGACGACGATGAGGCAGGCGTGCGCACGCGGCACGCAGGCCACGTATCGGCGAGACCCGCGATCACACGTTAGAAAAACTGGGCTGGGCCGCATCGCGGTAAGTAATTCACGGAAGGAATGGGGAACTTCCTACCTGACGGCCCGTCCAATGAGAAGAGAGAAAGTGCGTAGACAGGGGCCGGCCCATGGTCTGGCAGTACTTCGAAGGCCCATGTGTTGCACTTGCATTTTGCCGTGCATTATTAACGATCGCATTGCGACAAATCACTTGTCCTTTTTTTTCCCCGCTTTTCTTTCCGTGATTCCAAACGTTTTCGCGTGGTATGTACTACAGTAGCTTTTATTAACAGCTCCCAGGTGTCGCACATGTATAGTAGCCAAAATTTCAAATCTATATGTACTCCCTCCACCCAAAAAAAGCACAATTCTAAATTTAAACCGAGTCAGTTTTTTTTTTAAAAAAAAAGGAACTCATGTTTATGTATCCAAATAAATTTACTCTGTTATTAATTTAAATACTAGTATTCATAAAAACTTCATGGCATGGACCATTTCATTCCAAAGCGCCTTCCTACTGCAGACAGGCACCATTCTGTCGGCGGGTCACGTGGGTGCGCGAGCAGTTGCAGCAGCAATCAGCATTCAGCAAGCATAATAATCCTCGCGCCAGCAGATCGCCATGGCCAAAGCGGGGTCGTCAGCTGACAGCTGCCGCCGCGCGCTCCGGTCCACGATCAACCACCACCCTTGCTTGGCTTACCGATGCAACGGCCGGCGTTGGACGGCGGGAGACGGAGAGCGACCGTGCGCCGCATGCAGTTTTTCTTGGTGCCCCCTGAAAGATTTGGTATTTTCTCTTACTAGTAGTAGCTTTGGATGCTCCAAGAGGAAACGTACGGTACGAGCTGGCTGGCTGGCTGGCTAGACGAGGACGTCCGATGAGGAGGAGCGAGTCCGTTGGACTTGACGCCCACGACTCCGCCAAGCTAGCCGCCCCGATGAAAAGCGCGTCGTCCCCTTCCTCTCCTACTTTCCTTCAGCGTTAAGAAAGACTCTAGCGAGCGAGCGAGCGTGCATCCAACCAAATCCAAACAGGGAAACGACTATGTGATGTGACGTACGTGCCGTCCGGCCGAGATCGATCCGCGGCGTGTGGATGGATACACAAGTCCAGCTCCAACAAGCGTGCTCCCATACGGCAAGTCACTTTCATTTCGGGGTATTCAGTTGCTACCCAAAAATTTTCACCTACCATATTTGTTTGAATATATATATATATATATAGTATTAAATACAAACTAAAAAACTAATTAAGCAGATTGTGATAAACTTTGTAAGATGATTTTTAAGTTTAATTAGTTCATGATTTGACAATGTTATGCTATAATAGATTTGTCTTCATAAATTTGAATCACGATTTTCTAACGGAATATATAATTTATTTTCTTATTAGTCTATTTTTAATAAGCAATACCGCAACATTTGATATGACATCTAAAAACTTTTCACCCACTAACTAAACATCTCTTGCCTCATCTTCTTGTCGTTTGCATCTTTTCGCTAGCTCATGTGCTATTTTCAGGTCAACATGGGCAGTGCCCTGCAAAGCAATTTTCCTAAACACTCGTGTGTATTATCTAATCATGGCACGGATAAATTAAAAGACATTCTTTCCGTACCTAGTTTTTTCAGATATATCTTTTATTATGCATTTAGTCTACTATATATATGTTTTGTCTAAATATGTAGCTTTTACTATGTATACTATTAAGGTTGAAAACGGAACGGAAATTTTTCGACCGAATCCCATCGTTTTCTATATTTGATCCGATCGTTTTCATTTTTTTCGGAAAAATTCGAAATCAGAGCGAAATTCGGACAGGTAATTCGAAATCGGAGCGAAATTCGGTTTGAGTCTTTTTCGACCGTTTTCTATATTTCTATATTATATTCGGTACACAACCGTATTGTAAATTGGCCCAGTATTTTTCTACTCCCACGTTTCCAGCCCAGCCCAATAACATTACCATCCACATCTACCTGATCTACGTACGTGAATTACTACCGTCCCGTAGTCCCGTGATCCGTATTCCCGTTCCCGTCGCTTGGCTTCCTGGCGGAGTGGCGGCGCAAGTGCGCAACCTTTCCCTTTCCCTTTCCTCAGATCCAGTGCGCCTCCGACCCTAGGGCTCGCCGGCGGCCGGCCACCACTCCTCACTCGCCACCCCACCGGAGCCGGCCACCACGCGCTACTCCAGTCCTCGTCCCACCAGGCAGCAACGCCGGCGGCCGCCACCCAGCATTGAGGCAGCGCCCGCCACCCCCGCGTCTGTGTCGATGGCGCCCACTACTGGAACGAAGGGCAAGGGGAGCAAGCCTAAGACGAAGAGCGTGCGTCTCCTGCTAGAGCCACCGCCCGTACCAGCAGCAACAACGACGTCTTCAACAGCAGGTTCTTCTTCCTAGTTCCTACTAGTATCAGTGATGAAGATTACCTATTTGAGATATTTTTGTTTGATTATTTGAGAAATTATTTTAAATCTTCCGTACTTGTGCCATCCCGTAGGCAGCAACGACGTACATAGTACGCACCCTATTGAGTGGTGCTGCTTCATATTCAGTTTGGTCCGTCTGGTGCTGCTTCTATTTTTTTCTGATTTAGTAATGTTTGTTTCATTTGGCTGTTGGCACTTGGCAGGATTAGGGAGTAGAAGACCTTCATCTCAAAGTGTTGCATCTAGTGGAACTTGTGAAAGTCCAGCTACAGCAGCATCAGTGGCACGGGATTGTATCGAACAGATAGAATCAATGGCAGCATCAGTCGCAGCATCAGTTGATAATGATGCACGTGCACCAGCAACAACCACAACATCTCCAGCTACTCAAGTGCCAATTAATGTTGACAGTGTTGATCAAGAGGATGATGACGATCCAGAGCAGGCTCGCCTTTCTGGCAAGAGGTTTAAGAAATGCACATCGTGGGTTTGGAATTATTTCACCAAGAAAAAAGAGTATGTAGAGATAGAAGGAAAGCTAGTTGAGGAGTTGTGGGGACACTGCAATTTCTCTAGGTGTGATCAGAAATACAGAGCTGAGGGCATCAATGGGACAACATCATTCAAGCACCATTTGCATTCAAAACACATTATTGTGAAGAGACAGCAACAACTCAAAGCTGGTAAGAACCCTGGCTCTGAAATTTCCCATGTTCAGCCTTACAAATATGACCAAGAAGCTAGCTTGAAGAAATTAAATTTGGCAATAACCATACATGAATATCCTTTCAATATAGTTGAGCATGAGTATCTTGTTGATTTCATCAAATCTCTCCGTCCTAGCTTTCCGATAAAATCTCGTGTCACTGTTAGGAAAGAAATAATGGATACATATCTTAAAGAAAAGGAAACTTTACATGCACACTTGAAGACTATGAAGTGCCGCTTTAGTGCAACAATGGATATGTGGACCTCATGCCAAAACAAAGGATACATATGTGTTACTATTCATTGGATAGATGATAATTGGCATATACAGAAAAGAATTGTTGGTTTTTTCAATGTAAAGGGTAGACATGCTGGTGCAAAGTTGTCTGAAACATTCACTGAAGTTATGGTTAAATGGTACATTGAAAATAGACTGTTTGCTTTGACTTTGGATAATGCTAGTTCAAATGAAGTGGCTGTCAACGATATAATTTCAGATCTGAAAGATAATGCTAATGGTTCCCTAGTTTGTGATGGGATATTTTTCCATGTTAGATGTGCCTGTCATATTCTCAATTTGGTTGCTAGAGATGGGTTGAAAGTTATTTCAGGAACACTCAGCAAGATCAAATCACTTGTACTACCTGTGAAAGGGTCTCCATTGCAGTGGGAAGAGCTTATGAAGCGTGCCACCGAAGCTGGGTTGGATACAAAGAGGGGTATTCAAATGGATGTTTTGTGACGGAACGGCCCTAATCTCATGGCCCACGTGTCCCTGTGAACCTCTGACAGCCGAACCCATGTTCCATGTGATTAAGACCTGTTCGCCACCGGGCTACATCAGTGCCCAATGTCCGCAGGATCATCTCACAATTCGGTTACAACATTGCATACTTTTACAAATAACATCGGAATAAAGAGCGGAAGACTTAAATAACATTAGTTTTATAAAGCAGGGTTCCAAATAGAAATTAAGGTGCAGTTATTACAAATCAAGTTCTGATAATAGAAATAGACAAAGGCAACGTAGTGGAGAACAGCAAATATACTTATAATCACCCAGCCCGAGGGTGTACAACTATTCTTCGGCCTCATCGGCCTCTTCCTGGACGATGGTCACGCAGCAGGGTGCAAGACACATCGGGGACTCTGTCATACCTGCAGTATGGGTAACAAACCCTGAGTACTAGGGTACTCAACAAGACTCACCCGACGAAAAAGGGAGAAGACTCAGGAATGAGAGGCTTAGGGTAGTCAAGGTAAGGTTTAAGCGAGATCAAGTATTTTACAGAAAAGCATTTTTGTAAACCTTATTTTATTTTGGAAAGATTCAGTATTCCTCAATTCTTCATCGTTCATGATTCATTTTACATTTCAAAACATTCCTAGTTGAGAACCACTCTCCGTTGACAGTCAGTGGACCAAGTCTCCATAACCGAGGAGCAACGTTAATCCGGATAAATAATACTCAGCTGAGGATCCCTATCCACACTGCATATGTCGCACCCAAGCTTGCATATGCCAACTCGTCTACCACGATTCCTCCAAGATTGGGCCCGGTCCTACGCCACCCGGAAGTACAGTACACCACTCCTATCCAGGTACGACGACCACGTGGGTACATGCTACTTCCGCCATCTCTCCACTCCCAGTGCGCGGTTGTCGGTCCAATAAAGGATTCCTCGGAGCCAGAGCTTTCCGAAGTATGTGAATAGTTACAAGTCTTGACCAGCAGGCCCCCATACGGATGGTCCCTAAAGTTTTTCCGTCAGCAACAAGCACCTCGGGACTCTAACCCAAGAGTACAGGTCATGTCGGTTTTTCAACCCTGTCCCGGTCGGTGTCAACTGTTGAGTCCCGGACTACAACATGACGGCACCGTACGCGCGGACAACCTCTTCTCGACAATGACCACATGCTAGCTAGGCAAGCAGTCATCGAACGGGAAGTAAAGCCAAATTCCCATAAAAATTCTTTCAGTGATCACACTTTTGAAAATGACATTTTATTGCAAAGTCTAATTCAATAAGCATTGCTAAGCATTTTTCAAATACTTTTGAAAAGCAGGTATCGGGTGTATCAGTGGTCAAGGTGGATAGTGCATCAATTAGGATAGCACACAACTCCTATAAACCTAATGCAATAATTTAACTCAAAAGCATTTAAGGAAATCATTTTATAAATTCAAGGAAAGGGGTTAAATGCACCGGGGCTTGCCTTGAAGAGCAAAGAGGGCAGGCTCGAGGGCGGCAGGGCAGGTGTCGGAGCTCGGGGTAGCCTCGGGGACAGGTTCGTCAGCGGCTGCCTCGATCTTGACGCCTTCTCCTTCGGTCACTAAACGGATGCAAGGATGTATGCTTATGAGTATGCTAGCATGAACAATGCAACACAGGGCATACAACAAGAACTCTACTTGATTTTTTTTTCCTAATTATATAAAAAGGTCATTTTATGAAGTTACTCCAAAAGGCCTCAAAAATCTACCAGAGACTAAGCATGACATAACTAGTACATAAAAATTTATCTCATGATTTTTGGAGCTACACACGTTTTTCTAAAAATCTAAAATCATTCATTTCTTAATTAAAAGGGAGATTTTTCATTTTCAAATTTTTGCACAAAGTCCAAGTTTCATATTTTTCTAAAATACTACAAGGTATAAAGAGTTAACTGTAAAATTTTCAGAATTTTTGGAGCAACACAGAAAATCATACAAAAAGATGAAATAACAAGACTATTCATATTTTTGAAAAGGAAAAGAGCACTGAGCTCGAGTCGGAGCGGGCTCGACGTCGAGGCTCGAGGCTCGGCTGAGAAAACGGAGGCTGGGCTCACCGAGAGTCAGAGGCAAGGCTCGGCGAGGCGGATGGAAAAGAGGGCTCGACGGACGAGGCCTCAGCGGGGTTCTCTTGCGGCAGATTTCTCGAGGCTGGCCTCGGCTCACTCGAGGCTTGAGGCTCGGTGGTAGCTGCGATTCGCCCGAGGCTGAGGCTAGTCTCGGCTGCTTCGAGGGGCGGGGTTCGAGGATGTGCTCGAGGGTGTGGCTCGGGAACGTGCTCGAGGGTAGTGCGATTCGCCCGAGGCTTGGGGCTCGATACGGTCGAGGGTGCGGGTCGAGGAAGGAGACGACCGCGGCGGCACTCCGGCGATCCGGCGACTCTGTACACCAGGCACGGTCACCAGTAGCCGGTTAGGGGCGCAAGAAGACAAGGAAGGAATATCAGAGGTCAGAGGGAGGAGAGGTGGAGCGACGGCGGCGAATTTCGTCGACCCGAGTCAGACGGCTTCTCACCGGCGCTGAGGAAGAAGGGCTCGCACTCGGCGGTGGGAGGCGGTAGCGATGGAATTGAGGGGTGGGGAAGCTGCACGGGCTCAAGGCGGAGCTGCTGGGCTAGTTGGTTGAGCGGGGGAGACTCTGGAGTGAGCTGGCCACGGTGGCGGGGTGAGTGCGGAGCTCCGGCCACCGGCGGGCCTTTTATAGCCGCGGCCAGGGGCCGTTAGGGGGCGCGCGGAGGTGCGGATGAGGTTGCCCGCGGCGCGTGCTTGCGATCTCATGATGAAGAAGGACAGAATTCAGTTTGGGACCCGGGCGTCGTGCTTGCCGGCGACGGCCACGCGGCGGCGACGTCGGGGAACAGTGGGGGACGGGGGCGGAGGTCAGCGCTTGCGCGTGCGGGGGCAGAATGATGGCGCGGTCACAGGCGACAAGTCGGGGGCGGGCGTGCGGCTGCCAGGCGTGTGGCGCACACAGCTCCGGCGAGCGGCCATGGCCGGGCCCCCCTGCTCTGCTCTGACCCTAGGTAGGAGATGAACAGGGCTAGGTCTAGGTGTTGACTTTCTGAATTTTGCAAATTACTCCCAAAACTTGAACTGCATGGGAAAAACTCAGAATACCAAAGTTGTGCAGAAAAAGGAGATCTACAACTTTGTCAATAAGAACATTTTCAAATTCCAAACAGTTTTTGAATTATATTCGAAAACAGAAAAGGGAACACTTTTGGGATTTGAATAAATTCAAAATTACTTTTGATTTTATATTGGAACTCAAAAATCTGTAAATACCAAAGTTGTCCCTCTTGACAAGATTTACAACTTTGCCTTTTGAACCAAATCCAAATTTTGAATAGTTTTTAAAGTATTAAAAGAGGGGGAAAAAACTAGGGTTTGGAAATTAGGGTCTTTCAAAGGGATTTGAAATCTGCTTTTGATTTTGGGTTTTTGAACAACACAACAAAGCTTCAAGACACAAAACTGAACAAGAAATACACAAGACTAGGCACAGAGTTGAAATTACCATTTTGCCCTTATAGGAAGATTTGGGCTTTTAGGGTTTTTAGAAAAAGGGATCACTACACACAAAATACCTTTTAGGAAAAGGTAAAGGCAAGCAACCACTAGACAAACATTAATGCATGACAAGAATGATTATGACTAACGATGATGACATGTCAGGTTAATTACAGATTAAACACCAGAGGTGTTACATGTTTCAACAAGATGGAACTCTACCTACCTAATGTTGCGAGATGCCTTGTACTACAAGGATGCATTTATTAGGCTGAAGTCTTCAGATCGCCGTAAGTATGCCAAGATTTCTCCATCTTCTGCTGAATGGGACAATGCATTGACAATTTATGGTTGCTTGAAGAAATTTTATGATCTCACTGAAATTCTCTCTGGCACTTCATACCCTACTACAAATTTATTTTATAGAGGTTTTTGTGCTTGCTTGATGACTGGTGCTGTGATCAAAATATTACAATTAGACAAATGGCAATTTCTATGAAGACAAAATTTGACAAATATTGGGAGCAGTCCAACATTGCTCTAGCTGTAGCCTGTTTTCTTGATCCTAGGTATAAGAAAAGGCTAATAGAGTACTACATGAAGAAGTTCCATGGTATTTATTATCAAGCTGAACTTGATGAGTTTGTTACTGTGGTAAAGAAATTGTACAACTTTTATGTTAATGCTGCTGCATCATCAAAGAAAACTAGTCAAGGAGCTGCACCTAGACCTAGTAACACAACTGATATATTAATGGGAAATGTAGACCATGACCTAGAAGAATTCTTGTATGAAGCAAGTGAACCTGGTATGGTTGAGTCAAATGAGTTGGACATGTATATTGGAGAACCACTACTGAAACTTGGTGGTGAGTTTGACATCTTAGCTTGGTGGAAAAACAAGAGAGAACAGTATCCTATCCTTTCACAAATTGTTCGGGATGTAATGGCCATCCAAGTGTCAACAGTAGCATCAGAGTCTGCTTTTAGTGCTGCTGACCGTGTTGTTGATCCCTATCGCAGTCGTCTTGATCCTGAGATGGTACAAGCATTAATTTGCACAGAGGATTGGGTTGCTGCAGCAAGTAAAGGTGCTTATTTTACTTGTTTTTTTCCAATTAGATACTTATTATTGCAGCCGAATAATGCATTGATTTTTTCCCTTTTTATTTTTTTTCAGATTCTAAAAAGCTTGGATCAATTGTGAGTGATCTTGAGGTTGATGCTTTGACTAATGTTGTGACTAAACTGAAAATTGAGGTATGTTTATCGACTGTTTTCTATGAAATATACTAGTTGCTATATCTAATTTTAGTTAACTTCACAAACTTGTAGGAAAATAACAAGGAAGGGGATGAGGACAATGAGGTGGACAATGAGGAAGCAAATGATATGGAAAGTGATCCTGATATCATGGATGATACTGCTGAACTGTAGATGTTCATATTTATATCCTATTAATTACTTCTTATAGACTTGTATTTGTGTGTCAGCGACTGTGTGTTTGTGATGGTACTTAAGATTTAAGACCCTAGGTCATGCACTCGTTAACTATTATGTGTGCTTGAACTAAATTATGCACTTGTTACTTTGGTGATGCACATGTTTAAAGTTATGCACTGTGGGTCGATATTCCGTATTGAATTTTCGTACGTCGACCGTGTTCGACATAATTTCGTTTGGATTGATTCGTTTTCGAAATACCGTAAGTTCGTTTTCATTTTCGTTTCCGACTATATCGTTTCCGCTTTCGTGTTCGTATTTAAATATAAAAGTAGAAAACAATTGAGGAGTTTTTCGACCGTTTTCGACCGTTTTCAACCTTATATACTATGTACTCTCTCCGTCTATAAAAAAATATACAATTCTAGCGCATTGTCATGTACTAGTATCTTAAGTTTAAGCAATTATAGATAATATATATTAATATTTATGATATCAAATAAACAATATTAGAGTAATTATGAAATGTATTTTCATGATAAATTTATTTCAACAATAAATATTAATATTATTCATTAGAAACTTGTCAAACGTGAAGTACTTTTTCTAACATTGAACTTATAGTTATATGTTTTTTTTTTGACAGGGGGAGTATTTTCCTATGGATAGTAGCGGTGATTACGCACGTGTCCTAGAATAGTACTCAAGCGAGGTGTATCGGTGTATCAAGTGCTAAAACTATCTTCTTTTTGACATATACTTACAACAACGACTTTCTCCTAATTGGGCCTCTCACACTATGTTAAGCTTCACGCTCCATCACTACAAGACTCTAAGATGTGCAAGCTAAAGTTTGCTTACAAGCTGCAATGATTTCTTGTCAAAAATATATTCCATTTGTCACTGGTACAATGGCTAATTTCTTTAAATTTGATGATATATGTGTTTGGCCAAATGGCACCCATGTGTTCTTTGTGTTTAAGTCATAGCTAGGGCTGCTATACCGGCTAAAGTTATGTGAACTTACCTTAAACTAACAAGATCAATTTAAATAAAAACGAGGTTTCCTCTCATGTGCCACCTTTGCCATTGCACGTTAGTTCCTCTAATTTCTTCATTTTGGTAGCGAACCATAGTGTAAAGGGTTTCCCAAGTGTGTAGTGGTCTTCATTCTTCATACTGTTAGGCACCAAAATGCAAGATTCATGGCATCACATTAATGGCAAAACAGAAGACATTTTTCTATGTTCATATTGTGGATAACGAATGTCATAGGCAACTAAACCTAAGGAAATGTTATAGTTCATGCGATAGAGAACCAAAGTGTCTTGTACTAGCATGTTTGGTTCGGTGATTGAATCGATCCAGAATGGAATGGTGCCACATGGAAAGAAACAGATCATCCGATAATTTTCAGAGGAATCAACTCTTTCGACATATTTGCGTTTTTGTTGGACGAGCCAGAAAGACTTTCACTCCATGACGTAAATCAAACGTTGTCGCTAGGTTCGGACCTAGGATCAGATCGTTCCGCGTCGACTCGTTCGTAAAACCAAACACGTTGTACATCTCTCATATTTTATGTTATTTTTTTTGTTGGAGTCACCGTTTGTCGTTACTCCTTTATTACTAACACAAATATCTTCAGTTGCCCTATTTAAGGTGTTCTGTCACTTCCACGCTCGTGCACCACCGCTTAATTGATCTATGTATCTTGCGGTCTTTCACTAAGCTCAAAGAATTTTCTATAGAAGCTGTTTTTCTAGCTATTGAACGAATGGACCTATTCGGCAAAGACATCAAGTGCTTGTACTGTCAAGAATAAAAAAATTACTTGGATTAATTCAAAAAAAAAGAACTACTTGGATTAGTTAAGTTTGTTACCTGCAAGTCGCTGCATATCCGTTGTTGTAGATTTGTCACAGTACCAATAAACTATCTAGAAGAGCACCACAACCTCCTCAAATACGCATCGCGGCTAATCATCAAATCTGCAGCCACCGCAAAACTCCCAGAAACCAAGACTCAGCTAAGGCACTGTTTGGAACACGGGAAAATTTCTCTGTTCCTGCATTTTTTCTGTGAAATTGAACTAATTCCTGTGAAATTCCTGCGTGATTGCTACGAAATTCTTGCGTTCAACAGGCCCTAAACCAGTAATGCCCGAATTATCGCAAAGCCAAGACACCAAATCCAAATAAATCTCACTAACAAAGGATTAATCTGCAAAACCACAGGCGGTTACTCTTTTGCTAAATACACCCTCCCTTCGCCCACCTTCTCCCAGCCCACCCCCACCCACTGCCTCGTATTCTATTCCCCTCCCTCCCTCCCCATCTCCGCCGTCCTCGCCTCCTCCAATCCACTAGGCGACACAGCACGCGCGCGCCTCCTCCTCCTCCCGCGGCGGCGACCCCCGCGGCGTCGCCCTAGGGTTAGGGTTGCGGCGACTTCCTTCCCTTCCTCGTCGCGGCGAACGCGTGGGAGATCCGCCCCATGTCGTCCGACCCTTCGCCCCACCTCCCCTCGCCGGTTGCCCCGCCGGGCGCGGCGGAGGCGGATCCCCAGCCCCTGCCCCTGTCCCAGCCCGCCGAGCCGCCCGAGGTGATGCACCGGATGAGGGCCGTTGACTTCCTCGGGCGACGCACGCCCATCGTCTACCAGAACGACAACGGGCCCTGCCCGCTCCTCGCCATCTGTGAGCTCCCTCCCTCCCCTCGTTCGACTCCGAACCCTCGCGAGTTCGCCCGCGTGCCTAGTGGTCGCCCGCGATGCTCATGCTACCGGTGCGCGCGTGTGTGCAGGTAACGTGCTGCTGCTGAAGAATGTGATCAGCCTGAACCCTGACGCGGGCGAGGTGTCGCAGCAGAAGTTGCTCTCGCTCGTGGCCGAGCGCCTCATCGATCCCAACAACTCCGTACAGGTTCGGCTCTAACTCTCGCGAGATCGGGTTGTTCGTGTTCGGGGTCGGGGTCGATCAATGCGGGAATGGTGTTGCGTTGGGATGCAGCAGCAGCAGCTTGCGGGCTGGAATCTAGTTAGGGTTGTTGCCTGTGGCATTTCTTAGTGTGTTAATGGTTTCGAGTTGCAATTCATAGGACAAGGACGAGGAGTATGTTCGCAACAGGGAGCAGAACATCGCGGATGCCATTGATCTTCTCCCGCGCCTCGCGACAGGCATTGACGTGAATGTGATGTTCAGGAAGTGCGTAAGGGTTTTTGGCTTGTTGACCAGTTGTTTGTCACGTGCGCCTGTGATGATAGGTTTATTTTGATGCTTACTGGGGTGTGTACGTTGCAGGATTGATGACTTTGAGTTCACCCGAGAACGTGCTATATTTGATCTTTTGGATATCCCGCTATACCATGGATGGATAGTAGACCCTCAGGTGTGCTATCTTTCAGTTAGATTACAAAAATGCTTTAGGCCTGTGTTATCTTGTTATGTTGCTGATTTAAGTTAGATTTGTGCATGTCATTTTGTTCCTAAATTTTGCACTCACTATCACTCTATTCCATCTCACCTAAACCATCTGACATAGTTATGAGCTAGTTTTTTGTAGTTTAATTGATACAATTGATTCTTTTAGTCCTAATAGAAAGCCCCTTTGTTTCCATAATTGGGTTATGCTATTGGCTTGGTAGGTCTTTGTGTGTGTGTGTGCGTGTGCACGTGCACACGCAGATGCACACGCTTTTCCAGAACTTGGTATGTTTACTATCTTATGCAAAGGGATTGTTAGTCTAGGATTCATACCCTAGTCTCTGACTACCTGCCTCTGTGTTGTTGATTCACTTTTGGTTCTATATTGATGTCTGCCTGAAAATGTATAGCCTACATAATGATCTATTTTATGGGCAGACCTAGATTATCCGTTTTCTGAATGGACTAGGTGCAATTAAAAACATAATTTCCAATTATTCGGTTGCAGCTGGTGCCCTCACGTTGCTTGCACTAGGAAAGTCTTAAAAGGGAAGTTAATTACTGACTGATTCTATCTACATAGAGAAGTTGTCCCCTGATATGGGTATTAGGAAACCACCAAAATTCTAAGCTGATTGGTTCTGTCCATCAGTTAGGAAACCGTCAAAATTCGAAACGTGTCCATCAATTTAACAGGCAAGCTTTCTGCTTGATTGGAAATGGGGTTATTCTCGGTTCGAAAAAAACATGCAAGGTCCACCACATTATCTTGACAAAATATCTCTGAATATGACACAAGTTGAATTTAATTTTGTCGTCTACTGTCAATTAACTTGTTCCTTGTCACTTCTGCCATATTTTATATTACATATGACCCCCCAAAAATGTTTTGTTCCTCAACACTTGCCTGCAACATTTATCTTGTCTTCTCACAACCCACCTGTATGACACGCTGGATCCATTCTCTGTGTTAGTTATGCAATTACTGACTAGAAACAGTAGACACGGACAAAGGTGTTAAGTGATATGAACAAAAGAACATAGAACATATATAATATGTACACGTTGGATCTGTTTGTAGGTCTATGTATGGGCCACCCCATGTCATGTTTCTCTCGAGTTATCTGATTCTGGTCGGTAAACTTGTATTTCTGATCGAAATGGTGTTTTCCCTCGCTTTGGAAAAAAATGAATATGTACATGTTACAGATACATTACTTTCTATTACTCTTAGCTTTCAAATAGAAAATCACTAAGATGCATTTAATAGTTATGAATGACCTGTTTGCTGGTAATAGGTCATCTTCTTTATTCTTAGCCATTTGTTCAAATAGAATGGACGGTCCTTACTAATTTGGTAGTACCCTGTAGTTTTCCCAATATAGTAGATAAAAAAACAGTTCCTTTTTTAACTTGCAAACTCCTTCTTACCACTGCTGATTCATGTTGTCTTTAGGATACTGAAACTGCTACTTCTATTGGATCGAAGTCCTACAATGCTATTGCTTCTGGACTTGCTGAATTCAAGTCAGGTAAACCAACAGAAGAAAATAAACATGTGGAGGAAGAAACTGTTGATTTTGCTGCCGCAACAACTGCAGCTTTAAAGATTCCGTCTCCCAGTGTTTCTTGTGGGAGATCATTTGATGAACATACTCTCTCAAACACTGCTGAACCACGTAAAAGACGAGGTGACCTTGAGGAAGAAGAGGAACTGATGAGGGCCCTCAATCTATCCAAAGCTGAAAGTGGGGATGCAGTTGATGGAGAAATTTCTTTTGACACTTCACATAGTCATTCATCATCCAACATGGTGACATCACAAAGTGAGAGTTTTCAGTCGGAAGCACCTGAGGTGGTGGGGGCTGCCAAAAAAGAGGAACATGGTGATCATGCTGTGAGTGATGATGGCTCCATGCTACCAGTCATAAATGGTGCTGTTAATGCCAGTGAAGTTGTGCCCGAAGAATCCCAAGAAACTTTTACATCTAAAGAACCAGAGGACAGTGGAGTAAAGAATATGTTACCAGGGGACCTTGATATACCCGTTCAATCTTCAGAATCTACTCCCTCTTGTCCATCTCATGAATCCTTTGCTACCAGTGACCACCAACCTGCTGTTCCTACTCTTGTTAAAGGTGATAAAGAAACCTGCAGAGAACAGTTTGATGCACAAATTCATGGCCAGTCTAATGATACTGAGGCTGCTTGTGACTTGTTAGTTGCAACTTGTGAAGCTGTTCCAGGCCATGCTACAACAGAACTAGATGTGAAAAGTGAGTCTTTAGATTACTCTGAGCCTCTACCTTCAAGCATTCAGGAATGTGAACCAATATACCAAGGTGAAGAGCACATACTTGGCACCACAAATATGGTGTATGAAAATCAAGAGCCAGTGTATGAGGGGGAGGTGGTTCTTGCTGAGCAGGCTGACAAGACTGGGGAAAGCAGTCCTTCCGTGGATGACAAGGCCACAGAACATCAATGTGAGAATTTTCTTTTCCAGTTGACTTTTGTATGTGAATCTCTTTGTACAATGTGAGAATTACTATAGTTTGGCTTCACACTTAAATTGATTTATTTTCAGGGGAGCTGATTGATAATTTTCTGCAGACCACTGCTAACCAGCTGACTGTCTATGGGTATATTTCTGATTTGTGGTATTAATACATGTTCTCAATTGTATTCTCATCACATTGTCGAATTTCAATGTCACAGTCTCTTCTGTTTACAAGAGGGGCTTAATGAAAGTGAGCTTTGTGTCTTCTTCCGTAATAACCACTTCAACACTATGTTCAAGGTATACTAGTTTTGTCGGTATTTGAGTACTTGAACTGGAGTTGTTTGTATTTCTTATCTATATTTACTCTGCAGTACAATGGAAGTCTATATCTCCTAGCAACTGATCAAGGTTTTATAAGCCAAACTGATTTGGTATGGCAAAAATTGGATGAGGTATGATGACTTTTGTGATTATTTTAATTCTCACTTTAGATCAAAATCTTTACTGATCTTTTTCATTCTTAACTGAACTGAGAACCATTAGGTGAATGGAGATGGGGTTTTTCTTACTAGCAACTTCACGCCATTTAAGGCTGAAACTCCAAGAAATGATTCATGGAATGAACAGCAAGCTATGACGAGTACTGCTGTACGTATAACATCAATAAACTGCTGAGTTTTTATTATGTACAGTATTGTTAACTAGTTCAAATTTATCTTTGTTCACAGGATTATCTTGCTCAATTTGACAACTCCACTTCTGGAAAGTATGTTCTTCCTACCTGTTTTTCTCATGTGCTTTATTGTTGACGGTGTGTACAACATTTCTAGTTTAGATTTCTGCAACCATGTGAATCTTCTTCTGAATGGTACTGTGCAGAAAATGTTGGCCAGTTGGGCTATAATGATATGCTAGTTGTAGCTATAGTTATTAGTATCTTTTCTGATCTGTTGATTGTTGCTGTTAACCAAACGCCAAACTATCTTGAACTTTGACTATTTGATGGTTTGGCTGTCATTGTGTATTGGACTGTCAGCTTAGCATGTGCTTTTGAATGTGCTCAACATGCTGAATCATCATAGATGTGCACTCCTGAGTCACTTGGCATGCATTACGTAAATTCTAACGCTACCACATTGGCTGTCCTATGCTTGCAGCTCTGATCTGGAGCTAGCTATAGCACTTCAACAGCAAGAGTTTGAGCGGCAACCACAAAGGTTTCAAGCTCCACCTCCACAGCAGCAGCAACAACAGCACCAACCACCTCCAGTGCAGCACCAACCAACTCAATCTGGCCGACCAGGACTTGTTGTTGGTCCAAGGGTACGTTCTCTTTGTATTAGTATAGAAATGTATACATGTACCACCATCAAAACCTCATTTCAGATTACCACGTACCATTTATCAACTTGCTGTTTGGGATGATCCTTATAGTTTGGATTCAAATATGACTGCAATCTGTTGTCTTGAAATAACCCTGTTTTGCCCTGGTTTTGAATCCTAAAGTAGCTACTGTATTCAAACCAGTACGTTATTTCTGGGGGGTCTTTAAAGGTTCACTTGCGAAAGTCACCTGTTTTTCCTCAGTACACTTAGCAACAATGAATGGTTACATCATGCCACTAAACAGGGAGAAGTGATGGTGTTATGTAAGAAAGCATACAAAGAGGTTGAATGCTTGGTCACTTTAGTTTGCTATAATGGACAAAAAGACATGTGTTTTGTTCGAAACATTTCTTTAAATTTAAAGTGCCAGTTTACGTAACGTGCTCAGTTCTTGATCATGTTTTGAACTCGGTTCTTAGTAGCATGGGCTCTCTTTGTCCTATTCTTGTACTGTTCACTTCATGTTTTCTGATGACTGCTTACTACTACTGTGGTTGCTGACTGATGGGTCTGAACATTGTGATCATCTATGCAGAGGTCCAACGCCCCACCTCCGTCGAGAAGTGAATCGAAGAAAGAGAGGTGCATCGTGATGTAAAAATACCTTCAACAGAAAAGTAGAAGAAAAAAAAAAGAGATAAGAGACGCATTATACTGTAAAGAAATGGTTTCTTTTGCGGAGGCAGTGTCTGCGTTTAGTCACCTTGAGCCATCCCCCATTTGAGCTTCTTTGGTTTTATTACTTTGTTCTCTCTGATGTATGTAAATAACCTCAACGAATAAAGTGTAGAAACAGATGCTGTCAAAGTGATGGCCTCATGCAATGTGATTTCATTCATAGCCTGTGCAGTGTGATTCTATTCGTCTCCCTGTGCAATCTATTGATGAAGTATGCATAATCCGTTTTCATCTTTTCGTCTTGGAACATAGAAAAGTTAAAGTCATGTGCCTTGATATATAGTTTGTATTTAGAAAAGCCCAACCAACCAACAACCAAGCCTCTTAGTCCCAAACAAGTTGGGGTAGGCTAAAGTTGAAACCCAACAAGAGACCCTAGTCACGGTTCAGGTACGTCAATGGCTGCTCTCCGTGCATTTCTATCCAAACATAGATCTCTAGGTATATCCTAACTTTTTAGATCTCTCTTTATTGCCTCCCCCACGTCAATTTCGGTCTACCTCTACCTCTCCTCACATGAAAATCTTTGCTTAAACTCCACAATGCACTGGTGCCTCCGGAGGTCTCCTTTGGACATGACCAAATCACCTCAACCGATGTTGCACCAACTTTTCTTCAATTGGTGCTACCCTTAGCCGGTCATGAATATCGTCATTTCGGACTCGGTCCATCCTTGTGTGGCCACAAATCCAGCGCAACATACGCATTTCTGCAACACTCATTTGTTGGACATGTCTTCTTTTAGTAGGCCAACATTCTGCTCCATACAACATAGCCGGTCTAATCGCCGTCCTATAAAACTTGTCTTTGAGCTTTTGTGGTACCCTCTTGTCACGGAGAATACCAGATGCTTGGCGCCACTTCATCCACCCTGCTTTGATCCTATGGCTAACATCTACATCAATATCTCCATCCTTCTGTGACATCGATCCAAGATACCGGAAGACATCTTTCTTAGGCACCACTTGGTCTTCCAAGCTCACCTCTCCCTCTTCCTGTGCAGCATTGCCGAAATCATATCTCATGTACTCAGTCTTAGTCCTGCTTATTCTAAACCCTTTGGACTCAAGGGTCTGCCGCCACAATTCTAGTTTCCTATTTACTCCTGTCTGACTCTCATCAACTAACACTACATCGTCTGCAAAAAGCATACACCAAGGGATATCTCCTTGTATGTCCCTCGTAACCTCATCCATAACCAAGGCAAAGAGATATGGGCTCAAGGCTGACCCTTGATGAAGACCTATTTTAATCGGAAAGAAATCAGTGTCACCATCATTTGTCCGCACACTAGTCTCGACGTTGTTGTACATGTCCTTGATGAGGGTGACATATTTTGTTGGGACTTTATGTTTGTCCAAAGCCCACCACATAACATTCCTTGGTATCTTGTCGTACGCCTTCTCCAAGTCAATGAAAACCATGTGTAGGTCCTTCTTTTGCTCCCTGAACCGCTCCATAACTTGTCTTATTAAGAAGATTGCTTCTATGGTTAACCTTCCAGGCATGAAACCAAATTGGTTCATGGATATCCGCGTCGACCCTCGCAATCGATGCTCAATAACTCTCCCACAACTTCATCGTGTGGCTCATCAACTTAATTCCCCGATAATTAGTGCAGCTTTGGACGTCTCCCTTGTTCTTGTAGATTGGAACCAATATGCTTCTTCTCCACTCCTGAGGCATCTTGTTTGAACGATAGATATTGTTAAACAACTTGGTTAGCCATACTACAGCTATATCCCCGAGGCATCTCCACACCTTGATTGGAATACCATCAGGACTCATTGCTTTATCCACTTTCATCCTTTTCAAAGCTTCTCTAACCTCCTGCTCTTGGATCCTCCGCACATAGCGCCTATTGGTGTCATCAGATGAGTCATCCAACCGAACGGTGGAGTTCTCATTCTCCCCATTGAACAAATTATCAAAATATTCTTGCCACCTATGTCTAATCTCATCTTCCTTCACCAAGAGTTGCTCCCTCTTATCCTTAATGCACTTGACTTGGTTGAAGTCCCTTGTCTTCTTATCACGAGCCCTAGCCATCCTATAAATGTCCTTCTCTCCTTCCTTCGTATTCAAACGTTGGTAAAGATCCTCGTAAGCCCGCCCCTTCGCCTCACCCACCGCTCGTTTTGCAGCCTTCTTAGCCACCTTGTACTTTTCTATGTTGTCCGCGCACCGGTCTTGGTACAAGCACTTATAGCATTCCTTTTTTCCTTAATAGCCTTTTGCACATCTTCATTCCACCACCAAGTGTCTTTTGGATCGCGACCACTTCCTTTAGACACTCCAAGCACCTCTGCGGCAACCTTCCGAACGCAAGTTGTCATCTTCTCCCACATGTTGTTTGCATCTCCTTCGTCTTTCCAAGGGCCCTCATCAATAACTCTTTCTTTGAAGCCCTTCAATGTTTATCCCTTTAAATTCCACCACTTTGTCCTCGCACTCTTGGCTTGTTTGACCCTACGAGCATGCACCAGGAAGCGAAAATCGGCCACCAATAACTTGTGTTGAGAAACCACACATTCTCCAGGTATCACCTTACAATCCTCGCAAGTGTGTTTATCCCCCTTCTTGTAAGGACAAAGTTGATCTGGCTAGAGGAACGACCACTACTAAAGGTCACTAAATGGGAAGGTCTCTTTCTAAAGAAAGTGTTGGCTATCATCAGATCGAAAGCTGTAGCAAAATCTAGGACATCCACTCCCTCCTGGTTCCTACTACCATAACCGAAACCACCATGAGCCGCCTCAAAACCTGCACTTGAAGACCCTACATGGCCATTTAGGTCCCCTCCTATGAAGAGCTTCTCACTGCTAGGTACAACTCTAACCAAGCCATCCAAGTCTTCCCAGAACTGCCTCTTAACACTCTCATCATGTCCTACTTGAGGGGCATAAGCACTAATTACGTTTAGAACCATATCACTAACGATAAGTTTAACTAAGATAATCCTATCTCCTTGTCTTCTCACCTCCACTACTCCATCCTTCAGGCTCTTGTCAATCAAAACTCCTACTCCATTAATATTTGAAGTTGTCCCTGTGTACCAGAGCTTAAAACCAGTATTTTCCACCTCCTTCGCCTTCTGACCCTTCCATTTAGTCTCTTGGACGCACAAGATATTTACACGCCTCCTAACCGCTGTATTAACTAACTCTCTTAACTTACCCGTGAGGGACCCTACGTTCCAACTGCCTAGACGAATCCTAGTTGGCTCGACTAGCTTCCTTACCCTTCTCACCCGCCGAGTCAGATGAGAAGACCCTTGCATATTTTTCACCACATCGGGGCGCCGATGTGGCGCGCCACTAAGGATGCGACGACCCGATCCTTGCTCACTCAGCACCATGCCCAGATCACGACACGGCGCGTCACGGGGGTGACGACCCGGCCCTTGCTCATTTGACACCATGCTCGGGTTCCGACATGGCGCGTCGCTAAGAGGGTTACGCCCCAACAGGATTCTTTTGGGTTTCATCTCCATAAGGTTAGCTAGGTTTTTACGTTGGCTCGCCAAGCCTATCACAACTCTCCTCCTTAACCAGCGCTTGGGACCTGCTATGTTGAGCTACCATAGACACCCCAACATAGGCGGAGTTTATTTAGAAAGCCCAAACAGCTAAAATTGTAATTTGGA
Organism: Coix lacryma-jobi var. lacryma-jobi; assembly: GCA_009763385.1. Classification (NCBI taxonomy): domain Eukaryota; kingdom Viridiplantae; phylum Streptophyta; class Magnoliopsida; order Poales; family Poaceae; genus Coix; species Coix lacryma-jobi. The sequence goes on from CM019824.1 coordinate 2,960,277, forward strand.
TTAGAGGGATCATAAAGTTGCGATTTGGAATGGAGGGATCAAAAACTTGGGACCGACCAAACTATGTTCAATTCGCCGAATTGCTACAGCTAACAAGAATCAACAACTTAAGGTTACAGTGTCATTGTTTGTCCAAAAATGTTCTTACAGTTCAGATTACAAATGCTTTTCTATTTGCATTCTCAGTTCCATTCCATCGACAATCTACAGTCCAGCGCGTATCTCAACAGATTCAGTAATGACTATAATAATTTGAACGAAGCAACCTAAACAAAATCGACGCACTATGCTGGTCAGCCACTTGATGAAACCCAATACCAAGGGGTGATTTTGTTTCAAAGTGGAGGAGCCCCGGTGGGTATCCCATTGCATAAACGGAGGGATCCCCATGCCTGCGCCTGGCACTGGCAGCTCCAGCCTTTTACTCTTACACGGCATCGCCTTGCCTCAGGCGTTCAGACTATCTCGATGTACACTTCCCCATTGATTGGGGCTGCAAAGAACGCAATCAGGAACGGGAACCTCCCAAGACACGTCATGAAGTCGTCCCTGCTGATCTTTTCGTCGCCATCTACGTCGAATGTCTTGAACAGCTCCAGCATCTGTCAATGGTTACATAGTCAGATAGTAAGTATGACATCATGGTGGCAACACAGCATTACATGTTGTAGCAGAGGGGTCAATGGGGATTTTACCTTATCATCAGACGGCAGCAGCATGCTTAACCGCAGGACATCAGCTAGCTGTGCCCTGGGGATCTCAGATGTTTCATGATCCCGGCATTTCTCAAAGGCGGTCTCGCAGGCACCCTGGAACAATGGTTGCTTCCTCAGGTGCGCGCACCCAACCAAGAACTGCATACACGATACACCTAGAAACCTTAGTGCTAATGAAATATACAGTACCAATGCATTATAGTATCCTTGGTGTCGTCTGTAAAAACTGCAAGGTATTAAGGCAGATGTAATAGAATTAAGGCCCATACCTGACGGAACGTAATCGATTCCTTGCTGCCTAAATCGAAGTAGTGAAATATCTGGAAAAAGAGCTAGAAGTTCAGCAAAGGAGGAATCCAGTTAAGTAGAATTTGTAGATACTGCATCAGTACCTTCTTGCACAGAGGACTGCAATCCAGACCAAAATGAGCCCAGAAATCTTCTGCTTTCACACACCCACTGCAATGTTTAAATGGCGTTATTTATCAAGTAACCATGAAACAATAGAATAACATAGACTTAGTAAAGCATGATGCAAGTTCTCCATTATGGAATGAGGAGTCTTACTCGTTATCTGGATTCATAGTCAGGAAATGTTCCAATAGTTCCATTGCTTCTGCTGTGCTTACACCATAAATCTGAAATACATAACAATACAATGCTTCATTCAACGGTTGGTTGTGATTAAGGAATTGGCACGCTACATACAAGTACCCAAATGCATAACTAACAATTCTTGTAGGAAATAATTCAGCATAATCTACTTTTTATTGCCTGATGGATTTCGACAACAGCAGCATTCACATACTGCAAAGTGCAAACACATGTAAACAATGTAGTTCAGGAAAAAACTTACATCTTTAACCCAAGCCATTTCTACCATGTAATTTGAGCAGTTCACCTGCAAATAGAAAACTCAGCTTATTAGGGGCATATTTCCTTTTAGAGGGATGGCAGATGATCTAGCAAAAAAGGGTCAAGCAAGTGTTCAGGAATTCATAGTTATCCATAGCTAGCCTTTTTACCTTTCCAGCTTCTACTGCCCGTGCCATAATCATAGAATCGCCATATGAATAGGAAATCGGCAAGACATTAAGGGCACGTGCCATAGCATAGCTGGTCTGCAAGAATAAAAAATGTAGGGATCACACCACTAGTGAAACACACAGAATGTTAGATGACAAATCTATTCAAGTTGAACATACTTACATCCTCTGCGAAATGAAGGGCATTCTCTTGCTTGATCTCAGGAGGGTAGACAACAGGAAGGTACTCTACCTATATTAATAGATGATCAATAAAATGAGCTAATTTTGCAAGACATAAATGCAAAAAAAGTCAATAGGTGAGAGTTCAGACATTTGTCAGGCCATGCATACCTCCATGAAATTATGAAACTGGGTGAACATCTTGAACATGAGCTTCAGTAATGATATATTCCCCCTGAAACACAAAATGTTGTATAGATAAATGCTGAGGCAAAAAAGATGAATGTACATTGAAAAGAATATCCATAAAGAAAGCTCACCATGATTGATCAAAGTGCACATGTGGATAACGGACAACAACAGGTTGAACAGGGTAGCCAGGTATGAATGCGCCATGTTGGAACGAAATCAGGAATCTCCCATTTGTTGTGGTGCCTTCAGGGAATAACAGGACCCGCGGGAAGCTATTGCAAGCTGCCTTTCTCTGAAAGGACATCCTAGAGAGTATGTACCATATGAACAAATAACTAAAAGACAATCATGTTATTTTAGGACAAGTTGGCTGGTGTTGATTTTAGAATCAATTATGACATATGCTGCAAATGAAATTAAAAGGATCTGTAAAGCAGGCAACTGCAAAGAGTAGCTTGTAGATGTCCTTTTCTGCTTGTTACTTTTTCCATATATTAAGTCAACGTAGAGCAGTGATATTCAATAACTTAAAGGTTACATAAAGCAATGGGGTGGCTAACGTGTGACAAAATACAATGCTACACTTTTAATAAAGCCAACCAAGTGATCGCAGCATATAATTGATATAAGGATGAGAAGTTATGGGTATGAGAGGAGCCATTCTTACCTTTATTTCATTTACAGCAGCCTTCCGAGAAGCTGGCGAGAATCTATCAACATATATAACCTGGAAAAGGCTATCTTAGAAGAAACTTAAAAATGTGTGCGCTATCATAGGAAAATGGAAATATACATACCTGCATCGCTCGAATAATTGTTCCAACAAATGGTAAGGCATCATGAGACTCGGACGAAACAATGGTTGGGAACAATTCATAGAAGAAGAATATGGGTTCTATGTACGAGATATGATTGGAAACAACAATAGGTGCGAGTTCCCTAGGAGCGGGCTTTCCTTTCTTTCTGATCCAGTGGTAACTGATAAAAGGAAGTCAGTGCCAACTAAGATCAGACAGTGTAAACTAGCATCAGAAGAAGCGAGACTTTGAGAAAGAGTATGCATCCAAATACTAAGATCAACTCACCGTAAACAAGCAGCAAAGAAGCAGCGCACAAAGAAATTTCATGTCTAGAAGGAAACTAAAATTTGAAAGTAAATGCATATTGGCAACACAAGATGGCACTCATTATCAATGAAGTTTTGAAGCAAATGCTTCTATTCCTGTGTGATTTTGAAAGCCTAACACACAAAGACACCATAACCACATATGTTTTTCCATTGCTATATTTTCAGTATAGAGAATTTGTCCAGCATTCGGAGCTACTACCTCCATCCCAAATATAAGTCATTTCAAAAATCTTGGAGAGTTAAAGTTTTATAAGTTTGACCAAAAATTTATATAATAATGTAATAACATTTATGATACCAATCAAGTATCATTAGATTGTTTATTAGTTATATTTTCATAGTATGTCTATTTGATGTCACTATAATTTTGGTCAAATTTGAAAAAGTTTTGACTCTCCAAGATTTTTGGAATGAATTATAATTTGAAACAGAGGAATTATTTTTGGAATGAATTATAATTTGAAACAGAGGAAGTACTAAATATAGAGAAATTGCCCAGCATTGGAATAGAGGAAGTACTAAATATAGAGAAATTGCCCAGCATTCAGGGCTATTGAAATTATTGCGGAGGATGAAAGGACCACAGAAGGCACCCCACAGTCATTCCATTCCAGCATGCACATGCACAACTCGTATTTATCAACAGTCCACACGCTTTCCATCATGATTTATAGTTCCAGACATAGGCAAGCTGAATGCTCACAAAGGGTCCAGCAGCGGTTTCCGTGTTTACTCCTTCCCATTGGTCATGGAAGATTGGTCAGGCAAGGTGTTTGCAGCACGCCATAAACACATCTGCCGCACGGACATTCAACTTCCGCTACAGCATCGTTCCACCAACCACATCATTGAGGGGCTCCCAACAAAACAGCACGTGTTGCGAATCCCTCCAAATCCAGCAAACCAACCCGCATCGCACAATCGCGTCATCGATACACAGGATTAGAAAGCCCCATCTCGCCACACAAATCTAATCATCTATTTTTTTTAAAAAAAAAAATAAGGACAGGTAGCCCGAAATTAAAGCGATCATTAGGTGCCAGATTAGATCAAATCAAAACGAGACGAAGTTTACGATCCAGACGCAATCCAAGCATGTAACCGCGTTTAGTGATCCAGCAAGTGAGCAACCCACCCGAACGAGAAGAGGATGCAGCGTGCGGAGATCCGCGTGATCCACATGAGCCGGCGGCGCCACGCCGGCATAGGCCCGCCGCCCTGCCGCGGCCTCCCGTGCGTGTCCGCCCAGCCGCGGAGCGCCACCCACGTGGCCGCGTACCCGATCGCGATGGAGAGCCCGAACAGCGCCAGCCGCACCGCGGCGACCGGCAGCAGCAGCAGCGTCCTCGCCCACGCGTACGCGCCGCCGCCCCACGCCGGCGTGCCGTTGCGGAACGGGTCGGCCGGGGACAGCCCGCGGTCCCGCGGCGGCCGGTCCTCCGAGAGGAACGCGAACGGGTCCCCGCCGTCGTCGCACACGGAGGCTGCCGCGTCGTCGTCGTGGTGGTGTCGGTGGTTGGTGGCGTGCCCGTTGGCGGCGTGGGCGTGGGCGGGCGCGATGGAGTCGGAGAGCAGGGGCGTGGAGAGGGAGGCGGGGCTAGGGCTTGTAGAGGCCATGGACGACGGGGCTGGCGGTCGCCGGAGACGGCGGCGGGGAGGGGAAGAGGCGAGCAATGGACGGCCGGGAGTTATGGCTTTTATCAAAGCAAAGCGGAGGCAAAATCGATAGCCGGCAGCAGGCGAGACGCTTGTTTTTGTTTGTGGTCGTCGTTTCGTTTTTGCTTATTGGTCCTTACAGTTTCGGGGGTCATTTATTGGAAATTTTATGAAGTGTTTCGTTTTCACGGGTCATGTCTTTCCTTTTTAAAAACAGTCCACGTGTTTCCCCATGTGTTAGGGATTTCTAAGTATTATTTTTTTTGATGGAAAAAGTTTGACCTATTTCTTTGTATAAAAATGCATTAACATATATAGCACCAAATAAATAGACATTAGGGTTTTATAGGTGTTTTTCCTAGAAATCTAGTTGGAACAAAGCTAAAGCAAATTATGTTTTCAAATTATGGTTGGAACATAGGTTGGTAAAGATGTGCTCTACTAGGAAGTGAATCCTATCAAGATTCAAGACACGGGATATATAAGCAAAACACAAGTTTTACTAGAAGCTACAGCTAAATTTTAGCTAGATTAAAATAACTAAACTCAGCTAAAGTTTAGTTGGACCATTTGGATACATAGCAGTTAAATTTAGTCAACTAAAATTTTGTTGATGCCTCCAAACTGACCTATAAGTAAATCCGATCAACACACGGGATATACATTGAAAGTAAAGACACGAGTTTTGAAACGGGTTGAGTCTTTTGAGGTGTTTAAGGAAAATATCTAAATTATGCTTGGATCATACTCTTTTTATATAGGAAATAAAAGTCGTTTAAAACAGTAACACAGTCTTCAAATTATAGTATAACTTTAACCACTTGTTTCTTTGAAAATATTTTGTTGTAAAGTAGTACATGTATGTTTTTATAAAAGTATTATTTTCAAGACAAATTTATTTATATGATTTTTACATCTCTAAACTTAATAATTTAAAAGTTATTCATGATTTATATTCTTAATGTTTGACACACAAGCCTTGTCCAAAACGATTCCTATTTTCTATGTGGAGGGAGTATATATATCCTATTGCAACCAAACTAGCAACTGAGTGAGTGGTGAGCCCTGATCACTAATTACAATCGTATTTGTCTTTCTATGGCACCGTTTGACACAATTCAGTATAAAGCTGTGTTTTTAAGAAAATAGTTTCACGAGTAACTTTCTAAATAAAGCTAAATTGTTTCAAAAAAAGTGTTTAGCAAAATAACCTCACCAACAACTTGATGCATGGTTAAGGGAGAGAAATGAGGGTACGAGATGTGAAAAATTACTTTTTTTCAGCTTCATCTTAGCTTATTTTTCTGTGAGAGGATGAATAAAACAACTTTAATGGATGATTCTATATTGGGGAAAAATATGTATGGTAAAGAAAAAACAATTCACAAATTGTTGTGAGTTGTACCAACAGGTCCTATATATCTTGTGATATACTACTCCGTCCCAGAAAAAGAGTCGCTATGGGATGCGTGCTGGTCAAACTTTCTTAACTTTGACTGAGTTTATACAAAATGTGTGCAATAATTTTATCTCCAAATAATTTTATTATAAAAGTATATTCAAAGATCTATCCAATGATATTAAATATGTAACATAAATATTAATATTTTATTATATATATTTGGTCAAAGTTGAAATCTGTTGACTTTTTGGGAAGCGAGAATGACTCTTTTTTAGGGACGGAGGAAGTATGTTTAGGGCATGTTTGGAACACGAGAATTTATAGGAATTGTGCAAATATTTTTTGTAGAACAAATTTATTTTCATAAGAAAAAAGCAAGAATAAGAAGAAAAAAAATCCTACCATGTTCCAACCAGAATGATTTGCTTGCACTTTGGAATGGGAGGTGAGCGGCAGACACGGATTAGACTGTGGACCTCTCTTTTTTTTTCATCAATCACGGAGACCGTGGTCTTTGTGTGGAGTGGAAGCGCCGAGCGCGACGCCGACGCGCCCCGGTGTGATCGGTGTGGCCCCTCGCGGCCCAGGACGGAGCAAGTGGCCTCGTGCTCGACGAGCACCTCAGCTTTTGTGTAGCAGCAGCTCGTCGTCGAACGCCCGGTCACCGTCGTGCGTGCGTGACGCGCCACGCACCTGTATATAGCTGTACGTATATATATGTTTGGGCGGCGCACCGTCGGCGAGAGTCATCATCATTAGCAAAAACTAGTGTAGGTTCGCGTACGTGTACTACGGTCTCATACTCTTATGCAGTAAAAGCAAAATCAATTTGTTTAACTAGTATACTCCTATCTGGCTGTGACTGTTACAGGGAATTTCTGCTGTCTGTATTAATCTGTGCGAGTTCTCCGTATAGAAAATAGATGATATTTTAGACATCGACACGGTCTCTAAAGTATAACTTTAACTCCCTTTATACTAAAAAAATATTTATCAAAAAATAATATATGTATATTTTTATAAAAGTATTTTACAAGACAAATCCATTCATATCGTTTTTATATTTTCAAATTCAACAACCTATAAGTTATTTATGATTTATATTTTTCAATATTTGACCAAAACCATATCCAAAACGCCATCTATTTTCTATACATAAAGAATATATATATATATATATATATATATATATATATATATATATAGTATTATTGTTCGGAGCGTGTCAGATAGATTGACAGTCACGGTCTCACATAGAGTGCAATTCAAGCGGAACATTCCTTTCACCTAGCTAGTTTATCAAGTTATTATGTATAAGTCGTGAGTCGTGACCTCTCACCATACCGTCTTTTTTTCATGATCGGGAATATAGCCTGTTTTTTATTAAAATGAGTGAACTACAAGTCAGTTATGATAGAATTCTCATAGCGCAGATTACAAACCACTAAATTAGTAGAGAGTAATCTGAAATAAACATAGGAACAATAAAAAAAATACATAAGAGAGAGTGATGACCTTCAACACCGAATAATACCTACAAAACTGTCTGCACAAGAACATCGCAATGGTCGACAACACAGAAGACCGTCTTTTCCTCGCACACGGGATGATACACGGCACGTCTGATTTTTCTGCTAGTGGTAATACCAACTTGTTCGTACGGATCGAGGTTAATTATGTGCTGTTATTATTCGTGTGATGTGATTAACTGATTATATTATTCGTTTACGGCTTGGATCATATCTGCTGGTTGAGATCGGATCATGGATCCCAGCCGAGCCATTATTTGGCAAGCATGTGGAGCAGGGCGGCCGGATACGACGTCGTCGCACGCGTTGAGTTGAGCTCCACCTCCATCGTCTCATCTGATTAAATTAAAGTACGGTTGTTGACAGGATTTCTTCTTAATCCTGCTGCATCATCCACTCCTGTGGACCACGCGTACTCTTCGAACGAACTCTATACTGCTGCACATGAACGCTGGCATCAGAGATATTTTACACGAAGATCGGCATATATATATATATCCTGTCAGACGACATGCATGACAGCCAAGATCCTTCCTTCTTCATTTTTCATAAAAGATCGATAAATCGTCTTTTGTAATGCAGGAATATTCTTCGTATGCACATTACAGTCCAACGTGAACTTAAGTAAAATACATATAAAAGTTCTCATTCTGGCTTTTGGATGCAAGAAAAGTAAGTTTTCATAAAGTCTAACTCCATGCTAGTTTTTCTCCAAATTTTATATAATTCTGTATACCCCGGAAGGAATCCAGGAGGGTTTAGTCCTTTGTTCCAAAGGGACATATATAAAATTCTCCTATAGGATTATTTTTTTTAAAAAAGAATTATGGTTTTTCTATTTCCCATAAATATATGGCACCTGATATATTGTAGTAGATGAGTCCTTCAGAAAAATAATGCATCGCTGAATCTACGTGCAACTAGTTTGGTTCTACTAATTAGTGTATAGGTGGTAAACTGTTTTTTTTAACCATAGATGGTAAACTGTTACTTGGCTGCCAAGCTATATTCGTTTGAGTGTTTTGGTCGAAGCATGAAGGGAAAATTTTATTTTAACTTTTACACAGATGAAATGAACTTTTATCGATGAGTCAAACTGTCTGAAATTTGACTAAAGTTATTATATAAAAAATTATAGCATTTATAATACACAATAAATAACATTAAATTAATTACCACATTTATTTTATACAGCACACCTAATTGGAAACAAGAACATTAATATTATTTACTATAAATTTGGTTAAAGTTAAACTAGTTTAACTTGCTGTACAAAATTTTGTAGCTGCATTTTTTTTGTGGACGAGTACTAGCAGCAGATATTGGATCTCCAAATGACAAAAGTAAATTGGAGTTTTGGAGAAAATCACTCATTTTTTTCCTTTTTACTTATAACTCCCTCGCACACGTCTAGGACATTCCACTCGTAATAGCACTTTCGTTGTTATTTGACAAATTTTATTCAAATATAGACTAACTAGGCTCAAAACATTCGTCTCGACATGTACTCCCTCCAGTTTGGTAAAAGAAGTCGTTTCAGATAGCGACACGGTCTCCAGAACATAACTTTGACCACTTGTTTCTTTAAAAATATTTATTAAAAAATGGTATATGTATATTTTTATGAAAGTACTTTTCAAGACAAATTTATTTATATGATTTTTACATCTCTAAACTCAATAATTTAAAAGTTATTCATGATTTATATTCTCAATGTTTGACTCAAACCTTGTCCAAAACGACTTCTTTTACCAAACTAGAGTAGTACATACTAAAAGTACAATTAGTTTTTTTACCTACATTTAATGCTTCATGCGTCTAAATATTAATGTGATGGTTGATGTGATGGAGAGAAAGTGAAAAGTGGAGGAATCTAAACAAAACAAGGCCTAAATTGAAAATGCAGGCCCTTGCGTGACACTAGTACTCCCTCCGTCTCAGAATATAAGGCATGCACATATTTCAAAATTCAAACTTTATTAACTTTGATCAATAATAAGTCTAATAAAATAAAATATATATAGTACAATAATGGTACCATTAGATTTATCTTTACAAATACTTTCTAATGATATTTTTGTTGTTTCCATTAATTATATAAAATAATAAAAAATAATGGTCAAAGTATAATATTGAAGATCGCATCAAGTCAAATCGCGCCTTATATCCTGTGACGGAGGGAGTAATAGTATCTGTCAGTATATTTATTATTATGAAAAAAGACAATACTTGTGTGCTTTGATACGATACGCTATAGAGTGGTCAAAGATGCGCGCAGCCAGTTGCGCAGTACTACCATACGCCAAGATCCTGCCGTTTTTCGATCAAAAGCAAATATATAAACTTGGCGCAGGTAGGTTTATACTGACCTGGCCCATGGCGCCTTTGTTGACCGCCGGTGATGCATGCTGGCCAAAGATCAACGCCAAATCTCGAGGAAACTCATTCCATTCATATCATTTGCCGAGTTAGGCCTTGTTTGGCTGCACCTAAATACACCCTAATCCACATGGTTTGAAGTGGATTGAAGGAGAACTTGAACTAAATTACACCTCAATCCCTCCTAAATCACGTGGATTGAGGTATATTTGTGTGCAGCCAAATAAGGCCTTAAAGGGAAGCTTAGCTAGGAGTGGTTTGACCATTTGATCAAGGAATCATCGGAAAGGGCTGGTCCTCACTTGCCCCGCCGCCCCGGTCCTCAATGTCAATTTAAGAGCCATCCAGTGAGTTGTAATGTAAGGACAAAAAAACATAATGAGGAAACATAAGCTAAGAACGTTTAATGTTTTAGGTCATTTTCAATGCAAGTTTTATATCGCAGTTTCTAACACATTTAAATTTTGGGAACCGTGCAGGAAGAGTTTCATCCCCATAAAACTCTCTCTACTTCTATAAAACTCTTGCCACATCTCTCTTCATTAATATAGTGACATGTCAGCATATTTAATGCTAATGAAACTCTATGAAACCTTTATTGAGACTGGCCTTACGGCACTTGCACTGCATTACCCTCCTATTTATAATATTTTGCTGATGTGTCAGTATATTTATTGAAGAGAGAAGGAGAAAAACCAAAACTCCAAGTCTTATAGGGGCTGTTTGGTTGCCTGCATCCGCCTGGACCAGGCTGGCGGCATGCAGGGTACTGCTGTTTGGTTACCTGCTCTTGCGGTTGAGCCAGGCTCGACGCATGCAAAAAGCACCCTCGGGCCAGGCTCCGCAGAAACGTGGGAATCAGCCGTTTTTTCTGGGCCTGGCTCGCTCGGGCGGCTGCTTAGTCTGCTAATGATAGTATTAGTCTATAATTAGTAAATATTAAGTGATATTAATATGTTCTAAAGATGTTTAAGACATAATTAGATAAAATAAGAATATTAAGATCGTATTTCTACAAAATAAAAATTTTAATCATAATTTTATAATATTTTAATTTCATACAACATGTCTTCGTACAGGCAACCAAACAACATCTCGTCTCAGCGAGGCTAAATATATACAGGCAATCAAACATGACAAGTTGCATATACTCAGCCTGTCTCATGTGAGCCAGGCTCTCAAATACGAGCCAGGCTTTTGCTAGTACGCGAACCAAACAGGCCCATATAGACTCTAAGTATACGATATCTTCTAGGTACTCTCTCCATTCTAAATTATAGGTCATTCCATGAATCTTGGAGAATCAAAGTTTTTAAAGTTTAACTAAATTTATATAATAAAAAAATAATATTTATAATACTGATCAAGTAGCATTATATTCTTTGTTAGTCATATTTTTATAGTATATTTATGTGATGTCATAAATTTTTGTGTTTCTGTTTATAATTTTGGTCAAACTTGAAAAACTTTGACTCTCCAAAATTTGGAGTAATAAATAGACTTAGACTCTATGATATAATCTGCATTATGAATGCCCTTATTTAAGCACATAGTACTTGATTCAACCTTAAATCACTATGATACACATATACCTTTATCTCTTCTTAGTGTTGTAGAAACATACCATAGATCGCGGAGTATTTTCTCTCCTCTCTTTTTCTACTTTATAAAGTGTTGTCTTGAGGATAAGATATTAGACTTTTCTTCTTTTTAAGTGTTATCTTGATGATAAGAGATTATTAGACATGTACATCATGTTTATGATGTTCTCGTCTTTCACCATCTTTCAGTGATGCTAATGCTCCGTCTATTTATATACTTGATGAAGGGTTTCTTTGAATCATCATGTCTCTTCGTGAAGCGACACTATCCTTCTATGTATCGTACTCTCTCCGTTCTAAATTATAAACCGCTTTGATTTTTTGGTACATTGAATCTGCTATGTATCTTAGCAAATTTGATGTACAAAAAAAGTTACAACAACTAATAATTTGAAACGTACGGAGTATATACCTTTAACATGATCATTCAATAATAGGTGTCTTTTTACTACTTACAATCTTTCGTCTATATATACATTCTTTTTAACTATTAGACTGCCGCTCCTGACTCGTCTGCGCTACCTCCGCCTTCTGACGCTTAGTTTGGTGTTTGACGCCAAAGGGGGAGAGTGGTCGAGTATAGTGCTAGGAAGAGCAATGTGTGAGAGATTTGATCTTTTGTGTGTTATGTTTCACATTCGCTCTGCATATCATACTCTTTTGCTCTATGTTTATTATGTGTGTGATATGGACCTTGGGTGACATGCTTATGCTCTCTATGATATCTCTTATGTCATGTCATTTCGTTTTGCTCGTCTACTTATGCTCATCTCTTATTCATTATGTATTCGAGCTCTATATTATTCTTGCACTTGTTGTTCTCTCCAACTCTTTGAGTGCAGGATGTTGGCATGATGTGTATGAGCTTGCCTCTAATAATTTACTCTTATTTATCGCAAGTTTATACACGTCATGATTTGAAAACCTCTTCTCTCTATACTCGAGGTCGTGTTGTCATCAATCACCAAAAAGGAGGAGATTGAAAGCATCTAGGCCCCTAGTGGGTTTCGGTGATTGGATGGAACACAAGATTACTGTGACTAACGTATGTTTTTGCAGAAACAGGAATGAGTTAGGTCACGGTAATGGCGACGATACGGGCATATGGAGTTTATGTCCCCTGGCGATAGAAATCGATTCGGTTTTCAAAGGACGGACAACGAAGACGGTGATAGGCTAGCGCTACTACCCATTTTTTTGCAATTTAGCCTTTTTTTGAACAAAATTCACGTTTAACCCCCTAGACGGTGTTTTTCCATCTTTGGACCCTGAGGTCGGCGCCATAGATCATGGCGCCGAGGTAACACGGCTCGGCACCATCAGCCATGGCACCGAGGTCCCCACCCCTATGCCGCGCTAGCGCTGACATGGCAGGGTGCTCGGCGCCACGAGTCACGGCGCCGAGCTCGGCGCCATAGATCTTGGCGCCGAGCTCCCTGCATTTAGGCCGCCCGAGCTACCCGTGGGCAAGGCTGCCCTCATTTTTTCTGGAAACCGTTCGGTTTCTTCCTCTCCCCAACCCGCCCAATCTCTCGAATCGGTCGTTTTCACCGTTGAAACTTGAATTGGATCCATTCATCTTCGGGATTTAGGTATTCTCTTTCCCCTCTCCATTTTTTTCGTGCTGATTTCATACATGTTTGTTGTACGAACCAACCCTAAAGATAGTATTGCTTAGTATTTGTAATGATTTTTATACTTTGTATGATATTATTATAGGGTGCCAAGACGTGGTAAAGCTAGGCAGGGAAGGTATTCTATTATCATCTTTTTACCGTATGTTCGTATTTATGAGTACAAAATCAAAACCCTAATTAGGTTTAATTGCAGTTATCGACGGGTGACCGGGAATGCCTTTGATCTATTGCCTCTGTCTAGTGGTGTTCCTGTGCCTATGTGCTTTTACGGTGATCCTTGCAAGGTAGCTGAGTCCGATGAAGATTACACGTACAGGCAGAGGTATTGGATGTGCTCTAATTTTGCATTTGAGCCTCCACTTCGTGCGCGCCGCATTAACTTGTTGGTGAGGAATTTATATTGCACATATCGATTATTTTGTATTGTTTTAGGTTTTTCATGATCTAACTAATTTGAAACAATTGCAATTATTTCAGACTCCTCCACCGCTATGTGATTTCGAGCAATGAATTAACACTGAGATCAAGCCTGAAGACAAGGAGTGGCTGCAAAATCTATTGCGTTGGGATGCGGAGGACAAGGAGAGGAGAGAGAAGAAATGTAGAGAGGAGGCTGCAGAAAAGCAGCACAAGGAGGAGGAGGAAATGAGGCGTGTTGCTGCGTATAGGGAGGAGAGGGAGAGGAAGCTTGAGCATGCGCACCGAGCGAAAAGAAGCGATGGAGGAAAATCCCGATGCTCAGAGGAAGGAAAAGTGGCCTCGTTGCACTCAGTAGTTCTGCAACATGATTTGCTAGTTCTATATTTTATTCTAAAATAATGTTGTTTAGTATTGGACTTCGTATTGTCGATACTCTGTTCTTTAGTTTGTACGCATGCACTATTATTCTCGTTGTGTTGGTTGATGTGACCTAGTCTTGTTGGTTTGATTAATTCTAGTCATAAATTATTTGTTAGTTTGATCTTGTTTACTTAGTGCAAATGAAACATACCACAGTAGTTTGATTAGATAAATCAACATGCACAACACATGATATGACATGACAGAACATGTACCAAACTTGGTCACAGAGATCCTAGACTAAACCTAACATGCCTTAGGTAATTTAAACAAACAACAAGCACAAGCAAAGACATGCGAGAACATGTACCAAACAAGGGTACATAGTTCTTTTGACTAACCCTAACATCGATGCGGTGGTGGTGATAAGGTGCGACCTAGTAGTGTGGCCACATAGCAAATTGCGTTGCTCCTTCTCCAACGTATCCTCCCATTGTTGTTGTTGTTGTTGGTGGTGGCGGTGGCGACGATGGCGGCGTCTGAGGCCCCTTGTTCCTGTGATTAGGGCAGGTGCAATATGGATCGTTGCATACTGCTGCCTGTGAACCCGCACTATTGTTATTATCATCCTCGTCATCATGCTTGTAACCGCTACTGACCTCCCTTTCAAGATCGAAGATACGGTCTTGCAAGTAGTAGATGTAGGCGAATAGGGATAAATAGGTCGAGGATCGACCCACCTAACAAACCCACAGTTCTCTTTCGTCTCAGAAGTCTGCAAATTATTTTATAATATTAGTTACAGTATAGATCATGACAGTATTGGACAAAGAAATAGTTACATCATTTACCCATGCATATGGACATTTCAAGAAACGACGACCTCCATCTATACCTTCGGTGAACATTTGCACTAAACAGTCCTCACCATGCATGCATTTTGGCCACGCCTCCTTTGATGAGGGACGACCCGATCTTCCGTGAGGTAGCGATATGTTCGATTGGTGGAGAACTCTACATTGGCGATCCGGCTTCAAATCAGACACGATTCGAACCCTACAACCGTTACACCACTGCTCCGTTGGTTATCAACCAAGCACAACTTGATTGACCTCGCCAAGAAGGCTATTCCTGCAAGCGAATCGAAGAACACAAGCAAGAAGGTAAAAACACGCAATCTAAAATTGCAAATATGAATCTCACGAATTTATATGGAGGGTTCAAGAACTCGGTTCCAAAGGACTAATCGACACAGTGGAGGAGATCAAGAACGGGGGTCCTGGATCACTGTAAAAGGATTCGACACCACAGTTACAATGAACGATTCAGTTTCTCGATGGAAAACTAAACTCTAAACAAAACCCAACCCTAACAACAGTGGCGGTGGCTAATTATAATGTCTAGGTCGTCGCCCCTGCTGGACGCGCCCCCTAATGGGCTCTAAGATGATACACGGCCCATCGGACCAAAATACGGTGTCGAAGCACCCTGGCAGATTCTGGACGCTGACTTGTTTCAACAATTCCTGTTGACTCCAGATGAATTTTGACGTGAAACCAAAGCCATTGGTTAGCTTATGAAATTATCTTTCCAAGCATATCTGGTTCGTTGAAAACGGAGTTCGTATGCGTCCCGGGCGTTGATTTTACCCGGGACTGCTCCTGAATTCCGAGGGTGACGTGGTAGCTGAGTTGGAGACGAATTGCAACTTGGGGAAGGCCATGGCGTCGGTGTGTCCAGCGTGGCGATGTCCTCATCATCCTTGCGGTCATCGTATAGTCTCAGTGGTGCTTCTTTAGTGAAGTCACTCTTGCTCTCAACTGAAAATCTATCATATGGTGGCTCATTAAAGAAATCAGGACCCAGACTTCCCTCCCACACTATGGGTGCTCCCTTCGCCACACTCTTTCCTTTCCCACTACCAAACCCCCTTCCTCTTGACGACCCACCAGACATTTGAACTACAACACAAAACAAGCTCTGCGTTCTGTGGTGAGTAGCAAGCCTTGCAACACTCCTTTTATAGGCGGCTCGAAGTGTAGTAGCCGTTGAATAGCAAAATTATTGCTCCTGCAAAGACTAGTACGTATCACTGTAAAGCCCAGTCACTGAAAAGCCTAGCAGGTATCACTATAAAGCCTAGTCACTGAAAAGTCTAGATTCGAGTACTGAAAAGTCTAGATTCGAGTACTGAAAAGGCTAGATGCTATATGTGTACTGCAAATTTTAGTAAAGATAGAAAATTTCGGCAGAGTTTCCTTTGTTTTTTATCAAATCGTTCCACAATAAACACATCAATATATATCTCCAATACAACATGTACATACACACAAATATATATCATAATTATCTCAACCACTCATGTCGGGCATACGAAAGAGGCCATAATATACATATAATCCATAATAGTCCATAACAAAAGTCCATAGTGTCCATAATAGTGAGTACAGTCCGTAAGAAAAGTCCACAGTCCATAATACATACAAGTCCATCATAGGTCACAGGTGCTCGATAACACTACAAATCCAACAGAGGTAACCCTCACTGCCTCCTATCCTTACCCTTGCCCTTACCAAGGGCGTCGGTGCCTGGAGTGTAAGGGTCAGGCCTCCGACGCTGCCTGCGCGGTGGAGGCTGTGAAGGCTGTGTCTCCGGAGCGCCCTCCAACTGAGACTGTCCCATCTCCTCGGCCTCGGTCTCCTCCTCCTCCTCGTCACGACCTCTAGTAGCGCGAAATGAGCTCTGGCCTCCAGAACCTGTAGCTCCGTGCGAAGAGCCGAGGCCTACAGTGCCCTCGGAAAGACGCCTGTGTGGTAAGCGTACGTCCAACCTCGTCCGCGTCCTGCAACCACAACGAGCAGCGGCACGCCGACACCGATCTGCAAGCCTCTGTAGTACACAATTGTTTTGTTAGATGACTAGGTGGTATCTAGTTATAATTTTGTATTATGACTTATGAGTGTGATGTATTGAATGACTTACTCGTAGGGAGCTGTCCAGCGTGGTCTCGTCGACTCCTATCCTCGGGAAACGCTCCAGGTCCATCACCGTCGTCCTCAACGAGTGCCCCTGCAAACATAGTGGACAAGTGGTTATACACTAAATGTAAAACAGTTAACATAGCTGACAAGTGGTTACTCAGAAGTTAATTTACCACTCTATCCAAGATGGGTGCTGCCTCAACCACCGTCCTTGACCGCGTGGAGAGGTCGTAGCAAGTGTCCTCGTCCTCTGAGGACTCCAGGTCGGCGTAGTCAGCCTGCGTCCACTGGCCCTTCAGCTTCAGCCGTGTCGCACCGGCCAACCAAGCTAGGTACCCTCTGAAGTTGTAGCTTGTGTGTGGCTTGGCGTTCTCGTAGAGGTTGTCGTGGAGGTTGCCAAAAGTCTCGATGTAGTCTCGGTGCAGCGTCTCGAAGTCGGCGATCTTCTTCTGCTTCTGGCGGTCAATCCTGAAATGTACATAGCATAACAATTAAGTGACATTGTAGGAATATGACAAAAGATGCAGAATATGGCAAAAGATGCAGACGATTAAGTGGCGGTCAATCCTTACTTGTGCAACTCGACAGAGGTCGAGAACGGCGGCACAGGCCACTCCTGCCTCAAGCCGAACTGACGTGCCACCTGCTGTGGAAGGTGGTACTCAATGGCGTAGAAGCAAATCAGTGGGCACACCATCAGGTAGAGGTCGGTGTCGTGGTTGCACATGTTGTTGACCTGCCACTCCAACGCTACCTCGTCGTAAGGCTGCCAAGTGACCTGCACATTTATTCAGTTACCTACTGTATGACACATTTACTGAAATATTTGAAATAAAAGTAAAAACAAGGTTACTAACCATCGACGGTGTAAGCGTGTCTAGCTCGTTGGAGTACTCCACGTAGGCGCGTGTCGCCCTGGCAAAGGGAACTCTCACTTGGTCCCAAAGGTAGGCAAAGGTGGGTCGGTGTCGAGGGTTGCCCACCTCGAACCAAGGACGAGAAGGAAGAACCTCTGGGCGGCCAACCGGTAGATGAGTCCACATCCACAGCTGGAGAAGGTAGACGCAGCCGCCGATCGACGAGTGAGCGGAACTGCGTCGACAGGCCTCACAGAGGTGGCGATACAAGAACGCCAAGACTCCGAAAGCCCAGCTGTACGTCCCGGTGGTGTCCCAGTCGGTGAGGCACAGGAGGTACATCCACGACGCGCTATCTCAAGTCGCGTCGGGAAAGAGAACACAACCGAAGAGGTGGAGAACCCAGGCCCGACAGTAGAAGGCAACTGTCTACGCGTCTGCTACCTCCGGATAGTTGCCAAACTGTTGCCTGAGCCAGCTGAGAGGTACCCCTGAGGTGCGGGAACCAGGTGCCTCCGAAGGTAGCTCCCTGCCAAGGAAGGCCTGCACTCTCGCCCTCCAGCCCTCAGGACTGCACCGGCCGGTGACTGGCCGCCCACTAACTCGTAGCCCGAGCAGCTTCTGGCTGTCCTCAAGAGTCACGGTCAGCTCACCACAAGGCAGGTGAAAACTGTGTGTCTCTGGCTGCCACCTGCTCAAATAAAAACATAAGTGACTTCCTGATATTACTCCACAAATTAGTTTGTTCAGTTCAACACTGGATTGTAATATTACCTATCAAGGAGAGCAGTCATCGCCGCGGGGTTGATCGGTACCAACCCACGATGAACCTGGAACGATACGACGTCCAGGCCAACCCTCTCCAAGAGAGGAGTGTACCTGTCATCGTACCGCATGTCCTGGAACCTATCGTGGGTCCGAGGACGAAGGGGGGCAGCTCCTGTTAACAACATAAAGTATGTTAGTTCAATAATTAACAACAAATACAATTGAAAGAACCTTAAGCGTAACTCATTACCTCCCCCTCCGTGATCCGACGACCCCGGTGGTTCGTGTCGTAGTACGGCTCCAGGAGGTGGTACTGCTCCATCCTGCAAAAAATAAAGGAAAAGTTAGTTGCAATAATACATAATAGTAAGCAAATGTACCCATGATAGTCAGTTGCAATAAAATAATTTCAATTATAGAAGTAAACAATTGGACAACTAGATTAGTACTTATTATGTTCCAATAATACTTATTAAGTTTGTACCTGACTAATCGGCCATCTACACCCACGAGCATTGTGGCCAAGCCTCCCGCATCGGCCACATTGGTTCTGCTCGGGATCAGTAAGAAAGGGGGTTGCTCTTCCACGCCTTGTTCTTCCGGAGACCTGATCCATAACCATCTTGTATCTTGTCCTCTTTCTGGTATCACGTTTGTTCCAACGACTACCAGGGTCAGCAATGTGCTTGGGTCCTGAGTAAGGTGGCCACTGGGTCTCGTCAAGGTAAGGCTCAAAACGGGGAGACCATGTGAGAACAAGACTGTCAACGCTAAACTCTGGGGGGATCCTGCTCTCGTAGGAAAAGTTGCGATGATTAGCGGCTGCAACATAATGAGAACATGGAAAATGGTACTGCCTTGTCCGCCCACACGTGCATGAGAACTCGATGAGTACAACAAGATAAGCCCTTGACGGCCTTATCTCTCCATCGGAGGTAGTACCACCCCTTTCCGTCACCTGGTACTTGCTCGTGCTAAGATCAAAGCATTCAACCTCATGTGTGCGAGCCCTTTCTTTTGCCCTATCAAGATGCTTTTGGGGTTTATGTGGCAATGTCTTGTTGTTACTTTGGAGGGCCATTACTTTTAAGTGTCTCTCGTTGAACCATGCAACAAGCCTGTAGAAGGTGAACTCAACAATAGCATTCACAGGCATGGCACATATACCCTTAAGTAAACTATTAAATGATTCTGCCATGTTGCTTGTCTGAAACTCGTACCTCCAGCCACCATCATCATGTGCTCTAGTCCATTTTTTAGGTTCTCTCAACAACCCTCTCAACCATTGCCGACCTTCTGCATTTGTAGCAGCTTTGAGCTGCTCCAACTTCTCTTCGAACAAGGACACCTCAAGCTTCCGACAAGCCTCCTCAAATAGTGGAAAGTTATCCTTTGTACCATCCTTGCGCATCAAATTCTCAGCGAGGTGCCGAGTGCACTAACGGTGGTGCAAAGGTGCATAGCCCGAAATCTGTTCCTCTACGGCGCTGAGTATACCCTAGTGCCTATCAGATATGACACCAACCTCTCTGCCTGGGCCTACAACATGTATGCGAACAAGGCGCATGAACCAACCCCAACTATCTTTGTTCTCCTTCTCCACCAACGCAAATGCCAAAGGAACCAATGCGTTGTCTGCATCAACTGCGATGGCTATCAACAGTGTGCCCATATATTTGCCTAGCAGAAAAGTACCATCAATGGAGAACACAGGACGACAATGCCTGAAGGCCTCTACACACTGGGGGAAGCACCAAAATGCACAGAAGAATATCTGTCTCCTGTCCTTCCATTCATTTGGTTTGGGCAAATACTGGTAATGCATCCCTGGATTTCCTGCTTTCATTGCATTAAAGAGAACGGGCAACCGCTCATAGCCCTCCTCCCAATCCCCATATATCATCTTCCATGCACGTTGTTTTGCCCTCCATGCTTTGCCATACTTGATCTTGTATCCAAATATCTTCTCTGTCATTGTAATAATTGTCCTCACCTTCAAATTGGGTTCTCCCTTAAGTATTGAGAATAATGATTTGGCAATGAGGGTAGATGTCAACTGTCGGTGCCTCTGATCTAAGCTTGTTGATGCACAAGTGTGTCGACCAACAATTTTTGTGATCTTGAACTTCCCTGTGTCCTTTTGCTTCCTAGCACAGACTCTCCACTTACATTCAGCCTTCTCACACACCACTGTGTACCGCCTTTCTGCATACGAATGCCTCACCTTGAAAGGTCGGTTACGTTTCACATAATACTCCTGTAACCACCTTCTCAATGTAGGCAAGTCCTTAAACAACAGACCCTTCTGGATTTCAATGCTATCGCCTGCCTCGGGAGCATCTAGCAACTCATGATCCCTGCCTTCTGCATATGCACTATGATAATGACTAAGATCGTTGTATTCATGAATTGTTGGATCACGATAAGGGCAAAAGCGTCTGATCAACTCAACGTCTTTCTCAGAAAGTGCTCAAAGAGGACGGTCATCATTCGAATCAACAGCTCTTGCCATCCCATAAGGCTCCTCTTCATCATCAATCTGAACATCCACACTGTTAGAGGCCCTACAATACTGCTCCTCATTAACTGCAGGGGCCACAGGTGTTGGAGCAACATTATCAAGAATATCTCCTGCATGGCAAGGAAACAACATCCAGTGCATTTATAATAAGGAATGAAAATATGGCAAAAGCCAGAATAACATGAGGACAAGAATGAAACCATGAACCAACACTTACTTGGATGGTTCTGGGTCAAAGGGATCTCCTGAGGGGCCGCACCACCAGGCTCATTCGGCCCGGATTGCGCATCGGGCACCACAACATCTTCCACCTCCACCTCAACATTGGGCAACGGGTCATCATGAGGGGGTGAATAATCACGAGGGATGGGATCATTGGACAACTTCCGCACCACCAAATCCAAGCATTGGAACTCGTTCTTCATCACGGTTTTCACATACTTATCCCACTCACCCTCAGATGCAATTGGGACCAGCCTCCTGAAAATACGGTCTGATTTACCGTAGTGAACTAATCCCTCAACTGAGATAACATCATCATCTGAATTCCAATGAAGCTCAGCAAGAGCCCTAGCAAACAACTCGCTAAACGATGGACGCTCATCGAATAGCAGAGGCACCCTTTTCATTCCAACGAAACTGACATTCCCATAAACATCTTCCTCCACACTCCCTCCATGAAATAGTGTCACTATATTGTCCATCTAGGTGCAATGCAAAAGGAGAATGTGGTTACAGGTTATGTGCAAAAATAACCACCTAAATTAACAAACTAACCTAACTATCTATCTAACAAAACTAACTAAGCTAACTATGCTAACTATCTATCTAACTAGTGCAACTAACTAAAGTTTCTAAATATCTAACTAAGATAACTATTTATGTTATCTAACTAAGCTAACTATATTATCTAACGAAGCTAACTAAGCTAACTATGTCTCTAACTAACTATGTTATCTAACTAACTAAATTAACATGATTATTAAACTAACCTTCTAAATTATGAGGAAACTATCTATCTATCTAGTGGTAGCTAACTAAACACTAACTAAGCTAACTAAAGTAACAAAAAAAGACTAACTAAAATTAATTACAAACTAAAAATTTCTAACTAACTAACTAAAATTAACAACTCAATAAATTTTCTAACTAACCAAATTAACTAACAGCTTACTAAATTTGCTTAACTAACTAAATTTAATAACTAAACTAACTAAATTTAATAACTAACTAAATTTGCTAACTAACTAAAATTTGCTAACTAACTAAATTTTTTTGCTAACTAAATTTACTGACAAAACAAATTTGCTAACAAAAAAACTTACCTTGCTGACCACCGGCGAGCACAACCGTGGGCAGGAGGGGAGGGGAGGTGGCGAGCGCAACCGCGACCGGGCGCGGATGGCTGGCAGGGGCCGAGCCGCGGGACAGCCGGCGGCGGCCCGGCAGCGCCGCGGCGGTGGCGGTCCTCCGCCCTGAGCTCCGATAGCGGGACCTCGGGCGGGTGGGCGGCCGCCGACGGCGCGAGATCGGGGACGAGGCGGCGGCGCGGGGAACGGCCAGAGGCGGCGGCGGCCCGGCAGCGCCTCCGCAGCGGCGGTGCTCCGCCCCGAGCTCCGGCGGTGGGGTTCGGGAGCTCGGGCGGGCGGGCGGCCGCGGACAGCGCGGGGTCGGGGAGGCGGCGACGGCGCGGGGACGGCGAGACCAGCGGCGGTGGCGCGACGGCGGTGCAGAGAGAAGACCGGGAGAGAGAGAACACGGGCGCGCGAGAGAGAGGCCGACTGCGCGCGATGTGCGTATATTCCGACCTCGGCGCCTAGATCTGTGGCGCCGAGGTCGGCGCCAAGATCTGTGGCGTCGAGGTAAGTACCACATCAGCGCCACCTCAGCTGTCGCGGTGGCGCGGCGAGGGGACCTCGGCGCCATGGCTCATGGCGTCGAGCCGTGGTACCTTGGCGCCATGACTCATGGCGCCAACCCCCAGGGTGTAAAGACGGGAATATGCCGCCCAGGGGGTTAAACGTGAATTTTGTTCAAAAAAGGGCTAAATTATAAAAAAATTAGGCTAGCACTAAGTGTCACATGGTGTTGGAGGACACTTAGGTAGTCTTAGGTATTTATTTTTCCTTTGGTCGTACTATAAAGGGGGTGTGAATCAGTAGCTTGACCTAGATGAGACTATTGAGATAGGTGTGGTGCACACTTGTTATTTCATAGCCCTAGGTAGCTCAGAGAGAGACCTTATGTCGCGAGGATGAAAAGTCGTTAAGGCAACGTCGCGATCCGAAGTCGTTTCGGCCCTGAAATGGCATCAGACGCTGGCCTGGGTGGCATCAGACGCGTGTTCGATGTCATTTAGACTTGAGAGTTTCTGGTGCGTGGCATCGGACGCTCCGATGGTGTCACTGTTCACTTGCGGGTGAACTGAGCATCGCATCGGACGCTAGGAGCCAGCATCCGTTGGTCATGCAGAGAGGTTCCAAAGAGGTCAAATTTGCATTGAACACGTCCGATGCACGCTGCCAGCGTCCGATGCCACATAAACCTGCGTGTCAGAATCGTACAGTCGATCATTGGGTCGAGGGTATCGGCGCGTCCGATGGCAGGCATCGGAGCGTTCGATGCCCCCAAAACTGTATTGTTTCAGTGCTCTTTTGGATGGCCGGTTGGGGGAGTATTTATACTCCTCCTCCACCTCCATTAAAGTGTTCTTGCCCATTTGAATTGCTGAGAAACACTTTGAGGGAGCAAGGAAGAGCAAGAACCCTAGTGAGGTTGAGAGAATTGCTAATTGAGAGAATTAATGACCTCATTGGTGAGATTGAGTAGCAAGTGTGCATTCATCCATCTTTTTGGCCTTGGCTTGGTTAAGTGAGAGTTCGAGCTTATTACTCTTGGTGATCGGCATCACTTAGACGGCTTGATGGCGATCGTGAAGCTTGGTGATCATCCGGAGGCTTTGTGGATGACCCAAGTCGAGTTGTGACCGGTAGTGAGCGATTCATTGGGCCGGAGTGACGAAGAATCAGCTCATAGTGGGCACTTGATCCTTGCGCGGATCAAGGGGGAGCGATACCCTTGCACGGGTGCTCCAACGAAGACTAGGGGGTGTGCCGACACCTCGATACCTCAGGAAAAAGATCGCCGAGTCATTTCTACTCTCTTTACATATGCATTTACATTTGAGCAATTCAATTCTGCAATTTACTTGTTATTCCTTCATAATTGAATTGACATGCTAGAGTAGGAATGGAACATGTATAGTCTTTTATGCGGTAGAGTTTAGTGAAACACACTTGAAAGCACAAAGGAGTTAAATTATTGCAAGAAATTTAGAAAATTCCAATTCACCTCCTCTCTTGGGCATCTTCATCCTTTCAGTAACATTGTTTTGCATGTTTTCTCAATTGGCGGGCACAACCGCAAGAATTCTCAAATTTCAGCCCCTTTTTGATTGATTTTGAAAAGTAAATTAGATAATTTTTTAATGTTAGCTAGACTTCACAAGATTCTATCTACTGGAGTGAGTTTCGGTCCCTAGTCCCTCATACGACACAAGGTTTGACGCTTTTCACCATGATAGGTGCAAGCTTGTGTTATAAGACTCCAATATGCAGTGTAGCATTTATAAAAAATATGTTGCTAATTTAAAACTATTTTTTGTTCACCCTTTCAAGAACCAAATTCACAAAATCCTTCAAGATAACCAACTTTAAACTCCTCCCGCGCCCCACTCTATTTTGCTCTAGCTTCGTCACTGCTGGCCTAGTTGTTAGCTAAGTGTGGAGTTTGTTTAGCAAAAGTTGTTGGGCTTGGAAAGTTATAAGACAAGGTAGATTTGTGTTCAAGGTAGGCAAAAATTAATCTAGGAAGTTTAAAACCTCCAAGAGAGGGTGATCTAGATTATCCTTGTCATTTGTTGGTCATTTGCTCATCAATAAATCCACACGTATTGCTAGCCATACCAAAAGGCCACACTCATCTACCACCGTTTGTAGTGGTACCTGAACATTTTGGTCTGACCTCTTCAAACACACAAGAACTTATATGTTTCCAAAGTTAGCCATAAACCCAGTCAACCGATGTAGGAGCTGCTCACTTATGGCATAACTAAGGAGCCATTTGGGAGAGCTCCACGGAGCAGATTCTCAGGGAGAATCACTCCCTGAATGCCAAATGTATTTTTCAGCGAGAAATGATTCTTTGCTGATTCTGTTAAGTGATTCTCTGAAATGAACTATGAGACTGAGAGCTAAAAAAAAGTAGCTTCACCTAATTCTGTGAAGTGATTCTTTATCCTGATTTTGAGAGTTTAAGCTAAAGAATCAAAGAGAATCTAGTTTCAGTCACATAATCACTTCACCAGAGAGTCTAGGAGCACAGCTCGAGAATCAGGGAGCACAACTCTCTCAAACAGGCCCTAACCATAGAATTCAGAACATTCATAGCAAGGATAAACAACATTGGGATGGGAACAAAGGATCCCATAGCTGCTGCAAAACCTCTAGGGAGCCGAGGAAGGGCCAGGATACTGAATCAAACACGTATCCAATTTGATAAGAATATGAGGCAGTTTTTTTTTCTAAATTCAATATCTATTACATCAAATTAGTTTTATTAAATCCATTGAGGCATGTGCCACAATAGTACATTTATTTGGTATTGTGTATACTATTTTTTTCTATTAATTAATATATATTAAAATTAAATTTCCCCTTGATTATCATGAATCTTCTTTTTTATATACTGACTAACCTATTTCAAAATTTCAGTGTCATTTATTGGACAACAGGATATTTAGACTCAATTATAAGATTTTACTAAAAGATGTCATTAGGAATCACGACCTCTTCAAGCTATGCATGGTTATCTGCAGATTAGTTAAAAAATAAGGAACAAGTTGTTGGAGTTGATGCTATCGTGGTCAATGGCATTAGTTAGAGTGTTCTGGCTTTCATGTTCATGTTTATTGTGATGTATGAAGGGTCGACAAGAAGAGGGAAAGTAACTTGTTTTTTATTCATTCTCTTCTTTAATTATAGACATGTTGTAATTTGCTAAAACTGATGCTCTATTTGTCATGAATCAGCGATGTATTATTGGATTGGTCATCTATTCCTTGCTGACAATAGTGCTAATACAGTTCCCCATATTGAGATGGGTTAAGTCCAATAGTTTTGGATAACAAATGGTTGGAGGAATTGCTGCTGGATTGCAAGTACTTTCTAAAATTATTCCTCTATTTCTGCTAGTAAAAGTTATGCAACATTTTAGCTCAATATTAGATATATCTTGTTAGATTTGTCTAACAATTTTTATATTTTAGTGGTGAACATGGGGTAATGTTTATCCGCTTCTAGGGCACCCGAATGGACCTGCAATTCGAAATTATAAGAAGATGATTGTAGTGACAAGAGAAATAGATGACTTTATAACATTGTATTGGATGCAGTTTTGCATCTCAACATACAGTTTTGATGCGTTTGGGGTATGACTTATAAATTTTATACTCACATAATTTAATGAACATGATCGTTTGTACATTACATAATTTAATAAATATGATCATTTGTACATTAAGCTTATTGCTTTTGTTTATTTTTCAGATTGCGAATGTTATATCTTCTATTCTATCAATTATCTCATTTGTTGCAATTTCTGCGTGGGCTCTAAAACCAAGCCAATAAAAACAAATGGTAACTACAACTTTTTATTGGACTTACAATTTTATTAGCCTTGTTTTCATTAGTGCATATGTAAAGTTTAGTCTAGTCTAAAATAAGGGAACACTATTTAAGTAAATACAAAACTCTTAAGGTGACACATAGCTTTTTTTTAAAAAAAACTTGGCCTGCAAGGTAGACACATAACTAAATATGACTATTTTAGGTTTCTGATGATAGTTTAGTTTATTATGAGAATTTATTTGGGAGTATAGGTAGGCATTGTCTACTTATTTTATATATAACTTTTAATAAAGTGCCAACAGGTCCTCGGTGGAGTGTAATTTTGGGCAATTCTTAAATTGTTTCTAATCTGATTCTTGGTTACTGTGTTGATGCGAACTGAATTGGTAGTACATAATCTGTTTTTCTTCTTCATGATGGCATCGTGATGTTCAGTTGTGAACTACAAGTTTTAACATGTATTTATATTTTACAACCTGACAGGAGTAAAATCATGTTTCTGTTTGGGTCATTAGTCCCTGATACATTTTCTTGGTTAATTGTAATTAAACTGGAGCCCTTCACATCAGACTATTTGTCGAGATGAAGTCCTTCGCTCAAACACTCAGCGGAGGTGGGGGTGAGCTGGAAGACTTGTCTCACTCAAGAGGAAAGAAGAAGAGAACCCCCGATAGAGGTCCCTTAGGTTCTATTTATAAGGGCATTGGGAGGAATAATCTTCCTTTGCACCTCTCATAGTTCATGTATTTACAGGGAGGTCTTTGGACCTATTAGGCACCGGGCCTTTTTACAGGGAGGAGAGCAAGCTCCGCTGCATCTACCCCAACAGTAGCCCCTTAGCCACTAGGCTTTGGCTGGCACGATAAAGTCTAGTTGCTAAAGAATAGGAAAAAAAGCCCGATAGTACAATTCCCTAGTCTATCTCAGGCTTCGATGGGTGTCCTTAGAGCAGCAAGCAATTTCACCCGCGATGGTCAGAGGCCTTGATAATGATGGCGACTTGTTGATTGTGGAGGTCGGTGACCCAGCTCTCACTAGACTCAGCTTCAGCGAGGGTCTTCGCCTTGTAGGGGGAACTCTATGTAGCAGAAGTAGCCGTAGCAGCAGAAGCAACCATTCGGGCGGTCTTGCCGTGTAGTCTAGTGTGGGCCGTAGCTAGTCGTCTCGGTCGGTCGTGGTCACAGGACGTGGTTAGACGCCGAAGTTCCCACCGAGGGTTGATGACGACGCATTTGTCGAGGCGGATGTTGATAGAGCAGTTGTTGTAGTTAGCAAGGCCTGCCTCTTTCGGCTCATGAGCAGCGGCCAAGACATGTTCTTCGAGTTGAAGTGCCCCCTAACGCACCCCTAGCCCCTCTTGGCTGGTCCTTATGGGCGGATGAAAGCCCTAGTTTGGTTTTAGCTAATTGATGAAACCTATTTGATCTAATCCTATTGCTAAGCATGTGTGTAGCTTATAAGAAAGGATTGGGACCAAGCCAAGTGGTGGAGCTAGCAAGGTGGCAACCATGGTGGATGGTGATGGCCACAAGCACTCAAGAGATCAAGTGCTCTACCATTGGTGAATTAAGAGAAGAAGAGAAGATATGGAGCAAAGGCCCGAAGGCAAAGATAACCTATAGGGCTCTTTGTTTTAGTGATCAAGACACTTAGTGAGTGTGATCACGTTTAGGATACATAGCCGTACTATTAAGGAGATAATTCACGGCTTATGCGGTGTTCAAGTGCCACTAGGAGTTCTCTAACATATTGATGCTATAGACCTAGTGAGTGACTAACAAAACCCCTTGGAAAATGCTTTGCAAAATGCTAACACACTTGCATATAATGATGTACACTTGGTGGTGTTGGCACTTTTGTGATAAGGGGGTGTTAAGGAGCTGTGGAGAAGTGGGAGAAACTAGTGTATAGTCCTTCTCCCTCCTGCCGAGCTTGCGAGGCAGGATTCAGCGGTTTTTGAAAGAGAAGTAGTGTGTTCAGAAGCATCGGACGCTGGTCCGAGGAGCATTGGACGTTGGGCTGAGCGTCCGATGGTTAACCCTAGTTTCCGACAGAAGTTGAAGGAGCATCGGACGCTGAAGAAACACTGTTGCAGAGTCCGATGCAGGTGACGTGGCGCGAGCGTGCTTTCCAGGGAGCATCGGACGCTGGCTTGCGTCCGATGCCTATCTAGCGGACGCGTCCGATGTGGTTTGGAGTGTTCTGGAACCTTTCTGTTGTGTCATCGGACGCAGGGGTTGAGCGTCCGATGTAGGAGTCTTGGAGCATCCGATGTGGCGCAAATGAGTGCTGAAAAGAGTAGTGGCATCGGAGCGTCCGATGTCACATTAACCGTGGCGCAAAAGGAAATGATCGTTGGGATCAGGCAGACTGAATTCATATCAGGGGGACACGTGGCTCCATCTGGAGCATCGGACGCTGGGGCAGCGTCCGATGGTCAAGCATCGGCGCGTCTGATGCCCCCGAGTCTAGCCCAACGGCTAGGCTGTTTTGTGTGGCCTATTTAAGGGGCTTGGCCGACTCACTTGGAGCAACTCTTGCACATTTTGATTCCTAAGCATTCTAGTGAGCTTTGGCAAGCCTCCCAACTCATCTCCCAAGTTGATTTGATCAAACCAAGTGAGATTGAGTGATCTAGTGCATGATTTGAAAGAGATCAATCTAGTGGCACTAGTTCTTCACATCGGCATTGAGTTTTCTTGTTACTCTTGGCATTTGCTGGTGCCTAGACGGCTTGGAGGCGTTGTGGTGTTGTTGGCAAGAGAAGGAGATTGTTCTTGGCCACCACCGTTCGAGATTGTGAGAGGTTTTGGAGCCTCACCTCGCCGGAGCGGCAAGAGGCATCCTTAGTGGATTGCTCGTGTCATTGAGCTACCTCACTAGCGGTAGATTCTTGTGGCGCTTTTTGTGAGCTTGGCTTTGTGCCAATTAGCCACCGGGTCACCTAGTGTTGGTCGACACAACGGGGAGTAGCGTGCCGACAAGCACGTGAACCTTGGGATAAATCTTGGTGTCCCGTGTGCTTATTGTGATTGGTCTTCATATTCACACTCTTATTGATTGGCTTCACAAGTGGATTTCACCGGTGATTGGCTCTCTACTAGACGATCCCGAAGGCTCGGTGAAACCATTCCTATCTAAGCTCATTTACCTTGTGCATTTAGTTTGAGCTATTGCTTTTGTCATATATCTTTGTGTAGCTAGTTATGATTAGTTCACTTAGGTTATCTATTGCACACACTTGTCTCTTATACATTGTTGTATATCATTCTTATACACTTTTGTTTCATGTGATACAAGAAAAATGATTTTTGATGGAAGGGAAAACTGTTGGTGCTAGGAGACTTTACAAGTTATGTGTCTGTGTATGTCTAGTACTTTCTGACTTTGCTTAGATGGGTCAATGTTAAATTTGATCATGGTTCACCTATGAATGTTTCATGTACCTAAATATGGAATTTCTCTATCTTTCTTCAGCTTTGTATATTCCAGTTTTGTTTTTTTGATAATGAAAGCTTTATTAATTCAAGATCGTTACATCGAGCTGATACAAAAACCTTGAAATACTTCAGGCCTCTGTATAACAAAGATACACACAGCCTTATAACAACTTTTTAAAAGGACACACTAATAACATTCAATCCGAAGACTAGACTGCCATCCATGTGTCCGGGTAAAAAACTCCTTGGCCACCAGCACCAAATGTTGAGATGCCGCTACAACCAAATCTTGTGAAATTGGTTTCTGAAGGATAGCCTGAACGCATCTTGGCCCCTAGTGGGTTTCGGTGATTGGATGAAACACAATATTATTGTGACTAATGTGTGTTTTGCAGAAACAGGGATGAGTTAGGTCACGGTAATGGCCACGATACGGGCATATGGAGTTTCATGTCCCCTGGCGATGGAAATCGTTTCGGTTTTCAAAGGACGGACGACGAAGACGGTGGTAGGCTAGGCCAAGTGTCATATGGTGTTGAAGGACACTTAGGTAGTCTTAGGTCTTTGTTTTTCCTTTGGTCGTACTATAAAGGGGAGCGTGAATCAGTAGCTTGACCTAGATGAGTCTATTGAGGTAGGTGTGTGCGCCTTGTTATTTCATAGCCCTAGGTAGCTCAGAGAGATGCCTTATGTCATGAGGATGAAAAGTCGTTAAGGACGCGTCGCGATCCGAGTGAGTTTTGCCAGTGAAACAGGCATCGGACGTTGGCCTGGTGGGCATCGGACGCACGTCCGATGCTCACTAGACTTGAGAGTGCTGGCGTGGTGGCATCGGACGCTACGATGTTGTCACATCGGACACGCCTATGCCACTGTTCCAGAGAGGGTACCCTGAGGGGCACATCGGACGCTGGCATCGGACGCTTTAGGCCCCAGTCGTCGATGGCCATGCAGAGAGGTTCCAGAGAGGGTAAAACTGCATCGGACGCGTCCGGTGCAGGGGCATCGGACGCTGCCCAGCGTCCGATGCTCCTTTAAAATGTCTGACAGGTTGTACAGTTGACCGTTGATCGAGGTCATCGGAGCGTCCGATGCTTAGCATCGGAGCGTCCGATGCCCCCGCAGAATGACCTGTTCAGTGCTCTATTGGATGACTGGTTGGGGGAGTATTTATACTCCTCCCCCTCCTCCATTAGAGTGTTCTTGCCACTTTCCTCTGCTGAGAAACACATTGTGAGTGTGAGAAAGAGCAAGAGCCCTAGTGAGGTTGAGAGAATAGCTAATTGAGAGAATTAGTGACCTCCTAGTGAGAATTGAGTAGCAGTGTGCATCCATCCATCTCTTTGGCCTTGTGTTGGTCAAGTGAGAGTTCTAGCTTGTTACTCTTGTGATCGGCATCACCTAGACGGCTTGGTGGTGATCGAAGAGCTTGGTGATCATCCGGAGGCATTGTGGATGACCCAAGCCAAGTTGTGACCGTAGCGAGCGATTCAACCGGGCTGGAGTAGCGAAGATCAGCTCGTAATGAGCACTTGATCCTTGTGGCGGATCAGGGGGAGCGATACCCTTGCGCGGGTGCTCCAACGAGGACTAGGGGGTGTGATGACACCTCGATACCTCGGGAAAAAGATCATCGTGTCATCTCTACTCTCTTTACTTACGCATTTACATTTGAGCAATTCAATTCCGTAATTTATTCTTGTTCATCCTTATTTGAATTGCCATGATAGAGTAGAAATGTCATAGTGTTGATCTTTGTGCGGTTTGATTCTAGAGAATCACACTTCTAGGCACTAGTGGGGTTAATTGGGCTTGTTAGGATTTTTCTTGCAAAAGTTTTAGAAAAGCCCAATTCACCCCCCTCTTGGGCATCTTGATCCTTTCATAGCCCATGTACAAAGCCAATGAATGATTGAGTATATAACCTGTAAAGGAAAGAAGTACGTTTCTTCTCAAAAATCAGGTCATTACGACATAACCAAAGAGACCAACATGTAGCTGCTGCTCCTAGCAAGGCTAACGATTTTAGTTCTTTACTAAGACCGCAAAGCCAAGGCCAACATGTTTGATACACTATGAGGTTGAGACAAGCTTGAAGCCGCCTGAATAACAGACCAAACAACACGAGTAAACAACACTCAAAAAACAGGTGCTTAATTGTCTCATCTTTATGACAAAAACAACACTGTTTGCTGCCATGCTAATTATGTTTAGCTAAGTTGTCTTTGTTTAACACTACGCCTCTGCGTAGGTACCACAGAAAAACCCCTTAATCTTCAAGGGAACTTTAATCTCCACAAACATTTATTAACATTAGGTACATCGCTATGAATCATTACCAGATAATGAGATTTAACTGAGAACTGTCCATTAGGATGCAACTTCCAATGAAATTCATCTTCTTGCCGGCTTAACACAATATTCGTGATGCGTGGAAGTAAGTTGTTCCAAGCCACCAATTTGTGTCCAATTAAATCTCTTCGCCAAGATAGAGTAGGTGGTGATGTGCTTAGCACTTCGGCTACAGTAACATGTTTGTGTCGAGCTATGCTATAAAGGCAAGGATATTGTTGACACAGAGTTGATTGTCCCAGCCACCTATCTTCCCAAAATCTTACTTGTGATCCATCTTGAATTATGAAGGTCCCAAAACGAAGAAAATCTTATTTAACCTTCATCAGGCTAGCCCAAAAGTGTGAATCTTTGTTTTTCCATTGAACTTGAGAAAGAGGCTTAGATCCTAAATATTTTTTACGTATCATTTGTTGCCAAGTACCCTCAGTTGTGGGCAATTTGAAAAGCCACTTACTCAGAAGGGTTGTGTTCTTGATATCTAAATTATGAATTCCAAGCCCACCTTGGTTTTTGGGTTGGCATAATATGTCCCATTTGGCTAATTTGTATTTTCGTTTTTGCTTGTCACTTCCAAAAAATCTTGACCTGAAGTAGTCCGTTTTTTTAGAACTCCTCTTGGGATCGCAAAAAAGGACATCATATACATTGGTAAACTGCTAAGCACTGAGTTAATCAGTGTCAGACGTCCACCAGTTGACAGATGTTTTCCTTTCCAACTACTGAGTCTTTTTTCAAAACGCTCTTCTACTCTTTTCCAGTCTGCATTTGATAACCTCCTGTAATATATAGGTATGCCCATATACCTCATTGGAAAACCTCCTTGATTACAACAAAAAACTCTATATATTGGGATGAAAATTCTTGTGCTGCTCCAAAGCAGAATATTTCACTCTTGTGGAAGTTTATTTTAAGCCCCGAAAGTTGCTCGAATGCACAAAGTAATAGCTTCATGTTGCGAGCTTTTTTGAGTCATGCAACATAAAGAGTATAGTGTCATCAGCATACTGTAAAATAGATAAACCTTCATCCACTAGATGTGGCACTATTCCACTTATCTGATTATTTGCTTTGGCTCTTTTAATTAGTATAGCTAGCATATCAACTACAATGTTAAATAAAATGGGAGATATATTCCAGTTTTGTATATATATTTTTTTATGTTTAGCAGGTTTTCTTACTGTCTTAGCTTCGAAGCATGTACCTATGAATGAATGTTTCATGTACCTCAGTACCGGTAATATACTGTTAGTTCATTGTTGATAGCAGTATAACAGCGCCCGGCAATTGTTTAAGCATCGGTTAGGTACCACACTACCACAGGATTTTGCTCGCTGGCATTAGTGCTAGATAGGTACTTGTATTTACGGGCGGCAGCATAATGTTCAGGTTGGCTATGCCGAAAGCATCGTTAACCGCATTTGTTTTGAATATAGATAGTTAACCGGATCTAGAATATGAATAACAAGGGAGGGACGCGCGCTGTGCCGCGCGACGTAGGGTAGGTACAGAGAAATTACAGTCAATTTTAAAAAGTGTCTATGACAACGTCTGGTATGGGCCTGAACACGCTAGAGGTTAACCCATCAAAACGCCTGGACTGTTGGTGTAAAGCCTATGACTCCATGAGCAGAGGATAATTGGAACGTGGCCACGCGTCGATACAGCATTGGACAGCGAACGGAGATGGCTCACGCGAGGCCAATTCTCCCGCGGGTATGAATTTTAACAAGATAGGTATGCGTGCTTCGCTGCGTCGTTGTCGCTTCACACGTCGACCGGCAACAGGGATTGCTGTTTTATTTGTGATAAGAGTAATCAAGCTTATATTATCTAAAAGAACACATACAAAGTCCCTTGATCTGGCTCCATATTGTGCTAAAAAAAATCAGTCAATAGTTTAATGTGTACAGTATTTGAACCCAAGGAATAAGACAAATATACCAAATGATAGCGTTCGGAGCAGGTGAGTTCTATAAAGGTACACACAATACACCCTTAAGACTTTTTCTGATAGACATTTTTTATTAAAGTTGGAGGTTGAAAATTTTTTTGGTGTCAAATCGAAATATTGTGACACTAATTTAGTCTATTAAAATAAATTAATAAAAAATAACATAGTTCATCTTGAAACCATCAGACGAATTTATTAAACTAATTAATTTATCATTAGCATATGTTAACTGTAGCACAACACTGTCAAATCATGGATTAATTAGGCTTAAAAATCATCTTACAAAGTTATTGCAATATGTGTAATTAGTTATTTTTTATATACATTTAATACCACATGTATGTGTCTAAATATTCGATGTGATATCTGAAAAATTTTTAGACGGTCCCCAAACGCAGAGCCCACGAAGTTATCATTCGCGAAAAAAAGTTCAGCAAAAACCACATGTTCAATGAAGACTGTCAGGAAATGTGAAAGACCTCTACGGCCGGCGATCGTCCATAGTAGAGGCCCGCTTTTTACCGGGAGAGCTGCTGCATGCCACGCCATACCCCAGCGTTTTGATTTATCACCGTCGGACACGCGTAAGATGGCTATTAGCCGGCAGCGGCAGAGGTGTTCCCCAAGCGCGGATCCTCCCGCGGGTATAGCTTTTTATTATGCAGGTAAGCACACGTAGGCCTGCACACTAGTAGCACTTAGGTTGTGTCCAAAATATAATACTGCCTTCATTCTAAATTATAAATCATTCTAATTTAGCTTGTTTAAGAGTCGAAGCATCTCAAGTTTAATTAAATTTATAAAAAAATTACGAAGATTCATGACATCATATGTGTATACTTTGAAAATATAATTAATAAAGAATCTAATGATATTTATTTGGTATTCTCTTTGTCTAACAAAACATGCAATTCTCGTTTATCGAGGAGTCAAACATTTCGAACTTTGACTGAAAATATATAAAAAAGTATTAACATTCTTGATTAAAAAATATACCATTAGATTCGTAATAGAATATATTTTCATAATAATTTTATTTAACGATATAAATACTAATACTTTTTATTATAATATTGGTCAAACTTGATTCAATTTGACTGACACGGATCCTATAATTGCATATTTTTATGGACGGAGGGAGTATCATAAATGTTATTATTTTACTGTATAAATTTGGTCAAGTTTAAAATATTTTGACCCTTCAAGAAAGTCGAAAAAACTCGTAAATCGAGATGGAGGGAGTACTGGCAAACAACATCTAGAATGAGATTCTAGAAGTTACTTGTTTCCAAAATCTTCCTAAAAATTTTATATAGTACTCATCACATTAAATCTTTAGACGTATATATGAAGCATTAAATATAGGTAAAAAATAACTAATTGTATTTTTAGTCTGTTCATGTCAAGAAGAATTTTTTTAAGACTAGTTAGGTCATATTTAGATAAAGTTTGTCAAATAACAACGAAAATGCTACAGTGCCATGCAAAATATTTTGCGAACTGAACGGGGCCTTGTTCATCTAGTATGTTCCTTGCAGAATAAGGATGGCGCGTTACAAAATCGTAAGTTTCAGATCATGGATAAAAAAACAAGCTAAATACATAAATCACCAAGAAACTGCTAATTGGACCTTTTCTGAATCAAGCATGGAGGTAGGCCCTCTACGGGCTGGTCTTCTCCGAGGACGACGCGACATGGCCGCGCCACGGGCAGAATCTTCAGGACGCACGAGTTCCAGAAGGTGGAGCAGTTCTGCATCACCGCGCCGGACGGCGACGCCTCGTGGGCGATGCACGAGGAGAGGAGATGATCAGGAACGCGGAGGACTTCTACGCGGAGCTCGTCATCGCCGGCCGCGTCATCAACGTCGTGTCCGGCGCGCTGAACGAACAACTCGGCGGCGAAGAAGTACGACCTGGAAGCGAGGTTCCCGGCATCGTTGGCGACGTACCGGAAGCTCGTGTCGTGCTCCAATTGCACCGACCACCAGGCGAGGAGGCTCGGGATCACGTATGGCCATTGGCCAGAGGAACGACGGCGAGAGGTGCAACAGGTTTGTTCACATGCTCAACTCCACGCTCACCGCCGACTCTGTGCTGCATCCTGGAGACGTACCAGGTACCAGGAGGAGGGCGGCGACCTTCACCTTACATGGGTGGGATCGACTTCGTCCCGTTCAAGAAGCCTCTGGATCGCCGCCATGGCGGAGCTGCTCGCTCCAAACCAAAGGGGTCTAAACCAAAGAGGTCTAAATGAAGGAGATGGTGATGAGTTGGATGAGGAACAGAAATACTCCGTAGGAAGCAACAAAAGTACAGGCATTAATTAACCTACAAAATCATTTGTGTAATCGTCCGTCACATTCCACGGTTCTTTTACATTTGTGTAGTCGTCCTATGATCTTGCACAGAAACAGGAAGCAACAAAAGTACAGAGTTGAGACTTTCAGAGCAGGGGGTGCTCGATTTGTCCTTGATTGGGTGGGTTTGGGAGGAACGAGCAATTCACGATTTCTCTGAAACTGAAACAATAATGTGATCTGATACTGCAAACCTACATGTGAACTGAACTGATCCGAAGCAGAGAAATTGCCAACAAAATCATCAGGAGACAGAGCGCGCCCCTCAATTCGTCGAGTTGCTCGGCATGCAGCAGCAGCACCGCGCAGTTCGGCCAGTGAATCTCGGCGACGGAGCAGAGCAGCCAGCCTCTAATGCGCGCGCGCGCCGGCAGCAGCAACCTCCTTGCGCTCACTGTCACCGTCGTCGTCGATCCAATCCCAGTAGTGGCGCTTCACGGTGATGGCGCCGGCGCCGGCGTCCCCGTCGTCCTCGCCGGTCTCCTCGGTCTCGAACTCCCCGTCCTCGGGCACGCCGTCGACCACCTCGGCGTCGACCGCGTGGAGCACGTACCGGGCGGGGAGGCCCGGGTAGGACGCGGACTCCCGCTCCTCCACGCGCGCGCCGTCCCCGCCGAGGATCCGGACGCGGGCGCGGGCGCCGAGCTCCTCCCGGACGGCGCGGCGCCGCGGCGGCCTCGGGGGACTCGCCGGGCCGCATCTTCTCGGACAGCGGCCCGCGGGCCGCGCCGCCGGACCGTGCCGTCGAGAGCAGCTGCCGGGTCTCCACGAGCCGCGCGCCGCGCCGGTTGCGGATGCGGACCGTGGCCACGTGCACCGCGCGGACCACCCGCGGCGGTGGGTCGGCGGGGGAGTGCAGCGCGCAGTCGCCCACGGCGAGCTCCAGGAACAGGTTCGCCAGCGTCTTGGTCCCCGGTACGGCGCCCCAGGACGCAAGAGCTCCCGGAGGGAGCCGCGGCCGGAGGAACGCCGCCAGCGAGTCCAGCGTCGGGAACGCGACAGGCGGGCGCGGAGGCGACGGCGGCCGCATCGGCGCGGGGTCCTCTGAGCGGTGGACGGGATCGGGCCGCGTCGCCTGCGCTGCCGCTGCCGCTGCTGGCGCTCGTGGTGGGGAATTCTCCATGCGGGAAGAGGAGCTGGAATTTCCTTTTCCAATTCGCTGGAATTATTGTCTGACCAGATCAGCGAAGGCCCAAATGTTACTGGATCCACTCGCCTGGGCAGCGTATAATACGACGCAACGCGGAAACTGCAGCCCAAGCCCAACAAATCGAAACGAGATCATGCATGACTTGCAGCTTTGCAAGGCGGCCTCTCTCTGTGGAGGACCAGCAGCACCAGCAAAGCTGTGGAGACCAGCAGCAAAGCTCAGGGATATACAGTGATTTTTTTATTTTTTTTTGCGGAAAGTGAGCTTTTTTTTTATGTATATGGTCTTAGGAATAATGACTTTTTCTTGTATAACTCTTTTTTATTTGAATTTACCTCTCTATCTCTGAAACAAACTTCTATTCCTTCTAGGGTCTTTCGTCCGTTTTTGTTACTTGACGGTGTTAAGTCAAAGGAAAAAAATCGTTTTTCCTCTTAGCATAAAAAATTGTAGTTATTTTTGTTGTATATTTAGATTAATATTAAATAAATAAATTCACACATGACAATATTTCACATAAAAGAAATATTATTACATATAAATTTGTTTGTTTAATATTACTCTAAATATACAACAAACGAATAAAATTGTAATTTTTTATGCCAGGGGCAAATCAGACTTTTTTATCCTTAAATTAACACCGTCAAGTAGTGAAAATGGACGAAATGCTATATAATAAATGAAAGTTTATTGCAGAGTCATAAAAGAGTTATCTCTTCCAAAGCCATACAATTAACGGGGATGCCCGTGGAGATTATGGGTTCACTGACTGACTGGAGCCAAACCTGCTGCATCCGTTCGTGAAGCTACTGGTGCTAGATTGCTACAACGTGAACGGTTATTCTTTTTTGGCCTTATTTAGGTCTAATTTAGTTCGTAGGTCAAAAAGTTTTTGGGTATCACATTTAATGACACATATATAGAGTATTAAATATAGATTAAAAATAACTAATTATACAAATTATGATTAATTTGGAAGATGATTTTTAGCCTAATTAATCTATATTTTGACAATATGGTGTTATAGTAAACATTTGCTAATTATGGATTAATTATGCTTAAAAATCTGTCTTGCGAATTACTCCCTCCGCACCCATATTAGTTGTTGTTTAAAACAACGACACGATTTTCAAACATAACTTTGACCTTATTTTTATAAAAAAAATATTTACAGAAAAGCAATATATGTATATACTTTTACGAAAGTATTTTTCAAGACAAATCTATTCATATAATTTTTATATTTGCAAACTTAGAAATTTAATAGTTATTGATGATTTATATTGTCAATGTTTAACTCAAATCTTGTCTAAAACGACAATTAATATAGGTACGGTGGGAGTACTTACTATCTGTACAATTAGTTTTATTTAATAGTCTATTTTAATACTTAAAGTTAATAATACCATAATATTCAATGTGACACTTTAAAACTTTTTTTGGTTCTAGATATACTGCTGAAAGTGTAGGGGCGAGAGTGATTTGTACAGTACATACTATCCATGGGTCGGCCCATTGCATAAGGCTCAGCCCAGTAACGTTGCGCGCACGATACACTAGCCCCACCAGCCCGTGTCTTTTTTCCATCTAAGGCCTCGTTTGGCTGGCCTTGTATGGGCGTGGATCCAGGCCTAAAACACGTCATACATGGATCTCAGCCCACGTCTGGGACCATTCCCACGTCCGGTCCAAAAGTGAATTTGGTTGCTCATGTATTAGTGTGTATTGTGGCCTGATCCATGTCAATCCACAGGGGAGAGAATAATCCCCACCCGAGGCGTGGAACTCTCTCGCTCTCTCTTGTGCGCGCTGCGAGACGCCCTCGCGAGTCGGGCGTTCCTCCTCCTGCGCCGCCGCCGCCACCTCCGAGCCATCCACCACATCGTCGCCGCCGTCTACAACTTTTGAGTCGTTCACTGCATCCTCGCCGGAGTTCGCAGCCTCCTCACCGGCTGAAAGTGCATTCGCCCCCATTGTGAGTTTTAGATAATTAATGACAATCAAATTAGGGACTAACGGATCTATAAAAGTATGCATGCAGGTGTTTAGTTCCTTAGAAAGATTTGAAACGTTGAAATATCGTGAATGAAGCACGTTGTATACATTTGGACATAAAGATACTAGCTCGAGTGGTGGTTTAAAAGTTTAATTCTAAACTTGAGTTATAGGTAAGCCGGACTATCAAGAGGGTCACAAATTAGGTTGGTTAGATGTGGAGAAAAAGTGCTCAAATCGACTAACTAAAGTTTGCTTCAGAGACACCGCACAAACACGAACACATAGAGGGTTTTCTGTGTGGGCAGTAGTACCGACCATGGGTGGTCGGTAGTACCGCCCGTGGCTGCTCTGCGCGCTGCTCTAACATCCTCTCTGTTCGCGCTTAAAATGACCTGGCGGTAGTACCGCCATAAGGCCGGTACTACCGCCCCTCGGTGGTACCGCCCGCGGCCGGTGGCAAGCCAATCTTTACAACCTCTCTGGATAAGCTCAAAAATGACCTGGCGGTAGTACCGCCATAAGGTCGGTACTACCGCCCTCGGTGGTACCGACCCAGGTCGGTAGTTAGCCCGGCTTCGCAGACCTCTCTGTTCGTTCTCAAAATGACTTGGCGGTAGTACCGCCATAAGGCCGGTACTACCGCCCTCGGTGGTACCGACCGAAGTCGCGGGTAGTAAACCAAGTTGCCAGGCTCTCTGTGTTGGCTCGTTTTGACTTGGCGGTAGTACCGCCATAGAGTCGGTACTACCGACCCTCGGTGGTACCGACCCTAGTCGGTAGTAAACGAGGGACCAGGTCCCTTTCTGCGGAGCTCTCTGTTCGTGGTCGTTTTGGCCTGGCGGTAGTACCGCCATAGGGCCGGTACTACCGACCCTCGGTGGTACCGACCTGAGGCCGGTAGTTGACTTTAGGTCAGATCCAGATCTGTGCGACCGTTGGTGACTGGTCGGTACTACCGACCATAGGTGGTCGGTACTACCGACCAGCCTCGGGACTGGCAGAGTATAAATTGCTCTCCTCTCCTCGTTTGACGGTTACCCACTCATTCCACTCACTTATTGCGACCTAACTTCAGACAAACAGCCTCCAAGCATTGACTCCTCCCCTCTCTCTCCCCCTTTGCTCCTAGATTCACTCACTTGCAAGATTTGAGCTAGGGAAGTGAGATTAGAGAGTGGGAAGCTTCGATCTACGACTTGAGCACTTGGTTTCCATTTAGCCGGCTTGATTTGTGTCTTTTACTCTTGAGCTCTTTGAGCTCTAGTCGGTTAGGTGTTCTTCGTGGTAGCCCGTATTGATTCATTTGTGAGGGCTCCCCGAAGCGTTTGTATTACCCCTGTGATTTCTAGTGGAGAAACTCTAGTAGCCTTTGTGGTTGCTTGAGTGAGGCTAGGAGGTGAAATAGACTCCGACCTTTGTGGTCACCTCAACAACGAGGACGTAGGCACTCCTTAGTGGATTGGCCGAACCTCGGGATAAATCGCCGTGTCCCGTGTGATTGTTGTTGTCTCTACTTTGCATATTACTTGTGTTCTTCGTGTTCTTCCTCTCCCTATCTCTTGCTTAGGTTGAGAAGGCTCCATCCACACCGTGGAAAGCAACCAAGGCTTGGTAAGGCTAGAATCGCTGTGTATCATACTTAGGGAAGTGGGGTTCATACTTGTATTACATTCATAGCTCACTTTCATTGGA
This sequence comes from Coix lacryma-jobi var. lacryma-jobi, assembly GCA_009763385.1. Lineage (NCBI taxonomy): Eukaryota > Viridiplantae > Streptophyta > Magnoliopsida > Poales > Poaceae > Coix > Coix lacryma-jobi. Next base: position 3,002,266 of record CM019824.1, read on the forward strand.
TTTGTAGTTCATCCTTATGATCCCGGTTGTGTCGTTTGTTTGTGTCCGTAGTACCGGTGTATCACACCCGGTAGTACATACCCAAACAAACCGGTAACACCGGTTGTTGTCTAACTACATTTTCTAGTTTGTGAAGTTTCAGATTGTCAATAATCACCTATTCACCCCCTCTAGGCTGATTAGATCCTTTCACCGGCGCCCGCTACATCCGATCCGGCGATCGCCGCCCATGGCCTCGTCGTCATCATTGTCCCGACGGCCTGCTTTCTTGATCCAGGTTCAAAGTCCTCACCTCCATCTCCCCCTTCATCTCATCCGATTTGCCTTCCCCTTCCTTCATCTACTTTTTTGATGCTAGGGTTCTAGATAGCATCGGCTTCTACTCCACCACTAATTAATCCTCCACTGCTAGGACCTTCAAGATCCGGGTGGTTTACAAGGAATAGCTTGGATCTTCAACTAGGTTCATAGATCGAGGGCTCTACCAACAACAAACACCCATGTTCGTAGATGGCTCCTGATTTTGATTGGTACATATATGATTTTTCTTGAATGGCACATATATGTTTTTTCTTGAATGGAGCTGCCTTCGTACTTAAATTCTGAGTGCTACAGTTGATTTTTCTTGAATCGAGCTGCATTCATACTTAAATATTTTGTATTCATTTTTACAGGGACCTGTACTTGTACTAGTAGACCTTATACTTAAGCAGCTAGGTATATATTCAGCAGTGTGTATAATAAATACTGGATTTCCTTGTTAGGTCTATTGCTAGAGCACAAAGAATAAATATTGGAGTCAATGCATATAGATCATAACTAGGCACTTTCATAATTTTTTTGTGTGTATATAGCACATATATCTGTCCACACATTCTGTTGCATATATGTATGGTGGAAGTGCAGAATTACCTCTGAATAATTAGCTTTAATTATTTAGGTGCTGCTGCTGCATTGATCCTCTCTGTCCACACAATTTCGTTCTCACTGATTTTCTTGAATGGCACATATCCATGTTTTTTTACTTCTGCTGGTTGCAGTCATCTAAAATTCAGTATTTCTTATAGTTAGAAGATATGAGTTTACTAATTAGGAAGAGGAAGAAGAGGAGGATGAGGAGAGGAGATTATGATGTTCTGGTTGCCTGCACTATATCTTTTAACAAGTAATGGGGGATAGAGAAAAGAGTAAGACATACTTCAAGTCAGTACGGCGAAGAAAAGCTAAGAAAGATTTTAGAGGGACATGAAAAGAATTGCCTTGTTGCGTTCCGCATGGAACCTAACATATTTAGAGCAATAGCGACATATCTTAGAACTGAACATCTCCTACGTGACACGAGAGGTGTTACAGTAGAGGAGAAACTTGGACATTTTCTTTACATGATATCTCTGAAAGGATCAAGATGCCCAAGAGGGGGGGTGAATTGGGCTTTTCTAAAACTTCTTGCGATAATAAAACCTATCAAGCCCCAATTAACCCCCTAGTGCCTAGAAGTGTGTTTGACATGAATCAATTGCACAAAAGACTATCGCTAAACCATTTCTACTCTAGCATGACAATTCAACTTATGAAAGAACAACAAGTAAATGCGGAATTGAATTGCTCAAAGGGAAATGCGTAGAGAATAGAGTAGAGATGACACGACGATCTTTTTGCTGAGGTATCGAGGTGTCGGCACACCCCCTAGTCCTCGTTGGAGCACCCGCACAAGGGTATCGCTCCTCCTTGATCCACGCAAGGATCAAGTGCTCACTACGAGCTGATTCTTCGCCACTCCGGCCCGGTGAATCGCTCGCTACCGGTCACAACTTGGCTTGGGTCATCCACAATGCCTCCGGATGATCACCAAGCTCTCCGATCGCCACCAAGCCGTCTAGGTGATGCCGATCACCAAGAGTAACAAGCAAGAACTCTCACTTGACCAACGCAAGGCTAATGAGATGGGTGGATGCACACTTGCTACTCTCTATTCACTAATGAGGTGTTTGATCACTCAATTATCAAATCTCTCAACCTCACTAGGCCTCTTGCACTCACTTGGAATCACAATGTGTTTGGCAACCTTTTAAATGAGCAAGAGTGACAGCATGAATGAGGGGGAGGCATATTTATACCCCCAACTCGAAACATGCACGAAGGGGGAAGTCCAGCCAGATTACACACTGACCGGACGCACTGGCGGGGTGACCGGACGCGTCTAGTCAGTGCCCAACGGCTAACTGACGTTAGCACTAACACTCGTACGAAGTGCTGATCGGACGCTCCCATGCGTCCGGTCAGCACTGACTGGACGCGTCCGGTCAACGAAAATGCTCTCTGGAACCTCTCTGGACGCGACCGGACTCACCCCCCTGGTGCGTCCGGTCACAACCAGGCCCACTCCTCAGCCAACACTACTGACCGGACGCATGCCCAGCGTCCGGTCACTAGGGTTCGCAGCGTTCGGTCGCATTTTGAAGTCCAAAACGACTTCGGTTTGCGACGCTCTCTTCACGAACTTTCATCCTTATGATCTTAGGGACCTTTCTAAGCTACCTAGGGCTTTGGTTAACAAGTGTGCAACACACCTAACTCAAAAGTCTCACCTAGGTCAAGCTACCCATTCAAACCCCTCTTAATAGTACGACCAAAGATAAAACAAAGACCTATGCTACTCTAAGTGTCCTTCAACACCTAATGACACTTAGAACTAGCCTATCACCGTCTTCGTCGTTCATCCTTTGAAAACCGAACGAATTCCATCAACAAGGGGGCATGAATACCATAGTGCCCTCACGATCACCATTACCATGACCTAACTCAGCTGTTTCTGCAAAACACACGTTAGTCATAGTAATTTACCGTTGTCATCCAATCACCGAAACCCACTGAGGGCTGTAACACCTCTGGTGTTTAATATGTAATTAACCTGACGTGTCATCATCTTTAGTCTTTAATCATTCTTGCCATGCATTTATGTTTGCCAATGCTTGTTTTGCATTTACCTTCTTCTGAGGTGACTTGTGTAGTGATCTCTTTTCAAAAACCCTAAAGGCCCAAATCTTCCTTAAGGGCAAAATGGTAATTTCATCTCTGTGTCTAGCTTTGTGTAAATCTTGTTCAGTTTTGTGCCCTGATGCCTTGTTATGTTGATCAAAGTTAAAAATCAGAAATAGGATTTAATTTCCTTTTGAAAAAACCTAATTTCCAAACCCTGATTTTTACCCCTCTTTTATTAGTTTAAAAACTATTCAAAATTTGAGGTTGGTCCTTTAGCAAAGTTGTAGATCTTATCAAGAGGAACAACTTTGGTGTTTGCAGATTTTCAAGTTTCAATACAAAATTAGAAGTAATTTCAAATTCCTTCAAACTTCAATTTTGTCCCTTTTTCGGTTTTCAAAATTATCTCAAAAACTTTTGAGTTTCAGAAAAAGTTTATATTGGCAAAGTTGTAGATCTCAAAATTTTAAGCAACTTTTTGGTGTTTTGAGTTTTCTTTGTGTAGTTCAAGTTTGGGAGTAATTTGCTAAATACAGAAATCAATTCTAAAGTCAAACCCTAGACCTAGCCCTGTTCATCTTCAACCTAGAGCTAGGGGGGCCCCGGCCATAGTCGAGCCACCGGCGCTGCGCGTGCGCGCGTCTGGCCACTCCCCGCCTGCCTCCAACCTGTCGCCACTGACCCCGTGATCATGCCGCTCCCGCACGCGCAAAGCGCTGACCCTCGCCCGTCCCCCACTGCTCCCAGCACGTCGCCGCCGCGTGGCCGTCACCGGCGAGCGCACGCCCGGCCCCTGAGCAGACTTCCGTCCTTCTTCATCATGGATTCGCAAGCACGCGACGCGGCCGACCTTATCCTCCCTCGCGCATCTCTTATCCGCCCCTGAGCTCGGCTATAAAAGCCACCCGCCGGCCGCCGTTCTTCCGCCACCAGCGAGCTCTGTGAACCCGAGCCACCAAGCCTCCCCAGAGCCCGCCGAAGCCGCCGTTGCCTTCGTCTTGAGCTTCTCCACCTTCCCAAACCACCAATTTCACCCCTCCGCCCCTCCTTTCGCCGGCGCGAACGGTTCTTCCCCGACTCCGGCAAGCGGCCGCGTTTCGGCAAGGAGAGGAATTCGCCGCCGTGAGTGTTCCTCCCGTTCCTCCGACCCTGCCCTCTCTTCCTCACCTCCGTGCGCTCCTAACCGCACCTCGGTGATCCATTTGGTGGACAGAGCCGCCGGACGCTGCTCGCCGCCAGAGAGCTCCGCCGAAGCACCTCCACCGTCGAACTCCCTCCTCCGACCCTGCACCGCCTCGCCGAGTCTCCCTCCAGACTCACGGTGAGCCCGCGAATCTTTCCCCACCCTCGGCTTTCCCAGCGCGAGCCCCGAGCGGCCGGTCCGCCGTCCGCCTCGCCTGCGATTCGCCCGAGCCTTCCGTCTCGCCCGAGCCTCCAAGCCAGGCCTCGGACGAAGCGATCGTTCCGTCTCGCCCGAGTCCGCTTCGCCCGAGCCAAGCCTCGGCGAGCGCATGCTCTCCGCTTCGCCTGAGCCAGGCCTCGGCGAACACATGCCTTCCGTCTCGCCCGAGCCCGTTTCGCCCGAGCCTCGCGAGGAAAGAGTACAGTGCTCTTTTTCCTTTTTGGAAGGGTGTGAATAGTGTTCCTTTTTCTTCTTTTTGTGTGATTTTCTGTGTTGATCCAAAAATTCTGAAATTTTGATGGTAAACTCTTTATGTCCTGAAGTATTTTAGAAAAATATGAAACTTGGTTTTTGTGCAAAAATTTGAAAATGAAAAATCTATCTTTTAATTAAGAAATGAATGGTTTTGGATTTTTGGAGAGTTATTTATAGCTCCAAAAATCTTGAGATAATTTTTGTGAGCTAGTTATGCCATTCTGAGCCTCTGGTAAATTTTGAGGCCTTTTGGAGCAAGTTGATTTTTTGGGTATTTATTTAAATTGTTAAATAGTGCCTTTTGTTAATTAAATGTTTGATTTTTGTTAAGCACCTTAATGATCTCCAAAATTTATGAAATTTGTTTTGCCATCTATCTACACCATAATAAACTTATGAGATTAATTTGGTAATTTTTGGAGCAACTGCATAAAATGACCCTTTTAAAATAATTAAGAAAATATAAAAAAAGTGATTAGGATTCTTGTTGTATGCCCTGTGTTGCATTGTTCATGTCAGCATCCTCATAAGCATACATCAATGCATCCGTATAGTGACCGAAGGAGAAGGCGTCAGAGTCGAAGCAGCCGGACCTACCCCTGAGGCGACCCCGAGCTCCGACACCTGCACTGCCGACCCCGAGCCTGTCCTCTTTGCTCTTCAAGGCAAGCCCCGGTGCATTTAACCCTTCCTTGGATTTATAAAATGTTTCCTTAAATGCTTTTGAGTTAAACTACTGCATTAGGTTATAGGAGTTGTGTGATGACCTATTACCTGCATTGTTTACCTCCACCAGAAGATCCACCAGCCTTGCTTTAAAACTATTTGCAAAATGCTTAGTGATGCTATACTATAGATTTGCAATAAAATGCCATTTTCAAAAGTGTGATCACTAAAAGAATCTTTATGGGAATTTGACTTTACTTCCCGTTCGATGACTGCTTGCCTAGCTAGCATGTGGTCATTGTCGAGAAGAGGTTGTCCGCGCGTACGGTGCCGTCATGTTGTAGTCCGGGACTCAACAGTTGACACCGACCGGGACAGGGTTGAAAAACTGACAGGACTATTACGCTTGGGTGAGATATAACCAAGGTGTAGTTCTGGCTGGAAAATTAGGGACCATCCGTATGGGGGCCTGCTGGCCAAGACTTGCAACTATTCACATACTACGGAAAGCTCTGGCTCCGAGGAATCCTTTATTGGACCGACAACCGCGCACTGGGAGTGGAGAGATGGCGGAAGTAGCATGTACCCACGTGGTCGTCGTACCTGGATGGATAGGGTGGTGTACTGTACTTCCGGGTGGCGTAGGACCGGGCCCAATCTTGGAGGAATCGTGGTAGACGAGTTGGCATATGCAAGCTTGGGTGCTACATATGCAGTGTGGATAGGGATCCTCAGCTGAGTATTATTTATCCGGATTAACGTTGCTCCTCGGTTATGAAGACTTGGTCACTGACTGTCAACGGAGAGTGGTTCTCAACTAGGTATGTTTTTGAAAGGTAAAATGAATCTTGAACAATGAAGAATTGAGAAATACTGGAATTCTTTCAAAAATAAAACAAGGATTTCAAAATGCTTTTCTGCAAAATACTTGATCTTGCTTAAAGCCTTACCTTGACTACCTAAGCCTCTCATTCCTGAGTCTTCTCCCCTTTTTCTTTAGTCGGGTAAGTCTTGTTGAGTACCCCAGTACTCAGGGTTTGTTAACCCCCCTGTTGCAGGTTTCTCCTAAGTGACGTTGATCATGATCGTGTCAGTGGGCTTGACGTGATCTGGTCGTTCTTCTTCTCCAACTTAGGTACTCCGCCTAAGTGTGGCTCTGTAATACTATTCTATTTCCACAACACCAGTTATGTTCATGTAAAAGTAACTTATTCATGTTTTATAAAGGTTATCTATCTTGCTTCCGCACTCTGATGGAATTTTATATCAACCGTTGTAATGTTGTAATTATTCCAACCTTCATGATGATGGTCCTGTGGTTCGTGGATAATTCGGGGTTCCCTCGGGAACACCCGACAGATCTTTCCTGTGATGTGGTACATGTGCACAGTCATTAGAGCTCAGGGAGACGGTGACGTGTGCGGGTGGGCCACATTACCGGGAGGTTCTGCCACAGAATGGTATCGGAGCAGGATTGTCATCAAGGAAAGACTGGTTGCAACATTACTTTCGAAAAACTTCAAAATAATTTCTTAATCTAAAAGTTTTTGAAAGTAACAAGTTAAAAATGACCCTTCCCTGAGTTTCTTTCTTGCTGGAAGAACTTCGTGAAGACTCTACTAGCAACTCAAGCCGAAGACACTGAGATGGTTTCAACTTGTCTATAGAAAGTTAATGGAGAATCAACCTCCCTGACAAACCAAGACAGAAGAGTTATTCAACACCTGTACCAAGTCCGTGAAGCTAAAGTATAAAGTATAGCCCTATACCTAACTAACAGGTGGAGACAGAGATCTCCTGTCAGTGAGAGGTCGTATAGGACGAGCATGCATCATATCATGCATAATAATAAAATGTGCTTCTTCTCTAAATTCTAAAAGCAGCTATGATCCCCGATAGTTGATCGTCCCTAGATTCTGTTGCTCTTGCTACTTTCATTCCATAAGTTCCTAATCCTTGGGAATTTTTGGATATCTTTCATACACTCTACCACATAAAGTCAGAATCATGGTAAAGTCCTTGGTTCTTCTGGAAAGCGCGTGTCATGCCTTGAATTGGCACGTGTTGGTTGCTTGGTGTCGTGAAAACGACGAATGGTGGTTGAAAGTTATTGAAATTGTGTTCTTTGAAAGGACCCTGATCTATGGACCGGATAAAAGCGTGGGAACCTGAAGTCGCCTATGGATGGCCACCATAGAGCGTTACGGCCAGGTGCTCGCTAATATCCAGGCCTATAGTCATAATTCCTTCTAGTCCACTATGAAAGTGCTTTCATTTCTGAATGCCCGAAAGGGAGTTCAAAGCCACTTTCCTTGTAGTTATAACCAACCTTTGTTTCTGGTTATAATTTCCTTCTTATTGAAATGAGGGATATAGAAGTTGTGCTCTATTATGGTGCCATGATTGGCGACCACGGTGCCGCGACGGAACCCAAAGAATCCTGTGTGCCGGATTGCACAAGTTTCCATTGGGTGCACGCAGGTATCAAGGTCTACAGTTATGATCCATTATAACCCACAGCTAATGTACGCTCTCTCTTGGTTCTTGATAATTTTTCTTGCTCCACTCAAATGTCTTCTACCTTGCTACTTGCAACCGCGTTCTGATCCCAGTTGTAATCCCAACCCCAACTCAGTTGCCTTGTGAACTCCTTGCGAGAAACAAGTGTGACACATTTCCTTTTTCATTACTCAACCCCAGCCTTTAAGCACTTCTTAAATCTCGGGACGAGATTTCTTTTAGGGGGGAAGGCTGTAACACCTCTGGTGTTTAATATGTAATTAACCTGACATGTCATCATCTTTAGTCTTTAATCATTCTTGCCATGCATTTATGTTTGCCAATGCTTGTTTTGCATTTACCTTCTTCTGAGGTGACTTGTGTAGTGATCTCTTTTCAAAAACCCTAAAGGCCCAAATCTTCCTTAAGGGCAAAATGGTAATTTCATCTCTGTGTCTAGCTTTGTGTAAATCTTGTTCAGTTTTGTGCCCTGATGCCTTGTTATGTTGATCAAAGTTAAAAATCAGAAATAGGATTTAATTTCCTTTTGAAAAACCCTAATTTCCAAACCCTGGTTTTTACCCCTCTTTTATTAGTTTAAAAACTATTCAAAATTTGAGGTTGGTCCTTTTAGCAAAGTTGTAGATCTTGTCAATAGGAACAACTTTGGTGTTTGCAGATTTTCAAGTTTCAATACAAAATTAGAAGTAATTTCAAATTTCTTCAAACTTCAATTTTGTCCCTTTTTCGGTTTTCAAAATTATCTCAAAAACTTTTGAGTTTCAGAAAAAGTTTATATTGGCAAAGTTGTAGATCTCAAAATTTTAAGCAACTTTGGTGTTTTGAGTTTTCTTTGTGTAGTTCAAGTTTGGGAGTAATTTGCTAAATACAGAAATCAATTCTAAAGTCAAACCCTAGACCTAGCCCTGTTCATCTTCAACCTAGAGCTAGGGGGGCCCCGGCCATAGTCGAGCCACCGGCGCTGCGCGTGCCGCGCGTCTGGCCACTCCCCGCCTGCCTCCAACCTGCCGCCACTGACCCCGTGATCATGCCGCTCCCGCACGCGCAAAGCGCTGACCCTCGCCCGTCCCCCACTGCTCCCAGCACGTCGCCGCCGCGTGGCCGTCACCGGCGAGCGCACGCCCGGCCCCTGAGCAGACTTCCGTCCTTCTTCATCATGGATTCGCAAGCACGCGACGCGGCCGACCTTATCCTCCCTCGCGCATCTCTTATCCGCCCCTGAGCTCGGCTATAAAAGCCACCCGCCGGCCGCCGTTCTTCCGCCACCAGCGAGCTCTGTGAACCCGAGCCACCAAGCCTCCCCAGAGCCCGCCGAAGCCGCCGTTGCCTTCGTCTTGAGCTTCTCCACCTTCCCAAACCACCAATTTCACCCCTCCGCCCCTCCTTTCGCCGGCGCGAACGGTTCTTCCCCGACTCCGGCAAGCGGCCGCGTTTCGGCAAGGAGAGGAATTCGCGGCCGTGAGTGTTCCTCCCGTTCCTCCGACCCCTGCCCTCTCTTCCTCACCTCCGTGCGCTCCTAACCGCACCTCGGTGATCCATTTTGGTGGACAGAGCCGCCGGACGCTGCTCGCCGCCAGAGAGCTCCGCCGAAGCACCTCCACCGTCGAACTCCCTCCTCCGACCCTGCACCGCCTCGCCGAGTCTCCCTCCAGACTCACGGTGAGCCCGCGAATCTTTCCCCACCCTCGGCTTCCCAGCGCGAGCCCCGAGCGGCCGGTCCGCCGTCCGCCTCGCCTGCGATTCGCCCGAGCCTTCCGTCTCGCCCGAGCCTCCAAGCCAGGCCTCGGACGAAGCGATCGTTCCGTCTCGCCCGAGTCCGCTTCGCCCGAGCCAAGCCTCGGCGAGCGCATGCTCTCCGCTTCGCCCGAGCCAGGCCTCGGCGAACACATGCCTTCCGTCTCGCCCGAGCCCGTTTCGCCCGAGCCTCGCGAGGAAAGAGTACAGTGCTCTTTTTCCTTTTTGGAAGGGTGTGAATAGTGTTCCTTTTTCTTTTTTGTGTGATTTTCTGTGTTGATCCAAAAATTCTGAAATTTTGATGGTAAACTCTTTATGTCCTGAAGTATTTTAGAAAAATATGAAACTTGGTTTTTGTGCAAAAATTTGAAAATGAAAAATCTATCTTTAATTAATTAAAATGAATGGTTTTGGATTTTTGGAGAGTTATTTATAGCTCCAAAAATCTTGAGATAATTTTTGTGAGCTAGTTATGCCATTCTGAGCCTCTGGTTAAATTTTGAGGCCTTTTGGAGCAAGTTGATTTTTTTGGGTATTTATTTAAATTGTTAAATAGTGCCTTTTGTTAATTAAATGTTTGATTTTTGTTAAGCACCTTAATGATCTCCAAAATTTATGAAATTTGTTTTGCCATCTATCTACACCATAATAAACTTATGAGATTAATTTGGTAATTTTTGGAGCAACTGCATAAAATGACCCTTTTAAAATAATTAAGAAAAATAGAAAAAAAGTGATTAGGATTCTTGTTGTATGCCCTGTGTTGCATTGTTCATGTCAGCATCCTCATAAGCATACATCAATGCATCCGTATAGTGACCGAAGGAGAAGGCGTCAGAGTCGAAGCAGCCGGACCTACCCCTGAGGCGACCCCGAGCTCCGACACCTGCACTGCCGACCCCGAGCCTGTCCTCTTTGCTCTTCAAGGCAAGCCCCGGTGCATTTAACCCTTCCTTGGATTTATAAAATGTTTTCCTTAAATGCTTTTGAGTTAAACTACTGCATTAGGTTATAGGAGTTGTGTGATGACCTATTACCTGCATTGTTTACCTCCACCAGAAGATCCACCAGCCTTGCTTTAAAACTATTTGCAAAATGCTTAGTGATGCTATACTATAGATTTGCAATAAAATGCCATTTTCAAAAGTGTGATCACTGAAAGAATCTTTATGGGAATTTGACTTTACTTCCCGTTCGATGACTGCTTGCCTAGCTAGCATGTGGTCATTGTCGAGAAGAGGTTGTCCGCGCGTACGGTGCCGTCATGTTGTAGTCCGGGACTCAACAGTTGACACCGACCGGGACAGGGTTGAAAAACTGACAGGACTATTACGCTTGGGTGAGATATAACCAAGGTGTAGTTCTGGCTGGAAAATTAGGGACCATCCGTATGGGGGCCTGCTGGCCAAGACTTGCAACTATTCACATACTACGGAAAGCTCTGGCTCCGAGGAATCCTTTATTGGACCGACAACCGCGCACTGGGAGGGAGTGGAGAGATGGCGGAAGTAGCATGTACCCACGTGGTCGTCGTACCTGGATAGGAGTGGTGTACTGTACTTCCGGGTGGCGTAGGACCGGGCCCAATCTTGGAGGAATCGTGGTAGACGAGTTGGCATATGCAAGCTTGGGTGCTACATATGCAGTGTGGATAGGGATCCTCAGCTGAGTATTATTTATCCGGATTAACGTTGCTCCTCGGTTATGGAGACTTGGTCACTGACTGTCAACGGAGAGTGGTTCTCAACTAGGTATGTTTTTGAAAGGTAAAATGAATCTTGAACAATGAAGAATTGAGAAATACTGGAATTCTTTCAAAAATAAAACAAGGATTTCAAAATGCTTTTCTGCAAAATACTTGATCTTGCTTAAAGCCTTACCTTGACTACCTAAGCCTCTCATTCCTGAGTCTTCTCCCTTTTTCTTTAGTCGGGTAAGTCTTGTTGAGTACCCCAGTACTCAGGGTTTGTTAACCCCCCTGTTGCAGGTTTCTCCTAAGTGACGTTGATCATGATCGTGTCAGTGGGCTTGACGTGATCTGGTCGTTCTTCTTCTCCAACTTAGGTACTCCGCCTAAGTGTGGCTCTGTAATACTATTCTATTTCCACAACACCAGTTATGTTCATGTAAAAGTAACTTATTCATGTTTTATAAAGGTTATCTATCTTGCTTCCGCACTCCGATGGAATTTTATATCAACCGTTGTAATGTTGTAATTATTCCAACCTTCATGATGATGGTCCTGTGGTTCGTGGATAATTCGGGGTTCCCTCGGGAACACCCGACAGATCTTTCCTGTGATGTGGTACATGTGCACAGTCATTAGAGCTCAGGGAGACGGTGACGTGTGCGGGTGGGCCACATTACCGGGAGGTTCTGCCACAAGGGCCTAGATGCTCACAATCTCATAATGCGAGCTATGAAGATCTACAACATGAATTCCATCATAGTGGAGAAATAATTCACCGACATATTAAGGTGGTTTTCAATGTAATCCCATCTCTGACCTATAGAGTTGTGAAGCCCCCTATTGGAACTGAAACTCATTGGAAGATTAGCACAGATCCACGGTTTTTTCCATACTTTCAGAATTGTTTGGGAGCTATTGACGGAACACATGTTCCTATCACCATTTCTCAAGACAGACAGGCCCCATATAGGAATAGAAAGGGAACCTTAAGTCAAAATGTGATGTTAGTATGTGATTTTGATCTAAACTTTTCCTTTATATCATTTGGCTGGGAGGGATTTGCGACTGATGCTAGAGTTCTTAGGTCAGCCATGCTTCGAGGATTTGATGTGCCTCAGGGCAAATATTATCTCGTCGATGGTGGATATGCTAACACGCCATCTTTCCTTGCACCGTACCGTGGTGTTCGATATCACTTGAAAGAATTTGGGCGCGGCCACCAACGACCAAGCAACTATAAAGAGTTGTTCAACCATCGCCATGCCATATTGCGGAATCACATAGAGAGAGCAATTGGTGTTCTTAAGAAACACTTCCCTATCTTAAAAGTTGGAACACATCACCCCATTGAAAACCAAGTGAAGATACCAGTTGCAGCGGTGGTGCTCCACAATCTTATACGGATGCAAAATGGGGATGATGGTTGGTTGAATCACCAAACAAGCACTACAATATCTCCAAAAAATTTTATTGATCTCCCTGAAGGTGACAACCACTACAATAATGATGTGATGTCTCTTAGCAGCCAAGTGGAGGATGGTAATACAGTTAGAGATACAATAGCACTAAATATGTGGAATGACTACAGTCATAACATGTCCTAATAAATGTGAGTTTTAACTAGTTTTGAATTTTTACTTTTATTTCCTATTAGGTTCTTGTATTTACAACAACCTTTATCTTTTTTGTTACAGTAATAATGCACTAATATATCATATTCTTTTTTTGCAGTAACAATGTTTGCAAGGGGATCTCCGAGGTTAAATTTGTTGAAAAATGCAGCTGCCCAAAGAATGTCATCTCCAAAGATTTCAAGCACCAAAAAGAGAAAAACATCACCAAAAGGTATGACTGTTATAACTTGCTCAGTTCTGGCAGCTAGTGGACTTTGTATGATTTAGTGGATATGATATATGTGATCTTTGTAGACTTGTTGCAGTAGATACAAGTATGATGTGCTTCTAACTGAATAGTAGATACAAGTAGGCTTGCTACAACAAAAACTCTATTCTAATTTCTACATTTTTTATGACAGTTGGTCATTCTAGAGCAAGTTGGAATGTTGGACTTGAAAAAGCTTTAATCGACCTTCTTCATGACCATAACAATGAATGCTATAGAGGACAAAATGGATGGTCAACAGAAGCATGGAACAAGATTGTTAAATTATTCCATGAAAAGTTTCCGTATGTCAGATTTACAAAAGTTCAAATCCAAGACAAGGAGAGAGAATTAAAGAGGGAATACAAAGTTCTAAAAGTGGCGAGAAAACAAAGTGGTGCACATTGGGATGAAAAGCTGTGCAGGATAGAGGCAGATGAAGCTGTCTGGAATAGCATTATCACTCTAAGATTCCTCGTCTATGTTGCAACTATTAGTTCTTATTAAATTCTAAAAAGTATTATTGGTTTAACCTCTATTACTAATTGCTTTTCATTATTTTATTTAATAGTCTTACCCCAAGGCCAACAAATTTCGGAATAAATCTTCCCATTGTTTGAGTCTTTAGGAGAGCTATATGATGTTATGTCCTCAATGCTAGAACTTTATCTCACTGGCAATCAAACATGTCACAGTTCAAATAATCACTAGTTACTTCATTTTGTGGTGCAGGACAAACTGCTGAGGGAACCTTAAACTTTACCTCTATTGCCCCTTCCCAAGTTCCTGTCAGACAGCCTTATCAAGGTGCTGTTGTCACACAATCTTCTCAACCTGCTCTCACACAACCTGTTATCACACAACCTTCTCAAGTTGATTGTGTGAGAGGAACTTTACCTTCTCAACCTGCTCTCACACAACCTTCTCAAGTTGATCTCACACAACCTTCTCAACCTGCTGTAACACAACATTATATGCGAGAAGAAGATGCGAATTTCCTTTTTGGCTCTTTTGTACACAATGCTGAAATTGATGATGATGAATTGAGGATAGTGGAGCAGCCAGTTACAAATGATGTCGCTGCAAGGTCAAGAATGGGAAAAAGAACTGCAAGTATAAGAAACACGAATGCTACTACAAGTGACAAAACAGAAAAGGCAACACAAAGACGTCGACAAGATGAGAAGGTTGTTGAGATGATGAGAAAGTTTCTGGAAAAATAAAAGAGAAACAAGCCGAGACTGAATCTATGCAAAAGAAAAGGGCATCAACTGATGAGTACCCCATCGCGGTGTGCATTGCCCTTATGGACAACATGGAAGATCTGACTGATGATGAGAGGATTGAGGCTTATGATGTCTTCAAAGACCCACAAAACAGGACCATTTTCATGACCGCGAAAGACTCTACACGGCTCAAGTGGTTAATGAAGAAGATTAGAAGTGCGTAATATGGTACTGCTCCTCTTCCATCTTGTAGAAAATGTTTAGTCTAATTGCTTTTAAACTGTGTCTTGATCCTGCACATTTCAAAGAGAGTGAGATATCTATCTTCATGTGAACCTCAATCAGGTCCTGTGTTTCTAAATTGTTGGAAGTCCAACTTGATAATTGCAACCTGATAACAACATGATAATGAATTCTATCGAATTATCAAGTAGACGAGAGAGATAACCTTGTGAACATTATTATATGAAAGTAGATAAGAGAGGTAACTATATTAAAATAATATTCCACGGGGTCGTAAATTTTTTACCCTATTATGGCCACACATATATTAAAATATCGACAAATCTAACTATATAGAAAAAAAATATAAAGGCCATTTTATGATTTTTATCATCTATATTATGTAGTTAAGGTAATTTAATCATTTTTCAGAAAATAATAGACTACCCCATTCCAAAGCACACCAGAGTTCAACTTATCGTCCTGCAGTGCTGACAATTGTACCCACGGAGCCATGCGACCGCGCTAGCAGGATTCAAAATTTCCCACACTGCGTCGAATGGGGATTTTAGCCCAATAGCACCACTTGTTTGGCCCGTAATGTTATGTCCGTCAGATCTAGGAACAGACGGCTACAAATGCTCCTACGTCGTATAAACCAAGCACCCGTCCCTCAGGTAACCCTAACCCGCCCTCGCCCCCTCTCCCGCCGCTCGTCTCTTCCCATTCGATAGAATTACTGTAACAAAAAAGATAAACCCTAACCCGAGCATCTTTCCACGCCGCCGTTGCCGCCGCCGTACTTGTAGCCTTCCAGCCCGGTCTCGCTTGCCACCCTCCCTCCGCTTGCGCTGCTGAGGGGGGTCGCTGAGGAGAATGGGGAAGGGGAAGATTTCCAAGGAGAAGGAAATGGAGAAGAAGCCGGTGGACATCCTCGCGGGGTCCGACGAGGATTCCGACGGCGGGGAGGACCTCTCCAAGGTCCAGATCAACGAGGAGTATGCGCGCCGCTTCGAGCACAACAAGCGGCGGGAGGCGCTGCAGCGCCTGGAGGAGCGCAGGAAGCAGGGACTGGTCGCCGCCTCTGACGACTCCGAGTCCGAGTCCGAGTCCGAGTCGTCTGAGGAGGAGGACGAGGAGGCCGCCATTGCCTCGCGCCTCGTCGACCGGCGCGTGTTCGAGGTGATCCGCCGCATCCGCAGCGGGGACCCCCGCATCCTTGACAAGGACGCTAAGGTCTACTCTTCGGAGGAGGAGGGCGGCGAAGAAGCTGAGGATGCCGAGAAGGAAGGAGAGTCCAAGCAGGAGAAGAAAAAGACCAAGAAGGAGAAGCCTCTGTATCTCAAGGACGTCAATGCCCGTCACCTGCTCGAAGATGGCCCCGAGTTCGCAGCACAGTCCAGCCGGAGCAGCAGCAAGTTCGAGAGGATCGCCTATGACGAGCAGCAGAAGAAGGGATTGGAGGCTTTCCTCGAGGCACAGAAAGAAGTATTAGGCGGTGAAGACGATGATGACGATTTGTTCAAGGTGAAGTCCAAGGCTAGAGCAGGGGCTGATGACGAAGCGGAGGATGATGATGAGGAGAAGCAGACCAAGGAGCTTGCTGGTGAGGTCTTTGGGAAGGATGAAGAGCTGGATGAGAACGAGAAGTTCTTGAAGGAATTTTTTCTTAAGAGGCCGTACCTTGAGGCAGAGAAGAGGAATTCCTATCTGGATGATATCCAGGAATTGTCAGATGAAGAGGAGCTGGAGCTTCAGGAAGAATATGAGCATGCTTATAATTACCGGCATGAGGAGGCTATGGCCTCAGGGGCAGTGGTGGCAGACCGGGTAATGGGACATTCAAGGGTTGTCGAGGGGTCGGTGAGGAAGAAAGAGAGCAGCAGGAAGCAGCAGCGCAAGAGCAAAGAGGAGCGGATGGCCCGTATTAAGCAAGAGCAGGCAGAGGAGCTGAAGCATCTCAAGAATTTGAAGAAGAAAGAGATTGCAGAGAAGCTTGAGAGGATCCGAATGATTGCTGGTATTGAAGGCGACGCTGCTTGTAAACTTGGTGCTGATGACTTGGAGGAGGATTTTGATCCAGAGGATTATGACAAGAAGATGCAGGAAATGTTTGATGACGGTTACTATGAGGCTGATGATGTTGATCCTGAGTTTGGAAGTGGTGAGGAGATGGATTTGGAGAAGCCTGATTTTGAAAAAGAAGACGAATTGCTTGTGCTTCCTAAGGGCTGGGCTAGTGACCAGTCAAAAGAAGCCTCTACTGCCACTGATGCGAAAGGTGCAAAAGGGAAGATCTCTCTCAAAGACAAGGTGGAGCTTGAGAAGGAGATGGAAGAGTACTACAAGTTAGACTACGAGGACACTATTGGAGATATCAAGACTCGGTTCAAGTAAAAACAGGTTTAAGCCCAACAGTTTTGGTCTAAGAAACTATGAGATATTGGCAGCAGATGACAAGGATTTGAATGAGTATGTTTCCATTAAGAAGCTAGCTCCTTACAGAGAGGATGAATGGAAGGTTACACATCATAAGAAGCAGATCAAGGATTCAATCCTTGGATTTCAGAAGAAAGAAGGGAAGAAGGACAAATCTGGCAAGAAATCTAGGTCTGACGAAGGCGGTCCTAGTTCTTCAAAAACAGATGGGCAAGAGTCAGCAGATGTTGAGAGAAAGTCTACCAGAAGTGAACGAAGGAAGCGTCGTAAGTTGGACCTAAAGATATCCGATGACCGATTAGAGGCATTTGGAAAGAAAAATCCGAAGCGTCACAAGCGCCATTGACTTTTTTAGATACATTAAAGTACATCTGGGGAATTTTGCTTTTCTTTTTATGCATTATGGAGTGGTGAAAGTCTTAGGTTTAGCAGTCCTTGCTTCTATTTTGGGAGATGCAAAACTAGTGTTGTTTAGTAGAAGAAACATCGTTTCTCTGAAAGTTTGCAGACATTGTGTTGTGCACCTCTTTTTGTGGACCATATCTAATGTAATTGCCCTGCAATTTGCTGTGTACTCGTTTTTGTATTGCTTCGCTTTTCGTTTTTCTTGTTTCTTTCATGGATGGTCAGGTTATCCTGGTGATGAATTGGAATATGAGCTCAGTCCTTGTTGCACTTGCCTCACAATAATGTCACTTTTATTGTGATTTGTGAATGAATATGCAGTTTAGTACATGCCTTTTTTATTCTTTCTGACAACCTGATGTCTCTGATAGTATGCCCTCATGCAGATACACCTCCATTATTTCTTAACAGGATCAGTGGCCGAGCAAGGTTTCACAGCTTCTTCATCATGAATTCTCCTCAATTTTGTTTAAGAAATTGTTCCTGCCATTGTGAACTGCAACATTTATGCTTTTAAGCTGAGCTGGCGCTCACCATTGCATTATGTTTCTGAACACTTAATTCTCTCACATTTCATGTCCATGAAAAAAAGCTTAAAAACATAGGTGATGCAGGCTTCCGCCAAGGTTGTCAATGTCCCGTGCATGTTCATGGCACTCTTCAACATGGAGCGTCGCCCTTAACACTCTTCAAGATGCCTAGGCATAGTTCTTATCAAAGCAGTCAGTGGCAAGTGTTATATCTTCCGTTTATACTATACTATTAATTGTTAAATTGCCTACTGTCTTTCTTTGTTGTGTCCAGAACATGAGCAGTTTTCATCTTGTATTGTACCAGGTTCCAGTAAGATATTTGACTCTAGATTCAGAAGGACCTATTGCTGGTGAACTTGCTCTTCTTTGGTAAGAAAAAATAATTTATTACCCATCTCTTTAAAATTGAATTTCATCAATGATTTGAACAGAGCAGATTGGTTGGAGACCACACTGTATTATGTTTCCTTGTTCAAATTTAGTGATTCTCAAAAAGAAGTAATGCCTCTGTCAACAAATATGAGCCAAATTTGTCCATAAGACTTTTGGATAACTTGCCATTCAATATTATTAACTTCTCGCTATATCTTATCCTGCTATTTAATCTCCTTATTAGGTTATCCCGCTGTCCCAAAAAAGTTGATGTTGCAGGATGTTTTCCTTACCATGTGGAAGTCTGTTCTAAAATAACAATGTGCCTTATCACCTGTAAAATTTTGCTTCATCATAATATAACATACCAATTTAGAATCAATGGTTTTATGATTGGATGGTCTGTCTGTAAATTGAAATACCACACTTTAAAAGTTTAAATGCCAGTCTAGACTAACCAAAAAGGTGTGCTTGCTTCACAGAAAACATTTAGAAGTTAAATACCACATTGTTCAAGCCCGTATTTTTTCCATACAAATTAGTTTCATGATTTACATGGATAATGCATCTTGATTGTTTTGTTCAGCAAGAACTGCATCTTGTTCAGCCTTCAGTTGGAACCTTGGCAACTAAATAATATAGGTTGTTCTTTTTTTATAGTTCGTCCAAAGATGGGAAAGAAATATTAGGTTTTGATTTCTGCTAATGTACTGAGTGTGTAATATTATGACAAGCTCCATATCTTACTCACATTTATCTGTATATTAGAATGTTCTATGTTTCATAATATGGTTTGATTGAATTGATACCATCTAATAATAGTTGGTGTCCTATTTTATTCTAGCCACAGTAGTTAGCTTGTCATGAATAATTACTATTTCCAAGTACTATAATTCTTCTTTGTCTTCTACACTTATCTAAAATATATACTTAACTATAACAAGACAATTCCTAACTTAAAACTTCACCGGTTCTACTTTTTCTTGAACATTCCTTGTTTGTGGCCCAGAAAATTGTCCGGGAGGTCATCTGCCTGATCTGCGCAGTTCATCTTCAGTTCTATTGTTGTAACAATACACTTCCTTTGAGTTCCGGTGCCTAGTGCCCTTTTGAGAGTCCACACCTGAACATGGCATCAGGTTGAAGATGTGGGAGCCGGGAGGTCATCTGCCTGATCTGCGCAGTTCATCTTCAGGTCTATTGTTGTAACAATACACTTCCTTTGAGTTCCAGTGCCTAGTGCCTTTTGAGAGTCAACACCTGAACATGGCATCAGGTTGAAGATCCAACATCAGGTTCAGAGACGATAGAATGCGCCGTATGTCAGCAACTCAGTACCCTTTCAAATTGAGCGCCTTTTGAATTGAATTCAGCCATTATGTGATGGACTCTCCTCACAGGTAAGGTTACTGAATTTTACCCTATGTTATCTTGCGACAATCTGATCTCTAGTGAGATACTAGGTTTTTTATGGGCTAATACATTCATCTATTTTTTTTCTCTTTTTTATATTATTTACTGCTTTTTTAGATAGAGATTTTCTGGTAATTAATGCAAATCGTGCAGCAAATCGTATTTTTTTAGGTTGACGAGATGTGGCGTGCTAGCGAGGGAACTTGAGATGGAAATTAAGATGAATTTGAGATCTATTGATCACCATGCGCAGATGTACGAGTAAAGGGCGGAAGGGAGCACCAAGTTCAGACTAATAAGATCCGATGTACGAGTAAAGGGAGGAAGGGAACACCAAGTTCAGACTAATAAGATCCGAGTGTTCAGATGTTGAACCAACTACACATAAGCACAGGAACCGAGAAGAAACTAAGAACGATGGGATGGGCACATTGTTTCAGACTGCTGAAGTAGTGGAATCGTAGTTGATGGCTGCTCTGCTGATGCAGGAGGAGCATTGTCCATGGCTGCCGAGCTTGGAGAACGATGGGTGCTTGATGGATAAAGAAATGTGTTCTTTTCCTGTTAACTGAGGCTCTGTTCTGTTCCTCACTTGACTGAACTTTATAATATTCCAAAGACTCCAGCATGCAAGAACAACAAAAAAGAAGTTCCGTACAGTTTGTTTTGGCTATGCATAGCTGTCGCATGTCACGATCTTGTCATTACTACTATCAGGATCAGGATGTGTTGCTTAAGAAGATGTGGAAACATGTCCGTTTTTCTTTCTGGTTCTTTCCATCATGCTTGATAATTTCTCTTGTTTTGCTCACAACAGCAATGGTACAACAGGTCATATATGTGCAAAAAGAAACAATAACCAGGTGATTGGCACTCAACAGTACACACACATATATATGAGTCTGAATCCACCAAAGAAAATTGCCGGTGCCATGGCAGATACTCCTACGCCATGATCATCCACCAGATGAAACTGAAGGCTACCGATGAGGACGCGCCAGCCATGGTCAGGCGACGCCCCACGCTGCCTCCGTTGGCTGTTGGTTTGGTCACTGAAAAAAAAGTGAACAGAAGCACAAAATTCAGGTAAGGTTGAAAGAACCAAATTCAGGTACGATTGGACTAGTATCCTTGTATTCTTTTTTTTATCAGAAAGAGAAGTTTGAAGTAAGAGAAAAAAAAAACTATGCTTTGAGGAAACTGCAATCTACCGTTGATGTCATTTGAATCAAGCATTGAACCTCTCTTTTAGTGTAGTACAGGAGCAGTTAGCAGTGAAGTGACAGCAGTCAGTACAGTACCTGAAGAAGAAGAAGCAGCGCTGCCAGTGGAAGCTGAAGATGCAGCAGTACTGCCGGCGCCTGCTACAAAAATGGGATCGTCGTCATTCAGGTTCAGCACCGTCACAATTCACAGTGTACAAGTACAACTAGACGTAATTATGTTGTACTGTATTAATTAACTAGTGACACGAACTCATCATACGATACGAGACGTGATCAGAAGATGAGCTGCAGAGATCTAGCTACCATACCAGCCTACCACACGATGGACAGGCTATGGGTTTTTTTTTTTTTTTGCTAGTAACAGCCCAATGTGATCCAAAACTCTCCAAATGGAGTTTTGTTTTGTAATTACAAAGATTATTACTTAGCGTAATGTATGTACTTGTGGGAAAGGTTCTCATTCAGTCATATGATGCTCTAACCAGTCGCAGCAGACAGCAGCAGTAGTAGAAAGGAACACCACTGACGACGACACGCGATCTAGCTCTTACCTCCGGCGCCGGCGCAGGCGGAGGCGTCGGTGGTGACGTTGCATCGCCTGGCGAGGAGGAGGCCCTGCTCGGGCGCCACGCCGAACGCCCGCAGCGCGGCCCTGTTGAGCAGATGGCGCACAGGCACGCCGTCTCGTTGGCCGCGGCCTCCCTGAGCGGCCCGCAGCAGGCCGCCGCGGGCGCCGCGCGGACGTGGACGTGGTGGAGTTGAGGTACCCCGCGCACGGCACAGCTTCGCCGCGCACGACGGCACCGCAGCGCCGGACGTCCCCTGCGCGTGCGCGGATGATGGAGCCAGCGCCAGGCAGGCCACGGCCGCCGCGGCCACAGCCACGGCGGCCAGGAGGTGGGCGGCGCTCTGCTGCATTTGTGTGCTCTGCTCTGCTCTTGCGGGCGGACGGGGCGAGTGACACTGAGGTCTGAGGGAGCGATCGGTGCTGCGGCCTGCGGGTGGGGAGTTTATGCAGGGAGCGGAGGCGGCGGTGGCTGCGGCCTCGGGTCCGCCCGCCGGGCCGGTTGGTGGCGTGCCAGCGAGGCGGCGGGGATGCGACGACGGTCGGGTGGCTGGCGCGGACGCCCGTGGGCCGGAATCTTTGCGCTGTCTGTCTGGGGCTGGCTGGCGCACGCACGCACGCTCCCGGCCCCCGCCGCAGTGAGTCGTTGGATGCGGTGGGCCGCGAGCAGAACGTAATCCAGCCGTCCAGCGCCATGATGCCAAGCGTGTCGGCCTCGTCGTGGCTGTGAACTCGTCACGTGGTAGACTCGTGACTGTGATGCCGCTGCCGCCCAGTGCATTGCGTTGCGTTGCGTTGCGTACGTGTTCATGTGCCAAGCACGTTACAACTATAACGGCCCTGTCTGCTCTTCGTACTCCCTTCCCTTGGATCCGTTTCTTTTCCTACCCTTGTGTCTCTAAAATCAGAGACTGAGAGGGACACCATGTTATTAGTTCTCACACACATACACGCAGACCACGTACAATCATTCACGGCATCCATTCCAACCATACCATACATCTCTGCATGGGAACGTCTGAAAGCCTCATGCTAATCTGAATGTATGAACCCACGACCACGAACATGCTAATCCCCAACCGAACCATATAATAACTAGAAATAGCCATGTCAACGGGCCCCATTCCCCGATTCCCCGTGAGAAATTCACCCATTAGAGGATGAGGATGGTACAAATCTTATCCCTACGGAAAATTAAATGGGGAAAAAATCATCCCCATCGGATATGATGGGGACGGGGATGGTATGCAGTCCTCCGTCCCTGTTCCCCGCGGGGACCCGAAATGCTTGGACCCGAAATACTTATGTGTATTTGAGACTTATCATCTTGCTTTGCTAAGTGTCTATTTTATTATCATGTAATATACTGCTGATGCGGGGATGGGGATCCCCGCGGGGATAAATCCCCGAGCAGGGATGGGAATTCCCATGAGGATAAATCCCCGAGCGGGGACGAGGATAGAGAAGAATTGTTCTCCGTCAACCTTCACGAGGACGGGGATGAGGGAAAATTGAACAGGGATGGGGCAGTAATCCCGACGGGGAATTTCCCGTTCACATCTCTAAACAGAAACTAAGATGCATGCTCGATACCTAGAATTTTATTTAGAACTAATTGGTTTCCATTTTTTAGGCACCGAATTTCTTTTTTAAAAAAAAATCGAGGAACCTAAATCGGACCAAAAACTGAATGCCCACCCCAAGCTAGTCACCACCAGTCCTGCTCCTGCCTCCGCCCATGAATGGTGTGGGTCCGTGGGAGAGAGACCTCGAACCAATGAATGCATGCGGCAGCGCGCATGATGCATAATGATATGAGTTAGACTGACTCCAACAACATGATGGCAAATCAAAGACATATTTTCTAGTTTGAGTCACGCAGAAGAAAAGGGTATCACATCCAAATCTCGCATTCTCCAACAGCCAAAACTCATTCCCCTCCCTCCCGGCGCCGCCCTCCTTTCTCTCTCTTTCCGGCACCGTCCCTCCTTCACAGCGTCACTCCTCCATGGCTCCATCCCGGCGGCGCCCCTACTCCATCCCGGCAGCGGTACTCCCTCCCCTCTCCTCTCTCTTGGTGCTACCCCTCCCTCCGCTCCCTCTGGATCCGGATCCGACCGGCGACGACGTCACTCCTCCCTCCCCTCCCTCCCGGCGTCGCCCCTCCCTCTCCTCCATCTCTGCCCTCTTGGATCTGGGCGGCAGCGACAGTCCTCCCTTCCCTCCCTCTCGGATCCGGTGTCGGCCGCTCCCTGCAGCGAGGTCGCCGAGCCGAGCCGGCCGTGCTCCGCCGCAGTCCCGCTAGCAACGCCGGTTGCTCCTATCGCGGGCCCACCACTACGACGCCCTAGAAATTCTGCGTCGTCTCTCTCGGTGACGCTTATTTGCGTTGCGACTCGGCTGGGATGCAAAATGCATGCTCTGTTTGGGTCTTCTGTTGGACTGTGGTTTTGGGACGCAAAAAAACTGTGAACGACGCATTTTGCGTTTGGCCGGCTGGCCGGGCTCCCCCCATCCCCGTGGGTGGCATGCATCCAGCATCCACTAGCACAGAACAACACTATACAAGCGGTTCTAGACTCATTTCTACAGGTGTTTTTTCCAACACAACACATACGGTTGCTTGTGAACCGCCTGTAAAAATGGATTTCCACACTCATTTCTATATGTGTTTTTTCCAACACAGCACAGACGGTTGCTTGTGAACCGTCTGTAGAAATGGATTTCCACAGGCGGTTCGCTAACAACACTATACAAGCGGTTCTAGACTCATTTCTACAGGTTTTTTTTCCAACACAGCACAGACGGTTGCTTGTGAACCGCATGTAGAAATGGATTTCCACAGGTGACTTAGCGAACCGCCTGTGAAAATAGACATTTCCACAGGCGGTTGACATAGCGAGTCACGGTATTTTTCGCGCAAAATTCGCGGCTAACGCGGCCGGTGGGATTTGACATAGCGAATCACGACATTTTTCGCGCAAAATTCGCGGCTAACGCGGCCGGTGGGATTTGACATAGCGAGTTGCGATATTTTTCGCGCAAAATTCGCGGCTAACGCGACCGGTAGGATTCGAACCCACAACCTCAGGTTCGCGCGAAGCCTCCTCTACCACTGCCACACACACTCATATATGTTCATATACTTTTTCGGTTCCCCACATATTATACAAACTCGAGTATAATTTGCTTGTTTGAGGTCCTAAACGATTTCAAATTGAAAAGTTGTGAACTACAAAGTTTCATAACTTTTTGATACGAACAACTTTTGTATTGGTCATTTCTTCATCTGAGGTTGTTTATAAAATTTGAATTTCAAATTTGAGACCATTCAAACATATTTTTCGTTGACAAGATGACTTTAAATTAAAAAGTTGTAATTTATAATGTTTCGTAACTTTTCGAGACGAACATGTATTTCTGCAGACGATTGTCTTAACGAACCACCTGTAGAAATGGATTTCTACAGGCGGTTTGTTAAGAGAACCGCCTGTAGAAATAAGATATTTTTACAGGCGGTTGTCTTAACAAACCATCTGTAAAAAATCCATTTCTACAGACGGTTCTAGACTTGAGGTCCACCGTTTTATTTCTATAAGCGCGTGGTAACTAAAACCACAAGTAAAAAAAGAGGCGCTAGAAAAAAATATCTTTCTACCAGTGATCTACGTCGATGGAGTCGACGTGCACGCAAATCAATCGTGCCACCTCCGTGGCTCCGTATGGGATGAAGAAGCATGCCGTGCCGTGCTCGCCGCCGTCGTCGGCCATGCATATTCACACACACATATGGCGCCTAGCTCGTCTCCGATCCAGCGCCACGCGGTTCACGTGATATTGCGGATACATATACGTATGTACTCCATATCACTATCGCGAGTAGTCATGACTAGCTTGTGCTGCGTGTATGGACGAGCCTATACCTGTTCGTGGACGGTGGACACAACATGTACACTGTCTGGTACATGAGCATACATCTATCTTATGAGTTATGAAGGTCTTCTTTACCTGCACACAAAACACTCCAATATATCTATGTGGATTAGAGTGAATTTAAGTGGAACTTTAACGACATCCACTACTAGAGAACAGTTCTTTGGACGATCTATCAACTAAGCTTTAGTCTCAGCAAAAAATTGCGTCCGGGACCAAAGACTTTTAATCCTAGTTGGTAAAACCAACCGTGAACCTTTAGTCCCAGTTGGTATTACCAACCGGGACTAAAGGTCTCCAGCCTTTAGTCTGGGTTGGTAATACCAACCGAGACTAAAGGTTGACCTTTTAGTCCCAGTTGGTGTTACCAACCGGGACTAAAGGTCCTTTTAGTCTCGGTTGGTGTTATCAATCGGATCTAAAGGTCCTTCACGAGTGAATTCAAAAGGAAAACGTCCAGAACTATATCACGTGGGTTGTGTAGCTGAGTTGGTAAGTGTGCGCGAGGCGAGAGGTGTTGAGTTCGAATAATCTCATAGACGCACATTTATTTTTTCTCGTGAGAGCCTTTAGCCCCGGTTAGGAGCACCCAGGGCCGGATTGCTAGCCCCTGTTGGGAAACCGGGGCTAAAGCTGCAATAGTGATCTCAACAAACTATGTAAACTAAGGTAAATTTGTGTGCAATCAAACAAGGTCAAAGTGAGCCAGCCGGGGTCGTTAGTCTGGATTACTCGAGACGACTCTAAAACCTAACACAGGAGGTACACCTAATAACACAGGAGAACACGACGTGTGATCGATCTGATCTAAGAGAGGGCTATATATATTATATGGTACCATATTATATATATGTTAGGCATCTTATGTCTCGTTGACTTATCCATCCATATGTAGATGGGCAGATTGGCATAGTAGGCATTATGAATACGATGATGATATCCGTCCATGGATCATCTCCCATTAATTAAGTAAGTAATGGCTATGCTTGAGGGAGGTGGCCTAATCCCCAAATTAGACACTGTTTGTTGCTAGTAGATGTTCTTGTGCTTGTGGATTGTGCAGGCCGGACTGCTTCACGTGATTGGCGCCGCCGGCAACCTCTGGAGGAAACCCAAACCTCCTCCAGCCCCTTTCAGATCCTGTTGCTGCTTGTGCATGATGAAAACGAGATGCTGGATTACATCATACTCCCTCTGTTCCTTAAAAAAAATGTAATAGACTGCTTGTGCATGATGAAAAACGAGATGCTGCATGCATGCTTCCGGTCTGGAACGTACACAGCCGGGAGAACCAGGGCGAACTAACACTGATGATGTCTAGAATTTTACCATATATGTACCCCTATAAAAGATGTCTATGCACCCGCAAGCTAAGTGCACTCTCTCTGAATTACCCTGGCTTCGCCGCTGCCGGAGAAGGCGTACGGGGTCAAGGCTGGCGCGTCGTCGATTTCTGGGTCTTGAGGTTGAGACGTCGTCGGCCTTGGCCCGGCTGTAGCCTGTAGCTGTTGCGCGCCAAGGGATTTGTACATGTTGCAAATGCAGCAGGCACGGGTCAAGAGCAGTCAAGTCTCCAGATCCGCGTGAAGCAGGCATTTGACTGCTCCTAGTGCGTAACAAATGGTATGCTAACCGGTTCTGGCTGAAAGTGGATGGAATTCCAGTATGGAAACCGAGCAAGAGCGTTGAAATTCGTTGTTAGGTGTACACGTGTTGTGTGTGGCCGGCCAAACCCACGATGGTACTGGTTGCTGCTGCTAGTATAGCAAGCAGGCCAGGTACGTGTGTGTGTACCGAACGAACATTTAGGCCATATCCAACCAGTCAGGCAATTGTACCAGCTCTGCGATTACAGTACTCTGCTTGCAAAGATTGTTTTCAATGTACGTACATATAACGCTTCTTCCTTTTTTTTTCCCCCCCTTCGATATAGGAGTAGTACCAATTAAGCTACTAGTACGCTTCATTTGTGCCACTTTTCCTGGGTCATGCTAATGCTCACAAGCTTTTCGGTCTTCACACTGCGCTGCTATTGAAGGTCCAACACTGCATTACGTACTTGACATTGCAGGGTCCTAGTTTATTAAAGATTCCTTGCTACAGCATGAAGATATCACAGTGGCTATTGAGCTAATGTTGCCTGAACAAATGATGATGACGCTGAGCTTTCCGTTGGGAAGCAGGTTGGCCGGTTGCAGCTGCAGATACTGACACACATTCACACTCATCCAGCATTCCAGCTTTGGTGGTTGGCGTCGTATTCAATTTTCATCCAATCTGAGGACCATTCTAGAAATGTCTCCACTCATGTCATGTCAAATCAAAAATCGCCCCAATGTCTTTGTCCATGCATGGTTGCTGGTCCAAGCTCAAAAGCAAAAAATCCAAAATCTAAAGAAGTACTACTGCCTCCAAAAGCTTCCTTTTTTTTTTGCTTTCTAACAAATCATCTACGAAAATTGCACAAATTTCCAAATCTCCCTATATAAGGAGACACAGCTAGGTGGGTGATTACAAAGGCCATTCCAATCATTCAGGCGAACCAGCCAAGAGCCAGCAGCAGTCTCCAGTCCACTGTGCCTCCGTGATCCTGCTGCCCTGCACACTCCCCGCACCTGCTCAACTCAGCTCAGCAACCATGGCTCGCCCGGGCAGTGTTGCTCCTGCTCCCCTCCTCCTGCTGCTGCTCGCCGCCGCCGCGGCGCTCCTGGCCGTGGCGGCCGCGCCGCCGGCCGCGAGCGACTTCGTCCGCAAGTCGTGCCGCGCGACGCAGTACCCGTCGGTGTGCGAGCAGAGCCTGGCGTCGTACGGGGGCTCGGGCTCCCCGCCGCCGCAGAGCCGCGGGAGCTGGCGCGCGCCGCGCTGTCCGTGAGCGCGGACCGCGCGCGCGCGCCGCGTCGGCCTACGTCGGCCGCCTGTGCGGCTCCGGGTCCGGCTCCGGCGCCCCCAGGAAGGGCGGCGCGCCGGTGGTCGGCGTCGGCGGCTGCGGCGGGCCCCGTCCGCGACTGCCTGGAGAACCTGGCGGACAGCGTGGGCCACCTCCGCGACGCGGCGCAGGAGATGGGCGGCGCCGGGATGAGCCGCTCCGGGACGCCCGCGTTCAAGTGGCACCTCAGCAACGTGCAGACCTGGTGCAGCGCCGCGCTCACCGAGGAGAACACCTGCCTCGACGGCCTCTCCGCCCGCGGCGTCGACGCCGGCACGCGCGCCGCCATCCGCGGCAAGGTCGTGCAGGTGGCGCAGGTCACCAGCAACGCGCTGGCGCTCGTCAACAAGGTCGGGCCTGGGTACTAGCCCATGCCCCCAGGCCCAAGCCCAGCACAAATAGCCCTCGATACTAGCCCACATACACGCGTATTATAATACTTCGCCCCCGCGATGTTCACTCTCTCTGCCGTTGTATTGTTCTGCGAGATAGAAGAACACTAAAACGTTTGGCAGGGCTCCGGATCCTCTAAAAATAGCTCTGGCTCTGACTCCTATGCTGGAGCAGATTCTTTGGTGGAGTTGAAGCTATTTTGAAAAACCGTTTGGCTGAACAGCTCCTCGTATCTGTTATGAATGAATGAGATATGTCAATGTCCAAAATACCCATAGTTGAATAGTTCTTCATGTCTCTTGTAATTATATTTTATATTCCAGTATTTTCGAAATTTAAAAAATAAAAAAATATAAATTATTGACAGACAATATTAGTTGCTTGTTTATATAGCAAAGTCATGTCCAAAAAATATAAATTATTGACAGACAATAATTAGCGACGACGCCGGCGGCCGCGCAGCGGCTCGAGATCCGGTGACCAGCGGCTTGGCCTGCGACGACGCCGGTAGCCCGCGCAGCGGCTTGGCCTGCGGTGCGCCCGGCTTGGTACTCGAGAACGGCGGCGAGGTAGACGGGGGCGCCGCTGCCAACGCGCCTGCCTGCGGTTGCGCCCGGCTTGCTCCTCAGCGACAGGGAACTGGTGAAAGGATCAAGATGCCCAAGAGGGGGGTGAATTGGGCTTTTCTAAAACTTCTTGCAATAATAAAACCTATCAAGCCTCAATTAACCCCTAGTGCCTAAAAGTGTGATTCTCTTTATTCTGCCGCTATGAGATGTGATTCCCTAGGATCGGCTTGAAAGCGAGTACACATGCACACACTAAACATGATATCGGGCCTAAATGCGGTCAAATATAACAAGCTACCAATCATAGAATGGTAGAGAGTTTGGTCAACCGAGTTACCTCCCACATCTAGGTTGAGATGTCCATTTGTTGGCATTGGAGTCTTGATAGGCTTGCAATCATCCATCTTGAAGCGCTTGAGGAGGTCTTTTGTATATCTCTTGAGATATGAAAGTCCCCTCCTTCAATTGCTTGACTTGGAAGTCTAGGAAGAATGTGAGCTCTCTAATCATGGACATTTCGAACTCCTTCGACATCAAGTCACCAAATTCCTTGCAATATGCTTCATTTGTTGACCCGAAGATGATATCATCAACGTAGACTTGACAAATGAAGATCTCTCCATCAAGCTTCTTGGTAAATAGTGTGGTGTCGACCATCCCAATGGTGAAGCCCTTCTCAATGAGGAAGTCCCGGAGATGCTCGTACCATGCTCTTGGGGCTTGCTTGAGCCCATATAGCGCCTTAGACAACCTATAAACATGATTAGGATATCTAGGGTCTTCAAACCCGGGAGGTTGATCAACATAGACTAGTTCATTTATGAAGCCATTTAAAAATGCACTTTTCACATCTATTTGATATAATTTAATGTCATGATGTGATGCATATGCAAGGAGGATACGAATGGCTTCGAGTCTTGCAACCGGTGCAAAGGTCTCTCCAAAATCCAAACCTTCAACTTGAGAGAACCCCTTTGCTAGCCTTGCCTTGTTTCTAACAACCTTGCCTTGATCATCTTGCTTGTTTCTAAACACCCATTTTGTTCCAATGACTCTTGCGCCTTTGGGTCGCTCTTCAAGTGTCCAAACTTAGTTGCGGGTGAAGTTGTTTAATTCTTCATGCATAGCATTCACCCAATCCGGATCACCTAGAGCTTCATCTATAATGGTAGGCTCAACAAGAGACACAAAGGAGTGATGTTCAATATATAAAGCAAGTTTTTGAGATCGAGCCATTACACCCCTTGTTGGACTCCCTATGATGAGTTCTTGAGGATGAGCTTGTAGTAGAGGAGTAGTCCTTTGATCAACCACTTGAGGGGCCGCTTGTGGAGCATCAACATCTTGAGCTTGTACCACCATGGGAGACATGCGTATCTTCAAATGGATCTCTCCCTTCTTTGTCATCAACATGTGGTACATTTGATGAGGATGACTTGTCTATGACTTGCACATCATCATCATCATCTTTAGGCTTGATGGCTCCAACCGGCATGTTCTTCATGGCTTCCCTCAATGGTTCATCACCTACATCATCAAGATTTTCATGCTCTCCTTGAGAGCCATTAGATTCATCGAATTCCACATCATATGTTTCTTCTACCATCCCGGTGGCATGGTTGAATACTCGATATGCTTTGGACTTGAATGAGTAACCAACAAGAAAACCATTATCACATCGGCGTTGAAACTTCCCTAGGTGTTGGCGCTTCTTGTAGATGTAGCATTTGCACCCAAACACTCTAAAGAATGATACATCCGGCTTCTTGTTGTTGAGTAGCTCATAGGGGGTCTTGCCAAGGAGACAAGGGGGGAACAACCGGTTTGATGCATAGCAAGCGGTGTTGATTGCTTCCGCCCAAAATCTTTCGGGTGTAGTGTACTCATCTAACATAGTCCTTGCTAGGGTGATTAGTGTTCGGTTCTTCCTCTCAACTACCCCATTTTGTTGTGGTGTGTAGGTTGCGGAGACTTCATGCTTGATCCCAACTTCATCACAATATTGCTCAATGTGGGTGTTGTCGAACTCTCTTCCATTGTCACTTCTTATCTTCTTGATCTTCAAGTCAAACTCATTTTGGGCTCTCTTGGCAAACTTCTTGAACGAAGGGGTTGCTTCGAATTTGTCATGAAGAAAGAATACCCAAGTGTATCTAGAGTAGTTGTAACACCTCTGGTGTTTTAAAATGTAATTAACCTGACCTGTCATCATCATTAGTCAAATCATTCTTGTCTTGCATTTATGTTTGCTTAGTACTGGTGTAGCAATCTCTTTTCAAAACCCTAAAAAAAAAGCCCTAACCTTCCTATAAGGGCAAAATGGTAATTTCACCTCTGTGCCTAGCTTTGTGTAATTCTTGTTCCGTTGGATGTCTTGAAGTTTTGTTGAGTTGGCCAAAGTTCAAAAATCAAAATCAGATTTCAAATCCCTTTGCAAAACCCTGATTTCCAAACCCTGGATTTTATCCCTCTTTTGTAATTCAAAAATTATTCAAAACTTGGGGTTGGTCCAAAAAGCAAAGTTGTAGATCTGGCCAAGAGAAACAACTTTGGTATTTACAAATTTTCAAGTTTCCATACAAAATTTGAAGTAATTTCAAATTCATTCAAACTCCAGTTTTTGTCCCTTTTTGAGTTTTCAAAATTATTTCAAAAACCAATGAGTTCCAGAAAAAGTGTATATTAGCAAAGTTGTAGGTTTTGATAAAAGGAACAACTTTCATATTTGCAGATTTCCAACTTTCAATGTAAAATCAAAAGTAATTTTGAATTTATTCAAATCCCAAAGTGTTCCCTTTTCTGATTTCAAATGTGGTTCAAAAACTATTTGGATTTTGAAAATGTTCATATTGACAAAGTTGTAGATCTCCTTTTTCTGCACAACTTGGTGTTTTGTTTTGAGTTTTTCCTGTGCAGTTCAAATTTTGGGAGAAATTTGCAAAATACAGAAAGTCAAAACTAGACCTAGCCCTGTTCATCCCCTACCTCTAGCCGGCACAGAGCAGGGGGCCCGGCCATGGCGCCTCGCCGGCACTGCGCACGCCGCGTGCCTGGCAGCTGCACGCGCGCCTCCAACCTGCCGCCGCTGACCCCGTGATCATTTCGCACCCGTTCGCGAGCGCTGACCCTCGCTCCCGTCCCCTACAGTGCCCAGGGCGTCGCCGCCGCGTGGCCGTCACCGGCGAGCCTTCGCCCAGGCCCTGGGTGCACGCCCGTCCTCCCGCCGGCTTGCAATCGAGTGCGCACGCCTCGGCGAGCTCATCCACACCATCCCGTGCTCTCTACCGTCCCCGACCGTGCCTATAAAAGGGACCGCCGGAGTCCGAGCTCCTCACTTGTCTCCGCCGCCGTCGCCAGCCCACTCCGAAGCTCCGCCGCCCAACCAACTAGCCCAACAACTCCGTCTTGAGCTCGTGAAGCTTCCCCACCCCTCAATTTGGTCTCTACCGCCTCCTATCGCCCGGCGTAGCTCGTCGTTCCCATCTCCGGCGAAAACCCGGCGAGCTCGGGTTCGTCAAATACTACCTCTCCGGCCACGATCATCTTCCCCTGACCCCTGTGTCAGCTTCCTTGGCTCCGTGCGACTCTAACCAGGCCTTGCGGTCTCGTGTGTTGCGCAGGATCGTCGGAGCGCCGATCGCCGCCGTGAGCCGTCCGCCGGTCACCGTCGACCATCCTCCTCCGTCCCTTCCCTCACCTCACGAGCTCCTTAATCGACGCCGTGAGCTCCCTGAAGCCTCCATGCCCTTGGTTTCGTCTGCCGAGCCTCGCCGTGGCCGGCGCAGCAGCGCCGCCGCCGTCGGCCGGCGATCGGGAAGAGCACAGTGCTCTTTTCCTTTTCTTTCAAAAATGTGAATAGTATTGTTATTTATTTCTTTTTGTATGATTTTCTGTATTGTTCTAAAAATTTTGAAAATTTTACAATTGACTCTCTATACCATGTAGTATTTTAGAAAAATATGAAACTTGACTTTTCTGCAAGAATTTAAAAATGTAAAATCCCTCTTTTAATTAATAAATGGATGGTTTTGGGTTTTTAGAAAATCATTTATAACTCCAAAAATCATGAGATAAATTTTTGTGAGCTTCCTATGCCATGTTTAGTCTCTGGTGAAATTTTGAAGTCTTTGGAGCAAGTTGATTTTTGAGCATTTATTTTAATTGTTAAATAGTGCCTTCTGTTAATTAATGTCTGATTTTATTTGAGCACCTTCATGACCTCCAAAAATTATGAAATTTGTTTTGCCATCTATCTACACCATAATGAACTTATGTGTTTAATTTGGTAATTTTTGGAGCAACTGCATAAAATGACCTTTTAAATAATTAAGAAAAATAGAAAAAGTGATTAGGGTTCATGTTGTATGCCCTGTTTTGCATTGTTCATGCTAGCATACTCATGTGCATGCATCATTGCATTCGTATAGTCATCGAAGAAGGAGTCAAAGTCGAGGCAGCCGCTGACGAACCTGTCCCGAGGCTACCCCGAGCTCCGACAACTGCCCCGCCGCCCTCGAGCCTGCCCTCTTTGCTCTTCAAGGCAAGCCCCGGTGCATTTAACCCTACCTTGCTTTTATAAAAGTTTACTTGAAATGTTTTGAGTTAAACTACTGCATAAGTTATAGGAGTTGTGTGATGACCTATTACCTGCACTTTACCTCCACCAAAGATCCCCTGCCCTGTTTGAAAACTATTTGCAAAAATGCTTGGCATTGCTATACAATAGATTTGCGATAAAATGCCAATTTCAAAAGTGTGATCACTTAAAGAACTTTTATGGGAATTTGGCTTTACTTTCCGGCCATTGACTTGGTATCTGATCCGTACCTTGTCAATTGCGAGGAGAGGTTGTCCGAGCGCACGGTGCCGTCATGTTGAAGTCCGGGACTCAACAGTTGACACCGACCGGGACAGGGTTGAAAAACTGACAGGACTATTACGCTTGGGTGAGATATAACCAAGGTATAGTTCTGGCTGGAAAATTAGGGACCATCCGTATGGGGGCCTGCTGGTCAAGACTTGTAACTATTCACATACTTCGGAAAGCTCTGGCTCCGAGGAATCCTTTATTGGACCGACAACCGCGCACTGGGAGTGGAGAGATGGCGGAAGTAGTAGCATGTACCCACGTGGTCGTCGTACTGGATAGGAGTGGTGTACTGTACTTCCGGGTGGCGTAGGACCGGGCCCAATCTTGGAGGAATCGTGGAAGACGAGTTGGCATATGCAAGCTTGGGTGCTACATATGCAGTGTGGATAGGGATCCTCAGCTGAGTATTATTTATCCGGATTAACGTTGCTCCTCGGTTATGGAGACTTGGTCACTGACTGTCAACGGAGAGTGGTTCTCAACTAGGTATGTTTTGAAATGTAAAATGAATCATGAACGATGAAGAATTGAGGAATACTGATCTTTCCAAAGTAAAATAAGATTTACAAAAAATGCTTTTCTGCAAAAATACTTGATCTTGCTTAAGCCTTACCTTGACTACCCTAAGCCTCTCATTCCTAAGTCTTCTCCTTTTCCTTAGTCGGGTAAGTCTTGTTGAGTACCCCAGTACTCAGGGTTTGTTACCCATGCTGCAGGTATGACAGAATCCTCGATGTGTCTTGCACCCTGCTGTGTGACCATCGTCCAGGAGAGGCCGATGAGGCGAAAAAGAATAGTTGTACACCCTCGGGCTGGGTGATTTAAGTATCTTTGCTGTTCTCCACTATGTTGCCTATGTCTATTTCTATTATCAGAACTTGGTTTGTAATAACTGCACCTTAATTTCTATTTGGAACCCTGCTTTATAAAACTATTGTTATTTAAGTCTTCCGCTCTTTATTCGATATTATTTGTAAAAGTATGAAATGTTGTAACCGAATTGTGAGATGATCCTGCGGACATTGGGCGCTGATGTAGCCCAGTGATGGACAGTCTTAATTAAGTGGAACATGGGATCGGCTGTCAGAGGTGACAGGGACCTGTGGGCCATGAGATTAGGGCCGTTCCGTCACAGAGTGGTATCGGAGCATCTCACTTTAACGTTGCAGTGTTTGTTTTTGGAAAACTTCAAAAGACCTTTGAGTCCAAACAAACTAACTTGACTATTTTGAGTCCAAATCTCTACTCTTATTTGAGTCCTTCTCTATCTTGGCATATGGCACTAGCTAGTGGAACAACATGTTTAAGCCCTATGTACCTTATTTATTTATTGCATTGCTTTGTTTCCGTAGGAACGATTCATGCATCATGTCATAATCACTTAAGTTAACTTCCTCTCTAAGTTCGTTGGGGTAGTATGCCTTTACCTGTTCTTGCTAGCCTTTCCCATCCATCTTCTCTTATCCAGACATGGCTCGCATCAAGCTGACTGCCCGCAAGTCGACTGGACCCAATGGCGTGCCGCGCCACCAGCTGGCACCACGCGTTGGAGAAGAGACTGCCGAATCTTCCAATGGTCGTCGCTTTCCCCACCGCACCCGCAAGAACCTGAAGGAGGAAATCAAGAATCTGAAGGCTGAGCTGAAGAACTTGGAGCATGACTTCTACCACTCACGCCTGGAGTTTTATGAGGCACGAGCTTCCCTGGAGCAGGCCAACCGGAACACGGTTCGCGCTATCGAGTAGCGCAATGATGCTTGGATCCGCGAGGACGTCACCAGAGCCGAGCTCCATGGACTGCAGCAGTACACCGCCCAGATTGAGCAGTTCAATGATATACTTCATGAGGAGGTACACCAGCTGCACAACCAACTTCACCCCATGGCTCCACCTGTTGCTGAGGATCCTGAAGACGGAATAGTGGAGGAACCTGAAAGGATCAAGATGCCCAAGAGGGGGGGGTGAATTGGGCTTCTCTAAAACTTCTTTCAATAATTAAAACTATCAAGCTCCAATTAACCCCCTAGTGCCTAGAAGTGTGTTTCTCTTTTACTCTACCACACAAAAGATCAAGACTAAGCCACTCTAACTCTAGCAAAACAATTCAATATAGAATGAACAACAAGAAGTAATGCGGAATTGAATTGCTTGAATGTAAATGTGAAAGTAAGAGAGTAGAGATGACTCGACGATTCTTTTTGCCGAGGTATCGAGGTGGTGTCGGCACACCCCCTAGTCCTCGTTGGAGCACCCGCGCAAGGTATCGCTCCCCCTTGATCCGCGCAAGGATCAAGTGCTCACTACGAGCTGATTCTTCGCCTCTCCGGCCCGGTGAATCGCTCGCTACCGGTCACAACTTGACTTGGGTCATCCACAATGCCTCCGGATGATCACCAAGCTCTCCGATCGCCACCAAGCCGTCTAGGTGATGCCGATCACCAAGAGTAACAAGCTAGAACTCTCACTTGACCAACACAAGGCCAAGAGATGGATGGATGCACACTTGCTACTCAAATCTTACTAGGAGGTGTCTAATTCTCACAATTAGCCAATCACTCAACCTCACTAGGGCTCTTGCACTCACTCACACTCACAAGGTGTTTCTCAGCTGATGGAAGTGGCAAGAACACCCAAATGGATGGAGGGAGGAAAAGTATATATACTCCCCCAACCGGTCATCCAAAAACAGGACAAAACCGGGTTCCTGCGGGGTCATCGGACGCTCCGATGCCTAGCATCGGACGCGCCGATGACCTCGGCCAACGGTCGACTGTACCAGTTGTCAGACATGTTTACGGAGCATCGGACGCTGGGGACCGTCCGATGCCCCTGCATCGGACGCGTCCGATGCCGAAAAGACCTCTCTGGAACCTCTTTGTATGGCCATCGGACGCTGGCCCTCAGCGTCCGATGCCAGCGTCCGATGCACTGCACAGTTCACTCTCAAGTGAACAGTGACACCAGACGATCCGATGTGGCACTATCGGAGCATCCGATGGTCATCGGAGCCTCCGATGCCCACTCAACGCGCATCCGATGCCCATACCAAGGGCAAGATCCAACTCGGATCGCGACGTGGTCTTAACAACTTTTGTTCCTCTCGACATAAGGCATCTCTCTGAGCTACCTAGGGCTATGAAATAATAAGTGTGCACCACACCTACCTCAATAGACTCATCTAGGTCAAGCTACTGATTCACACCCCTCTTTATAGTACGGCCAAAGAAAAACAAAGACCTAAGACTACCTAAGTATCCTCCAACACCATGCGACACTTAGCCTAGCCTACCACCGTCTTTGTCGTCCGTCCTTTGAAAACCGAAACGATTTCCATCGCCAAGGGACATGAACTCCATATGCCCGTATCGTCGCCATTACCGTGACCTAACTCATCCCTCTGTTTCTGCAAAACACACGTTAGTCACAGTAATCTTGTGTTTCAATCCAATCACCGAAACCCATTAGGGGCCAAGATGCGTTCAATCTCCCCCTTTTTGGTGATTGATGACAACACGAGATCGAGTATAGAGAGAAGAGGTTTTCAAATCATGACATGTATGAACTTGCAATGAATAAGGGAAAATGATTAGGGGCAAGCTCATACATATCATGACAACATCCTGCACTCAACAAGTTAGAGTGAATAGCAAGTGCAAGAGTAAAGAGCTCGAATACATAACAAATGAGAATTGAGCACAAGTAGTCGAGTAAAGAGAAATGACATGTCATATCATATATCATAGTGAGCACAAACATGTCATAAGATCCATAACATAAATATGCACAAAAGATGCGATAAGTAAAGAGCGTATGTGAGCGAAACACAACATAAGATATCAAAACCCTCTCACATCACTCCCCCTATCGCCATACTCGGCCACTCTCCCCCTTTGGCATCAAGCGCCAAACTAAGCGTCGGAGGGCGGAGGTGGTGCAGACAAGTCGGTGCCGTCTCCGGAGTCCTCTGAGTGAACTCGAACTGCTGAAGGAGGGCCTCGGAGTCGGAGGACGAGTCGCCCAAAGCCTGCTGACCCTCTGTAGCTGGAAGCTGCGGAGAAGCGGTCGGTGGGCGGCTCGGACTGCTGTGCCTGCTCTGAAGCTGTCACAGTCTCTGTAGCAGTGTCAAGCTGAGTAGAGGAGTGCGGAAGCTCATGAATCGGAGGTAACTCAGCCTGCACGGTCGTCGTGGTCTCAGACTGGATGGGCTCTGTCTGCTCTGAGGACGCTACAGAACTCGGAAGAGTCTCGGTAGTGGAAGTGACTGGAGCTGTAGACGTCCGGACTGGGTCCTGTAGATCTGGCGTGGGGAACCCAGTGAGCTCACTGAAGCTGGCCGATAAGTCCCGTGTAACCGAGGTAGTCGTCGTGTAAAGGGGCTCAGTCGGCCTGGGAGTGAAGCCTGTCTGCAGCGGACTGAAGAGCGGGGCCCCGCCTGGAGGAGTGGTGAAGCTGGTGAACTGAGAAGAGCTGGGGCCCGAGAGAGGCTGCTGGTGCTGCTGACCAAACTGCGGTGGCTGACCAAACGGCTGAGGATGGACTGGTGGCTGCCACTGGAGCTGCTGCTGCGTGGTGGCTGCTGCTGCCACTGCCACTGGGGAGGTCCGCTGGCCAGTCTCTCCATGAAGCTCAAAGTCTGCTGCTGGAGGGCCATCATCTGTCGCTGCAGGGCGTCTGAACGCTCCTGAGCCTGCTGCTGTGCAAGTGCCTGCTGCTGGGCCAACCGCTGCTGCTCCTGGGCAAGCCTCTGGACGTCCTGAGTGACAGTCCGCTGCTGCTCCCTCCATCCGTGCTAGAATAGCAAGGAGCGCTGGATCGGAGGAAGCAGTACCGCTGGACCCTGCCTGGTGGTCATGTGGACGCGGCTGGTAGCGAGGCGGGAGCTGGTAGTCCTCATCGGAACTGTCCGTGGGATCCGAGACTACGTGTGGGTCACCACTCGAGATCGGCAAGCTCCTGCTCCGCGAGCGCCTGAACTACCTCGTCCTGCTGCTGAGCTGACTCTGGCACCTCAGGTCTCTGACGAGTGCTAGTCTGTGCCTGCTGCTCTGGCTGCCTGCGGTCCCGACCGTATCCCAATAGCTGACTCATGTTATACTCAGGGAATACGGTCGCTGACCCGGTGAGTGACTGACTGAGCTGTGTACCAGTGGTGGCAGCTACCTTCCAAAGTATGTATGAAATCCAATGGGCATACGGAAGCTGCCTGCGGGCCTTGATGCCCTCTGCTACAGTGTCCTCTATCTCACACAGGATCACGTCCCAAACGTCAAACTCCTGCTGCCTGATCATATATGCAAGTAACCATAGCTGCAGCCTGGAGAGACCCTCTCCGAAGCCCACCCTGGGAAGCAAGGTCCGCCTGAGGATCGCGTTGAGGATCCGAGCCGTAGGGGTAAGGTCCCTAGGAGTGCGGCTCGAACCCTCGCCGAACGGCTCTGTGAAGCACGGGCGAACCAGGTCGGTCGAGGGCTGGGCACCACCGTGAGGGCGGCGGGGTGGCTCCGTCCGGTCGTAACACAAGTCGTGGATCCGGGTCTGTGATCGTGTCAAGCCAAACCAATCCCGGATCTCGGACGAGAACAGTCTGTAGTGGTCTCCCTCAAGTGCGAACTCAATAGTCTCTCGGTCTGGGTGTACCCACAACGAAGCATAAAACTGAAAAACCCAGTCCTCAATATAGGAGCCAGACCGCCCCAGTAGATCTGCCAGACCAGGTAGGAAAGTAAGGATGGGGCGAATCTGCTCTCCTGCTGCATCCACAACTGCCTCTAGGGAACAGACACGCTGGGGTCGCAAAGAAATCCCGGCGTTCCTGTAACCCTGGTAGAAATCCTCCTGCAGCACAGTGTAGAACGACGGACCAGCCTGCTCCTGTCGCTCCCTGGGAAACCACTGCTCCACTGGCACAAGTCGAAGGGTCTGGATCTGAGAGCAAGTGGCGCCCCTGAGGTCCAGTCGCGGGATCGGCGGAGGAGCACGCCTTGACGGAGCACGTGCGCCACGCAGAGGGACATCGGGCCGAGGTGCACCGCTGTGTCCGGCGACGAGTGGACCGGCGTCGGGAACCGCCTCAGGAACCTCCTCCGCTGCCTCTGCCTCTGGAGCCTCTGCCTCAGGTGCCTCTGCTGCCTCGGCCTCTGCGACCCTGCCCTGAGCTTTCGGGCTCAACTCCGGGCGAGGTGAACGTCGTCCGACGACCGGCAGCCATGAGCGTGCCAGGCGGCGAACCGTGGCGACGCTCGACCTCCTCGATCGCTCTGCGCTGCTCGGGGGACAGCTGATCCTCAATCCTTAGTCCGCCCGCACTGCCACCTCTCTCTGCACGCTCGGCGGCGTCTGCCACTGCCTGAGCCTGAGCTGCCTCTCGCTCCTGACGTGTGCGCTTCCGGCGCACGATAAGCTTCCCCTTCCCAGGCCTCTGACCGGAAGGGGGACGACGGGAGGAGAGTCGTCGGGGCCACCACCAACGTTCTTGCAGCGCATGGCTGACAAGAACAGGTAACTGTACTGAAGGAGCTCTGGACTGCCTCGGAAAGATCACCTGCCACTGAACAGAAATCACTGACTCGGAAAACCCCTGACAAGCAGCTGACAAGAAGACCACTGGCAAGGACTCCCCCTAGCACTGAGAACCTCTGCCTCTGTCACTCGCGAGGCTTGGCCTCGATCCGTACCCGCGGGCTTGGCCCCGGGTTATCTGGCACTGGCAACTGACCAGGCTGTCAACGGCAAACCACTGACTTGCTGCGAGATGAGAGAGGATATATATAAGCACACATATAATCTAGGGAGAAGAAGACCCTAAGAAGCAAAGTAGAGGAGATAAGAAGGGAAGGGGCTGTGCTACCTGGCGAAGAACGAAACGACCCAGGCAAGAGATGAGGAATGACTTTCCGGGATCCACACGATACAACGAGGGGACTACAAAAGATGGGATCGAAACTGGGTCAAAACAGGGTGGAGCAGTCACTGGAGCATTTCGTCGAGCACCTGGAGGGCATAGAGTATGAAGGGGCGGGGAAAGGTGCTCACTGCAAGTTCTGGCTGCCGAGTGAGGGTCGCCGGAGAGGATGAATGGTGCGGTGACGAAGGATGAACTCCGGTGAGGAGAGCTCCGCGAGGAGACCACGGCCGCCGGCGAGGAGGACCAATGAGTATCCTTGCGAGCGGGTGGGGCTATGGGTGCTCGCGACGGGGAGGTGGACGGGCGAGCACGGCGAACAGCGGACGGCAGGGGAGGTCGCGCCGGCGAGCGAGCGAGCGCGAGCGGGGGTGAGTACGGCGGCGCTGCTAGGGTGAGGGTGCGGGCGTGGCGGAGCGGGCACGGGCAGGTGGGCACGAGGAGAAGACGATGGATATGACGTGTGGGACCCGTCTGTCAATAGAAGACCAACCGCGCCGCTTAAAGGAGCATCGGACGCTCCGATGAGAACACATCGGATGCGCCGATGCCTATCCAGAGAGCTCCAGAAACGCCGAAAGCGCATCGGATGCGTCTGGTGCCTGACCATCGGATGCTGGTAAGCTTCCGATGGGCATCGGAGGCTCCGTTGAGAACACATCGGACGCGCAAAATTCACTGTTTCAGCCGGGGCTGCCTACAGTGCAGGCATCGGATGCTGAACCAGCGTCCGATGCAGCGTCCGATGCTGCATCCGATGCTCTATTTGAGCAGATTTGAAGATCTCCGTTGCCGCTCCCTCTCCCAACCAAGTTCCAACTCAAATAAGAGGCAAATAAACACCAGTTGGAACCTAGTATGAGCACCCTCGCATAAACCCTCAATTTTTATAAATATTTTGCCATAGGCTACATATCATTTTTAGGTAAGGTAGGCGATAATACCCGAGGAGACAACATGTGGCCACCAAGACTAGAGGTCTCAACCATAAGGAGCCTCAAATGCTCCCCCTAGCGGTGGACGAACACAGCGGTTGTTCAAAACATAACCGAAAAGAAACGACAAAGCAACAAACATGCATATGCAATGCAAAGCGGAATTTGAATCTAGGTTGCTTGTCAATTTTGCTCATGGGTAAGCTTCTTCACACGCTTTTTAGGGCGGTTATCTTAACCACGTCTGACAAGCCTATGTGCATAGCATAATTTAAACATGGCATATGATACAATGCAATGCAAAGACAACCCCCTTTCACCTTTTGACAAAGTTACTTAGATCAAGCACATTGAGCTCACTTCGCAATCTACAAAGGGTGCTCTCATCTAGGGGTTTTGTGAAGATATCCGCCAATTGATCTTCGGTTCTAACTCCCTCTAAGGATATATCTTTCTTGGAAACATGATCTCTAAGGAAGTGATGGCGAATGTCTATGTGCTTTGTGCGAGAGTGTTGAACCGGGTTGTTAGCAAGCTTAACCGCGCTCTCATTGTCACACAACAAAGGTACCCTTTCTAGAACTACACCATAATCTAAAAGGTTTGCTTCATGTAAAGGATTTGTGCACAACAAGCACCCGCGGCTATGTATTCCGCCTCGGCGGTAGACAAGGCCACACTATTTTGCTTCTTAGAACTCCACGAAACTAGTGATCTCCCAAGCAAATGGCACCCTCCGGATGTGCTTTTTCTATCAATTTTGCAACCCGCATAATCCGAATCGGAATACCCAACGAGTTGGAAGTTAGCTCCTTTGGGATACCAAAGGCCAATGCTTGGGGTGTGCTTTAGGTACCTAAGGATTCTTTTCACCGCTATGAGATGTGATTCCCTAGGATCGGCTTGAAAACGAGCACACATGCACACACTAAACATGATGTCGGGCCTAGATGCGGTCAAGTATAACAAACTACCAATCATAGAACGGTAGAGAGTTTGATCAACCGGTTACCTACCTCCCTCATCTAGGTCGAGATGTCCGTTGGTTGGCATTGGAGTCTTGATAGGCTTGCAATCATCCATGTTGAAGCGCTTGAGGAGGTCT
This sequence comes from Coix lacryma-jobi var. lacryma-jobi, assembly GCA_009763385.1. NCBI lineage: Eukaryota > Viridiplantae > Streptophyta > Magnoliopsida > Poales > Poaceae > Coix > Coix lacryma-jobi. The sequence goes on from CM019824.1 coordinate 3,045,429, forward strand.
TTTGTGTACTTCTCTTGAGATATAAAAATCCCCTCCTTCAATTGCTTGACTTGAAAGCCTAGGAAGAAAGTGAGCTCTCCAATCATGGACATTTCGAACTCCTTCGACATCAAGTCACCAAATTCCTTGCAATAGGCTTCATTTGTTGACCCGAAGATGATATCATCGACGTAGACTTGACAAATGAAGATCTCTCCATCAAGCTTCTTGGTGAATAGTGTGGTGTCAACCTTCCCAATGGTGAAGCCCTTTTCAATGAGGAAATCCCGGAGGCGCTCGTACCACGCTCTAGGGGCTTGCTTGAGCCCATATAACGCCTTGGACAACCTATAAACATGATTAGGATATCTAGGGTCTTCAAACCCGGGAGGTTGATCAACATAGACTAGTTATTTACCATTTAAAAATGCACTTTTCACATCCATTTGATATAATTTAATGTCATGATGTGATGCATATGCAAGGAGGATACGAATGGCTTCGAGTCTTGCAACCGGTGCAAAGGTCTCTCCAAAATCCAAACCCTCAACTTGAGAGAACCCCTTTGCCACTAGCCTTGCCTTGTTTCTAACAACCTTGCCTTGATCATCTTGTTTGTTCCTAAACACCCATTTTGTTCCAATGACTCTTGCGCCTTTTGGTCGCTCTTCAAGTGTCCAAACTTGGTTGCGGGTGAAGTTGTTTAATTCTTCATGCATGGCATTCACCCAATCCGGATCACCTAGAGCTTCATCTACAATGGTTGGCTCAACAAGAGAAACAAAGGAGTGATGTTCCATAAATAAAGCAAGTTTTTGAGAGCGAGTCATTACACCCCTTGTCGGACTCCCTATGATGAGATCTTGAGGATGTGCTTGTAGTAGAGGAGTAGTCCTTCGATCAACCACTTGAGGGACCGCTTGTGGAGCATCAACATCTTGAGCTTGTACCACCATTTGATCATGGGAGACATGAGTATCTTCATTTGGATCCCTTCCATCTTTGTCATCATCAAGTGGTACATTGGATGAGGATGGCTTGTCAATGACTTGCACATCATCATCATCATCTTTAGGCTTGATGGCTCCAACCGGCATGTTCTTCATTGCTTCCCTCAATGGTTCATCTCCTACATCATCAAGATTCTCATGCTCTCCTTGAGAGCCATTAGATTCATCGAATTCCACATCATATGTTTCTTCTACCATCCCGGTGGCATGGTTGAATACTCGATATGCTTTGGACTTCAATGAGTAACCAACAAGAAAACCAATATCACATCGGCGTTGAAACTTCCCTAGGTGTTGGCGCTTCTTGTAGATGTAGCATTTGCACCCAAACACTCTAAAGAAGGATACATCCGGCTTCTTGTTGTTGAGTAGCTCATAGGGGGTCTTGCCAAGTAGACGATGGGGGAACAATCGGTTTGATGCATAGCAAGCGGTGTTGATTGCTTCCGCCCAAAATCTTTCCGGTGTAGTGTACTCATCTAACATAGTCCTTGCTAGGGTGATTAGTGTTCGGTTCTTTCTCTCAACTACCCCATTTTGTTGTGGTGTGTAGGTTGCGGAGACTTCATGCTTGATCCCAACTTCATCACAATATTGCTCAATGTGGGTGTTGTCGAACTCTCTTCCATTGTCACTTCTTATCTTTTTGATCTTCAAGTCAAACTCATTTTGGGCTCTCTTGGCAAACTTCTTGAATGAAGGGGTTGCTTCGGATTTGTCATGAAGAAAGAATACCCAAGTGTATCTAGAGTAGTCATCAACAATCACTAGACAATAGAGATTTCCACCCAAGCTAGCATATGTTGTTGGTCCAAATAGATCCATGTGAAGTAGCTCTAACTCTCTTGATGTTGACACAAAGGCTTTGGTTGGATGTGTATTTGCAACTTGCTTGCCGGCTTGACATGCACTACACAATTTGTCCTTCTCAAATTTGACATCCTTCAAGCCTCTAACCAAATCCTTCTTCAATAGCTTGTTGAGAGTGTTCATTCCAACATGTGCTAATCTTCTATGCCATAGCCAACCAAGTGATTGCTTAGTGAACAAGCATGTCTTCAAGTTGGCATCTTCGGAGGTGAAATCTACTAGATAGAGATTGTTGTATCTAAAGCCTTTGAATATCACTTGTGTATCATCTTTCTTGGTCACAACCACTTCCTTGTCGGTGAACAAGCATTGAAAGCCAAGATCACATAGTTGCCCAACGGATAGCAAGTTGAAGCTCAAGGATGCAACAAGAAGCACATTGGAGATGGTATGGTCATTTGATATAGCCACTTTGCCCAATCCTTTGACATTGCCCTTTGAGTTGTCACCAAATGTTATCTTTTCTTGGTCATCGACATTCTCTTCTAGTGAGGTGAACATCCGGGGATCTCCGGTCATATGTTGTGTGCATCCACTATCAATTACCCAATGTGATCCACCGGTCTTGTAGTTCACCTACACACACAAGAAATCAAGCTTGAGCTTTCGGGACCCAAACTTGTTGCGGTCCCTTAACTTTCTCAACTAGTGACTTAGCAACCCAAATTTGCCTTGGTCTATTCTTGTTAGGTGGCCCCATAAACATTACTTTCACTTTGCCACTAGAATCTTGTCTAAGCATGTAGTGAGCATTGAAAGCAAAGGGTCTAGCATGCTTGGGCAAGGGTGTGGGCTTTGGCTTCTCACAAGCATGAGCAAAGTGACCTTCCTTTCCACACTCATAGCATCTCCCAATCTTCTTCTTCTTTGGCTTAGTGATGCTCTTGCGTTGCTTCATCTTCTCTTCAAGAAAGCCAATGCCATTTCTATTGGTTTTCATGACGGTGTTCATGAGAAGCTCACTTTGAAGACATTGACCCTTGGTGAAGTTCCTCAAACCGGTGGTGAGGTGCTCTTTCTCTTCTTGAGCTTGTCATTCTCTTGTTGGAGTTCCAATTGAGATGGTGTCATTTTGTAGTCCCTCTCCATCTTTAATCTCTTGTTCTCTTCTTTTAGCATGTCTAGCTCAAGTGTCATGCTATAATCATCGTCATGAGATTGAATGATAACTTGCTTGGTAGTTGAAAGCTTTTCTAGATCAACTTTGAGCTTTGCATTCTCATTCTTGATCTTGACATAGTCATCATAGTGATCGGCCTCAACCACTTTCTTGCCCTTGCCACTAGCACTTTGCTCAACATGCTCACTAACCAAGTCCTCACAAGATGTTGCTATGTCACACTTAACAACAAGGTTAGGAGCATCATGTGTCTCATGTGAAAGCATATCATAAGCAATGGTGAGAGTATCATAATCTACTTTCACTTGAGTATATTGTTCCTTAAGCAAAGCATGACTAGTGGAAAGGTCACTATGCATCTTATCAAGTTTTTCATTTTTAGCTTTGAGCTCCTTGTTAGAGAACTTGAGCTCCTTGATAGTGGATGACATAGTTGCAAGTTCATCTTTTAGTTCATCACTAGCATGAATAGCATGATCACACTTTTCAACAAGAGATTCATTTTCATCAACAAGCTTCTCTTTATTTTAGCTCTAGTCTTTCTTATGATTTTAGAGTAGTCATTTAGCAATTTGACAAGTTCATCATAAGTGGGAGCCTCAAATCATCACCATCACTATCACTCATCACTAGAGACACATCATTGTTTTGTACCTTCCGGTCACCCTTGGCCATAAGGCATAGGTGTGTAGATGATGATGGTGACGGTGGTGGTGGTGGTGTAGAGGAGCCAATGACTAGAGCGGCCACCTTCTCCTTCTCATCATCACTATCTTCATTTGATGACACCGGAGGAGTCAATGTCGGTGAGCCAATCACCAACAATGTAAGCCTTCCCACCTTTCTTGTGGTATTGCTTCTTTTTCTTGCCATCCTTCTTATAGTAGGGCTTTTCATCCTTCTTCTCATCTTCACTTGATGAGTCATACTTCTTGCCCTTGTTCTTGTTCTTGTAGCTCTCTTTCTTGGGCTTGGTGCATTGATGAGCAAGATGGCCAAGCTCACCGCAATTGTAGCAATCCATTTCGGAGATTGGTCTCCTCTTGCTACTTGTGAAGAATTTCTTCTTTCTTGAGTCAAAGTTGACTCCATTCTTGTGAAGCTTCTTCAACATCTTGGTGGTCTTCTTCACCATGAGAGCAATGTTGGAATCATCTTCATCATCGCTTGTGCTCTCATGATGCACCTCAATAGCCTTGGACTTGCCCTTCTTGTCATGGCTTGCTTTGAAGGCCAAGTCCTTCTTCTTGTCGGTGGAGGAGCCACCACTTGGTGTGATGTGCATGTACATCTCATGAGCATTGATCTTCCCCAAGACTTGTGTTGGTGTAGATGTGGAAAGATCACCTTGATGTAGCACGGTCACAATGTGTCCATACTTCTCAATTGGAAGGACACAAAGAATCTTCCTCACAACATCGGATGGTTGCATTTGTGTGAGGCCAAGTCCATTTAGCTCTTCTACAAGAACATTCAACCGTGAGTACATTTCATTTGCACTTTCATTAGCATGCATATCAAAAGAGTGAAGTTTTTGCATAACTAAATGATAGCGTTCCTCACGCTCACTCTTGGTTCCCTCATGGAGCGCACAAATGTTTTCCCATAGATCATGGGCGTTTTTGTGTTCCGAACACGGTTGAACACATCTTTGCAAATACCTCTAAAAAGAATGTTTTTGGCCTTTGCATTCCATTTATCATTTTCCTCCTCCTCATTAGAGTGAGGCTTGTGCCTTCCTTGGGCTTGGCAAAGCCGGTTATGGCGGCATCACGGCATTTCACATCAACCGCTTCTAGGTACGACTCCATACGGATTTTCCAATATGGAAAGTCGTCTCCCTCAAACATGGGAGGTGGTCCATCACCTCCGGACATCTTAACTCTAGGCGGTTAAGCCTAAATCGAGAGCACGAGGCTCCGATACCAATTGAAAGGATCAAGATGCCCAAGAGGGGGGTGAATTGGGCTTCTCTAAAACTTCTTTCAATAATTAAAACTATCAAGCTCCAATTAACCCCCTAGTGCCTAGAAGTGTGTTTCTCTTTTACTCTACCACACAAAAGATCAAGACTAAGCCACTCTAACTCTAGCAAAACAATTCAATATAGAATGAACAACAAGAAGTAATGCGGAATTGAATTGCTTGAATGTAAATGTGAAAGTAAGAGAGTAGAGATGACTCGACGACGATCTTTTTGCCGAGGTATCGAGGTGTCGGCACACCCCCCTAGTCCTCGTTGGAGCACCCGCGCAAGGGTATCGCTCCCCCTTGATCCGCGCAAGGATCAAGTGCTCACTACGAGCTGATTCTTCGCCTCTCCGGCCCGGTGAATCGCTCGCTACCGGTCACAACTTGACTTGGGTCATCCACAATGCCTCCGGATGATCACCAAGCTCTCCGATCGCCACCAAGCCGTCTAGGTGATGCCGATCACCAAGAGTAACAAGCTAGAACTCTCACTTGACCAACACAAGGCCAAAGAGATGGATGGATGCACACTTGCTACTCAAATCTTACTAGGAGGTGTCTAATTCTCACAATTAGCCAATCACTCAACCTCACTAGGGCTCTTGCACTCACTCACTCACACTCACAAGGTGTTTCTCAGCTGATGGAAGTGGCAAGAACACCCAAATGGATGGAGGGAGGAAAGTATATATACTCCCCCAACCGGTCATCCAAAAACAGGACAAAACCGGGTTCCTGCGGGGTCATCGGACGCTCCGATGCCTAGCATCGGACGCGCCGATGACCTCGGCCAACGGTCGACTGTACCAGTTTGTCAGACATGTTTACGGAGCATCGGACGCTGGGGACCGTCCGATGCCCCTGCATCGGACGCGTCCGATGCCGAAAAGACCTCTCTGGAACCTCTTTGTATGGCCATCGGACGCTGGCCCTCAGCGTCCGATGCCAGCGTCCGATGCACTGCACAGTTCACTCTCAAGTGAACAGTGACACCAGACGATCCGATGTGGCACCATCGGAGCATCCGATGGTCATCGGAGCCTCCGATGCCCACTCAACGCGCATCCGATGCCCATACCAAGGGCAAGATCAACTCGGATCGCGACGTGGTCTTAACAACTTTTGTTCCTCTCGACATAAGGCCTCTCTGAGCTACCTAGGGCTATGAAATAATAAGTGTGCACCACACCTACCTCAATAGACTCATCTAGGTCAAGCTACTGATTCACACCCCTCTTTATAGTACGGCCAAAGGAAAAACAAAGACCTAAGACTACCTAAGTATCCTCCAACACCATGCGACACTTAGCCTAGCCTACCACCGTCTTTGTCGTCCGTCCTTTGAAAACCGAAACGATTTCCATCGCCAAGGGACATGAACTCCATATGCCCGTATCGTCGCCATTACCGTGACCTAACTCATCCTGTTTCTGCAAAACACACGTTAGTCACAGTAATCTTGTGTTTCATCCAATCACCGAAACCCATTAGGGGCCAAGATGCGTTCAGACCATAAATGGAACAGAGCCAGACGAGGAGAAGACGTTTAAGAACCTGCTGAAGATGTCACACGCCGAGGACGAGGACGAGGAGGTAGAGCCTGAGCTCATCCTCGAGATAAGATGACGATGAAGACATGATCATCATCGACGACGACTAACTCGTTGTGTCTGTACCATCTGCTTACCTAAAACCTTAGTCTAGGTTTGGGGGCGTTAGTCTGTCTGTTGCCAAGTCAGGCATGTATCTTTCTTTTCGTATCTTTTCCCTTTATCGGTCTGTATCATCTGTCAGTCACCTTATCAAGTCATCTGCCTTTGTATCAGTGAAGCTATCTATTAGTTGTTTCAGAACTTTGTCTATGAATGCTGAGTTCCAAGTTGCTTAAACAGATGCCTGTGAACACTCGCACCGGAGCTGGAGGTGCTGGGGATGACCGTCTCCCAAACCCTCCACCTGTCCCAGCTACCCTAGCAGAGGCCATTGCAGCCTTGGCCGCCGCTGCCAACCTAATGGCTCAAAACCAAGGACAGCAGAACATTCACCGTGGTCGCCACAACATCACCAAGAGACCACCTATGTGGATTTCATTCACCGAAACTCGTCCACCGGTCTTCACCAAGGCGATGAACCCCCTCGAAGCTGATGATTGGCTCCGCACCATGGAGCAGAAGTTTGGTCTTATCAACTGCACCGACATCCAGAAGCCACGGTTCGCTTCACAACAGCTTCGTGGTCCGGCAAGTGCTTGGTACGCCAACCTGTTGGCTGCCCAGCCAGAAGGTCATCGGTTGACCTGGAGGAGTTCCGCACTGCCTTCCGTGCTCATCACATCCCTTCTGGATTGATGAAAATGAAGCTTGATCAGTTCCTGGCTCTCCAACAGAAAGACTCCACAGTCATGCAATATGTGGGTCAATTCAATCATCTCAGCCAGTATGCCTCAGAGTATGTCAACACAGATGAGAAGAAGAGGGATTGTTTCCTCAGAGGACTGCACCCAAAGATCCGCAGGAGCTTGTCCAATAACCTGACTGGGTCTTATCACGATGTTGTTGACCGGGTTGTTGCTTTTGAAGAAAGCAATCGCCAGTACCAGGAAGAGAAGAAGAAGAAGAAAGCAGGTCAAGCAGCTTCTCTGGCGGTCACAAACGCCAGAGAGTCATCTATCACCCCAGCCACCACCACAATCGTCTACCTTACCCCAACCAGCAAGTGGTCGTCCGTACCGCGGCCACCACCCATAATGCCAACCAGCAAAGTGCCACACAGCCGAACGCCCCAGGTGTTCGTATCACCACCCCACAAACCGCCTACAACCATCTCTGCTACAACTGCGGTCAGCTTGGTCACTGGTCTCGTGAGTGCCCAAAGCCCAAGAGGTAGCTCAGAATGCTCAGAAGAATCCCGGAGGATCTCAGCAGCAGCAGCACCGTGCCCAGCAGCAACATGCCCAGAAGGCAGGATTGTCAAGAAGCACGGGCAAGTCTACTACACCACTGTCGGCGACATCCCAGAAGGAGAACCCGTCATGATCGGTAGGTTTCCTGTTGCCAATCACCCTGCAGTTGTGTTGTTTGATTCTGGTGCATCGCATTCCTTCATCAGTCATACTTTTGTCATCAAGCATGAGATATCAATTGAGGATTTAAAAGAAAGTTTCTGCATATTTTTGCCTGGAGGGCGTATAAGTACTAAGGAAGTGGTTCGCAGTATACCAGTAATGTTGGGGAACATGTATTTCCCACCACCATGATAGTGCTTCGTGATCAGGAGATAGATGTCATCCTAGGCATGAATTGGATGTGTCAGTATAAGCCATGATCGACATCTTGAATAGAGTTGTGAGAGTGGATATTCCTAACAGTACCGCCAAACTCATTCTCCAACTTCCAATGCCTCAAAAACCAGCAGCCACTCAAATAAATACCGCCTATGTTCTGGAAACCAGAGACATCCCCGTGGTTTGTGAATTCCCTGATGTTTTTCCTGAGGATTTGCCTGGTCTGCCTCCTGACCGTGATGTTGAGTTTGCCATAGAGCTAAAGCCCGGGACTGCTCCTATATCCCGCAGAGCTTATCGAATGCCTCCCAGAGAGTTGGCAGAGCTAAAAACCCAATTACAAGATTTGTTGGACAAGGTTTCATTCGCCCAAGCTCGTCTCCTTGGGGCTGTCCTGCAATCTTTGTAAAGAAGAAAGACAAGACTCTCAGAATGTGCATTGATTATCGCCCACTCAATGAGGTCACCATCAAAAAATAAATATCCCTTGCCTCGTATTGATCTTCTCTTTGACCAGTTAGCTGGAGCCAAAGTATTCTCCAAGATTGACCTCAGATCTGGTTACCACCAAATAAAGATTCGTCCTGAAGATATTCCTAAAACAGCTTTCACCACCAGATACGGCCTATATGAGTACTTGGTCATGTCCTTCGGTTGACCAATGCACCTGCCCACTTCATGTATCTCATGACTCTGTTTTCATGCCAGAGCTTGATAAATTTGTGGTCGTGTTCATTGACGACATCCTTGTCTACTCAAAAACCCCTGAAGATCACGCCGAGCATCTTCGTATCGTTCTATCCCGTCTCAGAGAACATCAGCTGTATGCCAAGTTCAGTAAATGTGAGTTTCTGGTTAGATCAGATACAGTTTCTTGGTCATGTACTATCCCTGAAGGTGTGTCAGTTGACCCTGGTAAAGTGGCAGACATTCTGGATTGGAAGCCACCTACCACTGTTCATCAAGTCCGCAGCTTTATGGGAATGGCAGGATATTATCGTCGATTCATCCCAGATTTATCAAGAATCGCCAAGCCTATCACCGAGTTAGTAAAGAGTTCTGTGAAGTTTGTCTGGTCACCAGCCTGTGAGCAAGCCTTTCAAACTCTGAAGAAACTGTTAACTACATCACCAGTGCTAGCCCAGCCGAACATCGAGAAGCCCTTTGATGTCTACTGTGATGCATCTGGTACTGGTTTGGGCTGTGTTTTGATGCAAGAAGGTCGAGTGATCGCTTATGCCTCCCGACAGCTTAAGCGACATGAAGAGAATTATCCAACTCATGATCTCGAGTTAGCAGCAGTAGTGCATGCCTTGAAGATCTGGCGTCATTATCTGTTGGGCAGTACCTGTAATGTGTACACTGATCACAAAAGCCTGAAGTATATCTTCACTCAAGAAGAGCTGAATATGAGACAGAGAAGATGGCTTGAGTTAATTAAGGACTATGATCTTGAAGTGCATTATACCATCCGGGTAAGGCGAATGTGGTCGCCGATGCACTCAGTCGCAAGTCTTATTGCAACTGTCTGATGAAGAAACCCTATGATTCTTCTTTATGTTATGAGCTGGAAAAGTTGAATATTGAAATGATTCCGCAAGGAACTCTGAGTAATATCAGAATAGAAACCCCCTATCAGAGAGCAGATCATCGCTGCACAAAAAGATAACCCTGGAATCAAGCACATCATCGAAAAGGTCCAATCCGGAAAGGCTGATTGTTTCAGGATTGATGATGCAGAAGTAGTATGGTTTAAGAATCGGTTAGTAGTCCCTAAAGTGCCTGAGTTAAGAAAGTTAATCCTTGATGAAGCACACTTGACTAGATTCTCCATCCACCCCGGCAGCAACAAAATGTACCAGGATTTGAAGCAGCAATTCTGGTGGACAAAGATGAAGGTTGAGATCGCCCGGTATGTCGCTCAGTGTGATACCTGCCAGAAAGTCAAAGCCGTGCACATGAAGCCCGGAGGAGAATTGCAACCTTTATCTGTACCTGCTTGGAAATGGGACGATATCAGTATGGACTTTATCAATGGTCTACCCAAGACATCAAGAGGTTTTCATTCCATATGGGTGATCGTGGATCGCCTCACTAAGCAAGCTCACTTCCTGCCAGTGAAGACCAGTTACACCGTCCCCACTTATGCCACTTTGTACAAGAACAACATAGTAAAACTCCATGGCATACCCAAAACCATTATCTCTGATCGTGGTACCCAGTTTGTCGCAAAGTTCTGGAAAGCGTTCCATGCCTCACTTGGAACCAAGCTCTTGCATAGTACAGCATATCATCCACAAACAGATGGACAAACTGAGCGAGTCAACCAAGTGTTAGAGGATATGTTGAGAGCATGTGTGCTCACCTTCGCAGATACTTGGGATGACTGTTTGCCCTTGGCAGAGTTCTCATATAATAACAGTTACCAAGAGAGCATCAAAATGGCACCCTTTGAAGCACTGTACGGCCGCCGTTGTCGTACACCTCTCAGTTGGTCTGAACCCGGAGAAAGGGAATTCTTTGGAGTTGACCTAGTAAAAGATATGGAAGAGAAAGTCAAGCAAATACAAGAGAACATGAAGATTGCACAGTCTCGACAGAAAAGTTATGCTGACAAGAGACGTCGACCTCTGCAGTTCGAGATCGGGGATTATGTGTACCTGAGGGTCTCACCCACCAAAGGAGTCACTCGTTTTGGAGTCAAAGGAAAGCTAGCACCCCGCTACATTGGTCTGTTTGAGATTCTGGATCGTTGTGGCAAGGTCGCTTACAAGCTGAGTTTGCCCGATCATCTTTCAGCAGTTCATAATGTGTTTCATGTCTCCCAACTCAAGAAGTGCCTCCGAGTACCTGAACATGTGGTTGAAGTTGAAGGCGTTGAGCTAGAACCCGATCTGTCAAACACTGAGTATCCAGTTCGCGTGTTGGATCACAAGGATCGTGTTACCCGAAGAACCACCACAAGATGGTACAAGATCCAGTGGAACCAACACTCTGAAGAAGAAGCCACTTGGGAATCCGAAGACTTCTTGGCGAGGAACTATCCCGACTTTCTCGAATCTCTGTAGATGTAAGGTTTTGCCTTTTCCTTCTTAAGACGTGGAATCTCGGGGCGAGATTTCTTTTAGGGGGGGAGGCTGTAACACCTCTGGTGTTTTAAAATGTAATTAACCTGACATGTCATCATCATTAGTCATTAATCATTCTTGCCTTGCATTTATGTTTGCTTAGTACTGGTGTAGCAATCTCTTTTCAAAACCCTAAAAAAAAAGCCCTAACCTTCCTATAAGGGCAAAATGGTAATTTCACCTCTGTGCCTAGCTTTGTGTAATTCTTGTTCAGTTGGATGTCTTGAAGTTTTGTTGTGTTGGCCAAAGTTCAAAAATCAAAATCAGATTTCAAATCCCTTTGCAAAACCCTGATTTCCAAACCCTGGATTTTATCCCTCTTTTTTGTAATTCAAAAATTATTCAAAATTTGGGGTTGGTCCAAAAAGCAAAGTTGTAGATCTGGCCAAGAGAAACAACTTTGGTATTTACAAATTTTCAAGTTTCCATACAAAATTTGAAGTAATTTCAAATTCATTCAAACTCCTGTTTTTGTCCCTTTTTGAGTTTTGAAAATTATTTCAAAAACAATGAGTTCCAGAAAAAGTGTATATTAGCAAAGTTGTAGGTTTTGATAAAAGGAACAACTTTCATATTTGCAAATTTCCAACTTTCAATGTAAAATCAAAAGTAATTTTGAATTTATTCAAATCCCAAAAGTGTTCCCTTTTCTGATTTCAAATGTGATTCAAAAACTATTTGGATTTTGAAAATGTTCATATTGACAAAGTTGTAGATCTTTTTTTTCTGCATAACTTTGGTGTTTTGAGTTTTTCCTGTGCAGTTCAAATTTTGGGAGAAATTTGCAAAATATAGAAAGTCAAAACCTAGACCTAGCCCTGTTCATCCCCTACCTCTAGCCGGCACAGAGCAGGGGGGGCACGGCCATGGCGCCTCGCCGGCACTGCGCACGCCGCGTGCCTGGCAGCCGCACGCGCGCCTCCAACCTGCCGCCGCTGACCCGTGATCATTTCGCACCCGTTCGCGAGCGCTGACCCTCGCTCCCGTCCCCTACAGTGCCCAGGGCGTCGCCGCCGCGTGGCCGTCACCGGCGAGCCTTCGCCCAGGCCCTGGGTGCACGCCCGTCCTCCCGCCGGCTTGCAATCGAGTGCGCACGCCTCGGCCGAGCTCATCCACACCATCTCGTGCTCTCTACCGTCCCCGACCGTGCCTATAAAAGGGACCGCCGGAGTCCGAGCTCCTCACTTGTCTCCGCCGCCGTCGCCAGCCCACTCCGAAGCTCCCGCCGCCCAACCAACTAGCCCAACAACTCCGTCTTGAGCTCGTGAAGCTTCCCCACCCCTCAATTTGGTCTCTACCGCCTCCTATCGCCCGGCGTAGCTCGTCGTTCCCATCTCCGGCGAAAACCCGGCGAGCTCGGGTTCGTCAAATACTACCTCTCCGGCCACGATCATCTTCCCCTGACCCCTGTGTCAGCTTCCTTGGCTCCGTGCGACTCTAACCAGGCCCTTGCGGTCTCGTGTGTTGCGCAGGATCGTCGGAGCGCCGATCGCCGTCGTGAGCCGTCCGCCGGTCACCGTCGACCATCCTCCTCCGTCCCTTCCCTCACCTCACCGAGCTCCTTAATCGACGTCGGTGAGCTCCCTGAAGCCTCCCATGCCCTTGGTTTCGTCTGCCGAGCCTCGCCGTGGCCGGCGCAGCAGCGCCGCCGCCGTCGGCCGGCGATCGGGAAGAGCACAGTGCTCTTTTCCCTTTTCTTTCAAAAATATGAATAGTATTGTTATTTCATCTTTTTGTATGATTTTCTGTAATGCTCTAAAAATTCTGAAAATTTTACAATTGACTCTCTATACCATGTAGTATTTTAGAAAAATATGAAACTTGACTTTTCTGCAAGAATTTAAAAATGTAAAATCCCTCTTTTAATTAATAAATGGATGGTTTTGGGTTTTTAGAAAATCATTTATAACTCCAAAAATCATGAGATAAATTTTTGTGATCTTCCTATGCCATGTTTAGTCTCTGGTGAAATTTTGAAGTCTTTTGAAGCAAGTTGATTTTTGAGCATTTATTTTAATTGTTAAATAGTGCCTTCTGTTAATTAATGTCTGATTTTATTTGAGCACCTTTATGACCTCCAAAAATTATGAAATTTGTTTTGCCATCTATCTACACCATAATGAACTTATGTGTTTAATTTGGTAATTTTTGGAGCAACTGCATAAAATAACCTTTTTAAATAATTAAGAAAAATAGAAAAAGTGATTAGGGTTCATGTTGTATGCCCTGTTTTGCATTGTTCATGCTAGCATACTCATGTGCATGCATCATTGCATTCGTATAGTCACCGAAGAAGGAGTCAAAGTCGAGGCAGCCGCTGACGAACCTGTCCCTGAGGCTACCCCGAGCTCCGACAACTGCCCCGCCGCCCTCGAGCCTGCCCTCTTTGCTCTTCAAGGCAAGCCCCGGTGCATTTAACCCTACCTTGCTTTTATAAAAGTTTACTTGAAATGTTTTGAGTTAAACTACTGCATTAAGTTATAGGAGTTGTGTGATGACCTATTACCTGCACTTTACCTCCACCAAAGATCCCCTGCCCTGTTTGAAAACTATTTGCAAAAAATGCTTGGCATTGCTATACAATAGATTTGCGATAAAATGCCAATTTCAAAAGTGTGATCACTTAAAAAACTTTTATGGGAATTTGGCTTTACTCCCCGGCCATTGACTTGGTATCTGATCCGTACCTTGTCAATTGCGAAGAGAGGTTGTCCGAGCGCACGGTGCCGTCATGTTGAAGTCCGGGACTCAACAGTTATGGAGACTTGGTCACTGACTGTCAACGGAGAGTGGTTCTCAACTAGGTATGTTTTGAAATGTAAAATAAATCATGAACGATAAAGAATTGAGGAAAACTGAATCTTTCCAAAGTAAAATAAGATTTACAAAAAATGCTTTTCTGCAAAATACTTGATCTTGCTTAAGCCTTACCTTGACTACCCTAAGCCTCTCATTCCTGAGTCTTCTCCCTTTTCCTTAGTCGGGTAAGTCTTGTTGAGTACCCCAGTACTCAGGGTTTGTTACCCATGCTGCAGGTATGACAGAATCCTCGATGTGTCTTGCACCCTGCTGTGTGACCATCGTCCAGGAAGAGGCCGATGAGGCCGAAGAATAGTGGTACACCCTCGGGCTGGGTGATTATAAGTATCTTTGCTGTTCTCCACTATGTTGCCTATGTCTATTTCTATTATCAGAACTTGGTTTGTAATAACTGTACCTTAATTTCTATTTGGAACCCTGCTTTATAAAACTATTGTTATTTAAGTCTTCCGCTCTTTATTCCGATATTATTTGTAAAAGTATGAAATGCTGTAACCGAATTGTGAGATGATTCTGCGGACATTGGGCGCTGATGTAGCCCAGTGATGGACAGTCTTAATTAAGTGGAACATGGGATCGGCTGTCAGAGGTTGACAGGGACCTGTGGGCCATGAGATTAGGGCCGTTCCGTCACAGTAGTCATCAACGATCACTAGGCAATAGAGATTTCCACCTGTAACACCCCGGGTGTTAAATTAATTAAAATAAATAGAACTTAATAAGAAACTGGCCAAAACCCTAGATGGAGGAAAATCTAACCAGATGTTTGTTGCATTCATGCCGTTGCACAGTTTTATTGGGTGAAAAAGAATTTATTAAATCTCGTATAGGGCGAATCGAATTTATTCTATTTAGAAAACAAATAAAAGCTTTGTAAAAGTTTTATAAATTTCAAACTCAAGTTTTATTTGCAAAACCTAGGGAAAATGTTTTCAAAATATTTCAAATTGTTTTGATTTCAAAAGATTTGAATCTGAATTCAAGAAAGTTTGCAATGTTTGAAAATCTGGAAAAACAAAAGAAAGAAAGGCAACTGGGCCTTCTCTCCTCCCCTCTGTTTTTTTTCCAGCCGGCCCGCTCCCTCACCCCTCACCTCATCCAAACCGGCCACGGCCCAGCGACTGTGCGGCCCAGCCGCTGGCTCCCCTCCCCTCCTCTCCTCCCACTTCGCCTTGGGCCGAGCCCAACCGGCACCCGCACGGCCTGCTACTCCCCGCGCGCAAGCAGCAGCGCCCCGCCTCCCTCACCGTCACTGCCAGGCGGACCCTGCCCGCTCCACCCTTGCACCCACTGACGAGCAGGCCTGCTCGACAGTTCTCCCTCCCCAACCTCCGTCCGCACTACGCGGCTTGCGAAGCCGCCATCGCCCTCGATCTGCAAACACCGAGTCTTGCGGCCGCGTCCTCCTCTTCGCCTTATAAGAACCCCCAGGAGCTCATCTGCTCGCGCCGCCGCCACCGACTCCTCCTCCCCATCCCCTCCCTCACCACATCACCCCTAGCTACTGCTGCCGCCGCCATATAGCCGCGTCGGGCCAAAGCTCGTCGGCCTCCGTCCTCGCTCACATACAGACGGGCGCAACAAGACCACCTCGGAGCTCCGTCTTGAGGCAAGGGAACCCTCGGTAACCTCCTTTTCCTCCCTTCCCCTCTCTGCATAACGGCGTCGTTCGTCAGTGCTCTTCGGCGAGGCTATGCCCGCCCTACTACCGTGCGCCTCGTCCTGACCGCGCCCCTCACCTCCCCATCTGCCTCTCCGGCTTCGCAGCGGCGTCGCGACCTCATCCCACAGCTCCCCGACGCATCGACCGATGGCCGTATCGTACTGCCTCGCCGTGCAGAAAAGCTCGCCGGAGTCGCCACGGAGCCGCCACAACATCCACTCCCCTCGGTGCACTCCAGCCGTCGAGAACCCTGCCATCTTAACCGTGGTGAGCTCCTCGTGCTTCTCCGATCTTTCCCGTGCCCTCTCGTGCCTTGAAGACCAAAACCGAGCCACTCCGGCGAGACCACTGGCGGCGCTAATGGCCTCCACCGCCATCGGCATTTCCCCGACCGTCCGCACCGCACTACCGCAACACGTCGCCAACACACCAGCACCCCTCCAGTAGGCGCACGCGAATGTACGACACGGTGCGAGCAGCATTCTGCTATGCTAGCTCCTGTTCGTTCGTTGTTAGCTTGCTGACATCACCTCCACATCATGCCTAGCTAGTATACCGATGTTTTTCCTTTAGAAAAGAAAATCCAAAATACTTTAGGAATACACCCCTACGTATCTTATATCAACAGCTAACCAGAACCATCCATCTCCTTTGTGAACCTGGTCCATCGTGAACTACTCTCACAGATCTTCCCCGGTTCATGGACCGTGGACCGAGTGCGCAGCATAGTGCACCACGTACTTCAAAAGAACCCCTGGCTTATTTGATAATCAACCCGCAGTACATGCACACTGTTCACGGAGTCTTGATTTTCTTTCGATCAAGCCCTTGCGTTTCTACCGAAATGAGGCCCGGTCCAGCCAGCTGCTCTTTTCATTTTTATTTATTTAAAATCCAAAATCAAGTTCAGATTATTTATAATTTTGCCACTCAGATTCAAAAGCCCATAACTTTCACGTTTTAACTCTGATTTGACCCATTCAACTTGCGTTAGATTCGTCTCGTCGAGCTCTTCGCAATAGATCTATTTACGTTCTGTTTTCGTAATGCTGGAGTACTGTTATTTATATGCTTTGTTTGGGCCATGTTTGGTGTTTGATCCAGCGAGTGCGAGCTACGTGGAACCTCCAGATCAAGTCTGTGCCTTTGTTGATTCGACCCAGCCCGAAGGCAAGTGTTCTTGAACATCTTGCACCTATACTTGATTTTATTTTGAGTTAGAGTAGTTAGATCCAGTAGATGCATGCAGTCTTAAATTGAATCCCATGATATGGTTTATTAGCACTTGACTATATTTTCCTTGACACCTGGTTTGGTTTGTGTTGGGTAGAAGTCATGCTTAGCCCTGCTGTCTTGGGATGGGGAGCTGGTTTTATAATTAATTCTGATTAATGATCTATGGAACATGTGGACTGGTAATGAGTAGTATGGTGAGTAGGTAAATCCGGCAGGATGGACCGTACTGGTGGTTTTTGTGCCGTGCGACTCGGCAGCTGTATTTGGTTTTTGGTTCTGGGCTCGTGCTAGATTATCCTGCCTGGATCCCTAGGACCCGGTTCTCGAAGCCTGTAACCCGGCTTAACAGCGCAGCCATGAGATCTGGATGGGCTGGACCTGGCCAATTAATTAGTTTCCTCTAAGTTATGCTACACGGGGGTTGTATAGTGGCTCAAGAGGGGTCCCTTGGGGTCGTTGACTTATGGACAGGGGAGAAACCTTAGAGTACGTGTAACACAGACTTGGAGGGGCTTTGTAAAGGCCTTGCGGTGCAACCCGCTATGCACCTCGGCAGTGTATAGCGTGACGGGATCTGCACGACTCATGGGTAACGATGTGCAACCTCTGCAGAGTGTAAAACTGATATATCAGCCGTGCTCACGGTCACGAGCGGCTTGGACTTCTTCGAGATTAGTTGGTGGGTTGGTTCCAGTTCGTTAGAGAAGCCTTATGTGGTTATTAGTCTCATATGACATGGGTACAGAGGCTTCTTCTACGCAGGTTACTGCTTGGTACGGGAGTGACTCCCAGGCTCGAGCGCGGACCTGGAGTTATTACGGAAGGTAGCTCTCTATGTCGTGACGTATGGAACTAATACACATAGGACTCCTTGAAACGGCCTGGTTCGGGTCATCTGATGGACTTCAGGTGTGGTTTGCCTGATGGACTTCAGGTGTGGGTACTTGGTGCGACTCCAAGTGCGGTTGCTTGGTGTGACTCCAAGTGTTGGTTGCTCGGTGTGACTCCGAGTGTGGTTTGCTCGGTGCGACTCCGAGTGTGGTTACCGTTACTTTTGGAGACTGTGGATATAACCTAGTAAATAGGAGCATAGGAAATAGGATTTAATAGGATGGTTGCTTTAGGCGCTTGAGTCAAACAGAGTCAGCCTACCATTGTTTTTAGCCTCATAAGCATATATTTCCTACACTTGCGGAGTACATTTCGATGTACTCACCCTTCCTCTTTGAACCCCCTGCTACCCCACCCAGACGTTGGAGTCTACGACGCGGAGTAGGAGTACCCCGAAGAGGACAGATACGACCCCGACAACTCGTACCCAGAAGACGGTGGATACGATCCAGACGACTTGTACTAGGATGGCGCAGCCCCCGGTCGACCTTCCTGTGGAGATGGCGTCCAGTTTCCGCGAGTCTACATTAGAGTTAGACTGAGAGTCTGTACTTTTTCTTTCAGACCCGAGGGTCATTTTTGTAATAAAGTTCGATATTATTAATAAAGCATTGTTTTGATATTTACTATGATGTGGATATATGTATGAAAATTGATCCTGGCATACATATATTGTGCTCCAATTTTGTTCTTAAAATTGGGGTGTCACACCACCCAAGCTAGCATATGTTGTTGGTCCAAATAGATCCATGTGAAGTAGCTCTAACTCTCTTGATGTTGACACAAAAGCTTTGGTTGGATGTGTATTTGCAACTTGCTTGCCGGCTTGACATGCACTACACAATTTGTCCTTCTCAAATTTGACATCCTTCAAGCCCCTAACCAAATCCTTCTTCAATAGCTTGTTGAGAGTGTTCATTCCAACATGTGCTAATCTTCTATGCCATAGCCAACCAAGTGATTGCTTAGTGAACAAGCATGTCTTCAAGTTGGCATCTTCGGAGGTGAAATCCACTAGATAGAGATTGTTGTATCTAAAGCCTTTGAATATCACTTGTGCATCATCTTTCTTTGTTACAACCACTTCCTTGTCGGTAAACAAACATTGAAAGCCAAGATCACATAGTTGCCCAACGGATAGCAAGTTGAAGCTCAATGATGCAACTAGAAGCACATTGGAGATGGTATGATCATTTGATATAGCCACTTTGCCCAATCCCTTGACATTGCCCTTTGAGTTGTCACCAAATGTTATCTTCTCTTGGTCATTAACATTCTCTTCTAGTGAGGTGAACATCCGGGGATCACCGGTCATATGTTGTGTGCAACCACTATCAATCACCCAATGAGATCCACTGGTCTTGTAGTTCACCTACACACATAAGAAATCAAGCTTGAGCTTTTGGGACCCAAACTTGTTGAGGTCCCTTAACCTTCTCTACTAGTGACTTTGCAACCCAAATTTGCTTTGGCCTATTCTTGTTAGGAGGCCCCATGAACATAACCTTCATCTTGCCACTAGAGTCTTGTCTAAGCATGTAGTGAGCATTGGAAGCAAAGGGCCTAGCATGCTTGGGCAAGGGTGTGGGCTTTGGCTCTTCACAATCATGAGCAAAGTGACCTTCCTTTCCACACTCATAGCATCTTCCAATCTTCTTCTTCTTTGGCTTAGTGATGCTCTTGCGTTGCTTCATCTTCTCTTCAAGGAAGCCAATGCCATTTCTATTGGTCTTCATGACGGTGTTCATGAGTAGCTCACTTTGAAGACATTGTCCCTTGGTGAATTTCTTCAACCCGGTGGTGAGGTGCTCCTTCTCTTTCTTGAGCTTGTCATTCTCTTGTTGGAGCTCTAATTGAGATGGTGTCATCTTGTAATCTCTCTCCATCTTAAATCTCTTGTTTTCTTCTTTTAGCATGTCAAGCTCAAGTGTCATGCTATACTCATCATCTTGGGTCTCAACAATGACTTGCTTTGTGGTTGCAAGCTTCTCAAGATCAACCATGAGCTTTGCATTCTCATTCTTGATCTTGATATAATCATCATAGTGATCGGCCACAACCACATTCTTGCCCTTGCCACTAGCTCTTTGCTCATCATGCTCACTAACCAAGTCCTCACAAGATGTTGCTATGTCACACTTAACAACAAGGTTAGGAGCATCAAGTGTCTCATGTGAAAGCATATCATAAGCAATGGTGAGAGTATCATAATCTACTTTCACTTGAGTGTATTGTTCTTTGAGCAATTGATAACTAGTGGTAAAGTCACTATGCACCTTATCAAGTTTCTCATTTTTAGCTTTGAGCTCTTTGTTAAAGGACTTGAGCTCC
The DNA here is from genome assembly GCA_009763385.1 of Coix lacryma-jobi var. lacryma-jobi. Lineage (NCBI taxonomy): Eukaryota > Viridiplantae > Streptophyta > Magnoliopsida > Poales > Poaceae > Coix > Coix lacryma-jobi. The sequence continues at coordinate 3,065,731 of CM019824.1, forward strand.
TTGATAGTGGATGACATAGTAGCAAGTTCATTTTTTAGCTCATCACTAGCATGAATAGCATGATCACATTTTTCAACAAGAGATTCATTTTTCATCAACAAGCTTTTCATTTTTAGCTCTAGTCTTTCTTATGATTTTAGAGTAGTCATTTAGCAATTTGACAAGTTCATCATAAGTGGGAGCCTCAAATTCACCATCACTATCACTATCACTAGAGTCATCATCGTTTTGTACCTTCCGGTCACCCTTGGCCATAAGGCATAGGTGTGTAAATGATGATGGCGACGGTGGTGGTGGTGTAGAGGAGCCAATGACTAGAGCAGCCACCTTCTCCTTCTCATCATCACTATCTTCATTTGATGAGCCACCAGAGGAATCAATGTCGGTGAGCCAATCACCAACAATGTAAGCCTTTCCACCTTTCTTGTGGTATTGCTTCTTCTTCTTGCCATCCTTCTTGTAGTAGGGCTTTTCATCCTTCTTCTCATCTTCACTTGATGAGTCATACTTCTTGCCCTTGTTCTTGTTCTTGTAGCTCTCTTTCTTGGGCTTGGTGCATTGATGAGCAAGATGGCCAAGCTCACCGCAATTGTATCAATCCATTTTGGAGATTGGCCTCCTCTTGCTGCTTGTGAAGAACTTCTTCTTTCTTGAGTCAAAGTTGACTCCATTCTTGTGAAGCTTCTTCAACATCTTGGTGGTCCTTCTCACCATGAGAGCAATGTTGGAATCATCTTCTTCATCACTTGTGCTCTCATGATGCACCACAATAGCCTTGGACTTTCCTTTCTTGTCATGGCTAGCTTTGAAGGCCAAGTCCTTCTTCTTGTCGGTGGAGGAGCCACCACTTGGTGTGATGTGCATGTACATCTCATGCGCATTGATCTTTCCCAAGATTTGAGTTGGTGTAGCGGTGGAAAGATCACCTTGATGTAGCACCGTCACAATGTGTCCATACTTCTCAATTGGAAGGGCACAAAGAATCTTCCTCACAACATCGGATGGTTGCATTTGTGTGAGGCCAAGTCCATTGAGTTCTTCTACAAGAACATTCAAGCGTGAGTACATTTCATTTGCACTTTCATTAGCATGCATATCAAATGAATGAAGATTTTGCATAACTAAATGATATCTCTCCTCACGCTCACTCTTGGTCCCCTCATGGAGAGCACAAATGTTATCCCATAGATCATGGGCATTCTTGTGGTTCCGGACGCGGTTAAACACATCCTTGCAAATGCCTCTAAAAAGAATGTTTTTGGCCTTTGCATTCCACTTCTCATTTTCTTCCTCATGTGGCGTGAGGCTAGTGCCCTCCTTGGGTTTGGGGAACCCGGTTATGGCGGCATCGCGGCATTTTACATCAACCGCTTCTAGGTACGACTCCATACGAATTTTCCAATATGGAAAGTCGTCTCCCTCGAACATGGGAGGTGGTCCATCACCTCCGGACATCTTAACTCTAGGCGGTTAAGCCTAAATCGAGAGCACGAGGCTCCGATACCAATTGAAAGGATCAAGATGCCCAAGAGGGGGGTGAATTGGGCTTTTCTAAAACTTCTTGCAATAATAAAATCTATCAAGCCTCAATTAACCCCCTAGTGCCTAGAAGTGTGATTCTCTTTATTCTACCGCACAAAAGACCAAGACTAAGCCACTCCTACTCTAGCAAAGCAATTCAATATAGAGTGAACAACAAGTAGTAATGCGGAATTGAATTGCTTGAAAGTAAATGCGTAGGTAAAGGAGTTGAGATGACTCGACGATCTTTTTGCCGAGGTATCGAGGTGTCGGCACACCCCCTAGTCCTCGTTGGAGCACCCGCGCAAGGGTATCGCTCCCCCTTGATCCGCGCAAGGATCAAGTGCTCACTACGAGCTGATTCTTCGTCACTCCGGCCCGGTGAATCGCTCACTACCGGTCACAAGCTTGCTTGGGTCATCCACAATGCCACCGGATGCTCTCCAAGCTTCACGATCGCCACCAAGCCGTCTAGGTGATGCCGATCACCAAGAGTAACAAGCTAGAACTCTCACTTGACCAACACAACGCCAAAGAGATGGATGGATGCACACTTGCTACTCAATTCTCACTAGGAGGTGTCTAATTCTCACAATTAGCAAATCACTCAACCTCACTAGGGCTCTTGCACTCACTCACACTCACAAGGTGTTTCTCAGCTGATGGAAGTGGCAAGAACACTCAAATGGATGGAGGGAAGGAAGTATATATACTCCCCCAACCGGCCATCCAAAAACAGCACAAGACAGACATTCTGCGGGGGCATCAGACGCGCCGATGCCTAGCATCGGACGCTCCGATGACCTCATCCAACGGTCTATTGTACCTTCTTGTCAGACTGTTTAAAGGGACATCGGACGCTGGGCAGCGTCCGATGTGGATTTACCCTCTCTGGAACCTCTCTGTATGGCCATCGGACGCTGGCCCTCAGCGTCCGATGCCTGCGTCCGATGCGACATTCAGTTCACGCTCACGTGAACAGTGGCATGGGCGCGTCCGATGTGAACACATCGGCGCGTCCGATGCCACGCACCAGACTAAACTCTAGTCGGGGTGAGCATCGGACGCGTCCGATGCCCACCTGGCCAGCGTTCGATGCCCGTTACAAGGGCAGACTCAACTCGGATCGCGACGCGACCTAAACAACTTTTAATCCACTCAACTTAAGGCATCTCTCTGAGCTACCTAGGGCTATGAAATAACAAGTGTGCACCACACCTACCTCAATAGACTTATCTAGGTCAAGCTACTGATTCACACTCCCCTTTATAGTACGGCCAAAGGAAAAACAAAGACCTAAGACTACCTAAGTGTCCTTCAACACCATATGACACTTAGCCTAGTCTACCACCGTCTTCGTCGTCCATCCTTTGAAAACCGAAACGATATCCATCGCCAGGGGACATGAACTCCATATGCCCGTATCGTCGCCATTACCGTGACCTAACTCATCCCTGTTTCTGCAAAACACACGTTAGTCACAGTAATCTTGTGTTTCATCCAATCACCGAAACCACTAGGGACCAAGATGCGTTCAACTAGAACCCGGCCTTCACGGACCTCGTCACCGACTTCTCCCGGAGCAGCGCAGAGCAGGGCGACGGTGAGGAGCAGCGCAGGTGAGGAGCAGGAAGGTGGGTTCGGAGGAGAGCCTGGGAGCGCTCGGTTTGGCTGGGGGAGTGGATAAGGTTTGGTCAAGTGGAGGAGACGATGGCAGAATCTTGTAATTCTTGTGAAACTTGGGAGCAAATGTGTACATCATCTGTTGTATCTGACAAGGGAGCTGGTAGAAGCTTGTTTTTTTGGCTCCGGCGGACTCCTCATTTGTGTGAGAGCGCAAAACCGGTGGATTTTAGGTGGGAGCTCCTCAGACAAATATGTTTGGTACTCGGAGCCAAAAAACAGCTCTAGGAGCTGGTCCAGAATCTCTACCAAAGGGGCTCTAAGTGTCATCGTTGTTAACATTGATATATATGGTCTTTGAAACATAAATTCTTTTACGTTACCCGATTGATCTTTGTCCAGTGCGAGCGAGGGGACACTTATTTTTAACAGGGTAGAGTAAATATTGCTTTTCACTCAACACCGCTTTTTCTAATGCTCGATGCCTCAAAGTGTTTATTTTTGTGGGATTCTTTTCATAAAAGACGAATTACGATATACTCCCTCCGTATAGGAAATAGATGATATTTTGGACATGTATTCCGTCAAACATTGCGAATATAAATCATGAATAACTTATAAGTTGTTGAAACTATATAAATGGATTTGTCTTGAAAAATACTTTCATAAAAAATATTTGTATCACTTTTTGATAAATATTCTTTAGTATAAAGGGAGTCAAAGTTATACTTTGGAGACCGTATCGATATCCAAAACGTCGTATATTTCCTATACGGAGGGAGTACTCATTTTTTAGATTGGAAAATGGAAAGAAGGATTCTGTCTTTTTTTTTATTAGATAATATATAAAAGCAAAATGTCACTCCAATGAACGCTTGCATTTTTGATAACTTTAGAAAAAAAAGTATATTTTAATTATTTGTTATATAACATGGATGATGCTTCTCCCAATGGAATATATACGAACCTTCCATGGCAAAAAAAATGATCAACTTATATAGAAGGAAATATATTTAATTTGGAGAGGGCTCGTGGTTAGGATAGGACCACACTTCTCACTGCCTCTATCATGATTGTTCATTTGTGGATTCAAACTTGTGTTCCCCTAAGGCCCTAAGCACCGGAAGACAAGCTGATAGCGATATGTGAACAAGGTTGGCAAGCTAAATTAATGGTAGCCGTCGTAGCGTTGTTTGATACCGCTCAGCTCTGTACTAGTGAAATTATTTTTTGGGGTTCTGTATTGAGGAGCAACTTTGTCCATCAGTGAAGTTACACTTTGTCAAATCGTCAAGATACCAGAATATATAAATTAAAAAAAAAAGGAGCAGCTAAATCGATGACTATGCTGAATGTTTTTGGCCGGTTAAAGTGTGTGCATTCATGATCGAGAGCTCTGACTTAATAGTAGTGGCAGTTGTGATTTTGTGAGCTATCTATACACGGCCCTGCCTTAACCGATGAGTGAAATTAAGGATGCAGGTTTGTAGTCCATGCGGCAGATCGAGCGCAAGATGACGACCTGTGTCGATCGATCGGAGCCGACAGTAGTAGCTAGCTGTTTGTGTACGTTGAAGCCAATGCAAACTTTTTATCTGAAATTGGCAGCAGCGCGTGTATGTGAAAAGCAGTACGTACTGTACGTAGATATATATAGGATGCACGTACTGCGATGATGCTAGCAAGCATAGTAGACACCATCACACCACCACACCACGTGCGCGTCGTCTTCTGCGAATTCGGCCGGGAGGCCGCCGCCCCGTTCAGACGTTAGACGATCACCCAGCCACAAATTCCAGCAGGCAGCGAGCGAGAGGAGGCAGCAGCTCCGAATCCGATCGATCCCTGCTTGGCCCCTGCATTGCCTGTTCAGTTTGATCTGATCTGATCTTGTTAGCAGCAGAGTAGAGGGGAGAACGAACGAGAAGCAGCTTGGGGAAGGGGAAGAACAAGATAGGCGAGGATTGGGTTCGTAATTAAAATATTAGGGTTCATTACAATGCTGTCCTCCTTAGGACGACCTCACAGATACATATAGTTTGCCCATTCGAGGCCGTGCACTCTCACGCTGGGCTTCCGCATCCTTTTGGGCCTGTTTGGAATACACTGGGCCTCCTCGTCCTTGGAGTCTTCAGGCAGTGGAGCATGGTCAGGCTGGCTGGCGCTGACATTCACCTCCACTTGAGAACCAGCGTGACCCCAAGCCGGAGCCCTGGGAAATTGTTGGCGAAGATGCTCCAGGGGCTCCCAAGTCGCCAATGACAACGGCATATGAGACCATTGGATCAGGCCTTGCTCAACGGGGTGAGTGCCGTCGGACCAACGGCGCTGTAGAATACGGACCGGAACCTGAAATGCCACCAAATCAGACGGAGGAATGGCACTTACAGTTTGAGCACCCGGGGAAAGCTTCAACTGAGACACATGGAACACCGGATGAATTGAAGCGGAAGGAGACAGCTGAAGACGGTATGCAACCTTGCCGACACGCTCCAGAATACAATACGGTCCAAAGAACTTAAAAGCCAGCTTATGGTGTGCTCGCCGAGTCACGGAAGACTGAACATAAGGCTGAAGTTTCAGAAATACGAGATCACCAACAGCAAACTGTCGTTCAACACGGCGTTTATCAGCCTGTCGCTTCATGCGCTCCTGTGCACGCAAAAGATGTTGGCGTACCAATTGCTGCATGAGGGCTCGCTCTTGTAACCAGTCTGACAAGTCAGGAACGGGAGCAGCAACTGAAAGATCCAAACCCAGGTGTCTTGGAGAAACGCCATATAGAACTTCAAATGGGGTTCGGCCCAATGCTGAATGAAGGCTAGTGTTATACCAAAACTCAGCCAAAGACAACCATTGAGACCAACGCCGAGGGCAGGCTTGAACAAAACATCTCAGGTAAGTCTCCAAACATTGGTTGACACGTTCCGTTTGCCCGTCACTTTGTGGATGATAGGCTGTGCTCATGCGCAGTTCAGTGCCAGCCATACTGAATAACAGCCGCCAGAATTTACTCGTAAAGACCCGATCACGATCAGAAATGATAGCACCAGGAAGACCATGCAGCTTGTAAACATTGTCCAAAAACAGACGAGCCACAGAAGCTGCTGTGAACGGATGCCTCAAGGGAATGAAGTGCGCGAACTTAGAGAACTTGTCAACAACAACCAAGATAGCGTTGAAGGTACCAGATTGCGGAAGACCTTCGACGAAATCCATGGATATTACCTCCCAAGACTGCCGAGGAACTGGAAGGGGTTGCAACAATCCAGGATAACCAGCACGATCCGGCTTGGCCTGAGCACAGACAGAGCAAGCCTGGACGTGAGAAAGAACATCTTGCCGCATCCCAGGCCAATAAAACAATTGGCGCAGCTTGTGAAATGTGGCTGGAGCGCCAGAATGGCCCCCGAGGGAACTGTTATGCAGAGCAGCCAACACTTTGTGTTGAAGGTCCTGATTTGAGCCTAACCAGATGCAGTCGTGGTAGAATATGATCCCATCCTTCAACTGAAATGGTGGCTGCGCGGCAGCATCAAGCAGCAGCTGAGACAAAAGGCGCTTAGCAGCAGGATCAGATGGGTACCATTGGCGGAGTTGATCAAGCCACGTGTGTACTGGTGAGGAAACATGTAACTGAAGGCAATGAGCGCGACGGGACAGAGCGTCGGCCGCCTGATTATCAGAACCCTTGCGGTAAACCACCTTATAACGGAGACCCAACAGTTTAGAAAACACCTTCTGTTGCCACGGAGTGTGAAGACGATGTTCATTAAGGTGGATGAGGCTGCGGTGATCGGTGTGGATGACAAACTCTGAATGCAGCAGGTAATGGCGCCACTGGTCCACAGCCAAAAGAATAGCCAAGTACTCTTTTTCGTACACAGACAGACCCTGGGTTCGGGGTCCTAAAGATTTGCTGATAAATGCCAAGGGGTGTCCATTTTGCAGCAGCACAGCGCCCACACCCGAACCAGAGGCATCAGTCTCCAAGTGGAATGGCTGTGAAAAATCTGGGATGCCCAACACTGGCGCAGAACAAAGGGCCTCCTTGAGAGCCGAGAAAGCCGAGTCCTGAAGGGAAGTCCAGCCGAACAAAGTGTCCTTTTTCAGCAGATCATTCAGTGGTCTGGCGATAATGCCGAAGTGCTTGATAAATTTACGGTAGTAGCCAGCCAACCCCAAACATCCGCGAAGTGCCTTGACATTAGAAGGAATAGGCCAGCTGGAAATTGCTTGAATCTTTGCAGGATCAGTTGCCAAACCACGTTCACTGATAATGTGACCCAGGTAAGAAATCTCACGCTTGGCGAACTGACACTTGGAGGGTTTAACCTTCCAGTGGTCGGTCTCCAGCCACTGAAACACCAACCGTAAATGATTCACATGATCCTCAAAGCTGCGGCTGTAAACGAGAATATCATCGAAGAACACGACCACAAACTTGCGAAGTCCTGGTGCCAGGGTTGTATTCATGGCATGCTGAAACGTACCAGGCGCCCAGTAAGGCCGAAAGCCATAACCTGGAACTCATACTGCCCAAAATGAGTCTGGAAGGCTGTTTTATGTTCCTCACCGGGCTAAAGGAGAATCTGATGGAATCCAGCACGCAGGTCGAGAGTTGAAAACCAACTAGTGTGAGTCAATTCATCAATAAGTTGATCGAATACGGGCACAGGAAACTTAGACTTAGCAGTAATGGCATTCAGCTGGCGGAAATCCACACAAAAACGATATGTGCCATCCTTCTTTTTAACCAACAAGACCGGAGACGAGAAAGGACTCGTGCTAGGTCGGATCAAACCCTGCTCAAGCATCTCCTTGACCTGGGTCTCGATTTCATCCTTCAGGCGAGGCGGGTAACGGTAGGGACGGATAAACACCGGTTGGGCGCCAGGTAACAAGGGAATGGAGTGGTTACAAGACCGCGAAGGCGGCAACTCAGTGGGAACTACCAACACAGATGGGAACTGATCCAGAACTGACTGAATAGCAGGGTGAAGAGCAGCTGTCCGAGGATGAGGGTCAGACGACTCCGGCAACTGGCAGACCTGAAGGACGAGCTGGTCAGGTAAGGCGGCATCCAGGCCCTGAAGCAACTTCCACTGTCCCTCATATGGAATCATCAGCCATTTCTGCTGCCAGTGAACTTGCATAGGGCTCAAGGACTCCAACCAGTCCATGCCAATAATCAAATCATAGAACCCGATGGGCAGAACACGGAAGTCGGTCTTGAACAGGCAATCCCCAACAGACCAAGGCAACTGAGGAAGAAGGGTTGAACTGAGCAAGGTACCACCCCCAGCCACTCGGACTTCGCTCTGAGCAGGAACAGAAGTCACCTCTTGAAGTTGAGCAGACAGAGCCGAACTTATAAATGAAGCAGAACTGCCGGAATCTACTAGAATCCGCACATCGCGGCCCTGGACAACACCCTTTAAACGCACAACACGTGCAGAAGAAGTTGAGCCCATTGCAGCCTTAGAAAGAGCCAAAAACAACTGCGACGAATCAGCCTGAGTATCAACAATTTCGTCCTCGGCTTCGTCAGCATCCCCAATTGAATCCCAGAGAGCCTCAACTGCCAGCAGTACCTCAGGAGGGCATTTGTGATCCCGAGCCCACTTCAAACCACACTTGAAACACAACCCCAGAGCACGCCTGTAGGATTTGAGGGCAGCGAGCTTGGAGTCGACAGACGAGGATTCCCTTAGCTCGGGTGGAGGGGGAACCTTGTCATGTCGAGGCGGTGGCGGCAGCGGCAAGGCCCCTTTGCCGGCTGGCGTCAAGCGTGAGGAAGATTGCCAATCACCGAATCGCGGATTCTTCATGGAAGAAGAAGATGCCACCTCTTCCTGCAACAGAGCCAAAGTAGCAGCAGTATCCAAATCCTTTGGGCGTTGAACGAGCACCACAGATTTAATATCAGAGCGCAAACCATCAACAAACCGCATGGTAAAATAGAGCTTGTCATGTTTGGGAGAATAGGCTTTCAATTGGTCGACTAACTCTGTGAAACGAGATATGTAATCGGACACCGATGAGATTTGTTTAACATGGAACAGTTGGCGAATCAAGGATTCGTGCCGGTTACGATCAAAACGATCATGAATCTGGGCACAGAAATCCTCCCAAGACCAATCAGGCACCTGAGACTCCACGGATTGGTACCATAAAGATGCGGCACCATCAAAATGCATCTCCGAAACACTAATCCAAAGTGAAGGCTCCACGAAATACATTTTGAAGTATTTTTCGGCGCGAGTGCGCCAACGGCGTGGGTTCTCGCCATCGAACCGAGGAAAATGTACTTTAGGCAGGCGACCAGCGGGGTTTAGTGGGCGAGAGAGATCATGTTGATGGGTGCGAGGGTGTGGGTAGCTAAAAGGGGGTGGGTGCTGGGAATAACGGGACGGATCAGGAGAGTCAGGGAGTGGGGTGTGGTAGGGGTTGGGAAAAACAGGAACTGAACCATGAATTGGAATGGGCGAATGAAGAACAGGTGGAGGAGGGTTTGAGGTCATACCATTGGCCGGGATAGGGATCCAGGTCGAGACGACCCCGGACCCCTGATCCCGTGGAAACATGTCGACGCGGTGCCCAACGACGGGCTGATCGGCGGTGAACCCGGCAGGAAAATGATCGGCCGCCTTGGCAGGGGAAGGTGGAAAACCGGCGCGGTGAGGCATTCCGTCGAACATGTCGCGAGCGCGGGGGCCTTCCCGCTTCAGAACCGCCTGGCGGACGTCGTACAACAGATCCTCCACGCCAGGACGCCAGGAAGCGAGATCCGCCGTTGCGGCTTCGAGGGAGGCGACGCGGTCGTCGCGCTCGTCCTTGATGTGGGCGACGCGGAGGGACTCGAGATCCTCGAGGCGCTGGGCAAACTCCGCATCACGGTCGGCGTAGGCCGCCTCGAGAGTGGCGAGACGCGCAGTCACGGCGAGGGGTTGCGGATCAGCCGGGGCCGACTCCAGATCCGCGAGGCGCTTCGACAGCCCTGCTCGAGGTCGTCAAATCGCCGGGTCCAGCGCTCATCCTGCTCATCGAAGCAGCGATGGAGCTGGGCAAGCTCATCGAAGAGCAGCTTGAAGTTGGGATCCATGGCACCACGGGAGCGCTGAAAGCGGGTGAAGTGGGGATGGGAGGGTTCCAGGATGTCGCGAACGAGTCTCTGATACCAATTGTTAGCAGCAGAGTAGAGGGGAGAACGAACGAGAAGCAGCTTGGGGAAGGGGAAGAACAAGATATGCGAGGATTGGGTTCGTAATTAAAATATTAGGGTTCATTACAATGCTGTCCTCCTCAGGACGACCTCACAGATACATATAGTTTGCCCATTCGGGGCCGTGCACTCTCACGCTGGGCTTCCGCATCCTTTTGGGCCTGTTTGGAATACACTTGGCCTCCTCGTCCTTGGAGTCTTCAGGCAGTGGAGCATGGTCAGGCTGGCTGGCGCTGACAGATCTGAAGTGGACACACGCGCTCAGCTCCCTTGACAGTGACAGTAGTAGCTGTATCGGAGGTCGGTGTACTCTCTAGTTGCAGTTGTGTTGCAGGTTTAATTTGGCGCCGGAAACAGTGTGACAGGCTGACCGTATGCCGTTGGGGCGGAGTACCGAGTAGTACGTCGACATACTCAAGCGTGCACCAGACAGACAGACAGACAGATAGAAGAGCCAGGGCTATTAACCACGTACTAAGCTGAGCTTCTTCTTGCGAAGATTAAGGTCAGAGCCTCAGGGAACTACTACTTCAAGTAGTAGTGTACTGCTGTTGTTTCTTAATTAATTAATTCATCATGTATGTGTGTACTATCTATCTGTATGCAATGTTGCTATATAATTAAAGAAAAGGTTAAGGAAGTGTCGCGATCGATTCCTGCCAGCATTATTCATTCGTCAACGATTACAGAAAAGAGTGCGACGACGGCTCCTCGACGGCATCTGATGCTGCACAGTCTACGGAGCCCGGTGGTACGTGCGTGGCTTGTCTGGCTTCCTTCAGCCAAATCGATCTGCTTGAGCTGCCTAGAAACTGACCTGTGTGTACAGTACGTGTGTGTCTTTGCAAGTCGATACCACACGTCCATCGATCTCTCATCCCATTACATTATACTCCGTCTCATGCTCTCATGCTGACTTGTCCATCCACTTCCACAGATGGGCAGATAGCTAGGGCTTCCTAATAAATACAAAATAAATAAAATAAAAATTGGCAGATATACGATCATGCATGCATATGTCCATGGAATGAAGGAGGATCTCCCATTAAGACAATAATAATGGCTAGCCTAGCCTAGCCTAGCCTAGCCTTGAGGAAGGTGGCCTACCGAGCCGGCGACGACCCCAAACTCGACAGCGGTGTTCGTTGTAGCATGCAATGAATTGAGCCACGCACCAGCTGGGCAGTGTGCGTGTAGTGTACAGTATGCATGGCCTGTACGTATGCAGTGAGTGGTACATGTCTACTAGTACATGCTGCACTGCTAGCATAGGCACCATCACGATCACGTGCCTGTCTATTCTTCAGCAAAGCAACGCGAGATTCTCGACTTGAGACCCACAGCCGCCAGATTTCGGTATAGGCAACTAGCGTCAGGGATGATCGGACGGAGCCTCGCAATGCAACGGGTTGGTGGCCGGAGTTGAACATTTTCGCTTTTCTCTTCTCATGACACCATTCAGCCATTATTCAGCTTCAGCTATAGCATACGTACATACTGTACAGAGTGCCTGCTTCTGCAGGAAGAGGCAGCAGCAGTGGTTCGATCACGTCATTTGCGCCGGCAAACCTTCAGCTCTGAAGCAAACCTCCAGCCCCATTCATCTCAGATCCTGTTGTACGCTTGAAAACGACAGATCGATGCTTTGCTTGCCGGCCGCTTGCGTTCGTTGCTACACAGCCTATATATACAGCACGTAGACTATGGAGATTACATTATTGCAGTTACAGTATACTCAAGCCGCCGCTCGTCGTTTCGGGCAGGTTCGGCGCCGCAAACTGCGCGAGTTCCTGCCGGCTGCCGGGTGGAGTGCACGCACTGCACGTCGTTGACAGATCGATGATGGAGCAGTAGCCAAGATCGAGACATAGACTAGCACCACAGCAGGTAGCTATTAGCTACTCCTCGGTCCCCGTTGGTGTACGTACCACGTATTTGACTTAATTTGTAGAAAATATGTGCAATATTTATATCTCCAAATAATTTTGTTAAAAAACTAGATGTAAAGATCTTTCCAATAATACTAATTACTTAGCATAAATATTAACATATTTTAATATATAATTATCGGTAATTTTTTTCTCGGGAAGCGAGAACGACACTTATTTAGGGACGGAGGGAGTACGTTTCTTGCCAAGATTACTGTGTACTGTAACAGGGAAGCTCGCTCCCGGCATGCGCGCAGCTAGCGGGTTCGTAAACGATAGCAGAAATTCAGAAGAGAGTCCTTATCCAGATCGAGTGACATACAGTACTATCATACGGAGTACGTACATTGCTCGGCAGCAGGTACAGTCAAGAGCAGTCATATCAAAGTGTCGTCCAGATCCGCGTGAAGCATTTGACTAATGCGTAACAAATGGTATTCTAACCGGTTCTGCCTGAAAAGCGGATGGACTTGGGGCATGTTTGGTTGCCCACCACATATGGCCACACCTAATGTTAGGCTCGCCACAGGTACTATGGCTAGCGTTTGGTTCACTCTCAAAGTAAGGCTCGCCAGAGTCGAAAGATGGACTCGCCGCAACTTTCTGCCTTCAAAGTGTGGCGAGCTTTTGCTCCGCCCTCGCCACAACCTGCTTTGCCGCGGCATCCATGGCCACTCTTCCATCCGCGTCGTAGTCACACGCAAGAGCGCCGTGGTCGGGCGCCGTCGTGCAGCTGCTGTCGACGGTCCCCGTAGCAGTCCCACATGAGGACGTCGTAGTGGCACGCCACCGCGCAGCTGGCTTCTGGCCGTCTCGCCGCAGTCGTGCCGTCGGAAGGATGGAAGCAGACACACAACGGTGAAGGATGGTGGACGGTTGAGGAGTACAACCGCAATAGGAGATGCGCGAGGTATGAGGCCGCCGGGGAGCTGGGACGCAGGAACGCTGGTGTGCCGCCATCAAGCTGTGGGGATGCGGCAGTGCGCGGCCGTCGGGGCGTGGTAGTGCGCGGCCATCACAGGGGTGCGGCTGTGCAGTAGATGGATGAGAAGATAGGCTGCGTGTGGGCGGTGGAGAATGAAGAAGATAAGGCTGCCTGGGGGGTGGGTGCGGTGGATGAGGTAGAAAGAGAATAAAAGGACAAATAAAATAAGTAAAAATAAGAAAAGAAAATTAGAAAAATAACCACATATCTATTATAGTCTTAATTTTTATAATTATTCTTAGTCTATTTGGAATATCATATTAACATAATGTGATCTAAATCATATATGTTACTTTTATAAAATTTTTATGGCAACCATCCAAACAATAACCACACAATTTTTGCCACAGTTTAGTAACAAACCAAACGGTTTAATTTTGCCACAGAGTGTGGCAAGCCATAGTGTGGCAAATACTTAACTTTAGGCGTGGCAAACTATGGCCGGCAACCAAACAGACCCTTGGAGCTTCAGAAAGAGCAAGATCGAGCGTTGAAATTCGTTAGCGTGTGCGTGTGTCAGTGTGTGTGGCCGGCCAAACCCACGATGGTACTGGCAGTAGTAATTGCTACGGCGGCAAGGTACGGTGTGTGTGTGGACCGAACATTATTTGGCCATATCCAACCATCTTCAGTACCACCGTTCATCAGGCAACAATTGTACCAGCTCTCTGCAATTACTTGCAAAGATTGTTAATGTTTCTTCCTTTTTCTTCATATAAATACTATATAGTACAGTAGTCGTACCAAGCTAGTCTGCTACTCATGCCACTTTTTCTGGGTTAATTACAATAATGATGACAAGCTTTTCGGTCTTCACACTGTATATCAATCATGGAAAAGCCACCTAATTAACCACTGCTCGACTAATACTAATTATTTCTCTCTCTTTTTGACGAGAAATAATTATTTCTCATTGATCCAACATTGCGTCACAACATACCATTACAGATCCTATATATTCAGATCGTAGCTACAGCAGCATGGAAAATCAGTGATTAGTGAGCTAATGCTGATACCTGAACAAATGATATGATGATGAACTTTCAGTTGGGTTGGGAGGCAAAGGCAGCCGCTAAAATGCCGTCAGCATTCATACCGAGCTGATCCGTTACCAGGACACATCTCTGCAGGTCCAGGTGGGCCGACAAAGAAATAGCAGCCCCGTCCTGGCCCATCACGTGCACACATTCACACTCACCTCTCCTCCTTTTTTTTTTTTAATCGAGACAACCTCGGAATTGCTAGCATTTCCGCGACGGAATCCCCGCGGGCGCGGGGAGGCTTGGTGGTTGCCGTATTTAATTCTCACACGAGACGAGGACCATTCTAGAAATGTCTCCACTCATGTCAGATCAAATCTCCATTGGCGATTTGTCCATGCATGGTTGACGATGGTCCAACCCCCGAAAGCAAAAATCCAAAATCAAAATATAATATAATATAACACTGGAGTACTACCTCCAAAACTTTTTTGCTTTTCAAAAAAATCGTCTCTGGAGTTTGCACAGATTTCCAAATCTCCCTATATAAAGGAGACACGACGAGGTGGATGATTACAAAAGCCATTCAATCATTCAAGTGAAGCAGGCCTAGAGCCAGCACTCTCCACTGTGACTCCGTGATCCGCCTGCCCTGCCCTGCTGCACTGCTCCCTGCACAGCTCAGCAGCCATGGCTCGCCCGGGCAGTGGCTCTGCTCCTCTCGTTCTCCTGCTGCTCGCCGCCGCAGCGGCGCTCCTGGCAGCGGCGGCGGCCGCGTCGCCGGTGGCCAGCGACTTCATCCGCAGGTCCTGCCGCGCGACGCAGTACCCGTCGGTGTGCGAGCAGAGCCTGGCGTCGTACGGGGGCTCCGGCTCCCCGCCGCCGCAGAGCCCGCGGGAGCTGGCGCGCGCCGCGCTGTCCGTGAGCGCGGACCGCGCGCGCGCCGCGTCCGCCTACGTGGGCCGCCTCTGCGGCTCCGGCTCCGGGGGTGCCCCCCGCCGCGGCGCCGGCCCCGGCGCGAAGAAGGGGTCTGGGTCGTCGGCGGCGGCCGGCCCCGTGCGCGACTGCCTGGAGAACCTGGCGGACAGCGTGGGCCACCTCCGCGACGCGGCGCAGGAGATGGGCGGCGCCGGGATGTCCCGCGCGGGCACGCCCGCGTTCAAGTGGCACCTCAGCAACGTCCAGACCTGGTGCAGCGCCGCGCTCACCGACGAGAACACCTGCCTCGACGGCCTCTCCTCCCGCGCCGTCGACGCTGGCACGCGCGCCGCCATCCGCGGCAAGGTCGTCGAGGTCGCGCAGGTCACCAGCAACGCGCTGGCGCTCGTCAACAAGGTCGGGCCTGGGTACTAGTACTAGCCCAATACCCAGGCCCAGGCCCAGACCAGATACCACCCGTTACTAGCTGCACGATGTTGGTTGTTGAGTCGGTTTAACTTGTTCAGTTTTCCATGTGTTTTTTTTGTGCTACTTTCCTGCATATATATGAAGCATATATATATGCTTTGCTTGTGTTGTGTAAGATATAGTTAAGAGCGATAAGCTTGTATTATGGGTGCCGAGAAGTACACTAAGACGTATGTACTTTCTCTGTCCGGTCCTGTCACGGCAAATAAGCTAAGTGTCATCATTAACACTGATATGGCCTTGAAAAATATAAATTCATTTGTTACCGATATATTTTTGCCGAATGTGGAGGTGAAACTTGCTTTTAGAACTTTGGAAACTCGCATTCGTCCGAGATTCTGGACTTTTCTCTCAGTGATAATCTATGAGGATCTTATTTTAGTTTTTAGTAGGAGTTTTCCATTTCTGGATTTTGCTCCCTTATTTCAAAAGGGCCAAGTGGATTAAATATTTTTTTCACTAAGCAACGTTTTTGCTATTTGCTAATGCTTGTGCCTCGGATGGTTTATGCAGTATCGTTTGTAGGATCTTTTTGAGACGGATACTACTATTAAGAAAGACGAAAGGTGGTAATATTTATTTTTTTATGTAGGTAAAGAAAAGGGAGAACAAAAGGCTCTGGCCTTTTAAGATACACAAAAGGCAAAATGTCACTCTAAGAGCAAGTGGAGAATGGTTCCAATTTTTTTGTTACATACAGTAACAAATAACATTTTATCCATTATATATGTAACATGGTACATTTCTTAATGTGTTCAAAATAATCAGCTAGTTGATTCGATTTTGAGAGGGCTTGAACCACCTTACTATTATCGTGTGCGTGGCCACACCTCATCGATCGTCTCCCACACCGTACCACCTAGGTCCTGTTTGGAATCTACCCAACTAAAATTTCAATGTAAAACTTTAGCTAGTTATAATTTTTTTTTCAGCTAAATTTTTGCTGGGTGTTTGGATACTCCAGCTAATAGACTCAGCTAAATTTTAGCTAGTTTTACGTGGGTTGGAATAGCTAAACTTTAGCTGGGCTTTGTATCTAAACAGGACCCTAACCAGGTGACGCACGTACAATGCAGTAGAATTTAGGCTGCGGAACTCAAGTTTCAAATGGAATTTCAAAATCTTATTACTACTATTAGCTAACCCCCATACTCCTATAGGGAGAGAGAATTGAGCTTTCCGACTCTGGCTAGGAGCGGGAGAAGATGGCACTTGTTCATCTGTGGATTCAAACCCGTGTTTCCCTAACCACCGGGAATTGAATTGAAGGAAGCTAAGGCAAAGCTGACAGTGATGGGGGAACAACGTTGGCAACCTATAATAAGCTACAGCACGACTGCACGAGAGGCGTGCAATGCAGCTCATTTAAACGTGGTCGTCGCGGCGCCGTCCCGGGCGGCCGGCCGTCTACACGGGACGTACTACTACGTTCTTCCGTTCCATGACAGCATTTAAGAAGATTAGTTAAGCTGGGCTACACACACATAATGTATATGTATGTGGTGGTCATCATCGTCTGATGATGCTAACTTGCTAAGCAATGGCCTACTACGAGAGTGTCTTGTTGTGCAGACGATGCGCTTGGGACTGGTAGAGGCTTCGTGCTTGCACTTATTGAAAGGAGGACCCCAGTTTGCCAGCAGAATTTGTGGTGACCTGTCAGTCTTACGCGGCCACATGGCCTTGGTCCTTGGACCAGGATGGGGCATGCATGCACGGCAGCATGGGCGGTGTCAGACTGTCAGTCAAATGCTATTTGGTGGTCGGTTAATAATGTACTAATGATAAGTTTAACCATGCTATATT
The DNA here is from genome assembly GCA_009763385.1 of Coix lacryma-jobi var. lacryma-jobi. Lineage (NCBI taxonomy): Eukaryota > Viridiplantae > Streptophyta > Magnoliopsida > Poales > Poaceae > Coix > Coix lacryma-jobi. Next base: position 3,083,206 of record CM019824.1, read on the forward strand.
TCATTCTGCTGACATGGGTGCCTTTCCATTCACTTAACCCATCGCATTAGCCAGTATATATACAAAAAAAAAGACTAGTTCGTTCCTACGGTGTACCTACTTGGCCAATCCACTCGAAGCTAGTATGTTCGATTGGCCTACTCTGTCGACTTTAATTCATGAAAAAATCAGCCGCACAAATCAGCCGAACCGGTTTATAGCTCAAGTGAACAAGGTTGTGTGGCAATATGGTTGTTGTTCTAGTCAGCTTTAAGATTCCTGCTTGAGAAATCAGACGGTTGGAAATATCTCATTTTTGTCATGTGGCTTCGTCTTCCTAGACCCTAAACACCTTGCCTCCATCATGCTTCGCACTCTCGCACAACTTCCAGCATGCTACATCCTAGGTGTCACACAATCGGCACTGGATCATATGGTGCACATCACTGGGATGGTTGTGGCCACAGATCGAGAAGGCCTAGACCTTACTAGATGATCCGCCCGGTTGCAACCGGGTCATATGGTGACTAGTCAGACAATGAGGCTAAGTCACTACCGCATGGGCATAGTGCCACCAAATGGCCCGCTATGTTCTAATCCTATCATATAGTGCATGTTTTGATATTTTCTCTAGGTCCGTCTTAAGTCTCATCTAGACCAATTTAACTTCTTCGAGATCTTTAACTTAAACCCACTTCGATGATACCACTTAGCACCTTGATGTTGACCAACAGTTCGCGTCATGTTTAATCTAATGCTCTTGGCTGATGAACTCCCTCGAGATAGACACCTTGAACCCACCCACCCCTCTAATAGTGCAACCAAAGAAAAAACAAAGACATATTTCATGTTATAGCAAATTTCTTCAAGCACCAAGCTTATATTCACTATATTGTTTCCTTAGCCTTCACGAATATCCTTTGTGCCATAGGTCAACCATCAATTAGAGTCTTCACGGATAAGATGCTTCAACTAGTAACTAACTCCAATGCGACTACTACCGCAAACGCATTAATCACAACACTTGTGCTTATCAATCATCAAAATCCCAAAACACAACATTAGTGCCTAGATGTGTCCAATGTCATTCCCTTTTTTGTGAGTGACGACAAAACAAGTCTCCAGTCAAAATATCTTGAATTCAAACCAAACACAAGAATGAAAGGGTTAGCTTAGGGAACACACAAAAGAGTAGCGCAAAGTTTAAGTTCACGAGAAAAATGTAAAAAGCAATGAGGAACCAAGAGCCCTAGCTACTCATACTCTCATTACACTCCTAAGTCTCACACCCTTTCTTCCCCCTTTGGCTCTAAAGAACCAAAAAAGAGTAGACTCTAAACGTCGAAGGTGGAAATGCAGTTGTAATGTATCTTTTGGGAGTCATGTTGCGCTGGGAGGTGTCATTATCTCACTCTCACTAGAAAATATGTCCAAGGGCATCATCAACGGAAGCATAGGCTTCTTCTTTTTGAGTTGGTTCTATCTATTGTAATAGTGGCGCACTCAAACATCACACTAGAAGTGTTGATCATGCTAGTATCCGTGCCCTAATTCACCTGACTCTCTAGAGTCACAATGCGAGGAATACTTTCTAATCGAGAGAACGAACTAACCGAAGTACCAAACAAGCGACTAACAGCCTCGAACTGAAGACTACCAAGTAGAAGATTGAGGCAAGATGCCACCAAAAGCATTGGTAAGCACCTTGGCTCAAGGAGCATGGAAGCCTGCACTTAAAGCAACCACTGGAGAACGAGATAGGAATCTGTTTTTCATGAGTCTGGCTCGATGGGTGTAATGCGCGTGCACAATGTGTTGTTTGTTGAGTCGTAAATGGAGTCCAACCCATGATGTAGCCAACCAATTACCAGCTGAGTACAAGCTAGTCTGTGAGAAACATTGAACAAAATATATAACTATGTGTGCCTGCTAGAAATAAATAAAAAACAAAATATAACTAACTACTCCCTCCGTATCGCTTTTAGATGACGTTTAGGACAGCGACACGGTCTCCAAAGTGCAACTTTGACCATATTTTTTTTAAAAAATACTTCCTCCGTATAGGAAAAGGAAGTCATTTTGGACAAGGTTTTGGTCAAACATTGGAAATATAAATCATGAATAACTTTTAAGTTATTGAGTTTGAAAATATAAAAACTATATAAATAGATTTGTATTGACAAATATTTTTATAAAAGTATACATATATCATTTTTCAATAAATATTTTTATAAAAATAAGGAGTCAAAGTTATACTTTGGAGACCGTGTCGTTGTTCAAAACGACTTCATTTTCCTATATGGAGGGAGTATTTGTTGTAAAGTGGTATATGTATATTTTTTTTTATAAAAGTACTTTTTAAGACAAATTTATTTATATAATTTTTACATCTCTAAACTCAATAATTTAAAAGATATTCATAATTTATATTTTCAATGTTTAACTCAAATTTTATTCAAAATAACGTCTATTTTTGATACGGAGGTAGCATTTGCACGCCCACAACCTGAACGCACCTGGCCCAACCATAGACGCCAAGTCGCCAACCAATGAGCACACGCCATGGCCGGATTGGCAGCTTCTTCACCGGCTGTTGGGCCTTTTGGCACGGCTTGAAGTAGCCCACACATTTGCACTAGCCTTACAGCCCACGCCGACTGCAGCCGCCGCCTACCGGGCCGAGGCCGCGCGACGCAGATCTCCAGGGCCACCAGGGACCACTACTACTTGGGCGTTTTAAGAACAGGAAACGGAAACGGAAACGGACAGCGCAGCAGCAGCACCGGCGGTTCGAATTTTGAAACCCTCCCCGAATCCGTCCATTTTCCCTCTCCTCTCTCCTCCGCTCCTCCGCTCGCTCCGGTCTCCGCCCCTCCCTTCTTCTCTCCGTCCCAAAAGGGCAACGAAATCCAGACACCGCTCCCCATATCCTCTTCCTTCCTTTCCTTCCCCCTACTCACACACTCCCCTACCCTCCACTAGTACTAGTAGTAGTACCACCACCCCACCGGAAAGAAAGAGTAACAAGGGGGGAGGCCGCCGCCGCCGCCGCCACAGCCGACCCCCGCCGCCGCCGCCGCCGCCGCCGTGCAGATCGCGGCCGGATCTACGGCGCTGGGGCACGGGGGTCCCCGGATCGACGCCTCCGCCGCGGGTGAGCCTAGCTTCCTCGCCTCCTTCTTCCCGGCCCCCGCCCTCATTTCTTGAGGGTTCTTGCGCGGGCTTCTTCCTCTCTTGACTGGCTCCAAGAACCTCGGGGGTTAGGCTAGGCTCTCATTCTTGGAGGGGGAGAGGACTCGTGGGGCCTGGGACGGCGCCAAGAAACCCCCTTGCGCCGGCCTTGAGCCCTTGACTTGACCGCCCCAAGAGTCGAGGACGGACCATTCTCATTCTTTCTGCGAATAAAGCTTCTTTTTGGGTGCGATTGTCCTATCCTGGACTAGCTCGTGCTTGCGGTACGGCTGAGGTACCGTCTAGCCTCCCAAAGACTGGCCGAGTCGTCCTCGTTGCCGTGTTAGACGAGCCTTTTACGCGGATTATGTCGTCTGACCATGGTGCATTCTTGATCCGGAAATCGTCACGTGTCGGGGCAGCGCCTCACTGTTGCACCCGTTCGTTTCAATTTCATAATGTGAATGCAGCATTTCCTCAGAGATCCGGATAATCCTTTACAGGATGAGAGAGAAACTGCTTCTAAAAAGGAAAAAAAAAAAGAAATTTGGGGTGCAGATTTGCTGCACAAGAGGAAATAGAATTGGCCAGGTCCCAAGTTTAGATTACTTCTGTTTAAATTGTGGGTTCCTCATTCTTTTTGTTTAGTATTTCCAGCATGAGAAGTAATTTTTTTTTTCAGATGATAGAAACTTGAACAAGCCAGTTATTTGGTGCTTTTGTGATTAGTATGCCCTGTACTGTGCTGGTTTGTTCTTCCTCTGAGTTTCAGGTTTAAGACATGAATAGTTTGACATCAAATCTCTTCAATATAAATATGATTTCAGTTTTCATCAACTTGTCGATGAAGTTTTGTTAGAAATTAGAAATTTATACAACCTTGCTCTTCAGTTGTTGATTCTAGCCATTTCGCGATGATTCCTAAGTGCATAGTACTGTTCACTTGTTCAGCTCCCCAATACTATTAGTGCTCACTATATGAAGTCACATAGTCCTTTTATTTTACAACATTCAGGTTCGGATGGCTGCACGAAAAGAAAATCCTGAACTTATTGCTTGTCAAGCACCCAATGGCCGAATCACGCGAGCTCAAGCCGCTGCAAATCGGCGAAGCTTTGGAGCTTTCCCTTCTGTTCCACTGCCTGCAAAAACTGAACGAAAACAGACTACACAAGGGAAGGCGAAAAGGGGACCTTCATATGACAACACCAGTGCAAGTACTGCAATTTCAGGCCCCCAGCCTAAGAGGCGCACAGTACTCAGGGATGTGACCAATTTGAGCAATGCTAATTCTAACAAAAGTTTTGCTGCTGCACCGAAGCCTCAGGTATCTAGATGTTCCACGCATTGTTGCATTATCTTACAGTAAATTCTTGATGCGTACTGTTTCCTAAACATCGCAAATGTAGCAGAATGACAAGGTTAACTCCTTTTTTTTTGGTTCAGACAAGGCCCTCCCTAAGGTCTGGAAGAACGGTGAGCAAAAGCAAGCAGTGCGCAAAAAAGATTCCTAAAAAACCACCACCAGCTGGTAATGGAAGTTCATTCGCCAATGATTCGAAAATCGCTGAAGAAACACAAGAGACACTTTTGGCGCAGAGAGGGGAACCCATTCTTTTGCTTGAGAACAGGGAGCTGCTGCTGTCATTGCAGAATGTTGAAAGGAACAGGGACAGTGCTTGCCATGAGGTATTCTTTGAGGAAAGAAACCTCAGGGATAAATGTGAACCTTCTGTATCAAAGAATGGTTAGTTACATTTTCTTTTTGAGCTTGAACATTTGCTAGCATCACAGGCACGCTGAGTCTGTATCTTACCTTAACATGTTACACAATGCAGCTGGCACCATTGCTTTTACTTGAGTATTAGAAATCTAAAGAAACTAAAGCGTGCTGCTAATGTTCTCTATTTTGTCATTTCTGATACCTGTAGATAGTCTTGACACTTCTGATTAGTGGGCATCTGTTAAAGATTATGTATTTTCTTCCAGGGGACTCTTCTCTGTTAGACATTGTAGATATCGACAAAGATAATGGCAATCCACAAATGTGTGCTTCCTACGTTGTAGAGATATACTCAAACCTAATGGCTTCAGAGGTATGCTATTGTCTTTTGATCAAAACAGAAATGCTGCTTAGCTGTACTGTTTAGGCAGAATTCTATTTTTCTTAATATATTATAGATGGTATATTAAGCATGTATAAGAACTCCAGTTTTAGATTCTGTGTTATATTCTTGACCCATCGTGTTTGTTTAAACGGCCTGCGTCTATCTTTATGTTTATGTCATTCCACAGCTTATGAGAAGACCCAGTCCAAATTACATGGAGGGTTTGCAACGGGACATCACAAAGGGCATGAGAGGAATACTCATTGATTGGCTTGTGGAGGTTGTTATATCCACAATTCTATTTGCATTTATGCTGATGTTTATACCAGTACATGACTTATTCAACTATGTTCTTAAGTTGCTATCAGATGAGTTAATTCTGGCGTTTCATAGCATACTCTGCATAGAAACTAATCCACATATCCACCAAATGTGAAGTATGACCCAGCAAATAAGAAAATTACTGTTATTTGATGCCAATAAACATGAGATATATTTTATTATATGTTTGAATCAGTCGGTGATGAACCTTTTATCTTTTGTTCTTTCAGCAGTGCCTGAGATATATTTTTTTGAGGGACAGTGCCTGAAATATTAAAGTGGCAAAATAATGTTTACTTTCTTTAGAGACAAACAGCCTTTGTACATCTCATGGACAATGTGGCATCTGTTTTTTTTCTTGTCTTTTGATGAAAATATCATATACCTTTTACTGTTTATTACTTCTCACTTTTCATGACTCAACATAAGGTGTCCTATATATTGTCTTTGTCACAGGTTTCTGAAGAATATAAGCTTGTTCCAGACACGCTGTACCTAACTGTATATCTTATTGACCGGTTTCTTTCTCGGAACTACATTGAAAGACAGAGACTGCAACTTTTGGGAATAACAAGCATGCTTGTTGCCTCGTAAGTTTTATGCTGTAGCCATTTTATTTTTGAAGTGGAAAACATTAAAATACATAGGGAAATGTAACATAAAATTTTAATTCATTTGCAGGAAATATGAAGAGATATGTGCTCCTCGAGTTGAAGAATTCTGTTTCATAACCGACAACACGTACACAAAAGCAGAGGTATTTGTTTCATGTTAAGTTGAGGAAAAACTAATTACATATATGTAAGGAACCATTGAATTTGTATGTCTGATAACTCTCTGATCCAGTAGGTGCTGAAAATGGAGTGCCAAGTGCTGAATGACCTGGGATTTCATCTTTCTGTTCCAACAACAAAAACATTTCTCAGGTTACTTTTGCCAAATGTGCCTAGTAATCCTTTTGAAATGGGAAACCACTGCAGCATTACTAACATGTCTTCCCTTTTTTATTTTATTTATTTTTCTCAGGAGATTCCTTAGAGCGGCACAAGCATCTCGTAAAGTAAGATTGGCATCAGATCTTAGAGCAACAATTTCATTCAAGTTATGCCTACATGTTTTATCTCAGCACTAAATTCTGGAGTTTATCTGCAGACTCCTTCTACGACTTTGGGATTTCTGGCCAATTATCTTGCGGAGTTGACTTTGACCAATTACGAGTTCTTGAAATTTCTTCCATCATTGGTGGCAGCATCGGCTGTGTTTCTTGCTAGATGGACACTTGACCAATCCGACCAACCATGGGTATGCATGAAAAGCACTTGGTACATACAGCAGTACATGCTTTTTAAAAAAACTTGATTTTATCTCTAATCTGTGGCTATTCAATTATCTGCAGAACCAAACTCTAGAGCACTACACCTCTTACAAATGCTCTGACATTCAATTATGTGTCTGTGCTCTACGGGAACTCCAGCATAACACCAGTAACTGCCCTCTTAACGCCATCCGTGAGAAGTACAGACATCAAAAGGTATGCAACCGCATCCTGCTGTTTGAATTCCTACCACAATACTCGTAAGATTCAATTTGGTAGCGGCAAGTAAAACTGAAGTTCCACGTAGCTTCCTAACAGGTCGATTTTCTGACACCATTCTGGCTGTTCTGTTGCAGTTTGAGTGCGTAGCAAACCTAACTTCACCGGAGCTCCCTCGGTCGCTCTTCAGCTGACACGCCCATGACATCGTTTACCCATTGATCAGCAACGTTAGCCGCAGTCGTAGCTCAGGCTGCGTTAACATTATTGTAGCATCCCCTTTTCCCCCATTGTCTGATTTGGTTGTGTTGTCCCGGCCTTTTTCGGGTCGCAAGTACGAAGAAAGACAGATAGATGGTTCGTTGGCTTTTTTTGGTTTGACGTAAGGTTTACCTGATTGTAAACAACACTGTGTAGGGCTTGGCTTGGGCTGTTAACTGTAAGATGGTCCGGCCTGTATAACAAACAACGGAATGCTGTTTGTTTTGACACAATTCGTTCATTGTTAGCTTCGGAATGGAAATTAGTTTATTGCCAGTGGGTTACTTTCTCTGTCTAGATGGAATGGCTGCTTCAGTGCTTATTGTTGTATATATATGTGTGGTTGATGATGGATAGTGGCAGCAAGGGCATGCAGGTTCAGCCATTTTTCGGTTTGGCTGGTGCCCGTCACTTGGCGCGGCGAGGCCGCTCAATGACCGTATCTTGCTGACCAGTGACCAACGTACACACAAGGATGCCCAGAACACCTGATCCGGGGATCATGCTTGTACATTTTTTTTTGAGTCAGACAGATTGTCCGTTTCACCTGCTGTGCTATAGGAATATTTTTTTTTTTCGCTGATGAAAAAAAAATGCTGCGTGTCACCCAATTCCTGGGTGTTAAAATGAATTTGACTTTGTAAGTTTGTATCGTGGTTTGACGGTTTCTAGTTTCGATTTGGTTAATTAAAACTCCCGGTGATGACAGCTCAAATAAATTCACCCCACTACAATTATTTACCTAATAAATAATAATAGTCGTGCTATTTTTGTTAGTCCTGTTTGGATCTTGCTAATAGTTACTCTAGCTAGCTAATAATATGGACAGAGAGGCATCTTGAAGCACATTGCTGTATTGCCGATTCATGGATGCCTTCCAGTCCGGGAAGGGGGCCGAGGCGGGAAGGGGGCCGAGGAAACGAGCAATCAACAATGTGGGCTATGGTGGGGTGGGGACAGAACAAAGGGGCCGCCGGCCTTTCCGCTCCCGCGTCCCGCCGCTGCAAGCCTAACCTGCAGTGCAATGCAATTTGTGGTGGGGGCAGGTCGACCGGTCGCCTCGCCGGTGACATCAGGCATGAGATGAGACGAGATGATGATGAACTGAGCCGTTCGGCGGCCTGGCGGGCGCCCTGTGCCCATCGCAATTACGCGCCCCGCCTTTTCGCGCCGCGGCTGCGGAAGCCGTCCTCCAGTCCAGTCCATACAGCCACGACCGCCGTCGCCGTCGCCGTCGCCGTCGCAGTCGCTGGCCGGCCCCTCCCGCCTTTCCCGATTGAACGAGCCAAACGATCGAAAGCTGCCGCATTGATGGCCGGCCGGCCCCGGCCCCGGCCCCGGCAACCGACGGGCGCCTACTTTTCGCTCGACCCGACCCCAGGCGTGCCGGCGCCACGACGTGCACGGCGCCATCTATGAAGAAGAAAGGCTCGTCCGCCACCGGCTACCACCAGTGGTGGACGTCGGTCTCGGAACCGTACGGGCCACGGCGGCCCGGGGGTCGGGGCGTCCGTGGCTGGCCGTGTGGACGACGAGACGACACCTGCCGCAGAGGAGAACCATGAATGAGGCTGCCATGGCTGACCGCGCGGGGGAGGGAGGCAGCGTCAGCGTCAGAGACATCGACATGGGGATGGCCGGCACGCCGTCCATGTGCACAGGATCCCCGGGCGAGATCCGCCCGCCGCGAAAGAACCGACAGGTCGCCAATCGTGGACATTCCGCGCGTTCCTTTCCATTCATCCTGGGTACATACAATGGAATTGGAATGGAACAGTATCGTCTCCTTTCCACTGCTGCATGCAACACGAATCTGCTGTGCCGTGGCTGGAACAAGTATCTGTGGTATCTATACTACCATCTCAAATTCTCAATGGAATGGAATGATCCAACACGCTAGTAGAATCAAACCCTGCAAGCAAGGAACTGTGAACAGATCGAAAAAGGTTTAGGTTGGAGTCGGATCATGAGCAGAGCTGAGCAGCAGCAGAATGGAACGCTGTGTCGTCGTCTGTACAGCACGTGCAGCGAATCCAACGGAGCATGCAATCCGCACGCACCGTCATCCCAGACGACGACGTGGCGGGAAGCCGAACGCGGCTGCGGCTGCTACTCCGCGCGCGGCATCCGGGGCAGCACGTGCAGCGCCACCACCCGCTTCCCGGGCGGCGCCGCCACCTCCCACACGCGGGGCCGGGGCCGGGGCGCCGCGGCGAGGGCGGGGGCGGGGGCACCCCACCGCCGTGAGGACGGCGTTGGCCTGCTGGGCGCCACGTCGACCACGAGCACCTTCTCGCCGCCCTGGGCAGCCACGCACACCCGGCCCCCGCCGGCCGCCATCTCGGAGGCGCCCTTGAGCCGCTCCGACTCCAGCACCGTCCGCCACCGGTCCCCGGCCCAGTCGTAGGCGCTGAGCGCCCCGCGGTCCTCGTCCACCACGAACACCGTCGTCTCATCCTCCTCGTCGCCGCCGCCGCCAGCGGCCGCCGGGCCCTTCCAGCCGGCGAGCATCCCGGGCGGCATGTCCTCCCACCTGGCGTCGCGCAGGTCGAACACCGCGCCCTCCTTGGCGCCGCGGCCGCGGAGGCTGACCATGCACACCTTCCCCGCGGCGCACACGGCCTCCGCGGCGTCGCGGCTGAACCGCGCGTCCCGCATGGGCGGGATCGGCTCCCACCCCGCGCCCGACGGGTCGGCGGCGGCAGGGTCCCACGTGGCGCCGGACCGGGCGTCGCTGGCGTCGTAGCCGGCGCCGACGCCGCCCGCCACGAACACGCGGCCGCGCGCCGCGCCCGCCGCGCACCACCGGCGCGGCGCGAACGGGAACCGCGGGCCGAGCCGCCACGCGCGCGCGGCCGGGTCGAAGACCACGGGCCGCGGCAGCGCCGGGGCGAGCGACCGCGTGGACCCCGCCACGAGGACCAGCCGGCCCCCCGCCGCCACGGACTGGAGCGGGAGCCGGCGGGAGAGGAAGGACGGGTGCCACAGCCTCGGCGGCGGCGACGGCATCGGCGGCGCCGGAAGGTCGTCCCACCGCCCCGCCACGGCGTCGTAGGCCGCGAACGAGACGGAGCCGGTGCCGGTGGTGCCGGCGCCGGCGGAGGCGCCGTCGAGGACCGCGTATAGCGAGAGGAACGGCGGGAACGAGGGCGAGTAGAGGAGGCGGCGCCAGGGGCGGCAGACGGCGTGCAGGAGCCGGGGCGGGAGCGGGGCCAGGCAGAGCTGGGCGAGGTGGTCCGGCAGGCCGGGGAGCAGGGGCTGGTCCTCTTGGTCCTGCTGGTCCGGGTCCATGGGCGGCGCCGGCGCCGCGGCGGCCGTGCGGTGCCGCTTGTTGGGCTCAGCCGCTGCTGCGACGGCGGGGGCGAGGGCCTGCCAGTAAGGGCGCTTGGCCGCGGCGGGCGCAGCCATGGCGGGGAGCGGCTACTAGTAGTAGGCGGGCGGGCCGGCGCGTCGTTTGCTTGCGGTCGCACGGCGGACGACGCCGTGTAGTTTAGTAGCAGCGCCTAGTATTATATGGCGGCGTGCGTGTGCATCGTGATCGTGTGGTGGCCGACGGCGATGTGGCGTGGTGGTGGTGCAGTTAATCTGGAAAGGTGCCGCCCGCATGGCAGTTGGCACTTGGCACGGGCTGGGAGGGAAGGAGGGAGGCCGACTAGTAGTTGTAGGGAGAGCTGAGGAGCAAGCAAGTGGCCTCCCGCTCCCGGTCTGGTTTTGGACAGGCGGGCGCCGGCCGGCAGCTGCTGAATGGATGCACATGCAGCTGGCGCTCCTCCTCTGCTTCTCCGTCCGGTCCGGGGCGACGACGCAATTGGTGGACTGGACTGGTAAAGAGTAGGGAAGGGGATTCCTGATTCGATGCCTGAGGCCAGGTGCCCTTTTTGGCCGGAGTTTCCTTGGCCCCGCCGTGCACGTTGCACAGGGCCATGCTGTCAGGGCTAGTTTGGATGGAGCCCCGGGAAACTCGCCTGGGCCAGGCAGCAGTCGATTTCGGACACCTGGGGTCGGATCGACCGGCCTGGCCTGCAGCTCCCAGGCGAGGACTCAATCCAAACAAGCCCAGTACTAGACCGATACGTCGCCAAGACGCCTTTTGCCTAAGAGCAGGTACAATAAGAGCCAAGTGTTTGGCTATAAGCTAAGTTATAAGAGTCAAGCTATACAACAAGTTGTCTCTTATTTGACTTTAAAAAACTTCTCTTTCCTATCTCCTCTCACAACATTTGCTACTTGGACCCACTATCACCTATGGTTCCGTGCCCAGCTTGGTGCTTGCATGAGAGCCAAGCTCTCATCTCTCCCCTCCACCTCAGCACTTGTTTGGCTATAAGCCAATTACTGTACTTGCCCTAACCTCGCTTGATTTTTGTCCTAACTCCCTCCGTCCCAAAATATTTATCATTCTCGCTTCCCGATAAACAAATACCGACAGTTATATATTAAAATATATAAATATTTATACTAAGTACCTAGTATAATCAAAAAGATCTTTAAGTCTAGTTTTTTTAACAAATTTATTTAGAGATAAAAACATTACACGTATTTTATACAAATTGAGTCTTGTGGCACGAAAACCCAAAACAACTTCTTTTCTGAGACTGAGGGAGTACGATTTTACGTTTCGAGTAAATTTGATCACGCGGTTTGCGATCTTAGCATACATACTCCCTCCGTCCCAAATTATTCGTCGTTTTTATTTCCGTGCCACGAGTTTGACTCGATTTATAGAAAATACGTACAATATTTATATCTTTAAATAAATTTGTTAAAAAACTAGATTCAAAGATCTTTCCGATGATACTAATTATGATATTAATCGATGATATTTGTTATTTATAAAAATTACCGAAATTTATTTCTCGGGAAACGAAAGCGACAAATATTTTGGGACGAAGGGAGTACATACTATTGGACTTAGAGATCTGGGTCGTGATTCTAGCAACCTTTGGTTATATTAATCGAACTATCTTTCTCGCCGCCATTTTCAAAGATATTTTGGTCTTGCTTAATTGGTGGGTGAAAAGTTTCTGATGTCATATCAGATGTTCTGGCACACATTTAGTCTAAGAAAACAAATTACATGTTCTGTTTGGAAACCGTGACACGAATTTATCTAAGACTAATTAATCATGTATTAGCACATATTTATTGTAGCACATTAGTATTAAATTATGGATTAATTAGGGTTAAAAATCATCATATAAAGTTATTACAATATGTGTAATTAGTTATTTTTTAGTATATATTTAATACTCTGTACATGTGTTCAAATATTTAATGTGATAGGTGAAAAGTTTTTAGAATAAGAACTAAACGAGACCTTTGTGGAGGCTCTAAAGTTGCAGAGTCATTTTTTTTAATATTGCAAAAAATAAAACGGTGGTGAGCCGTATAGGTATATGTACTATATGTGCTCATAGTGCACTTACAGCCTATAGTACCCCAGCTACATGATTGATCATTATCAATCACAAAAGCAAAAGGGCTCGTGTCAGGTCAAATGACTGCTCGTACTACGAAAAAGGTGAAAAGCCCCTATTTCGGTTAGTTAGCTTTGGATCGCTATCATCTTCATCATCATCAACTAATCACAGTACTTTTTTTTAAAGCAAATAGAAGTTGTTTTAGAAAAAAGATTTCGATCAAATATTGAGAATATAAAATCATCAATAACTTTTTAGTTATTGAGTTTAAAAATATGACAACTATATAAATAGATTCGTCTTGAAAAATACTTTCATAAAAGTATATATATACCAGTTTACAATAAATATTTATTGTAAAGTTATGCTTTACCATAAATATTTTTAAAGAAATAAGTACAGTAGTTATATGCAAACAGCAAACGTGCCCCGAAAAGGGTTGCCGTTGCTCCCGTTTTGTGCCCAAGTTTGGTACCTGGAGGCAGCGTTGGCCGATAATGCATCCAGCCATTGCAGCAGGCTCTGCAACCCTCCATCCTTTTTTTTGTTTGTTCAGAATCATGAATATGGCAAGATGAACATATTCACTTTGTTGAGGCTGATGTTCTTTTGTTCAAGCTACTGTTCTAGTTTTTTGTTTGTTTGTTCATAATCATAAATTGCCTTGAAAGAATTAGTATGAAATTAGTGTTCCTAGATCTAGTTTTGTTAATTGCAGCAACCTATACTTCCGTATAAATTATTGTGAATTGTATTTTTTGTAAAGTTATGGAGATGCAAGGAGAAGATGAAAATTTATTGTCGGACATTCTTCTCAACTGAGAAAATGGTACTGTTGCTGGTTTGGATGACATGAGCTTTGGATTCACTCAAGATACTCAAGGTCATGACGAAGTTCAAGCTAGCAAGAGTACAAAGGGAGCCAAGAGGACAAAGAATTTCCATTGGAGGGAAGATGAAGTTGTATGCTCGGGGATGGTTGAATGTTAGCAAAGATCCCATTGTCGGTGCAAATCAATCTCGTTCGTCGTTTTGGGGAAGAGTTCATGCTTACTTTGAGAAAAACAAGAAAACTCCAGCTTTGAGGACAACAAGTTCCATTATGCATAGGTGGCTAACAATTCAGTACCAAGTGAACAAGTTTTGTTCATGCTATCAGGCAATTCTACGTAGGAACCAAAGTGGGTTAACTATCGAAGACAAGGCATGTACCTAAGCATACTAGTTAAATTCCATACTAATTTGGAACAGATCAGAATAGAAGACATGCTGGGAAGTGTTCGCTGTAGTCATATTAGCAGCGGGTACTAGAGATGCTATCTGTTTTTTTCTGTGACAGAAAAAAACTAATCTGGCTCAGGCTAACAATTAATAAACAATCAGATAACAATCTGAATAAGTACAGTACAGTGAACACAAGTGGCAATAGAAAAACAGTAATAGTCATGTGTTGTTGTACTTTAACTTTGATTTTTTGTCACTGATATGTACAATGACATGCTCCCTGTACACATTAATGAAGCAAAGAAGTTGTATGTGGAATGAGACAAGGATAAGAAAACATTTGGCCTTTTACATTGTTATACCATATTGAAGGAGGAAGACAAGTGGAAAGCGAAGATGATAGAACTGAAAAAACAGAAGAGTTCCATGAAAAAACAAGCAAGCACGAAAAACAGACCGTATTTTTCATATGGACAGTTCTTCCATGCCTTTTTCGTCACCCAATGCAAGTAACCGTGTTGTCTCTGCCTCATTGGGACATCTGAGGTACTCTTCTCCAAACAATTCATCAACTGCAACAACAAACCCTCGTTGGCTCTCAAGTACCGTACTTTCGCCAATACGACATTACTCATTTGTCGCGTCCGCGGGAACACTATAGCTGAGCATACGCATTGCGGTAGTGATTTTTTAGAAGCAACTCAAACCAAGTATATTGGCCGCGTCCCTTTTCTGCACAAAGTACCCATCGTGTCCTTCAACAGCTTTTATTATGCGTAACGAAAGCTCCCTAGACATCCTGTACCTGAACAAAATAAAACGAAAGATTAACAACTCCAATAATATTTAAGCACATACAACAATTCAATCCGAAGTGAAAGAACAACAACCTTCGACGAAATATTTCAGGACCGTATGTTGGATTGACCGCCAAGTAATCCTGAAACATCCTCTCGTGGCCGTCTTCTCTGTCACGATAAACAACTCTATGACCTGTGACAGAGCCATCAGGGTTTTTTTTCGCATTGGCAAAGGTGTCCACAATTATAGCAGTTGCTAACATGTCGGCCTCCTCATCATCGGATGATGAATCATCCAACTGCCTTCGAAGGCGGGATCTCTTCCTAGGCATGATTCCTGAACGACAAATAAAAGGTTGCTGCAATAAACAAAACACAATACTACGTTGCTGAAAAAGGAAACAAAAATTCGCAATACTTCTTTGATCGAATATTAATGATTTGCTACGAGCAGAGGGCAAGAACCCTAGAAAAGTACCAACTACGGAGGAACACTGGCCCTATGAACCGAAGAACATTATCCCAAGATCTTGGAGAAGGATGGGAAGGGGATGCTGACCTGCGTGCGAGTGTTCTGATGAAGTAACCTGATCACGGACCGCAGCACAAGATCGAGAGAGGAGAAGGCTGCCTCCAGGTACGGCGGCCAAGCTTCGGACGACATGCACGGCAAAAACGACGGCCAGGCTTCGGTGGTTAAAAAAAAAACAGTTGATGCGATGTGGGCCTCCTTTTTCTATACCAAACCACTGGAGATACAAAATTATTTCAGTTGCCATTTATGTTAGCCACTTGCCAAATCACGAGATTTGCCAAATGCAATTTGACAAACAGTTGGAGATGCTCTAACAAACTGTCAGTTACGACACGATCCAAACAATCCCGCAATGATAGCGAGGAATACTTCGCTAATCATAATATATATTAAGTTATCTGATAGATCGTTCGAGATGATCACACACCAACCGGAACCAAATGTAATGGACCGATCCAATATGCACGGTAGCATGGGTCATTGGATCGTCGGCCCATTGGAATCTGCATTGTTTCTAGCCAGCAGCACGATGGGGGCACGGCGGCACGTACTTGGAGCTTCGGACGCAAGTTGTGCGGTCGCGAATCGTTGAGGATAGGAGGCGAAACGAGCCCCCCAAATTGCACGGTTGGGTGTGTGCTTGCTTGCCCTAGCTCTGACTGTGATGGCACTTGCTGCAAATCCATCATCGCCTCGGGGTGGGGTGGGGCAGCAGCAGCACCACGCGGCCACGTCGACGTCGGTCGGTCGTGCATCTCTGCATGGCGCAAGGCTAGTGACCGGACAGAGTGGTGATGGGCCACGCGCACCGGCGGCATGGCCGTATGGCCGGGATGAGCGGCGACGACGGCGGGGCGCGCGGGGCCGCGTGGGCATGGGCGAGAGCGAGACAAATCATCATGGAAGGCTACCGGCCTAGTAGTAGCTGAGCGGACGCAGCTGATGAGGTCGGAGCTTGCGTCAGCTGAGAAAAAGGCGTCGTTCGTCGGCTACCACATATCCTCTCCCGACTGATTCCGGATCAACGCTGGAGAGGGAAGAAAAATCAGGGCACGGAGCGTCATGTCATGTCGGTCACCGACTGTGTCTGGGTTGGTTTTGGGAAATATTCGGAAAAATACACCGTAACATTTTCGTTGTTATTTGACAAACTTTGTCTAAACATGGACTAACTAGGCTCAAAAGATTCGTCTCGACATGTGCATACTAAGGGCAATCCCAACGATAAAAACTATACACGATATCCAAAAAGACTACGTCAGTAAAAATCATGGATAGAAATCATACAGTGATAGAGTCTTCACGTAATAAATACTGTATTAAAGTTTTTTCCTCTCACTCCCTTATCCCTACACCTCTCTCTCCTGTGTCCTCTCGTTGTTATCTTCTTCTCCTCACGTTCTTATCTCCTGTAAGCCAGGCTGGCGAGCGTACGGCCAGCAGCGGTGCAGCCAGTCTTGGACTGAGCGTGGCCTGAGTAGCAGCAGTCGGCGAGCGGTGCGAGCTCGCACACGAGGCCGACCGGCGAGCACGCAGCGGCGGCGCGACCTATGCGGCGGCGTGGCTGGCGTGACGGCGCGAGGCGCGACGTGCCCGACGGCGGTGCGGGCGAGCGCACGCACGGTGAGCGGCGCAGCTAGGACTGGTCTGGGTGTGGCCTGCACAGCAGCGGCCGCAGAGCGACGCGAGCTCGCAGACAGGGCCGGCCGGCGAGCGCAAGGCCATCGGTGCGAGCGAGGAGGCACAGTCGCGGCGGGCCACAGCTGACTAGCCGACGCGGTCCGCTTCCTCGACGGCCGCGGCGGTGTCGACGCGCTCTACTTCCTCGACGCCCGCGGCGGCGTCCCACACCTGGACGATGGCAGGCCCATCGACCTCGGCAGCTGCTTCCTGGCCGGGGAGGGCGTTGCGCCGCGGCGTGGTAGGCGTCCGCGCGGACCCTCCGACGGCGCGACCAAGGCCAGCGCATGCATCGCGGCCGAGCGCGGTCATGGAGGGCCACGTCGCGGCGGCGTGGGCAAGCACGACAGCCGACGGGTGCGCGTGCAGCTGCCAGCGGCGTGGGCGAGGGCGGTGGCCAAGGGCGGGCCAACGTGGGCGAGCAAGGCGCGCACGGTTCAACGCTGTAGAAACCGGTGGTTTCTTCCCAGTGGCATTTTCATCGTTTCTTGTCGCATCGGGTCGAGGGAAGACCCCGTTTCTCTAAGAAGAAACGATTTCTACGATTTTAGTTCTCTTTCCTTGTTTATTAGACTGTCATGTCATCGAAATGCTGAGGTGACATCATATTTAATAGAGATAGAAACTACTATTAATGTTTCATTGGGACTGCCCTAAAAGTATAATTAGTTATTTTTTTATCTACATTTAATGCTCCATGCATGCAGCTAAAGATTGATGTGACGGGGAATCTAGAAATATTTGAGAGAAGTTGAGAGAACTAAACAAGGCCTAACTTTCAAACTTTATTCACTCTCTCTCCATCACATCAATGTTTGGACACATGCATGAAGCATTAAATGTTGGTAAAATAAATAACTAATTACACAGATTAGTTATAAATCACGAGACGAATATTTTAAAGCTAGTTAGCACATGACTAAACAATATTTGTTAAATACAAACGAAAAGTGAAGTACGAGTCGTTCGATGCTGTGCCTTGCGTCTTCCCAGTATCATGGGCAGGAAAATACGACGACGACCTGGAAGCAAAAATCCTCCTCCTGGAGCAAAAGCAGCAGGAGCTGATGGAGAGCCACTCGTCCGTCAACCCGTTAGAATTCTCTCCCCACCCCCCCCCCCCCCCCACCCCCCCCACCCCCACCCCCCACCTTCTTCTTGGTATTTCCCCGCGACCGCGAGATACTTTCTCGTTGGCCCCGGCCTTGCACGTATTGTAGTACGGTGGACGTGTCATTTGTTATTCACATACAGTACTGTATGGCCCTGCTGCAGCTGCCGACTTCCGAGCCTGCTGCCGCTGCCGCACAAAGGGCAGGAGGGGTTTGCGAGGCACGACGGGCCAGCCGGCAAGCAAGCCCAACTGCAGCTGGACGAGACGACGCGGGGTCAGTGGGCGCGGAGTATCAGGAGGTTATAATAATTAAAATATACTGTACACAGTATGGTATGGTCACCAATCAACTGGGCATACTACGAGGGCACCCCTAATGGATGCCTCATGATCTGGCTCTTAGGATTCTTTTTATATTTTAATAGAAAAAACAGAAGAGTCAGCTCTTGATCAAGAGCTAGAATTATACACATTTCAAGATGATGCGAGTATGTTATGTGAGGCTTATTGTATTATGATCTATTGCTAAAATGCTAACACTATTGAAAAGGTTGGCTTAGAGCTACCAGCTGATTTTTACTGTCGCGGGTACCCTGGTATCATCATCCGATATGCAAGCAAGCAAGCGAAAAGGCAACTTTTGGCCTTTAACGAGGCAGCAGCGACCCACACCCACACCAGAGCCAGACGGCACGGAATCTTCGATTATCGACTCGCATAGTCTCACAGTGTACTCCTCCTCTCGATGGGGGACGGTGTGGACGCGCCTCGACTCGATTAGGTTTCCCCGCTAAAATTTTAACATTGTCAGTATCGAACGTTGTCGATCCTAATTTAGTCTATTAAAAATAGACTAATTATAAAACTAGTTTATCAACTAAAGATTAATTCGTGAGACGAATCTATTAAACTTAACTAATTCACGATTTAACCAATGTTTTCCGGTCGTCTGATCGAACCTTGTCGCCTTGGGTCGACTATACCGATTAATCGACCCTGTCGTCCATCTAATTGTCCATTTATATCAGGAGATATACTCCCTCCTTCGTATAGAAAATAAATGCCGTTTTGGAAAAAGTTTCAGTCAAACATTGAGAACATAAATCATGAATAACTTTTAAATTATTAAGTTTGGAGATGTGAAAATTATATAAATAATTAAATTTGTTTTGAAAAGTACTTTCATAAAAATATATATATACTACTTTACAAAAAATATTTTCAAAGAAATAAATGGTTAAATTTATGCTTTGGAGACTATGTCGCTATCCTAAACGACATATATTTTCTATACGAGGGAGTACCTATATATACACCACAATATATATTATATATTACACACAATAAAGCAAGCATCAAGACTGTATTAGTGTTTATCCAGTGACTTACTCGTAGAACTTGTTTTCTTCTCTTTTCTGCACTGTCTAGCCCTAAGTCCCTGACGGACCAAACTACATGCCCACTAGCCCACATGTCCGCCTAGTTTTAAAAAAGCCCAAAAAACAGTGTAACAAACTGATCGTCCAAGTCCTGGTCGAACGATTAATCGTAATTTCTCGTTGACTAATCAGACGACCAACTTTCTGGTTGAGCTAATCAAGTCAGGCCTCCTAATTGAATGTCAGGAGCGATAAGGACGACTAAACATAATTAGTCAGATGACTTGAAAACATTAGATTTGACAATGTGGTGCTACAGTAAATATTTTTTAATGATAGATTAACTTGGCTTAATAGGTTCATTTTGTTAACTCACGTACGGTGATGTAATTATTTTTATAATTAGTATATATTTTTTTTAATAGACTAAATTAATATCATAACATCCGATACGACTCGGTTAAGATTTTAGGTAACAAAACGATCAAACACGCGCCCTTAGTCGCCGTTGCGTGCCGGCTTAATCAATGCCCCATCCGTCCTTTTCGTAATTTCTCTCCATCTCCTCTCTGCTGTGGATGTGCGAGTGCTATTGTCTAACACATGCGCGACCGACGGGCACCAACTTTTTTTTTTTTGAGCAAAACCAACTTTGGTTGATGCGCCAATGCATCGTCAGCACACTCCAGTCCAGTCCAGCCATCACCTTTTCGGGGAGCTACAGCTATACTGTAGGTGGTGCACGTGACCAGGAGTAATGGCAACAGGTCATAGCATCTCTGAATTCCGGTAGCTTCTTGATATTAGAATTAGAATTAGGGGAAACCATGTTTTGGGTATTTCTCTGGAAGACTAGTATGACCCAGCGAAGAAAAAGCGTTTCTAGACCCGATTCTCTGCTGAATCCAGCAGGAAGTCCGTCAAACAGTTTTTCAGAGAAAAAAATGATTCTATGCTAATTTTGTGAAGTGATTCTCTGAAAGGAACTAAGAGGCTGAGATCTGAAAAAAGTAGCTTCCTCTGATTCTGTGAAGTGATTCTCAATGCTGATTTTAAGAGTTTATACAAAAGAATCAAAGAGAATCACTTTTAGCCATAGAATCACTTCTCTCAGACAATCAACTTCTATAGAGAATTAGAATAAGATGGAACTCTACCAAGGTTCTATAGAAATGAGACACGGTTCTATGTGATTCTCCCTAAAATATATATGGTTCTCTCTTTGTGGCATTTGACAACGATTCTGGTGATTGTACTCAGAATTTGAAACGTTTCTTGCTGCTAAACGAATCAAGGACAATTAGATGTTTTCTTCCTGGAAAAAAAAATCACAACCATGCTTGTTGGGCGCCAACATAAAACTCCCCACATATTTGCTTCACAACATAAGTACATACATGTACAGCAGCAATGCTGAACACATGGTGGTCCATAACGTTTTCTGCACAATGAAGTTGCAGTAGCCACCAGTATGTACAAACACATGAGACACCAAGGTAGGCTCGTTGGCCATTCAATTCCCACAGTAGAAGAATCCATGATGCTGATATGATTTTGGGGACCATAATACATGAGCAGTGACCTCATATGGATGGGGTGGTGACTGGTGTGGGGAGGGTACACATGCATACCTTATTCAGAAAGAAACAGGCCGGGGGCCGGGGCAGATTACTATTTATTATGGATACATACCCCAATACCAGTACTATAATACAAGGGAGCAGTACAGCTGCTAATTAATTAAGCTAAACAGATCACACCATCTGGGCCGGCTGTTGTGTACGTACCTCCACCTCCACAGAACATGCCAAGAACTGCCTTTTCGATCGCCCACCGGCCACTTGGCATTATTATTGCCCCCCACATGTCAACGAGTACCAATCCCCAACGCGAGCACACGATAACACGCCACGCACGCCATGTGCTCCATCAATTCGCCCCGAAAAGAATACCGGGGTGTTTGCTTTCCACGGAGCTCAACTTTAACCGAGGGGCAAATCAGATGTTAATATTAATTTTAGATAATTAAACAAACATAGGTTAATTATAAAACTAGTTATATAGACAGAGGCTAATTTACGAGACAAATTTATTGAGCCTAATTAGTTTATGGTTTGACAATGATGAATATTAGCTAATGATGAATTAATTAGCTTACGTAAATTCGTCTCACGAATTAGCTCAGAGCTTCTGCAATTAAGGTTTATAATTAACTAGTTTGGATCCAAATAAGTTGACCTTTTTAAATTTGGTCGAATATATATATACAAATATTAAAATTTACAATAAATACTAGTTATCACACTACTTTAGTATCTGAATATATTTCATAATATAGATAGTATACCTGAAGATCCAAACACAACAAATTGGAGGAACTAAACAAGTATGAGAGTAAAAAAGCAGCCATAAGAAATTAAAAACGCACATATCATTTTCGGATATAGTCGACGTACGTCATGTCCTCCTGATCAGTCAATTGAATAATACAGTAATAATAATAATCATGATGACAACCAATTCTGATTTCTGAATGGTGTTCAGTATGTAGCGTAGCAATGAATGGTCAAGCTCAGACTTTATTTCCGGCTTATTGGTCATTGCATTGCATACTCTCGACTTTTCAGCCACTCCACCGATGATGATCAACGTACGACTCATTTCTGGTTTCCCCGGGGTCATGGACAGATTCGGCCAAAATATCATTTGGATCAGCTTCGTTGCATAAAGGAGATTTCCACAAATCCTAACAACATATTATTAGATCAATACTAAAACAAACTATAATTTTTTAAAAAAAAAACAGAAGAATGAATTTTAAAATCTATTAGGATCGACGATGGACCTGCCCAAAGTAAGCCAAGCAACTATGGGGGTGTTCGGTAAAATTTTTGTCCTGTCACATCGAATATTACGACCCTAGTTTAGCCTATTAAAAATATACTAATTTGTCAGCCGGATGCTAATTTACGAGACGAATCTATTAAACTTAATTAGTTCATGATTTGACAATATGGTGCTACAGTAAACATTCACTAATGATAGATTAATTTACCTTAATAGATTTATCTTAGTAATTAGCATGTGGCCTTGTAATTAGTTTTATAATTAGTTTATTTTAATAGACTAAACTAGTGCCGCAACATACGATGTGACAGGCAAAAAATTTTTGTCAGGGGAATGAACACCCTCTATGTGTATCATCTCTACAACTGAGCTCAACAAATGCTTGTCTAGCAAATATATATGCATCTGCAATTCCGACACTAATTAGTTGTCAATCGAAAGCGATCTGTCATAAGTGCTGCCTATCCTTGTCCAAAAAAGACACAATTTTAGGTTTTAGTTCGACCAAACTTTCTTAATTTTAACTAAATTTTTATAAAGTATTATTAATTAATATCTATTACAATAAATAGATATACTATAAAAATCTGTTATATGCTTAATCTAATAATATTTACTTGATATCATCGATGTTAATTATTTTTTATATAAATTTTGTCAAATCTAAAAATATATGACTTCTTGAAAAATGGGATTAAAAATCTTTTAGGACAGTACTACTACTCCCTCTATCCCAAAAAGATTTTTATTTTTATTTTTTGAGGAATCAAACAATTTTAGGTTTGACTAAATTTATATAAAAACTATTGATTTCTATGGTGTCAAATAAGCATCACCAATTAATTATGAAATATTTGCATAATAAAATTACTAAAAGACAAATAGTAATGCCATTTTCTATAAAGTTAGTCAAACTTAAACAAAGTTTGACTAGCTTAGGGCCTGTTTGAATCTATTGACTAACAACAAGTTACTAAAATTTATCTCATAAGGATCCAAACAGAAGGGCTAATAAATCGGCTAAAGTATAGCCAAGATCCACAACTATTTTTTAGTTTACTAGTCCATCAAATCCAACTATCTAGAGCTAAAAGTGCTATAGGTATTAAAAAGTCACCTCTCTCTTATTTTCTCCTCTCTTTCTATATTAGCCCATGATCCAAACATGTAGAGGCTAACAATTAGCTAGCTATTTTAGTTAGCTAACAATTAGGAGTTTTAGTCCATCCAAACAACGCCCTTTCAAATCTATAATTATATTCTTTTTGAATGGATGGCGTATGTAGTACTCCCTCCGTCCCTAAATAACTGTCGTTTTCGCTTCCCGACCCTAATATATTAAAAAATATTAATATTTATCCTACATAATTAGTATTATTTGAAAGATCTTTGATCTAGTTTTTTAATAAAATTATTTAAAGATACAAATGTTGCACGCATTTGCTACAAATTAAGTCAAACTTGTGACACGTACACTAACGGTGACAGTTAATTAGGGACGCAGAGAGTACTACATAGCAAGAGATCTCAAGATAGCTAACTCTAAATAGATTAAATTCCAAAAGGACATGGTCCAGTGTCTATATTAATTACTTATAAAGGCCACTGTACCGCAATAAATATTCAAGTGCTCCCTCTCCACCAGTCCACCAGCTGCCGGCCTAGCCATTTGTTTATGTTCCCTGCTCCGCTAATCGGCCAATAATAAACTACTAGTAGAGCATGATGCACGATACATGCTCCAAACATAGAGAGATACAACAATTTACAATGTACTCCCTCTATCATAAATTATAAGATGTTTGATTTTTTGGTCTTCAAGTTTGACCGCTCGTCTTATTTAAAAAAATTATACAAATAAAGTTAAATTTAAGTTATTCTTGAAGAATTTTTATTAATAAACAAAGCCACGATAAAAAAAGTGACATTTTGCACAAAATTTTGAATAAGACGAGTGGTCAAATTTGATATCAAAAAGTCAAACGTCTTATAATTTGGGATGGATTGAGTAGTACACAGAAGAGAAGAGACAGATTGGTGGGTGGTACGCTCGCGAACAAATTTAACCTTTTTGCTCCCTCTCACGTTGGCCGGCACCTGTCTACCATCATTACATTGTCTATTATCAATTTATCATGTCGAGTGTCATGTGACGTATCAGGTAGTGCTATACTTTTTCCGTATAAAAACAGTCCAACCATAGCACTCAATTAAACTACGTAAAGCTTTTAATCAAATCTATACAAATAATTGCTAAAATTTATACTATATTAAATAAATACTATTATATTCATCATGGAATACACTTTTCATGTTGTACCTACTCCCTCTGCCCACAAAAGAATACAATTATAACACAACATCAAACTACAATATCTCAAATTTGACTAATTATATATAAAAAAAGTATGATTTGCCATGACATCAAATAAGTATAATTAGATTTATCATTAATAATTTCACTTATATATGTAGTCAAACTTTGGATACTTTAATTGAGAATGTACCTAGAATTATATTCTTTTCAGACAGCCATAGAGGTACTCCATACTCATAAAGGAAGTAGTTTTGGATATCGACACGGTCTTCAAAGTATAACTTTGACTCCTTATTTTTATTAAAATATTTATTAAAAAGTGACATATTTATATTTTTTATGAAAATATTTTTCAAGACGAATCTATTCATATAGTTATCTTAACAAATTAAAAGCTATTCATGATTTATATTTCCAATGTTTGACTCAAATTTTGTTTAAAATGACTTTCTTTGTAAGTATGGAGGGAATATTAGTTAACATAAATAATGCTAGATCTGTGAGAGAACGGTTTTAATTCATCCACTCATAGGTGCTTTACTGATGACTTCTGTTGGGGGAAGAGACCCTCGGCAGTGGCGCCACGCAGCCTGACTCAACAAGATGACCCCCGCGCGTCTCGCGTAGCGCGTCTCGCGTACCTTCGGAAAAACCCGCCTCTTTATCTGCTAAGTCCCTCAAGTCGCTATTCTGGCCCCCCGAGTGCTAACCCAACCTTCGGACTGGCTTTGTAAGTTCTTACAGGCAAAGGACGCGAAGGGCACTGGGAGCAATCTTCGCGAAGCCGCGTACCTTCGCCAAGAGGCCCAGGCCTTAGCGGGAGGCGAAGGTACCCGGGCTTCGCAACTGGACGGATATCCTCGCAAGACGGAGGTCAGCCCCCGCATTTCCGCGAGGGTGATCACGAACCAAGCGGCGGCGGGCGCGCGTAGAGCAAGCTAGGGTTTCTGCCTAGTTGTGTTTGTACAATTCTGCCCTTCTGTGTATACAGCGCAGAGGAATCTTTTCTGTACCCTATTATAATTTGGTCAGCGCTCCTTGGTATCCCCTATAAATACCGGGGAGTGAACAGTGTAAGAGGGCGGTTTTTTGGGAATAGAGGCACAGAAACACTGTTCTCGCTTCCTTAAACCTTCGCACTGGTTTTCGTTCTCGTTGCATTTTCAGTTCAACTCAGACGATTGGCCACCTTCGCCACTCCCCTGCACGTGTGCGGAGGTAGGGCAAGTGTGTTGCCAACAGTTTGGCGCCGACCGTGGGGATCGAAGTTCGAAATGGCAGGAAACAGGAGAGCGCCCGCTACCAGAGACCCTCGTGTGACCAGAGAGGCCACGACGATAATCCAGCCTGTGGAAGAGAATGTAGTACCCTCAGAAACAGAAGAAGTTGCCCCAGGGACGGAGGTCCTGGGCCCTCACACTCGGTCGGGATCACAGCCGCACCCGCATACCTCCGGAGGAGATGGGGAAGGAGATGAGGAGGAGTTGGGCCTCGAAGCTTTAGAAAGACTTCAAGCTGAGTTACAGGAAAAGAAGAGGCGCCTGGACCAGCTTGAAAGGCACAACCGGTTGCGCCTTATCAGGCAAAAGGCGGATGAAGCAAGAGAGCAGCTTCGCCGAGTGGAGGAGTCCCTCGCGGCAGCTGAAGCCGAAGCCGAGGGATGGAACGATGGGGAAATGCCACCGCTATAATAGGGAAATGAGCAGGATCATGGCAACCTCCGCCGCCATCCACCACCCCCACCACCACCAAGACACCCAGAACCATACCCCATGAGACAACCAAACTTTCGCCAACTCTACCCAGATGAGATAGAGCCAAACCTTCGCAACCAACGCAGAGCCCAACAACACCAAATGCCCTATGACCCAAAGTCACCACTCTCCCAGATACTACAAACCCAACCATGACCACCATGCTACAATCCACAAAACCTCCCTCGTTACGATGGACTCACTGACCCTCGCCAGTTCATAATGAGTTACGAAGCGGCAGTCGCCGCAGCAGGAGGGGATGAGTCAACAATGGCAGTCTTTTGTAATCATCCTTCGTGACATAGCGCAGACTTGGTACAGCAACCTTCGCCCCGGAACAGTGGATTCCTGGGCCAACCTCAGAGTCAGGCTCTGCACCAACTTCAAGGGCATCACAGCAGCACCATCAAACCCCATCGAGCTGTTCAATTGTAAACAAGAAGAGCGCGAATCACTGCAAGACTACTGGCGAAGGTTCATCCAGATTAGGGCAAGAACTCCGGGAATGTCCGACGAAGCCGTGATCCTCACTGCAGTCAGCGGTTTGCGTCCAGGCCCATGTTCCTCAAAGTTCGCCAGGAAACCAGCAAACACAATCGAAGAGCTTCATGATACAATGGAAAGATATTGTAGAGCAGACATGGACTTCCGGGTAAAGTCCGATGCTCGAAGGTCGCAGCAAAAACCACAGATGAGGCCCCAAGCGAGAGAGAACAACCCTCACCAAGATCAGAGCAATGTGGGAGCAATCAACAAGGCAAATCCACAAGAAGACCAGAGAAGAAGCACTCAGCCTTTGGGCAACCAAAATGCACATGGTTTCCAACCCTCGTCCGACCAAAGAAGCCAACAGAGGGACCCGGCCAAAATGTATTGTCATTTCTGTGGCCAAGGAAAGGGGCACACAAGAAAGCAATGCGAGTGCTTCGCCAAAGGAAAAGAGTACCAGGAATCCAGAAGAGCCCCTCCTACAGAAAACAGAACCATCAATCATACCAGAAGGCCCAACTTCAACCCAACCCAACCTCCCTACCACTATACCCCCATAAACTACGACTTACCCTCGCACCAGCCTTTTTACTCCCAACACCCACACTACAACCATACCTCTTTTCAACCCACCTCTTTTCCTCAACGCCAAAATACGCCATACACTGTCACTTTCCCAACAACCCCTCAACCCCAAACCAATCAACAAGTGAGCAACGCTCTACCGCCACCACCTCCAATACCGGCCTTGCCAGCCCCACAACCAGTTAAACCCGAAGCCCAAACCCAGACAACCATCAACAACCCAACATCGACCTTCGGTGTGATACTAGCTATCACCGGAGGCTCCAACGAAGACCATGGCAACAAGAGACAAAAGAAAGAACATGCTCGAAGAGTACACCATGTAGCCGTCGAAGGACCGCACAAGTGCGGCCGATGGTGTCACATCCCGATAACCTTCGATTCCAGTGACATGAAGTTAAGGGATTACCCTCACACCGATGCAATGGTGATTGAAACCAACCTAGCAGGGTGGACAGTCACCAAAATCCTCGTTGATACGGGAAGCTCCGCTGACATCCTGTTCGCCACAACCTTTGACAGCATGAAGCTTGACAGAAACCTCTTGCAACCCTCTGACAACCCGCTATACGGTTTCGGCGGGCAACAAGTAAGAGCTATTGGAAAAATATCTCTGCCCGTCACCTTCGGAGATCAGTTGAACTGCAGAACCGAGCACATAACCTTCTATGTGGTCGACATGTTCTATCCCTACAATGCAATTTTCGGCCGAGGCATCACCAACGCATTCAACGCCGTAATCCACCCTGCGTACCTATGCATGAAACTTCCCGCCCCGAAGGGGGTCGTCGCAGTGTACGGAGATCAAGACATCGCAAGAGCAGCCGAAGGTACAGTAGCACCAGGACAATGCAATGTCCACAATTTGTCAAAGCCTTGCGCCACAAACCTCAGCGACGAAGGTGAAGAATGCATCGACAGAGTAAAAGTATCACCCGAAGAAGAGACTAAACAAGTCCAACTCTTCGAGGGCAATTTAGAAAGGAAAGTATTCATCTCAGCCAACTTGGACCCCTAGTCAGAGGACAACCTTATTCGTTTCCTCAAAGAAAGCTCTGATACCTTCGCTTGGTCTGCGGAGGATCTCAAGGGAGTGAGCAGAACTCTGATCGAGCACAGCCTGAACATCAAACCAGGTTTCCGCCCAGTCAAGCAAAAGCTTCGCAAAATGTCAGAAGAGAGAAAGGAAGCAGCGAAGGCAGAGGTAAAAGACTTCTGGACGCAGGCGTCATCCGTCCAGTCAAATATCCAACATGGCTCTCAAATGTAGTACTCGTTCAAAAAAAAGAACAAGAAATGGAGAATGTGTGTTGATCTCACATGCCTGAACAAAGCCTGTCCGAAGGATGATTTCCCCCTACCTAACATAAGCACTTTGGTCAACAGAGCAGCTGGTTGCCAAATGCTATCTCTCCTCGACTGTTTTTCAGGGTACCACCAGATTTGGATGAATGAGGAAGATGAGGAAAAAACAAGTTTCATCACACCTTCGGGCACCTTTTGCTTTCGAAGAATGGCAGAGGGCCTCAGAAACGTAGGATCAACCTTCGCCCGCATGACAACTGAAGTCTTCAAAGACGAACATGCAATCTCTGCTTACGTCGATGATTTGGTCGTACAGAGCGAGCTAAAAGAAAACCACATAACAGACTTGGAAAGAGTGTTCAAAAACCTTCGGTCCGCAGGACTCAAATTAAACCCCGAAAAATGTGTTTTCGGGGTAAGCGAAGGAAAACTGCTAGGCTGCCTCGTCTCAGCAAGGGGGATCGAAGCCAACCCTGAAAAAATTGATGCCATCATCAATATGGAACCATCAACGACCAGGAAAGCAACTCAGCGTTTGTCAGGACGCTTAGCAGCACTCAGCAGATTCATCTCCAGGTCCGCCGAGCGAGGGTTAGCTTTCTTTGAAACACTGAGAAGCACTGCACCATTCAATTGGGGACCTCGGCAGCAGAAAGCCTTCGAGGACTTGAAAAAGTATCTCACCAACCTGACTGGTTTAACCAGCCCAAGCAAAGGGGACCTGTTACTTCTATATGTCGCAGCTTCGCCTCACGCAGCAAGCGCATTCCTAATCAAAGAGTTACACGAGAACAACAGAACCAGGCAAGCCCCGATCTACTATGTTTCGGAAACCCTCGAAGGTCCCAAGCGAAACTACTCAGAGCTCGAGAAGATAGCTTATGCCGTGGTCATGGCATCAAGAAAGCTAAAGCATTACTTCCAGGCTTATGAGATCCATGTACCTTCGGCATACCCCCTCGAGAACATTTTCAAGAACAACGAGGCAGTGGGCAGAATTGCAAAATGGGCAGTCGAGCTCAACAGCTATGCTATAACCTTCGTCAGGAGAACAACAATCAAATCACAAGCACTAGTAGACTTCATAGCTGAGTGGACACCTGACCCCTGCAGAGATGGAACTCAACAAGACCCATTCTGGACAGTATATGTCGACGGAGCCTGGGGAGTAACTGGAGCAGGAGCCTCGGCCATTCTAGTCTCGCCATCCGGGTCTAAGCTAAGATATGCAAGAAGGCTCAACTTCAAATGCACAAACAACTCCGCAGAGTACGAGGCAGTAATACTAGCACTCTCAAGACTTCGATCGTTGTCAGTCCGAAGGGCAGTCATCAGTACAGACTCTCAAGTCATCGCGGGGCACATCGAGAAAAATTATAAAGCGAAAGATCCAGAGATACAAAAATACCTACAACATGTCCGAAGGTTAGAATCTTTCTTCCTCGGCATAACAGTGAAAGCAATACCGAGGTCAGATAACAGCGAGGCAGACAATCTGGCCAAAGCGGCAGCACAACAACTTCAGTTACCCCCAGACGTATTCTATGAAGCTGCGACACAATCAGCCTTTGAGGTGACCGGAATAACAGCGAAGGTGATCAATGCAATCCAAAGCGAAGATTGGAGAGCACCAATCATGGCCTATATCAAGGGATTGCATGAACCCGCTAACAAAGAAGAAGAAAATAGACTTAAACAAAGGGCTCGAGGGTACAAAACCGTGGACAACAGTCTGCTCAAGGCTTCGGTAACCTCGCCATGGCTCAAATGTGTGTCACAGACTGAAGGAAGTGACATTCTTAAGCTCATTCACGAAGGTATCTGTGGCTCTCACAACGGACCAAGGGCGCTAGTTGGGAAAGCTTTTCGACAAGGTTTGTACTGGCCAACTGCATTACGTGATGCAGAAAGCATCGTCAAACATTGCGAGGGTTGCCAATTGATGGCGAAGGCACAAAACGCCCCAGGGGCTCCAACAACTTTGATATACCCAACATGGCCATTGCAAAGATGGGCAATGGACCTCGTCGGTCCACTCCCGACAGCTCGAGGAAACCTTCGCTACGCAGTAGTAGCTGTGGAATACTTCACGAAATGGATTGAGACTAGACCGCTTGTTTCCATCACCTCCTTGACCGTGAAGAAGTTTTTCTGGCAGCAAATAATTTGCCGGTTTGGGGTCCCCAAATACCTAACTGTGGACAATGGCACTCAATTCGACAGCAAGGTTTTCAAAGAATTTTGCGCTCAAATCGGAACAATCCTATGCTTCGCCTCAGTCCGGCACCCTCAATCCAATGGCTTAGTCGAAAGAGCCAACGCAACAATCTTCCAGGCCGTATCAAAGAAATTGCAAGGCAGGCCCAAAGGAAAATGGGCGGAAGAGCTAACCTCCGTCACCTGGTCCCATAACACCTCAGAATGTAGAGCCACTAAATTCACACCCTTCAGGCTCCTGTTTGGAGAAGAAACTATATTACCAGAAGAGTTGAAGCAAGTATCACTCAGAACTACCCTCGAAACAAACGAACAAAACCAATTACTTGACAAAGACTTGCTCGAAGAAACAAGATGCAATGCAGTGCACAACCTTCGCAAGTATCAGGAAGAAACCAAAAAGTGGAGAGACAAAAAGGTGAGAGTCAAAGAACTAAAGAAAGGAGACCTCGTTCTCATTCGCAAGCAAAACGCCAGCATGGCGGGGAAGTTTCAGCCAAAATGGACGGGGCCATACCTAATAGCAGAATGCAACCGTCCTGGCTCGTTTCATCTCTCTGACAGCGAGGGTAACATCTTGCCTCGCACCTGGAACGTCGACGACCTTCGCAAATACTACCCATAGCGGAGCCTTAGCGAGCCCTCGCAATATGTAATTTGCTATTTCATCTAACTTCCTCCATTTCTCGGCATGTAACACAAACAAAGGAGCTGCACTCTTTTTCCTTACGAAGGGGCGTAAGGTTTTTTAACGAGGCAGCATCCAAATCCCCAATAAAGGCTAAAACCCCCGTAAAAATGTAAAACTTCAAGTTATTACTTTTACTAACAAACATCGAAAAAAGCAGCTCTCCTACAAGAGCGCTATAATCGATGAGAACCCCCATAGATTGCTTCGAAAAAACAAACTTTTCCCAAAGCAAACTTCACCTCCACCTAAGATAAGGGGAGGCGCGAAGTCCAAAAAAGTCGAGCACCCTGGCAAAAAACGACAGGGGCTCGCAAAAGGCAAACTTCACCTCCACCTAAGACAAGGGGAGGCGCGAAGTCCAAAAAAGTCGGGCCCCCTGGCAAAAAACGACAGGGGCTCGCAAAAGGCAAACTTCACCTCCACCTAAGACAAGGGGAGGCGCGAAGTCCAAAAAAGTTGAGCACCCTGACAAGAACGACAGCGGCTCGCAAAAAAGCAAACTTCACCTCCACCCAAGACAAGAGGAGGCGCGAAGTCCCAAAAAGTCGAGCACTCTGGCAAAAAACGACAGGGGCTCGCAAAGGCAAACTTCAACTCCACCTAAGACAAGGGGAGGCGCGAAGTACAAAAAAGTCGAGCACCCTGGCAAAAAACGTCAGGGGCTCGCAAGGAAAACTTCACCCTAGTACCCACGCAAAACCAGAAACGCTACGCGAGCCTCGCTAAAAGAAAAAAGGGGGCGTCGCTGTTTTTTCCAAATAAGCTTACAAGAGCGCTACGCGAGCCCCGCTAAGAGAAAAGGGGGCGTCGCTGTTTTTCCAAAAACAGCTTACGAAAGCGTCACGCGAGCCTCGCTAAAAGAAAAAGGGGGCATCGCTGTTTTTTCTAAAACAGCTTACGAAAGCGTCACGCGAGCCTCGCTAAAAGAAAAAGGGGGCGTCGCTTTTTTTTCCAAATCAGCTTACAAGAGCGCTACGCGAGCCTCGCTAAGAGAAAAAGGGGGCGTCGCTGTTTTTCCAAAAACAGCTTACAAAAGCGTCACGCGAGCCTCGTTAAAAGAAAAAGGGGGTGTCGCTGTTTTTCCAAAAACAGCTTACGAAAGCGTCACGCGAGCCTCGCTAAAAGAAAAAGGGGGCGCCGCTGTTTTTTCCAAATCAGCTTACAAAAGCGTCACGCGAGCCTCGCTAAAAGAAAAAGTGGGTGTCGCTGTTTTTTTCCAAATAAGCTTACAAGAGCGCTACGCGAGCCTCGCTAAGAGAAAAAGGGGGCGTCGCTGTTTTTCCAAAAACAGCTTAAGAAAGCGTCACGCGAACCTCGCTAAAAGAAAAAGGGGGCGTCGCTATTTTGTCTAAAACCAACTTACAAAAGCATCACGCGAGCCTCACTAAAACAAAAGGGGGCGTCGCTGTTTTTCCAAAAACAGCTTACGAAAGCGCTACGCGAGCCTAGCTAAAAGGAAAAGGGGGCGTCGCTATTTTTTCTAAAACAACTTACGAAAGCGTCACGCGAGCCTCGCTAAAAGAAAAAGGGGGCGTCGCTGTTTTTTCCAAATCAGCTTACAAGAGCGCTACGCGAGCCTCGCTAAGAGAAAAAGGGGGTGTCACTGTTTTTCCAAAAACAGCTTACAAAAGCGTCACACGAGCCTCGCTAAAAGAAAAAGGGGGCGTCGCTGTTTTTCCAAAAACAGCTTACGAAAGCGTCAGGCGAGCCTCGCTAAAAGAAAAAGAGGGCGCCGCTGTTTTTTCCAAATCAGCTTACAAAAGCGTTACGCGAGCCTCGCTAAAAAGAAAAAGGGGGCGTCGCTGTTTTTCAAATTAGCTAACAAAACACTGCGCTAGCCTCGATATTTTTACGCGAGCCTTATAATTATTTCAATCAAATTACAAAAATGAATAGAGCAATATCATAAGTTGCTTGCTTCAGACAACAGTGTGATATACATTCAATAAAAAAAAATCAAATTACAAGGATTCATCACCATCCTCAATCATTATCAAATCATCCAAACCCTCGACACCCTCCTCAAACCACGTTTCCACTGGAACTATGGGTCCCCACAACAATGGAGCCACTGGAACAATCGGCAACTCCCCGGGCAAAACCCTCGCTCTATACATATATCTCCGATCCGCATCACTAACCTCTGAAGGCTCCTCCTTCGGAATAACAAGCGCACCATCGGACCCAACCTCTAGTTCACTTCGACCAAACAAAAAGTCCAAAGCCGTTCTATCATCAATATCATCTTCAAAAGAAGCCGGCGCGAACGAAGAAGTACCAAACAAAAAACGTGTAGCTTGCCATTCAGTATAATCCGCTTCGCGCCAA
Source organism: Coix lacryma-jobi var. lacryma-jobi (assembly GCA_009763385.1). Lineage (NCBI taxonomy): Eukaryota > Viridiplantae > Streptophyta > Magnoliopsida > Poales > Poaceae > Coix > Coix lacryma-jobi. The sequence continues at coordinate 3,117,265 of CM019824.1, forward strand.
AAACGACTCGACCTGCTATTCTTCAAATCATACCTGCGGACCTTCGACCACCAAAAACGCTCAAAAGATAACGAAGGGTGTTTAAGCCTAGCCCGAGCCCACGATTCACCAGTTATAAAGGTGTCTTGATAATTTAGCGTGAAGGGCGTCACATCAAATACTTCTAGCACGGTTCCGTCAGGAACCTGCATTTTAGACAAAATATGAGAAGTGTCTCAGCATCATCAAGATATTACAACAACCACACCTTTTTTTACAAAAAAAACCCTCTCGCCCCAGCAATCCTAAGTTCAAACCTGCCCAACCTCCCCCTGCTGATCCGCTCCAGCTTCGGAAGCGGCAACATTTAGACCTCCGCCGGCGGCAGCATCCACACCTTCGCCGGAGGCAACTCCCAGGATCTCTGGCGCCTTCTCAGCTACCACCTCTTCCATGCTAGCCTCCCCAGTCATCAAAGCATCCTCAGCCGAAGGCACATCCTCTGCTGGAGCGACCTCTGCAGCACCAGGCTCAGGAGCGGTCTTGGAGCTTCCGGCAACGTCTTCAGCTGCGCCTGGCAAAGGCTGCGCATCTCTCTGAGCCTGCAAAAAATAGATCAACAAATTAGAATAACAACATGATCATCCGGGGACACGGTAACATAGAAATAGAAATCCATTCAAAGTTAGTACCTGACGCGTAGCTTCTGCCGCTTCTTCAAAAGCAAGGACACGACCGCCACCGTCGATCCAAAACTTGCGGAGCAAGCGCACCGCGCAGTTTCGAACCTCCGCATCATCAACCTTCATCTGACGAACCACGTCAACACTTGGGAAGACATGGTTCGGCCTTCTGATCTTCCGAAGGTGATCGCAGTCAGCCTGGCGAAGGGTCCCAGCCATAGCTAGAGCTCCGGCATAACAACCAAAGTCGGCTGCATTCTCGACCAAAGAGCTGAACACATCAAGCTCACTTCCAAGCCATCCCTCGAACGCTTCAGCATTAGCGACAGGCAACAGCTCCCCAGCAGAGCCGCCAGCCTCAGTCAAGCAACAATCGAGCTTATGTTTAATCTTCTCCATGCTCGTCCGCCACGATTTATCCAAATCATCAAGCCGACCCTCGGCAGCCGCCAACGCCTTATTCTTCTCTTTGCCCACCGCAATCAGATCAGCATTACGCTTCGCCAGCTCAACCGCCTCTTCTCGGGTCTTGGCGGCCCTCTCCGAAGCATTCTTGAGTTCAATTTCCTTGTTATCCAAGCTTCGGCTGAGCCTAGCATTCTCCTTCTCAAGCTCAGAGATATGACCACTCATAAACTCCATATCAGAGCCAACTTTTCGCCTGGCCGCGCGATTCAAGAGCATCAGTTCCGCCAACTTGACGTCCACATCGTCAAAAGTATCCCCAATAGGTTGGTCGGCGAGGCGGGCCTCAGCCTCCGGCACACAAATACGGCCGAAGATACGGCCTAAAAAACGCCTTTCCTCCGGGCCGCACTGCAAATGACAATCCCGAAGGTCCGGACTCGTGAATAGCTCAGCCGCCGGATCGTAGACACCAAGCTTCTTAGCGAAGTAAGGAAGACTCGATCGGCTAGCCTCGCCATACAGTCTCTTCCCGGGGGTTTGTTCAGATTCAAGTTCACCAGAAAACTCAAAACCATTGACCCATAGGTGTGATCCAGCAAACTCGGGAATTGACCCTCGCCGAGGACTCCTCGGCTCGGAGTCCCGAATAATATCGTCGATACTCTGAGCAGCCGGAGCACCACCACTGAATGAGACAATCTTTTTCCCACGGTCATCCTCAATGCTCACATCTGCAAGGTCCTAATTGGCTAGAGGGGGGGGGGGTGAATAGCCTAATTTAAAATTCTACAAAGCACTAGAGCAATTTGTTAGATAATAACAAAGCGATAAATGCGGTTGCTCTAGCTCTATGTCAAATGCAAGCCACCTATTTTCAAGTCTAGTTAATTATGATCTCTAGGGCACACAAGGACTAAGTCACTACTTTACTAAACTAGTGAGCTACACAAGAGAGCTAGCAAAACTAAACTAGCTATACTAGCAAGGCTACTACTATTATTAACAAGGGAAACAAGTTACTCTATAACAAGTATGAACAAAGGAATACAAAAGAGTGGTAGTGTGATTTTACCGAACCGGGCAAGTGAAGATAATTGATATCACAATGGAATGCCAGTCACCAAGGGACACAATATGAACACGAGATTTATCCCCGAGGTTCACGTGCTTGCCGGCACGCTACGTCCTCGTTGTGTCGACCAAGGCTTCGTGGTTCGGTGGCTTATCGGTATCACACACCGAGCTCTCCACAAGAGCGCCACAAGAACCTACCCCAAGCAATGGTAACTCAATGACACGCGCAATTTACTAGGAGTTACCTTTGGCTCTTCGCCGGGGAGGTACAAGCCCCTCACAAAGTCGTTGGGATGGCCACGAACAATCACCAACTCGTGCCGATCCTCCTCTGCTGCCACCAAGCCGTCTAGGCACCGGCAAGTGCCAAGAGTAAAAAGAAATCCGCAGCAACAATCACCAAGATGCCTCTAGAATGCAAGAACACAATGCAAGCTCTTGGTTTCACTCGATCTCACTTGGATTAGCACTAACAATCAAAGAGATCGGAGGGAGGGATTAGATCTTGCTCAAGAGGATGTTCAAGAGGTTAGAAAGTCAAGAGAGAACCCCCACTAGCCGGCCACGACCTATATATAGGGAGGAGAGGACGGCAGCTCGACCTCCACCTTTCTGCGCTTGGTCGGTAGTACCGACACCTCCTGGGCGGTACTACCGGCTTAGTCAAACTAGCCGTTTACTCACAACCCGCTGAAAAAGGCGAAGCACCGACTCTTGGTCGGTACCTCCGAGGTCGGTAGTACCGGCCCTATGGCGGTACCACCGACAGGCTAAACTGGGGACTTGCACAGAGATTTCCCAGACAACTTCCTGACCTCGGTACTTCCGAGGGCGGTAGTACCGACATAATGGCGGTACTACCGCCAGGCCAAAACTGGCTGCTTCCAGAGAGTTCTGCGGAAAACAAGCTACTACCGACCTTGCATCGGTACCACCGCGGGCGGTAGTACCGAGGTAATGGCGGTACTACCGCTAGGCCATTTTCAAAACCTACAGAGAGCACTGCAAAACGCCCCATGGCCACGGTACCACCGACCATCCGGTCGGTACCACCGCCGGCGGTAGTACCGAGGTAATAGCGGTACCACCGCCAGGCCAAAACCCTTCGGTACAGAGAGGCCTGCACGCTGCATCCTTGGGCGGTACCACCGACAACACAGGGTCGGTACCACCGACAACACACAGAAAACTTCATTTTTCTTCCCTGTGTTGATCCAAAACAACTCCAACAACTTCTCCTTTGCAAAAGTGCTAACACCAACAAGTGTACAACATCATGTGCATGTGTGTTAGCATTTTCAAAACATTTTTCAAAGGATTTATCGCCTCATTTTAGATATGACATATGCAAATGCAACTAGAGGCAACTTGATAACCATATACTATGAATTTCTCCTCTTGATAGTACGGCTATCTACCCTAAATACACTCACACCCTCTATGGTGTCTTGAGTGCCAAAAACAAAAGAGCCTATTGGTTATACCTTTGCCTTGAGCTCTTTTATTTTCCTCTTTCTTCTTTTCTTCTAGTGAAGATATGGACCATCTTACGACCAATCACTTGATCATTGCATCACATGTCCATCATCATGCTTCACTTGAGCCATGGACCACCTTTTGCTAATCAAGCACTTAATGACAAAGGTTAGTCCAATGGGTTTCATCAATTATCCAAAACCAAACTTGGGCTTTCAACATCCTCATCAGAACCACCCTCGCTGCTTGAAGTATCATTGTCTTCATCAGACGAGTCCACCTCAGTGCCCCCCTCCTTTTCATCCTCCCCCTCTCCCTCTTTCCCTTCTTCATCGGAGACACCTTCGTCGTCCGAGATCTGGATCAAAGCATTAATTCCGCCAACACGGGGCACCCGTCCTCCAACCCTACCAACAACTCGGCCGCCTGAAACAACGGCCGAGGAAGACGAAGTGCCGGCAGCCCCCGAACCTACCGAGACCTTTGTCGCCAGCGTCTTCACTCGGCCGCCGGCGCTACCGCAGCCACGACCGTGACCCCACTTCGGCCGAGAAACAACTTCTCTCCCCTCTGCAGAAGCACGCTTCCTTTTCTTTGGCGCATCTTCGCTCGACGGAGCAGGCCAGTCCACATACTGAACCCCAAGACTGTCGAACATCCTGTTAACCCGGCCTCCGCTACCCACCGAGCTGTGGATTGCTTTAGTCTCCAACGTGGAAAGCTTTCCAACAAGTTCTTCCGCCCACCCCTGAACACGCTTGTAGATTGCTTCGACCCCATCTTCTCGCCTGGGAAATTTCTTGAGAAGTTTATCCCAAACCTTATCAAGGTCAACCTTCGGCTTCTTCAAGCCCCTACCCTCGTACTTCGAGTCTTCCTTGACTGCAAACCATGCCTGCCTCCGGCCGAGAGGCCAAATTTTAGCACAACAGTACTCCTCGACCAAGTCGCGAGCACACTGAGAGCGCGCCACAACCCTCAGACAATCAACAGAAGCATGAGCCTCGAGGCTCATCATTGCTTCGGCGCTAACATCACCAAGTGGCGAAAGCTCGCCGCAGAGCTCTGCATTCCCACAAAGTTTATAGTAAAACCAGGACTCCTGCCACCCACTGGTCCACTTATTTTTCTGGGCCTGCACCGGTAACTCCGACCCAGCACGATGGCAAAAAGTGTATACTGCAAACTGTCCAAGACTGGCATTACCTCCGCGATCCGAGATCTTGCGAGGTTGCATGTGCACACGATGGGTCCGAACAAACCCCTCGACATGAGGAACAATACCCTGAGAACGGCACGCCCAGATATAAACTGACATCTTCGTAAAACACGAGGGTGTGAGCTGGTGGAAGCGCAAGTTGAACCTTCGCAGAACCGAGGTCACAAAAGAATCAACAGGGAAGCGCAGACCGGCTGAAAAAAACTCCTCAAATACAACAACCTCATTTGCGTCCGGCTTCGGCACCGTCTCCCCAGAACTGGTCCTCGCTTTACCTTCCTCGATCCAACCCCACCTGACATAAGACGCTATCTCCGTGGTGCAAACTCGGCTGAGTCCGAACTCGAAGGTAATCCCCTCATCCGCGGCAGTGGGAGAAACAGCGCGAGCAGTCTGCTTCAACCTGGCCATCTCTTCAGCTGCTAACGCTATCGAACAACAAACGCCCGTCTCAACCCTCGCACGCAAGCTAAAACAAACCTTCGCTACAAGCAAATCGCAACAGCAGGATGGCTATAGCAGAGGAGGGCACAATCCAAGCTCCTCACCCACCCCTTCTATTTATAGGCCGAGAGACGAGTCTCCTCACCCTACGAAAGCGACACGACAACCGAAAAACTCGGCGCAAAAAACGAGACGGACCTAAACAGTACAAGCAACAGTGTAACGGCCCGGCCCAAAGCAGTCGCGGGCGTCGCTGCCAAGGGTCTCGTTACGTTTCCCGTCAAAGGGCGCTGCTTGGGCCTAAATACTGTTCTTTGGATCCAAAGCATCGAGGGGCTACTGTTGGGGGAAGAGGCCCTCGGCAGTGGCGCCACGCAGGCTGACTCAACAAGATGACCCCGCGCGTCTCGCGTACCTTCGAAAAAACCCGCCTCTTTATCTGCTAAGTCCCTCAAGTCGCTATTCTGGCCCCCGAGTGCTAACCCAACCTTCGGACTGGCTTTGTAAGTTCTTACAGGCAAAGGACGCGAAGGGCACTGGGAGCAATCTTCGCGAAGCCGGGTACCTTCGCCAAGAGGCCCAGGCCTTAGCGGGAGGCGAAGGTACCCGGGCTTCGCAACTGGACGGATATCCTCGCAAGACGGAGGTCAGCCCCCGCATTTCCGCGAGGGTGATCACGAACCAAGCGGCGGCGGGCGCGCGTAGAGCAAGCTAGGGTTTCGGCCTAGTTGTGTTTGTACGATTCTGCCCTTCTGTGTATACAGCGCAGAGGAATCTTTTCTGTACCCTATTGTAATTTGGTCAGCGCTCCTTGGTATCCCCTATAAATACCGGGGAGTGAACAGGGTAAGGGGGCGGTTTTTTGGGAATAGAGGCACAGAAACACTGTTCTCGCTTCCTTAAACCTTCGCACTGGTTTTCGTTCTCGTTGCATTTTCAGTTCAACTCAGACGATTGGCCACCTTCGCCACTCCCCTGCACGTGTGCGGAGGTAGGGCAAGTGTGTTGCCAACAACTTGTCTTGAGCAATACTACAAAGTAGCATTGGCAGCAACCTCTGATATGAAAAGGTCGGTGACACCAGTTGAGCAGCTCAAATTTTGTCCAAAAAAAAAAACCCGCTTAGCAACCCTCAAGCACGGACGTGGCACCTTCCTATCCATTTGCTTACAGCAAACCTGAGGTATTTAGACAATTTCACTAGCTATATTAAATTATTAATGGATTTGTTCGCTTAAACTTATTAACCATACTTTGACTTATTCTTTTACAGAATACTCCTATAAATATATTCAGATTCGATCCTACAGTTGAAACCAGTTGTGAAATATATTCAGATTCGATCCTATAAATATGTTTTTTTAGGCGGAGGGAGGGAGTAGCTTTGGTGCCGGCGGGGCTAATGATCGTGTAGATCCGCACATGCTTTGCCTTTAATTTGTCGTTAACCGTGGAAAGGTGTCCTTCATCGGCAACCTACCTTCCTAGACTCTGAGTTCCGATGACGATTTCAATAGTCTCCTCTCTCTCAGCCTCGCAGCGATGCAAAAACAAGTACACAGTCCCCGTTAAAAAAATGTTTAAAAAGCTATATATTTTAGACTTATCCAATCTATTAAAAAAGTAATGTGTTATGACTCTAGGTCCTGACCGGGCGATGTAATAGTCGTCCATGGGATATAGTTGTTGCTTGGGCCGGAGCGCGTGTCTCCATGTGTGCGCGTCGTCGGCAAATATAAGCCGAGTCGCTTCTTTGCAAATGGCAACGAAGAACAGAACTCTGAATCCTACTATACCCTAACGAACCACTCTCACGGGATTCAGTCGTGCTCCATTCTGTTCTTCCTCGAATTTTTGCTACGTTTTCCCCTCAAATCCTATTCAGTTATCATGGTTCATAACATAATGATGATATTCGGTGGGTCGTTTTCACGGTTCATTTCAGCTGTTTTAATAGTATTCTGTGAGAGAGAATAAGCCGAAGTATGGTTGATAGGAGACTTGTAAAGCCTAAAATTAGCTCTTTGTTTTTCTTTTTTTTGTTTTGTTTTGGAGTACTCGTGCTAGGCCGCAGCGCTACTCAAGTGAATGTGCACGTGGTTATCAACTTTTGCATCATCCAGCCAAGGTAAGACGAAAAGTCACCTTTTGGCCTTTACGAGCCCTGGGGAGCCGCGCCGACGACCCGACCCGACCCGACCCGGCGGCAAAGTACAAAGACGCCTCACATCCATGTGCCTGTCCATCAGGTGCCTCCGATTGCGATTGGATCGCCGGGGACCACCGACCAAACCTCGAAAACTCTTGTGTTGCGTGACAACAGTCCAGTCCAAGCATCGTCGTCACCTTCACCTTTTTGGCAGGCTGGGCCGCTGGTGGCGTCACTTCTTGACAGCCCGGCCCGGGTGCGCCATGGGCTGCTGCTCTGTCTTGTCGGCCCAAGAACGACGGTGTGCCTGTCACCACGGCAGCTGCCATGAACATCGGGCTCGGGCGATCCGAAATCGACGACGCGTTCGGAGCTCCAGAAACACACGACAACAATCCATCGAGGCTCCTCTCCAGTTCAGCCATGATTGATTGATGATGCTAATAGCAATAGTATACAGTACTGTAACCAATGGTGTTCTCGTGGGAAGAACGAAGAAGGCGAGGCAAGGGAACGGGCTGGGCTGGGCTGAATCTCTCTCTCTCGCTCGCTCCGTCTGCACTGCATCTACTGCCCCGGCGCCGGCGCCGGCGGCCGGAGGGACGAGAGGACGACGTCCTGGAGGGCGCTGTCCTTCTGCATCGCCGCCTTGAACTCGTCGAAGCTCACCTTGCCGTCGCCGTTGGCGTCCATCTCGTCGAACACCTCGTCCAGCTTCCCGGGCTCCGTGATGTCGCCGGGGAGGCACTCCTCCGGCAGCGCCTGCGACACGACATCAACACCAGGCAAACTCATCAGAACATACAGATCATATCATACAGGAAGGACGACGGCCAGCTCAGCTCAGCTCAGTACTAGCTTCTTACTCGCAGCATGGACGCCAGCTCGTCCTTGCTGATGCACCCGGACCGGTCGGCGTCGTACATCTGGAAGCAGAGGCGGAGCGCGTCGTCGCCGCGGGAGTTGCGGAGGCTGGACAGCCCGCACAGGATCTCCCTCATGTCCACCGTGCCGTCGCGGTTGTTGTCGAACAGGTCGAACACGCGCGGCGCCAGGGCCACCAGCGACTCCAGCTTCATCGCCTTGAGCACCTGCTCGAACTCCGCCAGCGTCGCGTTCTCGCCGTCCGCGCATCTGCATATATATATATGCACCACCACCAACACCGGTCCACGGCCATCACAAAGCTGTGTCCTTTTCTTTTTTCCAGTGAAAAGGTTTCAGAACTAACTATGTGAATATTTCAGTTTTTGCCAGCAACAGCTGCCTGTTGCTGTGTACTGAAATTTCTCCGGTGAATGAAGGAAACAATAACACACACTATCATGTTTATAACGCTACAGCTTCTGAATGATCATAACTCCATGTAGCTAGCTAGGTCAAGGACATGCCAAACATAAACGTATTACTATGCACTTTTCTCACGAAATACAGGTAATTCTGTGCTTCACCCCGTTCTTTTGCCCTTATCAGCCCTACTTCGGCTTATTCTCTCTCACAGAACCCTGTTGAATCAGGGTCCGGATAATATGGATCTAGACACAGTTCGAACAGTTTTATAATGTTCAGTTCAACCTTATGTTATTGCTAAATCAGTGCTAGTATTAAAACTCGAGTACCAAACAAATTCCTTATATACTCACATTCGTGCGAAATGAGCCCGCAGATTGTCGAGCTCCTCCGAGCTTAGGTCATGTCTTCCTAAAAGGTTCCTCAGCCTTTTTGTCCTCAACGCCACCTTGCTGCTGAGGACGCTTGCGATTGCCGCAGCCCGCAGCTTCCTTCTAGCATTGAACCTCTGCAGCTTGGAGACGACCTCTGCATCCATGAGGTCTTGCTTTGCGCAGTCCCCAATCACCCAAGGATGCCCCAGAAGCTGGTCCAAATTATGCAAGACAACAAGGTGCCCGAGTTTAATCGGCACAGTTATATGTAATTCACATTGGCCGGTATGGATGCAAGAAGAGAAAAAAAGGAGCATGAGACACACATCACTTGCTGTTGGCCTCTTGTAAGGTTCAACAGAAAGAAGACTGGAAATCAATTCTTTGGCTGATGAAGATATTGTTTTCCATGTATGGTCCTGGAAACTGAATTCTCCCTGAAAGGAGAGTGATGAGCACACGTCATTAGAGCAAAATTTCCTGATTTAGAGACTGCAATTTATAACAATTGATGCCATCTTTGTTGAAGCATGTAAATGTAAGCAGTTAAGAGCACATCATGATGTAATTTAGAGACAATTCTAGATTTTTGAAACTTCACTTCTTCAAGAGAAGGGTTCAATTCCTTTGTGAGAGGTTGGGTTAGCCTTATTCTGACCTTACATCCATACCAACTTACCTTTTTGTATTTCACCTTAGTGATTTGATTGGACGTAGCAAGGATTGTACCGAGAACATTTTTTACACCAAAGCCAGCAGGAAGGTCTGTTTAGGTGCTAGTACTTTGACAGCTCTAGGTAAATTGGCCTTACAAACAGAATGACCAGTAGGATAAATAAATCAAATATGACTGCCAACAGCTACGAGAAGAAGGCAGTTCTTCAGCGTTGATTGAGAGGAATGCTTCCATACTATGAAATGATTGCTCCAAAATCTCTTACCTAGGCCCACCTAGTTTCTCTTCTTTTACATATAATTTAGGTTGAAAGAGCATATATATATCATTAAGACCAGAAATGAATGGCAATCTGAACGCACTACATGAATATATGACATCTGACATGTGGTATCAATTAAAAAGATAGTTTCATAGGATTTAATTTGGTTCGTCGTTCCACTACAAAGTGAGCCGACGTGTTCCTTATTACAGGTTGTAGGAATGCTCAAATGGTGAACACATGAAACATGAAAACGCAGGATAATTCCAAACAACTCTGAACTGTAATGGAGCAACATCATGTCCTGAGACTAGGCACAGCAAGACTTACTTGCAGTATCCTTTGCTGCTTTTCTCGATTAGTAGCTGCATGAAATGGTGGGCATCTGTAATTACACCGTGTGAAATTCATGAGGATATAAACAGAAAATCAAACCGGGAGAGAATCACAAGGAAGGTCGATCAAACATACCCAGATAATAGGATATATAGAATTACCCCAACGGACCACATATCGCTTGCTGCTGAAACATCTTGCCTGGAGAGAGCTTCTGGCGAAACATAATCTATCGACCCGAACAGAGTCACGATTGGGTCGCTGAAATCTTCGACGGAACTTAAACCAAAATCCATGATCTTCAACGTGGAATCTTCATTCTTGTCGGAGAAGAGGCAGTTCTCTGGCTTCAAGTCCCTGTGTATGATGTTTGCCTTATGAAGAGCCTCCAACCCCCTAGCAATCTGACGAACAACAGCCGCTGCATCGAACTCCGAGTACCGGTCACGCCCCACTATCCTATCAAACAGTTCACCACCGGAGCACAGCTCCAGGATCAGGTGCACGCCATGCGCATCCTCATACACATCATGCAGGCCTATGACGTTGGGATGTGGCGCGACGTTCTCAACTATCCTCCTCATGACGAGAATCTCGTTGGTGAGCAAGGCGTCAGAGATGGATACCTGCTTCCACATCGGAAGGCCACCCTTTGACCCTTGCTGCATCCCGTTCATGGCCGGGCCAAGCCTTCGCAAGGTCTTTATGGCGACCTGGGTCTTCCCCTCCGACTTGCTCACTCCCCTCCTCACTATCGAGAACCCGCCTCGGCCAAGGACATCCACAACTTCATAGTCATCGGACAGCTTTCTGCTCTCAGTCTTGGACATTGCCTGGCAAGTTTATGCAAAGAACTGGATACTAGTATCAGATGCTGATTGAAAAGCCACGAGAACTGGGAAGCTGGTAGTGAGGCAGCAAACAATCAGAAAAAACTAGAGCAGTAAGTGCAGGACGAACAGAGAAGAGACCATGTGTTTCTATGGAACAAGGAAGATTGGGGAACAACAGGGCAGAAACTTGTGGAGTGCTAGTTGGTAGTAGAAAGGGACGTACCATATATTGTATAAGTAGCTTGTCTATGATCAATGTAGAAGCAAACTGAGAGAGGAGAGCGCATATAAATAGAGTAATGTGAGCTGCTGAACATGGTGACGATAGAAGAAAGTGACATGTGCAACAACCAACACAACGGAATAAACCCATTGAGGATTTGTTTTTGTGCCGATGGCAAGATGACAAGAACTAAAAAATGGGCGTTTTTGAAGTGGAGGAGGTTATTGTTGACCTGGTTGCGGTTGCTCAAGGGCTGCTTTGAATTGGTCTTCACTCGGTTTAGGCTGAACTTTGTCAGTTTCGCGGCTTCGAAACAGAGATATAAGCATCAAAGAGTCTATACCTTTTGTTTGAAGAAACAATGCCATGCTTTTATACTTGTGTTATTAAAGAATTGAAGGAGCATCAGCATACCTGACCAGGAAGAAGATCAGCAAGCAGAAACTGGAGCAGGTCGTCGTCAAGGTCCGCTTCTGCCACGCTGCCGGTGGGCGAGCTGGCGTAATGCAGAATGGAAATGCAAAGTTAGTGAGGGAGCTTTGCTATACCTCGGTCCTCGGACGAACACGAGGAAGAAGACAGACGAAAAGGATGGCAGAAGGATGCTTTGTTTTATCAGGTTTGTTTTAGGGATGGATGTTTGTTAATGGAAGAGTAGGTAGCTGGCTGCCTCAGTAATATTACGTATACTCCCTCCGTACAGGAAAACAAAGTCGTTTTGGAGTACGGAAAAGAAAGTCGTTTTGGACAACGATATGGTCTCCAAAGTATAACTTAAACTCCTTGTTTTTTATAAAAAATATTTATTGAAAAATGATATATGTATACTTTTATTAAAATATTTGTCAATACAAATCTATTCATATAGCTTTTACATTTTAAAACTCAAATCTATTCATATAGTTATTTATAATTTATATTTTCAATGTTTGACCAAAACTTTGTCCAAAATGACCTTTTCGTATACGGAGGGAGTATATACACACAAAGGTCGCTCTCAATGTCTCAGAATTGATTTGAAATTACACAAACCTCGACGCGGCATATACACCATCGCAAATCACTAATTCCATTCAGCTCACATGCATACACAACTGTTTGTACACTGCTTCAGCCTCAGTCATTACAACCCAGTTCAGGTTTCTTACAAGTGACAATGTGACCTCAAGTTACAAGCATACAAGTAACCATGCGAAAAGGAAAACAACAGCAGGGGCACTCGCCACTAGTCGAGTGGTTAGCTTGAAAAATGCCAGAAGATAGCTGCTGTGTAAGGTTCTAGTCCGGCAGGGCAGTACCTCTTTCGAGGTTGTTCTTGATCTCGAGCGTGTATTTGCCAAAGGCGCGCTCAATCTTCTTGTTGAAGTGCTCATTCCGGTCGTTGATTGAGTCAATATCCTTGTCTTCGTTGAACTTGCGCCTCCTGCTGAACGATTTTCGTTTCTCTTCCCGCTCCTTGAGTTCCTTGACCATTTTGTCAATGTTTTCTTCTGGCACATTGGACACCTGTGCAAGGCAAAACACAAAGCAGACAGTTGAGGACTCGTCTCCACAAGGACATTCAAGGATTTGTTGATGCAATGTGATGGCACATGGCAGAAGTACCTTCCCATACTGGAGACTTGAAGCATCACGGTAGAATTCAGGGTCAGCTTCCTTGGCTTTATTGTAAGCCTCCATGTCAACTTCTATATTCTTGGTCCTCTTTTTGTATGCATCATACAAGGTCTTTTGGTTGAAGACTGAAAGCATAAGCACGATTTCTCAACGATTAAGACCTTCCTTACCACAAACCCACCACGAATAACATTGCACATGAAGCAGAACTTATCAAGGACTAAACACACAGAAGAGAGCTGTCCAGTAAACATTGCCAATGTATGCATGTAGTGCTACCACAGTAGACGTTAGAGGAGTGAGTTCGCTCACCATCCCACCCATATGGAGCAGGTTCCTTCTCCCATTTCTTGTACTTGGCTTCTGCCGTCTCCTGCGTATCGAGCATGTACGCCTTGGACATATCAAGCCCATTGGAGTCCAGCAGCTTCCCGATCTTCTTCTTCCTGTCGTCTAGCCACTTCTGCTTAGAAACACCTCGGCTCTCACCGCGAGGTTCCATCCTTTTCTTTTCGGCAACCATTGCCTGCTGATTCGCTTTCCGCGCTTCGTTCTGCAGACATCAGACATCAATAATAAGACCAATGAATGAATATACCAAACAGCATGGTGGCAACAGCCCTGCCGCAGTAGGTAAATGGCAAGCGAAATCAGCGATTCGCCATACCATCTTAAGCCGCAGCTCGAACAATTTCTTCTGCTTTTCGGTCATCTGCGGATAACCATCATCCGCGCCTGCGCCCTCCTGTTCGTCGGCATCGTTATCTTCAGGCCGCTGCGGCTCCGCGGCATCGGACGTGACGGCTGCGGTGGCCACATCAGCTGGTGGCTGTCCCTCCCCACGCTCGAGCCCTAACGAGAAGTCAACCAAGCACACGGTAAGCAGCCAGGAAAACTCAGATTTTTTTATTACGCAATAAATAGAATCGAATCGAATCGAATTAACGACGGGAAAGGAATCATCCGCACACACCGGATTTGGCGTCGGCGATGCGCTTGAAGCAGTAGTCGGAGCACTCGTGGTAGGGGTTGGAGGCGTTGATGCAGTCCGGGTGCACGGTGCGGTGCTCCGGCGGGCGCTTCCACGAGTCGGGGAGCTCGTCGTCGAGGCGCTGCCTGGCCTCGGCGATCTTGCGGAGGCAGTAGTCGGAGCACTCGTGGTACGGGTTGGACGAGTTGATGCACTTCGGCCGCGACTTACTCCCCTCCGCCGCCGGCCCCGCCGCCACGCCCTCCATCCCCATGGACGAGCTCGGATCCGGACGGAACGGAACCCTGGGTTAGCCTCGGATCGATTCCGTCTGAGATATTATTGGCTCGCTCGGGCTGGGATTGGGGAAGGGGAGACGAAGACGAAGACCAGCCGACGGGGCCGTATAGGGATAGGATGAAGGTGAAGCGGCCTGCCTGCGCGCCCACTCGGCCCGCTCCGCAAAGACAGCGTTGGTGGGCTCAAGATCAAATCTTGTCGCGGGCTTTAAACGACATTGACATGTGCAAGGCCCACTGGGCCACTGGACACTAGCAGAGGCCTGCTTCTGTCCACGCAATCGGCCGCAGTGCTCGTGCCTCGCTCACATCCTCAGCTCACCGCGACGCCGCGGGGGGAACAACGCCTCGGTCGGACGGTCGCCGCCTCCGGCAACAGCCAGCGAGAGGCTCCGTCGGACGGACCTGCTCCTCGCTTTCTTCTTCGCCAACTCGGCTGCAGCTCCGCTGGCGAACCAACCGGCTGCCTCAGCACCTCCTCCGTGGCCAAACCGCTGGCGGGTCCGACGCTCCGGCACCGTCGCGTCGCCTACCCTAGGTACTCTCCGCCCAATCTCCATCCCCTTGTGTGAATCAAGTTCGCCATGAAAAATCAAGGAATCTTGTTACTTACGTTTCACTGGCAAGGCCATTAATGCATCCGGCAGTGTTTTGTTATTTCTTCACGGTTAGCATTTAGCAAGTTCACTGAGAAGGTCATTGGTGCATCCCTGAGTTCCTAACCTTATATTAGTATTTGGAATAATTTCGCACTCCTAGCACAAAACGTACAGACCAGCATAAGCTTATATAGATCTGCACCCCTTCAGAAATAATTTTGCAATCCTTCGGTTGGTGTATCTGCTTCATTTCTTATTTGGTTTGTTTATTTTTTCCTGTGTCTAGATTATTAAATTTAATCTGCATAAACAAGTTGAATATGTTAAAACTGCAATTCAAACAAACATATAGGTGATCAGCATCCACCTTTCTCCATGCATCGTCTGGCTTGACACCGCCAAGGTCCAAGTCTCTGTGCTGCATCACCTGCCCTTCTCATGATATCTGATTACTGCTTTGCTAGTGCTAGCTACCAATGTTGTACGGGGATTAGTAGTGTGCCATTTGGTCCTCTTAGTAGGTTTGGTGCACTTATTTGTTTACATCATCAGATAGATAATATGCTCATACGGTTTTAGGATCCACTATGAGCAGCATGCACATTTGTCTATCTCCATGCTTCCTTTTCTTTTCTTTTTTATTAGTGTTCACTGTTAATAGGTTTGGAGACTGGATTATTTTTGTTGGTATAAACTTAGTCCTGGACCAGAGCATCTTATCTCTGGTCGCTGGATATGAGTATTTCAGTATTTGAGTAGGTTTGGTCAGTTTCACTAGGAACTGTTCACTACTTGACTGTCTCAGTAATGCAAGTGGATAGCTTGCTACTTATTTAGCCATTATTACTTTCTTTGCCATAGTTTCTTTAGCTGAATTATTTTGCACATATTCAATGGATGTGCACTACCCATGTGTTTCAATATCCCACATTAATATTGAATTCAGTGCCAGGCTGGGGCTGGGCATTCGGTTTTATCCGATAATTCGGTTCGGTCTGCAGAAATTTCGGTTTTCAAAAACTAAGAGCCGTTCAGTTGTTCAGGAAATAAAAAACCAATGAAATCGGTTTCGTTTTTTCATTTGTTTTTTTGGTTTTTAACCGAACACAAACCGATCGAAGGAATCAGAATGTACACAGCCATGCAATTCGAATTCCACGACCGGAGAGCTTGAAGAGGGTGCTTACGCCGCCATCCACGTCGAAGTCCACGGCTGTGATGCTCTGTTCCCGCACTCGTGCTGCTCCGCCGCCGTCCTGCTGCCCCTATACCGTGTGCGTCCAGCGTCCACTCGTGGCCATCCTGTCGTCCACATCCCATATCCAGGGTCCGCGGTGCGGCCTGGCGATGCAGCTGCCACGGTGCTGCCCAGTCCGGCGTCGCGTTGTCGTCGGTTTCCGCTGCACTGCCACCGCCACTACCTGGAGATGCCTGCAAGGCTCCAATGTCGGGAACTCAGGATAGGATTGTGTGGTTGTGTCATGTGTGTGGTAGATGGCGGCTGGGCTATACCTCCTATGACGAGACTTGGAGTGTGGTGGGCCTTGATTGGGCTGGGCTGCCGCCTGCTGTGTTCGCTGCATTTAGCCTTTTGGCTTTCAATGCCATCGGTTGCTCGGTGTTTCGGTTGGACTGCGCCTGAAAACCAAAACCGAAGCTGAACACCAAAGTTCACAGATTCTGAAACCGAAAACCAAAAAACCCAAGATTTCGGTTCAGTTCGGTTTGGTTTTCGGTTTTTGGTGTAAATGTGCCCAGCCTGGATCCAGTGTGATGACTAATGACAACTACCACTCTACCAGTCACTGTTTCTTGATTTAGCAACAGCTTGGCCTCTGCCAGCCATTCCCACCCCCACTATCAGGCATACCTTCTAGATGATTGACTTTTTACATCACTGCCTTCCCCAGTCCCCACCCCCACCCTCACCGCAAATTCTTTCTTGGATTCTTAAAAGTATTGACTGGTCTTTCATCTGGATGCAGGAGCTCTGCAGTAGAGGAAGTGTGTAGTTACCATGGTCCATTTCAAGAATAGGTACATGGTGGTGGAGGTCTTTATAGATGCAGGTAGAGGTGAACAGGATCCTGTAATCCTCACCCAATTTAATATAACAAAAGTTATAAGAGACAGCATCCAGCTCAACTTTGGGGAGTGTGGCCTAGCTGGATCTCTTGGATCATTGCAAGGTGTTACTAGCAATTACTTCTGAAGCCTTTTAAATTTTATTCAGTGTTTTCTATACTGTGTTTACTACTGGCTTCTTAATAATATAAAGATACTTATAAGCTCTGCAAATTTTCAGTCAAGTATGTTAATCCTGTAACAAAGCTCTGCATTGTCCGTGTGTCACGTGAAGACCACCAAAAAGTTTGGGCTGCTATGACAATGGTGAGGTGCATTGGGAAGATCCCTGTTTCATTCAACTTGCTCGACATGAGTGGTAAGTGGTTCAGACTCTGGATGTTGATACAAAACAATATTGTTGCATTGCCTTTTTTTACTTGCTTGTTTTCCAACAGACTGGCACTTGATTTGGTGCACACACAACTTTACAAAAAAAAAAAAGTAGTAATTTTAGAAAGGATTCAATATGCCCATGTTTCTCATCACTGTCAAGGTTAACAAGGATGAATAATCTTCATGTGGCCTGTTGTGCACTTGTGCTGTTTCATCTGAGTAATTTACTAAATTTTCTGTGCAATATTTTTGCCATCTATGGTACATAGGAGGTACATATATAGAAAGCTACAGGTTTGTCACTCAAATTCATTCTGTTTTCCTCATACATTTTTTCCCTTTTTGGAACTACATTTCTCCTTCAGAACTCAAAATATAATTCTGTAAATTATTTTCCTACTTAAAGTATTGCTGCATGAATTTGGATGGCCAGCTTCATATATTATATTATATGATGTAGCACTTTTGCCAAATTGCACTTTTATGGACGAACTGCCATAGTTTGTCTCATCAATCATCATCGCATTCACTTTTCTTTCTAGGAAGCATCAGGGCTTGCAAGAAAGCTGCACTGGAGTGTGATGAAGCGAAATTTGAACAATACAAGGTGGCTGCTGGTGATCGTATCACGGCAGAGATCATCCAGTCCGTAGAGAGCTGCTTTGATAAGATTAGAGGACTAGAGAGCTAGCAAAAAAAATTATCTCCCCTCCTTTTTTTGTTTGTTTCATTATATCTTTGTCCCTCATTGAAACGGCACTTTGTATGAAACGGCACTTCGTATGGTTGGTCTGAAGAGGGAGGAAGTTGTATATGTGCATGGCTGATGTTTGATATTCAGTTGGTCCCTAAATGAAGGGAAAATCCATTCTTTTGTCTCATATTTTACCTCCAATATACGAGAGGTGTTTCGTTTTTTTTTTTTACTAGTTTAGTTTAATCATGGAGGGCTATTTTTATTTTTACCTCTATATTTGCGAGGGGCTTCTAGCCCAGTGAACCTGTCCACGTCACCCTAAATAGTACTAGCCGTCTGATCTTTCAATGAATGGCCGAGATCGCTCAGAACTGATTTTGGATGAAGTGGCTTCTCCTTTTTCTCTCCGCCTTCTCTCGCTTCTCCACAGCTTCTCTGCCTCCTCGTGTGAATCCAGACAAACAAATATATACGCTAGCTTCTGTTTCGCCTTCCAGACTCCTCTCCCTCTCGACGCTTCTCTCTTCTCCGCTCTCTCGAGGCGGGCAGAGCGGCGGGCGCTGCCCTCGGCCTACAGTGCCGCGCGTGCGCCCCGTCGCTGGCCGTCCATGGCCACGGAGCGGTGCGGTTGGGCCCCACCGGTGGATGCCGCCGTGGCTTCCGCCTGGCGAAGCCTCCTCCCGACGACCCGCGCGCACGCCGAAACCCTAGCTCCGGTGGCCGTTTCTGGTGAGGCCGCTCGCCTTCTCCCCCTGCGTCGTAGCCGCTCTCTCTCCTCCCGCGTGAGGCGCTGCGTCCACGCGATGGCGCCTCGGGCTGCGGTGTGGCGCGACACGTTTGTCCGGTTTGTGAGCTGCCCCAGCACCACGAGCCACCAGCGCCGACCAGGCCTCACATCGCGTCTTCCTCGTCGTCGCCAGCAGCCATGGCGCACCTGCTTGCTGCCCGGGTCTCGCAGCTCCACGACCGGACACATGGCTAGGGTTTGTACAGTCCTTAGTCTTCCCCACCTTATGGTTTCATCGCCCTTTGTTGCTACACTCACGACGACAGGAATGCACCGTGCAAATCCTCCTTGCATCTAAGCCTAATGCCTTGGTTGATTTGGATTAAAAAAAGATTACTCCGTGCAAGTTAAATAGTTACTATTCTTCTTCTTCAATGCTTGTGGATGGGCACTATACAGGTTGTGCTCTCGGTTTATCTTCCTCCACATGGTCCTTCAATTTCCTATGTTTTTCTTTCCACACATTGGACCAGTAATGGAGTTCCTGTGATTAGATTTGGTTATGCACGCTTCAATTCCATGTGAGGTTGCTTCTCATACATGCTTACTGATCCATCGTACTGCCTTTTCTAAATTTGGGGCAAAGGCAAAATCGCATTCCAACTTATGGAAATAGCTAGGGTGTTGGTGGTCTGCTGGAGGATTCCACATGAACAAATTCAGAATTCAGATAGGAATTCCATTTCTTCTCCTGGTGCTAGCGAGACTTGGACAAATCAGGGTCTTTTTAAATATTTAGAAATACACTTGACCGATGCTTTCGCTTCCCTGTATTGTAAATCTGGAAGCCACCTTGTTTGCAGATTTGGGGCATTGATGCAACGGATTGAAAATGCAGTCAGTATTATAACATCTTAGTTTTATAGTACATTACTCTAAGGCTTCTAGCCCAGTGAACCTGCAAACAAGGTTCACTGGGCTAGAAGCCTCAGAGTACACATCACCTATGAATACTAGAAACATTGAGTTGTTTAAAGTAGGCATTTATATGAAATTATAATTCCTTACATTAGTCGTTGATACTTCATAGGAGTTTGGTGCAAAAAAATTGTATGCATTGGCAGAAGATCTCGTCCAGTCCTTGTCCTCTTGAATAATGGCTCCCGGCGAGAGGTTGGGCAGCGGGTGACTGGCTATGTAACGTGACTGTGCTCTAAGGTTGGGTTGCTTTGGTCTGTTACCTTAGGCAATGTAGCTGATTTGAGCCTTTATTTGCCCATTTCCCTGTTTCATTGAGAATATACAGCTAAGATTTTGTGTCATCTCCATATCGGTTTACTATTGACAGGATAATAAGACGAGTCAAACTACAGGTGGCTGCTTCTTCGCCAGTTACTAGGTTGTATTCACTTGAACCAATGCTACCTGATAATGATTTATTGTTGTTGGTTTCTTGATTACCAGATCCTTTTTTATGCTGATGACTCTTACATCACCTGTAAAACATGCCTTGGCCCCTGTCTGCGGTGCCTCTCCTGGGCTTCAGTGTGCCATCCTACAAGCCATTTCTACCATCTGATGTTTACTCTTTAGTCTGATTATAACAATAATTTAACAACCTAAGCAAATATCTGTCTTTTATAGATCTTAATGGTAACATCGCTTTATTGGTTATTTTGCCACCCAAAAAAATATTGGTTTGGTGGTGACCAAATACATAAGCACTATCGAGTAGTAGTTCGCCTTTGGATCTCAGCTGTATTAAAATGATCCTAAGTTTCAAATCTAGGATGATGGCTCTATACAATTTATGTTTTCATTCTTCCTTAAACAGTTAGTTGTCAAGATTAATAATCATGATATTTTTCTAGGGATGCATAGATTATATGAGCAGATGCAAGTAGCAGCCCATTGCATAGATTATATGAGCAGATGCAAGTAGCAGCCCATTGGAAGGTAAGGAGTTCATGGAAAAAAGATATATAGAATCATTGTGCAGGCCCTTTTATATTCTTGCATTGATGGTATTTGTTTTCAACGTATTTCAGGGATACACAAGTATGTCATGCTATTATTTTACTAAATTATTACTTAATTCCTTTGAAGAAAAGGATGATTTACAAATAAAAATTACAGCGTACCCGTAGTACGCAGCTTTCAATGTCGACGAGTTAAACAACAGATTAACTTTGATGGTTTACTTTTCTATTTTTTATCATGCAGTCTTTTGTTTTAGAATGTATATGCTTCAAAAATTTTGCATCCTAAAATTTTTTGTTCAGGTGCCAGCTTTGTCTGGTTATGGTACCAATAGATATTTATCAATCCACATAATATTATGCTATATATATGTTTAGCAACATCTCAATACTGATGTACCCATATATATGTACTTTCCTTTGTTTGTTGTGTTCAAATCAAGTTTTATCTGTTCAGATTGCGAGGAGACATTCAGAATTACAAAGATCTTTGTTCGGATCGCTGGAGTACAAAATAATAGGCCACTTATTATTTTCTTTGATTACGTGTTTGTTGAGGAAAGCACTAAAATTGCATGTTCCTTTTTGGGTGCACTGTCATAGTCCTCTTATTATTCTGGTTGTAGTGTCTTTATGCAGAGCATACAATGGAGTATTCTTTGCAAGGATATAAGGTCATTGGTCTTTCCTACACAAATTTACAGAGAAATCAGAAAAAGAAAGACATGCTCTTTTAGTACCGAGTGAACCATTGCTTTATTCCTCCCAGCATGGTGAGTAGTATTACTCCAGTACTAAACTGACAACCATTGCTCGCTGGTTCACTTTCAAGTTTCAAAAGAAAATGACTTGCAGTGTGATTGTTTCCCGCTGGCTTACCATGGACTAATCTATATAATTTTCATTGTATTAGTTGCTCTTCATGCATGTCAACCTGGATAAAGCTCTTGGATATAAATTGAGTTTAGAAATGCAGCATCAGCCAATGTCTAGATTAAAAAAATAGTTTGTTCATGCGAGTTTGTTTCTTCGTAATTGTATAAATATAAATAAAGATGACAGACACATGAACTCATATCATTATTCTAAGAAGAAAAAAAATACAGTGAACAACTTGTTTTACTATTAGGTAGTTTCCCTTACTCAAGTGAAGCTCTATTTTTTATGTATGTGTTGCTTACTACACCTTGTTTGTCGCTTCGTTTCTTGTTTCATACGATGGCCATACCCCACTGGCAATGCTCTCTCATGGCCTACAATGGACAACGGTGGTACCCATACCGAGCCCACTTCCTCCCTGCATTGTAACAGAATACTCCCTCTATTTCATATAATTGACGGTTGATGAAGGAGAACCATGATTGCTTCCTTCCTTCATGCATTGTTTCTTGCAGAATTACACCAGTATATAGCTGATGCCTGTGTTCTTTTATTATTGCCTCATTATCCATGAAACAAAGATGGACTGGAGTCTTTGTTAACACAATTTCAATTTCCAGTTAAATTAATAATTACTAGCCATTCCAAACTTCTTTTTACATTTAAATTATGATAATCATTACTGAGAACATTGTGTTCTTTCAAGCAAAAAAAAGGTATGCACAAAATGCAGATATATTTTCTATTAGTCTTTCTATTTCAACTACTGCAGATTGTTGGTATCTTATTTTATACTATATCCATATACCAGATAAAATGAAATGGACACAGACACAATAATAATGATTTCTCTTGATGTTACCAAACTAAAGCCTAATGAATCCATGTGCTATGGAGGAAATGAGTTATAGGCATTAAACCTCTTCATACAAATTTGGTGCATCAAAGAATGGCAGCTAATTAACTGGACACTCAATATTCAGGTATGCTGCTGAAGTATCTGCTCTCTATTTCCAATTTTGATAATATTTTTTTATTCAATTATAGATTCCTTACAACATATCAAAACTTCGATTTTGAAAAGGTAACAACTTCCATTTTGATCCTGTAGCCAACTGATTTCAGTCGCACGGAGGTTAGGTGTGTCCATATGTTCCTATTGCTCAACATCTTCACTGCTAACAAGAGGTCACGAGCTTGGACAAGCCCCTCAGCAAGAACCACCATCATCAAAGCCTCCAGTTTTAAACTTCAACAATATATATGTAACATATACATCCTAAATATGAATCTATGTATATTATTTGGTATGATACTTTCTTTATATAACTGTATTTGTACTTCATGTCTACAATTTTGCATATATGACTGCATATGCGCGCAAAGGCGCGCGCCTTTCACTAGTATAAAATAGGGTCGAGGACGTCCATGCCTCAGAGAACCATGGCGCCAAGAACAAGACAATGTGAGGGTCGCTATCGTCTGTCGTCGCAATGTATGAACAAAGGAAAGAATATTGTGTTACATATCTTTTGTCCTATTCTTCTTTTTCAGGAAAGGGCATACTTAAAAGAGGAAAAAAGAATAAAGAGTTCCTGATATCCATGTCCTTAGCAAAGTGGATGGGAGCAAGATCTCTCTAGATTGGAATATGACGAAAGAACCACTTCGTCATTTCCACCAATCTAAAGACTTTATTAAGAAGATCTCTTATTTTTTTTTAAAAAAAAAAAAGATCATTAAGATCTCTTATTATCATTGCGTTTGGTTTATGGCCATCGCTTGTCACAGCAGTTGTGGCCTTGCCGAGTGCAAGGCGAAGAAAATGGCTGCCACACCTGTAGCAAGAATCAACACTTGCCACACGATGCATGTAAACCAAACACCAGCTATTTTTTTTAGCAGATGTATGTGTGCCGTGGGAAATGATGGTGGAGGAACCAAACAAATGATGATGGGGAAACTAAACAGCCAAACAAGAAGGTAGGTACAACCCATAAGCATAATAACTTACGGTTTCTTTTATGAGAAAAAAATAAGAAGGTCTATAATATATAGATTTAAACTCTTAAAAAAAACGAGAGGCTGTTGCAGTTGTACTTGTACGACTACCGACCACAATCCACACACACAACCAGAGCGGTCCAGTGCTCCAGTCCAGAGGTTTTTGAGCTGTCGGGGCCGACGGCAGACCGGCGGTCGGCCGGCGGAGGCGCAGCAGCAGCAGAGCGAGCGCGCACGGCGACGGCATTTCGTCCCCCCACGCCGTGATGCGTGATGCGTGATGCGTGAGGCACCCGTATGCCCGGCCGGCCGTCGGTGCCGTGCCGTGCGCAAGTGCAACCAACCACCAGGCACTGAGGCACCCGTGGTCCGTGGACCTCTCCTCCCTGACCCTGCACCGCATGGCATGATCACGTCACCCACACGTTGCGCGTGCGCGGCCTCCTGGCAGGCTCCTGCTCGACTTGTCTGACAACTGACATGCGCAGCACCACCGGATTCTGGTTCTTCTGGAAGGAAAGGAAGCACCTGGCTGGTTCCACCACTTCTTCCAACTTCCAACCAGAAAGAGCAGCCACAAGCGAAGGGCCATCTCCATTCTCATGATGAGCCGCCGCACCTTGTTCGTTCATCGGTGGCTGATGACACAGCGGGAGCCCCAAATAATAAATGGCCACAGACGCTTGGTTTGCAAGCATGATGACTGAACTCGCAAACAAACACTGCTGCCCAGCCGGCGATTAATGAACGCCGTTTTCTTCCTCGGCACCCCCTCCTGTTTTTCCTCCAACAATCAATACCAAGACATCGATGGAAAACCAAAACCTGCTTCCATTTTGGTGCTCGGATCAGATCGAAGGCTTCTTATATACGTACTACCTTACTGCACAAGTGACGGGAAGAGAGAGAGAGAAAAAAAAAAGAACAGCAAATACTCCAGGATGCTTCTATTTGTACAGCCTTCGTCATCAGAAAAATATATAGTACGTCCACGTTACAAGGGAACTACTGTATATACTCATGGCGCTAGTATAGCCTGGAAATGGTGAAATGAAAAGAAAAAAAAACAAACAGAGACAGATATGGAGGAAGCACACAGGGGAGGAGGAGCACACACTGCAAAGGTTGATATGAAACAGGTGCACCACTCTACAAAGCAGAGCCGGCAGAGACACCAGCTCGGAGTCTATGGTCGGTCGATGGAATTCCCTTATTCTTCATCGCCGTCGTCGATCGTCGTCCGTCCGTCCGTCCGAATAAGAAATCTTCTTGTCTCGCCGGCCTGTTCATCATCACAAAAAAACGAAGGGAATTCCCTGTCAACTCCCCGCCAAAGAAGGGATCCTCACTTGTGCAATCGAAACACATAAACAAAGGAACAAAGCCAAGTGAATGTGATGCTAGCGTTCAATATCTTATATTTTTTCAACTACCGCAATGGTCAAGCGTTTTCCGAGGTTTTCCTAATCCGTTATTCAACTATGCCCAAATTTCCTTTTCTTTTCTTTTCTTTTTTCTTTCTACAAAAAAGACCCAGCAAAGCCATCTGCAACGCGTTGGGTGGATGAACCAGGACTTCAATGATTGACCAAGGAAAAACATTTAAATTTAAAGGCACGGCCACTAAGTTTTTGCTACAAAAGAACACGTTCTAAGTAGGGACGTTATGCCACTGTTATACAATCCAAAAAAAATGGTGAGACTATAAACAATAAAAAAAGAAAGAATTTGCCAATTGAATAAATAATAGAAAAAAGGACAGTTGAACAATTTAAAATAAAAACCACGTTTTGCATGTGAGAACTCCAAATAAATCAACAGTCAGAATATTTTTTTTATTCCCTATCAAGATGTTGCTTGTTAGATAAAACGAATCTACCAATTGGCCCTTTGTACAACACAAGTAACCTGCAACCCTAATTTCTGTGCTACAATACAAACAATAACTTTGCATAGAAGCTATCTAATTTCTGTGCTACAATACAAACAATAACTTTGCAGTTGACTCAAAGATAACAGGCTACTCTGGAATGAATGAATGATTGACTCAGTCTAGAGGAACTTTACAATACCAAATTTTAACCAGATGGGAACTTGAATGAAGGGTGAACTGGTCAAAGGGACTTAGAAACTGAAATTCACATTTACCTAACTTTGGCTTGATGCTCAGGAAAATTGAAGAATGTTTTCCTCAAGTTGTCATCAATTGAACCGATGACCATTTGAAGAAATAGAGATCTATGAGCGGAAATTACCTTCCTCGTCTACCTACCACCCTTTCTCTTGCAGTTGTCACCACACTTGTGGTAGGGGTTGGATGCATTCACACAATCAGGGTTGGTTTCTCCTCTTTGCTCATCTTTAGAAATATCCTTGCCTCTTCTCTTGTCTGGAAATAAACAGATAAATCGCAAAGCATAAATACACCACTGCTGGCACGTTGTGTATCCATGTGTACAGCACATGCAGTTTCAGGGAGAATTAAAAAAGAAAAACACAGATACACACCTGACTTGGTTGCACTTGTCTGCGCTGTTTCACTCAGTTGATCAAAGCAATACTGGGCACACATATGAAATGGATTGGACGCGTTAGGGCACCTTGGATCAACCTTCCAATTTGGAATCACTGTAGCATTCTTTCCCCCTGAAAAGACAACCAATATGGTTCAAGCAGCACGGCTTCAAGAGTAACGAAAAGAATCCATGTGCTAAACTCTTTACAC
Source organism: Coix lacryma-jobi var. lacryma-jobi (assembly GCA_009763385.1). Classification (NCBI taxonomy): domain Eukaryota; kingdom Viridiplantae; phylum Streptophyta; class Magnoliopsida; order Poales; family Poaceae; genus Coix; species Coix lacryma-jobi. The sequence goes on from CM019824.1 coordinate 3,143,647, forward strand.
GATGCATGCAAATACAGACATAATTTCCCCCTGCAAGTAAAATCTCTAATAGGTCGTGAATTTGTTGGATGGCAACCCCACAGTAACTGAGGATCAACGTCGCAATTCATCACACCAATGCAATGTCACGAACTAGTTATGCATGAATTCCACATCAACAGGTTAACCCATCAGTTTTCAATGCTCTACCTTTTCTGCGTGGGGACTTGATATTGACCCCCTTGTGCTGCTCTGCCTGCTGCATCTTGGTGGCACAATGCTCACCACATTCATGGAACGGATTGCCGGCATTCGGACACTTTGGATCCACCTTCTTACTCCCCGCGGACTTCGTACTACCACCATCTGATAGCAACCAACAACCAAAGAACACAAAAAAAATCATTACAGCGACGGACCAATAAGCCGCTATGCCAACATTAGGGGTGATGAAGTTAACAAACCTTCGGAGGACGAGGAGGAACGGCGGGAGTGGCGGGAGAAGAGGGAAATGGGCGACTTGGCGCCCTCCGACGAGCGGCCGCCCTCGGCTATCTTGGCGAGGCAGTGATCGGTGCAGACGTGGAACGGGTTGGGCGCGTTGGGGCAGCGGGGATCCACCTTCTTGCCGTCGCCATCAGAACCTTCGCGCACTGCACGCGGAAGATGATGGCAAACTTCAGTTTTCTTCAGGGAGCGGCGCGCAAAGATCGAAACTTGCTGACGGAGTTCCCGCGACGAAATCCGGAATTGCAGAGAGAGAGAAAGAGAGCTTACGAAAGACGTAGAGGGGGAGGCCGCCGGAGCCGCCCTTGTCGCGGCGGCGCGGCCTGGGTTGCAGCGCGCCAGGGTCGCTGTGCGTGCTCCCCTCGTATCCACGTGGCGGCGCCGGCACCGGCACCTTGGGGACGGGGACGGGGCAGTACTCGGCGCAGCGGTGGAAGGGGTTGACGGCGTTGGGGCAGTCCGGGTTGACCACCGCCTGCCGCTGCCTCTCTCCGCCGGCCTCCCCGTCCGTGGCCGGCGACCGAGCGCTCGTCCTCGTCCTCGTCCTGCCGCCGCTGACCACCTGCTGCTCCTCCCCTCCGTAGTTCTCGACGCTCTCGCCGGCCTCCTCCGAGTCATCGACCACAGTAATCTCGCACTCCTCCTCGTCGTCGCGCCGCCGCGCGGTCCCGTTCTGCGCCGCGTAGCCCAGCCCCGGCGACGGCCCCTGACGAGGCGGAGACGCCTTACTGGCCGCCTGGTAGCCCGGGTTGACCGCCCGCGGCTCCTCCCTCTCGCCTCCGTCGTCCTCCAACTCCTCCTCCTCCGCGTCGGCGGCGGGAACGACACGCGCGGCGCCGTCTCCGCCGTGCTTGGCTATCCCGTTCTGCGCCACCGTCGTCGTCCTCGGGCGAGGCGGGGACGGCTTGCCGCGCGCGGCGGCGGCGGCGGCGGGGACGGGGCAGTACTCGGCGCATCGGTGGAAGGGGTTGGCGGCGTTGGGGCAGTCCGAGTTGACCCCCTGCGCCCGCACCCCTCCTCCTCCTCCTCCTCCGGCGTCCATCATCTCCGGCAGGCAGGAAGGCAGCAACCTCGCCTCCGCTCCGGGAGAAATATAGTCTAGTTTGACCCGCAGCTCGCAACGGATTCGCGGACCCGAGTAAAGATGGGCGCTTGGTCGTTGGTGGGTGGTGGAGGAGCCGGAACGGGACAATTGAGGGTGGTGGGCACGGGAAGAGGCCACGAGGAAGAGGAAGGAGTGGAAGGGGAAGGGGGGTCCAAGTTCCAAGTCGTAGTAGGCTAGCTAGCGGACGGCGGGCGGCGGGCGGCCGACGGCGGACGACGAGTGAGTGGCAGCCGGACGGCGGAGGAAGAGCAGGCGGACCGGACGACGGTCCAATCTCATGGATGGAGGGCTCTCCTTCTCCTCGTCCCGTCCCCGTTGCTTTTTCGACTTTTCGCCGTGTGTTCGTCCTGGCGTTTGTTGGTTTGTGTACTGGTGCATTTGACTAATGCAGCAACTGCAAATTTGTACCCATTTGAGCGGCCTGTGGTATTACTTTTATTTTGACAATTCTTCCTCTTCGTCAAGTGTGTAAAAGAATGGTTGTTGAGCTGCTGATCCAGAAGCATGGATGGACTTGCCGAATTTGGACCTCAGCTTCCAGCTCCAAGACTTCAAAAACAGGGTTCGGGAAAGTTCTAACACGGTAATACGAGGTTCAAATGTTTTGAAACACTGCCAAGGGAAACACATACAAGCTAGCTCTGTTCGGCAGGACTTAAAGTGGCTTTTGACTGTTTATACGGCTAAATTATTATAAGAGAAAAATACTCTTTTAAAATGTACCCGAACATCTTCACTATTTAAAAATAAATAAATTACAAAATTTGTCCGTAAATCAGGAGATGAAATTTTAAAACTTAATTAATTTGTCATGAGCACATGTGTTATTATAACATTTTAGTGGCAATCGTAGACTAACTAGACTTAAAAGATTTGTCTCGTAAATTGCACTCAAACTGTGTAATTAGTTATTTTTTTAGTTTATATTTAGTACTATATACATATGTCCAAAGATGTGATATGACAGGTCGTAAAGTTTTTTTGGTGGAAAGTAAACAAGGTCTAAATGAGGAGTCCATTAACTTGCTTAGTTTTGTTTTTAGAAAGACATAATTTTAAAAGACAGTTATGCACGGCGTTAATTTCGGCTACCGATTATATACGAGGATGAGGTTTAAAAGATGGACACGCACGAATGAAGTTGAGCAATCTAGAATATACGTAGTTATAATTTTTAATAATATTTAATAAACTTAGTTGAAACTGACGGCGTACCGTAGTATACCAGCAGGAGACTGTCAGTGTCAAATGATTCGTTGTGCATGACAGGGAATTTCAACCATAATCTCCCAACAGAAGAAGGCTTTTAAGCCCTGCCATATTGAGATTATGGTTTTCACGGTTTCACCATCACCTGGGATTCTAGAAGAAAAGGTGCTTTGTTTTCTTCCTCCTCTCCAACTTCCGTGGCACGGCAAGGAAAGATTTGTGCGCTCGCACCATCCGTGGGAGAAGAAAATAGCGGAAAGCGAAATATCGACAATATATAACATTGTATTTTATTTTCTTTTAATATAAGAGAAGAAAAAAGAAACGAGGAATATAGCAATGCCGCCCAATATGGTGCTGTCACATCGCTTTTTTACCGGGCTAAAATTTTAGCTTTGTCACATCAGATATTACGGTTCTAATTTAGTCTATTAAAAATAACTAATTATAAAATTAATTTACCAATCAGAATCTAATTCACTAGACGAATCTATTAAGTTCAATTAGTTTATAATTTGATAATATGATGCTACCGTAATTATTTGATAATGAAAAATTAATTTAGCCTAATAGATTCTTATTATTAGTTACCGTATGACAGTGTAATTAGTTTATAGTTAGTCTATTTTAAATAGATTAAATTAGTGTCGCAACCTTCGATGTGACACGGTTAAAATTTTAACTTTGGATCTAAACACGGAAACGTTAGATTCAACCACAAAACATGGCTTAAATGACGCCACATGTGCACGGGAAAGCAGCCTTTTTTACTGCAACTACAACGCTCATGTGGTTGATCCACGGCAAAGGCAGGGTTAGGGCAGTCCCAATGGGAAATTAATTGTAGTTTCTATGTGTATTAATTAGGCTCTTTCATTAATATTTTGCTGATGTGGCACTGCAGTAAAAGAAGAGAGAGATGAGAAAACAGAGAAACGGTTTCTTCATCAAGGAACCGAGTCGACGCTAGCAACGAGGAGGATAGAAACGACCAAATTCGCACTGGGGAGAAACCACCGGTTTCTACCTTCATCAATGCCGGATCCACTGCTCCGCCCGCCGCCGCGCGAGAGATGCGCGCGCTCGCATCCTGTTCCCGCGCTCGTCTGTCCCTTTCTCCCGCGCACGCCCTTTCTCCCGCGCGACCAGCCGCCGGCGTGCGACTCGCGCGCGCTCCAGGTCCATGACCGCGAAAGGTGGCAAAATCCCCCGGGAGCTCCTGCCTTCGGTCGCGCTCCAGCAGCAATATTTGAGTGTTTGAAGTTATTTGTGGAGGGTGTGATAGCTGTTTTTGGGGCTGAATATTTGAGGCGACCAACAGTACAAGATATTGAGCGTTTAATGGAGATCGGTGAGCGTCGTGGGTTCCCTGGCATGCTAGGGAGTATTGACTGTATGCATTGGCAGTGGGAAAAATGTCCTTATGGATGGAAGGGGATGTACACCCGCGGTGATCATGGTGTCCCCACAATCATTCTAGAGGCAGTAGCTTCTCATGATCGTTGGATATGGCATGCATTTTTTGGTGTTGCTGGATCGAACAATGATATCAACGTGCTTAGCCAATCAGATTTGTTTGTTAAGTATTTGAGAGGAGAAGATCCTAAGGTGCAGTACTCTATCAATGGAAGAGAATATGATCTTCCCTATTACCTAGGTGATGGCATATATCCAGAGTGGCCTGTTTTCGTGAAGTCTATACGAAAGCCACAAATAGACAAACATAAGCTTTTTGCAGAGAAGCAAGAAGGGGCAAGGAAGGATGTCGAATGTGCTTTTGGCATTTTGCAATCTCGCTTTTGTATTTTGCGTCGACCAGCACGTCTCTTTGAGCAAGGTGATCTTCAGAATATCATGATTGCTTGTATAATTCTGCACAATATGATAATTGAAGATGAGAGGGACATAGAGCAGGTTCCCCTAGATTTGAATGAGGAAGGCAGTACTTTTATTGTTGAAGAAGCTACTATCACTCATGGAGAAAACCCAGAGCTTGAAGACGTGCTTAACAGAAACACCGCATTACATGATCGCCAAGCTCATAAACAACTTCAATCAGATTTGATTGAACATATTTGGCAAAAGTTTGGGAATACATATAGGCAAAATAATTAAGTACATATCTTTTTTATGATAAATATTGCGTAAGTCACCTTGGTAGCTCATGCTAGTTCATCTTTGTGTGCAAATATTACTGAATAATAATTGGTGAAATTCATTTGTTTACTGTTTTGTCCTACAGATGATGGTTTCTGAAGTCTTGTGCGACCTGATGGCTTCTGGAGTTTGTGTTTACTTGCTGGAGTGCTGCGTGACCTGGTTTCTGGAGTGCTGCGTGACCTGGTTTCTTGCTTCTGGAGTGCTGCATGGCCTGTTTCAAATGTGGCTTTTGGGCTATTGTTTATCAAATATATATGCTATCTGTTATCTTTATTCCTAGACTATTGTACTCTTGGGCGTTATGTTTGCTGGAACCATAGATGGTCATATGATGGCCATCAATTATATGTTTGCCGTTATTGTTAAGAACAGCTTGTGTTCTTGTCTTCTGGAACATGTCATGCTTTTGTTAAGTATGGATCGGCTATATACATATATATATATATATGCAGTTCTGAAAATATATGTGGCAACATGTGCCGTACAGAGCTAGTGCCACAACTGATCCATCTCATGATCCATCTCATTTTAATGCATCATTTAATTTATCCCTTCAATGAATATGGTTATAGAAACTATGGATTGGAAAGAATAGTTTCTATAGACATTAATTAGTCTTGGACTTTGCAACTAGAAACCGTGCATTGGGACTGCCCTTATGTACCTAATAAGTCAGTTGATGCTATTTTATTATATTATAAGAAAAAAATATTATACCATAATTAATAAGTCAGACCGATAAATTCAAGCGAACATAACGATCATATTAACTATCACCGTAGTAACCTAAAGCTAAAAGTACTTAACTATTTTAGTTTATCAGCCGGCTCATAAGTTTTATCGAATGAAACCACAATGTAGCCAAATACGGAAACGAAACTACAAACGAAAAAGTCTATTTTCCTTATTAATTAACTGGCCTTAAAGTCTAATTTTTCTTCCTAAATTTAAAAAATAAATAAAACACCTCTCTAAACTTTTTAAACGGTTCATTTTATACCCTGAGCCGGTTATAGGTGGTTTTCAAGGGAACCACGTCTGCGCTTCTGCCACTGTGCACCGTATACTGAGGGCCTATTTGGAACGCAGGAATCACATAGGAATTTCACACGAACGGGAGAAATTCCCGCGTTCCAAACACACCCGAGGCCGTGTTCGATGAAAGGAAGTAGCAAACGGGTGATTTTTTTTTAAAAAAAAAAGTACAGCAACGTGGGGCCGTGAGCTTTGACCACGTGGCTTACCTGTGCTCGTCCAGCTTTCAGCCCAAGAGATCACGGCAAAGCAAGCAGGCCGTAAGTGGTGCGCAACGGGTGATCATCCCGGCACCCTTCATTTCCTTCATACAAAGCAGACTAGAAGCGCATTATGGGCCTTGGTTCCTTGAAGGCCCCCGCGGGTCACCGACACCTTTTGACGCAGGCCGCGGCCCGCGGCGTCCAGGCCCCACAACCACACCACAACGGTCAAAAGCGCAGGCATCCGATGCCTGGCCGCTGGCGCTCGGCGACCGGATACCAACCGCAACCGGTGCTCACCAGCTTTCTTCACCGCCACGCGCCCAGCGTGGGCTGTTTAGTCGGTAGGAATTTTGGTGTAAAGTTCCTGTAGCACTTTTGTTGTTATTTGACAAACTTTATCCAAACATAAACCAACTAGACTCAAAAGATTTATCTCGACATTTACAGACAAACTATGCAATTAGTTATTTTTTTACCTACATTTAATACTTTATGCATGTGTCTAAAGATTTGATGTGACGGGGAATCTTGTAAAATTTTGTGCCTAAAGAAAGGAACGGACGCCGCTCGCTCCACTCCAAACAGTGATAACTCTCACCCTAGCTCGCTCACTCTCTCACTCTCCCCACCTCTCCCTTCCGATCCCCACAACCCCACCAGCGGCCCCGGCGTACATGGCGTACTACTCGGGCGGCGGCAAGCTGTCGGCGGTGGACGCCATCCTGGCGGAGGCGGCGGACCTGGTGGCGCTCGAGCAGATCGCCAAGCTCAACACGGCCCACCTCGCCGACGACTCCGCGCTCCCGTCCAGCCTCGAGGCCCGCTTCCGCAAGCTCAAGTCCCTCCCCTCCGCCGCCGCACCGCCACCCGTCAGCGTCAGGACCCTCGCCCGCAGCGTCACTGCGCCGGGCCCCGCCGCCGCTCTACCCGGCCCCAACCCTCCCCCTCCTGCTCCCGCTTCTCCTGGGCTTCACACGGGCCCCGCCGCAGCTCCTCCAGCTCCTGCTCCCGCTTCTCCTGAGCATCACCCGGCCCACGAAGACCCACCTCCGCCGGGAGACGCGGAGATGAAGGGCGGCGGGTCCTCGCCGCGGCAGACTCGTGCCCTGGCCCCCGCACTCGCGGTCCACGACGACGCCGACGACGCCGACGACGCCGAGGACCTGGAGCGGCTGTTCGGGTCAGGACCGCGGGGACGGACGACGCTGCGGGAGCGGAACAGGGGGAGGGACTCCTCCTCCTCCTCCTCGCCCTCGCCGCCGCCGCCGCGCCAGGCGTGCTGCTTCGGCTTCTCCCCGAAGAAGCCCCTGCAGAGAGCGCCGTCGGCCAAGGCCAAGAAGAAGGTCCACCACGGGTCCGGCGACGTCCTCGGCGTCGACGCCGGCGAGTGGGGCGACGAGAACAGGAGGGTGGCCACCGAGCTCAGGGAGCAGCAGCGCAGGCTCAGGAAGGCGCTGGAGGACCAGGTGCAGGTCAGCAAGGAGACCGCCAAGATGGCGCGCTGGGTCAAGCAGGCGTCCGCGCGCATGACGCATACCGAGGCCATTGACGACTTGCTCAGTGATTGCGAGGACGATGAGGAGCTCAAATGAGCTCGCGCCGACGCCGCAGCTTTTGCCTGTCTTCCTCGCCGATTGTTCCACAACCGCTGGCTGGTTGATGATCACAAATCCGTAAAAAATGCTTATATTTTTACTATTTCTATATAGAATAGAAGAATCAGAGTCATGGAACAATGCTGTTCTTTTTATGCTACATATTATTAGGATCAAGCAAAATATATGTAAGGATTCTATTAGTGCTGATATAGGAATGGAGAACCTCCTATTGTGAAAAAAAAAGTTTGACCTTGTGTTTCGTTTTCAATTCTGTATAGATTATGCACGATGAAGCCCATAATAACGGAAAGAAACCGTGTGCAAGAGTTAATTCAGTAACCATTTTACACTTGGCTATTCTAATTTTAGTAGTGCATTAAGTTTTCACAATCTGTCAGTATTGAATCATAACTGCTTGATCCTGCTTTGAATATACAGCCTTTTTAGCAGAAAAATACATAGAATTTAAACAGCATAACGTGATACTGTGAAGCAGAGTAAAAAAAACAATTGGCATTATAAATAGTGAAGATGCAGTTGTCCACACTCTACCACTTGATAGATAGCTGATTGCATAAGCTACATACAGTTGGGTCCAGTTACACAAAAGTCAATAACCAAAACACCTATGTTTCCAGCAATTCCTTGTCACGCCAAATTCCTAATAGATGACTCAATATGAAAGCAACGTGAGCAAATTCCATGATGTTGATGTACTTCATTTTCAGAGATGTCCATAATTCAAAATTTCATATTATCCCTGATAAACCATAACTCTGACTATGTACAAAGGCGAAAAGAATATCGCTTTGTTCTGCACTGCAACAGTAAAATGGATGTAAGCAATGCGTCATTGTTTGCATAAGTGCAAACCGACATTGGTAAACCCCATACCTTTTTCACACTTCTGTCCAGCATAAACATTAAAGACCCTTGGAAATACAGAGTTATTGGCTTGTTACTATGACCATCCCAAACTTTGCAGGCAATGCAGTTGACGAACAGATGCATGAAACTGAGCCTATTTCTTCTGAGAATGTTAGAACACATCAAGCTACTTTGCAAGCAGAACTTCCAGTTGGATCAACATTTTTCACGCCTTGGAAAAAGAAACCAATGGTGATGAACGACCCTAAAAATTTAGCAGGGCCATTCAAGAAAGGAGCAAGAAAGGAAAAAATTCTTCGTAATTTACTGGTACCCCTTCAGGCTCTGGTAAACCTGTCCCAGATGAATCTACAAAGAATGCGAAAAACACAGCAAGAGATTCTTCTCAGGTCTCTATTAGTTCAAGGAAGCGAGCAAGAATGGGGTGTACAATACTGAAACAGATAGCTGACAAGGATGAGCTCGAAAGGAGGGGGAAGATGGGTAGATTTGTACTCCCATTCTTCATGCAGTAAGTGGGATGATTTTATTTGCCCACATTGTAATATTGTCATTAATGTATCTTTTGAGAAGGATAAAGAAATTTTGTTGGGAAGGTGAGCTATTAGATTTTGCATCGATTATGCAGTTGGGATTGGGATAAAAGAAATATGAGGTTAACAAATTCTGGTTGGATGTGCAAAATCCCACTGCAACAAATTATAATGTTGCATGCAACATAGAGCATTTTGAATCAAGACATAAGGAGCTCAAATGAGCTCATGCCATTGACTGTCTTGATGGCCACAAATCTATCAAAATGCTTATCTTGCTACTGTTCTAGCAGAGTCATGAAAGAATCCTGTTCTTTTTTCTTTTAATTTTATGTTATTGTTAGCATCAAGCAAAATTTATGATTTGATCAAGTATGTAAGGAGTCCATCAGTGATAATATATGAATGGAGGACCTGAAATTCGATGAAAAAGGTTTGATCCTGCATTTTGTTTCATTCTGTATAAATTATAAGCGATGAAGCCCATAATAAATAAACTCAATAATAACAGTGTGGAATTGGGTGCAAAAGTTAATTCAGTAGCCAGGACAGAATCAGATATTTACACTTGGTTATTCTAATTTTAATAGTGCATCAAGCCATCAAATATTTACAGTTTGCTTATTAGGACTGAATCATAATTGGTTTGTGCTACTTTGAATTTACAGTATTTACAATTGGCATTATAAACAGTGAAAATACAGTTGTATACACTACCACTTGGTAATAATCAAAACAATGTTTTCAGCAATCCCTTGTCACACTCACACCAAATTCTTAATATATCACTCAGAAAAGAAAACAACTTGTAAGGAACTTCCACAACGTTATGTACTTCATTTTCAGAGTGTTTATATCCTTCTTGCTGTTCATGGCCAAGTATATTTTCTGATTTGTCCTTATGTTTATGCCTGACAGTCTTGCTTTGACCATAACCCTGACTAAGTACAAGGGTGAAAACTATATTCGTTTATCCTGCACTACAACAATAAAAATTAATGTAAGTAATGCTTCGAAGTTTGTTAAACGAAAATCAGCACTGGTAAGCCTCATACCTTTTTCACTCTTCTGTTCAACGTAAACATCCAGGAGCCTTGGAAATACAGAGTTATTGGCTTGATAACAGTAACCATCCAAATCTTTGCAGGCATATTGTTTCCCAACATTGAAGAAAATGCCAGTACGGGATCAACTGCATGTATCGGAGCATTCAATCTGTATGATGAACGTAGTTAGACTTATATACTCTGCCTTTAAAGTAGAAATGAAGTATTAATTGATATATTGAAAAAAAAGGTATGCCTTCAAAGTTGAAATGCAAAAAGTGCTGGGCATGGCACATGGCAAAGCAACATTTACATATTGTATGGTTAACCACAGAAGTTGATGGCCAGACTTCCATGGTCTAATCAAAATGTTATCTCCAACTACTTTTTGCATCCAAGCAGTATAGAAAAAAAAATTGTAAAAGAAACTGAAATACCTACTTGGAACTTGGAACAACTTAATGCAAAAATGATAATCCATATTGTAGTGTTTTCAGAACAGTAGAACTGCAGAAGCGACAATGTATAAATCAAGGTGTAAAACTAATCGCCTACCCTGTGTTGCTCTGCATCATGCATGTGTAAGCAAAAAAGGGAGGTGGGGTCCCTGAAGTTACAAGCATTGACAATGGACCGATTACAATAGCAAGGATTCCAAATTCAATAGATACCTGTCAAAGCATTTTGCATACATCATCACTCATCCATTGTATTCATCCTTAAAGCACAAGTCATTGGAAATGAAATACTTACATCCTCTTTGTTCCAGAACTACAATTGCATCATGTAGCATTTCTCTGGCTTTTCTATCTGGAGTGCATCCAGCACGTTCCATTTCTCTGTATACTTCAGATACCTGCTCAAGCCAAGAGCACCAATTATTTCAATGTTTTCAGATTAATCAGATACATTTAGACATGGTAAGATCAGTTAATTTTATATTCTACCATCCTAATCAAGAACAGCAAAATTTTGAAGCCTATATTCAAAAGCTGAAAAGAAGACATTTCATAATCATTACCAACGGTTAAGGTTCTGTGCATGTTACCCTGCGTGGCTATTCTAATTTCACAAAACAGAGAGAGAAAGTAGCAGACCTTTTCAAATTTCTTTGCTCTCATGAATGTTTTCATAAGTGTAGTGTATGTCACAACATCTGGGCTCATACCCTAAGAAAAAAGAACAGGTAGTCATAGGAGTGCAAAGAAAGGAAAATATCATAAACTTGAAACAAGATTTAAAAAAAATATATTTTCATCTTATTTCTAGATGAGGTACATACACTATCCTTGATATGCTGGAATACAGCTAGTGCCTCCAAATGCCTTCCAGTAGTGCCAAAAGCATTGATTAACAAATTCAGCATAACAAGGTTTGGCTCAAATCCTTCTTCCTCCATTAACTGAAGTACATTTACAGTTTGTTCACACAACCCCTGAAAGAGAAAGGGCCAACCTTATTAATTGTACTTAACAAAAACCTGAATGTCGGTTCTAAAATGCCCTGTATCCTAAAGAATTGTGGTCCAGCTACAGTGCTGAAACAGATGGGGGAAAGTACATCAGCTCAGTCATAATGCCATATAACTTCTGTCTAGATAGATAAATGCAGCACTGCTTGTCATGACTCATGATACTGCTATTTTATTTCTCAGAGCAAGGTGTATCAACTTCGTCAGGATTTATTAACATCAGATGTTGTACTGAGTACTGACCAGATAAACAAAGATGTCTGAGATCCAGCTAAATTATTTTGCGGATGTCATGGATCCAGTGTCCAGAATATCATGTTTCCAAACCTAGAAATGGTCTATCTTATCATCTCAAACGAACAGAAGAAAATATTTCCAAGTCCAGAAATGGTGTATCTTATTCTCTCAAATAAAAAACTGTGAATCCTTATTCAAATTTCAAAGTTTACAGCATTACTGCAACTTGCTTATTACAGTGTTAGGATGCAATCAAAGGCGTTTGCAACTATATTCAGTTTACAATATGGTGGAAAAAAAAACTCCCATGAAGCAAAATTGATTTAAACCAAGTTTAGTAGTTAGACTGACCTGTTGAGCATAAGCGTTGGCAAGGACACAAAACACACGAGGCGAAAGCTGCATATTCTCAGCTCTAAGAGCAGCTATACATTCCCGTGCATCACGAAAATGGCCATACTGCCCGTAAATGTCAACCAATACTGCGTACACTGCACCACTCTCCTTAAATCCTCGATTCTTCATGCCATCAAACAGCTTCTTGATCTCATCCCACTTCCCCTGCTCCCCCAACCGGCTGATGATCATAACAAATATCTTTGGGTCCGGGTGCATCCCTTCCTCCTGCATGGAGGTGAAGAACCGCAGAGCACGCTTCATGTTCCCAACCCGACAGTGCCATCGAATCAAGGCATTCCAAGTCGATATATCCGGCTTGACGCCTTCGGTGCGCATTTTATCAAACACCCTCCGCGCATCCGCTAGCTGTCCATACTTGCCAAACGTATCGATCAGGCCACTGTAGATCTTAACATCCAGCTCCACCCCGACCTCCTGCATCTCCATGACGAGGTCGGTGGCCTTCTTCCACATCCCATTGTCCCGGTACAGCCGCACGAGCATGCTATACCCGGCGGTGTCGAGGCGGATGCCACGGCGCCTCATCTCGCCGAGAACCCACCACGAGTCCTCGAGCCGACCGGCGCGCGCGTACGCGCCCAGCAGGAGCGTGTAGGTGCGCCGATTCCTCGCGACGCCGTCGTCGGCCATCTGGAGGAGGAGGCGGTCGGCGAGGCGGAGGCGCGCGGCAGCGAGCAGGCCCTCGAGGAGCGCGTTGTAGTGCGCGGCGTCCGGGCGCGGACCGAGGCGGCGCATCTCGAGGAGGAGCGCCTCGGCCTCCAGCGCGCGCCCCGCGCGGGACAGCGCGCGGATGAGGCGCGCGTACGCGCCGGCGCTCGGGCGCGCCCCCGACGCCTGCATGTCGGCGAGGAGGCCGAGGGAGCGCGCGAGGTCGGACCCCGCGTGGGACTGGATGGCGCGGTCGTACCACTCCCAGGGCCGCTCCTGGTGGTTGTCTGCCGCGCCGGCGAGGCAGCAGCAGCAGGCCACGGCGGTGGCGGAGCGGCGGCGGTGCCGGCGGCTGGGAATTGAAGGTGCGAGGAGCGGGAGCTGTAGTGGCCGTGGCACATGGCGGCGGACGAGAGAGCAGGCGTCCATGGAGATGTAGCGCGCGGCTCACTAGCACTCGACAGAGGTGGAACTGGAAGTCTGGAGCCGGAACCACCGGGATTGAAGAGTGAGGACATTTTAGGCACGTGCATGTACCAACCTCAAACTATATGAATTAAAATAGAATTTAGTTCAAATACACTCTAACATACGTGGATAAAGCTAAATACATGTACATTCAAACAAGGTCTTAGTTGGGGTGTGAAATTTGTTTGTGTCACATCCGATATTTGATACTTAGGGCTTGTTTAGTTCCGACAAATATTTGGAATCTGCACTGTAGCACTTTCGTTGTTATTTGACAAACTTTATCCAAACATGGACCAACTAGGCTCAAAAGATTCGTCTCGATATGTAGATACTAAAAGTACAATCAATTATTTTTTTCACCTACATTTAATGCTCCATGCATGTAGCTAAAGATTGATGTGACGGGGAATCTAGAAATATCTGGGGAAGCTGGGCAAACTAAACAAGGCCTTATTCTATTAGCATAGTGCCCCCGCTAACACCATCGAAAATCTAAAACTCCACAGCTCTCTCATATTTTAGAGATCAATATTATATCTATATTATCCCTGCAACATCGAAAAAGCATATATGAAAATATAAATATGTCTTGCGTCTTAAAGCTTGGAACATAGTATCAGACATACAAAATATTATTTACTAAAGAAAGAATAAGATAACAAATCTGCTAAGTTTTGATTTATTGATCAAACACATATTCAGTCTTTTTAGCAGTAGAGATTTGTTGGACACGAGAAAACTTACTTGATTATTTAGGCTTCAACATTCTCGTGCCAAATGTGATTATTTTTATGCATTAGTTTTGCACAGAAAAACATCAGTTCACGAGCCTTAACTCCTGCTTCGCCCAGGCTTTCATCTGCTCGGAGAATTCATATATATAGATGGTCATGTTGCTATCATACAGGCTACATACTCCCTCCGTTCCAGAACAAGTGTCATCCGGAAAGCGTGTCTGTGAGGGAAACACGGATTTCTAGTGACACTTGTTTTGGAACGGAGGGAGTACAGTAGACGCCGGTTTGGAGGTTTGGAGGAAAACACGGATTTCTAGTGACACTTATTTTTATTTCTAGTGACACTTACTTCAGGTCTCCAGCAGCTTTCGCAGGTCGTCGTTGCCACGAGGGTTGCGGCACTGACGCCATAGGAGTCAGCGAGAAGTACGACCAGATAGGGCTGTTGTGGTAAAGGCGGGATGGAGGCAAAGAGGAATGGCCCAACCGCCCAAGGCAGAGGTGATCATGACGGTGACAACCACTACCACTACCTCCTTCATCTCAGTGTGCGAGCGACCGTGAGAGGAGAAGAAGGTGGACGCCGACAGCTGCGGATCTTGCGGGGTCTCCTGGGAACTGCCGGACCACGACATGTCGTGTCAGCTAGTTTGATTTCAGCATCCCGCGATGTCCTGCGGCGTTCACCATCCGTTTGCCGCACGTCATCGCAATTTTGGCCCGGCCGCTCGGCGACCGTGACCACGATCTGGGTCGGGTCGGGTCGGCAGTTGTTCATCGTCGCACAATGGGCAATGGCCCGCCCCCGCTTGGCTTACTTGCTGCGATGGGAGTGGAATAACACCGCGACCCCAAGCCCCCGGTTCGCCTGGCGTGCCCTTTCCTGCTGTCTCCATCTGATCCCGCCTAAAGATGGCAACGGGTACCCGATACCTGACGGGTATTTGATGTATTAGAGAACAGGGACGAGACGTTATTTGTACCCGTGGAGATTTAAATAGGCAAGAACCCATCCCCAACGGGGATGGCGGGGACGGGGACGTTCCCTATATACCCGTCCTCGTTACCCGTTGGGGAACCCGCTATTGCTATTATAGTGTGTATATATATAATATAAAATAGAATTAGTGCACATATAATGACCCTAACCCAATTAGAATCATATAAAAATGATGCTAACTATAATCTATGATCATAAAGTACGATGTATCTATACATTTATCTTATCGATTGTGTTATTGTAGCATATAATATATGATTATACATGGGTGCATACTCGGGTACGAGTACCCGACGGGTATGAAATACCCGACGGGGATAGGGATGGGAAAAATTCTGTACCCGCGAGCGAAAATGGGGATGGGGACGGGATGGATTTTAGTTCACGGGGATGGGGACAGGATGCCAATACCCGATGGGGATGTACCCGTTGTCATCCTTAATCCCGCCCTCGCGCGTCCTGCACCACGCGCAGCATTGGGTCACCTAGCTGCCGCACCATGATCGAGCACCCCGCACACCCCTAGGTGGCCTAAGCAGCCGACGTGTCTTTCGCCCAAGCCCTAAGTGCGAGAGCTCCTGCGCGTGGAGTGGAGCTGCCGCCGCCGGCTCCTGACCATGCCTCGTTTTTTATTTCTGCGCCATGAGTTTCTCTACGTTTATTTTATTTATTATACCATACACGCGACGCTGGTCGTCGGATTTGAGTGAGTAATAAGAGAGAAGACTGAGAATTAATCTCAATGTGATGTGTGAAAAGTTTTTGCGGTGGGAACTAAATAAGGCCTCGAAGCTGTAAAAATTTGGAATGTCACATCGGATGTTACGCATGATGTTGCATGAGGTATTCAGATACTAAAAGAGTGTTTGAGACTGCTCCGCTCCAGCTCCCAATTTCAAACACGTCCAGCTTGAAGAACTTCGCTCCGTAAAAAAGGTAGAGTTGAAGGCAGAGCACTTCAAGGAGTACTCAAGTTTTTAGAGTTTTGTACTCACATATGAAGTTATGAGATAATTATCCACATTGCTATTGATTTATTGTCTATCCATCTACTAATCTGTTCAACTCATGTTAGCATGCGTTGAACCTTTCTATCATTTACAATTTACCTGACAATTATTTATATTTGAATTATGCCCCAGTTAGTGTTCTATCATTTATTTTCTATTTTTCTAAAAATATCAAATGTAATTTTAATTAGGGCATAATAAACTATTTGTATAAAAACAACTTATTTTTAAAGTTGGAGCAGAAGTGCAGAACTATGTGTCAAATAAGACCACTTGCTCTATAAATTCACGATAAAGCTCCTCTATGGTAAAATTCGTAAAGCAGAGCCATAAAACCGGAGTGGACATACGAAAGAGGTACAAAATTATAAGAATGCCAGAGCTTAGCATCGGTTGGTCAGCGAGCAAGAGGCCAACAAAAAACATTGCAAAAAAGAAGCTCAAAACCCTTCTTCTGACATGTATAATCATAGCTCATTATCACTCTGTCTATGAGTAGCACAATAGAAGAACAAAACGATAGAGAGACCAAGTCTATATAAGGCAAAAAATAGCAAGGATTGCACAATTATAATAAAGAAACTATATATATGCCTAAAATCGCAAATATGCTACAAGCTACAAATATCCCATGCACTCAAAACGGCGCGTCAATTACAAGTCTAACCAAATTACAAAAGGCCCTTTTCAAAGTTACTTTCTTCTTAATTACAAGACGTTTTTGTCTTTTTCTAAATATACTAGGTACATTATTTTTACTATCTATATATCTAGATATAGTACATATTTGAACATAATAATTATGTATCTAAAAAATCCAAAACATTATATAATTTTGAATAGAGGGAGTATTGCTTTATTTTTATATCAATATCAATACATCCACCATGGTATGAACTTAACATTTCATTTCATGTGTTGTTAGGAAAGTACACGCTGGGCTCACATGTATATTAAGGTCCACGATATTTTGATATGATGTTAATACTATAGAGGAAATTGCACGCATTGCCACTATTAACGATGGATTATGCACAATAAAATCCCTCCTGGTCACTCTTTTCCATTATAACAACCTAAATGGATACTCATTGATGCGTACATCGGCTAAAGTAAAATTTATAACTCGTTTTTTTACCATAGCAATTCTGGTAAAAAAACTATATAGACAACATGTATACATAATAAATAATATACTGTCTCCGTATCGCTTTTAAATGTTGTTTAACACAGCGACACAGTCTTCAAAATATAACTTTGATCACTTGTTTTTTTTTTAAAAAAAAATTCGTAAAGTGGTATATGTATATTTTTATGAAAGTTCTTTTCAAGATAAATTTATTTATATGTTTTTTACATCTCTAAACTCAATAATTTAAAAGTTATTTATAATTTATATTCTCAACGTTTGACTTCAAACCTTGTTCAAAACGACATCTATTTCGGATACAAAGGGAAGATGTATTATTTTTCACATAGGGAGGGATTATATATGTATTACTTTTCTTTTAGGGGTGTATTCACAATATGAGGGGGCGTCTTGCAGTTTTTTTCTACCAGGAAAAAAACAGAAATAATTTGTTTCTGGTTCTTTTGAACGTAGAGGGAGCTTTTTTTTGAGAAAAGGGTTGGATTTTATTATTAGGGTAACAGTACATTTACATCCAGCCCCTTGAAAGGGCACCCCTGAACACAAGAAAGATTACAGATAATTCCTCTAAAGGAGTACCCAGTAGGCTTCGCCGTCGCCGACCAACATTGCCGCAGCCCTGTCCTTCTCCATCTCCCGCAATGAAGACGACCCAGGATGAAGCTCATGGCCGATACCCGAATCGACGAAGAGTCTAGAAATTTTAAAAGGCCCATCAGTAACACGCACAAAGCGTGATTTTGATCCATTGAACGCTCCGGCAAACGGCACCATGCCGTCTCTTCATCGTCGTCAGAATCTGACACCGGTCGCCTCACCGGCCAACCCCAGACGACGAACAGCAAACCCACAAGAGGGGACAAAATACACCAACTCAGAAAGACGAGAAGGTGGATCAAAACACCGGCGAACGACTTGTCATCGCCACCGGTACAACCACTGAGGCTCCTCCAAGCAGCAGCAGCCAAGTCATGGGTGACGATGCTGGTGGCGACGCAAACCGCATGGTTGCTGACAGCACAGATAGATTCACAGAAGATTCGAAAACCGACGCAAAGAAAGACAACAAAGAAATCATCATCGGTTCCCAAATCTCTGCATATGACACCATCAGCAAACTCCACACGCACAACACACACCTCCAAGACGAGTACACCACCGACGAAGCCGATACCTGAGAAGCTCGGAAAGAAGCAAAAAAGAAACCAGCGATTTCCTCACTGGGATGAAAACCAACCCTAAACAACAAAACCTAACCTAATAGGAAGGGAAATAGCCACCAACCGCCGGATCCGCACCTCCCCAGCACATCGACGCCCAGAAGGACACCGACGGCGAGGGGAAACCGGCGAATCCGGTGCCGGGATGGAGTCGCCTTCGAGTCGCCCGTGATCTACTGTAGCGTGGGGAAAGAAAACTCTGGATTGGTTTCTTGGTAGCCACGTAGAGGGAGCTTGGAAGGGAACAGAGAGAAGTTGCAAAACCATATTCTGCGACTGGGCCCAAAGAACTTCTGTAATGTAAGCCCATTCTACAAAGCCCACAGCGGGCAAACCCTCAGGCTCCCCCAACTCTATAAAGCACCAAACCCTAGCAACCTCACCCTTCAACCTCGCAGTCATCCCCGAGAAGGACGAGCCGCCGCCGCGCAAAACCGCATCGCCGCCGTCACTCCTCCTCGGGGCGCAACCATGGTGGCCGCAAAGAAGACGGTAGCGATACCATCTCCAGCGCTCTCGCATCTATCCCCCGTATCTCGACCACAAGTCCACGTTTCTCCCACCTTTTCCGTCGATCTGCTGCCGTCTTGCGGTCGTCAGAATGGCGCGCTCCTGCATTCCGCCTGGTGGCCTTATTTTTGCAATTTCTGTTCTAAGCTTTGTTTTGGTTGGTGGTTTCGTGCAGAAGAAGTCCACGGACAACATCAACAACAAGCTGCAGCTTGTGATGAAGAGCGGCAAGTACACGCTCGGCTACAAGACTGTCCTCAGAACTCTCAGGAACTCCAAGTGTAAGGAAGCTCTCCCTCGCTATTCTATTTCATGCGTAAGACTAATTGGATCGTAGTTTAATGGTACTTGTATCGGAGTTTAATTCCGTAGGAAGGATGAATCGATGCTTCTGGATATATGCCTAATTGTCTATGTTATTAGATTCTAGATTAATCCTGTGGGATTGTCGATCCCATGCTTATGGACGGGTCCATATAGTTGTCTTTTACTGCTCGCAGTAGAAGTGGCCACTCTGAACAGATGTGGTAATCGTTAGTTTTACGATTTTGTTCATATGGGCTTGATATTATTGCTGTCAAGCTGGTGTTGACATTATGATTATGCAGAGTTGTCTTTTTTTTGTCCAACTGAAGCGAACATTTTTTTTCATGTCAAAATTGGAATACGACCTTGAGAGAAGGAGAATAGGGCCCTGGGTTCATGACCTTAGCCACTTAACACTGGCTACATGGATGCCCTCCCCCTACTAAAATATTCTCTGGACAACGTATTTTTCTGGACATGTTCTGAATGTTTTGCCCCTCTATACAAATGTTATAAGTGGAGGATATGATGACCCTTTCCCCAGATGATGGACAGTGAACATTCTGAGCGCTATAATTTCTCATTCGAGAAAACCAAGCCAGAATTCTGATCCTCCATTTTTACTAAATTTTGCGGTGTTTGTTTTGTTGCCTCTTGTCAAAATTCATATTTCTTTTTGTGCCTTTTTGTTCTCTTGACTGAGTTGTATACTCCAGAGGGTATGATGACCCTTTCCCCAGATGATCGACAATGAACATACTGAGCGCTATATTTTCTCATTTGAGAAAACCAAGCCAGAATTCTGATATTCTTTTTGTTTTTTGAAACTCTGATTGTTTTGTCGTTTTACATAATATGTCATATTCTTAATTTTCTGAATTCATCTCTAAGCTTGTACACAAAATCTGTTGTCACTTGTTATGGTGGCTCTTATTGTTGTGACTCGTTGAGGTAGCAAGGAAGAGAGGGGGGTGGCTCCTTGCCTTGCCCATGGCCGAGCAAGAGCGAATGTCTTTTTGTTCTAATTCTTGCTTGTCTCCACTACATCATTACAGCCATTAAATATACATCTTGCCTAGACTTGTGCATCTCCTTTGCTCCACCGCACATCCCCTTGGCCTAGTCCTATACCGCATGTTTGGTTGTTCCCTTGCCCAGTCTTGCTCATGCGTGGTCTTCTCTTTTCTGTGCTTTTGACGTCCCTTTGCCTAGTATTGTCTGTAACATCACTGCTTGCTCTTTTGAAATAAGTATATTTATTCTCAATAGTTATTTTTTTATATGTGACTGACATTTGAGCTTTGCGTTGGAAACTGATTGCCAATGGATGAATTTAGATGGCAATTGTAGCCACATGGACGCTGACCAAAATATTCTATGGATAGATAACGTATTTTTTCTGGACATGTTCTCTGAATGTTCTTCACTCTATACCTTGGTGTTAGTCGAGGATATGATGACCCTTTCCCCAGATGATCGACAGTGAACATTCCGAGCGCTATAATTTCTCATTTGAGAAAACCAAGCCAGAATTCTGATCCTCCATTTCTTTAGAAGACAATTTTTCAGATTGTTTTGTTGATTTTGTCTTTTTGCTGTATACTCCAGTTTATCAATGCTATACTGTCACCTTGTACACAGTCTGTTCATGTGACTGTCATTGAGTTTTGCGTTGAAAACTGATTACCAATGGATGAATTTAGATGGCCATTGTGTATGAGTCAACGCCATAATGATCCTCCCCATTTTGTGCATATATAGTACCATCACTGGTTGAGCACGAGTGGGGATATTTTCTAAGTGATATATATTTTTTGCATTAGTGTTTTTATAAATTATGTTGTACAATTGTTTTGAGTGTCTCCTATCCAGTATTTTAGATGGTGTAACTTCTCATGACTCCTTTGTTTTGCCTTAAATGTTCCTTCCACATGACAATTATTTCTTTAAATTTGATGTGAGTAGTTAGTACATACAAAATTGTACTGTCTGCCTTCTACAATCTATCATTTGGTATATAGCATGCCTTTAAATGCCTAAATCAATTTATTGATATACAGCAAAGCTAGTGATCATTGCTAACAACTGCCCTCCCCTCCGGAAGTCTGAAATTGAGTACTATGCTATGCTGGCTAAGGTCACAGTCCACCACTTCCATGGAAGTAAGTTAGCATCCTTTATTTCTCTTTCTTTATTATTATTTATTACTCCCTCTATCTCAGGATATAAGGCATGCACGTATTTCAAAATTCAAACTTTATTAACTTTGACCAATAGTAAATCTAATAAAATAAAAAATATATAGTACAATAATGGTACCATTAGATTTATCTTTACAAATACTTTCTAATGATATTTTTGTTGTTTCCAATAGTTATATAAAATAATATAAATTAATGGTCAAAGTATAATCTTGAAGGCCGCACCAAGTCAAATCGCGCCTTATATCCTGAGACGGAGATCCTGAGACGGAGGGAGTAATCGATGTTGCCAGATCTTGTGACTGTTGAATTTCCAACTGTCAGTAGGCCTTTGTTTAGACCATGATTTCCATGTATTGTTTTGTAATCTTTGGCCAATTGCACAAGAATCAATGACAAGCTAGGCACCATGGTACCTATGCATGTGAAAGCTTAAGATAATATACAACATCAACTGAAAAAGATCATTTTGGTTTCCTTAACTATAATTTATTACTAATTGGCTCCCTTCAAAATATATTTTGGCTAATTCCCTTGCAAGAAATTTACATTTTTAGGTAATGTCTACCCTAGGAGGAATAACTAAAAGATTGTGTAGCTGGTTCCTATCATGTTATTTTGAAATAGGGTTGTTTGTCTATGCCATGTAACTGTTTTTATGATGGTCGTCAAAGTAACCACATTCTTTTGCTTTCCAGACAATGTTGACCTGGGAACAGCCTGTGGAAAATACTTCCGTGTCTGCTGCCTCAGCATTATTGATCCTGGTAAATGCCTCCTCCATACCTCAGGTCAAAATGTTGTTTTAATCAAATATGGATATGAAGAGTGTTATATTCTGTTTTCAGGTGATTCTGATATCATCAAGACTACACCAGGTGATCAGTAATGAAGCCACACCAGTACCTCCTCTGGGCACCTGGCTTCTGAACCGTTCTAGTGTTGTAGTGGATCTTGCTTTGTTCTTCTATTGTTTTCGACAGCCAGTAATCAGAATTCGAGTGAACATTTTCTTGGATTGAAAATTTTGTTCATGGCATTTGACGCTTGAATGGATCTTTGCCTGAATGTGCAATGAGAGCTGTTATAAAACCGATTCATTTACCGTCGTTCCATTAATATCTATTCATGTATTGTGGTAAATCTGTATAATCTTTTTTGTTATTCCACTATGCTGCTACAAAAGGAGCGTAGTCGTTGCTATCCTCGTTTATTTTGCGATGGTTTTACTCAAGACGCCTCTAGCTTTAGGCTTGTCCACGCGATCAGTAAATAACAAAGGTCACCCAGGTATACTAATGGGTAAAGAGACGATCTCTTCAAACATAGGTATACTACTCACACCTTGACTTATACATGACCTACCGACACATGCCTTCAATTTATAAAAACGTTTTACATCTGATATATCATAAGCAAAACAAAGACTAAATAATAAGAATGGACGTCCACTAGAGTGCCGGAGCTTCGAAGATTATATTGCACTGCACGTGGAACAAAGAAGAAAGCCCCTGTGCAAATACCTTCGCCAATCCATGGCTTTGAAGAATGCAAAAAACAACTCGAGATCTAGGATCCATTGGAAGTGCAGAAAACCTCTAAGGAACCTTTACAAATTCTTCACCACCAAAATAGATAGCTGAAGATTTCAGACTTTATGGTAGAACAAATCAAAAGAAGAGTTCGGGATCACTGCTTTGACATCAAAGGCCAGTCAACTGGTTCCTCTAAAAAGCACTCTAATTGCCAAGATCTAAAGAAGAACAACAGATTTGGCTTACCAAACTCTCACTAGTCTTTTGCTGACGTCAGATTGGACCTCGTCGAGATAGAAAGAGACCAGAGACCTTATTCCCAACTATCATCGTTTCCACCACCTCAATGATGACATAGGAACCAAACCCTAGATCAACGAGGATCCACAAACCTAATCTAAAACTATTACAAAAGTACAATAGATCGGGTCCCCGCTCCTACGTCTGTCGGCGAGATCGCTGGTTAGGAGAGAGGAGTGGGACCAAGGCGGTGTCCTACACAAGGGCGGCGGCGACTGTAGTTAGGGGCGACACGTAGTGTTGATCTAGGTTTTTTTAAGATCTAGTTAGACTAAGGCCCCGTTTGGACCGACAACACTAAAGTTTAGCCTGTCGTATCAATGTTTGGATACCAAATGAAATAATTAAACATAGGTTAAATAAAAATAATAATTGTGCAAATGGATACTAATTCACGAGATGATTTTATTAAATCTAATTAGTTTATGATTTAACAATGTGATATTACAAATAAATATTCGTCAATAATGGATTAATTAAACTTAATGGATTGGTTTAACGAATTATGGCTTCTATAATTGATTTTATAATTAGCTCATATTTATTCTTTTAATTAGCATTTGAACATTTGATGTGATAGCTTTCATCTAAGAGCATCTCCAACGGTTTTGCAAATGGGCTTTGCATTCTTGTTTTTGCAAAAAAAGTATAAAATCTCATATCCAATGGTTTGGCAAATGAGCTTGGCATTTTTAGCAACTTGGCAAATACCGGGTGATATTTGGCATATATGCCAAGCTGCGGTTCGCTTGGCAATCGCCCTCGCGTGCTACTCCCATGGGATATTTCCCTTCTCGCGCGCACAATTTTTTAGTTTTGCCAAGTCTAAATGCAAAACCGTTGGAGATTGACTCTTTTTATCTTTGCCATATTAATTTGAGAGTTGACAAATACCATATTTTGCCAAACAAAAAATGCAAAACCGTTGGAGTTGCTCTAAGAAAGGATACAAACACTTGGGATGGCGGGAGTTTTTTTCCCCACTTGGGCCTGTGCTGTGACTGTCCCATGGGCCGCCAAGCTTCGCCGGCCTGCTCCAGCGGCAACGCGTCGGACATCCGGCTTGACGGTCGTCGCCGCCGCCGGCTCTCCCTCTCAAACCCTAGTATACCCTGTATATATTTATCGTGTGAGGTGTGGGTACTGGAACGGAAGCACCAACCGCCGCCGCCGCCGCCGCTGCTGAGCTCCCTCCGTCGTACCAGCCATCCTCGTCCTCTAGGTTTTGGTGTCCAGACTATTTATAGATTGTGTTATGATCTGTTGCTTCGAAAACCTATTTTACCAATTTTGCTTGGTTTGCGTTTGTGGTGTGGAGGGAGTGTGGCACTGTTGGATAGATTGGTGCAGATGAGGAGTGACAAGTTTAATGGGTAATTTGCATCTGAGGCATCTCTGTGATGTCACACCCTTTTTCACCTTGGAGATCTGATGCATCCCATCCTATGTTCTGCCCAATCCCTCTCTACAGCAACCAGCCATTTTTTTTATTTTCTTTGTTGCCGTGTTTGCTCATTTCAGATTGTTTTCCTTTTTCTACTTTTTTTTTCTGTCTTTCTTGTGAAGGTGTCTTTGGAGGTGAAATGATGACGAAATTGTTTCCCTATTGGTTTGATTGGCCGCCATGATGGCTCAAACTGTATTAGCTCTATCTGATCATCTCCTGCTTTATGTCTTCGTTTTCTTTTCGAAAATGATTTGTATGTACACACCAAATTGATTTAAATGCATACTCCGTATTTGTCAAAACTGAATCGACCGCAAGCGACGATGAAACGAAGGTGACCTGGAATTTGCTAGAGGCACTTAGGATATATATGATATGATTTCACGACAATTTCTTTTTGCGGGTTTTAATAAAAAGGAGGTTAAAAGCAGATGAGGAGTCACAAGTTTTAATGGGTAATTTGCGTCTGAGTCATCTCTGTGATGTCACACCCTTTTTCACCTTGGAGATCTGATGTATCCTTTCCTCCATTTATTTGTCAAGTGATTTTCTAACACATTTTTTAGTTATTTCTTTATTTTTTTAGTGCAATTACAGTTTTTCCTTAGCCAATGCCACCATTCTTGCACTTGGATCAGGCATCACCAGATCCTCGTATTTAGTGTCAGATCAATTTTGTAAAGGATAGAAAGGATAACATCAATATTTGTTAATGTTATCAGTTGAGGATATGATGACCCTTTCCCCAGATGATCGACAGTGAACATTCTGAGCGCTATAATTTCTCATTTGAGAAAACCAAGCCAGAATTCTGATCCTCCATTTCTGTGGAAAAAAATATTCTGAATTTCATGTAGTGCTTGTTTTGTTGCCTCTTATCAAAATTGATGCTTCTTTGTGCTATTTTGTTCTCTTGACTGTGTTGCACACATTAGAGGACATGATGACCCTTTCCCCAGATGATCGACAATGAACAAACTGAGCGTATAGTTTCTCATTTGAGAAAACCAAGCCAGAATTCTGATCCTCTTGTTTCTTCAAAAGATAATTTTTCAGATCTTGATTTTATTGTTTTGCTGTATACTCCAGTTTATCAATGCTATACTCTGTCTCTGTCACCTTGTGCACAAAGTCTGTTGATGTGACTGTTGTTGAGTTTTGCGTTGAAAACTGATTACCAGTGGATGAATTTAGATGGCCATTGTGTATGATTCAACGCCATAATGATCCTCCCCATTTTGTGCATATAACCTTTGCATAATATCACTGGTTGAGCACGAGCGGGGATATTATCTGAGTGATATACATTTTTTACATTAGTGTTTTTATGGATTATGGAGCTGTTTGTTTCGCGGCACTAATTTAGTCGATTAAAAATAAACTAATTATAAAACTAATTACAGTCATAGTATATGATGACCCTTTCCCCAGATGATCGACAATGAACATATTGAGCGCCATATTTCTATTTGAGAAAACCATGCCAGAAATCTGATCATCTGATTGTTTCTTGAAAAAAAACCAGTTTCTTATTGTTTTGTGTATACTCAGTATATCAATGATGTAAACTATCAGCTTGGACATGAAGTACGTTGTCATTTCTGGTGCTTTTGAAGAAACTATGTATCCATAATAGCTATTTTAAATGTGACTGTCTGTATGGGTTTTGCATTAGAAACTGATTACCAATAGATGAATTTAGTTGACCATTGTGTATGAGTCAACACCATAATGATCCTCCCCATCCTCTATATGATATCACTGGTTGAGCACGAGTGGGGATATTTTTACTGATTTATATTATATTTTATAACTGAAGTACAATTGTTTAGTATCTCGTCCCATCTTTTAAATTGTTTAGATGGGGATATCATGTCTATAGGCTGGCTGAAACGAAACTGAGACAGAAATTTGATAAGACCTGATGATCTCCGTAGTGTTATGATGTGTGTTGTGGTACTGTGCTCCCATCCGGCCATGACTGAAATGAAACTGAGCCAGGAATTGATGAGGCCTGATGATCTGCTTAGTGGTACTGCTCCCATCCGGCCATCCTAAAGTTTTATTGGGTAATTTGCATCTCAGGCATATCATGATGTCACCTTTCCCACCTTGGGAGTTGTGACGCATCCTTTCATCCATGATCTACATCTTACATTTGTTAATAATGACCGGTTTTCTAAATTATTGCGGGCTTCTGTGTTTTTCCCTTTGCAAATCTGATTAATAATAAAGTTTCATGATTAATTGCTGCGCGAAAAGTTTTAATTTTAAGGTTTGGTGATTCTGGATGAATTGGAGCGCAAAATGGAAATCAGATGGTACGCGGATTCACCCTCACTGGCAACCCGTGTGGAATGGCTGAATGAGCTGAAATTGTGAACAAAACTAACTGTGAAGGCGTATTTTGTTAGATGCACCATCAGACTAGAGAAGCGTACTCACACAGTTTCTTCTGGCATTTTTTATGGAAAAAAAACAAAAGCTAAGGTGTAAGGTGTCTGTAATCTGTACCAACAGCGGTTGTTGTTGCACTGTATTTAGCATTTCAGCTACGTTTGGAATTCTGAATGGTTTTTGACTGAAACCTGAATTGTTAAACTTACAGGAAAACTCTTTTTTTTCCCGCTAGTTGCGAATTTGAACACAACGCATTCCCAAACTCGCAGGGTATTACTAATGGTTCTGTTCTGGAAATCCGAAAAATTGAAATGCGAGTCGAGGCAAACTATACTTTTGAGCTGTCTCGTGGTTTATTCTTTTTTTTAACGAGTATGTAATGCCACACAGTTATAAGACAATAAGACCAATCTCAATGAGAGTTTCATTTGCATTAAATAGGTTGTCACATAGGCATTGTTGATGACATGATAGTGTATTTAAGAAGTGAGAGAAGAAATAAGTTTTATCTAGATGAAACTCTCTTGACACGAATATTAACTCTCTATGAGTCATGAAATTTAATGCCTATGAAACTTTACAATGAAACTCTCACTCTCAACGGAGAGTTTTATTCAAGTTTCATTTTATTTCATATGACATGACAGTCTTGAAAACAACAAAATGAAACTCAACATTGAGATTGGTCTAAGGACCATTAAATTATGTAAAATTTATAATATTTCTTGAGATGTGGGACTTGCAATAAGTTAAAATGCTAATATTTCTCAAGATTGCGTGACATTTCGTACTCCTTACAATAAGCACCGTTAAATTAGTTTTAAAATATATTTCCATAATATAAACTTATTTTAAGGTATACATGCTACGCTTTCCATAATTCTTTTTTTACGGAGAGTGTAGAAAGAGCTGAGGTTCTGCGTTACGTGTCATTACGCAGGAACAGCTGACGTGGAGCTGACGCCATGCTTAATTGGCGGCTAGCAGCAACTTACAGTAGGCGCGCTACACTCAGGTTATTGTTATGTTAGATCTAGCAGTGACGACTCCACTGCAAATGGTCAAAAAAAAGTCTGCTAATGGTCAAAAACTGAGACATTTCCACGAACCTAGACACGTCATTATTGTTACTGAGTAGGAGTATCATTATTAGTGTATTCCATTCCGTTCTAAATGCGATGCTTAACCAAGAACTGCTGCAACAATGATTGCACATGCTGCATCAATGTACGGCATATAACTACAAGCAGCCTTCAGTATCAAGCGTAACATTTTATTTACTTCCCGCCTTGGTTTCTAAATGAAAATGACTTCTTGTATAAAAAGAATCAGTTGTGTTCTATGGAGCAAATTTTCGAAAAGAATCACTCCTCGATTGCTAAATTTGAAAAAAAAACAGTTCAGCTTGTTCAGAAAATCCAAGTGAATCACTTTTCTATTTTGTATGAAAAAACATACTTCACCAGATTCTCACCCGCTCCCAGTTATATTTTGATGAGCAATTCTCTGCTGATCCATGCCCTGCTCCGTCCAAGGAAGTGGAATTACTCCATCGGAGAATCAAGGAACAAAGCAAAAGAAGCTAGGAGCAAAGCTCTTCCAAACGAGCCATATACTAAATTAAACTTCTATATAAATTTGACCAATTTACTCCCTCTGTGCAAGAAACTTGCAATTCTAGCACAATATCACATTTGAGTATCTTATAAGTTTGGCCAATTATAGATAAAAAGTACAAATGTTTATGATATCAAATAAATATCATTAGATTAATTACGAAATATATTTTCATAATAAATTAATTTGGAGTCATAAATATAAATTTTATTTACTAGAAACTTGATCAAACATGAACTACTTTCTCTGCACGCAACTCGTAGTTACATGTTTTCCTAGATAGAAGGAGTATCACAAAATTAGTATCGTGGGATATATCTTGAAATATACCTTTTAATGTATTTATTTGGTGTTATATAAAGTTGATCAACCATATAAAATTCAACTTAGAACAGTTTTTGTACTGAGATGGAGGGAGTAACTAATGATGTGTTTGGTTTAAGGAATGAGGTGGTCCATCATCTTTTTCTATTTGGTTGGTGGAATGGAATGAGTTGATACATCACCACCCCATTTCTCATAAGTCAATAATTAGTATATGCATGAAGAATGAGTTGGTTCCACCAAAATTCATGGTATGGACTCATGATGCATCATCTCATGAAGCATGAGTTGGTTTCATAAACCAAACACCCTGTAACAAGATCAACGCGTCCGCGGTGATGCGGAGCCGACGTCATCCCGGCTTATAGCGAGCATGCGGAGCCTAGGAGCTTGTCATTAGCCAGAGCTAGCTTGCAGCAATCAAAGATTTGTCGTTTGATTGATTGGTAGGTTAGACGCTGTAGACTCAAATGGTCAAATGACACGACAAATTTCCACCAACCTAGAGACTTGCTTGGTGTGATTCCTTTTCTTTTCTTCTGCTTCAATTCTTTCTTTCTATAAACTAAAAAAACCAATCACGAGCGTTATGCTATATAGCTTGCATTGCTAAGCCTTAAGCGTAAGTACGTGTATTCCCTGCCAAGTCGTCGTAGAGGTCAGCGAATAGAATCACAAGAGTACCTTCGCAACGGTTTCTCGGTTGAGGTCAAATTAATTTCGCTCCGATTGGAAATTTAGCGCATGTGCTGGGAAGACTGCTTGCTGGCTTCGCGTGAATTCTTTCTTTATTTTTTGAATTTTGGTGTTGGGAAGTTGCTTTGTATCTTGCGTCTTCTATTAATTCTTGTAGCAATGCATGCTCGCTCGTCTTTGAAAAAGCTATACATACACACTGTCACCGTCTCCATATGTAGTACAACCAAAACCACTTGCCAGCGTTGCCATTGCTATGGGTAAAGGAGCAATTACTTTTCACGTACTATATGTAGCGGTAAAAAAATGCTTAGCTCACTCAACGGATCGGAGTTGTAATTGGCTCGCCGTAATTTGACTTTTACTAACCTACTCCTTCCATTCTGACCATTTTAACTTTTCTAGATTTACAATTACAATATTTCACTATTAGAGAACAGGTCTTTGGACGATCTATCAACTGAGCTTTAGTCTCGGCAAAAAAAAAATGTGTCCGAGACTAAAGACCTTTAGTCCCGGTTGGTAACACCAACCGGGGCTAAAGGTGAATCTTTAGTCCCGGTTGGTAAAGGGTGACCCCTTTAGTCCTGGTTGGTGTTACCAACCGGGGCTAAAGGTCCTTCACGGGTGGATTCAAAAGGAAAACGTCTAGAACTGTATCACGCGGGTTGTGTAGCTCAGTTGGTAGGGCAGTTGTGCGGGGAGTGAGAGGTACCGAGTTCGAATCTCACAGACGCACTTTTACTTTTTCTCGTAGAAGGGTTTAGCCCCGGTTACGGTTGGGAAAACCGGGCTGTTTGTGGAGTAGTAGTGTTCTCAGCTAGTTCATCGCGTTCCATAGACGATAGATAGAGCCAAACACGTACGCTCACCGACGTCATCTCTGCTTCTACGTACAGGCCGGCCGGGGTTAGTTTATGCATGGTTACCCGGCCCGTAACAAAAGTTTGTGTGATGGATTAGAAGAGGTTAGACGATGGTGGAAGAAGCCAACTGCTGGAATATAAGGGTCAAATGACACGACAGATTTCCACCAGAGGCAGGGCGATGGATCCATCGATCGGTTCGTTTTCTACTTTTCTTTTGTCCTTGCAGCTGTGACTAGTACTACTAAGTACTAAAGTGAACTATCGCATCGATCAGAATCGTACGTGCGTGCACTGCAAAATTCCCTGCTAATGTATTACACAAGCCATCATCAAGACTCTGTAATCTTTGGGTCGCGTCGATGAATGAAAATTATATATATATATATATACATACCGAAGAGTTTGCGTCGACGTCCACGTGTACAGTACAACGAGCAGCAGCGAGCAGAAGGGAGTTGGTGCACCAACCTTGCCTGCCGGGCGGGCCGGCGGGCCGGTACGGAACGCTAGCTTCCGGGCCGGAGAAAGCGGCGTTTGTTTGATTTCATTTTCAGACTGGAACTGGAACAGGCGGTGTCGGCCCGATCTGATCCACCAGTAGCTAGCTACTCATGTGCATGGTCGTCATGCACGTCATACAGCTCTCGTCCGATTCCGATCCATCGGACGGCGGTTCAAGAACATCAATGGACGTCGGACGACGACGTCTCGTCAGTTGGTACGTACGCGTGCGCTCCATCGATCAGATGGTCTTGGCCTGTTGTGCTGGCGGATGGCGTCTCCTCTCCTCATCTCCTCGATCTGCTTCAAGTTCAACGAGAACGAGGGAGAGCATGCAGGCTAGCAGTAGCAGGCCGCCATCTCGTCGAGGATTATTTGTTTTGCTCGGTCAGGTCATCATCAGCTTTATGGCCGACGACGACGACGGTTCCTCCATTGCTGCATTATTGCTGAGCGATCGCTGTAACTAAGCTGTTGTGACTTGCTTGTTACTGCGGGCCCGGATGGACTTGGACTACCGCACTACATTCTCGTTCTCTTCCTCCGCACTGGCAGGCTGATCGACTGGCAGCACACACACTGCGACTCTGACGGCAGTGCCCTGGTCAAAAATTAAGCATGTGTTTGGTTCTGGGATCATTTGGGACGGATTGGACCCAACCCATTTTTTTTTTTTGGGTTGGGTTGAATCCAGTCTTGCGTTTGGTTAAGGGGACGGGGTTATCCCGCATTTTCTGTTTGGTTGGAGATAGATTGGAACTGGGTTCAGATACCTATCAAATGGGTCCTGCACGTCAGCCACTGGCCCATCTCCTTTGCGTTTGAGCGAATAGCAACTGGGTTCGTCCGGTTTCTTCGTTTCGGAGGAATGGAATCGACCCGCATCTGCACGGAATATTCTCTTCCAGAGGCGAACCCAACCCACCAGCCTTGCAACCAAACACCCCGAAAAAATGGGTCCGACCCACTCCAAACCACTCCGACCCTCTAACCAAACACACGCTAAACGGCCGGCCCTCCTTCCTCTTCCTCGTACAAGAGTGTGCAGACCTGTTTGAAAAGGCTGTGTTCGCTGATTCTCCACCTGTGTTCACAGCTGACGATCTAGTTTAAGACTCTGTTACGTATGTGTCGGTGTTTCAAACCCGGGGGTATGACACCAACGAGTAATATGATCGCGTGCTCTCTTTCTGGATGGTGATGCAAGATGACACAAGGATTTATCCTGGTTCGGGCAAAGAAGGCCCTACGTCCAGCGGGGGAGGAGGTTCTTGTATTACTTGCACCTAAGTGCTTGTACAGGGGCGAACACAAGCTCAATGAGCGTGGTCCGGGGTTCGGACTTGAGTGTGTATGTGTGTGGACTCGTATCTTGTCTCTTGCGTTGTCCCCCGCGCGAAGGGCCCTGGCGTCCCCTTTTATAGAACAAGAGGAAGCCAGGGTTTACACAGGATTGACACGTACAGCGCTCGGTATGGCGAAGGGTAGGAACTCTGTCTTGTCGAAGTCACTGTAGCCAACATGGGTGTTGCTGTTGAGGCGTCCTTGATGCGTGGCCTCCATCCCGGGCGCGGACGTGGAGGCGTGGCGACGTGGGGGCTATACAACACCCATCCCGGAGCGTACAGGACACGGCGGGGTCCCTCCGGGTCTTGGGGTACCTGTCCTCCAATAGCGTGAAAGCAGTCAGGGCTCGAGGGGCGCAGGGCCGGCCTCGAGGTGGCGCCTACGGGAGGCTCGAGCCCCCGTAGGTATGGCAAGTCCCGGAACGCCCGGGCGTACAGCGGGAACCCAGGCCTCGGGGTGAAGCTCGAGTGTGCTACAGTGCGTGGTATGGCCGAACAGTGCGGTACTTGTGCCTTTTTGCCCACGCTTGAGGTGAAAGCGAGATTTGACTGTGGCTCCGGTTTACTGTGGCGCATGTTGCCGTGCACCAGAAGACGTGACCGGAGTAGGTGAACGCATTAAATACGCAGTATGGGGTTGGTATCCGGTGCCCGTGCCGCTCGAGGGAGGCGTGGAGCGTCTCGAGGATAGGCTGTCGCGCCGGAGAGGCTCGAGGTCCCCGCGTGGGGTCTTGAGGAGCGATGTATGGCTGCGGAGGGCCCGAGGCCTATGTACCGGGGCTCGAGGAGTTGGCTTTTTAGAAGGTTATACTTGCTAGGTTTTGCTATTAATTGGTGTTCTAGGTTTAACCTATTGGTTTTGCGTTGATCGGGGGTACCCCTTTGGTGCTCCCCCGACAGTAGCCCCCGAGCCCTTGTTCGAGATGCTGCCACTCGAGCAGGGCCCCGACTGGGATCTCGAGGTTAGCTAACGCGGTCTCGAGGTTTGGCCGTTTTGATTCCGTGGGGTCGTGCGAGCGACACCGCGGTGTAGCCCCCAGAGGCCACGGGGGAGTGGTTAGGGCCTCCCCTCGTGGGCTGTTTTGCGTTGTTACTTTACGTTTTAGGTTCGGGAGTGTCGAGCCCCCGAGTTTTTAACCCTCTTTCGTCGAGGGGTGCCAGGCTGAACTGACCGCCGCTCTTCGAGCTGTCGGCACGCCAATTGCCCTGGCTTGTCATCCCGCGAGTCCTTTCGATCGGATGCGAGGGGGGATGCCTCGTACTACCACGAGTGGGCGAGTATCGAGGTTCCCTGTGAGCTGGTAACGGGGAAATCCAAGTGAGACCTCGTGCCCCGTTCGATGGGGTCGACTGTAGCCCGGAGGCGATCTCATAAAGCATGGGCGCTCAGTCTGCAGGAGTGCCGGGTCCATTCGATAGGACCCGGTGGCTCGATGCCTCCTCCCTCCGAGGGGATCTCACTGCACGTCGCGCGCCCCGCCTTGGATACACGTGAGGGGCCTCGAGGGCTTGGCCCTCGAGCGATGCTGCGAGTGGCGCCCCTTGTTGTCCCTGACTCGGGTGCTCGAAGCCGGCTGTCGAACCCCCTTCGAGGGCCAGCCTTCGCTGCTTCGAGGCTTAGGGCCGGGGCCCGTTTTTACCTTCCTGAAGAGCCTTCGTCGCTTGGAATCCTTCTGCCCGTTGGGCGCGCCTTTTTAGGCGGAAACCGTCAGGGAGTGGAGATCGTGGCGCCAGGGCAGCGGACGTGAAGTTGGAGCGGCGGCCGCGGAGGGCCCCGGTAGTTGAGCGGATGGGATGTTGCCGCGTGTACCTGTCAACCGGCTCGAGACGAGACGTGGTTAGGTGGGCGCATTAAATGCATGCGGTTACCTTTTTACGTCGTGGGAGACCCCGCCCGTTGGGGTTTTCCCTTATAAATATCGAAAGAGGGGAAAAGGAACCCTTTACTTTGCCTTTGCCTTCACCGCCGCCGTAGCCTTCACGCGCCCTCTCCCTCGAGCTAGTCGATTGGGAATTTTCCCGGCCGTCCGTCCGCTGCTCGGGTCCGCGCCGCCATCGTCATGGCTGCCCAGACACAAGCGCTGCCGGCCGAAGACTGGAGCCCGACGAAGGTGACGCAGCGCGAGATGGACTCGTTGGTGGCCCAGGGGCTTCTCCGCCCCAACCCGGAGGGGGACCCGCGTGGTGGGCTATCCCGTCGGCGGAGCACCGGGAGCCGCACCCGCCGGAGGGGTACGTGGTGAGCTTCACGCGCTACCACCGCATGGGGCTCGGTGTTCCGCCGAGCCGCTTCATGCGGGCGCTGACCCACCACTACGAGGTGGAGCTGCAACACTTCTCCCCCAATTCAATCTCGCACGCTGCCATCTTCGCCGCGGTGTGCGAGGGGTACCTGAAGATGGAGCCGCACTGGGAGATGTTCGTCCATCTCTTCCGGGCGAGCTCTTCATCAAGGCCTTGAAGCCCAGCGGGGGCGGCTCGTGCATGGCGCTCACGCATGGGCTCCCTCACCGTCACTGCGAGGACTGGACCTCGTCGGCCAATGTCCCCCGCGAATACCTGCGGTACAAGCTTTCCACCAACCAGGCCGGGTGGGACGACCACTGGTTCTATCTGCGGAATGAAGGTGGTCTTCTTCCGCAGTACACCGGCAGTGTCCTCACTCAACGCCCGGAGAAGTGGACCTGGGGCGTCGCGGCGGACAGGCAACGCCACCTGGTACCGCTGATGAAGATGATGAGACGCTGGTGGACGAGAAGAATTTGACCGTTCAAGCGGTCATCTGGGCGTTCCACCAGCGAAGGGTTCTTCCGCTGGCGGACCGCCCCCTTCTTATGCACGAGATGGGGCCGAAGGCCCAGCTCGAGGCGCTAAATCGGTCGAGGATGGCCGAGGAGAGGCTGCCTCGAAGCGAGGGCGTCTCCCGGGTGTCGATCACGATCCAGGGGTCGTTCGTCCCGAGTACACCAACCTGGTCGCCATGGCACCCGACGAGGGTGTCTCGACCTGGTAAGCCCCCCTCGAGCTAAGCTGTCCCGAGCCTCCTCCCCCTTTCTCTCTTTCTCCGAACCTTGTACATTCTTCTTGTGGTTTGTCTCGTCACGCTTCTTCTTTTTTGCAGGGGGCGTTTACTTGTCGTGCGTCGAGGCCCCCGGTGAGGGAGGACGCCGCGGATACCCAGGTGAGGCGCCTCTCTGCTCAGAAAGATAAGGAGAGCAAGGATGCCAGAAAGAAGAAAGAGAAAAAAAACAAAAACTTGCGTCGCTCGGCTCGGGAGCAGAGGCTGGCGAAGGCTCGTCGCAACCGGCAGCCTGGAGATGGGTCCCCCGAGCTGAGCTCCTCGAGCTCGGAGGAGGAGAGTGATGATGAGGAGGAGAGTGACGACGAGGGAATGGAATGCGCGTTGAGGCGCGCGGGGTGGATTTGGTTTCACTCGGCTGACCGCTCCTCTGTGCAGGAGGTATACTGGATTTCCCCCCGGCGAAGGGATCGCGCGGGACGCAGCCGCGGAAGCGCGCCGAGAGCTGCCTCGTCGGGGCACAGGACCGTCGAGCTCCGTGCCGGACGTGCCCCCGGACGCAAAGAAGCCCGCAGACCCGGGGCGCCGTCGCCGCGGCACAGAAGGAGGCTTCGGCCACATCGACCCAGCGGGGGGTCTCGAGAAGGGCCGGACCTCGAGGAGTGATCATCACGCCGGAGGGGATGCCCGGGGCCGTCCGCCACGAGCGTCGAGGGCGTCGTCGAGCCCGCGGAGGAGCGGGCAGCATGAGAGGGCGCCGAGCCCCCCCGTCACATGCCCGTCGAGGGGGAGTCCCCGGCCGTCTCGCGACCAGAGTCGCGACCGACCCCGGAGTCCGTCGCCGCACCACCGCCGTGAGAAGGAGGCAGATGTGGGGAGGCGCGACCGCCGGCCCGAGCGCCGAGTAGGTCTCGGAGCCGCGCCGGGAAAGCGCGAGATGACTGCTCGAAGGAGGCGCGGTCGCCCCCTAGAGACAAGGGGCAGAAGGAGGGCTCCCCAGCGAGGTCGGGCCACCCGAGACGGCCTCGGGAGCATGGCTCGAGCCATAGATCGGGCTCGAAGCCCCCGGGTGAATCCGGCAGCTCGGGGAAGAAGGCCCGCCGTCACTTTGGGTAAGTAGTGTTTTTCAATTTTGCTGTAGTGAGGTTTTACTCCCCTCCCTTTTTTTTATCTTTTGTGATGCGCGCCGTCTATGGTTTTTAGGGGAAAGCGCTCCTGCAGGAGGTGGACCTCGCAGCGTCCAAGCGGACTAAGACCTCGAGCTCTGCTGTGGAACAGGCACCTCGAGGTACGGCTTCTTCCTCTGCTTGGGAGGCCGCTTGGCTGGCAAAGGCCCGAGCGGCCATGGCTCGGGGAAGTCGGATGGCCGCCGCGGATCTTGGTGAGGCCGCCGCCATCGACCACGGAGGTCGAGGCATCTTCCTGACTCTGACAACGTCGTTATCTTTTTCAGCAGGACCGCAGCTTCTGGCATCGATCCTGCCGACCATCCTGCTTCGGATCTCGACACCGCCTCCTCCTGCTCCGGTGGTACCTACCGAGAGGGAGCCGCTTCTCCCCCCGCCATGACGACCATTTTGGGGGGAGCACCGGAGATAGGCGCGGCTCCGTCCGTGTCTGAGGCCGGGGGTCGCGGTCCCCGAGACCCCAGTCGACGAGAGTCGGCCCGCGGAGGAGGGGCAGGAGGGAGAGGCGTTGGTGCCGACGGTGGAGGAGCTCTTGGACGAGCTGGAGCGGGTGCCGCCTCCGGTCGAGGGGCTCAACACTGGAAGAGCCTCGAGGCCCCGCCAGGGGTGACAAGCGCCGGAGGACTCGGCGAGGGAGGAGAGCTTGGGGGCGAGCCACCCCTCGAGCGATCCGCTAACCGCTCGAGTCCCCGCCCCACGCGAGGCCGCGCCGTCGCCCCGGAGGAGACGGAGCAGCGGGCGGAGACGGAGGAGGGGCGGAGGGAGCCGCAGTCCTGTGCCACCGGTTTGTGGGCCGAGCCAGCACCGCTCGAGCGGAGGAGGAGGGCCTGCCCCTCGTCGAGGTTGATCGACCGTGTGGCCGTTTCCTCACGCGCCGAGCTCGCCCCGAGCCATGGTCCCCGTCGAGCGATCGGCCCAACAGGGGCCCCGCGGGAGGCCGCGGTCCATCTTCAGGGAGGTGGTCGAGCTCATGGCGGAGGCGGAGCGGTCCTTCTCGGAGGAGACGGACAGGTCCGCGCGGGCGCGGTGCCCTCGCTAGGGCGGAGGCGGAGCTCCAGGATCTCCGCGCTGAGCTGAGCCGAATGCCCAAATGGCGAGCCGGCTCAACGAAGCGCAGGTAGAGGCCCAGGCGCTCGAGGGGAGGCCGCCCGAGCTAAGGAGGAGGCCGCCACCGCTCTGGAAGCGTCGAGGAAGGAGGTCGCCGATGCCCGAAGCGAGCCACCACCGCCCGTCTGAAGCGGAGGCGGCGAAGAAGGAAGCCGCTGACGCCCAAAGCGGAGCCGCCATCGCCCGATCCGCAGCGAGAGCGGCGAAGAAAGAGGCCGAGGATGCCCAGAGCGAAGCCGCCACCGCCCGATCCGCGGCGGAGGCGGCGCGGCAAGAGGTGATCCGGAAGATCTGGCCCTCGCAGAGACGGGCAAACTGGTAGAAGACCTCAGGGCCGAAAAGCGCGACGTGCTGTCCGAGAAGCGTAGGCTTGATCAGCGCGTCGAGGGCCTTACCAGCGACCTCGCCCGCCCTGGGCATGCACTGCGAAGGTAATTTTCATGCCTTGCCTTGTTTTGATCTCGAGGTTTTTGTCACGCCGCGATCTCACTCCTTCTTGTTTGTTGCGCAGAGGTTGAGAAGACCGCCGAGGAGCTTCGCGGGACGAACCAGGCTCTCCTGGGCCAACTCCAGGACGAGACCATGGTGGCAGAACGAGCGCGCGCCACCCTCGACAGCTTGACTCTATGTGGGGCGTCGCTCCGGTAGCCGCGGCAGAGGGCGCGGTGGCTCGAGGCGACGCTTTGGTCGACGCCTTATGCTATTTTGACGCGGCCGCGCGGGACCGAGTCCGGCACGCTCTCCACCATGGCGTCAAGCAGGCGCGC
Source organism: Coix lacryma-jobi var. lacryma-jobi (assembly GCA_009763385.1). Taxonomy (NCBI): domain Eukaryota; kingdom Viridiplantae; phylum Streptophyta; class Magnoliopsida; order Poales; family Poaceae; genus Coix; species Coix lacryma-jobi. The sequence continues at coordinate 3,182,409 of CM019824.1, forward strand.
GCGGCCGTCCGTTCCGCTTCCGCTTCCCGGTCAATGTCGTCGCCAAGGGCTTCATTGAGATTGAGGGGAGGGACGAGGAATGGAACGATCGCCGCGTCGACAAGATCCTCGAGAAGGTGGACAAGCCGGGGCGGCGCTCGCGAAGCTCTTCGAGGAGGATGTGCTGCCTCCGGATGCGGACAGCGGTGTAGGTGGCCCCCCTTCTCCTGGCCCGGACGTCGAGGCCGAGCCCGCCGCGGAAGATCTCGGGGAGGAGTACCAGACCGACGAGGATTGAGACCTGCGTGTCAAATTTGGGCATCGAGCCCTTGTTAAAATTTGTGTCATTACTTGTGGCCTGACGAGGCCAATCATGTGTATATATGACTTGTTTATTTAAAGAAGTGTTTTCTTTTCAAATTTATTCGATCAATTCTCTTTGTCTCTAGCTCGAGCTTCAACCGGCTTGGTCCGTGTTCCTTCGGTACGCGCCACGAGTACCTCGAGGGGAGGCGTAGGTAGGGTACCGTAGCCCGGGGGCGTAGGTGGCCGTCTACGTCGACGCCCCCCGACTCTTGGAGGCTCGGGGTACTTACGGATTTAGACGCTGCTATTATGCTCGATGCGAATTGAGACGAGGGTCGATTTTTGAAAAGAAAACGCGCATTTTTTCCGGAGTCTGGGGGGCCCTGTCAGCCCCCGAGGGAGGCTCGACCCTGAGCATAGCAGGGTCGAGGCTGCCTTAAGTTGCTAAGTAATATGAAAGATGGCACACGAGTTGGCTCATTCATACTCAACGTGTTTGTACAAAGCAACAAAATGAACAAGGCCTCGAGGCCCTTAAGGGTAGAAGCGACGTAGCTGAGATATGTTCCATGCGTTCGCCAGGATCCTGCCTTGACCGTCGTAGAGCTTGTACGTTCCTGGCTTGAGCACTTCAGCTACGGTGTATGGGCCCTCCCATGGAGGGGTGAGCTTGTGGCCCCTCGATTATCTTGCAGTCGTCGAAGCACGAGGTCCCCCACCGCTAGGTCCCTTTTGCGCACGTGCTTGTCGTGGTAGCGTCGAAGTGTTTGCTGGTAGCGCGCGGAGTTGATGAGCGCCACGTCTCGGGCCTCCTCGAGCTGGTCCTTGGCGTTGGCGAGCTTTTCGTCGTTGGTTTGCTCGTTGTAGGCTCGAAGTCGAGGTGAGCCGTACTCGAGGTCCGTAGGCAAGACGGCCTCGCGCCGTAGGTTAGGAAAAACGGAGTGAACCCGGTGGCTCGACTCGGCGTAGTCCTGAGGCCCCACAGCACCGAGGGAGCTCTGCGCCCACCCCTTTCCGAAATTTTTGAGGGTCTTGAACAGCCTCGGCTTCAGCCCATGGAGTATCATGCCGTTGGCGCGCTCGACCTGCCCGTTGCATTGAGGGTATGCGACCGAGGCCCAGGTCACGCGAATGTTGTTGTCGTCGCAGAAGTTGGTGAACTTTTTGCCCGTGAATTGGGTGCCATTGTCGGTGATGATGACATTAGGCACCCCGAACCGGTACATGATGTCGGCGATGAACTCGACCGCCTTCTCGGAGGTGGGGTCGCCTATGGGCTTGGCCTCGATCCACTTGGTGAATTTGTCGATGGCCACGAGCACATGCGTGTACTTTCCGGTTGTCATCTTGAGGGGACCCACGAGGTCGAGCCCCCAGACGGCAACGGCCAAGTAATGGGGATCATCTGCAGGGCGTGCGCGGGTTGATGCGTTTGCTTGGCGTAAAACTGACACCCTTGGCAAGCTTGGACCAGGCGCTTGGCGTCTCCGATGGCGGTTGGCCAGTAGAAGCCTTGTCGGAAGGCGTTCCCTACCAAGGTCCTTGGCGCTGCGTGATGGCCGCAAGCCCCCGAGTGCATGTCGTCGAGGAGCCTGCGTCCCTCCTCGAGGGGGATGCAGCGTTGAAGGATTCCCGATGGGCTTCGACGGTACAGCTCTCGTTCGTTGCCGTAGATGACGTAGGTCTGGCCCTCGAGCGATGCGTCGGGCCTCCGTCTTGTCTTCTGGTAGCACGCCTTGCGTCAGGTAGTCGAGGAAGGGCGTCCGCCAGTCGAGGGGTCGTGATGAAGAAGAGGCGGGCGCGTCAATCTGCATTGCCTCATCGGATGTCGAGGTGTCGTTCGAGGGGGTGGCGTTAACGGTCGAGCCCCCGCGTCTGTCTCGAGGTGTGGTGTCGAGGGGCCAGCCCCCGGGCCGATTTTGACGATGGCTCGAAAACGTCCCTCGAGAAGACGTCTGGTGGAACCGTGCCGCGCGTGGACGCCAACTTTGCCAGCTCGTCTGCGGCCTCGTTGTACTTTCGAGCTATGTGGTTGAGCTCGAGGCCGTAGAACTTATCTTCTAGCTTGCGCACCTCCCCGCAGTATGCCTCCATCTTGGGATCGATGCAGCTTGAAGCCTTCATAACCTGGTTGATGACGAGCTGCGAGTCCCCTCGAACATCGAGGCGTCGGACCCCGAGCTCGAGGGCGATGCGCAGCCCATTACCAGGGCCTCGTACTCAGCGACGTTGTTGGAGGCGGGGAAGTGTAAGCGTAGCAGGTAGCGCATGTGGACTCCGAGGGGTGAGATGAAGAGCAGGCCTGCGCCTGCCCTGTCTTCATGAGGGATCCGTCGAAGTACATGGTCCAGAGCTCGGCTTGGATTTGTGCCGGCGGGAGCTGGGTGTCGGTCCATTCAGCAACGAAGTCTGCCAACGCTTGCGACTTGATGGCTTTTCGCGGGGCGTAGGTGATGGCCTCCCCCATTAGCTCGGCGGACCACTTGGCGATGCGCCCCGTGGCCTCCCGATTGTTGATGATCTCGCCGAGGGGGAAGGATGACACCACCGTTACGGGATGAGCGAGGAAGTAGTGCTGGAGCTTGCGTCTCTGATGATGATGCCGTAGAGCAGCTTCTGGATGTGCGGGTACCGGATCTTGGCCTCGGAGAGCACCTCACTGGTGAAGTACACCGGCCGTTGGACCGGCAACGCATGACCCTCCTCGCGCCTCTCGACGGCTATGACCGCGCTGACCACCTGAGTGGTTGCGGCCACATAGAGGAGGAGAGGCTCGGGGGATCGTCACCCTGGGCCGGTCGCGGTGGCACGAGAATTGGCGCGGAAGTCAGCAACCCCTTCAACTTGGTTAAGGCCTCCTCGGCTTCGACAGTCCACGCAAAGCGTTCCGTCTTCTTCAGCAGGCGGTAGAGGGGTAGCGCTTTTTCCCCTAGCCTCGAGATGAATCTGCTGAGAGCGGCTAGGCAGCCTGTCACTTTCTGTACACCCTTGAGGTCTCGAATTGGGCCCATCCTCGTGACTGCTGAGATTTTTTCGGGGTTGGCCTCGATCCCCCGTCGTGAGACAATGTAGCCAAGTAGCATGCCCCGAGGCACACCAAAGACACATTTCTCGGGGTTGAGCTTCACATTCTTGGCCCGGAGGCACTCGAACGTGTCTCGAGATCGCTGATGAGGTTCCCGACTTTCTTGGTTTTAACCACGATGTCATCGACGTAGGCCTCGACGGTTTTGCCTATGTGTTCGCCGAAGATATGCTGCATGCAACGTTGGTACGTTGCCCCGGCGTTTCGAAGGCCGAAGGGCATTGTAACGTAGCAATACATACCAAAAGGCGTAACAAAAGAGGTAGCGAGCTCGTCGGATTCTTTCATCCTAATCTGGTGGTAGCCGGAATACGCATCGAGAAACGAAAGTACTTCACACCCCGCAGTGGAATCGACAATCTGATCAATTCTAGGTAAAGGAAACGGAACTTTTGGACATGCTTTATTCAGACCAGTGTAGTCTACACACATCCGCACTTTTCCATTCTTTTTCCTAACTAGTACAGGGTTAGCTAGCCACTCTGGGTGAAATACCTCCTTGATGAACCCGGCCGCCAAAAGCTTGTGCACCTCCTCGCCGATGATCCTGCGCTTCTCCTCGTCGAAGCGGCGCAGGCGTTGCTTTCACCGGTCTGGACCCGGCCTGGATCTCCAAGGCGTGCTCGGCGACTTCCCTCGGTATGCCGGCATGTCCGAGGGGCCCCACGCAAACATGTCGATGTTCGCGCGGAGAAAGTCGACGAGCACTGCTTCCTATTTAGGCTCGAGGCTGGCACTGATGGTCAGCGTTTTGCCATTGGTCGAGGTCGGGTCGACGGGTATCTGCTTGGTGTGCTCCGCCGGCTCGAAGGTGCCAGCGTGGCGCTTTGCTTCAGGGGCCCTCGGTGGCCAGGGCGGCTAGGGCCTCGAGCGAGTCGAGTTGGACGTTTGCCTCCCCACGCTCGACGCACTCCACGTGCTAGTAGTAGGATCCCGGTGCCCCACCCCGGTGTACGACGGTGATGACCCCTTTTGGCCCCGGCATCTTGAGCTTCAAGTACGTGTAGTTGGGGACCGCCATGAACTTAGCGTAGCCGGGCCCTGCCGATGATTGTGTGGTAGGTCCCTTGGAACCCGACCACCTCGAAGGTGAGCGTCTCCCGGCGGAAGTTGGCCGGCGTTGCCAAAGCAGACAGGCAGGTCGATGCGCCCGAGGGGGTGTGCCTTCTTCCCAGGTACGACTCCGTGGAACCCCCCGACGCTGGGTCGGAGCTGGTCCCTCGAAATCCCCAGGAGGTCGAGGGTCTCGAGGTATATGATGTTGAGGCTCGAGCCCCCATCCATCAACACCTTGGAGAACCGTACATCGATGATGACGGGGTCGACGATAAGAGGGTACGCTCCCGGATTTACGACATGATCCGGATGGTCGTCACGGTCGAACGTGATCGGCGCATCAGACCAGTCGAGGTACCGGGGTGCTTCGTGGCGGAGTGCAAAGATCTCCCGGCGCTCCTTCTTTCTCTGTTGAGCGAGAGCCCGACGGTTGGGCCCCCGTAGATCATGAAGCAGTCACGCACCGGGGGGAAACCCGCGTCCCCGTCGTCGCGTCGATTGTTGTCCTTGCCCTTAGGCGCGTCTTCCTTCTGTCGCCGAGCTGGAGTAGAACCCCTTCAACAGTCGGCAGTCTTTAGCTTATGATTTACGAGGCCCTTGTGATAAGGGCAGGGGTCCTCGAGCATATGGTCGAAACAGCCCGTCAGGGGGGCCTCGAGGTTTCTTATGGTCGAGGGCGCCCATGAGCACTTCTTCGTCGTTGTCGTCGTCGGCGTCGCGCTTCGCCTTCTGACCTTTGCTTTTGTTCTTCTTCTTTTTGTTGTTGTTGTTGCGGTTCTTGGCGTCGTCGCCCTTGTTCGAGCCCTCTGGCGCGGTCACCGCCTTACCTTTGTCCGTGGAGCGGCCAAAGAAGGCCCCCCACTGCCTCGTCGCCTGAGGCGAAGCTGGTGACACGATCCATCAGGTCCTCGACCGTCCTGGGACGGTAGCGTCCTAGCTCATGAACTAGCTCTTGGCATGTCGTGCCCGCGAGGAACGCTGAGATGACGTCCTCATCAGGCAGGTGGGGGAGCTCGAGGCGCTGCTTCGAGAACCGCCGAGCAAAGTCGCGGAGGGGCTCGTCCGCCGCCTGCCTGCAACGCCGTAGATCCCAGGGGTTGCCTGGGCGCACGCAAGTTCCCTTGAAATTTCCGTCGAAGACCCTGACTAGGTCGGCCCAGTCGTCGATCTGATCCGGGGAGCCCCTCGAGCCACCGGCGGGCGGTGTCCGAGAGGTAAAGTGGGAGTTGGCGTATGATCACACGGTCGTCGTTCTTCGCTCCACCCAGTTGGCAGCCTAGGCGGAAGTCCGAGAGCCAGAGCTTGGGCTCGACCTCCCCGTCATACTTCACGATGTTGGTCGGTGGTCGGAAGCGGTCGGGGAGGGTTGAGCTGCGGATGGCCCGACTGAAGACTCTGGGGCCCGGGGGCTCGAGGACTTGTCGGTCCTCGTCACTGTCGTAGCGCCCCCCTCGAAGGGCGCTATAGCCACGCTCTTGGGCCCCCTTGTCCTTGCGCCGACGGTTGATGTCGTTGCGGGCGTCGTTGGGGTCTCGAGGCGGCCGGTTGTCGACGATCCGTTCCCGGACTGGCCTAGCTCGAGAGGCGTCCGGCTGGTGGACGGACATCTCGCGCTCGTTGCGGGGCGTGTCTGCTGGTTTCCCCGAGGCCGCCCCGCGCCGCCGCGAGGCTGAGCTCTCCGCCTGCTGCATAGCGGCTGTCTCGAGGAGGTTCTTCATTTCCCCAAGCATGCGCCTGGCGTCAGGGTTGGAGACGGCGGGTAGATCACGGAGCAACATTGCCGCCGCCACCACGTTCTGCCCGGCTCGCGGGAAACGCACCTCGGGGCGTGCTGGTGCCTCGTCCTCGAGGATCTGCCGGTGGACATCTCGAGCGCGGCCACGAACACCGGCGCCTCGAGGTTGTGCCGGGTCCTGTGCTATAGTTTTCTCGAGTTGCAACAGGCGCTGTCGCTCCCCTCAGCCTTGGCGATGGCCTCCCGCAGCTGCGTGAGCTGCGCCGCCCGGTCGTCGCCGTGCTGAGATGGTGCAGCCGGTGCCGGGGGTTCGTCCCTCCCCTGAACGCATGATCCTCCTGCCGCAGCCACGTTTCCGGGCTCTTCGAGGTTGAGCTCCGGCCTGGCGTCGTCGTCGCCGTCATCCTCGGCGTCGTCCACGACCCCCTCGAGTTGGAAGCACTCCCTGGTGGGGTCCCAGAGGTCAGGGTCGTGGTAGTCGTACTCATCAGAGTCGGAGCTGCTGATGCCGCGCCGCCCTGGCTCGTGCCGGGACTGTAGCTCGCGGTACCACTCCCCGAAGGTGGCTCAGCGAGGTGGCTCGACGGCTCGTGAGAGGCCGCGGTCGACGTGTACGGGGTAGACGATCTCCAGGTCGGTGGTGGCTCGTAGGAGTACGCCCGGACGCTCCTCCCGCTCTGCGGCCGCCCGGTCCTGACGGAGCTCTCCGAGGCGGTGGGCGTGAACTGCCGCGGGGTTGTTGAGGCCAAACGGGAGCCGCTGGCGTCGGGCGCGGTACACCCCGTGCGGGAGGAGGCCTGGTGGTGTCGACGGAGCACGACTCGAGGGCCTCTGGCCAGGCTCCCGGTCCGTGCGCGTGACGAACGCGAACTCGCTGGGGGAGTGCGCGCGCGCCCTAGAAGTCTCCGGCCGTGCGCCGGGCGGGTTTCCCCTCGGGGACTCTGCGTCGGCCGCGGGGAAGTGGGCGTGCGCCGCGGGCACCGCCCGTTCCCGGCGTCGATGGTGACGACGGCGCCGCTCGCGAGGTGGCGACGCGTGGTGGTGCGGGCGACGCGCCACGCCCCCCCGCGCGGGGTGGCGCGACACGCCCTCCGCTCAGGCTCTCCGTGGAGAGCAGGGTCAGCTCGTTGCCGTTGCCGGTGGCCAGGAACTCGAGGCTCCCGAACCAGACGACGGCACCAGCCGAGAACGAAGGAGGGGATGAAGCCATCCAGAAAACAACGAGAAATCGGCTCGGACACGCGAAGGCCCCTACCTGGCGCGCCAACTGTCGGTGTTTCAAACCCGGGGGTATGACACCAACGAGTAATATGATCGCGTGCTCTCTTCCTGGATGGTGATGCAAGATGACACAAGGATTTATCCTGGTTCGGGCAAAGAAGGCCCTACGTCCAGCGGGGGAGGAGGTTCTTGTGTTACTTGCACCTAAGTGCTTGTACAGGGGCGAACACAAGCTCAATGAGCGTGGTCCGGGGTTCGGACTTGAGTGTGTATGTGTGTGGACTCGTATCTTGTCTCTTGCGTTGTCCCCCCGCGCGAAGGGCCCTGGCGTCCCCTTTTATAGAACAAGAGGAAGCCAGGGTTTACACAGGATTGACACGTACAGCGCTCGGTATGGCGAAGGGTAGGAACTCTGTCTTGTCGAAGTCACTGTAGCCAACGTGGGTGTTGCTGTTGAGGCGTCCTTGATGCGTGGCCTCCATCCCGGGCGCGGACGTGGAGGCGTGGCGACGTGGGGGCTGTACAGCACCCATCCCGGATTGTACAGGACACGGCGGGGTCCCTCCAGGTCTTGGGGTACCTGTCCTCCAATAGCGTGAAAGCAGTCAGGGCTCGAGGGGCGCAGGGCCGGCCTCGAGGTGGCGCCTACGGGAGGCTCGAGCCCCCGTAGGTATGGGCAAGTCCCGGAACGCCCGGGCGTACAGCGGGAACCCAGGCCTCAGGGTGAAGCTCGAGTGTGCTACAGTGCGTGGTATGGCCGAACAGTGCGGTACTTGTGCCTTTTTGCCCACGCTTGAGGTGAAAGCGAGATTTGACTGTGGCTCCGGTTTACTGTGGCGCATGTTGCCGTGCACCAGAAGACGTGACCGGAGCAGGTGAACGCATTAAATACGCAGTATGGGGTTGGTATCCGGTGCCCGTGCCGCTCGAGGGAGGCGTGGAGCGTCTCGAGGGATAGGCTGTCGCGCCGGAGAGGCTCGAGGTCCCCGCGTGGGGTCTCGAGGAGCGATGTATGGCTGCGGAGGGCCCGAGGCCTATGTACCGGGGCTCGAGGAGTTGGCTTTTTAGAAGGTTATACTTGCTAGGTTTTGCTATTAATTGGTGTTCTAGGTTTAACCTATTGGTTTTGCGTTGATCGGGGGTACCCCTTTGGTGCTCCCCCGACAGTATGCTAGTCCAGCTCTCTGCACTAATTTCTTAATATGGAGTATATATTAAGATTAATTTCTATATGATCTGATTTCAATTGCTAAATTGCCCCTTCCCTCCGCTCCTATATTTTGGTTCAGGCTCCGCTACTGGCTGAAAGTGAATCTATTTGATTCTTTAGCATTAACTCTCAAAATAAGAATTGAAAATCACCTCACAAAATTGGGTAAAACTACTTTTTTAAGCTCATTTTAGAGAATCACTTCACGAAATCAGTGAAGAATCACTTTTTTTTTACTGGAAAATACGTTTGACAGTTAGAGTGACTCTCTTTTGAGAATCCACCCCGTGCAGCGCTCACAACCAGCACCCGGCGAGTTTGCGTCGTATGCCTATCACACCCACCTGGCCACCTGTGAGTAAGCGTCAGACGTAATACTCTACAGTACTAGTACTCTCGCAGTATAAAATACGAGTCAGTCTGCTGTCACGCTGACGCACATCGGATCGATGAGTGCATGCATCTTCACAAAAGCGAATCGCAAACGCTTTCTCCATCGGTCGTTCGTTTTTTTTTTCAGGAAAAAAAAATCTCACGGCGCGCTAGCCGAGTCGCGTAATCTTTGGTTTACCTATTGGACATGCACTGTGTCCGTCGTCTATACTCCCAGGAGTAGTTACTCCCATCTTCAAAACACCATGTTGCGTATGTGTTCATACTTGTTTATCACTTTGAGTATGTTTATATACTCATGTTAAGATATTTCATGTCTTAATACACTAAAAAATTTCAAAGGAACCCATACTTTTTAATATATTACGAAAATGCCACTCACTGTTGTATATAAAATAAGTATATCCGCATACTCTATGTATGCATGCATACTTGACGTATATACTTCCATAGATAGTCTAGTATGATCATATACTTCATGTAAATATACTTCGTTCGGTCATATATACCATAAATCTAGAGATATAAACATGGGAGTAACTACTCCCTAGGAGTAGAAAATAATTTCCATATATATATATATATATATGTAAAAAAAAACTATGCTTATATTAGGTCACTCAACTGACCCAGTTGCGGCTAGCTTGGCTACTGCTACCTGTAGCTCGTGATCGTAATTTTGCTTAATAACCTAATTTATACATTTCTCGGTACTACTCCCTCTGTCCCTGAATAAATTGATTCATAGAATCCGTGTCGGTCAAACTTTTCAAACTTTGACCAACTTTATACAAAAAAGTAAAAATATCTATAATATAAAATGACCATATTATGAAAATATAATCTATAATGTATATAATGATACTAATTTGATATCATAAATCTTGACGTATTATTCTAAAAATTTGGTTAAAGTTTAAAAAGTTTGACTCATGACAACTCTAGAAATGTATTTATTCAGGGACAGAGGGAGTACAACGGTGCGCTTTTATCAGGAGGCGCCGGCTGGGTTCGGTACTCCCTCCATATTGAAAAACTTGACGTTTCAGACAGTGACACGGTCTCCAAAACATCACTTTGACCACTTGTTTCTTTAAAAATATTTATTGGAAAGTGGTATATGTATATTTTTATGAAAGTATTTTTCAAGACAAATTTATTTATATGATTTTTATATCTCTAAACTCAATAATTTAAAAGTTATTTATGATTTATATTCCCAATGTTTGACTCAAACCTTGTCCAAAGTTTTTCAATATGGAGGGAGTACTCATCAGTAGGAAATAAAACGACCAACAACCCCACCCATTCAATTCGTTATCATTACGGAATAATGTTGCTGCATCCGGCCGGAAACAAAGACTGGAGTGTGTCTAATAACTGATCGACTGACTAACTAGCCCACGTACTCACTGAGACCGGCCAACTCATCAATCCGATCGACCGGCCACCGGTCACGGACACTCTTATTATTGCATCCTACATCCTACACGTCGTACGTCGTCGGGCCTGCCTGCACGTCAACAACTCGAGATCCGTTTGCGGCGGCCACCTAGCTCTATAGCTACAGTACCTCCATTCTGCACATCCATCTCCTCTCAAAGGAAAGGAACTGTGTGGCCGGCCGGGAGTCGTTGTAAAACAAGCACCACCGCACACGTGTTGTGAAACGGCCGGGCGCGGGGCAATATAATGTCGTCCACGCGCGCGCGGTGTACAAGCAGCAGCCACACACCCGCACGCAGAGAGTTGGTGCACCAACCTTGCCTGCCTGCGCCGCGCTCTGCCGGACGTACAATTCACCACACTGTATGTACATAATACGTGTAATGTGCTCCTGCTGAAATGTCCGCAGGTCCGGTCGCGCAGCGCACAGGCCGCCGGAACGGAATCGGTGGAGCCGATCGATCGGATATCCGATCCGCCGGCGGCTGAATTCGGAGAAACAACGCAATTACCACTGATTAGATAGACGGACCGCTTTTTTATTTGTGTGCGGTAATCCTAGGCTAAATTAAACTAACCTCTGCCTTTTGAATTTGGCAAGCTGAAGCTATATATATATATGGTGATGATTATGAGCGCGAGCGCGGTAACTAAAGGTGGTATGATTATTACCACTGATTATGTGCGGTAACCTCTGCCTTTTAAATTAAACTAACCTCTGCCTTTTTGATTAGTACGTTTACTGTGTGCCCGGCCCGGATGCCGGGTGGACGACCGACCCGGCCGGCGACCCCCCGTACGTTGTCATCTCATCTGACGATGCACATACTCCCTCCGTCCCTAATTGACCGTCGCCGTTGGTGTGCGTGCCACAAGTTTGACTCAATTTGTAGCAAATGTGTGCAACATTTGTATCTCCAAATAATTTTGTTAAAAAACTAGATTCAAATATCTATCCAACGATACTAATTATGTATCATACAGATTAATATTTTTTAATATATATTTAGTCAAAGTTGTTTCTTGGGAAGCGTAAACGACAGACATCTAGAAACGGAGGGAGTAGGTACCATGCGCCGCCGCATTTCGACGACGTGACTGGAGCACCATTACATATTTATTTATTTATTTATTTATTTATTTATTACAACGTGGGAAACAGCGACCGCACAACATTCTCTCTTCCTCCCCACGAGAGGTGAAAGTCTCTCCTCCCACTCCCATCCGACCAACGTTCCTTTCCGATCAGTAATATTCTCCCCGTCAAAAAGGCCCTCGATCGGCCGCAGATTTCCCGTATCTCAACTCTCAAGTCTGAACTGAACCCAGATTGTGTGTCTCGTCATCAGTCAATCGTCCATAGTACGGAGTACAGTACTTTGTTCCACTCCATCATCGATCGACGCCCGCCACCAAACCCAAACCCCAATGCTGGCCCATTCGTTGGGTGGGTGTGCTTCAGTAGATTTCTCCTCCTCCAGCTACAGTATTTCTTCCTTTTTTGCTAGAACCGGAGAGCAACGTGCCTTTACGCTCGGTCCAGGATCGTCTGACTGACCATGCACGACGAGCTGCTGCCGATGATGCATGGATGCATGGCATGCATGCACACGGAACGGACCAACGACAACGCGTGCGTGCGTGCGTGTCGGTCATCAGCACGAACGCCATGCATCGTGCATGCATGTCTGAACGCCAAACCACTGCGCTTCACACTGCTGCTGCACCTCTCCCGCTGACCGCCGTAGACGGTTGAGATCGACGACGGCATGCATGGGGCGGATCCAGCCCTGTTCATTGTTGTCACGTGATTTTGTAAGATTTTCATTGCAACTTAACGCTCATATATGAACTTAAGCCATAGCGCAGCAGTGATGACAGCAATGGAATTTTGGTCTAGATCCGTCTAAACATTTTCGATGTGACGAAAAATCTGGAAAATTTTTTGACAAACTAAACGCATGCATGGAAACAAAATATAAAGATAAACTTCCCCCCATTTCCCATGCACACCGTACCGTGTACCTACTGCCCTACTGGCGGTCTGCCACGAACGCTGCCAGCTGCACAGGAGCGAGTACCTGCATGCGCTAGTCTCCTTTGACTTTGCTGACCAAGCGACATGCATGCCAATCGCAGGACTGGTAGCCACCATGCATTCCATGGGCACTCTGCTGACTGGCACCACCATCATCGCAGGATTCCTGCGCCAATCGCCACCACCAACCCCCACCTCGCTCTCTCTCGCGCGCGCGCGCTATATAAAACCGAAGCAGCCAACGCAAACTCTCATCAGTTCAGGTTCAGGCAGCCCACTCCACTGAGCTAGCAACTGAACTGAGGCACTCACCGCTCGCTGCACAGCACAGCACACAGCACACAGCACACAGCTCGGCAGCCCAGCCCTCTCTGATCACGTACGTACGTGCCAGTGACGACGGCAACAATGGCACCGTCGTCGCTGCCAGCGTTCACGGTGCGGCGCGGGGACCCGGTGCTGGTGGCGCCGTCGGCGCCGACGCCGCGGGAGACGAAGCCGCTGTCGGACATCGACGACGCCGAGGGCATGCGGTTCTACAGCTCCGGGATCCACCTGTACCGCGCCAGCGCATCCAAGGCCGGGCAGGACCCGGCGCGCGTCATCCGCGACGCGCTGGCGCGGGCGCTCGTCGCCTACTACCCGCTCGCCGGCCGCCTCCGCGAGGTGGACGGGCGGAAGCTCGTCGTCGACTGCGCCGCGCAGGGCGTCCTGTTCGCCGACGCCGACGCCGACGGGCTCACCGCCGACGACTTCGGCGACGACGTGCAGTCCCCGCCGTTCCCCTGCTTCGACCAGTTCATCCTCGAGAGCACCGCCGTCGCGGGAACCGAGCCCGTCGTCGACCGCCCGCTGCTGTACGTCCAGGTCACCCGCCTCGCCTGCGGCGGCTTCATCTTCGGCCAGCGCTTCTGCCACTGCGTCGTCGACGCGCCCGGCGGCATGCAGTTCGAGAAGGCGGTCTGCGAGATCGCGCGCGCCGGCGCCGCCGACGCGGTCACGCCCACGCCCACGCCCGCCTGGGGCAGGGAGATGTTCATGGCGCGCGACCCGCCGCGCCCGTCCTACCCGCACCTCGAGTACCGCGAGCCCGCGGGCGGCGGCGGAGACCGGATGCTGACCACTCCGCCCGGCGACATGGCGCGCGTGCCCTTCTTCTTCGGCCCACGGGAGGTCGCGGGGCTGCGGCAGCGCGCGCCGCCCGGGATGCGCTGCTCCCGGTTCGAGCTCGTGGCCGCTTGCATCTGGCGCAGCCGCACCGCCGCGCTCGGGTACGGCGCCGAGGACGAGGTGCGGCTGTCCTTCATCGTGAACGCGCGCGGGCGCGCCGGGATCCCGCTCCCCGAGGGCTTCTACGGGAACGCCTTCGCCTACTCCGTCGCGGCCGCCACCGCGGCGGAGCTCTGCGGCGGGGAGCTCGGGTTCGCGCTGGAGCTCGTGAAGAAGGCCAAGTCGGCGGTCACCTACGACTACCTGCTGTCGGTGGCCGACCTGATGGTGCTCACGGGCCGGCCGCTGTTCGCGCTGACCAGGACGTACATCGTGTCGGACGTCAGCCACGCTGGGTTCAAGAGCGTCGACTTCGGCTGGGGCGAGGCCGTCTACGGCGGGCCAGCGAAAGGCGGCGAAGGCCCGCTCCCCGGCGTCACCAACTACTTCTCCAGGGCTAAGAACGGCAAGGGGGAGGAGGGCATCGTGGTGCCCATCTGCCTGCCCAAGGACGCTATGGAGAAGTTCCAGCTCGAGGTGGAAGGACTCACCGCCGAGCTCTAGCCGACGAGCCAGGGTGCATGGATATGCTGATGTGCATATGCATGTCAGCGTACGGTGTGCGCATGCACGGCATGGGCGCAACCGCGCAAACAATAGCCTGATATATGATTACGCGGGCACAGGCACAAGTTATTAGACACTTCCGTAGTATAAAACGTCATCAAGTATACGTACACCATAAGTCTCGTCTTGGATATTGCATGGCTGGTGATAATGGTATATATTCGTACGTACGCCGCGGTATCGATCAAATACAAATGTTGTTTGTTTTACTGCAGCTGCACGTATGTGTATACGGTGGTGCTAGCACTACGACACAAGAGCACTGCAAGGGCGCGGTTGGTGATGCACTATAAGGGCGGTTGGGGGAACCGCCCTTGTGCATCCGCTTTTACAAATCGTCGATTTGTAAGGGCGGTTCCCCAACCGCCCTTACAAATGCATTTGTAAGGACGGTTGGTGTTCCTACAAATGCATTTGTAAGGACGGTTGGTGTTCCTACAAATGCATTTGTAAGGACGGTTGGTATGGAACCGTCCTTACAAATGCATTTGTAAGGGCGGTTGGTGATGAAACCACCCTTACAACAAATGCATTTGTAAGGACGGTTCCATCACCAACCGCCCTTACAAATTCTATTTGTAAGGGCGGTTCGATTATTTTCGAAATAAAAAAAAATAAATATGTTTATATGAAATCTGACCACAACAGTACACACACCTAAAACCAATCAGCAATATATATATACATCCACAATAACAACAGCATATATATAGGAATCCAATAGCATCCGCAGCAGCAATATAATATATATAAGTCACCACACCTAAAACCAATCATCAAATAATCCATATTTTTACAGATACATCATAATTCAGTGGATGTTATAAGAATAAAGGCAATGACAGTACACAGAAAAATAGACCGGAGGTCGAGTGGGTGCAGTGAAAAGAGAAGGGAAATCCTGTTTCAAAAAAGAGAAGGGAAATCCTACTTGAAACAGGCAGGAAGCTGAGCCAGCTTAAGAGGTCCGAAATAACAGGTTTCCATTGAACAAATTTTGGAGTGGTAAGCAAATTAGATCCTGATAACCTGCATGTGCCCACAAAAATATAGATCACTGAAAAACCAATAACGGAAATCTCATAGAAACTAAAAAACGACCCTAGATGGTAATAAAAGCCAGGCTAACTATAGAAATGGCGCATTAAATGTTAGCATTGATGGAGAAGTATTAGATATGAGAAAATCAGGGATACCCACCTTGACATGTAATTGGAGAGTTTAGCCCTGGAGATATGACAGCGTAGAAGCATGGTTCAGTCAATTTCAAAGGCGAAAGAACTGCCATCCTATCAGCTTTGTGTCTGTCGGACAGAGTTGGAAGGTTAGGTGGAGTTCGATTACTGCAAGGCAATATCAATGCACATCAGCACCTGAAACAAAAATACATGATAGATTCTTACGAACTATCCAAGTATGGGACATTTTGAAGGTAGTATATAACTATATATGAACCAACAAAAATACTCTTTTCAGATCTGCAGCAGTTGCATGTTCAGAAAAAAAAAATTAGCCCTTAAAAAAGAGACATATTCACAAGTAGGTAAGAGAGGAAGGCTTCCATACATCATCAGGTTAAATGAACTACAGTAAGCCTCGACTCAAAAACATGAAAATTAGTCACAGGGAGTAGCAATGCAGCTAGTTTGCTCGGGAAAGTTTCCATTTTGAAATCAAACAAGTTATTTTTGATAGTTTCCTATGCCACGATTGTGCAGATCTCAGCAAGCAATACTAGTACTTCTTTTATTTCACAACCTAAGGTTTGTGCACAAAATCATTTCTAGGAACTGAAAACCCAAAAGGAGTGACTTACCAAAACTAGAGCACATGAATAATTTTCCAGAAACTCAAGCCAAAGGCATCTGTCCAGCACTTCCTGAAAAAGGGCAGAGCAACTCTTCTTAGGCTTGATAACAAATATATTGTACCTCTTAAAACTTTCACACTCACAACTAATGTATATAAGAGTTTTAGGCCCTAGTATGATGATCAGAGGATCAGACATTGTACTACCACTACAAAAATCAAAGTACATATTGCTGAGAACTTGTGTAAGGCTAACGACTTCAAAATGGCATCTGCAGTACATATTGTTGAGATATTTAGCTGTTTTTTCTGCAAAAAAACAGAAAAAACACATAATATTGGCACAATTGCATAAGTTGGTAAGTGATAAACACATTCATTCTCAGAGAACATACTACATAGATCGATGAGAAGAAAGCTACTAGATTGATCAATCTTATTGGTGCTGCTGCTTGGGATTGGGGAGTGATCGGACATTCATACTCCATAAGTTGCAAGTGGGTTTTAGTTTAAGATCAGTCATCTCACTATTTAATTTGCTTGTTCCAACACTCTTTACAACACAAAAATAAAGCAGATGTCTTACCTTGCTGTTCTGGATGGAGTAGCTCCCCTGCTGAAGAGCTGAAATAGAGAAAGCACATTTGTTTAGAACGTCAGTGTTCAACAACTCTGAGTGGCACCAAGGCACAACCAATTATATATACCAGCAAAAATACAAAGCAAGGCAATGCAACTATCATGTTAGAATTAACTAGCTACTAGTAGAATGGGCGCGCCACCGCGCGCCCATGCAGGTGATCAACAAGACAACTTGTACAGCTCGGGAGATGAAAGTTTTGTTCTTAATTATACATGTGATGGCATAGATCATACAGTCCTAAGGTGCTTAAAGGAACATATATAGGATATTTTATACATAGAACAACTTGCTGGGTTAATTTACATGGAAGTTGGAGGGTCGACAACAGTGGCAGTGACCAATAGCATGTGTGTGTGCAGTCTTAAGTAACTAGTTTAGGAGCACCAATTTAGTAGCATATCTCCATATTCGCTAATTTTTGTATCCAAGATTAGAGGTCGTGTTAATCCTGTAAACTTAGGAGCACCAGTCTCAAGTAATTTTTGTATCCAAGATTAGAAGCATTTGGGAGTTAAGATCTTCACCTGTCCATTCAGTCTGAATGCATGGTAAATCCTTTTTCACATCTTACTTGCTATCTGATTGGATGCACCTAAACACAATAGATGGGCAGTCAATAGGGTTTAGGGCTTGTTTGGATTGAGCCCTCGCCTGGGAGCTGCAGGCCAGGCAGGTCGATCCGACCCCAGGCGTCCGAAATCGACGGCCTGGAGCTGCTGCCTGGCCCAGGCAAGTTTCGCGGGTCTCCATCCAAACTAGCCCTTAGTGTATGTGCCTACGAATCTATGGGAACACATAAGTTAATGGGAAAAGGCGATTCGAGCTAATGGCAACATCTGAACATAAGTGCTGCTAATCTCTGAATACAGGGACAAGACAGACGTTGTTGCTGCGGCTCTTCTCCATGTCAGCCAGATCTTGAACCTGATGGAGAAAACACAACACGCCAACCAAATGACTACAGGAGACAAGCCATTAACAGCTGCACAGTATTAATATGGACATGCTAATCTCGAGGCTGGACTGAAACTCTGCAACTAGCCACTAACAGCGGTATACAAGCAGCAAAATTGCAAACTCAAGAAACCCAAACCAGGACAGCACTTATCCAGTGCTAGAATTGAACTAAAAAAAGGGAGTTCCACAACTGAACTAAAAAAGGGAACTTATTCATATGCAGCATTTTGTTTTTGTTAACTGTACAAAACACCACTAGTGGTAATCCTGTATTCCAGGCCACATATTTATCATGGGATTCAACCCTGAAATCTAAAAAATGAACCAGGCTACCTGAGGATTATCAATCTGCACTAGCACTCTTAACAACAATTGTGAAACCCACAAAATCCAACCTAGGACAACATTTTTGCAGCGCTCTGCCCTTGAATTACTAGAATAACCCCATGTCTAATTAAAATCCCACACATTTGGCTAATTCTCCCATGGATTTCAACCTAAATTACTGCAGAAATAGCAAGAAAGCAACCATTTTGTCTTTTTTTAAAAAAAAAAAAAACCCGAGTCCCAACTAGGGGGAACCAGCCACTCGCTCACCTTGGGGTGGAACTGGACGCCCACCAGACCTTAGACGGCGCCGCCTCCAGAGTGGCGACGGATGCCCCCGTGTCGACGTCGAAGATGCGGATGAAGCTGTCGAGCGACACGGCGGCGGCGAGCGCGCCGGCAGGGTGAGCGGCGAGGGAGATGACTCCGAGCGCGTGGCCTCGGGCGGGGGGCCCAAGGCGGCAAGGTCATCGGGGAGCCAAACGCGGACGGTCTCGTCGAGCGCACCGGTGAGGAGCACCGCCGTGGGCGGTGGTCGACGGCGAGCGCCCACGCTGTCACCTAGATGGACTCCTCGTGGGCGCCGTCAACAGACTTGAGCCCCGCGAGCTTCATCTCCCTTCGCCGTGTCTGGGTCCCGAACGGTTCCTCACCGGCAAGCGGTAGACGAGGTGGAACCCTAGATCGGTGCTCGATCTGGTGTGGATTGGGTAAAGTGGGAGACAGGGAGAGAGAGTGCGTGCCCTGGATTTGTGGGTTTTAGAACCCCTTTAGTAAAACAAGCTTTTTTAATGAAAAATCAACGAATATGAAAATAAGACATTGATGGTGACCAAATTAAAAACAAGAGAAGTTAAAAGAAGTAATATGAAAATTAATTTTTAATAATGGCTAAATTAAAAGGAGATATTATTCATCTACCTATTCCCCCTTGATGAAAGTGATATCCTAGCACTCCTTCTACCTCTCAATAAATCAATTTCTAAAATTCATATTAATCAGACTTTATAATTTTAAGTATTTTTTAGAAAAAAATAGTATATTGATATAAAACAAGTATATTATGAAAATATATTTTATGATATAAATACCACAAAATAGTATTAATATTTATCATCTTGTGTGCTACGCTCTTCATCTGCTATGCGCGATGCATCTTTGTTTTGCTCATGGTACAAAACATAGACATACAACAGTTTTAAATGAAGGAATGACCAAAACAAAAGTTGTAGATCATGTTGTCCCCTTCAACTTTGATATTCAAAACTTTTTCATTAGAGCCACTTTTAAATCCCTTAGCCGCAGCAAAACTCTCTCCAAATTTGAATTTCAAATCTTTGATCTATAAAAAAGCATCAAATGAAGGGATGGCCTATACAAAATATTGCATGATGTTGCTACCTACAACTTTGGTACTCAATACTTTCTCACTAGAGGTCATTTAGTGTCCCAAATTTCATTTGCGAGTTGTCGGGCTTTAAAATTCGTAGAACGTAAAAACAATTCAGTAATTCAATAATTTTTCAAAAAATCCTTAAATTTGGCGTGGTGACATGTCTTGGCCGCCTAAACTCCAAAAAAAATATAAAACGATTTTAACAAAGTGGCATCGTAGATGCTTCACAAGTGGACACATCTCTTATAGGGTTTAAGTGAGTTCTGGAAAAGATTGCAGTAGATGTGGACAATGCGTGCTACGACAGTGTCAAAAGACAGAATGACCAAAATAAAAGTTGTAGATCATGTTGTCCCCTTCAACGTTGCTATTCAAAACTTTTTCATAAGGGTCACCTTTAAATCCCTTAGTGACATAAAACTCTCTCAAATTTTAAATTTCAAATCTTTGATCATATAAAAATGCGTCAAATGAAGGGATGGCCAATACAAAAGATGTGCATAATGTTGCTACCTACAACTTTGGTACTCAACACTTCCTTAGTAGAGGTCATTTATTATCCCAAATTTTATCTGCGAGCTACCGGGCTTTAAAATTCCTAGAACTTAAAAAAATTCAGCAATTCAATAGTTTTTCAAAAAATCCTAAAATTTTGTGTGGTGACATGTCTTGTCCTTCTAAACTCCAAGAAAAAATATGAAATAATTTCAACAAAGTGGCGTCATAGATGCTTCACAAGTGGGCACATCGGTTTAAGTGAGTTCTGGGAAAGATTGGGGTAGATGTGGACAGTGCGTGCTACGACAGTGTCAAATGAAGGAATGACCAAAATAAAAGTTATATATCATGATGTCCCCTTCAACTTTGCTATTCAAAACTTTTTCATGAGGGCCACTTTTAAATCCCTTAGCGACACAAAACTCTCTCAAATTTTGAATTTCAAATCTTTGATCATATAATAAAGTGCCAAATGAAGGGATGGCCTATGCAAAAGATGTGTATGATGTTGCTACCTATAACTTTGGTACTCAATACTTCCTCATTAGAGGTCATTAAGTGTCCTAAATTTCATTTGCTAGCTGCCGGGCTATAAACTCCTAGAACTTAAAAAAATTCAGTAATTCAATAATTTTTTAAAAAATCCTCAAAATTGGTGTGGTGTCATGTCTTGGCCACCTAAACTCCAGGTAAAAATATGAAACGAATACAATAAAGTGGTACTGTAGATGCTTCACAAGGGGGCACATCTCTTATAGGGTTTAAGTGAGTTCTGGGAAAGATTGGAGTAGATGTGGATAATGTGTGTACTATGACAGTATCAAATGAAGGAATGTTCAAAACAAAAGTTGTAGATCATATTGTCCCCTTCAACTTTGGTATTCAAAACTTTTTTATAAGAGACACTTTTAAATAAATCCCTTAATGGCACAAAACTCTCTTAAAATTTGAATTTGAAATCTTTGATCATATAAAATAGCGCCAAATGAAGGGATGACCTATACAAAAGATGTGCATGTTGTTGCTATCTACAACTTTGGTACTCAACACTTCCTCACTAGAGGTCATTTAGTGTCCCAAATTTCATCTGCGAGCTGTCGGGCTTTAAAATCCCTAGAACTTAAAAAAAATCAATAATTCAATAGTTTTTTTTTCAAAAAATCCTAAAATTTGGTGTGGTGACATGTCTTGGCCGCCTAAACTCAAAAAAAAACAATTTCAACAAAGTTGCATCGTAGATACTTCACAAGTGGGCACATCTTTTACAGGGTTTAAGTGAGATTTGTGAAAGAACCCACTATAAGGGCGCTTGGTGATTCAACCGCCCTTACAAATGATCCCACTGTAAGGGCGGTTGATGATTGAGTTTGTAAGGGCGGTTGGTGATTGAACCGCCCTTACAAATGCCCACTGTAAGGGTGGTTGGAACAAACCGCCCTTACAAATACGATGCCACTGTAAGAGCGGTTCAATCACCAACCGCCCTTACAGTGGGCATTTGTAAGGGCGGTTGATAACCAACGGCCCGGGCACGCCACTGTAGGGGCGGTTACATCACCAACCGCCCCTACAGTGGAATGCCTAAGTGTCCTCTTAGAGCTTTTTTTACGTAGTGTAGCGCACTTGTTTTGTTTAAGGTAACATGGAAACAATTCATATTAAAAATTCGGTTGTCTTTCATTTTCCTCCGATAATAAAAATACGGCAAAGCTTTAATTTGCATCCGTTTACAAAAAAATACAAATTAAAGAAATTGGTAGTCTTTTAGTGATGCTAACTAACATGTTGCACCCATCTGGTTTGATGATTCAAGGTTTGTCAGGTGGGGAAGGATGCTCCTAAAATTGGTAGTCCCAATTAAGAGTCGTCGATTTGCGCGCGGCCAGCGCTGAGACGACATCTGATTGCAAAGTAAGGAGTGTAAGACCGTCTGCACCGGTGTCCGCCAAATGTCCGCTACACACGTTTAGCGGAAGAAAATGAGCGGAGACAAGGTGCAGCGGGGAACGGTAAAGCGGCCGGTATGTGTCTGCATGCGGTAAAGGTAGTGGAGGTAGAATGGTTTAGCGGGCGCGCGCGCGAGAGGAGCGGGAGCATGTGCGCTGCTGCCACGGTGGGCCCCACCATATTTTGTAACAAAAAAATGCTATATCTCACAAACCGAAAATTCAAATTAAATTCCGATTGCACCGTTGAATTCGTTACAATTAATTCTTCGAAACTAGATCTCTCATAGATATATTTAGATAAAATGATAAGTAGACCCACAGTAGATAGAGGATGATATAGAGGATGAATGGATGCGGAAGAAAGGAGTATAAAGGAGAGAATCTTGATGACCAAACAGTATAGAGGATGAAAATAGAGGAATATGAGTGCGGATAGTCTAACTAGCATCAATTGATCTCTCTTGAAAACTTGAAAGCATGTCTTCAGATGATACGATGATGGTTGTTCGGTTATTGATGGATTCAAAGACTGTGATGCTATTTTGTTGCTTAATCTATTGTTAGATAGATGATGGGTGGTTTTCTGCAAGAAACTCATGCAGGTCTGTAACTGCTTTCAGGTACGTTATATAGCACTGTTGAGTGTGTGCTGCTGGATGAAAAACTTGCTGAGGGCTGGGTTGTTATACGCTGCTCCGATGATCTTGTGGCTCATTTGTAATAATGTAATTTCTAGGACCATATGACTGAAGTAGAAATCAGTAATACACATATAAAAGTAGTCTAGCTCTCGTCGATATATACTCCATCCGCCCATAAAAACTTGCAATTATGGGATCCGTACCGGTCAAATTGACTCAAGTTTGACTAAGATTATAATAAAAAGTATTAGTATTTATGTTGTTAAATAAAATTATTATGAAAAAAATATTCTATTACAAATCTAATGGTATATTTTTGTATCAAGAATATTAATACTTTTTTATATAATTTCGGTCAAAGTTCAAAACGTTTGACTCCTCGATAAGCGAGAATTGTATGTTTGGACGGAGGGAGTATTTAATTTGTATTGAGCCGCTTTTGCTGTCAACAGTACACAAGTAACCAAAAAATCAACACACTTGGGGGCAGGTTCTCCTCCTTTCTTTGCCCAGTTGTTAACAGTAGCTAGCTTCAGTGCATCATCACCTGCAGTTGCAGAAACAATGGAGAGAAGCCAATACAAGTATCCAGAATGCAACTAACAGCTAGGTTTTGCAGTAGCTGAGCACGTACAAGGAAACTAGCATCCGAGCATCCTCACCTGGCGCTGCTCTTGTTATCCCTAGAAGCATCGACCTGACCACCACCACCTCCTCCTCTCACGGCAATAGTAGCTGCATCCGATGCCTGCCTCCTGCCGCCGCCGTTGGCCGTTGTTGTCACCGGCATGCCACGGAAGGCCAACGTTGTGTGCATTGCCGCCGGCGGAGATGCCGGTGCATGATGATGATGAGGTCTCGCCGCCGTGAGCAGCCCAGCATTGCCCCCACACGGCGGCGGCGGTGTGCCGTTGTTGGCGCTGCTGAGGCTGTGCAGGAGCGCGGCGCCGCCGCCAGTAGTGCTGCAGGCACTCGACCAGCAGAGCAGCAGCTGCTGCTGCTGCTCGGCCAGCTGCCTCCGCAGCGCGGCGTTCTCGGCGCGCAGCACGGCGTTGTCGCGGCGCAGGCAGGAGACCTCGCGGTAGCACCCGTCGGAGGGGTCGCGCTCCCGCCACCGGGCCTCCCAGGTAAGCGTCTCGGCGGCGCGGCGGCGGGCGGCGTCGCTGGCGTTGGCCTTGATGAGCTTGGTGAGGTTGGCCACCCCGAAGACGAGGTGCAGCGCGCGGAAGTCGTTCATCCGGTGCGCCGGGAAGTAGGTGGCCAGCTCGCAGTTGGGCTCGCACTTGCGCCGCTGGTGCTTGCACACCGCGCACGCGCCGCGGCCACCGTTGCCGCCGCCGGTCATGCCCGCGGCTGCAAGTGTGCGCAGGTGGAGATGGAGGGGCCGGCCGGAGAGAGCTGCCTGCGTAGGCATGTGCATGCATATATGGACTGGGGAGTACGTATTTGGAGCAAGAAGGGAAATGCAAGACAGTAAGGTGAAAGGAGGGTCACTGCTTTCTAGGTTGCTCACAGCAAGAGTTCAGCGGCATGGAAACTTGTAGTGCGTTGTACTGTATTTTGGTAGACTACTCAAGCTACCATGTCAGAAATGAAAATGACATGCAATTCCATACTGCGTCCATAAAAACATACAACTATAGATTCCATACCACAAAAGCCCTTCACGTTTCACCATGTTTTTAATGAATAATATTAATATTTATTAATCCAAATAAATTACTATAAAAGTATATTTTGTAATTAATCTAATAATATTTATTTAATATTATAAATATTAATATATTTTTATATATAATTATTTAAACTTAAGATACTAAAATATGATACTGTTCTAGAATTGAATGTTTTCTTGGTTGGAGGGAGTACACAAGCACAAACATCAGTGTCACAAACATATGTCGCCTCAATCTGAAAAACTATTTGCAGGCAAATGTATTGTTTATTAAGAGAAGACACAAAGCCAGTTCAAACATTTTACTTATCTTGTAAAAAAAAAACATTTTACTTGTGTTCTCAACTTGATGTGTTAGCAGCGGGCCAATGCAATGCAAGATTACATTCATCTGTGGTTGCCACCAAAAAGTAGCACATACTACATAGTGCAGTTTTTTTTTTCTTACAGTGTATTATTGTTTATTTGAGGGTGTCCATGGATAGATCAACCACTAGAAATCCAGATCCAATATGAGCACCTAATTAAGAATTAATAGAGTGGGCACATGGCAACACAAAGTGTCACCAAGTAATGGGGGCAAGAAGGAATCCAACTTTGTAGCACCAAATTAAAGCCAAATTGCTTACTCATGCATATGCTGTTTCCTTGCCCACTTCAACCCCATGGATCCCTTTCAGGTTCATCAAGAATCAAGATTCTTGTCAGGCCTTGCCCAAGTTTCGCTAAGCTGCAGTTTAAGATCCCCCAATTCTTTAGCTAAACTCTCTTCCCTTTGTTTTAATTCCTTGATATTGTCTCCAAGTCATAGTTTAGTTAAGTGTCTAATTAATCAACTAACCGACAAATTGACATGAGCAATGAAAGAGAATATTGATATCAACCAAATGAGCTAAATTACACAATGATACTATAGTCATTTGTCATCTTTCGGTCATCCAATTCAGAAAAAGCACGAGAAGATTGTTTTGCCAAACTCTTTTTTTTTTCAAATAATGGCTTCAACTCGATCAGAGAGAGACAGATCGAGAAGCTACTTTTTCAGATAAGTTAGAGTCGAAGCTCTGTCAAACAGCCGTAACAAACGCATGCCGCGTACGCACGGTAATGTAAAACATGCCCGGTGCAGATCGTGCGCGGACACACCAGGTCGTGTTATATTGATTGCATTTGCATTGCAATTGCAAAGACGGGTGAGCAGGAACCTGCGTGGAATCCCTCAAAAAAAAAAAAAAAAAAAAGAACCTGCGTGGAAAACAAGTTGGATCGCTTCACGTACGTGTTTCCCGCTCGATGGGCGACCCAGTGGGTCGTCCAGCGGCTCGACGTCGAAGGGACTGGACGGCACGAGCTGAGGGAGCTGATGAGTGCACGCACGACGGCTGCTGAGTGCTGACTCACCACTCACCGGCCGGAGAGTGGCCGGCATATGCATGCTTCACCTTCAATATTCCTGGGAATGCAGGCAGGCAAGGTTGACCTGACCGGCCGGCGGTCACCGGCGAAGAAGTGAGTGCAGGACAGCTCACAACAATTGGCCGCGCCGTCGTCCTTTCAATGTTGCCGGCCGGCACTCACAGTTTTGCTGCGTTCCTCCGGGTGGGTCGGAGTCTCGGAGAGTGAAGAGAGGCACCGATGACCAATATGCAACGTACTGTATGCAAGGAGCGAAGAAGACAGCTTGCTACTAGCTCATCTCGTCATCGTGATCAAATCCAACGGGCAACGGCGGCTGGACTGAGAGACCCACTGTACAGCTAGCTACAGTGGTCTGCTACTGCCCGCCGCTGGTCTCGACGACCTCCACTCGTCATCAGTTCCGAGAGCAATGCAGCTGCAGCTGATTTAAAAAAACTAGTCTTGCAAAGTTGTGGGCCAAACCCCACGAAAAATAAGAAAAAAACTAGTCTTGCAAAGTTGCAATGCAGGTGCAGCTGATCTCAAATCTGGGGACCTCATTGGGCCTGTTCCGAGAGCTTGGCCCACAAAAAGCCCATGTATGCCGTGAGTGGTCAGTCGCATACTCGCATCGCATCTCCTTTAGTCCCACCTTTTCGTGGTCAGTGAGGCCATGTCCAACGCTCCACCGTGGAGTACCCTGTCCCAACTTCCACAGTCACGTACTCACATCGTATGCTTGCTCTGACATTAAACCGAAGCCATCTCCGAGGCACTGCACTGGAGGCGGAAAGTTGTGACAGACAGTACCGTGATGTTCTGATAATTATGGGACCACGAACAAAGGTTAGAGTTTTGGCTTGCATTGTGAGATTGACAGCCCAATCCATCCGATCTACGTGGATTCTGACTTTTTTTACTGAGGCCAACGCCCCTAGCTGCCCTTTTTTGGCCCTGCCATGAGTGATCTTCTGCCCAAGCCATCCCTTCGGTCCTCGTAGATTCCAAGCCCTACTCCAACGACCACTTCTTTTCTTCTCTACCACAATGGTTATATTAGTTATCACTCTTTCCATTCTAAGTTACAAGACGTTGTCATTTCTAGATATATTGTTTTCTACGATACACTTAAATATATGTTATGTCTAATAAAGTACCAATGTATGTAGAACAAATACTAAAACGAGCATCTCCAACAAGTTGGAAAAAATGACTTGGTATATCATGAGTTTTAGCAAATTGCTAATTCATTTGGCAACTAAAAAAAGACCTCTCTCCAACAATTTGCTATTCCAACTTGCTAAAATAAAAAAACTAGGCCCACCTAGGCCGATCTGCGTTGCCGCGGGAGAGGAGGGGAAAAGATTTTGCGCTAGGAGAGGTTGGGGAACAGCACGCGGGAGCCGGCCACGGTGAAATCACGGGATAGCAACCTCACCCGCGCGCGGAAATTTACGCGTGCGGCATGGAGGAATAGTAAGTTGGAAAAGATAGCAAGTTCATTTAGGGAGTTGTTGAAGAAGAAAATTTGTGCTTTTACCAAATTTTAAGAATAACAAGTGCGAATAGGGAGTTGTTGGAGATGCTCTATCAGTTTGGAGTGAAGAGCACATATCTTCTTTCCAAAACTCAAATAGACCTGATTATATGGGCCATCCAATTCGACCAACCTTGATTCACTCACGACTTTTAACTTATGACCCAACCTAACATATGAAAAAAAAAATCTGACAAATAGCTTGTTCTGATCCGCAGATGCCTCGTGTCAGACTCAAACCAAATATTTTGCCCCGATATTTTTTTTCTTGCCATACCCGATCCCGTGTTTGATTAGAGGTCTACACTCAAACAATACACCATTGGTGTTCTTCTATTCTACCTCGTCTTCTCTTGTCTGTTCGGCTTATTTGTTTTGGGGTACAAACTTTTTTTTTACGCTTGAGCTACTCTGTGGGACTAAGGTAGCACATAGAGTTTGCTCTACCTGATCTACATGATTTGTCCTGAGTATGCAAATTTAATATTATTATATATCAGATAATCCTCGCTATTAATTCTATCAAAAAATAATCATTCCTCACTATTTTATCAGAGAACATAAAATTTGCATGAAGTTGATTTCATTAAACATTACCCAAGTATTATTCCATCAAGGTAGGTATGTGTGCCGGATGGACAATGTGGAATGAAGTGAGGGTGAGTATTCCTGACGGTGGGGGTGTGTATATGAAATTGAAACCTGCTAACCATCACTTCATCTGGGTGTCAATGGAGGGTGATGAGGTGTCCTCGTTCTTAATCCTGGACAACACAGAACGAATGGGGCCCGGATCTGATGTGACCGTGATGATTGATTCGATTTAATACTACTACTAAAGTCTCACACACAGACACACACACACACAAAAAAAACAAGCAAGCAAGCGAGGCGAGCAAGGAGGCACCTTGAGCTTGCAGATGAGCTCCGGAAAAGGAAGCTGGAGAAGAGAGCAAGGAATGAAGCGGAGATACCAAACCCTTGCCTCCCCCAACCTTAACCATACTTGCTCCCTCTGCTTTGCCGGTTTATTTGCCCCCCATGCCACTCCTCCAGTATTAATCCCTTCCGTTCCGGCGCCGGAGTGAGCTAGCAGCAATGTCCAGCGCAGAGACAGAGCCAGCCCGCGTTCCCCATCATGCCGCAGCCGCTGCCGCTCCGGCCGGCGACGGCGAGGAGCGGTCCGGCCACGGCCACGGCCACGGCCAAAACGGGTACGTGTACGTGCCCGGCAGGAAGCGGCACGATGTGCAGCGGATCCGGCCGGAGGACCGGAGCCGGAGCTCCGGGCTGGTGTGGGCGCTGGTGATCCTGTGCACGGTGCTGGCCATCGGCGTGATCGTGACGGGCGCCACCGTGTTCGCCGTGTACCTGCTGTACAAGCCCAAGACGCCGTACCTGCTGGTCTCCGGCGCGCGGCTGGAGACGCTGGTGTACGACCAGTCGGGCACCATCCAGGACCTGCAGCTGGCGCTCACGGTGCTGGCCGAGAACTCCAACTCCCGCACCGACGCCACCTTCTCCCGCCTCAACCTCGCCGTCGGCTTCCGCGGCGCCGAGGTGGCGCTGCTCCGCGCCGGCACCTTCGCCGTGCCGCGCCGCAGCTTCTTGCCGCTCCGGTACCAGGTCGTGTCGGCGGGGCGGCCGCTCAGCCCCCAGGGCATGGAGGCCATGGCCGGCGCGCTCCGCGCCGGCGTCGTGCCGCTCGACCTCTTCGGCAAGGCGCGCACCACCTGGAAAGTCGGCATCTTCGCCTCGCTCCAGTTCTGGACCCGCATCTCCTGCCGCTTCCTCTTCTTCTACCCCGGCAACGGCACCGCCATGCCCATCGATTGCCGCTCCAAGTCGCCGTAGCGTCCCCTCCCCCGCTCATGTCTCCAGGCACGCTCCAGCAGCCATTATTCACCTGCCTCTGCCTCTGCAGCTCCGCATTTGTTCTGCCATTCATTTGTTCGTTCCCTCAGCAACCAACACAAAATTGACAGATGCTTACTTATGTCAATGCGCCATTCTTGTACAGACCAAAACAAAAAAAATAATGCTGGCATGGTACAGTACATAGATTGATAGATACTCCTACTGTGCAGGAAGTCAGGAACACACATTTGGTATAATCTTATCATATGTATACGTATACTTCAGTTTTCGTCCGATTATTTTTAATTGTTGAATTAGTTCACTTCGGTGCCAATTGTGATGAGAAGATGTATATACCCAAATTTCTACTGATTTATTTACTGTAATTTGTAATCAAATTCCGAGAGGATTATTTAATCAGATTCACCTCTCTGTTTTTCACCCCTTTTTTTTCCGCGTGACGAGGGGAAATTAGCTTGGGCTTCACGTAGTTGGCGTTGGGCCGGCCTTCTATGGACCACAACATATCGGATGCCATGGGCCGATACATAAAGCCCAGTAATGAAAACCCAGCTACTCGGGCGAGTCAACGGTCCACCAACCAATCGGGCAGTCGCACTCACACACACGACACACGAGACGGGCACGAGCGGACGAGCCGTCGACCGTCGTGTTCCGGTGCGGGTGTGTGGCGGCGGAGTTCGCGGGAGGAGTGGCTGGCCGGCGGGAGCCCAGATCACCCATCCGAGGATGGAATCATCTCCGTCGCCAATTCGCCATCCACCACTCACCCCTGGGCGGGGACTGATGAGACGAACGGGGGCCCCACGCCTCCGCCGACATGGACCTGCTCGCTGCCAGCACCGCCACGCGACGAACGACGACGGGAACCCGTCGCCGTCGGTGTCCGCGCCCGCCCGCGCTTTGCACCGAACGTGGCGCCCCACTTGTCGCGCTCTCCTGCGCCGGCCGCCCGCCGCTTACTTAACCGCCCCGGCGCGAGCGGCGAGCGGAGTGGGAGAAGGCGGTTCGAGCATGTTCCAGACACGGCAATGAAGCCCAGGCTTCTCGGTTGCGGTTGCGGTTGCGGCCCGGCGGCGGAGGTGGGGTGCGCTGGGTGGGCTTGGGGGCGGGTGGTTAGCCGGGGTGTCTCCCAAGTGCTCCCACTCGGCGGCGGCGGCGGGAGCGGTGCACTCGGAGCACCGCCGTCCCGAGGTGCTGTTCCGCCCGGTGGAGCAGCCCGGCACGGGGCACGGGTCCGAGCTGGAGGCCCGGATCGAGAAGGTCATCTTCGCCTGCCGCTTCATGACCTTCCTCGGCATCGGTGGCTTGCTCCTCGGCTCCGTTCCGTGCTTCCTCAAGGTGCTCGCTCGCTCGCTTCATTGATTGATTCGCGGAGCATTCGGGCTTTATCCTCCCCCTAATTTGTGAACTGAGCTTTGAATTCTGCAGGGATGCGTTTCTGTGATCAATGCCTTCATCGAGTACTACCTGCACGGCGGAGGGAAGGTCATCCTCTTGCTGTTGGAAGCCATTGGTAACCAAATCCACCCACCTGATGCTTGTTCCATACCTCAAATAACCACAACCACTGTTATGTCGCTAACCACTGTAACCCTTAACTTCATGTCACAATGTTCAATTCTACTACGATACCATCGCCACATGCTCAAATCTGTTCTAACAATGGGCTGGGCCTAATGGCTTTCTGTTGTGCACTGCCTGTTTCACATCCAGAAATGTTTCTCATCGGAACAGTCACATTTGTCTTGGGGACGGGCTTGTACGAGCTCTTCATCAGTAACATGGACACTGCGAAAGGGTCCAACCTCTTCGGTCTATGGATCCTTCCGGTTGGTTCACATGCACATCCCTATCAGTGATACTCCTGAGGCAGCAAAGAATTGCAGTCAACCGCAGTTTTTTTGACATCTCTGATTCTGTCTGTAGGATCGGCCCAAGTGGGTTGAAATCAAGTCGTTAAATGATCTTAAGACAAAGCTGGGTCATGTCATTGTCTTGGTTCTACTGGTTGGCATCTTCGAGAAGAGCAAGAGGGTGACCATTACATCCTGTGCTGACCTCTTATGCTTTGCTGGATCGATTTTCCTATCTTCAGTTTGCCTCTACATACTTTCCAGGCTAAATACCACCAAATGAGGCAGCCATGCCTGAAATAAGAGTATTTGTATATAAGTGATAGGCCTGTTATGTTGCTGTGAAATGCCTCAGGTTGTGTTCATGTAGTAAATAATTAGGAATTGGGGAGATGCAGATTTCCCATGTACTCATGTATGGCTAGGGAGTTTCAGTTAGGCACAACCACACTACACTGAGTATTGTCCTGTATGTGTAGCTCAATGTAATGCAATCAAATGAATCAATAACTGATATTCTCTTGAGCAAACTTATTTCAGTTTTTTTTTCAGTATGGGTGCTTTTGAAGAGACCTTCACTACTTCATAAAGGAAAAACTGACTTGTTAATTGGTTTTTGATACAAAGAAATGCCCATATTGATGTCTTCTGTTCTGTTTTAGCAGCCATGTCGTTCCCTATTTCTCATCCCCATATTTGGTGATTTGGATTTTGGAAATGTTCATACATTATCCCTCTTTGGTAGGCTGTTATTGTTATTTGAGCACGTGCCCCAGTTAAACCTTGTCAATATGACAGTGTTATGGATACTATATTTGATGGAGGTTCCTTGTCTGATGGTATCACAAGAGGTTTATTTCTTGTGCTGCAGCTAGCTTGTGCATGAACTGAAACACATAATCTTAGTGCATATGTAACCATTGTCATGTATTAAGTGAGAAATTTGTGACTTTATTATTCAAGACAATATTATGAAGCATTTCTGCGCTGACATTCTACAATAAATAAGATCAAGGAACCTAGATTGCGTACTATGTAATCATTTTTAACAGTTTGATGAGGTACTACTACTACTACTACTACTACTACTACAATTGATGCTCCAATTCTACGACTTCTTTCAAACCAAACGTCCACACATATCTTGTGTATGTGAGTATCGAATGCTTACTTTTGAGGTATGTTTCTGATCTTAAGTACTTATTTACAATTTCTCTCGCCATTCAATATTTTGATATTTTTCTAGTTGGATGCACCAATGCATTCTTGAATACTGTGTGGCACCTTTGCTTAACATGACTTGGTATTTAGCATTTGCCTTTCCTAAAGGAAAATCACTGTGGAACAAGAATGTTGTGGCAGAATGATGGAAACTTCATGCTTTATGAACTTTTGTCAAGTTTACAGCACTTTTTTCTTGGGGTAATTTAATTAAGAACATGAATAAATGCAGATATGTTCTATTGTGCTTGTGCCACAAAGGATGATCGAACCTCAAATAAATTGTATTGATGAGTTCTAGCCAATCAATGGGAGGCAATGTTCCAAAACAAAAAAAGATCTTGAAGTGCCTTTCCAAATCAAAATCAAAGTTCCAGGAATCCTAGAAAATTATCCTCCCACGACTATGGGACAGTTTTTGGTGGCGCAATGCCTTTGATATAGTTGTTTTTAGCTTTGAACATTAGCTACTGCGTACTCTTTTCCATATGCAGTGAGGAGCAACAAAACTAGAAGCCCCAACTTGCTTTTGCTTCCTCCACCCATTGTCCTGATAAGTTCTAATAGGTCATGGTCTGAATTTAATCGGAACTTGGAAAATATTGATACTTAAAGTTTCCAGCTTGCATTCTTAATTTGGCTTCGATGATACATTTAGTCCTTATCCCTATTAACTTGTGTATTTCTAGTTTGCAACTTGCATAGGTGCCTGCTTCATTTTGCAACTTGCATACTTAAATGAGGCTGCCATGATATATTTGCTCTTGCAAGTTGGTGCAGCCAAAATGTAAAGCATGGGGTGTTGGTTCAGCTAGTGTGGTGAGCAGGTATTCCAGTAGAATAACTGATTATCATGGTAAGCAGATTATCCAAAACTGTGTCCTCAGTCCTCGGTAATCTTTTCCTTGGTAACTTTTTTAGAACTGCTAGTTTGGTTGATTGATTAATGTTGGCGGAGAAAATTATAAAAGAATTTACATGAAAGCTTACCTGTCAGGCCGTCACCCATACTATAGGCATATTCCAGTGGTTTAAATTTTATATTATAACTATCAGTATGTACTCAGGCAGGTGAAGCTTAGATATATTTCTTAGAATAAAACTGTATTAGGAAAAGGTGTTTCCTTGGCATAAGATTTGTAAAACAAAAATGTACTGGTATCCAAATGCTAAACAATCGGCTGGCAATTGCTGTGGTCCTCCCATTACTCATCTCCTTTTAAAGTACACCTTTTGAACTAAATTAGTGATACAACTTACAACCTGTGTGCGTATATAAAGAAGGGAGCTGGCTCAAGAGGCGAGGCAGTCTTAGCTGCGAGTTACTGCAAATAACTTGTCTACTGAGTTCTCAGCCCCCCTGATCCCACTCCAAAATATCAACCACCGTATCTTTCCTTGTAAACTTCATGGCCATTTCATCAAAAACCATTGTTGTGTTCATGTTGCTTCTCAGTGCTATCTTCTTGGTGCAGTTCTCTGCGCCAGCTCATGCTAGGAAGCTGGGAATGAGGACACCTATCAGCAGCGTGCATCCTCCATGCACCCCAAGGAGTGTTCTGCAGGAGACTGCTACTCAGACAGAGT
This sequence comes from Coix lacryma-jobi var. lacryma-jobi, assembly GCA_009763385.1. Lineage (NCBI taxonomy): Eukaryota > Viridiplantae > Streptophyta > Magnoliopsida > Poales > Poaceae > Coix > Coix lacryma-jobi. The sequence goes on from CM019824.1 coordinate 3,216,086, forward strand.
CTACCACTCCAGGTCATAGCCCCAGCATTGGCCATAACAGTCCTCCGAATTGAAATGCTCTCTGCATGTCCGTTCAAAAAAAATGCTCTCTGCATGAAGTCATCTGTATCTGGAATCTGTACCCCGAGTATCTCAAGCTTATGTGGTGTTTCCTTGAGATCCTATGGTTTGTTTAAACTTGAAAGGCATAAGGCATGCCATGGAGGCAACCTGAGTTATTGTTTCTTTTCCTTTTAGATCCACCACCAGTAAAACCTGAGCGTGCGTGCATGCATGCTTTCATGCTTTATTTTTCCATTGTTGTGTGAAAGACTTACTAAACATGAGGTGTAGCCCTGTATCTTTTGTAAGCTGTTACAGTGTTACTCGATGCTGTAAACTTGAGGTGTACAGTGTACTGTAACCTGATCTTGTTTAAAGATTTCCTGCCACGATGTAATAGCTTTGCTTGTATATTATTTGTGTGTGCAATTTGATCTACCTTTGGTATCCTGCGTTTGAATAATCATCAAATTTGTGCCATTCAAACAGGAAAACACCTAGAATAATTACAGTTCTGTTCTGCATGCCTTTTCCTTATCTATGCATGTCATGTCTTCGTCCTTTGTTGCATCAAGTTTGATGGTCTCATAGATGCTCACAGTACAGTGCCCATACCTAACACAGCAGAAGACGCTCAAGAATGCATTTTGACAGAGAGAATGGTGCCTTGGGAGAAAGAGAAAAGAGAAAAAGTGTTAGTGTTGCATGCATGCCCCCTTTCCTCCACGTTTGTATGGATGAATGAATGGTAGTCCTCCTTACAAACGTGGAGCCTAGCTTCTAGTCTGAAGCTAACGCCTATACATGTGTGTCTTGTGTGTGTCCTTAGCCACCTGGCAGTGTGGAGCCAGAAACTTTTAAGAGCCCGGATGATTTTTATTGTACTCCCTCCATACCCATATTAGTTGACGTTTTAGAAAAGATTAGAGTCAAACATTTGGAATATATAATCATCAATAACTATTAAGTTTCTAAGTTTACAAATATAAAAATTATATAAATAGATTTGTCTTGAAGAATACTTTCATAAAAGTATACATATATTACTTTTCCATAAATATTTTTATAAAAATAAGAGATCAAAGTTGTGTTTTGAAGACCGTGTCGCTGTCCTAAACGTCAACTAATATGGGTACGGAGGGAGTACATAGATATTTGTGTTAAAACATATAATATTTCTCTACAATACCAAGAATTTTATTTTCCTCTGCGCTTTGACAACGAGCCCACGCAGGCTCCGCCAGTGCCACCTGGCATGTTCTCCAAAGTAAGATGGCGATATCTCTATGCAAAAATCCTGTTGTAAACCTGGCAAAAGAAAAGAAGAGTTAGGTTTGTATCCGTAGTTGCTTGTGTTGCATTCCCTTTTGAACGAATAATACACATGGTAATGAAGTATAATGCCGTTCAAAACTAATTTTCCACTAGAAAGAATTAATTTCAACTTAAAAGATTTTGATGATTACTACTTCAATCCCTCCTCTAAACTATAAACCGGTTTTAATTCATACAAAATAGCCGTAAAACTGTGTTTTTCTCTTACAGCAAATTAGTCGTTTCAACTTATCAGTTAGCTTATAAGTTCTGCCGAACAGAATATTAATTAGTTTGTCCTAAGTGAGTTTTCTCAACCTGCTTGAGAAGATCTTCTTAAGCAAAATGTCCAGAGACTGTCTTACCCTTCACAGGTCGAGTTTTTTTTTTACTAAAGGGAGTACCTTGAACAAGAATGCAAAAACAACAGCTCAAGGTCATCATAGTCAGAAAACAAAAGATGCGCATAAAAGATGATTATGAATGAATCTCCTGGACGACGAGCTGTCCAGTGTCCAGTGATTATCCGTACCACTATGTAACAGCTATTGGGGCCAAAGCAAAGCATGCGGTTAGAGTGCATTTGTACTATGATATGATAGTTGATAGATGATATATATTATAAGAAAAAAAATAAAATACCACACCAAGACATCTAGGGAGAGGCGCACACACCACTACTACACTAAAACACTACTCCCTCCGTTCCAAATTATAAGTCATTCCAAGAATCTTGGAGAGTCAAATTTTTTTAACTTTGACCAAATTTATATAATAAAATAATAATATTTATGATACCAATTAAGTACGATTAGATTCTTTATTGGTTATATTTTCATAATATACATATTTGATATCATAAATCTTTGTATTTCTTTCTAAAATTTTGGTCAAAGTTGAAAAACTTTGACTCTCCAAGATTCTTGAAATGACTTATAATTTGGAACGGAGGGAGTAGTAGACACCACAGCCACCATTTTGTCCCGGTTTACAAACAAATAGGACTGTCCTAGGTTAGCACTCAAATGCGCGCATCATCATGCACACGTCTCCTTTTTAGAAAGTAAACCTAGTTGTTTCTAAATATTGACCAGCAACACGTAGTGACTGAGAAAGATACTTCCGATTTAAGGCATGTGGGAGCTGCGATAGGTTATTTTTAACACATCTCCTTGGTTGTTTAATGTTCTCTTGATTGATAGGGATCTCCATTAAGTGTGTTTTGAGCCATGTAATAACAAAAAGGGAAATGTTGAGTCGTGTGTGACAAAGTTGAGTAGTATGCAATGTTGTAAGCTGATGGCGGTAAAGTATGGGGGATGATGGCCATCCTTAAGTTCTTGAGAACATGAGAAGGTAAGGTGTGACACAAGGTTAGGCCACGTTCAGTTCGCGAAATGTCCCCAAATATTTTGCGCAGTACCCGTTTTAGACGCATGCATGGAGCATTAAATGTAGGTAAAAAAATAACTAATTGTACTTTTAGTCTGCTCATGTCGATACGAATCTTTTGAGTCTAGTTGGGTCATGTTTGGACAAAGTTTGTCAAATAACAACGAAAGTACTACAGTAGCTTTTCGCTAAATATTTCGCGAACTGAACAAGGCCTTAGTGACTTTATTAATTTATAGGGCAATTTGATTTGGTGTATAGCTTTATGTGATCGAGGCTCTTAATCATGAGGCTTTTTCTTTAACTGCTGCATGAGATGCTCTAAGATTAATTTCTAGTAATAAACCAAGTAAGTGTTTTCCTAAAATGTATGTTCAGTTACACACTTTTAGTTTAATAAAGCATAAATTGTTATGAATTCGTAGAAGCGTATATATGAGTACAAATTTATACATGATCGATAGAGATTTGAGTTAGAAAATACTTCCAAAATATGTTTGTTAGAAATCTCGGGTTATCAAGTTATGTTAGAAATCTAGTAATAATCAAGTTATGTCAGAAATCCAATAATCAAATTATGTTTTATAGGTTATTATTTACTCCCTTTGTTCCAAACTGTAAATTGTTCTGACTTTTCTAGATATATACAATTTTTTTATTATGTATCTAGATATAGTGTATATTTATATGCACAACAAAAACTATGTACTTTCAAAAGCCAAAACAACTTACGATTCAGAATGTAGAGAATATATTAAATGCTCAAGCATATATGCACCCTCCGTCTTTAAAAAATTGCATTCTAGCCATAAAATTGGACAGTAAAAGAGTGTCATTTAGCTATGAATTTGAACTCTTTTTGGGATGGAGGGGTGTGTACTTGATAACATGCATATAATCAACAACTCACCAACATTTAGCAGCTGATCTTGTACTGACTTGTTTCCAGCAAGAAGAATGGTGAACTTATTACATTATTTTAACCCTTTAAGCACAATCATCAACGACATATTTTCACCATCACTCTACAGCTGTTGGTGGTGAGACAGTCCGAGGTCAAGCCGACAAAAACAGTAGAGCATCTGCACTTACTCATACTAGGTGACTCAGCATCTCCTTTACAATAATAAAGAACACCTCATGGGTTTCCAAAACTTGACCAGCAGCAACTAGTGCTAAGCAATACTGTCCCCAAATGTAGGGTGCGGTGCGGCTAATAAGCAGCTAGCGATATATTATTGTTCTGCAAGTGTGTGAAGTAATCACCTTAACTTGCATTCCCGGGAATATAATACATGCTTAGTGTGGCAACAAAGCAGCTGATTAGATTGCTGATGAACTAGCATATATAGAGCAGAGCAGTTAGTTCATAAGTACATGCTATCGAATATTCTCTCCATTTTAAAATAGATTTTGTTTTACAATCAGCGATTGAGTGCTACAAAACTTTAAAAGCTTTCGAATCATAAATATTCTCTTCGTTCTTAGATGAACCTTGATTTTAGCTTAAATTCATGCAATCAAGCTTTAAAACTTTGACGGTCTGTCAGTATATATACACAAAAAAACGTGTTAAAATTTAGCAAACAATATACGTACACTTGTTGTGAGCTATCTGATAAGTCTTTTCAGGTATAAGCTAGATATATATCTGCCTTGGTCACACCTGCAAAGGTGATCGGCGTGCAGGTTACCTGACTTGTGGGCTATCTTATCCTTCAGTTTTATATATATACTTGTTCGTATATGTACAATGCTTTCACTTTTATATACATATACTTCCTCCATATAAGAAATAAATATCGTTTAGGACAACGACACGGTCTTCAAAGTAAACTTTGCCCACTTGTTTCTTTAAAAATATTTGTTGTAAAGTAGTATATGTATATTTTTATAAAAATAATTTTCAAGACAAATTTATTTATATGATTTTTACATCTTTAAACTCAATAATTTAAAATTTATTCATGATTTATATTCTCAAAATGTTTGGATTAAATCTTATTCAAAATGATATACTCCCTCCGTATCACAAATAGAAGTCGTTTAGGACAGCGACACGGTCTCCAAAGCATAACTTTGACAACTTATTTCTTTACAAATATTTGTTATAAAGTGGTATATATATACTTTTATGAAAGTACTTTTCAAGATAAATTTATTTATATGATTTTTACATTTCTAAACTCAATATATTAAAAGTTATTGATGATTTATATTTCCAATGTTTGACCGAAACCTTTTCTAAAACGACTTCTATTTGCGATACGAAGGGAGTATATCTATTTCCTATATGGAGAGAGTACTTGTTAGTACACATACTATGCTTTTTTGTGGCACCATCGATCGTACGTGGTTCGTGGATCGCATGATCTCCTCGATCCATCTGCATCATCTTCAATTCAGAGTTTTGTATTCTTGATGACAACAAAAGCACGCATTAGAATTCAGAAAGAGAAATAACTCTCTCAGTTGTGACATCATCTCTTGTCTCGCACTACAGTGACTAGCATCAGTGTAACCAAGCAAATCTTTGTGTTTGCTGATTGTATTGTCTCCAACATATGCTAGCCAGCTAGATATCCATGGATCATGGCCATTCGTTTGTTTTTTATTTTTTTATTAAAGGGAATGGCTCTTGGAGGAATATATATAGCATTTTTTTTTTCTAAATATGTGTCTATTTCAATCATCAAACATGATTTCCAAACATAGGATATAAGTACACACGCGCTCTGTCTCCTTTATTTTGTAAGATGCATATGCATTTCAAGGTTATTCATACGCTTTCGCAATCTTTGAGCAGCAAGAATAATATTCACTAATCATGATCAAAGAAGGAACAAATACTCTTGAAAGCTGTGTTTATGCACCCGGGGTGCAGCCGCTACAACTAATTGCCACCTGGTCGGCTGACGAATTCTGAAAATTTCAATGAAAGATTGCAGTGTGTAGTGCTAACATTCCCTCACCCGTAGAAATAATGTAACTCTCGCCCCCTGATGAGTCAAATAATATCAAGTTTAACCAAATATATAAAAATACTAATATTTATTATACTTACTATTAAGTATCATTAGACTAAGCATAAAATATATATTTTCGTAATAAGTATATTGTATATAAATGTTCATATTTTTCTATAAATATAGTTAAACTTAAGTTTCTTTGACTCTAGGGAAAACAAGATTTGCATTCTTTTTTGGACGGAAGGAATAATTTTTAATGAACCCACCTATTTTTTAAAAATTTATAATTGGTGATCATCTGGCCTAGCACAGATTGGTAGTCCCCAATGGTGTTCAAATCGCTAGCTATTTGGTCTCTAGGAAGAATGCTATTAGTTCTCAATGGCAACTTACAAATAGCTAGCTAGATGAGACATATAAATAAATACTATTTTGATGAGGCAACTTACAAATACTACTAGAGAACAGGCCTTTGGACGATCTATCAATTGAGCTTTAGTCTCGACAAAAAATTGTGTCCGGGACTAAAGATTTTTAGTCATGGTTGGTATAAGGATGGGGATGGCTATTAAAGGGATCAAATAGCTAGCTACTGGGAAGTCGCTAGTTATTTGATCTCTCTCCTCAATAGCCAATAAGAGTGCTATTTTTTCTCGTGAGAGCCTTTAGCCCCTTCCCAACCTTAGCCCAACCGGGGTTAAAAGCCTTTCCTGTAGTAGTGAAAAGTAGCACTCTTATTGGCCATCGAGGAGAGAGATCAAATAGCTAGCTATTGGGAAGTCACTAGTTATTTGATCTCTCTCCTCGATAGCCAATAAGAGTGCTAATTTTTATTATTTTTATATGTCATCTCGCTAGCTATTTGTAAAGTGCTATTGAAAGCCAATAAAATTGCTCCTAGCTAGCTATTTGACAACCATTGCGGATTATGAACTCATTGACTTTTTTTCATTGGTGTGACTATTATTTTTTTTCTAAAAGTACGTGTACAAATAGATCGACAAACGTACAAGGCATGGTACTTAACTAAGGGAATTAAATAAATACTAGATCAAAGTTTGAGCAAAGAGTAAATGGTAACACATAGCTAAATATAACTACTGGAAACTTGAAATTCCCTGACCAACGTTAGTGTAAACTGGAATTACCCTGTCGAGCTAGCCCTGACGGTATTTTTCTTTTCCCTGACGGTAAGTGCACCGTAAAAAATTTCGTAGCGATATTTTTATTTTTTATGATGATACATACATTTTCATTTCGATATTTTTATTTTCTCTGACGGTAGTGTACTGTGAGGGAATTTCAAGTTTCCAGTAGTGATAGAGGGATTATATTTAGGAGCTATAGATTGCAGGGAAGAAACTATTAAAGAGTCTAGTTTATCTTTTGTTTTGCTACGAGATGAGAGTTAGTTTTCAGGAAGTACAACATTGTCATCAAATGACGCCTTATATTTTGAAAAGATAACCAAGGAAAATAGCCAAGCTAAGGAACCAAGTCTTGGAAAAAAAATTCAGTAACAGCCAAGACAAATATTGTTGCAATTGAATGCCAGTGTGTCAATAATCTCCACTGGTTCAACGGCCCTCCATGAATGAATAATCCAATGCAATATGATGACCTGCTTTAGGGATATGTTTATACTCCCTCCATTTTTAAAATTTAAAACACAACATTTTACCTTTTTAATGCATTTGACTGTGGGTCTTTTTTAAACAAAAATATATGTGTGTGTAAATATACAAGAGTAAATATTCTTTATGAAAGATCTATCTACACACTTACTTAGAAAATGAATAAATATTGTCTGTCAAAGTCTGAGCAATGGTAATATATTTAAAAATTGTGGCTATATTGCGAGCTATAGATTGCACGGGAGAAACTGATGAATTTTAGTTTATCTCTTTTCTTCTTCTAGGATCAAAGATCAAAGATCAAAATTAGTTTTCAAAACTGCACAATGTCAAATAATGCTGGTGCCTTTATATTTAGAAAAGATACCAAGAAAAAAAAAATAGCAAGGCCAAGGAAACCAAAGCTCTAGGAGAACTGCAGACAAAATGAGTTCGCTGCACAACTATATTGAATTGTATGCTAGTGCCAAACTGCCAATAATCTCTCCACTCCTTGACACTCCATGAATGATGCAATGCACTAGTATGACCAGCTTATTCTATGTATATACTCTCTCATTAACAAACGGCATCATTGACTTCTTCTCAAATTTTGACCATTCATCTTTTGTAATAATTATTGTGTAAGTAGACAAACACATACAAGCAAATAATTATTTGTGTATTTACTTAACAAAGAAGTTGAATATATGTTGCCCCGTCAAAGTCTGAACAAAAATAGTCAACGGTAACATATATAGTATATATCTAAAAAAACAGGGGACCATATTACGAGCTACAGATAGATTGCAGTGGAGAAAATCTTAAAAGTTTAGTACTTATTTAATTTAATTATACCTCTTTCTTCTGCTAATAAGGTCAAAGTTAGTTTTTTTTTTCAAAGCTACTCCCTCCATTCCAAATTATAAGTCATTCCAATAATTTTGGAGAGTCAAATTTTTTCAAGTTTGATTGAAATTATAGATAGGAACACTAAGATTTATGACATCACATAGGTATAATATGAAAATATAACTAACGAAGAATGTAATGCTACTTAATTGATATCATAAATGTTATTATCTTAGTGTATAAATTTGGTCAAACTTAAAAAACTTTGACTCTCCAAGATTCTTGGAATGACTTATAATTTGAGTTGGAGGGAGTACTACATATATTCGTCAAATGTTTTCAAAACACTACGCCAGGCCAAAGTTCCTTTGCAGTATATTTTCAAAAGATGCTGAGGGAAAAAAATACTCCCTCCATCCCAAATTACAAGACATTCCAAGAATCTTGGAGAGTCAAAGTTTTCAACTTTGACCAAATTTATATAATAAGATAATAATATTTATGATACCAACTAAGTATAATTAGATTCTTCATTAGTTATATTTTCATAATATACATATTTGATGACATAAATCTTTGTGTTTCTCTCTAGAATTTTGGTCAAAGTTGAAAAACTTTGACTCTCCAAGATTCTTGGAATGTCTTATAATTTGGGATGGGGGGAGTATATATGGAGCAACTGCCAAGCAACGAGTTTGTTGCAATTGAATGCTATGTATATCACCAACAATTAATCTCTACTAGTCCAACAGCCATCCTCGCTCGACGACCCTCTCCATGAATTAATGGTGAACGACGAATGATCCAATTCGATTCAATTTTGATGATGATAGATACGCTTATACATGCCTACACGCAAGAGCAAGCAGCCAAAACATCTCACATGATCATCGTCAACTACATCTCTTGTTGCATTCTACGTACTTCTATCTAACATCTGCCCCCGGCTGTCAGTCACTACGACCGCAATCAATGTGAAGATCGATCATCTCGATCCAGTGCTGAAGCTGAACTGAACAGCTGACCTTGATCGATCGAGAGTGCTTAAATCTGAATATCTGATGGCGGCCTTGCCCTTGCATGGCGTCAGTCAATGGCTGCCAGCCCAGCCGTGTTTCTCGTCCGGTCCTGAAACCTCTCTGATGACCATGCATGCAGCTGTGCTCGATCTGGTGGCGATATGATAGCAGATGGATTCGAAGGAGCTGAGCCTTCGATCTTAGATCGTCGTCTCTCCCCGGCGGGAGAAAGAATCCAAGATCGGAGTAAATGCTATGGCTGTCGCGCCCTCCTTCTTATAAGGGTCGTCGTCCGTTGCTGGAAGCCTATCTAGCCGCGTCGTCGTCAGTCCTCACTGCCATCTCTAGCTTGCGCTGGTTGCTTCGTCGTCGTCGTCGTCGTCTCCTGCACGCGGCTAGCTAGCTGCGCTGCAGCTCGATCGCGTGTGTGTCCTCACTGCTAGCTAGCTAGCTCTCTCATGGCGTCGCTTGGGCAGCTCGTCCTCGTCGCCGGCCTGGCCTTCCTGGTGCTGTCTGCCCATCAGGATCATGGCCATGGCCGTGGAGGGCCAGCCGCCGGCGGCGGCGGCCAGGGCATTGGAGCAGCAGCCGCGGCCGTTCCTCCAGCTCGCCGGGACGAGGTTGTAATCATCAGCCAGCAGCATCCGCAACAACCGTTGTCCGCGGCGGTGGTGAAGAGCAAACGGGTCCTCATCCCGCCGTCCGGCCCGTCCAACAAGTGGAACGACGAGGTGAACCACGAGAACCCATCGTCGGGCCGCCGCCGCACCCGCGCCATCGACGACGGCCGCCGCGTCGGGTCCCCGTCCCCGTCCCCGTGACGACGCGGCCGGTGGGTTATTGGAGAGCTAGCGTGCTGCAATGCCTTGAGGGCATCAGCAGAGAGATCTCAAGGCTCAGCTGCTAGTAGTGTACGTCTTTGTCTGTGTCTGCTTCGTTCACCTTCTTCTCTCCTAGAAAGAAATTTGCGCAGATTTCATGGAGTACTAGTATATTATTGTGATGATTAGTTTCTCTTTCTCGTCGATTTCGAGTGTGCATGAGTTGGCTGTAAGATAAGATCTGCTGCCAACGTTTCTTTCCGGTGTAGAATGGAAGCGTTGTTTCCCCTAATAATACATTCTGGTCGATGATCTAATCTAAGATTGGTGATACCTGATGATGAACGAATGACACCAACGAACGAGCTATATATATCTTCACTGCACTGGAAATCCGAGATTTGCCGAGTGTTTTTCATTTTGTCGAGTTCCAAAACGCAGACACTCAGCAAAGATATACTTTGCCGAGTGTTAGACTCCAAACACACATGGCACAAAGTTGACCGTCGATAAAAAAAACACCCTTTGCCGAGCTTGTGTTGTCTTATGAATTATGATACGATCTGCTCCAGCAGAAGAAACCTTAGAACCATATTGTTGTTGAAGTAGTGTTTAAAACGAGGTTCTAAATCTCTGGCTAATAATAAGCTGTCGTTGTAGCTGTTTGACATGATATGGTTTAAAACCAGGAATTGAGACAGGTGGTGTTCCGCCGTGCTCAGGCCATGCAATTTCCTGTTGGTGTTGGTTGTTGAAGATGCATGTACACTGCACACTTTTAGTTTTTCATTCAGGCACAGTTTCCCATCGAATTGCTGCTCGCTCAGGTGATCGTCCTGGCTGTTCTGATTTTCAGGGTACAGAGTTCAGAACCAACCACGGCGCCACAAAGGCCTCAGAAAGTCAGCTTATGGGCCAGTTTAGTAGAGCTCATTCTCTATAGAAGCTGATTCTCTGAGACAAATGATTCTGTGATTGAAAGTGATCTCTTTGATTCTTTAACATAAACTTTTAAAATCAGTATGAAGAATCACTTCACAGAATCAGGGGAAGTTACTTCTTTTTAGCTCTCAGCCACTTAGGCCCCGTTTGGCAGAGCTCTCAGAGCTGATTCTCTGCTAAATCCAGCAGGAGCTCTGCCAAACAGTTTTTTCCAGAGAGGTGATTCTCTGCTGATTCTGTGGAGTGATTCTCTGAAATGAATTAAGAGGCTGAGAGCTGAAAAAAGTAGCTCCCCCTGATTCTGTGAAGTGATTCTCCATGTTGATTTTAAGAGTTTATGCTAAAGAATCAAAGAGAATCACTTTCAGCCACAAAATCACTTCTCTCGGAGAAGCTGCTTCTATAGAGAATCAGAATCAGAGGGAGCTCTATCAAACTGGCCCTTAGTTCATTTTAAAGAATCACTTCATAGAATCACTTTACTCTGAAAAACTGTTTGGCAGAGCTCCTGCTAGATTCAACACAGAATCAGCTCTGGGAGCTCTGCCAAACGGGGCCTATAAGTACCAGCTAGTGTGTACTACGTACTATATATATATAGTGCTAGTGACAACATAAGACACTATTGGGACCAAATTAAATGAGCAGGTTTAGGAATTAGGAGTACAACCACTATTGCCCACTGATATGCACACCCACGCTTACACATAACAAAAGAAACTAGAGCAAACATTGACAGAACTTCTGAATCAGCTAGGCTGAGCTAGCTTCAACCCCTTTTCAAAAAGAAAAAAAAACCTTCAACCCAATGGCCATGAAGAACATCTCGTACAGAAGCCATGTGGAAGAATGAGATATATAGACCGGGTTGCAGCATCTAGAAAGGAATATGTGTCTTAGGTTTATATATATACTTGAATGGAAATAGTGAGTCTTTTTTTTAGACGAATGGAAATAGTGAGTCAATTCAATGGCTTGCAGTCTTGCAGATACCAATGAACTTAAAAAAAAAACATGGAGCCTCAAGAATAACCTTAATAAAAAGAAACATATAGTAGTAAATTGCAAATGCTAAACTTAGGGCCGGGACAAGGGACGAGATAAAACATTTTTCACTTTTAGGTTTTATGATAGTATCATCATTGCTAATAAATAAAAGTGTCGTGTTGTTTGTAATGTAACATCTTGTGCGCACTATCCGTATAACCTAACTTCTACAAGAACTTATGATGGTGTCATCATTCTTAAATAAGTTGCACTATCCGTATAACCTAACTTCTACAAGAACTTATGATGGTGTCATCATTCTTAAATAAGTTGTCGGGTTGTTTGTAACGTAACATCTTGAGTGCATTACATAACATAACTTTTTAGATTACAAAAACGTCACTACTATTAAATAAGTTGTCGGGTTGTTTGCAACGTAATGTACCATATGCATTGTAACTTATAGGATCTTGTGATTGCATCATCTCTAGGTGTCGTCACTTTCAAGATACCGCTAAAAGCTATAATATGTCAACCTCGACAAAAACAGATAATATCGCTTTTAGGGTTTTACTTAAGCCCTCAAGTTTTGTGTAGAAGCATGTTTGAGGGCCCTGCTAAAATTGCTCTAGGGGGGAATTTATTAAGGTGGACACCTGGTGCATTTTTCTCTCATCACATATCAAAGGAGGGGATAAATTAGTTAATTAATTAGAAATTGAGAAAATGGCCGGTATCGCATTGTTGGCAGAGCCTAAATATAAAATAATATTTTTGACGAAGCCAGTTGTGATTATTGTGAAGTTCTAAATTTATTACTACTCTCCTAGTATGTATTTGAGAAAAAGTTGCTTCTTTAGAAAAACAAATGGCAATATCCAAAAAGAGCTTAAGAGTGCTTAACCGCTACCAAGTGCGAGGGGGAGGGTGGAAATATTTCAGTGGTGCAAAATTTGCTACTAAGATATTTTTCATAAATTCGTTTCATCCCTAGGGTTTTGTTTTTTTTCTAAATAATAGTATAATTGCAGATTTTAGAGTTGGAAGGAAAATATTACAGATATAGCCTCTGTTCGTTTTAGTTATAAACCAGTTTTAATCCATAAAAATCAGTTGTGAAACAATGTTTTTCTTTCACAACAAATCAGTCATATAAATAGTTGAGAGGACACTAATCCAAAACTAGGGGTGTATAACAATTCAACTACATTTTTTAAAACTTTTTGAAATTGACATAAGCTTATTTGTTGTGGTCTCATGAATGGTTTTGAGACCCAACTTCAAGACAGACTTAACGAGTCGGGCCGAAGTCGGAAGTCACTTAAATTCAACTAGTTTTTATTTCAAAAGAAAAATGCGTTCAATCGAAGTAATTTTAAAACGAACCAGCTTAACGACCTTTGTCTAGGCCTATCGACAACCATAGCCGATACGTCGTGCCGCATATAACGTGAATTGTACTAGCATACTTGTCATCTTGTCGACGGTTGGGGAAAGGAGGCACCTTCACAGATTAAAAATTGAGCCTCACAATTGTTACCTGTTCTTTTTGCTGTGACAAACAGTTGCAATTTCTTCAGCTTTTCCGGCTTGCAGTTCTTGCTACCGTACTACGTGTAAACTTTTTAGTCATCGGTGCATAAACAAACAGAACACGCAAAAGACGAGACCCATTGGCCTGAAAAATGAGCCTTTGGTGCTTCGTATGCTACATCTCAGCAATTTTTTTTTTTTAAAAAAAATATATATATATATATAACTCAGAACGAAGACGTATGCATCTATCTACCGATATACCAACAACATATCATACAAAGAAATTTTATGTAAACAATATTTTATTACAGGCATACATCTCGATAATTTAGGAAACCATACGACAACATAACAGCTCCCCTCAGCTGATCAAAACATATCAGCGATCTACCTCAAAAGTAAGTTCTATTCTTAGGTACATTCTGGAGGGTGAAATATGGTAAAACATAGCACAGAGCTATACATCCCGCGTTCTCGCTTGTTTCATCTACACAAGTAGAAGCTTGATCATGTAGCAAGAGCGAAGGACACATCAACAGAAACCCAAGGCATCCTCAAGTTCCTTCTCATCAGTGCAGTTGTAACCCAACATAATCGCTCGTGCTGTTTGTTGTATCAAAAGCATGATCAAGGTCAGTAACCCAGTGGTAATGAAACACTGCAACAAAATTACTAATACAGACTTCTATTACATTGCGTTACTAGAAGAGCAAATGCTCAAAGAAAAAGAGAAACACAATGAACAGTAGGCAGAAGGTTACATAGTGCAGGGCAGTTACTTGCATAAGAACATTCTAGAAGAAGACAGGACCAAGATGCAGTGACCCACCTCCTACTTCTATCCTCACTCACTATGCGAAATTCAGAACTAAGGAATTTATAAAAATTCTAACTTGTTGGCATCTTGATATCAATAGACACTAGACTACATAAGACAAACGGAGTAAAGGACTACTTGGGGGTGTTTGTTTGATTGATGAACTCATCCTACGTCCCTACAAGGCCATGATTTTTTGGTGGGACTATTCCATCCTTATATTAATCATGTGAGTGTGAGAAATGAGGTTGATGATGGTTAGCCCATTCCATTCCTCCAAAACAAACAAGAACGTGAGGCATGAGATGGTGATGGTCACCTTATTCCTAAAGCCCAACAACCCCCTTTATTCATTTTTTTTAGTTACCCCTATGAGGCTAGGATTAAAAATAAAACAAATGAAAAAGAAATATGTCTTTCTCAATTTCAAACAAGAAAACTCAACTCACCGTAACGTCCAGATCCCATGAATGGCTCTGCTTCATCCACAACACCAGCCTGTTGCTGTTCCTGAAACTTCCAAATAACCAAATGTTAGTAACGAATTTGCTAATAAACTAGTGAAATGATGATGGAGTGCATAGTGCAGGCTATTGATGATTTTTCCCAGGCAGAGACTCAACTTGAACCGTGTACATGAACATCAATGGAAAAAGAAAAGAAAAGCAAGGAACTTTGTAGAGGACTTACTGTATCATCAGCATCCCATTCATCGTCAGGACACAGCCACCTCTCAAAGCAGTGGCCAGATATCGTACAAAGAAGCAGCCCACTAGATTGGTCCAAGACAAATTCACGACAAGCATCATCACAAACTGAAAGAAAAAGACACCAAAATATTTCAGATATGATCTAGTTACATATCGACAGATAGAGGAAATATGTATTACCGTGGACACGACCAGTCTTCTCACAAATGTAAGCATCGCCAATCTGGGTGTACGAGCATGTATTTCCAGAACAAGAGTGCCCCTTGACAGCTTCATCAGTAAGCCCCCGGCTGTTTTTCCAACTAGATACCTGATCAGCTACTGTCTTATCAAGCATAACCTTGTCGTCATTGACCTTCAAAATCCAGACGAAGAGCACTTTCATCAACGCAAGACAATTTTGTTGGATTGAAGGGAAACTAAAAGATGGACACATTGCAGAGATTAAACATTAAACAAAAGTCTGAATTTAGTAATTACTTCTGACGGTAGGGGAGTTTGACTCCTTTTTGCAGCCTGCATCTGAATATAGTACTCCTTGAACTCTGTAGGGGTATTCCTCACAAATTCAACCATATCCTCTCTATCTCTCTGGGGATAAAACCACAACAGAAAAACAACATTAGCAAGAGTTCATCAATACAACAGTAGCATCAAACAAATATATAGCACAGCAATACTGACAAGAATACCATTTTGTTCAGCTGGGTATGGCATAAAAAAGGAAACTTTGCACTTCAACAACATGCACATAGTGCCCAAATCATAGGTTCACATTTACAGCATGTAACTAGACTTAGTGCCAAATGGCCTGTGAGCACTAAAACTAACTAAAAATGTCATTTTTAATGTCCCTGACTACCTTGAATACGATGTAGTGATGATGAACATGTGAATTTACCTGTATGTAGAGGTTCTTCCAAGCGCACTCTCTGAATTTGGCATTGGAGGCCAGTCCCCACCTCATGCAGTACCTGAAAAAATCAGAAAGTCTTGAGTTGAATTGCGCCGAATTTGGCATGAACCAACAGCACAGCATCCTAAGACAACTTACAGGCGGCGCCAGAGGGTCTCATCGGACGCGGCTGCATTCATGAAGCGGCAGACTAGAGCGCAGGAGATGAGGTCCTCGGAGGAGAGGAACTTGAAGATCTGCAGGAACAGCTCAGGGGGGATGTTGCTGAACATGCCCGTGTCGATCTGAGGCGCCACGGCCTTCCCTTTCGCCTGCCTCCTCATCTCCTCCCTCCTCGCCCTCTTGGTCTGCTCCCCCTCGCTGCCGCTGCCGCTGCAGCCATCCCCGTCCGATCCCGAGCCCTGCTTCCGCTTATTCTTCGCAGCATCACCTTCTTCCTCCTGCTGCCGCTGTTCCTGCTGCGGCAACCAATTCGATTGCTATCAGAAACCCGAGATTCCCAGCCATGAAAAAGATTCGATTCGCGCGCGACAATCGAAAGGAGAGGAGAGACAGAGAGCGCTCACGTCAGTAAGATCCTCGTCGCTGGATCCGGAGAGGATCTCCGACTCGAGGAAGCTGGCGAGGCCGTCGACGTCGTCGTCCTCCTCCTCGTCGCCTCCACTGATGGGTTCTCCTCCTTCACCTCCCTCATCGGGATCCAAAAGCCCGTCGTCGGGCAAAGCGTCGTCCTCCAGACCCGCCGCCTTGTCTCCCTGCACGCCGGCCATCCTCCTCGCCGCTCCGACGCCGCCGACGGATCGCCCCACCGCCCTTGCCCCCGCGGAGAGGAAGATATCGGTGCAGTTGGAGGACAGGAATCGTGATCCACCAGAGCACGCGGAGGTGGGCCGAATCTCGAGGCCGGCCCGCGGCGCAAGGATTTGTGGGCCTCGACGTCATTAGTGGGCTCGGAGGCCTGTTTACTTTTCAGTTTGGCAATGATCATTGCTTGCTATTTCTTCTTCCTTATTAATAAATAAAATAAAGGAAAAAAATCTATTTGACCTCCCGGCTATCAATCTATCATCGAATTCTGGTTCACCTCCTATCCTAATAATTGGAAAAGTGGTTTTCTAACTTTTTACAACTTTTAAATTTGTAAGGATTTGCTTTCGAGGCGATCTGGAAAGCGATATTGATTTGTGCCACGCTGCATCAACCGTCCTATGTCCTCTGTTTTAGCCCACATGTTATTGGCTCGTGTGTGCCCCACATGTCAGTAAGATACCAATAGTATATCTCCAACTTTGCAAAATTATAATGACACCCTTTAAAATGTCCCTTTTTATAAACCAATATTTTCATTGGAAGAATCAAATCGTATTTCAACAAAAAAAAAAAGTAGGTCAAATAGACTATTGTTTTAAAAAAATGCCTTGGCAACTACAGATTAAAGGAAAATCATCACTTGATAGCTTAGACAAACTACTTCCTGGGATTAAATCTCGATCTCTCTTCCTTACCTTCATTTTCCTTTGTCAGTGTCAGCCTGACCTTGACCTTAACACTGACATTGAATGTGTTGCTCGCCCTAGCCACTCGTGTTTGTTAACTCTAATGGTTCCCCAACCGCCAGAACGCCATCGTCCACCACAACCTGACCCTAAAATATGTTGGATGTGCCCCCTTCCTTCATCTTCTTCATCTTCAATTGAGGTCTCCCACCACTATCTCCTACCTAGCTCCAGTGGCACCCCTTGCCACACTAACCAAGTGTCCAAGTGGTGATCGTCAGTCTATCAACGTGATGCCTAGCCCTGCCCAACTGCCTTTTTGTCACGGCTCAGTCTTTTGTCACTTACCCGGTGATCCCTTTAAGCTCGACAGACTAAAAAAAGTGAGAGAAAATCTTGAATCACTACAATGCTCATAAAAGAATACTCCGTGAATGGGCGTAGACGCTCCTGCAACTCAAGCCCTGAATTTAGTAGCCGTGTTCTCATAAGAGGGCAGATACATGAATTTAGAGTACGTGTTAATTTATAACATGGTGGGGACGTAAATGTTCCTGAATCATGGACGTTCCGGAATGAGGAACATAGTCATGTTTCACGTTTCCGGCTACTAAGGCCCTGACAAAGTACATCGGATAAAACAGCACGCATGGATGGGCTAAAAAAGAAAACGTGTTCAGGCCGGTGCATTGTTGCCTGGCTAGGCGCCGAGAGGTGTGACGCTGTCGGGATGGGCACTTGGGCCAACAACCGCAGGCACGTGGCTTCCCTCGGAACACGTCTTCCCTGTCGATCACACTCGATCGATGCTTCATTTGGGAGCAGCTTAGAGCAAGGTTAATAATGTAGCTTGCTAGCGGGCTGCAAGGTTCTTCTACTCACAGTAGTTAGTTCTTTATAATTAATATACATGGCCCACGAGTTTGTCTCACATAATTTCTTGGTTTTGGTGTCTGACCCGGCTGTAAGCTTACAAATACATGGCCCACGAGTTTGTCTCACATAATTTCTTGGTTTTGGTGTCTGAGCCGGCTGTAAGCTTACAAATACATGGCCCACGAGTTTGTCTCACATAATTTCTTGGTTTTGGTGTCTGAGCCGGCTGTAAGCTTACAAATACACGACCCACGAGTTTGTCTCACATAATTTCTTGGTTTTGGTGTTTGAGCCGGCTGTAAGCTTACAACCCGCTCCTCCTCTCTCTTCTCTTATCTCTCTTCCACCTCAACATTTAGCCAGCTTACAGCCTATTGTTATATACTCCCTCCGTCCACAAATGATGTTCGTATTAGACTAGTCAAAAAATCAAACTTTATAAATTTTGACCAACAATTAATCAAATTGTATAAAAGTTTAGAGTATAAAACTTACATCAATAGATTCGTGTTAAACGTGTCTCTAAGATGCTATTGAGTTTTTAGCTACCAACTTTATATTATATAAGAGAAATTAATGGTCAAAGTATATTTTGTATGACTTTTTGACTAGTCTAATACGGATATTATTTGTGGACGGAGGAGTACTTGCTCTTACAGAGGTGAACGTGAACGTACCACCACACACTCGTGAACGTGAAGAAAACAAAACAGAAATACAGAGGTGATGTCCATCGACCATAACGTCTGACGTGAAATGAATGACGCCATGTGCAAGTGCAACCGAGTTCATCGAGCTTCACTCTGACTGGAGATATGGAGCACTCATAGTCAGTCATGTCGCCACAGTTTATTATCCCACTGACTGAATTGAACACGGAGTAAAGCGAAAGATCGACACTCCACACCAACGATTAGGAAGGAGGACAGCAAGATCGAAAGCCGTCAGGATAGGATCCAACAAACATGCAATGCAAGGCGCCCGCTGCGACAGATCGACGTGCCTTTATGCCACACAGGTGTGTCGTGCCGTGCCATCAATTATTCCCCTCTCCCGACTTGATGATCGTCGCCGTCGCGCGGTCGCGTCCGTCATCGGTGTCCGGACCACCACCACCCGGCACCGCGGCCAGCTCCTCCGTGCGCTCCACTCCGCCGTCCCCCTCCCCGACGTGGAACAGCTGCCTGCGGAGCACGTCGTGGAGGCGGTCGAACAGCCTCCTCTTGACGCCGTCCATGGCCCAGTCGAGGCGGTTGAGCAGCTCGGTGGAGTTGTTGTTGTACATGAAGAGGCCGTTGTAGAGGTCGAAGCTGTCGCGGCACGTGTTCTCCACCAGCCGGAGCAGCGTCTCGTACCCTCTGGTGTCGATCGGCGTCGCCCGGAGCTCCAGCGCCGCCAGCATCCTCCCGACGGTGTGCGTCAGGAACTGCGTCTCGGCGGCGTGCGCGTCGTGCTCCGCGCACGACATCTCCACCATCCGGCACCCTTCCCGCTCGAACACGCCGAGGAACGCCTCGGCGCGGGCGCGGCGCGCCGGGTGGCGGTCGACGCGCACCCGGTCGAACATGAAGGGGAGGCCGCCCCAGCCGTCGCCCGCCGACTCCGGCCCGAACATCGGGTGCGTGCAGATGATGTCCATCTCCTCCGGGAGCGAGCCCAGGAGGAGCCGCTTGGGGAACTCCTTCACGGACAGCACATCGGCGAAGAGCGTGTCGCGGCGGAGGCGGTGCAGCGGGAGCGACCGGACCACGGACTCGGCCGACAGGATGGAGGTGGCGAGGAGGACCACGTCCGGGTGGCACTCGCAGAGGTCGTGCGGGTCCGGGAAGAAGCGCGCGCCCATGGACGCCGCCGCCGCGGAGTAGTCGGACCGGGAGTGCGCCAGCACCGTGTGCCCCTGCGCCACCAGCGTGCGCGACAGGAACTGCCCGAAGTTGCCGAACCCGACCACGGCGATCTTGAGCCGCGGCGGAGGCTGAGGCTCCCGCTGCTCCTCCACCTTCTCGACCTCCTCCTGCGCCCTGTCACTGTCAAGCGGCTGCGCAGCACCCGTGGCGCGGAGGCGGAGGGGAGGAGGTGCCGCGCCGGGGACAGGAAAGGGAAGCCGCCGCCACCGGCAGCTCGCCGCGCGGAACTGGAGGTTGGATGGAGCGGGCGATCGGCGAGAGGTGGACGGAAGGTGATGGAGGCGGGCGAAGGAAGACGACGCCATGATCTTGGGTGATCGGCAGAATATACTGCCACTTTTTCTTCGCCCTGCCTGTAGTGCCGGCGAGATGACGGCGGCGACCTTATTATTTTTCTCGATCGGGTGGGGAAAAAAGGAGACGGCGAGACAACGGCTGTATGAGTGTGACCCCTCCTTAGGTTTCGGAGGCACAACCCTTAATGGGCCGGGCCGGCCGAATTGTTAACTCGGGCCACTGTATGAAAACAAACTGGGCCGCTATGGCTAGATGACATTTGCACAAACCGCTTCCCCTGGTCATATCTTTTTAATAAACCCTACAAATAAACCAGAAAATAAATGAGTGGATGGGAGTTAAAACAAGAAGAATTTGAACACATAATCTCTTATCTCTTAGAAAATGGTCGAATGATCCAATGTGCTATCATTTCTACAAGAGTAAAATTTCAAGCTTTCGCCGGTTAATTATGGAGAAAAAAAGAGGACTGACATGAACATCATAAACAGTTTTGGTCAGCGTATATGTTACTCACAGGTCAGAATCAGCAAGCAAAATTTTCTCCACAGGTTCCCATCTTCTCATGTTGATGTTCAACTCATAAAGAATCCTGTAAACCCCGCCCAATCCAGGACAGCATTCATCCCCGGAGACGAACCGCTGAATTTGTCCTCCTACCTCGATGCAGCTCTCGCCTGCCATCTTCTTCATCCCCCCTTCCCTCATCACCTTCCTCGCCATGGCCGCCTTGTCCCACAACCCAATGTCTGAGTAGATGTTTGCGACCATCACGTGGTTACCGCTTCTGCGGGGCTCCAACTCCAGCAACCTCTTCTGCACCTTGTCAACTATGCCAATGCAGTCCTTGGAGCTGTGCAGCTGGCAGGCGCTCAGCAACGTCCTCCAAACGACCGAGTCGGCCTCGACCGGCATGTTCACAACAAAGTCAAAAGCTTCCATGAGGTGGCCATTTCGTCCCAGGACATCAACCATGGCACTGTAGTGTGTCATCATTGGCTTGATGCCATAGACATGCTGCATTTCATGGAAGAATTTGCGGCCCTCGTTGACCAGACCAGCATGGCTGCATCCACAGAGGAGTCCAAGAAATGTGACATAGTTGGGCGCAACAGAAGCATCCTTCATCCTGTCGAAAAGCTCCAGTGCCTCTCGTGCCCTCCCGTTCTGTGAATACCCCACGATCATCGCGCTCCATGTCCAGACGTTCCGTGCTGCCATCCTCTCAAACAAGTGTGACGCGTAACTCACCTCGCCGCACTTGGCATACATATTCACCACAGCCGTGCCAAGCTGAAGCGTCATGTCAAGCCGCCGGGCAAGGACCTGACCGTGTGCCCACTTGCCGAGCACCAAGTTCCCCAGCTCAGCCGCAGCAGAGAGCATGGCCACAAATGTCGTCTGATCGGGCACGGACCCAGCCTCTAGCATGTCCGCGAACATCCTGGCGCACCGGTCATGGCGGTCGTTGCCCACACAGGCGGTGAGTGCGGTGTTCCACGATACCACGGTCCGGCGCGGCATTTCGTCGAACAACTGCATGGCGTGCCTGAAGCGGCCACAGGCAGAGTACGCAGACATGAGGGCGTTCAGCACGTACACCACGTTGCGCGCAAGGCCGATCTTGACGGCCTCCGTGTGGGTGCAGGCGACGAGCGGGAGGCAGCCCGGCGCGAGGCGCGCGAGCGCCTTGAGGACGTACGGGAGCGTGTGGGCATCCGGGCGAAGATCCCCGAGGCGGAGGTGGACGTAGAGTCCGGCCGCGGCGGCGGGATCGGGCGAGGAGGCGAGTGGCGGCAGGAGGAGATTGAAGAGTTCGAGCGGCGGGGATGGGATGGAAAGGAGGAGGCGGTGGCCGGCAGCGAGGTGGAGATGCGGCGGGTGCAGCGAAATGAGGCGGCGCAGGAGGGTGGGGCCGAAGGAGGCAAGGTGGCCGGAGGTGATGAGGTGGGCGTGGATCTGCCGGAGGTGGCGCCCGGTGCAGGCGCCGGCGATGAGGGCACGGACGGCGGCCGGGGGCGTGGCCATGCCATGGACATGGAGGTGCTGCAGCTGGACGCTGTTTGGCTGGCTTGAGAAGGGAGGTTTGTAGGCTGAGACTGCGCAATCGATTGTTTACTGGGCCGAATGTTCAGTTTCAAACTAGGCCAGAATGTTGTTGGCCCATATGGAATCTCGGCCCGTATAATATTCGTTCCAATTCACAGCTGCTAGGGGTAGGGATCTTTCGGTAATTTTGCGAGTCGGGAGGGGAGGGATTCGACCGGCGGCGATCGGGAGAGGCGGACGCCGGCGAGAGCGATGGAGGAGGAGGTGACGGGGAGCGGCGGGGGGATTGGGAGGAAGATGGCGGCGGGGGAGGTGGAGCTGAAGGAGAAGTCGGGGACGGCGTGGAGTCACTCGTACCTCAACCAGAAGCCGTGGCACCCGCTCTCGTACCCGAACCAGCGCCGCAAGTGGATCGCCGAGCAGGTCCACGCTAACCACGCGCGCCGCCAGGAGGAGGTGCAGCGGGAGTTCGCACAGGAGCAGGAGTTCTTCCGGCAGACCGCGCTCTTCTCTAAGAAGGACAAGGAGAAGGTATAATACCATATGTTGTTCGTCCCTTGAATCATTTGCTCGTCGACATTAGCTTAAGGAGCTGCTTATCTGAATCCTGTATTGTCGTGGGCTGGTACCGGTGTTGTTTACTGTAGTCACATTCAATTTAGCGTAAGAGCTATAAGTGAAATAATGTCATCGGTCTGGTTTCATGTTTTTGTGCTAGTAATTGTGCTATTATCAAATAATTGCCTTGATGAAGCCTTACTGAATCCCCGTTGCACAAGTCTGTGTTCAGAACCTAGCAGAAACACCGTACTTATGTTTTTACAATAGAGAACCATAATGTGGATGACTGGAATACTGGATGTTGTCTTTTGTTGTATAGTCACAGCTCACAGTGCCCTCCACACAAGAATGGACACTGAATTTCTCCTTGGATTCAAAGTCCATTTACCTGTTGACAGCAGCACCAAGGGCATAGTATTTTACAATTTGTATCCTGCACATAAAGGGCCCAACTTATTAGGTTTTTACAACAACAAAAAATGGTGTGGGCTCACATATTGTCCAACTTAGGTTTGCCAAAGAATAAATTCAGTTAGTTAAACAATAAATGGGGATTTTTTTTTTCTTCACTCTTGAAATGACGGCCCTCGGTCCCTCACTCTCACTACTAATGTGGAAAGTGCTAGCTATTCTTACATTTGTGGAAATGTAAAATTCTTTTGTTATTTTTAAGCTTCAATAAACAACTATCTTTATATTTCAATGTTCATCCTACTGCTTCCGCTCATGAAGAATTGATGAAATGTGTATTCAATTTGTTTTGCAAGTTCAGATGGAGGTAATGAAAGCTGTGAGTTTTATGTATGTACGCCCACCTGGCTACAATGCAGAGAGTGCAAAAGCTGCTGAAATTGAAGATGAGAAGAAGAGGACAGATCCAGGTGACATGACTCAAGGTACTGCATCTGCAAGTACCTCTTCAATGTAAGTGATGTGTATTACTTTGCTTCCACATGCTGCTGTGTTTTTCCCCCTTTTTGTGGGGGTTAGAATTTTCGGCTTTTCTTCTACTGTCTGGGTTTTAATAAAGGTTTGGAAACTATTAGCATGCAACCATTAAACTGTAATTAGTAGATTTTGAATTTTATTGTGTATTCATTTCCCCAGACCCCACATTATGTGGTGGAGCTTTCAGCCTGGGTGTGTTTTTCTTTTGGTCCTATTGGTTCTTCATCAGTTCATGACGGTTATCTTTTTTTTTATAGACCTGACAAGGGACCTGAAAAGACTCAGTCAGGCGCAGATAAGAAAAATAGGCCAAAAGATGTTTTTGGTCGGCCACTGGCAACAGAACAAGAATTTGAGGTTCTAAAAAATGCTCCAAGGTACATTGAACTCCTTGTTCACTTATGATCTGTTAAACAACCATGCAATATAAGTACTCCTTGTCTGTTATTTTGAAATTTTAGTGACTGAACAAAACAGGAGGTCCATTTTTCTATTCCATTTTTTTCTGTTATATAAATTGGCATTCTTTATACGTTTTCCATTTCACTTGTCCAAATAGTGTAGCATTATGATGTGTCTAGATCACTGCTAATATTTTTATTAACATTCACTACACGTTTCCCTCTTATTCTCAGGCTAGACACAGGTGCTCCTGCAAGGATCAAACCATTTGCAGTTGAAGTTCGTAATGTTCGATGTTTAAGGTGTGGAAACTATGGTCACCAAAGTGGTGACAGGGAATGTCCCTTGAAGGATGTGATCATGCCTAATGAGGAGAGTCGGTTGAAAAGAGATGATCCACTTACAACTATAATGGCGCAGACTGATTCAAGTGAGGTTAGATTTTTTTACCCTCTTTGAAGTATATTTCTGTTGCAATTATGAGCCAATATAAAAAAATAGGGAAATCTATGTGTCCCAGTTTTATAGCATTTTGACCTACCCTAGCCGGCTTGACCCCCATGGCCCCATGACTACATATTATTTGGCTTGCAATAACAATAATAGCATGATGTCATGGTTTTTTTCTAGTAAATGTCAGCATTGTCTGTTTCATCCATCATTATTCTTGAAACCATGTTGCACATTGAAGTGTAGCAGATACCTGAATATTTTTTTTAACAGTCTGTTATATAGTTATCCATGGTCTTGGTAGAAATATTTGAGCCAATAGAAGCGTAAATTTGCTCAATACTTGTTTAAACGTCAATTTTAACGTGATGAATTCTTGGACAGCCTTTGAAGTGGGAACTTAAGCAAAAGCCAGGCATGAGCCCTCCTCGTGGTGGATTTGACCCAGATGATCCTAATCAGCAGATTGTGGCAGAAGACATCTTTGATGAATATGGAGGTATACTAAATAGTCTGAAACATGAACGACATCCATGTATAACACCTGTGATTTAATATGGAGGGCTTCTTGTCTTTCAGGTTTCCTGGGCAACTGTGACATTCCAGCTCTCATTTCCAATTTTTCTGGTAGCAAATCCAGGAAACATTCCAAGAAGAAAAGCAAGCATAAGCAGGCTAAGTCTGCTATTCATGAGGAATCTGGTAGACATGAAAGCAGTTACCATCTATTGTCGGACTCTGAAAATGAGAAGAGAAACAAAACATCAAGAAGCAAGAGAAAGAAAACAAACTGTTCTGATTCGTCATATTCTGATTCCGAGATAGATGCTAGAAAAGGCAAGAGTAAGTCAAAGCATAAGCATAAGAAGAAATACCAGTTAGAGTCTTCTTCTGATTCAGAAGTTGAGGTCCGTGAAGATACAAGGAGGCATCTGAAAAGAGAACATATGAAGGAGAAAAGAGATGACTCACCATCCTCCTTGTCTAAGGACCAAGGAGACACAGAAAGCAAGAGGCGTTCAAGGGAGAAGCACCACTACAGTTATTCATCAAGTTCTTCTGAGAGAGGCAGGCATTCTCTACGGCACAAGGAGAAACAATATTACAGTGACTCGAGTTCTGATCGGAGCCATGGGCACTCAAGGAGATCGAGGGAGAAGAGACATCATAGAGAGTCAAGTTCTCCTGATGCCGCCAGGCGCTCAAGGAGATCGATGGAGAAACAGCGCCATACTGATACAAGCCCACGTCATACAAACAGGCATTCAAAGAGATCAAGCGGTAAGCAAGACTATACTGAACGCAGCCATTACGAATCCAGTAGACATTCGAGGAGATCTCAGGAGAAACGGCTCTCGCACTACTCTGATTCTAGTGCATCTGATTACTCAGACTCTGATCGGCACAAAAAACATCGCTATCATCATAGGAGAAAAATGAACTTTTAGGGTATAGGTAAATGCCCAATCAGAAGTAATGCAGTATATATCTGGGGATCGCCCTGGATGTTACGACATTAAGGGCACTTGGCCCCTTTCTGAAGATCACCAGAATCTCCTTGGAATCTTGTGTTTGGTGGCTGGTCTCAGGGCTTTGTGATGTTTTACAGTAATGTACACGGTACGGCGTAATTGAGTTTCTTCATACTGGGAGAATGGTTGTTTGGGTCTTAAACAGTTGTGTTGTTGTAGAATGTTATAGGGGCCCCGGAATGTTACATGTTCTTTAGTTTTGTGTCTGAGTAGACTTCTAATCTACTGTGACTCACTAATAAGCTTCTTGTGCAATGTGTAACACTTATTTGCAAGAGTGCTTCCCAAATGACAGGACTAGCGTCAGAAAGCCTTTTGAGAACCTGAAATGGTTTACCTACTTCCAGTGGCACTACCAACCACTTTGGCCTCCAAATGCTAGGCAAAATCGCCTTTTTCTTCGTCTTGCTATATGTTGAGCTTGCACCTATATGGTAGTGAGGTAAGTGTAGCATGGGCACCGCGATTAACACGTTTGGTAACGTCCTCGTCCAAAAAAAAAAAAAAAACACGTTTGGTAACGTGGAGACTGGAGGACGTGTAGCATCTAGAGTTAATAAATGGCTAAATTGACATATAGTACTATGAAGCATTGATTGTGACGAATTCATTTCCACTTGGTTGAATTGTGATGAATTCAAGTCCTACAACTACTAAAAGAATGGTTAGAAAAACGATGATATTTAAATGCACCCATTAAAAATCAGGTAAATTTGTTGTGGTACACTCTTTAATGTTGGTGTTGATGGACACTACTCAGTATTATTTTTGGTAGAAGATATTTTTCAATTATAATTAATTTACTCCTAGATAATATGAATATTGAAATAATGTTTTTAAAAATGCAAGGAAGAGAGAAGTTAAAAAGCGATTATTATGCCCTTGACTATTATACAAACTGGCACCTGAAAATGAATGGAGGGAGATACGGTTTTTCTAGGCTTGTTCGCTTGAGCTATGAGCCGGTTTTAATCCATACAAATCAGTCGTGAAACAATATTTTTCTCTCACAACAAATTAGCTGTTTCAACTTATTCTCGGCTCATAACTCGTGTCCTTTGGCTCGAGCCCTAAAAGCATTGTAGTGCCCTTTAACCACAGCGGGGAATGGTCCTTGATTGCCACCTCCACCACCACCCAAAAAAAAAGAACCAATCGTAGTATTTACCCGCTGTTCATTCTCTAATTTTACTGCTATTAGTTAAAACTATAAATACAAGTCCTACAGTGGAATCAATCCCAAATGATCATGTGGTATCTGTCACCAACCACTACTTGGGTCGTTTGATGCGATGTGACACACACTGACACGCACACTCCCACCAAATTCTCCAGCAACCCCACCCAAAGGCAAAAACACCGAAGGAAACGGCAGAGGCCCAGAGCAGAGCAGCAGCCGAAGCCGACGGCAGCCCAACCCCCCCAACTCACTCTAGCTCCCCAAGCGAAGAAGATGCTGTCGTCTTCCACCTCCACCCTCCGCCTCCACCAACCAACCCGTCCCCACCGGCGCCACCCGCCGGCTCCGGCCGCGGGGGGCGCCACCCACCTGGCCTCCCCGCGGCGGCGCCGCGGGCACGCCCCGGCCCCGTCCCCGGCGCCCCTCCGCGCTCGGGCCCAGCGCATCCGCGCGCTGGACGCCGCCCAGCCGTTCGACTTCGAGTCCCGCGCGGCGGGGCTGCTGGAGGAGCGGCAGCGGCTGAAGATCGCCATCGTCGGGTTCGGCAACTTCGGGCAGTTCCTGGCGCGCAGCTTCGCGCGGCAGGGGCACACGCTGCTGGCGCACTCCCGCACGGACCACTCGGCGCTGGCGTCCACGATGGGGGCCTCCTTCTTCACCGACCCGCACGACCTGTGCGAGTGCCACCCGGACGTGGTGCTCCTCGCCACCTCCATCCTCTCCGCCGAGGCCGTGCTGCGCTCGCTCCCCGTGCACCGCCTCCGCCGCAACACGCTCTTCGTCGACGTGCTCTCCGTCAAGGAGTTCCCCAAGAACCTGCTGCTCAGCTCCCTGCCGCCCGACTTCGACGTCATCTGCACCCACCCCATGTTCGGCCCGGAGTCGGCGCGCGACGGCTGGGACGGCCTCCCCTTCGTCTTCGACAAGGTGCGCGTCGGGGACTGCCCCGCACGCCGCGCCCGCGCCGACGCCTTCCTCAACATCTTCGAGCGGGAAGGGTGCCGGATGGTGGAGATGTCGTGCGCCGAGCACGACGCGCACGCCGCCGAGACGCAGTTCCTCACGCACACCGTCGGGAGGATGCTCGCCATGCTCGAGCTCCGCTCCACGCCCATCAACACCAAGGGCTACGAGACGCTGCTCCGGCTGGTGGACAACACCTGCAGCGACAGCTTCGACCTCTACAACGGCCTCTTCATGTACAACAAGAACTCCACCGAGCTGCTCAACCGCCTCGAGTGGGCCATGGACTCCGTCAAGAAGAAGCTCTTCGACGGCCTCCACGACGTGCTCCGGAAGCAGCTCTTCGAGGGGTCCCCGCACGCCCCCAACGTCTCCTCCTCCTCCTCCAACGTCCGCAAGTAGCCATTTCGGCCGCCGCCCGCCGGGGGATTCCGTCTCGTCTCCAATTCTCGCCATCTGTTATTAGTAATCCAATCCCAAATTCTCCCTTCTCCGACGACGACCGTGCTTGCTGCTCGTGCCTTGATTGACATTGTACTGTACCAGCCTGTTTCTGTATTCTCCATTTCTCCCCCCAATTCTGATTTGACTCCTTGAGAGGGGTTCTTTCTGTCTAGACTCTTCTTTTGGAGGAGGAAGAAGAACCTCAAACTCTTTCTTCCTTGTCAGTTCTGCTGCATTCCATTTCCAATTGAACGAGAGAGAGAGAAAAAAAAATCTTATCTTTGGAAATGTGGCAGCTTGGCATTGGAATTTGTGATATGGTGACGAAGGAAATGAATAAAGAAGCAATCTTTGGCATTGCAAGTTTGTAATAATACCATACCAGGATGAAGGAAAATCAGAAGGAACCTCAAATACATTGGATTAGGACTTAAGAGCAATTTCTAGTAAAAAAACCATGGCTTTCGGACTACCAAATTTTCGCAGTGCGTTGGTTACGACAGCGACAAACTTTGAACACTGCTGATTACGGTTGCTAAGCTGCTTTCTTGACAGCGGTGTCAACAACACTAGGTCAGGTGGCAATACAAAGGAATCTCAAAAGTACCAAAACCGTGTGCTTTGGCTGCACCACCGTAGAAAACAGCTTCTGGTATTGGTCTGGGTCAGATCACCGTCAGTGGAGTGCTCTGCTGCATCTGAAATCTGAATGGCGCAGTTGTTTAAAAGTACTCGTAACCCATAGCAAATGGTTGGCTCAAAGGGGCTGTGAAAGGCATCTGTGCTTCTTTGTTCCCTGAGCTTCCTTCTCTCTGTCTCTCTTTCTGCTTGGTTTTTCTCTGTGCTTTGTTCCCCTTACAATTACAATAGAAGCTCCTGAGCCTCTCCTGTTTTATATATAAAAAAAGGAATCTGTAATGACATTTTGCTTCCTCGTATGGAAAGAGAGCAGCAAGAGACGGAAAAAATGGCAGCCGATGAAGCTCTTCTCGGCTGCAGAAGGCAAAACAATTTTTAATACTGTAGTAGCTGCAGCACACAGCACGGCGATGGATTGGAATTGTGCTGGCGGCTGTTGGCTTTGGATCCGCTGCTGCTGCCATTGGTGTCATTTTGGTACCAAACAGTTGAGAAGTGTTTGGTGCCAAAACATACGGAAAAGACGTGCAAGCACGGCTGCAGCCTGGATTGAACGAGTCTTTGTTTTTCTTTTCTCTCTCTTTCTTTTCTTTTTATTAATTTTAAAATGTGCATTGTTTTCTATTTGAAGGCAGCATAGCATAGCATTGTACAGTAGAAGTTCCTGTTGTAATCTCTACTGATCCCTACCAAAAGTCCTCGTATGTCCAGCGAGATTCATAGTAGGAGGGTGTGGATCTGATTCTACTGCTAGGTGTGGATCTGCTTCTACTGGAGACAGAAGGAGATCCAAGCAAGCAACGCCTATACGCAGCAAAGAAAACAAAACACGCAGCCTACCATGTCTACCAAAGCTAGAAACACATAAAAATCACATATATTGCTCCCTCCGTGAGTTGGTTTCGATATTATATACCGAAAAACTTAAAACGACTTATAATTTAGAATGAAGAGGGTAATCTACTTGAGGTAAACTATGAGAGTACATCATGTGCACGTTTCAGCTTTCAACAGTACGTGTGGTGCTGGCTGCTTGTGGTAGGTAGGTAGGAGTAGTACTAGGTAAGGTAATGGTGCTGTTTCAGTCTCTCAAGGGCCAGATTAGTTTGGCGGCGGCGGCGGAGGCATTCTGTATAACGTGACGGGGAGCCTCACGCAAACTTAACGAGAGTTTGGTTGGGTTCGGTTCAGTTCGGTTCAGCTGCAGTTTGCGGCGCTAAGTACTTATTATCCACTTCTTCTGAGTGCTGCTGATCCCGGCTTGTACTGTGCAAACACTATCATTCTGTATACACTGTCTCTTGCCATAATTGCTGTACAGCATCCTCCAAAAGGTAAGGAACAAGTTTTTGGCTTTGACATTTTGTTTGTTGATGGTAATCAGTACCGCTGTTATGAATTTATGGTCTTGCCGCCAGAGCTAAAATAACTATGGGAGTGAGAAACCAAACAGCTATGGGCCTTAAGGCCCAGCCCAATCATCTGACCTTGTTTTGTAAGTCACTGAATATGTTCTGCATTTTTTTCTTGTCAGATACTACTGGTACCCACCTGATTGATTATATCCATATTCCATACCGACATGCAAGCAATCCAGTTGCCATTTCATCTCCTCCATTACAATGTCTTTTTTTTTTTTTTTACAAATTCTGTTTCTGGTTCAGTCATCCAATAATTTCGGGATACTGAATAGTGAATATCATTCAGGCATCCAATTGATTATTTGATTCAGGACCCTTTAGACCTTCGGTCATTCTGTATGTAAACTCTTATTTCTATTTTAATTGAGAGACATAGCAACTGCCATATTTTTTTTTGAAAAAAAAAACAAACTCGAATCACCCAACACTTTCATCTCTAGTTCCCTACCCAGATGCTCATTTCACGTGAAAACAAAAATCCACTTACACCTCAGGTTTTCTCTCCATCGCGGTTCGCGGAAATCCGAGGCACAGCAACCTGCAACGTTCCATGCTGATTCGACTTTAGTGGCATACTGGTTGAAGAGGGTCATATACAACCACCAAATTAGTTCTAATTTGTTCTCATTCATGTGTTTTTCATTCCTACGTACGTTCCAAACATCTTTTCTCATATTTTCCTTTGTTTTATCACTTCGTTCTTTTCTTTTTCCTACTTTTTATTCTGTTTTCTTCTCTTTTGTATTCTTTTGTTCCAAACAAGTCTTTAGAAATGAACAAATTTTGTAAAAAAAAAAGGACACATGTGGGTCGTGAATCCACATAACATAAACAGTGCACTCGATCCTACACAAATGCTGATACTATCTTCTTTTGTTTCTCCTTCTATAGAATTTTGTTCATTCTTAAATTTTTCATGGGTATGCATTTTTTTTATCCGTATGACCTCTTTGCTCCTATGTTTCTTATTGGACACGAGAGAAATGAATCGTGATAGCTATCGTAGATTCGTAGCATATCCGTTCTCCTAACAGACCTGGGCGATGGTGATTGCGAAACCGACAGCATTGGTCGTGCTAGCCTGTCAGTATTTTTTTTTTGCGAGACTCAGTTACAGACGCAGACGCTTACAGACACGAGCACGCATTCACTCTACCCCTACTATGAACGCACGCACGCACACCCTACCCCTATGAGCACCTCCGAAGAACCGAGTTGGACCGGCAAATCTCGAGATTGACGAAGTCACCACGGGCGTCTCGCTGTCGACGGGCACGTCGCCTGCCACTGAAAGAATAGCGCCGTTAAATCCTAAAATAAATACAGGAAAATGCGAACACCTGTGTCAAATCGAGGACTTGAACCCGGGTGAGCTGTTATCTTTACGGCTCCTCTCACTGCTGGCTACCATAGTGTCGAGTATTTTTGTATTAGGTTCAGTGTGTTGGGATTGTTAGGTGGAGGGTTCCCACCCCTCATGTTTCTTGCTTTTTATTTGTGTTGTGGGTTTCGTTGGTAATCCGTGGATTACCTGCGAACCCTCTTGTACCTTGTATGTGTAGGTCCATTGATCACTCTCTTCTGCTTAATGAAAAACGGGCTATATCCCCGATCTAAAAAAAACTCCGGGTGGGCAGGTTTCACCACAAGGAACACAACCAGCTGAGCTACGCTTAGCTCGCAGCCTGTTAGTAATCGAGCAGCTGATTACTGTCGCGCATTTAATTAATCCATATCAATCCATCCACAGATTTGTCGTGCAGCAAGATCGTTAGGTGAGATGCAAAGATACATGTTTATGCAAAAATATGAATATAATTTTGATACATGTATAAGTCATCAATATAATTTTGATGACTTTTATAAGCGGGAGATTGGGAGATGTTCACAACCCACAACATACCAGTCCTCTGTCCTCCTGCTCTTACCCATTCTCTCGTGCTTCCATTTAAAACGAAAACCACCCAAATGTGCCCAAAACATTCCAACAGAACTATGAATGGACAGATGATGCAAAGTTGTAGGTACGTGAGATGGAACATTTTTTTTTAAAAAAAAAGAAATCAGCACTTGAATACTTGCGGGTGTACTATTTATGTATGATCCGAAACCCACAAATACTGAGTGTCGTTGCACCTTTTTTTTAATCGCCTTGCATACATTTTTGTCGCATCATAGATTTTACATGAACATAGAATTTTGCATCAAGTACATATTCATATTTTGGCTATAATTTTTCAAACATATTTGAGTGCTTTTTTTTTTCAAACGAGAGCATGGAGATGAATCCTCCACTCATCTCCTTGCTTTGCTTCAATTGCTTCATTGGATATACATTTTTTTAATATGCACGAATTTCTTTGAATATTAAATGAGAATACGGATATTCATTACAGAGATTTGTTTTAGGGTCTGTTTGTTTGGTTCAGGTGATTTAAGTACAAACTTATTTAAATAAGTCAGTTTAGATAACTTAAGCATCAAACAACTCTGATTTAAAAAGTGACTTATTTAAAGTATGAGGTTGAGTCAGTTTTTGATGACTTAAAGTGACTCGAAGGGCTAAAATATATGAGAGTTTTACCTGTATGCCATTACGAAAGACGGAAATTGCATAGCCACTAAAAAGTTCGACTTGTTACGTATGTCATCGTGCTAAACTTTTTCGTCATCCATGCCACTTCAGTCAGATTTGGCTTTAATGGTGTTAAACAACCATAATTCTTTTGAGCATCTTAATGACTTCAAATAAAAAAACTCAGAACTAGAAAGTTGTAGACCTCTTTGAGATCTACAATTTTCATATAATTTTTTTTATTTAATTTTATACAAAAAATAATGGTTTAATATGATTCATGTCTTAGAAAAACATTTTTTATATGAAATCAAATAAAAATAAGTTTTATATGTAAACTATAAATCTTGAGTGGATATACAACTTTCTAGTTCTAAGTTTTTTCATTTGAAGTCGTTAAGATGCTAAAAAAAATTAATAACATATTTACATTCGAGGTTATTTTTGACTTTTCATCCTGACTATTTAACACTGTTAGAGCCAAATCTGATAGAAGTGGTATGAACAATAAAAAAATTTAGCACTATGACACATATGATTACTCAAATTTTTTAATAACATACACGTAATTGTCATCTTTTATAATGGTTATTATGCGCCGCTCGCGGTTGCACGCGCGGGGCCCGTCCACGTCGGAATTGGGTTGCCTCCGCTACTCGAATGTGCCGCGCCGCTCCGGAGGGATTTTTTTTAATTAACAACTCAATTAAATAAGATATTTTAAAAACAACACCGTTGAATTTAAAACTAATCCTTTTACCGCGTCGTCCCTTTTCAAAGCTAACTCTTTTCAAAACAACATCGTTCAACTACAATTGTTAGTTTTTTTAAAAAAATTAAACGAGTTGTTTTTAAAATATTTTATTTAATTAGGTTATTAATAAAAAAAATTCTCGGGAGGAGGAGAGAGGAGATAGGACGGAGGAAAGTGACTCAAATATCTGAAATGATTAAATTACACTGTTGTAGTTGTCTGCCCGTCCCTGCCGCTCCTGGGTCCCAGCTCCCAAGCCTCCAGGACCCAGCTGCTGACCAACTGCTGTTTCGTGGGCCCACATGTCATTCACACGTTGAACAGTAGAGTAACGATGATGGGGACGAGTATAAAATTCCAATCGTACCCCCGGTGACTTTTTTTATCATCATCAGCTAAAAAACCTGGAACACGTCGACACACACGCCAAGCTAAAATATAAAAAATCTTCACGAAGCAGAGCAGGAGCAGCTGCAGACCTCCCTCCCTGTTCTACTCCTGCCTGCCCGGAGGCCGGAGCACGCCGCGCGAGGAACGAGGGAGCGGTCGCCGGCGAGGATGGGGCGCGGCGGTGCGGAGGCGGAGGTGGAGGTGGAGGACGGCGACGTGGAGAGCAGCAAGCCGACGCTGCTGCAGCGGTGGTCCTCGTCGGTGTGGGCCGTCAGCGGCAGCGGCCGCCTGATGTGGGCGGGCAACGAGGCGTGGCGGGCGCACGCCGGGATGGCCTTCGTCCAGGTCGCCTACGGCGGCTACCACGTCCTCACCAAGTCCGTCCTCAACGTCGGCATGAACCAGATCGTCTTCTGCGTCTACCGCGACCTCGTCGCGCTCGCGCTCCTCGCGCCCATCGCCTTCCTGCGCGACAGGTGCCCCCGCTCGTCCGCCCTCATCCCACCTCCTTCGCTTCACCTACCACGCCCCTGAATTTCACTTCAATCTCCTCTGCCTGCGGCTGCGCCAGCAGCAGCAACCTGGGGGGCGGGGAAAGCATTTCTTTAGCTTCTTCACTTGCACATCGAGATTATTATTAGGTGTAGAGTCAATTCGTCCCGTATAAATTTGGTTTCCATCCGTCGTTGCAGAAGCGTGCGGCGCCCGGTGACTCCTCGCCTGCTTGCGTCCTTTGCTCTTCTCGGATTCACTGGGTAATTTATTCTTTTTTTTTCTTGTTTGCCACAACTAGCCTTCTTGGAAATGATGATGAAATGGCTTTCTCCTACCTCGCCGCAGGATCTTCGGGAACCAGCTCCTCTTCCTACTAGGCCTCAGCTTCACCAACGCCTCCTACGCCGCGGCGTTCCAGCCGGCGATACCGGTGTTCACGTTCCTTCTGGCAGCAATCGTCGGGTAACATAACAGTCGGAATCTTCATTGCTCTGAGTCCTGCCTGACATGGACACCGTCTCAAATGTCAACTGAATTCTGAGTAAATTCCACGCATTTTCCAGCGTGGAGGTGATCAACATCTTCACGAAAGACGGGGTTGTCAAAGTTCTTGGCACAGCCGTGTGCGTCTTTGGCGCTGTCCTGATGGTCTTCTACCGAGGCCCGTCTTTGATTGGGACGGGAGGCGCCACTGCAGCCGATGCAACGACTGCCCTGGCCGCCGCCGGCACATGGAGCAGCAGTGCCTATTCTCCTCAGTGGTTGACCGCAGCCATGCTCGGAAATGGTGTGGAAACATGGAGCCTTGGGGTCGTCTGCCTCATTGGAAACTGCTTCCTGATGGGTGCTTACCTAGTCATTCAGGTGATGCAGACTTCTGAGCTCTTGGGTGGGTGTTGATAGCACATACTCCGGTAGTTTGGCAACATTGGGCTCGGTATTTATTGACGTGGTATTTCCTTTCTTTTATTGACTGTGAATATCTAGTGGCTGAGATATGAATGTTTTACTGTATATTTATGTCCATGCCTCATCCAAATTGTTGTCCTTTTCTGATGTGACAACTACAGGCACCGGTGCTGATAAAATATCCTGCAGGCTTATCCCTGACTGCTTACTCCTATTCTTTTGCAACCTTGTTTATGGTGGTTACTGGCGTATTTGCTACCAATGGGCTCCATGAGTGGGCACTGACAACAACCGAGATCATAGCCATCTTATATGCTGTAAGTTTACTAGAGTTTGGCATTAGGCTTTGCTTTAGAAATCTCCCTGGTTGTGTAACCACATTTATTTGCTTGTACCTACCAGGGAATTGTTGCGTCCTGTCTCAACTATGCAATCATGACTTGGGCAAATAAAATTCTTGGGCCCTCTCTAGTTGCCCTCTATAATCCACTCCAACCAGCATGCTCTACCTTGCTTTCAACTATTTTTCTTGGAACCCCAATTTATGTTGGAAGGTTTGGCCCTACTCCCAACTTTACAATTAATCCAGATTGCTGTTTCAACATTATGTTTTGGCGATTTCACAGATTTTGGATCCTATAAATTGTTATCTCAGCATAAGTTTATCAAGTATAAGTTGCTAATATCAGGCACTTTTAAATTCTGCCCTTGTTTACATCTGTATTTTATTCATTTCAGTGTTATTGGGGGACTCTTCATCATTGCTGGTCTTTACCTGGTTACTTGGGCTCGCTACAATGAAGCTCAGAGAGTTCTGTCTGCCCGTTATTTGCAACCTCTTCTTGTGGAGGGTCTACCAACCACCAAGGCAGAAGGAAGTTCCTTCAGGGGCTCCATTGATCCTTAGATCCCAGAGAGGCAGATGGATAGCCTCAATTGTTTTTCTAGGACAGCAGCAGCAGATTTATTTCATCTCTTTTATATAATACCTATCTTGCCTAGGGTCATCCTCCGCATAATTACTACCATTTCAAGCATTCAAACAAGGTTTTATCATCAGGAAGAATGGCGGGTACAAAATAAATATCATATCCTGAACATAATCTGGATATTCCGGTATCCCAATCGGCATTTTGTTCCCAGCTTTGCAGAAGATACCCTTTTGGTTTAGGTGCATTGATCCTTCGACTTCAACAGTTTTGTCTGTACAGGTCCAACGCTAACTGCAGTTGGATTAAACTCACCAATGTAAGGTACTTGCCCTGATTGCTTGACCAATTGTCTGTTCTGAATTTGTGAGCATCCACAATGTATGCCATATATCCGTTCTTAGCATCTGTATGTCAAAAATCAAAACACATGTACAGTCTGTCGTTATTGCACAGATTTTTTGCTATGATTGATTTTTTTTCCCTAACTTGAGTTTATCTTTTACGTTGGCAGAATATCTTTTATGACTAAGAAGTGAAGCTGCAATGCACTAGAGCTATCATACTGGTGGCAGGGCGAAATTTTCTTCCGTGATGATGGAATCCAACCTGTTCTCTATAGTCAAGGGAGAGTCAAAATAATACTCCAAAGTTGTTGTAAAAATAAAATAAAATAATACTCCAAAGTTCACGTATTCGTGTATCAAATTTTGGAACAATTGGACATGTATACTCGTACTGTGCTTTTTTCTTGTATATGCATTTATCTTCTCTATTTCCGATGCTGTCAGCTATGTATAAAAGTTACCAATGTTGTCTAGTATTGCTTCCCCTGTGTAAATTTTTATACGGTCAGAAATTGAATACAATCCAAGGTATATTTAGATTGTAGGATTAATTTTTTATCCCTGATTGTGCTGCGCGGGTGCTTCGCCAAAGTATAGAACCTTTTGTAGTTTGTATTTGTAAAACAACAATAACTATACCTAATCCTTTTGGATCAATGAGGAAGCAATCTTTATTTACCGTGCTTGCACCCCTACCGGAGGGTTTTCACAGCTGCAAGGTCATCACAACGGACAAGATAAAAGCAATGCAGATTTAGGGTAGGGTTTTCGATCGAGGGGAAAGAGAAGGGGCTCGAGGCGGAGGGGGGGTTTTATAAAGAGGGGTTTAGGGGTTGTGGCAGCGGGAGGGTTGAGGACCTTTAGTTGTGGACCCAGCGGGTTGAAAACCTTGGTGATGGGCCGTGGGCGACGCAGATAGGTATGTGGGGGCAAGCCGGAGGTTAAAGATGAGTGCTGATATTCATACCGTCACATGCTATTGACAAGTAAAATTAACACATTATTTTATATTAGATTTGTTATCGGCGATGACTCCTGTGTCTATTTTTAATATAAACACATACATGAAATGACACCCTAGGTTATCCCTTACATATGATGATGACGTTGTGAGGTGTGTAAGACCGGGTTGGTGTTAGGGTGAGACAACGCCCTACGTTATCCCTTACATACGATGATGACATCGCGAGCTGCGTAAAACCATAGGATGCGGGTTGGTGTTAGGGTGAGAGGTTGTCTTGTCCTACGATAGAGGTATGCTTTGTTTGTGCTGCAATTGGTAAGCCATATTTATTGGGCAATGGCAAATAAAAAGTTTTGGTTAACTTTATTTGGATGATAGCCAACTAAATCTTGTCGCAATTGTTTGTATAATGTATAGGATTCATATGTAATTATTTTTTCTTCATTAGAAGAATCATGTGGGATCTTATTTTTTAGTTTAATCATAAGGAATATTATATGGATGAAAGGACCAAATAGAACGTAGAGGGGCGGTGAACGTATTACATTTTGATAGCTTTGCACTTTTATCCCAAGGATTTGAAAGCTTCTTTGGGCTTTGGGCTTTAGGCTTCAAGTCGCTTTGTTCGCTTGAGCTCCAAATCGGCTTTAATCCATACAAATTAGCCGTAAAATAGTATTTTTCTCTCACAACAAATTAGTCGTTTCAGCCTATCAGCCGGCTTATAAGTCCTACCGAACAGAGCCGTCTCAATGTTGTTTCAGTTTGGGCCCTGCCGGAGATGGGCAAAATTCACCCAAGTTTCAGCACATTTTGACCGAATTAGTGGACAGGTCACTCCGGTCAGAATCAGGATACTAAACATGGATAATGTTCACACTTTCCACTCCGGTGATGTGATAATAATATCAAATGCAATAATCTTTACTTCTGAGCAAAGAATTATCCGAAGCGAAGTGGAAACTACGCCAAACCATGGCGCATATTTATCTGTATATGGCATACCAATAAACTTTAAACAAAAGATACACTAAATATGGTATTCGTCTCCTATGAATGCACTTCAACATTGTGTGGGACTTCGTGTTCAAAAGGATCATGTTAGGCTTACAAATACTCCCTCCGTTTCAAATTATGTCACATCCATTTTGGTATGTTTCTAAATATATACTCCCTCCCTATCGTAAATAGAAGACGTTTTGGAAAAGGTTTCGATCAAACATTGGGAATATAAATCATGAATAACTTTTAAATTATTGAGTTTAAAAATGTAAAAATCATATAAATAAATTTATTTTGAAAAGTATTTTCATAAAAGTATATATACCACTTTACAACAAATATTTTTTTAAAAATAAATGGTCAAAGTTATGTTTTGGAGACCATGTCGCTGTCCTAAACGTCTTCTATTTGTGATACAGAGGAAGTACTATATAGTCAAAGCAACTTGTAATTTGGAACAGAGGGTGCAGTCTTTGTGCAAAATTGCTAAGTTGGTTGGCTAAACGGCAAATTCAAGACATGTAGTTGCACCAGATGTCCATTGAACGCAACTCTAACATTTGCCAAAAAAAAAAAAAAGCTTCTAGTCGCAACATGGTGGCACACAATACAAGGTGACTTGTTTTTTAAGGTGATGAAGGTAAAAAAAAATAACAGTAACAAGTAGGCCTATCAATTGTCCATCTGTAAACAGAGGTAATTCTCCTAACTAGTCCAAGGGCATAGACAAAGCAGGCGAACAACTATTCCTTCTGTAAAGGACAGAATTACACCACACAAAAAAAAATGATACTCCAAAGAACATGTATCAGATTTTAGAATGATTGGCTGCTGGATACAAAGGCCATGCTTCAGATTTTCAGCAAAGAATGTAGTTTAAATATAGCGTTTAAAGAAAATAAAACAGGACAACTTAAATTGCTTCAACCATGAGTTAACAAACAGTATTTGGTGACAAATTCATGACATCCACAAAAATAAAAGATTGCAAGTGCGCCCCCATCCCCCCTCCACTCCACCACAAAAAATTGCTTCAAACATCACTAATCATAATATATAGTAGTGTAATTTTGAATGATCAGCTTTACAAAATGTTTGCTGGTATGAAGTAGTGTAACAGTACAAGTAATCCTGACTGGTAAGCAATCAATTACAAAACAAATGAATATATGTTGTTACATTGATGGGTACTGTAATCTGGGACTAGGAAGACCTTAAATCTGTACATCGCTTTAAAAGGACAGGTTAAGTTGCTTCAACCATGTGTAACCGGACATGCTTAGCAGGCAGCAGCAAACACCATCCAAAAAGAAAAAAGATGGCAAGCGCTGTAGATACCCCAAAGCCTCAAACACCACAAACCATACTATTGCATCGTTGCCTAAAACTGAATGGTTCACTTTACAGAAGGTTATGCTTGCTGTGTGAAGTAGTGCAATACAAGTAATCAATCACAGAAACACTAAATTTACCAAGCAAATGAATAAATGTTCAGTTACACTGAGGGGGTAATTGTAAGCTTGAGGCTTGGAAGACCTTAAAATCTGTACATCGCTGAAACGACATATCCAACTTCAAATGACAGCCTGGTCACGCAATATTGTCAAGAGTGCCGCTCATACACGTGAGCAAACAATTCTCTCAGGAAGACGACAACAAATAACGAGCAAGTCATTAATATGGCGTTACTCCAGCATTTTAAACAAAAGATACTCCCTCCCGCCTTTTATGTCGGTTAGCTCAAAATATAAAAGGGGGAGTACATGCTTAATTGGTTACCCGTTACGTTACTCATCTCTCATGAATGCCTTTCATCACTTTGGAAGTTGGGATCTAGGAAACCCTACCCATGCAAAAATAGTAAACTTAGTCTAGCGACGAACTCCAGCACTTGCATATGACTCAAACTAGACAACTGCCTTTCATCTCTAGTCGCAATACATAAACCAACAACAACCTGGCCTGACAATTGTCCAGTGATAAACAAGGGCAATCTCCTCGCTAGTTCAAGGCATAAGCAAAGCAGGTGAAGATTTGGGGTCGCCAAGCATATCCAGCAATAAGAAATACTTATACCTATAACAGGATAAGATCTGCCTCATGAAAATGAAACCCTCAACCCTCAGCTGACAGTATTAAACAACGAACAAAAGAATTCCCAATTCATAAACTTTACTTGCCATTAGAAGAAAGTAAACAAGCAACAGATTTCCGCCATTGTTCAGACCCGATCGACATTAACAGTACTAGCAGCCATCGCCGGCATCACGGAGCAGCCGACACATAATTAAACATGCCGAGTTGCCGGCGACAAGATTGCTATATAGTTGACATTGACACATCTATCACACGACACATGTAGCAGCAGTATAACAACGAAAAGCAGCAGCAGACTAACAGTACACCGCAGGCCGACTGCGGCAGGCGCCACCGGACCGGAGTCCAGAGGCCGGTAGTTCGATTGATTATAGATCGGGTCGGTGGATGGGATTGAAATCGAAGGGAATTACCCCTAGCAGGCAAGGCAGCCAGCCAGCCATCTACTTCTTGAGGCTGCCGCGGACGCCGGGCTTGGGCTTGGAGCTGGAGGTGGTGGCCTCGGCGGCGGCGGTGGCGGCGGCAGGGGTGGATGAGTGCAGGTTGACGAGCTTCTCCGGCTCGAAGGGGAGCTTGGGGTGGCGCGCCTCGTGGTGGATCTGCATGGACTTGATGTCGGGCGCCGGGGTGCGGCAGAGCGGGCACGCCAGCTTCGCGTGCCCGCCCTTCTCCTGCCCCAGCCGGTCCGCCTGCCCGGCCTTGCCGCCGCCACGGTTCGTCGTCGCCGCGTCGATCTTCGCGGCGATCTCCTTCGCCGTGTGCTTCTTCGGCTTCGCCTTGCCCGTCATGGCCGACCCCTCCTACTCCTCTCGCGCTCTCGCCGCCCGCCGCCGCCGCCGCCGCCGCGTCGCCTTCCTAACCCTACTTGTGTTTTGTGTCCTTCGCGGTGATGGGTCAGGGGGGGCCGAACCCCGGGGCCGCCAATTATTGGCCTCCTGCGGCCGCACACGGCTTCTCCCCGCGGCGGTATTCGTCTCGCTTGGGCCGTCAGATCTGGAACCCACGGCCCCGATTGCGGGAGCTCGGATTCCACGGGGGTGGGTATTTGGATATTGTTCGGTGCTCGGGACACAAAATATTTCATTTGTGTGCGGGCCCATACCCGGTCGGATTCGACGGAGGTACTACATCCCTAAATAACCCTGGTTTTCGTTTTTCAAAAAAACATCTTTGATTAAATATATATTAAAAAATATTAATATTTATCCTACATAATTAGTATAATTTGAAAGATTGTGGGACATATTTACTACAAATTGAATCAACCTTATGGCACGCACACTAACAACGACAGTTAATTATGGACGGATAGAGTATTTGGGGATATTGATCTTTTTGATTTGTTTTTATTTTGAAAACATCCTTTTGATTTGTTTTATAATAGGGTAGACATGGTGATTGGTATCATTTTTTGTTAGAATTGGTAAAATCTGTGCCAAAGTTTTACATGAAGATGGGTGAGAAACATTTCAGACCATTTTTTGAACTAGAAGATACAACGGCATTTTAGGTGTCTTATTTATTGTACAAGATTAAAGAGTCGTTTTCCTATAAAAAGAAAGATAAAAGAGGCGTTTAAATAAAATATCACATTTCGTGTGTGTTGTATATTTTCCATGTACTTTGGACTTTGGAGCATTTGGATGACAGAATCCTTTCTGTCTTTTTGATAAAATCTATGTCAAACGCGATGCATCTAGAAAGTTTATATAGGAATGAGGCAAAAAAATTCAAAATTTGGTATTATATAATCGAGAAATTGCAGTTTAGGTGTTTATTTATTCTAGTAGATAAAGAGGCGATCAGATCGTATATACCTCGCGCATCTTTATTTGTGTTTGTCGTATATGCCTCGCACGCCTTTATTCATGTGTGTCGTATATGCTTTATGTTGTGTGTGGCATAGTTATCTCTAACGTATGATTTTTCTTCTCTCATGTTACGACATGTTTGGATAGGAGAATAGTTTCTCTTTTTGGATAGAATCGACATGAGTTGAAAAACGTTTCCACAAGAAATAGATAAAACACTTTAGCTTTAGTTTGGACTAGTTAGAGTATGACCTCTTCTAGAGCATTATTTTTAAGGTAGAAGACTTCAACCACGCTAATCGACAAATCCCTCAAACCTTGGTATTGTCGAATAGGAGACAATACAAAATGTACGCGGCGAGGCAGGGAGTCAAACTCCTACCACCAGGGTGAGCCACCACTTAAGGCATTATTTTTAAGGTAGAAGACTTCAACCACGCTAATCGACAAACCCCTCAAACCTTGGTATTGTCGAATAGGAGGCAATACACAACTCTACGCAACGAGGTAGGGAGTCAAACTCCTACCACCAGGGTGAGCCACCACTAAGCCACAAGCTCATTCACAAACTAGAAAAGAGAAATAACATTTCAAGTGTTTCGAATGATTCTATTCTTCAAACCAAATTATCTAGAAGAGAAATGGCATTTTAGATGTTTCGCTAGATTTTAATTCTTTTGATCTGAATTAGCGAGCTGATCGTTAGGTTCCAGCAAATAATTCTAATTAAAATAGTTTAAGATTCAGATAAAAAAACATCCCTACAAGAATAAATAAAATAAATCAAGAATCTGAATTTAAGGACCCTAGCAAACACTTTAAAGTTCAAGGTCTGATATCTTACGAACCCCTTTGA
This sequence comes from Coix lacryma-jobi var. lacryma-jobi, assembly GCA_009763385.1. Lineage (NCBI taxonomy): Eukaryota > Viridiplantae > Streptophyta > Magnoliopsida > Poales > Poaceae > Coix > Coix lacryma-jobi. The sequence goes on from CM019824.1 coordinate 3,260,310, forward strand.
AAAATTGTGATTTTTAAAAATGGTTCAAGGTCTGATACCTTACGAACCCCTTTGAAAAATTGTGAAAAATTGTGATTTTTAAAAATGGCACTCGAGAAGGAACCTGTTGTGCACCCCCACATGTTCGAGGTTTGTTCATGCAATACATACACCATCGTTAACACCAATGATGGCAAAGTATTGCTCATGTACCATCAATGCTTACACCAGACATTTCGACCAAGTTTATTCAATTTGATATTCAACTTCTGACGATGGCGTACCCGTAAATCAACAACCACAAAATTATTCTGGCAGACGCAACTGATACCGATGGAGATGATGAACCGTGAGACCACTGGTTAGTTCAACCTTTTAAATCTTTCCAACTAAAACATTTTACTTCTAAAGATGGCCTAGCTGTAAATCAACAACCAGAAGATTATTCTGGCAGATGAAACTGACAACGATGAAGATGATGAAGCGTGAGACCACGGGTTACTTCAACCTTATAAATCTTTCCAACTAAGTAAATAAGAAAGTCACTGTAGTAAACAGAAGAAACTGGTTCAAGCCAATTTCAGCCACTAATAACAGTTCTAGAACGACAAACGACCACCAGCAACTTCTTATTATGCTTGAAGATGGAACATCAGTTCCATCAGTTCAGCTCATCACATCGGCAGCTCACCACTATCTGCTATGACGACCTTGCTCTTTGGTTGCCCACTCTGCCGGCCTTCAGCTTCGACCTTGTACACAACATCCATTCCAGACAACACCTTGCCAAACACAACATGCTTCCCGTCCAACCTAACACACACAAAATAAAAGCAGGGGGCAATCAACATAAATTTTCAACAGATTACGAAAAACCTTCAGTCAAGATTGGAGAAAATAAGGTCACTGTTACGAAGACATGTGAATATTACTTACCAGTTTGTTGTCACAGTGGTGATGAAAAACTGAGATCCATTTGTATCTCTCCCGGCATTGGCCATGGACAGAAGGCCTGACGCAAGAATCAATCACAAACATGTTATGAATTTAACAAGCCTAGTAGTAAAAAGATCCTAACAAACCACTCGTATAATATAACAGATATGATCCGTTTTCAGGGCCGCATAAAAAAATTATAAGGCATAATTGATCACCTGGTCCAGTGTGCTTGATCTTGAAGTTCTCATCAGAAAACTTCAAGCCATAGATAGATTCACCACCCCTCCCATCCCCAAGAGTGAAGTCACCTCCTTGGAGCATGAAGCTGGGGATAATTCTGTGGAATTTACTTCCCTTGTAGTGGAGGGCTTTGCCACTCTTGCCAACTCCTTTCTCTCCTGTATTAACAAATTAACAAGAAAGTTGAGTGTATGATGGGAGAAATGCAGTATGTTGGGCAATCTGGCAAACGAGAAATGCAGTTTGTTTCGATAGCAAAAAAATACAATCTCCTACTGAGATTGTGTGTATGATGTGTTCTTTTCTCAAATATTGGGCAGGATTGGTGAAGGGGGACATGGAGAAGAAGGTTGTTCAGGGAGCTGATGCAATCCAGGCGGCGGCTATCTTCTTCCGCAAGCAGGATGCCAAGAGATGTGCTCAGGAGGAAAGGCAACTGATTCCATACGTTGGCTAAGCTTTCTTCGTCAGCTGGTTGCAGCATGTGGGCTGCTTTTTTTGTAGTAGTTCTGATGTATAAATTGGTAAACCGTGTGAAGTTGTTTTGTGGGGCTCTTGTTTCTGTTGGTAGTCTCGTTCAGGTTTATGTTCACTTTGACCCTGCATAAGTTCCCTTGGCGATCTTACGCTTGATCACGTTTAAGGTTGAAGGGATGGGTGAAGTGGTATGTTTTGGACTTGAGAACCTTTGTAATTTCATTGCTCTGGTAATGAAATTCAGTTTGGCCGTTGTGGAAAAAAACAAGAAAGTTGAGAGCCACAGGAAACCAAAACCAAACAAGTGACTTGGGCCTATTTAGGAAGACATCAATTAGAAAGACATTTCACAGATTTAAAACTGATCACTATTCAGAATGGGGCCTCTTCCATTATATGGCAGGCTAAAACAATATTGTACTTATGATAAATGCAATAACACTATTGTAATCAATGATGTTCATTTTCACTTTTCCCACAAAATAAGATTAAGAATGTGCACATATGTTTGTTTGTTTGTTTATTGGAGAAGCTGCCCATTTTTTATTGGATATAAACCAAACCATACTATGCTGCATGGCAAAACAATTTCAATTAAGACTGCCAAGTGCAAACTACCACGAGTTTAATCATTAAGAAACCATAACAAGGGTAATAATAACATTCTTAACATATAACATACCTGTGCAAAGAGCTCGGAAGTTCTCTGTAGGAAAACAAGTAGGGTCCATTAGTTCTCTCTTATCTCATGAGAAATAGAATTGAATTGTTAATAATAAGTTGATAATACCTGCTGTCTTAGGAACAGTCTTCCCAAAAAGCCCCATGACAATCCGACCTATGACAGTTCAGAAGCAAGTAAGCACCGATGAGCCAAATAGTTATTCAGTTAGTAAGTGGAGGAACCACATTCATACATGACCATTTCTACTGCAGGCATTGTTTGGTTGCACACAAATACACCTCAATCCACGTGGTTTGGAAGGAATTGAGGTGAAATTTAGCTCAAGTTCCATTTCAATCCACTCTAAGCCACGTGGATTGGAGTGTATTTGTATGCAGCCAAAAAAAGCCTCATACAAATAACTAATACGACCAAAGAAAACAACATATAGGCATAAACCCGATATAAAATCCGTTAAACCTAGCAGCAGCAATCACTCCACATGGCATGGAACAGAAGCAAATGACTTTGTACTGTAAGGCTGCAATAAGCACTGGTGGGGTAGCAGAGAGGCCAATCCAATATGAGTGACAGTGCAACAACATAACTAGCGGAACCAAATAGCTAGGCATCTAAAGTCGTCATATTGCTCCACTTCGGTACCACATAGCGTCCTGATCTGAGTATCTGACATTGCAAAAAAAAAAAAAAAGTGAGAGGGGACCGCCACAAACCTGCGGGCTTGCCGTCGATCTCGATGTCGAAGTAGACCTTGTGGGTAACCTCCGTCAGGTCCTTCTTAGCCTACAAATCAGCAGGCAGACACAACGGTTAGCTGCTTGGATCCCGATCCAACAGATTCAGTCAGTCAGAAACTAGCGCAAGCGTCAGAAATAGTCATCGACGAGCAATTCTGCACAGTCGCTAATCAGATCGGAGAAAGACAACAGTCAGAGAGTGTGGGGAGGAGGCAAACTATGGGCGTGTGGGCAAGGGACGGACGAGGTTGATGAGCACCTGGGCGAGCGTCAGGGCTGCGGCGGCGAGCGCGAGCCACAGGCACACCGTGGCCGGGCGCCACGCGGCCCGCGCGCCCGCGCTCCTACTCCACCCGCTCGGCGCCATGTCCGATCCGCACGCTCTCCGACGCCGCCGATGAGGTCGAGAGAATTCTGCTAGATCTGATCGTCTTGCTGCACTTGTGCAGTCCTCGCCTCGTCCGCGAGAGAGACCACCAAATAAGGAGAGCAGAGGAAGCCCTCTCGCTGGCTGACATGTGGGGGCAGGCGCGATCCGTGGGTCCTACATGTCAGTGTGACGGTTCTGTTTGCTCGGCCCGGACGGGCAGTGGCCACTTACTTGAGTCGAGTGGTTATTAAACTGCTTGTGAATTTTATATGCGATTTCTGTAAAAATCATGTATTTCAAACGGTCCTCAGTGCATGTATGTGTTAACAGAATGTATAGAAGTAAAGCAAGTGCCCTTTGCTAGTCTTCATCATACTATTTTCAAGTGAAAATTAGATAAGCAAAGTCACGCGAAAATTAGATGGATAAGCAGACTCCTCCTCTTCAAGCTGTAAGATGTTTTTAATTTTTTTTTTCTAGATTCGTGAATCTAGAATAGCGGAAACGACCTATAATTTACAACGGAGGGAGTGTAATTTACAACGGAGGGAGTAGTATGGAAACGACCTATAATTTGCAACGGAGGGAGTAGTATGGAAACAATCTATAAGAATCCTTCTCTAACGGTTAAACGTATTTTCCAGCGAGAAGTGATTCTTCGCTGATTCTGTGAATTAATTCTCTGAAATGAATTAAGAGGTTGAGAGCTGAAAAAAGGTAGCTTCAATTGATTCTGTGAAGTAATTCTCTATCCTGATTTTGCGAGTTTACGCAGAATCACTTCACCAACCAGAGAATCATAGAGCGTAGCTGGAAAATCAAGGAGCCCAACTCACTCAAACAAAACCAAGCAAATGAAGCGTCACTGTGACAACAACATTCCTTTTCATGCACATGTTTCATTCATCAAGAGAGAGAGAGAAATTGCGATACAACGGTGGTTTTAGCCTCCGCACTGTGTGACAAACAGCATGCAATGGGCACACTGAAAAACACAGCCATGTTTGGCCCTTAACAAGATGGATGGATGGATGGATGATTAATTCATCACCAGATCAGAGACGATCATGAATTGAGGGGCAGTTACTACTCAGCAGTTTAGCTGCCCGCTGTTGACTATGACGACCTTGGCCCTGGGCACGCCGCTGGCTTGGCCTTGAGCTTCGATCTTGTGGACGACGTTCATCCCCCGAACCACCTTGCCGAACACGACATGTTTTCCGTCCAGCTTCTTCGGCAACCTTAATTCATCAATTTGCAAAAATTTTGACAATCTCGATCAAAGGTCAAAACTCAAATGCTGCTTGTTCACAGCTAGCTGTGCTCATCAGGAACATTACATGCACATTCAAGGGATTTATATTATTATTATTATTACCGGTTTTCATCTACGGTGGTGATGAAGAACTGGGAGCCGTTGGAGTCTGGCCCGTAGTTGGCCATGGACAGCGTACCTGCAGATCAAATCATCGCACACAGACACACAGTTCAGTTCATGTTCATGTTCATCAGAGGTTTCAGGTTTCAGCTCGGCATTTTGCTACTAGCTACGGACCTGTTTGGAACGCATGAATTTCGTAGCAATCACACAGAAATTTCAGAGCAATAAGTTCAATTTTATAGAGAAAAAAAACACAGGAACAGGGAAAATTCCCGCGTTTAAAACATGCCCTAAGTATCTATATAGTCAGTATGTACCGGCTACAGTGTGGTTGAGCTTGAAGTTCTCGTCAGGGAAGACGGCGCTGCCATAGATGGAGTCGCAGCCCGTGCCGTTGAAGTTTACGAAATCGCCCCCTTGGATCATGAATCTCGGGATGATCCTGTGGAATGTCGATCCCTTGTACCACAGAGGCTTGCCGGACTCGCCAATTCCTTTCTCCCCTGTATATAGGAGATAGCTAGGAAACCGATTATTTGTACAGTGTCCCTGAACCCTGAATAAGTTTCTGATTTTTTTTCAAAGAAAAGGTATAATATATTTGTTCAAGTAAGCTTTTTGGCGTAATGTTTGTTTCTCTTCCCGCACAAACGAAACTGCATGAGAGATATGGATAGGATTAGGAAGCTTACGTACCTGTGCAAAGTGCTCGGAAATTCTCTGTAAAAAAAACGAAAAAGGTACACATGGGCAGTAGTTAGTTGTTGGCGTTCCTATCAACGAGCTCACAAGGACAATAGTAACACGACATTCGTTGCTCTGTCAAGCTAGTGTGAACTAGCGTTAGCAAATCGAGATGCATATATATAGATACACCTGCTGTTTTAGGAACAGTGTCCCCAAAAAGTCCCAGCACGATCCGGCCTGTGATATATTGAAATGAAATAAATAAAGTTGCGATTATAGGATCGAGCAAATAAATCGAGCGAGCGTCATTAATATAAATTATAATAAGTAACCAACATGCAGCAGGGGAGAGGGAGGGCAATAGAGATAATAATGCATACAATCATCTCAAGATAATCAAGCCGGCCGGCAAATCCAGCCTCGAATTCTGAATTTCTAAATGGTAACCATGCATGCATATATATTGGCAGGCAGGCATGTAGAGCGCGAACCTGCAGGCTTGCCGTCGATCTGGATATCGAAGAAGGTCTTGGCCGTGACCTTCTCCAGGTCTGCCGCTGGTGACGATCGAGATCCTCCCCGCGAATGATTGATGGATCGAGCTCGAGCATGCACCTGGGGCAGCGCCAGGGTGGCCGCCGCGAGAGCGAGCCACAGGCACGTCGCCGACGAGCAGCTGCGCGGAGCCATCGCGGCCGGGGTCTCTCCTGCCTCGATCTGGTTCCTTCCTCCTCGTCGCCGGCGAACCTGTGGCTGAGTGGCTCTCTCTCTTATTAGCTAGCTTCCTGCAGCGTCCAGTGCGTCCTCGATCCTTTCCTTATATAGAGGAGAGGAGGGCTGGCGCTGGCTGACACGTGGGCCAGACAGAAATAGCGACGGCCCTACAAATTATAGGCGGCACCGTACGTTGGATCCATACAACTGTCTCTCTGTTGCACTCTGTTTTGGCTACAAATAGACGCTGCCACGTGGGATGCTACAAATAGACCTTCTTTGAATCTTGGGGTTACCATTTTTTTGGATTTTTTTTTCTTCGGAATTTACGTGATACATGTTTAACGGTACTGCGCATTTCTCACGTATTGGAAGCGGTGAGTCTCTAAATCTTTTTCTTTGCGTGTGTACCTAATTTTTTCCAGCAATGCAAAATCCGCTAGCACATATAGTATGTAGCCGCAGTGACAGAGAAATATTTGAATAGATATATAATCATCGACGCATACTACTGAATTTCCAGCACAAGCCATCACGCAGCGAAAGGTGGGAAATTGAAGAAAATTCATCAGAGTCCAGATGAAAAATAACTAGTGATGATGTTCCACCCAAGGGTGGACCTAGGGCATGGCGACCCTAAGCTCCTGCACAAGCTCCAAGTTTGGCGCTCAATGGAGTCCTACACAATGCATGTGGCAAGCTTGTTCCGATGAAGCTCTTTGCCGAGTGTTTTCTTTACTCGATAAAAAGTTTCTTTGTCAAGTGTTGACTTTTGGTTCTCGATAAAGAAGGGAGCACACGACAAAGCTAGGTTTTCCGGTATTGCCAAACTGTCAGTGATCTTTCATGCGTTTGTTTTCGTGGTTGTTGACAATGTTAATTAGCTATAGGTATCTGGACGGTTACATGCCTGGTACACACACTATCTACAACGAGAAGAGTCTAGGCGACAATCACCGGTACTAATGAATCGATGAACTAGTGTTGTAGTTTAGGGGCTGTTTGGTTCCCACCCCCTAGAGTTTAGCCACTAAAGTTTAGTGGAGGTGACTAGAGTTGTAGTATTAAAAGTGACTTTTAGTGAGGGTGTTTGGAACTTTAGTGACTAAAAGTGACTAAACTTTAGTGGCTAAACTCTAGGGAGTTGGAACCAAACACCCCCTTATTTCACGGGACTATGAAGCAATATGCATGGGCGATGTCGCCAGTTGAGCGCCACCAAAGTGGCTCCATATGTATGATGTTAACCATTGCTTTGCTTTGCTGGAGATGCATGGAAAGAGAAAGTTGTCTTGGACTCCCATCTGGGCTCGGTTAAATTTCTGGATCCGCCACTAGTTAGTTCCACCAACATGGGCGGTTGAACGCTTGCCATTGTTAGCCTCATGTTTGATGATGTCATTGTTTTGCCAGTTTATATATATATAGCCAAAAATTATTGAAGAGGAGTTTATTTATATAAGTTTCCAATATGGTAGTACGTATCTACTACAACCACAAAGGTTTCATATCCGTTAATAAACCACATTCCATGTTTGTATATATAAACCTCAACCCTATACCGTCCATGCCATCTCATTTACAACACTTTGACGGTAAGCTTCTTCCCAATAGATTTTGGATTTGTCTCAACAAGGAGAAGAGAATGACATTAAGCGCCAATTGGTCATTCTCAAGGAGGCACACTACTACAAAATAGATTTTTCTTGGTGGCTGCACATTTCTTTGAGGGTTGAGGCCAAATTCAAACCGCCAAGAAATATGCTGTTTCCTTGGCAGTGATAGTAAAACCATCAAGGGAATGTATATTTCTTGGTGGGCAGCGAGAACCTCCAAGGAAATTGTGTATCTTCTTGACTCTATTCACTAGGCCTCCACATTTCCTTGGCTATATCTCTAGGCCACCAAGGAATTTGATATTTTCTTGAGGACTTTCCGGTTTCCTTGGTGGTTGGCACCTAAAGAAAATGTTTCTTAAGTATTTAAAGTTTCAAATATGACATGCTTGTTACACTTATGATATATATATATATATATATATATGTGTGTGTGTGTGTGTGTGTGTGTGTGTGTGTGTGTGTGTTTGTTTTAAGTGTTTGTGTTATGTCTTGTTAAGCCCAGTAACACAAAAATGTTTCACTTAAACTTATTAAGTCCATTTCAACACATATCAAGTATTACTCGCATTTTCACGACCAACGGGTTCAAAGCATGGTGTATTAGCAACCTGGTTGTTTCTCTTTTTTTTTTACGGTGTTGTCGTGTTGGTTCATAATCATGCAGATAGTGGGGTTTTTTAGTTTCATGTCAACTCCTTCGCTGTTAAAACATAAAAACCAGCAGTTTAAACAAGGGAGTTCTCAACATACGAGTATAAATTAAATAAGAGATCACTACGCTTTTGTTTGTTCACCACCATTCTAATTCCTCAATAAATACATATATAAACTAGACATAAATTGTAGTCAACATAAACTGGCTACAAACCAAATCAAACAAGACCACGCGGTGGTCACAATTCCACACTGAAAAACAACCGCGCTTGCTAACAGATGTTAGTTTCCATCGAAATGGATATGGTTACAGCTCATCAGATCCGGGCAGCTCTCCGCTGTTAGCTATAAGGACTTTGGCCTTGGGCACACCACTCGGCTGTCCTTGAGCTTCAATCTTATGGACCACATCCATTCCACTCACCACCTTGCCGAACACAACATGCACCCCATCCATTTTCTTCGGTAATCTTTGCACGAAGAAGAATTAAAGCACGATCAGTGACAAGCATTAATTTAATTCTCAAGAGAGAGCGATGCGGCGGCAATAATAACAAAATAAAGACTAGTATAGTGATGGTGCTCAAGAACCATTGAAGAAGAAGATTACCGGCATCCTTCTACGGTGGTGATGGCAAACTGGCATCCGTTTGTGTCTTTCCCGTAATTGGCCATGGATATGGTGCCTGCAACGCAGCTGATCAGACATCCATGAACACTGACCAGTGGTTCAAGCAGGTTAATTTCACGTAGCACAGCTAGTCACCAGGCTCAGCGTGGTTGAGCTTGAAGTTCTCGTCAGGGAAGACGTCTTTGCCATAGATGGTATCGCAGCCCGTCCCGTTGAAGTTTACGAAATCGCCTCCTTGAATCATGAAGCCTGGGATGATCCTGTGGAATGTGGATCCCTTGTACCACAGTGGTTCGCCATACGCGCCAATTCCTTTCTCCCCTGTGTAACATGGAAGTTGAGGGTGCTTACGATACAGCATTACAGGGATCAGAGAGTGTGGTGTACTGCCAAACCGTTATTACAGAGGGATCTCTCTCTCTCTCTCTAGTAGCAATAAATTCGTAAAAGAAATGACTGGAACCTAATGTTTACCATTTCTATTTTGACATCATAAGTAGCCTGCCATTTCTAGACTGGGTAGGACTATGTTTCAGTACTGCACGGTAAGTAAGGTGTTGGGACATGATAGCGGTAGTTAGGATCGCAAGCATACCTGTGCAAAGTGCTCTGAAGTTCTCTGAAAAAAAAAGATACACAAATACAGTTAACATTTTTTGAGACCCAACATTTGCTCACACGAGAAACAATATCACATTTGCTGAACCGAACAGCGATTAAGTTGATGATATACTACCTGCTGTCTTGGGAACAGTCTTCCCAAAGAGTCCAATGACAATCCGGCCTATGAAAATTTATGATCACTCCAATGTTTAGTCATCAGGTTGGGGCATCAAAAGTTTCAGGAATCAACATGCACGACTAATGATACAACTAGGGCTGGCAAATCTCAGCCTCAGAAGGGCCACCACACATTGCATGCACAAACAAACCTGCAGGCTTGCCGTCGATCTGGATGTCGAAGAAGACCTTGCTGGTGATCTTGGTGAGGTCCGCGTCTGCCTCTGCTGCATGTGCCTGTGAACAGCCAATGCATAAACGAACAGCAATGCCAGAATGGCAGGTGCTGGCAACAGCAGTAGGATGCAAAGACGAAGGGTTCTCAAGACAGCAATGCCACTATGCCAGTGATGAGCAGTGGCAATGGGAGGCATACGCAAAACAGATGGAGATGGAGATGGAGATGGAGGCGTACCTGGGGCAGCGTCAGGGTGGCCACGCCGAGCGCGAGCCAAAGGCACAGCGCGACGGCCCTCGCCACCGTGCTCCTCGTCGCCATTGCCGTATGCCTCTCACTGCCGGTTCCTCCTCGTCGATCACTGCGCTGGGCTCCTGCAACTGCCTGTTAGCTACAAATAGACAATGGCTGAAAGTTTTGCCAGTATCGATCACAGCAATCCTGAGCAGGTCATGGTGTAAGACCTATAGCTGGGGGTTGCCACGAGAAGAGCAGCAGGAGCAGCTACAAATCGCTGGCACGGGTATCCAATCAATGGTCGCAGACGGAATGGTTAACCCAGACACGGCCAATCGCTTGCAAGAACCAGGCAACAGTGTTGGAAAGATAATAAAAAAAAACAGCTTTTTTGACTGCAATATGGCCCCAGGGGCCACAATTTGACCTTGTCCTCTTGGTCTTCGCGTGCATTGCATTTGCAACTATTCAACAGGTCCACAACTTGTCCACAAAAGCACAGTACAACAGAGGACTAGAAATTTGATCTGCTAGCTATGTTCCATGTCATTGTACATAAACTACCGATATGTGAAACAGGAATCATCAACCAATGCAAAAGTCTGGTTAGCTTCTCTGCAGTCTCCACTCTCCGCTAGTGAATATGTTGTGCTCTCCACTAGTGAATATGGTGTACATTCACTATCAGTAGCTGGAACTCAAAATACCATCAAGCCAGCAGGATGCCTCACAGATAACACAGGCATTTGCTCTTGAGGTTCCAGACCCTCCGGTCTTTACTCTTTTGATGCACTGGCTCCAGGGCCTTTCTTTCCGCCATATCTCTGCATTGGAATTGCAAGCAGAGTTTAGTAATCAACGCATGAATGCATGATGACAAGATTGCAGATGCAGGTCAACACTTTAAAATTTTCAGTCAATTCTAGCGAGAATGTATTGTCAATGGACATGATGTAAAACCATTATCCTCAAATAGAAAAGGACTTGCCAATACATGGGGGTCAATGGACTGTACAGTACCAAGCAGATACATAAATAAAATACAATATTTTCAAAGCTCCTATACAAGTTACTACATTTCGCTACCACCATCTCAGAAAACAAACTAAGGATGAAATGCAAAGGCTATAACTCAGCTCTGAATTCAGATTGCTTCCTAGGAATCATGCTACCAATCTTGAAACAGTTATTATTGACTAGACCTAGACAGTAGACACAATTCACAGTAGAAACCACATGGCATAAAACCATTTGTTATTAACTTTAGAGAAACTATGCTTCTCTTTTTCCTCTCTTAATATAATGATACGCAGTCCTCCTGCGTATTCCAGAAAAAGAAACTCTGCTACAAATTATGATCTGTGAAAGTTTCAAGAAGTAAAAGGAAACACAACAGCTCAGAAACATAGAGGTCTCACCTGCTTTCCAATGCTGAATGGGACATACTTGTACTTGACCATATGAACAATCTGCCGCTTCATTGTCAGGACAAAGAGCACAATCCAATAGCACAGAAGTATTGGCCAGAAGACAGGAACGTCGAATACAGAGAAGAAGGTCATGACGAAAGCAATGCAAAAGGCTTTTGTGATGGCATACCTGAAACAACAAGCAGCTGGTTAACATACTTTCAGCTGTAACTTCCACCGGAAAAAGAAAAGATAGAAAACTACAAGCCACTGAAACACCAAAGCTTGATTGAGACAGTGAGTAGGCTAGTAACATGATGTTCCTAATGTAGTAAAGATAACAAATTGTTCACATGAAGCAGCAAATATTTTTCTAAATTGAGCTTGCCAGTTCCCAGGGAAAACAATGCCACAAATGTTTTTCTAAATTGAGCTTGCCAGTTCCCAGCTAAACCCTTTTATATTATCTGCAGACTGGATCACTGATTGTTCAATTCCACCATTCCATGTGAATCATACAGAAAGCAAATGACTGCTGGCAAAAAGAAAGAACATCACAATATAACTTAAAAGGAGTGAAAAATTATTGCACTATAAAACTAGAACATCAAAAGGTGACTAGTGTTCAATATGAAAGTAAAGACAATTTAAATAATGAAAATGGCACAAAAGTACATCAGTTCCACAAGGAAATGCAGCATATAATTCCAGAAAATGCATTACAATGTACAGCAGTAACTAATAAATTCTGATGCAGTGATAAAAAAACTCTAAGCCTAGAACAATACTATGTACTACCAATGAAGATGAGGAATGCCCATGATTGTTTTCCAGCAGCCAAATAAGTGTGATAAACAAATACATAAGGAGAAAATTGATTTCAGATGCCATGCATAGACCATGAGACAAATTTAGCTGGTTGTGTAGTGAAGATGGAACTAATTAAGCACCAATGGTCCAAGCCAAGTATAGTTGGTTCAATTGGAAACTGACACAAACTCAGCATGTCTTATGACCCCTTCTACAAATTGCACCTAAATTTGATATTATGAAGCACTAATAATGGAATATTATCATATAAGACTCTGATATGATAATATTCCATTAGTAGTGCTTCATAATATCAAATTTAGCTGCAATTTGTAGAAGGGGGGCGGTCAGACGATTGATAATTTCAGGTGGACTGCACAATCTGGGAGAAACATTGGCTATCTGGTTGGTTGGTGAATGCCTGAATGGCAAAGATTGGCTAGCCAACATAGCTGGTTCAATCGAAATCAAGCACAAAAGCAGCATATTGCTATGGTTGCCTTATAGGATCCCTAGTTAGTAGTTACTAGCAATCAGCTTCAGCTCAGCCAGTACGGTGCCTTTGGACTAAGGGTAGTCCAAAATGTGGTCATGACAGAAACGCAGTGGCATACCAGAACTTGAACTCGGGGAGGCGGCGGATGAAGGGCTTGAACTCGTCGGAGCCGCGGGAGGGGAGCCCGGGCCCGGCCTCGAGCGCCTCGAGCTCCGGGTCGACCATGGGGGAGAGGAAGCCGATGAGGAGGTTGAGCAGGTAGATGCCCAGCCCGTAGGTGACGACGTAGAAGCCCCGCACGTAGTAGACCCGCAGCGCGTACACCGCCGCGGCCACGAGCGTGCCCGCCCACCGCCCCGTCGTGTGCGGCGCCGCACGGTCCAGGTAGTGCTGGAACGCCCGCGACGCCTCCGCGCGCCACCGCTCCGCCGAGCCGCCGTCGCCGACGGGGGAGGGCTCCATGGCCGCCGCTTGGGATCCCCGGCCGAGAGGGTTAGGTTTCGTGCCTGGGGCAGGGGGACCGGTGGAAATCGCAATCGCGAGCGAGACAACAGAGGTGCCGACGGTTCCGGAGCTCACGTGCTATAAAAGAAGAATATCACAAAAACGTTTTTTATTTTTTAAAAAAGAAAACTGTCACATACAGCAGCCTACTACATCTTTTAGATTTATAAAGTGTTATAGAGTTATTTTTCCCCATTTCATTAAAACCACACTTTAGCTTTTCACAGACAAGTAATAATAAAAGGAAAAAGAAAACCACAATAGTCTGGTGGAAAAATGGATTTGTGAAAAGATATTACAAGATAATGAAATAATATGGTTCTTCAAAACATAAATAAGAAGATTTACTCTCTAACAGTGAAGAGAGACTTCTCCTGATCTATAAATAACAGTGAGGAGAGACTTCCTGATCTATAATATGGTTCTTCAAAACATAAAGAAGAAGATTTAAACAATTTTACTCAGGCCGTGACCTCTACTTGCCTAAAAAGCACCAACATTAGTTTAATTAAATATAGAAATTCTCAAAACGGCTGCAATTATATTCCGTTTAATTATCCAATTTCTGCAATTACATTTTCTAAATATTGACATAGCAGCCGCGTTCACTGCTACTTAAACTGTCTCTACTTCAGCGAGTGGATTTACTGGAGTGTGGGCTACTACAAGACAGGTGAAACAATGCTAGAAATCGAAAGCCATGTCTTCGTCTCCATCTTCTTCGTCCAGCTCGCTATCTTCATCCAGCTTCTCGCACTCGAACAGATAAGGCACGTTGTCCTCTGCACTCTCCTTGGTGTCATTCATCTCTATGATACGTATCATCTTCTCAGAGATTGACGATTGAACTGCTCCTTCCGAGACGTCTTGTTCCGAGCCTAGCCCAAGAAGTGCAATGCATTCGTCTTGGAATGCTTCATCAGTGGACGACAAGATCAGTCCAGCGATTGATTCTGCAAGGTCAGGAACATATTCACGAACCTGAAATGACATAATGATCATGATGCATTATTTGCCATAATAAGCATAGGATCAACAAGAAAAAATCCACCTAACAGCCCTGAACAGCTACAAAGATCGAGCTCAATACACATGTTTAAAGTCATGAGTCATGACCAGTTGAAAACCAACCAGAAATTCATGTGCCCTAGCGATTGAGAATACTCCAAGCGTGTAGCTTGAGCAGCCCAAAATGCACAGAACTGGAAATTCACACTTTGTTTTGTGGATAAAAGCAGTACAACAGTTTGAATGAAAGTGAGAATTCACAACAAAGTTAAATTTCAAAGCTTAAAACCTCTTATTAAAGACTATTATATTTAAAAAGTGGAAAGGAGTAGGCAAACTGCTGCTGAAGACATCTGAACGTGTACTACAGCATATGGTATTCTTGTCGTGATAGAACTTATGGTGCTTATTATGATGTCATGCTTAGTTTATTTTTTCTATCTACCAACTCTAATAAATAGGAGGCCATTTGCAGTGTAGTTGATAGAATAAGACAAATTGTCCTGAGTGTATCTGATGGTGTTTAGCTTCTACCCAAATAGCAACATAATTTTTTAAGTCCAAAAAAACATACTGAATAAGTTAGTTAATAGTCATAAAAAATATGTAGAAGGCACATACCCTCTGGCCATGGCAACTAAGAAAATCTCCTGCATGATCTGCTTTCAAGTGAGATAGAGCAGACTTGAGTGCCTTCCTCACAAGGTATCTATCTTGTTGAGATCCCTGCCGTTCTTGCATAGCAGTGGCTCGAGAAAGTCAAGGATAGACAGAAAATCCATCTTCTATATATAAATTGAAGCTTTCATTGAAACCAAAAAAAGAACTTGTGAATGTCCAAAAACAAAATGAGTATGCAGTGCACAGTGTCGAAATGGATATCATTCATGGTAAGTGTGAATGGCAATATCAATGCGAGCAAATGTCATGTTATCCCACTCAAGAACAGCATTTCCTTCATCACCCATCAAACCTCCTTTTAACTTGAAACCATAGCTTTGCCAGTTTGTGCTCATCAACACATCAAAAGAGGACTGCGATATCTGACAAGGTACAGAATCTTCAAAGTACAAAACCTACAATTGTTGCATTCAACAATGGCATAAACTATCAGCTCAGTTGAATCATGCTTAACTCTAATATACTGGACACAAGAAAGAATGTGTCTCATGAGAGTAATTGTATTGTTAGTAAACAAGTTATAAGTCAAATGAACAAGTCATTTCCATTGTCAAAGCATAATAAGATTGTCTTGGCATAGGGAATGTGCCGCCTTCAACCTGAATTTGGTAGCCATCTATGCGCTAGGGCTTAGGAAAAACAGATATTCAAGAAATGAAAATGTATAATTGAAACCTTTGTGGTTCAGACCTGTGTGGACGAGCAATTTACCATACAACAAGTTGAATCAGATGCAGAGTGTGCAATCACTATGACTACTTCAACATGTAGTCCTTTAGCTTTTCTTCTGTCTACATGGTTTGCTGCTCCAGTTCCGATCTTCAGAAGATCTCTGAAGCAAGAAGGAAGAAAAAGGTTTAGACATAGAAGCTTAGCACACGCAAGCCAGAAAGGCCAAGAGAGAACGGGGTTGGGCGATTAGGAAATGGGCAAATACGCAGTGAAGCATGGGATGCTGTTGCATGTGGGCTGCCATAAACATTTTTCTCGTGGTTTTTAGTTGTTTGTTTGACTAAAGGAACCCCATAGTCTCATATCAGCAAATGTAGGAAATGAAGATGCAAAAATTTTGTGCTATGAGTGTGAAAATATGTCTTAAACACAAATCATGCTACAATCAACAAATGCAAACAAATTTTAGCAGTGATTCTTCGTTAGCTTTCTCCCATAGGATTATACCTAAAACACAAATCATGATGTCATGGACCTGAAGAATGAAAAAGAAACATAAGAATTGAATTCATTTAAGAATAAATGAAAAAAGTGACCTGCTTAATAACAAGATTTATCAACAATAAATTCCAAAGAACATGGAGAAGAGACTCCAGGAATATCATTTAGCTTTCTAAATTGTGAGTTCAAGAAAAAAGCCAAAAAAAAATGAATACTAATGAATAATGATAAACTACTGATGAAAGAGTCAAATAAAGACAGATTGCAGAAATATCAGAATTGGTTTAAAAACATTTCTTTTGTAGGAAAAACTATAAGTAATTATAAACAGAATATTGGTAAGCTCAGTACAGCGACACAAGCAAATCAAAATTAGCACAACCCCTTCATAGACTTAGATGCCTCCAGGTAATAAAAGGGTGACTTCAGCATGAATATTTTGGAGCATATATTAGCAATTTTAGTAAAATTATCTTAGCAGCATAGTAGGATGAGAAAAATATGTAAGACAGTCATGATTGAAACGTTTTTTTACCTAGTCAATGAGCACACACCACACTTGTCGCAAGTAGTTCCATGGGAGAGTGTGTAGTCTTTAAGACCAGAAACTAGCTGGTCAATACTTGATGCCATAACAGAATGATGCACATCATCAGAATCTTGTGATAGACAGACATTTCTGGAATCAGCGTTGCCTGTTTGCTCAACAAAGAGCTCACAAGCTAAATTCTAAATACAAAATAAACAACCAAACAGGAACTTAACTTGTCAGCCTAAGAAAAAAAAGGCAGAACAGAGATTATCAAGTTACATGCGTCCTTGATACTCAACAAGCAAAACTGAAAATATGCCGAGTTAAATGTCACTCTCACACTAAACGTAATGTGACCGACTGCTGAAAAATGATAATCACTTTTAGATCTGTTATGTTTTTCGTTTCAGTTAATCAGCCTATTAGTCTATTACTAACCGTCTTTTTCCAAGACACTTGTTACTAATATATCCATGGCCAATGCACTTCTGATAAACTATGTCCAGCCATTGACAATATCAAACATATGTTGCAGTCTAAATATATTCATGTTCTTTCATATCTAGGGGGTTTCAACTTCAAGGATCGTGTTGTTTTGCCATTGCATCATAAACACTGACAAATAGCAAATGTGGATATCAGTATGTTTCAGTCAAACAAAGCCATATCCATACAAATACATTAAAGCTTATGTTTCATATCCTACTTACTACCAAAAAATTATGAACCATACCTAAAAGTACAAACACATAAAGAACTATAATAAAACTAAGCCTCACAAAGTGAATACAACAACAACAACAACAACCAAGCCTCTTAGTCCCAAACAAGTTGGGGTAGGCTAGAGTTGAAACCCAACAAGAGACCCTAGTCACGGTTCAGGCACGTCAATGGCTGCTCTCCATGCATTTCTATCCAAACATAGATCTCTAGGTATATCCCAACTTTTTAGATCTCTCTTTATTGCCTCCCCCCACGTCAATTTCGGTCTACCTCTACCTCTCCTCACATGAAAATCTTGGGCTAAAACTCCACAATGCACTGGTGCCTCCGGAGGTCTCCTTTGGACATGACCAAACCACCTCAACCGATGTTGGACCAACTTTTCTTCAATTGGTGCTACCCCTAGCCGGTCACGAATATCGTCATTTCGGACTCGGTCCATCCTTGTGTGGCCACAAATCCAGCGCAACATACGCATTTCTGCAACACTCATTTGTTGGACATGTCTTCTTTTAGTAGGCCAACATTCTGCTCCATACAACATAGCCGGTCTAATCGCCGTCCTATAAAACTTGCCTTTGAGCTTTTGTGGTACCCTCTTGTCACAGAGAATACCAGATGCTTGGCGCCACTTCATCCACCCCGCTTTGATCCTATGGCTAACATCTGCATCAATATCTCCATCCTTCTGTAACATCGATCCAAGATACCGGAAGACATCTTTCTTAGGCACCACTTGGTCTTCCAAGCTCACCTCTCCCTCTTCCTGTGCAGCATTGCCGAAATCACATCTCATGTACTCAGTCTTAGTCCTGCTTATTCTAAACCCTTTGGACTCAAGGGTCTGCCGCCACAACTCTAGTTTCCTATTTACTCCTGTCTGACTCTCATCAACTAACACTACATCGTCTGCAAAAAGCATACACCAAGGGATATCTCCTTGTATGTCCCTCGTAACTTCATCCATAACCAAGGCAAAGAGATATGGGCTCAAGGCTGACCCTTGATGAAGACCTATTTTAATCGGAAAGAAATCAGTGTCACCATCATTTGTCCGCACACTGGTCTCGACGTTGTGGTACATGTCCTTGATGAGGGTAACATATTTTGTTGGGACTTTACGTTTGTCCAAAGCCCACCACATAACATTCCTTGGTATCTTGTCGTACGCCTTCTCCAAGTCAATGAAAACCATGTGTAGGTCCTTCTTTTGCTCCCTGAACCGCTCCATAACTTGTCTTATTAAGAAGATTGCTTCTATGGTTGACCTTCCAGACATGAAACCAAATTGGTTCATGGATATCCGCGTCGACCCTCGCAATCTATGCTCAATAACTCTCTCCCACAACTTCATCGTGTGGCTCATCAACTTAATTCCCCGATAATTAGTGCAGCTTTGGACGTCTCCCTTGTTCTTGTAGATTGGAACCAATATGCTTCTTCTCCACTCCTGAGGCATCTTGTTTGAACGATAGATATTGTTAAACAACTTGGTTAGCCATACTACAGCTATATCCCCGAGGCACCTCCACACCTTGATTGGAATACCATCAGGACCCATCGCTTTATCCACTTTCATCCTTTTCAAAGCTTCTCTAACCTCCTGCTCTTGGATCCTCCGCACATAGCGCCTATTGGCATTTGATATTCTTAAGGTCTGGATGGCATTAAATTTACTATGGTTTGATCAACCAAATACAAAGGCAAAGTAAGATGAATATGCTAGAAGGCAACTAAACTAAATTAGCCCTTTGAATAAGAAAGAAAAACATAAGATAATACACATCCATAAAACAGCGCTGTCAACGCTACTGTATTAGTCACAACCATATGTGAGTCAAAGATGCAACAACTAAAGACTGAAGGGATTAAGGAAAAGTAAAATCTGAGATCACATTAGAGTAGACAATGAGCCATTTAAGCTGCAAAGGAGCATTGAAAATGAAAGAGTGCAAAATACTTGTTTTCCAACTTGAGGAAAGATAACTGTTCAGATATACTTACTGCTGCTCTTATCACTCGTATCTGCATAGGTCAAGAAAGAAAGAAAATCAACTGAGACAATATTGGAGCCAACAACACAAAAGGGACATGCTTAACTGTGTGAAATTGACACTTAATTCTACCGTATTTGCCAATAAATTCTACACATCTCTACCATAAGATCGTTATTAGGATTCTAATACTGATATGTTGAGAAATCACATGTTGATATAATTTTCATTGATTCCCTATGTCTGCAGACAGCTGTTCATTGATTAATAAAGGTTAAAGGGTTTAAAACTAAATTAGTTCATATAAAGCATTGTTCCTAGATAGATGGAATGAGGGATAAGGATATGTACGAAGAGTTATTAACTAGGGTCTAACATGGGTTTAATAAACTGTTGCATGTAATATCTATTTGGAAGCTAAAGGGAATGAGCACTGATGGTGTCAGTTGATCTTGATGGTAACATCACTCATTTAATCAACTTAAAATTCTCTAGATTCATCATTTATTTTTTGTAGTGCCCCATCTAGACACAAATAAGGACCAGTACCTTTTCTTCTAGGTGAAAGATGATGGAAACAGATTATTTTGCAGTGGAAAGCTAACATCTCATAATTTAAAAACAGGCATCAAACGACTTTCCCCTTTTCAGTCACTGTTAACAGATGATTTTGTAATGAACAAACTTTACTTAGCCTCTAGACCAATTTCTAGTCTAAGTACGTTAGCACATAAAAAAGATGAAACAATGTGATACTTCCAGACGTTCGGCAAACAAGATGATACAAGTCGTAGAAAAGCTGGTTTCAATAGCTAACATTGGAAATTCTGACAATGCTGTTGGCCTTTTCGCTAAGGTTAAGCAGGTAAATAGATATGGCAAAAGGAAACCTTTTCGAAGAAGCCAGCCAACCATAATATAAAATCATCAGCATCGGCATCATTTGAGAGACAAAGGCAGACTTCAGTTCCACTGTGTTGAGAAACATACCCACTATTTAATCAATCAAGGTATTCATCATTTGGTGACATCAAACTAACAACAGACAGCCTACCTGAATCGTGCATGATTTTTGTATGTGGTAGCCAGCTGGCTGAATCTTGCACTTGATATCTCTTCTTGAAGATTAATTTGATAACGATAAATGGCTTCATCATTGATTCCTACAGAATGGTATATAGGCAAGAAATCATCAATGACTGTACTTACAATATCACAAATGAAACAAAAACAGCCTTCTCAGATATCTTTTTTTCCTTTTGCATGCATTGCATACGGAATTGATAGAGATTATGGTAGTGACTTATACACCCCAAGAGAACATGCTAATAATTCCGCCACCTAAATAGATTTAAGTAGGTAGTAGAAAATTTTGATGTATGATGTACTCTTCTACTGTATAATTATTTGTGTTTTTAGGTTTAGCACTTGCAAATTAAGAGAAACTGTAAAGAAAACTACATCGCAAAAGAAAAAAACAGGTAAACAGAAAAAGGAAGCATGAATAACAAATGAAAGTAGTGAGGAAATCAAGATAAGAGAAAATTTCAGAGAATCATGGTAAGAGTCTGATCATTGAATGCTCCCATCTTTATAGGATTCCATATATCTGTTTGTTACCATTGCTATTAAGTTCCACAGTTTTGATGTCAGGTGAATTCTCAAGAAACCAACCTGCTCGGTTGAGAAGAAGAAGAACATCACAACCAACCAAGCAATTTAAAATAGCTAAAATTAATGAACTCCTAGTACAGTACTTCACATCAACCGATATTCATAACACAAAAAGAACAATGAAATATATCATACAGTGAAACAGAAAACATACCAGTAGTTGTGATTAAGAGTGTGCCATCTGCAAGCAGATACAAACCACATGAGAGAGAGGAAGATGAACGAAAAACAATAACTATTCCATTTCTGTGGTCCAAGTCATTGTCATACCAAAGTTGGTATTCCACCAGAAGACTCACTTTTTTCGAAGAGCTGTCGGCAAGAGCTTTGTGGGGCATGTATTGATTAAGAAGAAGGTTACAACAACAGAACACCACAAACCACACAACGACAACAATCAAAGAAACAAAAGCACCAACGACAGAGGAGTCTGAAGACTCACTTAAAACTATGACCGTGAAAGAAAGTGTCAGTGAAGAACATTTGACCACCATACCATCGGCAATCTTTAATTCCGGATGTATTAACAAAACAAATGCCAAGGACGTAATCACTAATCACATCCACATCTCTTACGTGGACTCTATTCTCTAGCATGATGTAACAGAGATGTTGGTTCTAGAGAAAACTTAATGGTGACATTGCTTACTCGTTTATCAAAAAAAACTAGACCAATCTAGGAGGAACTAAGTGGCTTTATATTAAGAAGAAAACAGGTGACCGTATTTGCCTCAACAAGAACTTAACCTGGGTGGTGGACATACATTCCCACCAACAAACTCAATTTGGTACTAGAGATAATAGTTTTCCAAACATCAGAACCGAACTTTTTAAGGCGAACTGCGAGAGTGGGCGGGCATCGCATTGATCACATACCCCATTTCTCTGTGGGAGTCTCACGCGCCAGGGCGTCTAGCTCCAGGAACTCCTCCAGTTTGCTCCCCACCCCAGTGTCCGAAACTGCAACAGTCCGAAACGTTTAAGCGGTAAACAAATGCTGAGGGCGCGACGCTCCTCCGGACGTAATAGTCGGAATTAAGGATGGAGCGCCGCCGCAGGCTACGTTACCGGAGACGCGCAGCGGCGGGGAGCTAGCGGGTTCGGCGGGGCGCTTGAGGGAGACCGTGAGACGGCACGGCGACTCCGACATCCGGCAGCGCTGCACCGCCCAGTATACCAGCTGAAATAGAGGCGCGGAAAATTTAGTTAGGAGGTGTAATAGTCTGGAATTGGGATCGGAAATGGGAGGGGTTCAGCGAGGGGCAGAGAGGTTTACGGAGTGGAGCAACTTCCGGTGGGGAGAGGAGGCGGACGCCATGGTGAGGTTGGGGCAGAACCCCGGGTGCTTCGGCTGGCGGAGCAGTTTCCGAAGAGGAAGCTGCGGATCGTTCGTCGAGCCGGTTGCCGGAATCCCACCGCCGTCTCGGCGCGCCCCAAACCTCGCCGCTCCGTCCGACGGAACGGACAACCAGGATGGGCCGTGATAGTCTGAACCAATTGCGGTAGATAGGCCGAGGATAAAGCCCAATGCAGAGAAAGTCGGCCCAGTCCAGTTGGCGCTGGCGAGCTCGGCTGGTCCAACCGAGGTACGGGTAGCCCAATGCCCCCAATGCATTTTCCCCTCCCTGTCCCTGGTAGTCTGGGTGTGTGTGACCTGAAACCCTAGATTCGCTGCAAGTGGACGACGAGTCGGGTTGCCGGAGCCTGCAGGCGGCGCTCCACGCGGTCCGGCCGCCGCGCATCCTTGTTCGGGTGGCGGCGCTCGTTTCTTTGTGAGACAGGCGGATTGGACTGGCGAAAGGAAGACGAGCTGGTCAACAACAGGTATGTCGTCTCCCTCCAGGAGGCAGGAGCAATGTAGTCAATGTGTTGTATCAGGGATTATTCTGATGCTGCCTCAGGTTTCAGAACTTGATCATAGAAGATGGATAATTGCACTTGAGACTCTTAACAGATTGTGTATGCCACTTTAAGATACTAGTGTGCAATATGAGGATGGTTATGTTCTTCTTAAGCAATTTACTGGCATAATGAAGAAACGATTGACATTGTTTTTTTTTCAGCTCAATAATGGATCCCAGCATGAAGCAGCTTCAAGAGGCTCTGGTTGATATTGAGACTGATGCAGAAAAGGTTCTTCTGGCTAGGCATCAGGTTCATATATGTGCTAATTTGCTATTGGCTTGCCTTGTTCATACCAGACGATTGACAGTCTCAGTATCACTCTTCTGATTTGTTAATCTCTGTTACTATCAGTTGGTGGAAAATGATAAGATAAGAAATAGTAACAGGGAGGCACTGACGGCCCTCCGGAAACAAGCTAGGACAACCAAGACTAGCGTGCCATCTCCCTTTGAGGTCATAATGAAGGAGATGGATGGAAGCTCTGGCAAGCAGCTGATAAAGGAGATATGCCCAACTTGTGGGGATCATGATCCCAAGGAACATACTTGGCTAATGTTTCCTGGATCAGACATTTTTGCCCGTGTTCCATTTCATGTGGCACACACTGTTGTGGAGAAAGGTATGCTTCAGAACCTTGCTCATGATAATCAGTGCATTGAAATAGATACATGGAGCAATCTGTTGAGACTAGCTAACAATTGCTTATATTGTTTTGTGATTGTTGTAGACCAAGAACGCCTGGATTTGGATACCAAGAAACTGCAAAGCTTTGTCAAGGAGAAATCACTTGTGATTGCCGAGAAAGGCGCCCTAGCAGGCAAATTCGGTGTTGACACTGTGAAATCTTTGGTCAGCCTTACAGACACAACTAAATCGACACGGGAGGGAGGGAAGGGGGAGGTGAAGTACCAGTTGGGTTGAGTCGTCAACTGTTCAGCCACAATATCCGTTGTTTGTTCAGTTCATCCCCTCCCCAAAGAGACTGAAGGGGATTGGGGGTGTTCTGACTCAATTACCTTCAGTGCACACCAAACTGAACAAGGCTATATGTATAGATTTCTTTTGCTTTTATATGAAACAAAATTTTGCATGGTTGTTAGCCCTGGCCAAAATTTGTTCCAAACTGATGTTGGGTTGTGCATTCTTATTTGCCGTAAGATTGTAGCCAATGTTTTCAAGTCGTTCGATTAATCGTGATTAATCACGATTACTCGTCTTTATCGCTCATGGCATTCGATTAGGAGGCCCGACTCGATTAGGTCGACCAGAAAGCTGGTTGTCCGATTAATCAATGAGAAATCACGGTTAATTGTCCGACCAGGACATGGACGACTAGTTTGTTACTCTGTTTTTTGGCTTTTTTTAACTAGGCAGACATGTGGGCTAGTGGGACTGTTAGGGACTTAGGGCTAGATAGTGCAGAAAAGAGAAGAAAACAAGTCCCACAAGTAAGTCACTAGCTAAACATGAATGCAGCCTTGATGCTTGCTTTATTGTGTATTACTATATAGTATATATAGAGGTATATATATTGGTATATGTCCCGATATAAATGGATGATTGGATGTACGACCAGGGTCGATTAATCAGCCTGGTCGACGAGTAATCGTGATTAATCTCCTGGTTGGTCCTAAGGCGAGCAGGTTCGATCAGACGACCTGAAAACATTGATTGTAGCAGTCAGTGTGTAGTTCCTGATTGGGAATCCTTGATGGGCGGGGTGTAGCCAAAGGTTCTCGATTCTGTATCAGTCATGTTTCAAACTGAAATGAAGGCGGCTGGCAAGACTTCAATATCTGATAAAAAAAAAACTTGCAATTTGAGTCTCAGCGAGAGCAAATTTATCTTCAGCTGCTGAAAATCATAGAAATGCAGGTGACATGTCTTCGTGGGAGTGTTCGTTTAGGGCGTGTTTGGAACATAGTAATTTTGCAGTTATCATTGTATGGAAATTTCGCACGAATTGTAAAAAAAAACTGCACAGCAGTAATTTTACAGGAGCCCTATAGAATTTTTCAAAAGAAAGATACAGGAATTTGAAAACTAAATTACAGAGATACTCCCCAAATAGTGCAGATGCAAGGCCGGATAGACGTGGACGTCATATGGGCCGGGCCGGTGAATCAAAAAGTACCGACCAGGTCGACTTTCTGGGACGTCATATCGTCAAGTGCTTTCTGACATGTGGGCGTGGGATATGCAGGGCCCACGTGTCAGCGTTCTGGTCGCAGAATCGCCTCTCCCTGTCCGCCGTCCGCCGGAGCACCGCCGCACCGGAACCGTCGTCGCTCACGGAGGCGTCGCCGGGGGGCGCAGCACGGTTCCGCCTCGGTGGCCGGCGGCTGCCTGGCCACAAGAAACCGTCGCTCTCCCAGCTTTGTACCGGTTCCGATCAGAATATCCGCAATTCCGCATCACGGAGAAGCCCCCGCCTCAGGAGTCACTCGTCGCCGCGATGAAGGTGGAGCTCGCCGTGCGGACCTCCCAGACGAGCAAGGCGAGGGAGGAGACCCCGCCGCCGTCCCCGTCAGCCGCTGCTGCGTCGCCCCCGGCGGAGGATGCGCCGCTCCTCCCCGATGCGGGCGTGCGGCGCCGGCCGGCTTGCGGGCGGTTCGCGCAGCGCAGCGGATCCTTCCGCCGCGAAGTCGGCCGGGCCGCCGCCGAGACCTTCCTCCTCACGAGGCTCACCCTGATCCTCCTCCGCTACCTCGGGTACGCATCAACTCCGTTTCTGTGGCTGCTAATTGCGCTTTGCTTTGCTGTGCGGTGTGCTACTTGCTTGTGTACTGCAACCTCTACATGGACTTGCACAGTTTCACTTGTGCTGTGCTTCCTCTCCTAGTATAACTACGTGCTCAATGACATTTGCAAATTTGTCTGCGCAGAAAGAATGTCGTTATTGAGAAAATGGACAATTTGTGTGACATGCCATATTTAGCTTAAATCTAAGTGATATTTTCTACATAACTTGATTGGAATTGTGCTCAGACGGCCTTTTATGAGACTATACATGCTTTTGTTCAGTTTATTGTAATAACTTGTTAAATTTATGCAGGATAGGCTACAGATGGATCCGGCAGTTCCTAGCCCTCTGCTGTTATACCCTCTTGCTGATGCCGGGTTTTATTCAAGGTTGGTGTTGCTCGAACTTTGACATTGTTTTATTATCTGCTTATTTGGTGCATTTTTGTTCTCGAAAAAGCCTGGGTGATATAGCTTGTTCAATTCAACTCATATAATGCAACTGACTGTATTACTATCTTAATGGATTTTGCTCTGCTCCAGTTGTATATTACTATTTCTTCTCTAGCCAAGTTCATAGAAGTGTTGTATATGGAGATCAGCCAAGAAACAGGTACTTCGTTTGATTCTACTACCATGTGACTAATATTTCTACTTGATAAATCATTTGGTAAGTTCTATTGCAGACTGGACCTTTATATGCCCACTAGTATGACAGGGTTAAAGCCGGTTGTGGCATTTGTGACTGGTGGAGCGTGGATCATAGGGTGAGTGGAAGTATGTGCTATCTTGAACTCCCAACCATTTTTTGATATTCTTGCTATTGCAAAGTTTGATTTTGTCTTGATTCAATGACTCTGCATATCAAATTATATATTTCTCAGGTACAAAGGGTGGGGGGCCCTTTTAGGCAGACGCTTAGCAGAAAGAGGCATCATAGTTGCATGCATTGATTACAGGTACTCTGAATGTATTTCCTATGCAGAGCAGCATAATCATTCAGGCCATATTCACTGAGGATGTAAATGCTTTGTTTTCAGAAACTTTCCTCAAGGGACTATTGGTGACATGGTAGAAGATGCTTCTCAAGGAATAGCTTTTGTCTGCAAGAATATAGCAAGTTATGGAGGTGATCCTAACAGGTTTATAACCTACCCTTGTGTACATTTTGCTTACTATCACAAAACTGAAATAGTTCTTGTTTTTTTTCCAAAATATTTATCTTCCTCAAAGAAACGCGCAGTGTATTAAAAAATTGAATGAAAAAGTATAGACCTCTGTCCTGAGATGATATATTTAAAGTATTTCTGTTCTACATATACAGGATATATCTTGTTGGACAATCAGCTGGTGCACATATTGCTGCTTGTGCTCTCTTAAATCAGGCCATTAGAGAATGCGGTGAAGGAGATACTTCCTCTTGGAGTGTATCACAGCTAAAAGCTTACTTTGGTATTTCGGGCGGGTAAAACATTAATGTCTCTTTGACTAGTATATAGCTTACAGGAAAAAAAAACTGTATGTTTTTTCTATTTGATTTTATGCATAGTGTCATTACTTTTTTTTCTAATATTTGCAGCCCTGCCAATTAGAGTAGGTTTCTGGCTGCAATCTATATGTCATTGCCGAGTGGAGAGATTATATGACTACTCTAGATTCAGTTGATGAATTTAGCCTTTGCAGCAGTGAGTGGGATGACAACTTACAAGAACCTTCTATATTATGTTTAGGTATCAATCGAGTTTTGAAAGACAACATAAATTATGGAGCCTTTTACACCCTTTGTCCCTTTTTAAGTGTCGCTATATGGTATTCATGTTGATAAAACTTTCTTAAGTTTGACTAGGTTTGTAGAAAATATTAACAACATTTGTATCTCCAAATGAGTTTATTATGAAAATAGATTCAACGATCTACTAATTATGCACCGTAAATATTAATACTTTATTGTATATATTTGGTCAAAGTTGAGTATGTTTGACTTCTCGGGAGAGAACAACCCTTAAAAAGGGATGGAGGGAGTAGCACTGTACTTTAGCATTTATTTGTGTGCTGCTCATTAGATTCAATAGGAGACAGTGTTCTGTACAGGCCAATACAGAGTGAATTGTGGGGGGAAATGGATCAATTGCAACGGGCTTGAACTTTTGTGTATGATCTCTACAGGTACAACCTCCTTAACTTGGTTGATCATTTCCATAGACGCGGTCTTTACCGGTCCATCTTTCTCAGGTTCACTGTTAGTATATTTGTTAATGTCTTCTATATAAAATCGTGGTCTTGTGAGTGTATTGTGACTTTATTTTGATCATATTTTTCCAGTATTATGGAAGGTGAAGAATCACTCCAGAAATTCTCTCCACAATTGATGATTATGCAATCATCTGCTAGGTCTGCAGTTTCTTTATTGCCTCATATCATCCTTTTCCACGGGACAAGTGATTATTCAATACCTTCAGCTGAAAGGTATGTCACAAATTTTATAGTTAATTAACATCAGGTGCATGTTAAATTCATATTCTTGCTGTTTTATATGGTTCCTGGTACTGATAGTATACTAAATAAAATAAAAATGGCAACATCTGTGTGTGCGAACAGTAGAGATAGAGGACAATTTACTGGTTAGCTCTTGTTTCTTATGTTTGGCCCACTTTGATGTGCTTTTCAATTTATTGTTTGGAATTACTTTAATATGTAAACCTTCTTCACAAGGTTGTAGAAACACTATACTTATTTGATGACTAATCCAAAAATGCAGCCAAGCACTCATTGATGCTTTACAACAGCAAGGTGCAAAAGCAGATTTGTTTCTGTATGAAGGGAAGACGCATACTGATTTGTTCCTTCAGGTAGTCATTGTACCAAAAGTGCTATTTGGGTTTTCTTTGTTTTCTGATTCAATAAGAATTTTGAAGAAAGCTCAGTCTCGTGGAAGACCCCCTCCTTTTCTTGTCCCAAGTGATTGTAAATCAATTCATCAAGCGTAAAAGTGTTTTTCAGTAATTAATTAATGATGTGCGCAGGATCCTCTTCGGGGTGGCAGAGATAAAATGCTCGAAGAGATCGCCAGTGTGATACACAGTGAAGATCCAGATGTTTCTGCCCAGCACCTCGTTGTGCCTGTTGCAAGGCGTCTTGTTCCTGAGTTCATGCTGAAGCTTGCTGGGAGAGTAAGCCCTTTCTGAAGGTGCTAGTTTGATTGCAACAGTGGCCAGATAGAACTGTAAAATTATGTACATTAGGGGAAGGCAATCTGACGCGAAATGGATCCTGCAATCAGGAATATTCGTTCTTCTGAGGAAACGGGCAGGAAAATTCTGTCGCTCCCTGGTCAGCTACTCAACTCCCATCTTGAGCCCTTCCTGCGTTGAGAAGTTAGAGCCCTTCCTGTGTTCATGGACTAAGATGTATCTCGTTGCTCTGTATTGGTTGTGTACACTACAGATCGCCCCTAAGAATTTTGCCATTTTTATTGTTGTAAAACTTGTAATGTACAGCTCATTATGCTCTTTTTAACACGAGTGTGCAAGTGTCACAGAAATATTTAATACAGTGTGGCAAGTGAAAAAGGTAATATATCATAGGGGCTTGCTAAAATTGAGGTGCCTGATTTTTTTAGTTTACTTCAGACAACGGTTATTGTACATATCTTACACTGAAATTGTAGATTTTGTTCATTACAATTTATAGACAAAACCAAAAACCTGATTTATGTTGACGCAAAAATAATTAACAATTATTTTTTTAGAGTTCAAGGGCAAACGTCCTGGCCTTTCAATTAAAATCAAAAGACCAACAATCTTTTACAGCGCAGAGTTAGCCCATAACACGCCCTCCTGGGCTGGGCAATTTAGGGCAGTTCAACGATTTAACAAAAACAGTAACAGCAAAACACTCTTCCTTACTTAGCCATCTCATGCCAGAAAACAAACTAGATACCATCCATAGTGTGATTCAGCATGTTCCACCACGCCACCTTCCTCTTCAGAGCAGATTCAGCAAAACCAGACAGATCTTCTTCCCAGCCATCAACTTGATCGTCACTTCTATGAAATTTCAAGCAGTGTCTTGGTCCTCCCGAGGTAGCCAGAATGTCATTCTTGATGTTTGATCTTGTTGATGCATTCCAACAAATTGCTCTTGTTGTCGACTGGACAGAGAACCATCCAGTTTTGGAGAAGACCAATAATCCTGAAAAGAAGCATTTCCATACTTCTCCATCCAATATTCTGAAAACAAATGTCATTTCTAAGTTTCCAAATAGCCCATATGACAGCCGAAGAGACTATATTAACAATGCAGAATCTTTTATGGCTTAGCCAGTATTTACCAATACCTAAAAAATTCTCTCCTACCTCATAACCCAAAGCTTCTGAAATATACTTCCAACATTGTTTAGCTACAGCACAATCAAAAAACAGATGCTGAATAGTTTCCTTCTTTGTACAAAAAAGGCAAGATTCATCCTTTACTTTACGTCTTTTAGCTAGATTATCTCTAGTTAACGCCCTATTATTTATAACTAACCAAAGAAAGAAATGGACTCTAGGTGGGATTTTAATACCCCAAACTGCTGATACATGGACCGGTTTAATCCCTCTAAAGTTGATAATTTTATATAGAGATTGAGAGGAGTACACACCATTAGAGGAAAACTGCCAAAGTAACTCATCCTCCTCCTCTGATAACTGTATTGAGGCAACTAGTTCCACTACTTCTAGCCAACTTTGATAAAGAATATCAGAAACATTTCTACGAAAGGTGCACTTTAAGTTGACACCATCCCATAGCTCAGCTATAGTTTTTCCTTTCTCATTGACTATCCTATAAAGAGGGAAGAACTGAATAGCTAAACTAGAGGAACCAAGCCAGTTATCTTCCCATAGTCTAATTTTGCGACCATTTCCAACTTTCCACCTATACCCCATTTTTGCTGCCTGAGCAACCCACATGACTCCCTTAAAGAAAGCAGACGCTCCCACCGTATCAGACTGAAAAAAGTTAGGATGAGCAGTATTATACTTGAAGTCTATCAACTCTCTCCAGAGTTTACCCTTATCAGTTTTATATCTCTTAATCCAAGAAGCAAGTAAACTAATATTAAGGTCTCGAAGGTTAGGAAGACCTAGCCCACCATAGTCTTTCAACATAGACACTAAATCCCAATTAGCTAAATGGTACTTATGGCTTTCAGCACTATCATTCCAGAGATAGTTTCCCATATGGGTATTAAGAATCTTGATAGCCCACTTTGGGAACTTGATAAAGGATAAGAGATAGACAGGAATACTTGAGAGGCAGCTTTTGATTAAAGTTGCTCTAGCAGCTAGAGAAAGTAATTTTCCTCTCCATCCAGCTATCTTTCCCAAAATTTTATCTACCAAGGGCTGAATATCTTCCCTAGTTAGAATGTCATAATGGAGAGGGACACCCAAATACTTAATAGGAAAGGATCCTAACGGACATGAGACAACATGAGCCAAATTGTGTGCCTCCTCATCATCCAGATTCAAAGGGACTAGTTCACTTTTATGGAAATTAATTCTCATCCCTGACACCTGTTCAAACCACATTAGAACCCATTTTAAATTCAACAAGACTGACCTCTCTGCTTTAGCGAATAAAATAGTGTCATCAGCATATTGCAAAGACACTATACCTCCAGGTTTAAACTCACTAAGCAGGCCTGAAATCAAACCTCTACTTGTGGCTTTAGCTAACATCTTTGATAACCCATCTCCTACCAGGTTAAAAAGGAAAGGGGATAAAGGGTCTCCTTGTCTGAGCCCTTTTCCCGCCTTAAAATAAGGACTATCTTCCCCATTGAGCAAAATGCTTATAGAGCCTCCCCTAACTATTTGTTGAATCCAGCTAATAACTTTTGGACTAAAATTTCTAGCCTGCAAAAGCTCAAAGAGGAAGGACCAACTCACTCTATCATAAGCTTTCTCATAATCTAGCTTGAGAACCACTCCTAGCTCTCCAGTTTTATTGATGCTATGGACAATTTCATGAGCTGTCACTACACTCTCAAGAATGTATCTTCCTTTAATAAAGGCTGATTGGTTAGGAGCCACAATTCTCTGAACAATATTACTAAGTCTCAAAGTGAGGATTTTAGAAAAGATCTTAAAGCTACAGTTCAGAAGACTTATAGGTCTAAACTGTTTCATGTTAGTGGCCTCTCCCACTTTTGGAATTAAAGTAACCAAAGCACAATTCAACCTATACAGATCCAGGGCACCTCTGTGAAAGTCATCAAACATACCTACTAAATCTGTTTTAACGAGGTCCCAAAACTTATGATAAAAAAGGAAGGGGAGACCATCTGGACCGGGAGCACCCTCAGCATAGCTGTCGGTGGTACAAAAAAGGGGTACCCCCAATTAACGCAAACACGCGAACGCTCTATCCCCGCCTCGTCCGAGCCCTCCCAGCCAGGCCTCGGGCGCCTCCGCCTTGTCCGAGCCCTCCCAGCCAGGCCTCGGGCGAAACGCTTTATCTCC
This sequence comes from Coix lacryma-jobi var. lacryma-jobi, assembly GCA_009763385.1. Classification (NCBI taxonomy): domain Eukaryota; kingdom Viridiplantae; phylum Streptophyta; class Magnoliopsida; order Poales; family Poaceae; genus Coix; species Coix lacryma-jobi. Next base: position 3,292,775 of record CM019824.1, read on the forward strand.
GTCTCGTCCGAGCCCTCCCAGCCAGGCCTCGGGCGAACCGCTCTATCCCCGCCTCGTCCGAGCCCTCCCAGCCAGGCCTCGGGCGAACCGCTTTATCTCCGTCTCGCCCGAGCCCTCCCAGCCAGGCCTCGGGCGAACGCGCTCCCACACCTCGAGCCTTAACGCACGGACCTCGAGCTGTACAGACAGCCGTACCAGCCCATACCACGCATTTAACGCCCTCACCTACTCCGGTCATGTCCACTAGTGCACGGCGTGTACCACAGTAACTCGGTGTAAAGGTCAAGTCTCGTTTTCACCACAAGCATGGGCAAAAGGGCACCAGTGCAGCACTGTTCGGCCATGCCGGGCACTGTAACCCCTCGAGGCCGGTTACGCGCCCCTCGAGCCAGGCACTGTCACCCCTCGAGGTCGGCTACGCGCCCCACGAGCCCTGCACTATAACACCTCGAGGCCGGCTCCGCGCCCCTCGAGCCCCCGTGGCACCACCTCGAGGCCGGCTCCGCGCCCTTCGAGCCCTAACTACTTTCGTGCTGTTGGGGGACAGGTACCCCAAGACTCGGAGGGACCTCACCGCGTACTGTACATTCCGGGATGGGTGCTGTACGGCTCCCGCCTTGTCGCGCCCCCACGTCCGCGCCCGGGATGGAAGCCACGACTCAAGGACGCCTCAACAGCGACGATCACATCGGCTCCAGTGGCCCCGACAAGACAGGGTTCCTACCCTTCTCCGTATGGGGCACCATGCGCCCCGACACCTGTAATACTTTTTGTAAACCCTGGCCTCCCCTTGCTCTATAAAAGGGGACGCTAGGGCCCTCATCCAGGAGGACTCCGAGAGGCAACCCCGAGAGACAACGCGTCAATCTACACACAACGCACGAGTCCGGGTTCCGGTCCACGCTCACTGAGCTTGTATTCGCCCCTGTACAAGCACTTAGGTGCAAGTAATACAAGAACCTCCTCCCCCCGCTGGACGTAGGGTTTTCTTTGCCCGAACCAGGATAAATCCTTGTGTCATCTTGCATCACCATCCAGGAAGAGAGCACGCGATCACATTACTCGTTGGTGTTATACCCCCGGGTTCGAAACACCGACAGTTGGCGCGCCAGGTAGGGGCTTCGCGTGTCCGAGCCGATTTCTCGTTGACTCCTGGATGGCTTCATCTCCTTTTCCGTTCTCGGCTGGTGCCGTCGTCTGGTTCGGGAGCCTCGAGTTCCTGGCCACCGGCAACAGCAACGAGCTGACTCTGCTCTCCACGGAGGGCCTGGGCGGAGTGCGTGTCACGCCACCCCGCGCGGGGGGCGTGACGCGTCGCCCACACCACCACACGTCGCCACGTCGCGAGCGGCGCCATCGTCACCGTCGTCGTCGGGCACAGGCGGTGCCCGCGGCAAACACCTACGCCCCCGTAGCCGGTGCAGGGGCCCCAAGGGGAAACCCGCCCGGCGCACGGCCGGAGACCTCCAGGGCGCACTCACGCCCGCCTAGCGACTTCGCGTTCATCATGCGTACGAACCAGGAGCCAGGCCAGAGGCCTCCAAGCCGTGCGCTGTCGACACAGCTCAGCCTCCTCCCGCGCGGGTCGCACCGCGCTCGACGCCAGCGGTTCCCGATCGGCCTCGACGACTCTGCGGCTGTGTTCACCCACCGCCTCGACGAGCGCTATCAGGACCAGACGGAGGTGGACCGGGAGCAGCGTCCGGGCGCGCTGCTGCGGGCCATGGCCAGCCTGGAAATCGTCCACCCCGCGTGCGTCGACAGCGACTTCTTGCGACCCCTCGAGCCACCTCGGCGAGCCACCATCGGAGAATGGTACCGCAAGTTGCGGTCCCAGCATCGGCCATGGCGGCGTGCCGACAACAACTCCGACTCCGACGAATACGACTACCACGACCCCGACCTCTGGGACCCCACCAGGGAGTGCTACCAACTCGAGGGAGTCGTATGCGATACCGAGGACGAAGGCGACGACGACCGGCCGGCTCTCGACCTAGAGGGACCTAGCGACGTGGCCGCGGCAGGCGGATCACGCGTTCTAGGGAGGGACGAGCCTCCAGCACCGGTTGTGCCGCCTAAGCACGACGGTGGCCGGGCGGCGCAACTCGCTCAAGTACAAGAGGCAATCACCAAAGCCGAGGAAGAACGGCGACACCTGTTGCAGCTCCGGCAAACCCTGATGCAAGAACCACCCCAACCACGAGGAGCCGGAGCTCGAGGCCGGGCTCGAGAGGTCCACCGGCAGATCCTCGAGGGCGGGGCACCAGCACGCCCCGAGGTATGCTTCCCGAGAGCCGGGCAGAACGTGGTCGCAGCCGCCATGTTGCTCCGCGATCTACCCGCCGTCTCCAACCCAGACGCCAGGCGCATGCTTGGAGAAATGAAGGGCCTCCTCGAGACAGCCGCTGTGCAGCAGGCCGAGAGCTCAGCGTCGCGGCGGCGCGGAGCGGCCTCGGGGAAACCGACAGATGCGCCCCGCAACGAGCGCGAGGCATCCGTCCACCAGCCGGACGCCTCTCGAGCTAGGCCAGTCCGCGAACGGATCATCGACAACCGGCCACCTCGAGACCTCAATGACGCCCGCCACGACATCAACCGACGACGCAAGGATAAGGGGGCCCAAGAGCGTGGCTATAGCGCTCATCGAGGGGGACGCTACGACAGTGATGAGGACCGGCAAGCCCTCGAGCCCCCGGGCCCCAGGGTCTTCAGCCGGGCCATCCGCAGCTCAACCCTCCCCGACCGCTTCCGCCCGCCGTCCAACATCGTGAAGTATGACGGGGAGGTCGAGCCCAAGCTCTGGCTCTCGGACTTCCGCCTTGGCTGCCAACTAGGCGGAGCGAAGAACGACGACCGCGTGATCATACGTCAACTCCCTCTTTACCTCTCGGACACCGCCCGCCGGTGGCTCGAGGGGCTCCCGCCGGATCGGATCCATGACTGGATCGACCTAGTCAGGGTCTTCGACGGGAACTTCAAGGGGACCTGCGTGCGTCCGGGCAACCCCTGGGACCTACGGCGTTGCAGGCAGGCGACGGACGAGCCCATCCGCGACTTTGCTCGACGGTTCTCGAAGCAGCGTCTCGAGCTCCCTCACGTGCCGGACGAGGACGTCATCTCAGCGTTCCTCGCGGGCACGACATGCCAAGAGCTTGTTCATGAGCTAGGACGCTACCGTCCCGGGACGGTCGAGGACCTGATGGATCGCGTCACCAGCTTTGCTTCGGGCGACGAAGCAGTGGGAGCCTTCTTTGGCCGTTCCACGGACAAAGGCAAGGCGGTGATCGCGCCGGAGGGCTCCAACAAGGGCAACGACGCCAAGAACGACGGCAATGACGGCAACAAAAAGAAGAAAAACAAGCGCAAGGGCCAGAAGGCGAAGCATGACGCCGATGGCGACGACGACAAAGAGGTGCTCGCAGGCGCCCTCGAGCCTAAGAAGCCCCGAGGCCCCCCCGACGGGGCTGTTTTCGATCAGATGCTCGAGGATACCTGCACCTACCACAGGGGCCCCGTAAACCACAAGCTGAAAGACTGCCGACTGATGAAGGGCTACTACTCCAGGCTCGGCGATAAAAGGGAAGACACGCCTAAGGGCAAGGATACCGATCGACGCGGCGGCAGGAACGCAGACGGCGACTTCCCCCCGGTGCGCGACTGCTACATGATCTACGGGGGGCCGACCGTCGGGCTCTCAGCTCGAGAAAGAAAGAAGGAGCGCCGAGAAATCTTTTCGCTTGGCCACGACGGCCCCCGGTACCTTGACTGGTCCGATGCGTCAATCACGTTCGACCGTGACGACCATCCGGACTGTGTCATAAACCCGGGGGCCTACCCCCTCGTCGTCGACCCCGTCATAGTCGACGTTCGGTTCTCTAAGGTGTTGATGGATGGGGGCTCGAGCCTCAACATCATATACCTCGAGACCCTCGACCTCCTGGGGATTTCAGAGGGACAGCTCCGACCCAGCGTCGGGGGGTTCCACGGAGTAGTGCCAGGAAAGAAGGCCCACCCCCTCGGGCGCATCGACCTGCCGGTTTACTTCGGCACGCCGGCAAACTTCCGCCAGGAAACGCTCACCTTCGAGGTGGTCGGCTTCCAAGGGACCTACCATGCCATCATCGGCCGGCCAGGCTACGCCAAGTTCATGGCGATTCCTAACTACACGTACTTGAAGCTCAAGATGCCGGGGCCAAAAGGGGTCATCACCGTTGACACCTCCTACGAGCACGCATACCACTGCGACGTGGAGTGCGTCGAGCGGGGGGAGGCCAACGTCCACCTCGACTCGCTCGAGGCCTTGGCAGCTCTGGCCACCGAGGGGGCCCCAGAAGCAAAGCGTCACGCCGGCACCTTCGAGCCGGCCGAGCACACCAAGCAAATACCCGTCGACCCGACCACGGCCAACGGCAAGACGCTGACCATCAGTACCAGCCTCGAGCCCAAATAGGAAGCAGTGCTCGTCGACTTTCTCCGCGCGAACATCGACATGTTTGCGTGGAACCCCTCGGACATGTCGGGCATACCGAGGGAAGTCGCCGAGCACGCCTTGGAGATCCAGGCCGGGTCCAGACCGGTGAAGCAACGCCTGCGCCGCTTCGACGAGGAAAAGCGCAGGATCATCGGCGAGGAGGTGCACAAGCTTTTGGCGGCCGGATTCATCAAGGAGGTACTTTACCCAGAGTGGCTAGCTAACCCTGTACTAGTTAGGAAAAAGAATGGAAAAATGCGGATGTGTGTGGATTACACTGGTCTGAATAAAGCATGCCCAAAAGTTCCATTTCCTTTACCTAGAATTGATCAGATCGTCGATTCTACCGCTGGGTGCGAAGTGCTTTCGTTCCTTGATGCGTATTCCGGCTACCACCAAATTAGGATGAGAAAATCCGATGAGCTCGCAACCTCTTTTATCACGCCATTTGGTATGTACTGCTATGTTACGATGCCCTTCGGCCTTCGAAACGCCGGGGCAACGTACCAACGATGTATGCAGCACATCTTTGGCAAGCACATAGGCAAGACCGTCGAGGCCTACGTCGATGACATCGTGGTTAAAACCAAAAAAGTAGGGAACCTCATCAGCGACCTCGAGACCACGTTCGAGTGCCTCCGGGCCAAGAATGTGAAGCTCAACCCCGAGAAGTGTGTCTTTGGTGTGCCTCGAGGCATGCTACTTGGCTACATCGTCTCGCAACGGGGGATCGAGGCAAACCCTGAAAAAATCTCAGCAGTCACGAGGATGGGCCCGATTCGTGACCTCAAGGGCGTACAGAAGGTAACAGGCTGTCTAGCCGCTCTCAGCAGATTCGTCTCGAGGCTGGGAGAAAAAGCACTACCCCTCTACCGCCTACTAAAAAGACAGAACACTTTGCGTGGACCGCCGAAGCCGAGGAGGCCTTAACCAAGTTGAAGGGGCTGCTGACGTGCGCACCAATTCTCGTGCCCCCACGACCAGCCGAAGGTGACGGTTCCCCCGAGCCTCTCCTCCTCTATGTGGCCGCAACCACTCAGGTGGTTAGCGCGGTCATAGCCGTCGAGAGGCACGAGGAGGGCCATACGTTGCCGGTCCAGCGGCCGGTATACTTCACCAGTGAGGTACTCTCCGAGGCCAAGGTCCGGTACCCGCACATTCAAAAGCTGCTCTACGGCATCATCGTCACCAGGCGCAAGCTCCAGCACTACTTCCTCGCTCATCCCGTAACGGTGGTGTCATCCTTCCCCCTCGGAGAAATCGTCAACAATCGGGAGGCCACGGGGCGCATCGCCAAGTGGTCCGCCGAACTGATGGGGGAGACCATCACCTATGCCCCGCGAAAGGCCATCAAGTCGCAAGCATTGGCGGACTTCGTTGCTGAATGGACCGACACTCAACTCCCCCCGGCGCAGATTCAGGCCGAACTCTGGACCATGTACTTCGACGGATCTCTCACGAAGACGGGGGCGGGAGCAGGCCTGCTCTTCATCTCGCCCCTCGGAGTGCACATGCGCTACCTGCTACGCTTGCACTTCCCCGCCTCCAACAACGTCGCCGAGTATGAGGCCCTCGTCAATGGGCTGCGCATCGCCCTCGAGCTCGGGGTCCGACGCCTCGACGCCCGAGGAGACTCGCAGCTCGTCGTCAACCAGGTTATGAAGGCTTCAAGCTGCATCGATCCCAAGATGGAGGCATACTGCGGGGAGGTACGCAAGCTGGAAGACAAGTTTTACGGCCTCGAGCTCAATCACGTCGCTCGGAAATACAACGAGGCCGCAGACGAGCTGGCAAAGTTGGCGTCCACGCGCGGCACGGTACCGCCAGACGTCTTCTCGAGGGACGTCTTCGAGCCATCCGTCGAAATCGACCCGGGGGCTGGCCCTTCGACGCCACCCCTCGAGCAGGACACGGGGGCTCGACTCTCAACGCCACCCCTCGAGAAGGACCCCTCGACGCCCGCAGAAGCGATGCAGGTCGACGCGCACGCCCCTTCGTCATCACGGCCCCTCGACTGGCGGACGCCCTACCTCGACTACCTGACGCGAGGCGAGCTACCAGAGGACAAGACGGAGGCCCGACGTATCGCTCGAAGGGCCAAGACCTACGTCGTCTACGGCGACGAACGGGAGCTATACCGACGAAGTCCGACTGGGATCCTCCAACGCTGCATCCCGCTCGAGGAAGGGCGCAAGCTCCTCGACGACATGCACTCGGGGGCTTGCGGCCACCACGCGGCGCCGAGGGCCCTGGTTGGCAACGCCTTCCGACAAGGCTTCTATTGGCCGACCGCCATTGGGGATGCCAAGCGTTTGGTCCGAGCATGCCATGGGTGTCAATTCTACGCCAAGCAAACGCACCAACCCGCACACGCCCTGCAGATGATCCCAATCACTTGGCCATTTGCCGTTTGGGGGCTCGACCTCGTGGGTCCCCTCAGAAGGACAAGTGGAGGGTACACGCACATGCTCGTGGCCGTCGACAAGTTCACCAAGTGGATCGAGGCTAAGCCGATAGGAGACCCCACCTCAGAGAAGGCTGTCGATTTTATCGCCAACATCATGTACCGGTTCGGGGTGCCAAATGTCATCATCACCGACAATGGCACCCAATTTACGGGCAAAAAGTTCACCAACTTCTGCGACGACAACAACATTCGCGTGACATGGGCCTCGGTCGCGTACCCCCAATGCAACGGGCAGGTCGAGCGCGCCAACGGCATGATACTCCATGGGCTGAAGCCAAGGCTGTTCAAAACCCTCAAGAATTTCGGAAAGGGGTGGGCTACAGAACTCCCCTCGGTGCTGTGGGGCCTCAGGACTACGCCGAGTCGAGCCACCGGGTTCACTCCGTTTTTCCTAACCTACGGCGCCGAGGCCGTCTTACCTACGGACCTCGAGTACGGCTCGCCTCGACTTCGAGCCTACAACGAGCAAACCAGCGACGAAAGGCTCGCCAACGCCAAGGACCAGCTCGAGGAGGCTCGAGACGTGGCGCTCATCAACTCTGCACGCTACCAGCAAACACTTCGACGCTACCACGACAAGCACGTGCGCAAAAGGGACCTGGCGGTGGGGGACCTCGTGCTTCGACGGCTGCAAGATAATCGAGGGCGCCATAAACTCACCCCTCCGTGGGAAGGCCCATACACCGTGGCTGAGGTGCTCAAGCCAGGCACATACAAGCTCTACGACGACCAAGGCAGGATCCTGACAAACGCGTGGAACATATCTCAGCTACGTCGCTTCTACCCTTAAGGCCCTCGAGGCCCTGTTCATTTCATTACCTTGTACAAACACGTTGAATATGAATGGGCCAGCTCGTGCTCCATCTTTCATGTTCCTTAGCAACTCAAGGTAGCCTCGACCCTGCCTAGCTCAGGGTCGAGCCTCCCTCGGGGGCTGACAAGGGGGTAAACGCCCCCCCCCCAGACTCCGGAAAAAACGCGTGTTTTCTTTTCAAAAATTTGACCCTCGTCTCGACTCGCGCCTCGAACGAACTAGCGACGTCTAAATCCTTTAGTACCTCGAGCCCCAAGGTCGGGGGGCGTCGACGTAGACGGCCGCCTACGCCCCCGGGCTACGGTATCCTACCTACGCCTCCCCTCGAGGGGCTCGTGACGTACTAAAGGAACACAGACTAAGTTAGCAGAAACTCGAGCTCACGACAAAGAGAAGCGGTCAGACGCATTTGAAAAGAAAACAACTCTTTCCATAAACAAATCACATATACATTCGGGTCTCGACATACCCTCATTTGTTTCACAGAATTCTTACAAGGGCCTCGACGCCCAAATTTGGCACGCAGGCCTCAGTCTTCGTCGGTGCGGTACTCCTCCTCGAGGTCCACGACGGCAGGCTCGACTTCGACGCCCGAGCTCGAAGGAGGAGGGCTCCCGACACCGCTGCTGGCGTCGGGAGGCAGCACTTCCTCCTCGAAGATCTTCGCGAGCGACGTCCCCGGCCTCTCCATCTTCTCCAAAATTTTGTCAACTCGGCGGTTGTTCCACTCCTCATCCTTCCCCTCGATCTCGATGAAGCCATTCGCGACAACATGGACCGGGAAGCGGAAACCGGGAGCGAACAACCGCGAGTGTCTGCTTGACGCCGTGATGGAGAGCTTGCCGGACACGGTCCCGTGCGGCTTGCGTCGAAGAAGCACAAGGCGTCGACCAAGGCATCGCCCCGAGCCACTGCACCTTCCGCCGCGGCAACAGGAGGAGCACCCCACATGGGGCCGAGCCGTTCGATCGAGGAGCGAGCCCGCTCCGCCACCATCGTCTCGTCTTGGAGCTGGTCCAAGAGAGCCTGGTTCGTCTCGCGGAGCTCCTCGATCGTCTTCTCGACCCCTGCGCAACAAACAAGGAAGAGTGAGCCTGCGGCGTAACAAAGAACTTCGAGAGCCAAACAGACAAGGTGTAAGCCTCACCGTCGCAGTGTTGCCCCAGTGCGGCGAGGTCGCCAGCCAAGCCCTCAGCACGCTGCTCCAGCCTGCGGTTCTCGGCCAGCGTAAGGAGGCCTCTCGGACCTAAGGTCCTCGATCAGCCGGCCCGCCTCCACCAGGGCCAGATCCTTCCGGATCACCTCTTGCCGCGACGCCTCCGCCGCGGACCGGGCGGTGGCGGCTTCGTTCTGGGCAGCGGCGGCCTCCGCTACCATGGCGTCCGCTGTGGCTCGGGCGGCAACGGCTTCGCTCCGAGCGTCGGCGGCCTCCTTCTCCCGCCTCCACCCTCGCGGACCGGGGGTGGCGGCTTCGTTCTGGGCAGCGGCGGCCTCCGCTACCATGGCGTCCGCTGTGGCTCGGGCGGCAACGGCTTCGCTCCGAGCGTCGGCGGCCTCCTTCTCCGACGCCTCCGCCGCGGCCGAGGCAGTGGCGGCCTCCCTCTTAGCTTGGGCGGCCTCGTCACGAGCCGCCTGGACCTCCGCCTCCGCCGCACGAAGTCGGTCCGCCATCCGAGCGTTCCGGCCCAGTTCGGCGCGGAGCCCCTCGAGCTCCCCCTCCGCCCTCGCGAGGGCAGCCACCACCTGCGCGGACTTCTCCATCTGCTCCGACAGAGCCCGCTCCGCCTCCGCCATGAGCTCAGCCACCTCCCTGAAGATGGCTCGCGCCTCCCGCGGAGCCCCCTGCCGAGCCAAGGGCTCGACAGGGCCCGTGTGCCATCCGGCTCGGCGCATCAGCACGCAGGAGCTCGAGCTGCAGCGTGTGGCTCGAGTCTTCCGGCCCTTGGTCGGCTTGGACGGCGCCTCGGACGCCCCCTCCGGCGCGGGGGCCTCGACTGAAGACGGCGCCTTCTCCAGCTCTTCTAAGAGCTCCTCCACCGTGGGCGTCCTCGCCCCCGACACCTCCTCGGCGTTCTCCCGCTCCGGGGGTGCAAGAGGCTCCGGCGGAGGGGGGTCTTGACCAGCGGGTCGGCTCGTGGCGTCTGGGGCCCCAAGGCCCTTAACCGCCTCGGCCTCGAGCTCCTCCGAGGCCGCCCTTGCCTCCGGCGCACCCCCCGGGGCGGCCGTCGTAGCCGGGGGAGAAGTGGTCCCTTCGGAAGGCGCCACCAAAGGAGGAGGGATCGGAGCCGTGACGGACGCAGTCACGGCAGGCTCGACGGCAGGAGTTGAGGGCCCTGCTTTAGACGAAAACAACATCGTGAGGACCAAAAAAGATTTCGACCCCCGCAGTCGGCGCCGCCAGCCTCACCAAGATCCACTGCGGCCATCTGACGCCCTCGAGCCATAGCCGCTCGAGCCTTCGCCAGCCAGGCCGCCTCACCGGCAGAAGAAGGGCCCATACCTCGAAGGGCCCGGACATCTGCGGAGCTCGAAGTCTTGGCCCGCTTGGACGCCGCGAGCCCAGCCTCCTGCCGAGTGCGCTTCTCCCTGGAAACCCCAGAGACAGCATGTATCATCAAAGGAAAGAAAGGCAAATCCTCACTACCTCCGAATTAAAACACCACTCACCCAAAACGACGGCTGAGCTTTTTTCCCGAGTCGCCAGACCCGCTCGGGGGTCTCGAGCCCGACCCTTGGCTCGAGCCACGCACCTGGGCCGTTTCCCCGTGGCTCGGGAGGGAAGGCTCCCGGTGCCTCCTGTGGCTCGACCCCGACGGGCGCCATCCCTGGGTCTCTCGCTCCGGGAGGGGACCTAGTCTCCGTCGAGCTGCCGTCTCGGCGCCTCTCTCGACGCGGGCTCCGGGACCTACTCCGAAGCTCGACGCGACGATCGCGCCTCCCCGCATCTGCCTCCCTCTCCTGACGTGGGTGCGGCGACGGACTCCGAGGCCGCTCGCGGCCACCATCACGAGACGACATAGGCTCCTCCCACGACGCTCATGGTGGCGGGGGCTCGACGCCCCATCGTGCTGTCCGCTCCTTCGGGGCTCGAAGCACTCCGACGCTTCGCGACGGGCGGGCTCAGGTCCCTCTCGACGCGAGGGCCAGCCCTCGAGGGCCGGCCCCTCTCGGGAACCCCCGCCTGGGTCGACGCCGACGTCGACTCCTTCTGCGCCGCGTCGACAGCGCTCCTGGTCCGCGGCTTCCTCACGAGCGGCGCGTCCGGCGCGGAGCTCGAAGTCCCCTGGGCTTCGAGCGAAGCCTGGCTCGGCGCGGCCCTCCGCGACTGCGCCCGCGCGATCCCTTCGCCGGGGGGACCTCCAAGACTTCCTCCTGCACAAAGGAGGGGTCAGCCCCGACGCCGAAGACCCCCGCACGTCTCAAACGCGCGTCCATCCCCTCGTCATCATCCTCATCCTCGTCATCGCTCTCCTCCTCCGAGCCCGAGGAGCTCAGCTCTGGGGACTCGTCTCCAGGCTGGCGGTTGCGGCGAGCCTTCGCCAGCCTCTGCTCCCGAGCCGAGCGACGCAAGTTTTTGATTTTCTTTCTTCTTTTCGGCGTCCTTGCTCTCCTTGTCTTTTTGAGCAGAAAGGCGCCTCACCTGGGTATCCGCGGCGTCCTCCCTCACCGGAGGCCTCGACGCGCGAAAGGTAAACGCCCCCTGCGAGAACGAACAGATAAGGAAATTACGGGAAGAAAGAGGAAAGGAGGGGCTCGAGGGCAACCGGCTCGAGGAAACTTACCAGGTCAGGACACCCCGTGGCGGGTGCCATGGCGATCAGGTTGGCTTCCTCGGGACGGAACGTCCCTTGGATCGTGATCGACACCCGGGAGACGGCTTCATTCCGGGACAGCCCGACCTCCGCCAACCTCGAGCGCTTCAACCCCTCGAGTGAGGCCTTAGGCCCCATCTCGAACATGAGGAGGGGACGCTCCGCCAGCGGAAGGACCCTCCGCTGGTGGAACGCCCAGATGACCGCCGCGACGGTCAGCCCCTTCTCCTCCACCAACTCCTTCATCGCCTTCATCAGCGGCACCAGGTGGCGCTGCCTGTCCGACGCGACGCCCCAGGTCCACTTCTCTGGGCGACGGGTGAGAATGCCGCCGGTATACTGCGGAAAGAGGCCACCTTCGTTCCGCAAGTAGAACCAGTGGTCGTCCCACCCCGCCTGGTTAGAAGAAAGCTTGTAGCGCAGGTACTCGCGGGACGCCGGCCGACGTGGTCCAGTCCTCGCGGTGATGGCCAAGGAGCCCATACGCACGAACCGCCTCCCGCCGGACTTCGAGGCCTTGACGAAGAGCTCGCCCCGGAAGAGGTGGACGAACATCTCCCAGTGCGGCTCCATCTTCAAATATCCCTCGCACACCGCGGCGAAGATGGCGGCGTGCGAGATTGAGTTGGGGGAGAAGTGGTGCAGCTCCGCCTCGAAGTGGTGGGTAAGCGCCCGCATGAAGCGACTCGGCGGAACACCGAGCCCCATACGATGGTAGCGAGTAAAGCTCACCACGTACCCCTCCGGCGGGTGCGGCTCACGGTGGTCCGCCGATGGAAGAATCCACCACGCCGGCCCCGCCTCCGGGTTGGGGCGGAGGAGCCCACGCCCCACCAGCGTCTCCAACTCCTCCTGCGTCGTCTTCGATGGGCTCCAATCCTCAGGCGGCAGCACTTGAGATTGGGCGGCCATGTCGGCAGCGGCACGGATCTGAGCTGCGGACGGGCGGCCGGGAAGATTTCCAATTGCGAGATTGGAAGAAGGCGTGCGCGGGCTACGGCGAAAGTAAACAAAGGCAAAGTAAACGAATCCTCTCCTCTCTTTTGATATTTATACGAAAGAACACCAACAGGCGAGGCGTCCCACGACGACGAAAAAAGGTAACCGCATGCATTTAATGCGCCCGTCTAACCACGTCTCGAGCCGGATGCAGGGTACACGCGGCAGCTCTCCATTCGCTCCACTACCCGGGCCCGCCACGACCGTCGTTCCGGCTTCGCGTCCGCCGCTCTCCCCGGCAGATTTCGCCTAAAAAGGCACGCCCAACGGGCAGAAGGATTCCCAGACGACGGAGGCTTCTTCACGAAGGTAAAAACGGGCCCCGGCCCTAAGCCTCGAAGCAGCGAAGGCTGGCCCTCGAAGAGGGTTCGACAGCCGGCTTCGAGCACCCGAGTCAGGGACACCAAGGGGCGCCACTCGAGGCATTACTCGAGGGCCAAGCCCTCGAGGCCCCTCACGTGTATCCAAGGCGGGGAGCTCGACGTGCAGTGAGATCCCCTCGGAGGGAGGCATCGAGCCACCGGGCCCTATCGAATGGACCCGGCACTCCTGCAGACTGAGCGCCCATGCTTTATGAGACCGCCTCCGGGCCACAGTCGACCCCTATCGAATGGGGCACGAGCTCTCACTTGGATCCCCCGTTACCAGCTCACCGGGAACCTCGATACTCGCCCACTCGGGTAGTACGAGGCATCCCCCCTCGCATCCGATCGAAAGGACTCGCGGGATGACGAGCCAGGGTAATCGGCATGCCGGACAGCTCGAGGAGCCGGCCAGTCGGTTCAGCCTGGCACCCCTCGACGAAAGAGGGTCTAAAAACTCGGACAGTTGCGACTAATCTCTTTTTCTTATGTGAGCATGAGATTTTCAGGACTCGGATGAAAGCTCGACCCCCATCTCGCCTGAGCCCTCGAGACCAGGCCCAGGACAAACGCTCATTCTCCGTCTCGTCCCGAGCCCTCCGAGCCAAGCCTCGGGCGAAGTCTCCCGCGGCAAAGGAAAGGTTACCGCGAATATTTATACCAAACCACATTTCGAGCATGATTGACAGGCACACACGGCGCCGCAATCTCCGCTCCCTGACGACTCCCGCCTAAAAAGGCGCGCCCACTGGGCAGAAGGTTCCCTAGCGACGGAGGATTCTTCGAGAAGCCCACAGGGAGTTCTAACCACTCCCCCATGGCCTCGGGGCTACACCCGCGGGTGTCGCTCGCACGACACCCACGGAGTCAAATCAACAAGACCCTCGAGACCAGTCAGCTACCCATCGAGATCCCAACCTGGAGCCCCTGCTCGAGTGCAAGCACTCAAACAAGGGCTCGGGGGCTACTGTCGGTGGTACAAAAAGGGGTACCCCCAATTAACGCAAACACGCGAACGCTCTGTCTCCGTCTCGCCCGAGCCCTCCCAGCCAGGCCTCGGGCGAACCGCTCTATCTCCGTCTCGCCCGAGCCCTCTCAGCCAGGCCTCGGGCGAACGCGCTCCCACACCTCGAGCCTTAACGCACGACCTCGAGCTTACAGACAGCCGTACCAGCCCACCCACGCATTTAACGCCTTCACCTACTCCGGTCATGTCCACTAGTGCACGGCGTGTACCACAATAACTCGGTGTAAAGGTCAAGTCTCGTTTTCACCACAACATGGGCAAAAGGGCACCAGTGCAGCACTGTTCGGCCATGCCAGCACTGTAACCCCTCGAGGTGGCTCGCGCCCCTCGAGCCAGGCACTGTCACCCCTCAAGGCCGGCTACGCGCCCCACGAGCCCTGCACTATGACACCTCGAGGCCAGCTCCGCGCCCCTCGAGCCCCCGTGGTACCCACCTCGAAGCCGGTTCCGCGCCCTTCGAGTCCTAACTACTTTCGTGCTGTTGGAGGACAGGTCCACCCCAAGACCCGGAGGGACCTCACCGCGTACTATACATTCCGGGATGGGTGCTGTACGGCTCCCGCCTTGTCGCACCCCCTCCGCGCCCGGGATGGAAGCCACGACTCAAGGACGCCTCAACAGCGCGATCACATCGGCTCCAGTGGCCCCGACAAGACAGGGTTCCTACCCTTCTCCGTATGGGGCCCATGCGCCCGACACCTGTAATACTTTTTGTAACCTGGCCTCCCCTTGCTCTATAAAGGGGACGCTAGGGCCCTCATTCAGGAGAGGGAGAGACTCAGGTCGACAGTTACCACACACAAGTCCACCACACATACATTCGAGTCCGTACTCCGGTCCACGCTCACTGAGCTTGTATGCCCCTGTACAAGCACTTAGGTACAAGTAATACAAGAATCACCTCCCCGCTGGACGTAGGGCCTTCTTTGCCCGAACCAGGATAAATCCTGTGTCATCTTGCATCACCATCCAGGAAGAGAGCACGCGATCATATTACTCGTGGTGTCATACCCCCGGGTTCGAAACCCGACACAAGTGTTAAGTGAGAAATGAATTCGAGAATAGAAGATGATGAGTGAAAGGAAATTACCTCCTATCAGAAGCAAAATCAGGTTGCAAGTTTTGACATAGGGGGTGGACTGGTGTATTGAAAATATGAGCATGCCATTCTTCCCCAGGAAGTGAAGAAGATGGGCAGTGTCTATTATCCCAATGAGATGGTTCATATGTTGGCAGCTCCCATCCTAATTCAAAAACTTTTCCATATTCCTTCTATGATTACTTCCCTGGGCTTTATTGTTGAGAAGAAAGGTCTTGGGGGTAATTGACCACATCCTAATTGTCTGCCACCAGGTTTGGGTTGTAAAATTCATAGGTAGACTGCACTAGTCTTCCATGATGAAATTCGGCTGGCAGAGTGCAAGGTTTGATCAAGAATTGAAGATATCAATAGATACTTTGTCTATACAGCCGAATTCGTAGCTAAACTTGTAGGGAAGGGTCAGATTTTCATTTTCTCTGTAAGGGAACCAAAGTACATTACCAAACCTTTGAAGAACAGCTTAAAGAGATGACCAATGTCCATGTCGATTGATAGATGTGCTGCCTCTCCATAAGTTTGACAAGCTTTGACCTTTGCTGCTTTGGCTTTAGCATAGTTAATTAAAGGAAAACTCGATTGAGAAGGCTTACAGAAGCTATCTGATGCATATATAATTGGAGCACATCTGGACTAACCACCAAGGGCCATTCACACAAGAAATTTCTCCACCTTGGTGCATCTGAAGAGTAATCTGGTGCATCATAGTTCATGGTGAGGTCATCATTCGCCTTGATCACTTGATGGAGATCGGACTCCATGAGCTCAAAAACAACATAGATATCTTGGAACTCCCTCCGAGAAGGAGGGAGCATGATGTGCTTAATCTCAACTATGTCTGGGTGACGAAGCAACCGGAAGCTTGATCTCCCGCAGTATGCGCGTGCATCCGAGACATGCTCAAACACATCATTGACTTCTTGATAGCAACCCCTCACCGGTGCGGGTGTCTACAGCTGCAGCAACTACACCGTAGCTCCCTTTACCAATGACCTCTTGGATTGGTACTGACTTGCCTCTCCTACTCTGTGAAGAACTCCATTTCCACCGAGTTCTGTAAACCACATTTCAAGTAGAGATTGAAGTTAACCAGAGACATACAGAATATGAGCATCCAAAGAATGGGTGGTTACAAAATACCTGTACTGAAACAACAACCTATGGTTAACTGAACAGTAGCGTATGGTCAGAAAGCTTTTGTCAGCAAAGCAAATGAAATGGCCGCATACATGCATCTACAAGTTTATAAACTAGGATCTTTTACCTGGGCCACGACCAACCTACTAAAAATTGACCTTTTCACTGAAGACACGGTCAGGTAAATTCAGTAGGAACGCATGCAGGGAAAGACCATTTCTCATTAGCTAGTCGAGTCCTAACAGCAGCAGGCAAAGGGAAACTGGAGCTAGAGAGGTGCAGTGCAGTTCAAGTCTACTTATCTGAAGCCCGGTGCCCTGGTCGGGCGGTCAGATCATGAATGAAAAACACAGGTGGACAACTTGGAAAAGAGTCCTCAGGATCAGTATAACGCGGGAGGATCCAGCAATTGCCGAGCACCTTACTACTACTACTCTACTACTACTACAGTATAGGACAAATATATAGGGGAGCCAAAAATTCACACAAGCATATAAGCTGAGAAATCGGAACAAAAGCAGAACCGATCGAATGATATGCACGGATCAGATCGAAAATACGAAAGCATTATCCGCACAGCTCCCCAAATCCCCCCAATGCATACGCGGAAGGAAAGGAAACATGACACTCACTTCTACACGGCAAGAAATTGCACAGCACGAGGAGCAACCAAATCCCATAAAATCCGATCTTGGAAAGAAATTTCCCGTGTCCGCGGATCAAGGAGCACGAGGAGGAAGAAGGCAGAAGAGAGACGTCCGTCCGCCCGCCTCCCACCCAGCCCCACCCACAGAAGCAACAAAGCAAGCATCAAGCAAGGCACCGGAAGCGGCCAAGCGGGTCCAGTCTCGGCCGCTGCTCACCTTCCTGTGGCTCTCGACGGGCAGCGGCATCTTGCGCTTGGGCACGCGGATGGCGCGGAGGCCGAGGAGATCCGGGTCCTCGACGCCTCGAGATCGGACGAGCCGCCGTCGTCCGTCGCCGGTGACGGACGACTGGTTGAGCCGAGGTGGAGCCGTTCCGGCGGTGGACAGCGGCGGAAGCCGTGGACGATCGCGCCCCCTCCGCCCATGCTCCTAGCCCTGCGCGCCCGACGGCATTGCTGCCCGCACGCCCGCCTCGCTATATACCACCCACCAGCTCCAAGGCCAAGGCCCCCCAAGCTCTCTCCTCTTCTCCCGTGTCCCGTCCCTCCTCCTCCTCCCCCCTGCTCTCTGGCGCTGCCGTCACTCGTCACTGTTCCTACTCCCTCGCGGTCGCTCCCCTTCCCCGACGTGCAGCTCCCGTCCAAGTCCAAGCAGGGGGGAGCCCCGTGCCCGAGTCGTCGGCGTGGCCCGTGCGGACTGGGGGAACGGATTAATGACGGATGCAGAACGAGAGGTTCATGGTGAGGTCATCATTCGCCTTGATCACTTGATGGAGATCGGACTCCATGAGCTCAAAAACAACATAGATATCTTGGAACTCCCTCCGAGAAGGAGGGAGCATGATGTGCTTAATCTCAACTATGTCTGGGTGACGAAGCAACCGAAGGAGCTTGATCTCCCGCAGTATGCGCGTGGCATCCGAGACATGCTCAAACACATCATTGATCTTCTTGATAGCAACCCGCTCACCGGTGCGGGTGTCTACAGCTGCAGCAACTACACCGTAGCTCCCTTTACCAATGACCTCTTGGATCTGGTACTGACTTGCCTCTCCGTACTCTGTGAAGAACTCCATTTCCACCGAGTTCTGTAAGACCACAATTTCAAGTAGAGATTGAAGTTAACCAGAGACATACAGAATATTGAGCATCCAAAGAATGGGTGGTTACAAAATACCTGTACTGAAACAACAACCTATGGTTAACTGAACAGTAGCGTATGGTCAGAAAGCTATTTGTCAGCAAAGCAAATGAAATGGCCGCATAACATGCATCTACAAGTTTATAAAGCTAGGATCTTTTACCTGGGCCACGACCAACCTACTAAAAATTGACCTTTTCACTGAAGACACGGTCAGGTAAATTCAGTAGGAACGCATGCAAGGGAAAGACCATTTCTCATTGAGCTAGTCGAGTCCTTAACAGCAGCAGGCAAAGGGAAACTGGAGCTAGAGAGGTGCAGTGCAGTTCAAGTCTACCTTATCTGAAGCCCGGTGCCCTGGTCGGGCGGTCAGATCATGAATGAAAAACACAGGTGGACAACTTGGAAAAGAGTTCCTCAGGATCAGTATAACGCGGGAGGATGCCAGCAATTGCCGAGAGCACCTTACTACTACTACTACTACTACTACTACAGTATAGGAGCAAATATATAGGGGAGGACCAAAAGAATTCACACAAGCATATAAGCTGAGAAATCGGAACAAAAGCAGAACCGATCGAAATGATATGCACGGATCAGATCGAAAATACGAAAGCATTATCCGCACAGCTCCCCAAATCCCCCCAATGCATACGCGGAAGGAAAGGAAACATGACACTCACTTCTACACGGCAAGAAATTGCACAGCACGAGGAGCAACCAAATCCCATAAAAATCCGATCTTGGAAAGAAATTTCCCGTGTCCGCGGATCAAGGAGCACGAGGAGGAAGAAGGCAGAAGAGAGACGTCCGTCCGCCCGCCTCCCACCCAGCCCCACCCACAGAAGCAAAGCAAAGCAAGCATGCAAGGCAAGGCACCGGAAGCGGCCAAGCGGGTCCAGTCTCGGCCGCTGCTCACCTTCCTGTGGCTCTCGACGGGCAGCGGCATCTTGCGCTTGGGCACGCGGATGGCGCGGAGGCCGAGGAGATCCGGGTCCTCGACGACCTCGAGATCGGACGAGCCGCCGTCGTCCCCGTCGCCGGTGACGGACGACTGGTTGGAGCCGGAGGTGGAGCCGTTCCGGCGGTGGAACCAGCGGCGGAAGCCGTGGACGATCGCGCCCCCTCCGCCCATGCTCCTAGCCCTGCGCGCCCGACGGCATTGGCTGCCCGCACGCCCGCCTCGCTATATACCACCACCAGCTCCAAGGCCAAGGCCCCCCCAAGCTCTCTCCTCTTCTCCCGTGTCCCGTCCCTCCTCCTCCTCCCCCCCTGCTCTGCTGGCGCTGCCGTCACTCGTCACTGTTCCTACTCCCTCGCGGTCGCTCCCCTTCCCCGACGTGCAGCTCCCGTCCAAGTCCAAGCAGGGGGGGAGCCCCGTGCCCGAGTCGTCGGCGTGGCGCCGTGCGGACTGGGGGAACGGATTAATTGACGGATGCAGAACGGAACGGAGAGCGGAAAACGATGGGCGTGATGGGGAAGGAGAAGCCCCGGGGGGTCTTGTAGTACCAGTTGAAGAGTTGGGATTGGATGAATGGATGGACGATTTCGTTTTCCTCCCCTTTTTCTATCGCCTCCTCGATAATTTGTGCTGAATGATCACTGTTCAGACTGATGGATCATCACACGCGGTGACGGCTGGAAAAAGGCTGTACCGAATTGCCATTACCCGCGGCTCCCTGTGCTGCCTTGCTAGCTGGTGCTGCAGCAGGAGTTACTAGCTGCTAGAAAAAGAAAAAGGAAAAGGAAAAAATCCTAGCATGGCAGTGGCAATACACCTGCACCACTCGGCTGGTAGCTAGCTAGCCAGCCCGATGCTAGAGCTAGACCAGATAGATCTCCTCCTGCAGGTACTGTACATGGCATGGCTGGGCACGCGTTGCTTGCAAGAGGCAAGAGCATCGCGTACTCCAGCTGTGCTCACGTTGGGTCCTGCTGCGTGCTGCCTGCACCAACCGGCAACCGCGTCGTCGTCGTCGTCGCCGCGGTTGTTTAGATACCCCAAACTATCAATATTTTTTCGTTCTCTCTCCGTCACATCAATATTTGAACGCATGTATGGACTATTAAAAATAAATAACTAATTGTACTTTTAATATGTACATGTCGAGACGAATCTCTGGAGTATATGTAATCCATATTTAGATAAAGTTTGTCAAATACAAACAAAAGTGCTAAAAAAATCTGGCTTCTCCTATCTAAACAAGGCCGTGGGATCGCCCAGCCCAACTTGCACTGCACATGCAGAAAACATTCGCTCTCACCCACTTGTGCCCGTCGAGGTCTTGACCTCGACTGTCAGTTCCTGAAAACCGCATTGCATTGCATTGCATGCATGCCTTCCATTGCCATGGGAAGGAAGGGGAGATGGCGGTAGGTTGGGGCGGTGGATTCGGTCGCCTGCTGTCAGAGGAACGGGCAAAGAAGGAAGGAACGAAGTCATCGGCTTTTGGAAGCACGTGTGCGTTGCGTGACAGCGAGAACCGAAGCTGCTGCTGTGCTAATCGACCGCGGCCAGGTCAACGGTCACCGTCATTAGCAGCGCACGACTCTGTACTGTACTGTACGTCTGGTTCCAGATGGGTGATGGATCTGACATGGCAGTCAAACGCCGACGGCCGGGATCGGAACGGCGAGTTGTTATTATTATATTAGTTACTCCAATTTCCCAAAATTTCTCATCACATCAACAATCGCATCAATGTTCGGATGTATGCATCGCATCAATGTTCGGACGTATGCATAGAGCATTAAATATAGGTAAAAAAAATAACTAATTGTACTTTTAGTATGTACATGTCGAGACGAATCTTTGGAGTCTACGTAGTCCATATTTAGATAAAGTTTGTCAAATAACAACGAAAACGCTACAAGAAAACCATCTAAACAAGGCCTTAGTGCTAGATAATACTGCCACTGGTCAGTCAGACAAGGCAAGCAGGCAGCTTCATTAGGTCAATCTCAATGGTGAGTTTCACTTTGTTGTTTCCAAGACTGCCATGTCATATGAAATAAAATGAAACTCTGCATTGAGAGTGAGAGTTTCATTCTAGAGTTTCATAGACATTAAATTCCATGTCTCATAGATAGTTGATATTCGTGCCAAGAGAGTTTCATCTAGAATGCGCAATACAATGTCATGTCATCGAATATGCCTATGTGACAACATATTTTAAAGCAAATGAAACTCATATGAAACCCCATTGAGATTGGCCTTAGTGGCTTGTTCAGTTCACGAAATGTCACCAAATATTTTGCGCAGTACGGTCACATCGAATCTTTAGACGCATGCATGAAGCAGTAGGTAAAAAAATAACTAATTGTACTTTTAGTCTGTTCACATCGAGACGAATCTTTTGAGCCTAGTTAGATCATATTTGAATAAAGTTCGTCAAATAACAACGAAAATGGTACAATAACTTTTCGCCAATATTTCGCGAACTGAAACAGGTCTACCTTGCGCCGCGTGGCGACGTCCGTGACAGTGTTTCATAGTTGCAAGTCATGACGGTCAAGTATGAGATTGTCTGCATTTTTTAGTTCTAGAGTTTAGTTGCATAAAGCTGAGGACCTAAAACGTTAGGCCACTTCAGCTTGCTTTTTGTGATCTAAGTTTTTTTAGATGATATAAACTTTAGACAAACTAAAACTTTAGACCATGAATCTAAATAGAGGCTATGTGCACAACCCATGACAAAAATAAACGAGAATCAAACCGAAATAACCGGAATCGGACCGAAATAACCAAAACCGAAAATTTTGGTTCTATGTTTGATTTCTACTTCTCAGAAACCGAATTTAGCCGGGTCAATCCGATTTTCTACACGGTTAACCAAAATAACCGAATTTCATAAACAAGCCCAATAAACCTTATAACCTAGGCCTTATACCACCTTAACCCTAGATATAAAAGGTGGATTACCACCTTAACCCTAGATATAAAAGGTGGATAACACCCCCCTCATAGCCTCACGGGCTCACGACCTCACTTTTTTAAAATTTCGGCACTGTATTTTTTTTAAAAAAAATCCCCTATTTTTCTACTCCCTTCATCTCAAATTATAAGTCATTTCAAGAATTTTGTAAAGTCAATTTTTAAAAGTTTGACCAAATTTATTTAATAAGATAATATTTATTATAATAACTAAGTATCATTAGATTCTTTATTAGTTATATTTTTATAATATACCTATTTTATGTCATAAATCTTTATATTTCTCTCTATAATTTTGGTCAAACTTGAAAAAGTTTTGACTCTCCAAGATTCTTGGAATGACTTATATTTGGAACGAAAGGAGTATTATTTTTTGCTACTTGGATAAACTTTTTGTTAGTTCGGTTGGAATCGGAACCGAACCGAACTAACCGAAACCGATTTTGCTCGATTCCAAAATTTGTGAAGAATCGATCGGTTCCTATTGGTAGAGAACCAAATTTCTATCAAGAACCGAACTCATCGGTTTCGATTAAATGAACGGTCAGGCTGATATGTGCATATGGCCTTTTTTAGAGGGGCGGGTAAGAGGCCCACCGCTGAGAACCAAACCCACGAGTATACATATAAACATCTTTACCTGTGGCCCTGTGGGAGTATCCCTGCCCTTACAGGGGTTGCGTGTGCTTCACGCGGCCACACCTTCTACTGTACTGTGTACACGTATATACGAGAAAACAAAACACGATCGCTTAGCAACCTCTGCATGATTGTACTTGAGCCCTGATATAATCACCCTCTACCTTTGACCCTTGTGGGTTTTTTTTTACAGCGACCCTTGTGGTTTTGGTGCTCGATCTCGTGAACGCTACGACACTTGAACACTACACACATGGGTCAATCGTGGAACATGCCAAACCTCAAAACAGCACTCTCTTTTACTGCGAGTGTCGCTTTATTTATCTGGACTTTAAATTAGATACTCAATATATTTTTAATTATTATCTTTACAAGAGAAATACAATAACGAGAAGTTAATTCTATATTTTGAAAACTTTCTAAAATAAATAATTTGGGCTGTCAACAACACTAATTAAATTTTGTAATTTATCAAATAAATATAAGTGTGTTGCGATAGCAAGCGCACAATCTCTATAGACGCAACAATGGTGTGTTGTTCATCTGCATATTTCAATGTCATGGATAGGCTAATTCAAGAGGAGTACTTTGTATCAACGATGCAGATTTTGGCTTCACGTGACTTGCTTAATATATGTGTTTCTTCCATCCATTTTTTATGGTTATCCTACCGACAGAAGTCCACACATCATACAAGATTATTCGTTAGATAATTTGTACACGTATTCTATATATTTTATACACATTTGTATTGTTTATAGAAGACCATCAAATTTTCGTCACAGTAAAAATGGAGGCATCTATGACCGTGCAATGAGGGCGGCGCGGCAAAGCGCGTTAACCATCCTAGTTATACATATGTAGGGGGTGTTTGGATCCTTAGAAGTTTAGCTATTATCGAATCGAATGTTCAGAGGCTAATTAGAAGAACTAAACATGAGCTATTATAGAACTAATTACAAAAGTCTTAGACTAATTCATGAGGTGAATCTATTAAACCTAATTAGTTCATTAGTAGCAAATGTTTTTTTTTGTAGCACTATATTATCTAATCATAGAGCTCGTGAATTAGTTTAGAAGGTGTTGCAATTAGTTTTGTTATTAATCTACTTCTACCGAACATGCAAACACAGGCCTAAAGATTAAGCCCTGCTGGATCAAACGTCCCCATAAAGCTATTGTAACAAATCGTTTAAAAAGGCCCATGGATTTAGTATAGCCCATGAGAGGTTTGAGGCCCTCGTCTCTTCCATTTCTGATCGACTTTATTTTTCTTTCGATGCTGCGTCACACCTCGATTAAATCTATGAAAAAGGGATCTTGTATTTATGACATATATTAGTATTATTTAGATGTATTATGATTTTTTTTGTAATATATTATTTTAATATTATAGATTATTGTCATTATTTTAGTATAATTTAGTTAAATATAAATTAGTTTGACTTAACTCGATTATATGAATTTATTTGTTTATTTTTAAATAAATAGATAGATATGTATTTATAGATAGATAGTATATATATACAGATACAGAAGATACAGATACATACAGATATAGCTATATCAGGCCGCCTAGCCCTCATGGCCCACATGTGAAAAGCAGGAGGCGTGTACCATGGCCCACCCTCCGCGTAACGTCGAGTGTCCACTCTCCTTTGACTCCTCCTGGCGGCCTGGTCGGCTGGTCCGCCCACACCGCCACGCGGCCGGTCACCCGACTATGGCTGGGGCTGGGCCCACGCGCCATCCGCAGTCCTGCGTGTGACGCGTCACGCGTGCCGCCCGACCCACACCATCGTGCCGACATCTGGCGGTATTATGGGCCCACAGCCTAGGCCCAACCCCGTGTCATTCCTTCCCACGGCCCACTGCGCGATCTTACGCAGTAACGGGTTTCGGCTCATCCCGAGCTCTCTCTCCATCCATCATCTGTCGACAGATGGCGGGGGCGGCGTGGCGCGAGACGGCGCGGCGCGCGCCGCCGCGGATACGGACGCGGACATGCCTCCCGGCTCCCGGGGTGCCTCCGCCCCGGCCGCAGGCAGGACTCGCGGTCCCGGGGCTGTGTCATCGGGCTCGCCGTCCGTCCGTTGGTTTGTGAACCGTGGGCCTGCTCGATTTTTTTAAGTTCCAATTCCAAGCAGGGAGTGTCTGCAGGTGGAGAAAACCCTTATAGTTTGTAATTAATCGGCGCCGCAGTATTAGATTAGCGGATTTTGTGCTACTTTCTACCGTGTGCATTTCCAGTTCGTACGCCGGTCGGTAATTAGTCCTGGAATATTGAGTAGATATAGCGTTGAGATTTTTTTACTGGCGCCCAAGGCTTACCTGTTGCTATGATTGATTAATGCAGGTTTAGTCCTAGTATGTATGGTATGATATATGCAATCAGAGAACAACAGGCTTAGATATTGCATTATTACACCATAGTGGACCGGCTACAAAATATTACTGTACCAGGACTTGCTGAAATGCACGAAATATATTTTCAGAGTTAGTTGTCATCGCGAAACTCTTATCCGAATGGAACTGGGAATTGCAAATTGGTTGTGGTGTTTCGGGCCGATATCTCTCTAGGACTAGTAAATATCTCTCTCAAGGACTGACATTTTACTTTTTTCTCATGGGTTTCGTAGAGATGATAAACAGAGGGGCGGTTTGGGGAGAAAAATAAAGTGGATTGCAATTAATTGGTTGTACCATCTTTGGCTTGCTGATACCTTAGATATGGTATGACAAATTTCGTGTCCAGGGGTCAACATATCTTATCATTATGATACTAATGGCACCGATCAGCCAAAGCTTCATTTAATGCGGTTTTGTTGTCCTTTGCCCTCATTTCTGCATGTCCTTTTGTCAACAGATGCCCACGGACATTCCAAAACAAGATGCTGTGGCAATTACTTGCATCACAGTTTGATACTCAGTGGTTCCTGAAATTGCATCCATACTTAGCATGTCAAATTTGACGCTTCAAATCGGAAACAAAGAGGAAAAAATAGAACAGTAGAGGTTTTGCATGTATCTGTTAGTATTTTCCCCAGTTTCCTACTAGGTTTTTCTTGAAACTATTACCTCATACCTCAAAGAGTGTATATGCCCTGAAAGCAAGACAGGCTTTTGCATATTAAAATATAGTCTTGACTTTGGGTTCTCATGTATTGCTTAAGTCACCATATCTCTCGCACCTACAACTTTTTGTGCACCAGTCCAAATACAAGTCAACTTACTGTTGAAATAAAGTCTTTTTTTTCTAATTATTATGTATAAATAGTGCCTCCCTCTTACCCACTGCAAAGCCTCACACAAGAAAGCAGACTGTACACTTACAAATACTCAAAGTTTGCCATCAAAATCCTTGGTGACAGAATATGGAAAGGCTTCAGCGCTGGTTCTAGTAGTGACCCAGCATCCTTGTCGACCATCTCTGAAACACTTGCAAAGGTCAACTTCACAGTGCATGTGGATATTATCATTCCATTTTGGAGCCCCTTTTCCTTTTCTGCATTTTTTTCTAAAAAAATGAATGTGTTCTAGAGGGAAAGGAAGTCAATTGGTACAGTTTTCATTTCAAGAAATCTGAAATATTTTATAAAACTGAGGAACCTGTTATTGAACTAACTATTATTATTTTCCCTGAAAAAGAATTCCTATATATGTTAGTTGTGGTATCATATTTGCAGTCTATAGATTCCTGAAGCTAATGGGGAGAAACATGTTGTCCCAGATCTATTTTGACAATATTTAAATATGATTCCTTCTCTTACAAAGAAGTAGAGGAACTCAGATCATCTGCCTAAAAATCAATCTACATATACTAATAGATTTCAAGGGCCTTCTGTAGCATATTAAGTTTCAAGGATGTTTATGCTAAAAAAAAGTTTCAAGGATGTCTAATTGGTGTCTTTTCCTATTTGTGAGTGCTTGCTTGGATTCTGGATCTACGGTTATCAGAACATTCCATTTGTTGCATATCATAAGTTTGGGTCTATGATAATTGATTTGACGCTTTAGATTCCAAAAATCCCTGATATTCCATTTTGTGCGTGTACCGTAAGTTGGGTATACTATGTGATGCTTTAGATTCTGATTTATGAATATTCCATTTGTCGCATATTAAATTTGGACGTACAGTAGGATGCATTGGGTTCCAATTTCTATAGGCCCCCACCAAAGAACATTTAAAAAGCATGCTGAAATAGATCCATCATTTGGAACACTGAAGAGCTCCTTGTTGAAAGTTGTTTATTGGTTCCTTCTGCCTTGCTGGAATTTCTCACCATGAAGTTTTAATCAGGAGTCTAATTAAAAATTATGTGTTGGGCCTATTTGTCAAGTGCAGGATCCATTAATTTTAGAACAGTGCTAAATGCACTGGTATGAATTTCCAAATATTAATCTTATTACCTTATTGTTGCATAGTTTTCCCCTCCAAACAGCAGAAGCGGCCCTGGATTTCATTAAATGCGGGGCTGCTAAAGAAGCAGAGCTTGATTTGGTGTTTGGTGGAAGTTAATCTTAACAATATGGCACCGACAACTCTGATCTGCTCCATCACATACTGAATGAGCTTTATGGTCCTCTTGTCGGTAAAGTTTATATTCAGAGCTCTATTTATTATAAGAATTTCTCACCTGTCCCGAACTCACCGTTCCAAGGTTGTTCCTCCTTGTTGACAGCAATGTGTTCTCGTGACAATGAAGAGGCACTTTCCAAATGCATGAACCTGGGTGCACGCTTCCATGTGCTGAAGCCACTGGACAGAAAAGCTTTACATTCTGTGGCACCAAGCACTGGACCACGGTTTAAAAGGCAGCATCTCAAGCCAACTCTTAATAGTACCAAAAATAGAGTGGTTCCATCATCTACTGAAAAGCCCAAGGAAGTGTTATCCTAAGAAACGATTTATCCGATCCTAAAGCAATGGATTAAGAGCCAAGAAGCGGAATCGGTTTCACATGGACCACTGATCTCCATGAAAAGTTCTTGGACGCTGTCGAAGGTCTTGGGGAGACGAGGTGTAAGTATAGTTCATACCTACACATGGCTTGAAATCTAAATTATTTATTTGTTATTTATTAGTGAAAACATGACCATGTGCTGTATTTCTTTGGGGTGGCTAATAGGTGCTACACTGATGGGATCCTCCACCTGATGAATATGAAGGGTTTGGACCGCGAAGCATGTAGGCAGCCATCTCCAGGTGGGTGATTATATGATTATTTCTACCAAAGACCCCTGCACTAAATTTCCTTATAAGCTTGATTTTCTAATATTAGAGCTTTTAAGGGAAGCACTAATTTTGTTACCTTGAAACATCAATACAGTGAAGAGAAAGACACGTTTAGGACAGTTGTGATTAAGCACACGAGTTGACTACTTGTTCACTCATATCTTTCTATTGGCGTTAAAAGTCTTCTCCACCCTTGACTTTTCACACTTCCGTGGTCTTAAGTACACTTAGTTCAAAGCATTTTTGTTGGCTATCAATTGTTAGTTTTTTTTTGCTCTTGTGGGATCTAAATGCCTTCTGGCAATTTATGTGGAATCTGACAAATCGGCACCCGTCCTTCCTGTTTCTAGGACAACATGCCTTAAACTTTCTTTTATGTGTGTGGGTGGGGTGTGGGATGGTCTTAACCTTATGTTACCCTTCCCTTGGTACCCCAAGGACCTTAAACTATCACCTCCTTGAATTTCCACGCCTATGACTGAACTGATCTCATATTGTGTTACCTTTCACACTTCCGTGGTCTTTAGTATCCATTAGTTCAAAGCATTTTTGTTGGCTATCAATTGTTAGTTTTTTTTGTCTTTGTGGGATCTAAATGCCTTCTGGCAATTTATTGTGGAATCTGACAAATCGGCACCCGTCTTCCTGTTTTCTAGGACAACATGCCTTAAACTTTTCTTTTATGTGTGTGGGTGAGGGGTGGGGGATGGTCTTAACCTTATGTTACCTTCCCTTGGTACCCCAAGGACCTTAAACTATTCCCTCCTTGAATTTCCACGCCTATGACTGAACTGATCTCATATTGTGTTCTTTTATACAAAGTGCCACTTTAAATTGTTGTATTAGTTTAACCTTTATAACGTGACCTAACTTTGTCCCTTGCTTGACAATTTTCTCCTCAAGTGATGTAGAAACATCGATTGCGCCTCGGAATGCAAATCAAGGAGGACAACACCAAGAGAATGCCAGCAGAAAACCATTCATGAGCTGATAATATCAGCGCATGATGAAGCCATTCTGAATCCATCATACCTAGAGTTAAGACGACAGGCAAGTGTACCCATCAAGGATGTGGTCAAAGGTGAAGAAAAGGTCAGTGGACACAGCGGCTCTGGAGACTGACATTTACACGTGCACATCTGGAAACTATAGAGAGGACACAAAGTCTGTGTGTGTATGGGATAAGTATGGAAATGACCTGGAGACAGTGTTCTCTGAGAAAAGAAACGTTGGCAGTTCATGATCAGACATAAGTGGCCTGGGAAGAACAATATTGTTATTGCAATGAAGGGGATCTGAATGAAGCCCCTGAAACGCTGGTGGTGCATCCATAGAAATCTCTGTTCAAGCATGGAGACATTAATTTGCTTGAAGGTATCGTGGACATTGATCTGCTTGAAGATTTCAGTCAGCATCTCAACAGATGTCGCGGCTTCAGGACGCTGACTCGAAGTCCAGACCACACATTCTCCTGAACGCCGTCGCCGATGACCAGACACCACAAACAGGTAATAGGCGTTGATCTGTTACTGCCCATCATGCATTTATTCTCTAATTTTAACAATTTACTAATTGGGTTTTGAATCCAGACCACACTCTTCTCCTGGATGCCGTCGCCGATGACCAGACACCGCTACAGGTAGTAGGCGTTGATCTGTATAATTTGATTAAACATACTGCCCCAATGCATATATATCTTTAATTTAAACATTTACTAAGGTGGTTTTTTATTGTCTAGCAGCAATGGTTCCTTTTATTAATCAGACAATATTGATAATGCCAATGATCGACCTTAAAGAGATCCAAATGTTCTGAAGATTAGTGCTGAGTTTGGCAAAAATTTGATTGAAAAGTCCTAATCTCCTCCATCACCCTCCATCCAGGTATGAAACCACAATAACACACACTCTCCATACAACTGAATGTTGTCCATCACATATGTCCATACATTCCTTAGTTGCAATCCTCATCATATTTATTCTTAACTATTTTCTTAACAATATATTTGTTAAAAACTACATATAAGTTGTTTTTTTTTATTTCTACAATTTGCAGACTGATTTGGCACTGTTATGGGTTTGAAGTTGATTCTCAGAACAAGAAAATTGTTCGGCAAATGAAATTGAACATCAACGAAAAAATGCCAAACATATAATGAACTTCCACAGGTATTTATTAGTTTTACTATATTTGGACTGGATATTGTTTATTTTTTTACATTACAAAATTAATTTTTACTTGCAGATTATACAATGAGTGACTATGATTTTTGTGCTCAAATACAATAGAGACATCGTTCTCCACTGATATACTTGTGAAGATAGATGATATTTTTGTTAATCGAGATCAATTAATGTGTCTTCTAGACTCAGAAAAATATGTGAACGATGATGTAATTGTACCTATTTGGTTTAAACTCTAGCTATTATCTTCTTTTTTAAAAAATTCTAATATCATTCTTTTATATCAATGTTTTTATAGGTCATAAGTGCATATATCGTTGTTTAAAACAGCAAGGACATCTACAATTAGAAATGGTGTAGGGTATTCTTTGAGAATCCTTATATCTCTGAACTGCTAAAACGTGTGGAAATCTTATAGTACATGAAGATGGAAACTTCGTTACAAGGGTTGTGATAAATTATCTAAACCATGATATGGTAACAGATTTCTTCATTTTACATGTGTTCTGTATTGCATTGTACATATCTTAGACTCTCATTCTTGATGATTCGTTCTTCTCCGATAAATATCAAAAAACACACATTGGTATTAGCTGTTGTTCATGCAAAAAAATGTGACGATCAAGTATTGACTCATTGTGTTGGGAATACAATCGAGATGACCTCAACACTACGGTTAGTTTCTGTTGTAGCATTACTCTATTTTTAAATCTCATTACATTGTTCTTCCTTTCAATTAGCGGAAAACGATGGGCGTGATGGGGAAGGAGAAGCCCCGGGGGGTCTTGTAGTACCAGTTGAAGAGTTGGGATTGGATGAATGGATGGACGATTTCGTTTTCCTCCCCTTTTCTATCGCCTCCTCGATAATTTGTGCTGAATGATCACTGTTCAGACTGATGGATCATCACACGCGGTGACGGCTGGAAAAAGGCTGTACCGAATTGCCATTACCCGCGGCTCCCTGTGCTGCCTTGCTAGCTGGTGCTGCAGCAGGAGTTACTAGCTGCTAGAAAAAGAAAAAGGAAAAGGAAAAAATCCTAGCATGGCAGTGGCAATACACCTGCACCACTCGGCTGGTAGCTAGCTAGCCAGCCCGATGCTAGAGCTAGACCAGATAGATCTCCTCCTGCAGGTACTGTACATGGCATGGCTGGGCACGCGTTGCTTGCAAGAGGCAAGAGCATCGCGTACTCCAGCTGTGCTCACGTTGGGTCCTGCTGCGTGCTGCCTGCACCAACCGGCAACCGCGTCGTCGTCGTCGTCGCCGCGGTTGTTTAGATACCCCAAACTATCAATATTTTTTCGTTCTCTCTCCGTCACATCAATATTTGAACGCATGTATGGACTATTAAAAATAAATAACTAATTGTACTTTTAATATGTACATGTCGAGACGAATCTCTGGAGTATATGTAATCCATATTTAGATAAAGTTTGTCAAATACAAACAAAAGTGCTAAAAAAATCTGGCTTCTCCTATCTAAACAAGGCCGTGGGATCGCCCAGCCCAACTTGCACTGCACATGCAGAAAACATTCGCTCTCACCCACTTGTGCCCGTCGAGGTCTTGACCTCGACTGTCAGTTCCTGAAAACCGCATTGCATTGCATTGCATGCATGCCTTCCATTGCCATGGGAAGGAAGGGGAGATGGCGGTAGGTTGGGGCGGTGGATTCGGTCGCCTGCTGTCAGAGGAACGGGCAAAGAAGGAAGGAACGAAGTCATCGGCTTTTGGAAGCACGTGTGCGTTGCGTGACAGCGAGAACCGAAGCTGCTGCTGTGCTAATCGACCGCGGCCAGGTCAACGGTCACCGTCATTAGCAGCGCACGACTCTGTACTGTACTGTACGTCTGGTTCCAGATGGGTGATGGATCTGACATGGCAGTCAAACGCCGACGGCCGGGATCGGAACGGCGAGTTGTTATTATTATTATTAGTTACTCCAATTTCCCAAAATTTCTCATCACATCAACAATCGCATCAATGTTCGGATGTATGCATCGCATCAATGTTCGGACGTATGCATAGAGCATTAAATATAGGTAAAAAAAATAACTAATTGTACTTTTAGTATGTACATGTCGAGACGAATCTTTGGAGTCTACGTAGTCCATATTTAGATAAAGTTTGTCAAATAACAACGAAAACGCTACAAGAAAACCATCTAAACAAGGCCTTAGTGCTAGATAATACTGCCACTGGTCAGTCAGACAAGGCAAGCAGGCAGCTTCATTAGGTCAATCTCAATGGTGAGTTTCACTTTGTTGTTTCCAAGACTGCCATGTCATATGAAATAAAATGAAACTCTGCATTGAGAGTGAGAGTTTCATTCTAGAGTTTCATAGACATTAAATTCCATGTCTCATAGATAGTTGATATTCGTGCCAAGAGAGTTTCATCTAGAATGCGCAATACAATGTCATGTCATCGAATATGCCTATGTGACAACATATTTAAAGCAAATGAAACTCATATGAAACCCCATTGAGATTGGCCTTAGTGGCTTGTTCAGTTCACGAAATGTCACCAAATATTTTGCGCAGTACCGGTCACATCGAATCTTTAGACGCATGCATGAAGCAGTAGGTAAAAAAATAACTAATTGTACTTTTAGTCTGTTCACATCGAGACGAATCTTTTGAGCCTAGTTAGATCATATTTGAATAAAGTTCGTCAAATAACAACGAAAATGGTACAATAACTTTTCGCCAAATATTTCGCGAACTGAACCAGGTCTACCTTGCGCCGCGTGGCGACGTCCGTGACAGTGTTTCATAGTTGCAAGTCATGACGGTCAAGTATGAGATTGTCTGCATTTTTTAGTTCTAGAGTTTAGTTGCATAAAGCTGAGGACCTAAAACGTTAGGCCACTTCAGCTTGCTTTTTGTGATCTAAAGTTTTTTTAGATGATATAAACTTTAGACAAACTAAACTTTAGACCATGAATCTAAATAGAGGCTATGTGCACAACCCATGACAAAAATAAACGAGAATCAAACCGAAATAACCGGAATCGGACCGAAATAACCAAAACCGAAAATTTTGGTTCTATGTTTGATTTCTACTTCTCAGAAACCGAATTTAGCCGGGTCAATCCGATTTTCTACACGGTTAACCAAAATAACCGAATTTCATAAACAAGCCCAATAAACCTTATAACCTAGGCCTTATACCACCTTAACCCTAGATATAAAAGGTGGATTACCACCTTAACCCTAGATATAAAAGGTGGATAACACCCCCCTCATAGCCTCACGGGCTCACGACCTCACTTTTTAAAATTTCGGCACTGTATTTTTTTTAAAAAAAATCCCCTATTTTTCTACTCCCTTCATCTCAAATTATAAGTCATTTCAAGAATTTTGTAAAGTCAATTTTTAAAAGTTTGACCAAATTTATTTAATAAGATAATATTTATTATAATAACTAAGTATCATTAGATTCTTTATTAGTTATATTTTTATAATATACCTATTTTATGTCATAAATCTTTATATTTCTCTCTATAATTTTGGTCAAACTTGAAAAAGTTTTGACTCTCCAAGATTCTTGGAATGACTTATATTTGGAACGAAAGGAGTATTATTTTTTGCTACTTGGATAAACTTTTTGTTAGTTCGGTTGGAATCGGAACCGAACCGAACTAACCGAAACCGATTTTGCTCGATTCCAAAATTTGTGAAGAATCGATCGGTTCCTATTGGTAGAGAACCAAATTTCTATCAAGAACCGAACTCATCGGTTTCGATTAAATGAACGGTCAGGCTGATATGTGCATATGGCCTTTTTTTAGAGGGGCGGGTAAGAGGCCCACCGCTGAGAACCAAACCCACGAGTATACATATAAACATCTTTACCTGTGGCCCTGTGGGAGTATCCCTGCCCTTACAGGGGTTGCGTGTGCTTCACGCGGCCACACCTTCTACTGTACTGTGTACACGTATATACGAGAAAACAAAACACGATCGCTTAGCAACCTCTGCATGATTGTACTTGAGCCCTGATATAATCACCCTCTACCTTTGACCCTTGTGGGTTTTTTTTTACAGCGACCCTTGTGGTTTTGGTGCTCGATCTCGTGAACGCTACGACACTTGAACACTACACACATGGGTCAATCGTGGAACATGCCAAACCTCAAAACAGCACTCTCTTTTACTGCGAGTGTCGCTTTATTTATCTGGACTTTAAATTAGATACTCAATATATTTTTAATTATTATCTTTACAAGAGAAATACAATAACGAGAAGTTAATTCTATATTTTGAAAACTTTCTAAAATAAATAATTTGGGCTGTCAACAACACTAATTAAATTTTGTAAATTTATCAAATAAATATAAGTGTGTTGCGATAGCAAGCGCACAATCTCTATAGACGCAACAATGTGTGTTGTTCATCTGCATATTTCAATGTCATGGATAGGCTAAATTCAAGAGGAGTACTTTGTATCAACGATGCAGATTTTGGCTTCACGTGACTTGCTTAATATATGTGTTTTCTTCCATCCATTTTTTATGGTTATCCTACCGACAGAAGTCCACACATCATACAAGATTATTCGTTAGATAATTTGTACACGTATTCTATATATTTTATACACATTTGTATTGTTTATAGAAGACCATCAAATTTTCGTCACAGTAAAAATGGAGGCATCTATGACCGTGCAAGAGGGCGGCGCGGCAAAGCGCGTTAACCATCCTAGTTATACATATGTAGGGGGTGTTTGGATCCTTAGAAGTTTAGCTATTATCGAATCGAATGTTCAGAGGCTAATTAGAAGAACTAAACATGAGCTATTATAGAACTAATTACAAAAGTCTTAGACTAATTCATGAGGTGAATCTATTAAACCTAATTAGTTCATTAGTAGCAAATGTTTTTTTTGTAGCACTATATTATCTAATCATAGAGCTCGTGAATTAGTTTAGAAGGTGTTGCAATTAGTTTTGTTATTAATCTACTTCTACCGAACATGCAAACACAGGCCTAAAGATTAGCCCTGCTGGATCAAACGTCCCCATAAAGCTATTGTAACAAATCGTTAAAAAGGCCCATGGATTTAGTATAGCCCATGAGAGGTTTGAGGCCCTCGTCTCTTCCCATTTCTGATCGACTTTATTTTTCTTTCGATGCTGCGTCACACCTCGATTAAATCTATGAAAAAGGGATCTTGTATTTATGACAATATATTAGTATTATTTAGATGTATTATGATTTTTTTTGTAATATATTATTTTAATATTATAGATATTGTCATTATTTTAGTATAATTTAGTTAAATATAAATTAGTTTGACTTAACTCGATTATATGAATTTATTTGTTTATTTTTAAATAAATAGATAGATATGTATTTATAGATAGATAGTATATATATACAGATACAGAAGATACAGATACATACAGATATAGCTATATCAGGCCGCCTAGCCCTCATGGCCCACATGTGAAAAGCAGGAGGCGTGTACCATGGCCCACCCTCCGCGTAACGTCGAGTGTCCACTCTCCTTTGACTCCTCCTGGCGGCCTGGTCGGCTGGTCGCCCACACCGCCACGCGGCCGGTCACCCGACTATGGCTGGGGCTGGGCCCACGCGCCATCCGCAGTCCTGCGTGTGACGCGTCACGCGTGCCGCCCGACCCACACCATCGTGCCGACATCTGGCGGTATTATGGGCCCACAGCCTAGGCCCAACCCCGTGTCATTCCTTCCCACGGCCCACTGCGCGATCTTACGCAGTAACGGGTTTCGGCTCATCCCGAGCTCTCTCTCCATCCATCATCTGTCGACAGATGGCGGGGGCGGCGTGGCGCGAGACGGCGCGGCGCGCGCCGCCGCGGATACGGACGCGGACATGCCTCCCGGCTCCCGGGGTGCCTCCGCCCCGGCCGCAGGCAGGACTCGCGGTCCCGGGGCTGTGTCATCGGGCTCGCCGTCCGTCCGTTGGTTTGTGAACCGTGGGCCTGCTCGATTTTTTTAAGTTCCAATTCCAAGCAGGGAGTGTCTGCAGGTGGAGAAACCCTTATAGTTTGTAATTAATCGGCGCCGCAGTATTAGATTAGCGGATTTTGTGCTACTTTCTACCGTGTGCATTTCCAGTTCGTACGCCGGTCGGTAATTAGTCCTGGAATATTGAGTAGATATAGCGTTGAGATTTTTTTACTGGCGCCCAAGGCTTACCTGTTGCTATGATTGATTAATGCAGGTTTAGTCCTAGTATGTATGGTATGATATATGCAATCAGAGAACAACAGGCTTAGATATTGCATTATTACACCATAGTGGACCGGCTACAAAATATTACTGTA
Source organism: Coix lacryma-jobi var. lacryma-jobi (assembly GCA_009763385.1). Lineage (NCBI taxonomy): Eukaryota > Viridiplantae > Streptophyta > Magnoliopsida > Poales > Poaceae > Coix > Coix lacryma-jobi. The sequence goes on from CM019824.1 coordinate 3,329,057, forward strand.
CCAGGACTTGCTGAAATGCACGAAATATATTTTCAGAGTTAGTTGTCATCGCGAAACTCTTATCCGAATGGAACTGGGAATTGCAAATTGGTTGTGGTGTTTCGGGCCGATATCTCTCTAGGACTAGTAAATATCTCTCTCAAGGACTGACATTTTACTTTTTTCTCATGGTTTCGTAGAGATGATAAACAGAGGGCGGTTTGGGGAGAAAAATAAAGTGGATTGCAATTAATATGGTGTACCATCTTTGGCTTGCTGATACCTGATAGATATGGTATGACAAATATTCGTGTCCCAGGGGTCAACTATATCATTATCATTATGATACTAATGGCACCGAATCAGCCAAAGCTTCATTTAATGCGGTTTTGTTGTCCTTTGCCCTCATTTTCTGCATGTCCTTTTGTCAACAGATGCCCACGGACATTCCAAAACCAGATGCTGTGGCAATTACTTGCATCACAGTTTGATACTCAGTGGTTCCTGAAATTGCATCCATACTTAGCATGTCAAATTTGACGCTTCAAATCGGAAACAAAGAGGAAAAAAATAGAACAGTAGAGGTTTTGCATGTATCTGTTAGTATTTTTACCCAGTTTCCTACTAGGTTTTTCTTGAAAACTATTACCTCATACCTCAAAAGAGTGTGATGCCCTGAAAGCAAGACAGGCTTTTGCATATTAAAATATAGTCTTGACTTTGGGTTCTCATGTATTGCTTAAGTCACCATATCTCTCGCACCTACAAACTTTTTTGTGCACCAGTCCAAATACAAGTCAACTTACTGTTGAAATAAAGTCTTTTTTTCTAAATTTATTATGTATAAATAGTGCCTACCTCTTACCCACTGCAAAGGCCTCACACAAGAAAGCAGACTGTACATCCTTAACAAATACTCAAAGTTTGCCATCAAAATCCCTTGGTGACAGAATGATGGAAAGGCTTTCAGCGCTGGTTCTAGATAGTGACCCAGCATCCTTGTCGACCATCTCTGAGACACTTGCAAAGGTCAACTTCACAGGTGCATGTGGATATTGAATCATTCCATTTTGGAGCCCCTTTTCCTTTTCTGCATTTTTTTTCTAAAAAAATGAAGTGTGTTCTAGAGGGAAAAAGGAAGTCAATTGGTACAGTTTTCATTTCAAGAAATCTGAAATATTTTATAAAACTGAGGAACCTGTATATTGAACTAACTATTATTATTTTCCCTGAAAAAAGAATTCCTATATATGTTAGTTGTGGTATCATATTTGCAGTCTATATGATTCCTGAAGCTAATGGGGGAGAAACATGTTGTCCCAGATCTATTTTGACAATATTTAAATGATTCCTTCTCTTGACAAAGAAGTAGAGGAACTCAGATCATCTGCCTAAAAATCAATCTACATATACTATATGATATTCAAGGGCCTTCTGTAGCATATTAAGTTTCAAGGATGTTTATGCTAAAAAAAAAGTTTCAAGGATGTCTAATTGGTGTCTTTTCCTATTTGTGAGTGCTTGCTTGGATTCTGGATCTACGGTTATCAGAACATTCCATTTGTTGCATATCATAAGTTTGGGTCTATGATAATTGATTTGACGCTTTAGATTCCAAAAATCCCTGGATATTCCATTTTGTCGTGTACCGTAAGTTTGGGTATACTATGTGATGCTTTAGATTCTGATTTATGAATATTCCATTTTGTCGCATATAATAAATTTGGACGTACAGTAGGATGCATTGGGTTCCAATTTCTATAGGCCCCCACCAAAGAACATTTAAAAAGCATGCTGAAATAGATCCATCATTTGGAACACTGAAGAGCTCCTGTTGTTGAAAGTTGTTTATTGGTTCCTTCTGCCTTGCTGGAATTTCTCACCATGAAGTTTTAATCAGGAGTCTAATTAAAAATTATGTGTTGGGCCTATTTGTCAAGTGCAGGATCCATTAATTTTAGAACAGTGCTAAATGCACTGGTATGAATTTTCCAAATATTTTAATCTTATTACCTTTATTGTTGCATAGTTTTCCCCTTCCAAACAGCAGAAGCGGCCCTGGATTTCATTAAATGCGGGGCTGCTAAAGAAGCAGAGCTTGATTTGGTGTTGGTGGAAGTTAATCTTAACAATATGGCACCGACAAACTCTGATCTGCTCCATCACATACTGAATGAGCTTTATGTTCCTCTTGTCGGTAAGAGTTTATATTCAGAGCTCTATTTATTATAAGAATTTCTCACCTGTCCCGAACTCACCGTTCCAAGGTTGTTCCTCCTTGTTGACAGCAATGTGTTCTCGTGACAATGAAGAGGCACTTTCCAAATGCATGAACCTGGGTGCACGCTTCCATGTGCTGAAGCCACTGGACAGAAGAAGCTTTAGCATTCTGTGGCACCAAGCACTGGACCACAGGTTTAAAAAGGCAGCATCTCAAGGACCAACTCTTAATAGTACCAAAAATAGAGTGGTTCCATCATCTACTGAAAAGCCCAAGGAAGTGCTTATCCTAAGAAACGATTTATCCGATCCTAAAAGCAATGGATATGAAGAGCCAAAGAAGCGGAATCGGTTCACATGGACCACTGATCTCCATGAAAAGTTCTTGGACGCTGTCGAAGGTCTTGGGGGAGACGAGTGTAAGTATAGTTCATACCTACACATGGCTTGAAATCTAAATTATTTATTTGTTATTTTATTAGTGAAAACATGACCATGTGCTGTTTATTTTCTTTGGGTGGCTAATAGGTGCTACACCTGATGGGATCCTCCACCTGATGAATATGAAGGGTTTGACCGCGAAGCATGTAGGCAGCCATCTCCAGGTGGGTGATTAATTGATTATTTCTACCAAAGACCCCGTGCACTAAAATTTCCTTATAAGCTTGATTTTCTAATATTAGAGCTTTTAAGGGAAGCACTAATTTTGTTACCTTGAAACATCAATACAGTGAAGAGAAAGACATCGTTTAGGACAGTTGTGATTAAGCAGCACGAGTTGACTACTTGTTCACTCATATCTTTTCTATTGGCGTTAAAAGTCTTCTCCACCCTTGACTTTTCACACTTCCGTGGTCTTTAGTATCCATTAGTTCAAAGCATTTTTGTTGGCTATCAATTGTTAGTTTTTTTTTGCTCTTGTGGGATCTAAATGCCTTCTGGCAATTTATTGTGGAATCTGACAAATCGGCACCCGTCCTTCCTGTTTCTAGGACAACATGCCTTAAACTTTTCTTTTATGTGTGTGGGTGGGGGGTGGGGGATGGTCTTAACCTTATGTTACCCTTCCCTTGGTACCCCAAGGACCTTAAACTATTCACCTCCTTGAATTTCCACGCCTATGACTGAACTGATCTCATATTGTGTTGACCTTTCACACTTCCGTGGTCTTTAGTATCCATTAGTTCAAAGCATTTTTGTTGGCTATCAATTGTTAGTTTTTTTTGCTCTTGTGGGATCTAAATGCCTTCTGGCAATTTATTGTGGAATCTGACAAATCGGCACCCGTCCTTCCTGTTTCTAGGACAACATGCCTTAAACTTTTCTTTTATGTGTGTGGGTGAGGGGTGGGGGATGGTCTTAACCTTATGTTACCCTTCCCTTGGTACCCCAAGGACCTTAAACTATTCACCTCCTTGAATTTCCACGCCTATGACTGAACTGATCTCATATTGTGTTCTTTTACTAAAGTGCCACTTTAAATTGTTGTATTAGTTTAACCTTTAATAACGTGACCTAACTTTGTCCCTTGCTTGACAATTTTCTCCTCAAATGTGATGTAGAAACATCGATTGCGCCTCCGGAATGCAAATCAAGGAGGACAACACCAAGAGAATGCCAGCAGAAAACCATTTCATGAGCTGATAATATCAGCGCATGATGAAGCCAGTTCTGAATCCATCATACCTAGAGTTAAGACAGACAGGCAAGTGTACCCATCAAGGATGTGGTCAAAGGTGAAGAAAAGGTCAGTGGACACAGCGGCTCTGGAGACTGACATTTACACGTGCACATCTGGAAACTATAGAGAGGACACAAAGTCTGTGTGTGTATGGGATAAGTATGAAAATGACCTGGAGACAGTGTTCTCTGAGAAAAAGAAACGTTGGCAGTTCATGATCAGACATAAGTGGCCTGGGAAGAACAATATTGTTATTGCAGATGAAGGGGATCTGAATGAAGCCCCTGAAACTGCTGGTGGTGCATCCATAGAAATCTCTGGTTCAAGCATGGAGAACATTAATTTGCTTGAAGGTATCGTGGACATTGATCTGCTTGAAGATTTCAGTCAGGCATCTCAACAGATGTCGCGGCTTCAGGACGCTGACTCTGAAGTCCAGACCACACATCTTCTCCTGAACGCCGTCGCCGATGACCAGACACCACAACAGGTAATAGGCGTTGATCTGTTACTGCCCATCATGCATTTATTATCTCTAATTTTAACAATTTACTAATTTGGGTTTCTGAATCCAGACCACACATCTTCTCCTGGATGCCGTCGCCGATGACCAGACACCGCTACAGGTAGTAGGCGTTGATCTGTATAATTTTGATTAAACATACTGCCCCAACATGCATATATTATCTTTAATTTTAACAATTTACTAATGTGGTTTTTTAATTGTCTAGCAGCATATGGTTCCTTTTAATATTAAATCAGACAATATTGATAATGCCAATGATCGACCTTTAAAGAGATCCAAATGTTCTGAAGTGATTAGTGCTGAGTTTGGCAAAAATTTGATTGAAAAGTCCTCATCTCCTCCATCACCCTCCATCCAGGTATGAAACACAAATAACACACACTCTCCATACAACTGAATGTTTGTCCATCACATTATGTCCATACATTCCTTAGTTGCTAATGTCCTCAATCATTTATTTCTTAACTATTTTCTTAACAATATTATTTGTTAAAAACTACTATATAAGTTGTTTTTTTTTATTTCTACAATTTGCAGACTGATTTGGGCACTGTTATGGGTTTGAATGTTGAGTTCTCAGAACAAGAAAATTGTTCGGCAAATGAAATTGAACATCAACGAAAAAATGACCAAACATATAATGAACTTCCACAAGGTATTTAATTAGTTTTACATATATTTGGACTGGATATTGTTTATTTTTTTTACATTACAAAATTAATTTATTACTTGCAGATTATACAATGAGTGACTATGATTTTTGTGCTCAAATAGCAATAGAGACATCGTTCTCCACTGATATACTTGTGAAGATAGATGATATTTTTGTTAATCGAGATCAATTAATGTGTCTTCTAGACTCAGAAAAATATGTGAACGATGATGTAAGTGTACCTATTTGGTTTAAACTCTAGCTATTATCATTCTTTTTTAAAAAATTCTAATATCATTCTTTTTATATCAATGTTTTTTTATAGGTCATAAGTGCATATATCTGTTGTTTAAAACAGCAAGGACATCTACAAATTAGAAATGGTGTTAGGGTATTCTTTGAGAATCCTATTATCTCTGAACTGCTAAAACGTGATGGAAATCTTATAGTACATGAAGATGGAAACTTCGTTACAAGGGTTGTGATAAATTATCTAAACCATGATATGGTAACAGATTTCTTCATATTTTACATGTGTTCTGTATTGCATTGTACATATCTTAGACTCTCATTTTCTTTGATAGATTCTTCTTCCGATAAATATCAAAAACACACATTGGTATTTAGCTGTTGTTCATGCAAAAAAATGTGAGATACAAGTACTTGACTCATTGTGTTGGGAATACAATCGAGATGACCTCAACACTACGGTTAGTTACTGTTGTAGCATTACTCTATTTTTAAATCTCATTACATTGTTTCTTCCTTTCAATTTTTTACTACTAATATTTTTTTTCAATAGCTTCAAGGACTACAAACTCATTTAAACATCATTATTAAAAAAGGTTTATCGTTAAAAAAGTGGAAAAACCTTGATGTTACTAATTGGACAGTCAAAGAAAAATTACAAGAACCACTGCAGAAAGACGGGTTTGTACGACAAACTATAAGGTTATATTATTTATGTGTGTATATATGTTTTTTGTATAATCAATGTTTTAAATCTTTGCAGTTCATCGTGTGGTCTATTCATGCTCAAATTCATGGAATACTGGACTGGAGATGCATTATCTCAACATATTACACAGGTATTATCTCTTATTTTTTAGATAAACGTATAGTTCAATTCATGTCAATTTTCCATATGTACTAACATACATTTGTATCACATAGGAAAATATTTCTCATTTTAGGTCGAAATTAGCTGCTGTATTATTTTTCTGGAAAACAAATACAGCATCAACAATTTCCAACTTCCAACAGAGTCATGACGTTGAGGGTAATCCCAATGATATTATGATATTGGAAAGTCCAGATGAACAAAAGAAATCAAGAGCACTGGTCTCATTGTCTAATCTCTGTTCTTTCTAAGATGAGCAAACGTGAGTTAGTAGGTGGAATTTGTAACTACATCAGATCCATTACCTGTGCAGAAACCTTGGAGTAAGCCTTTTCGACTTAATGTTGCATATACTTATTCAAATTAAATATAAAATTTATATGATGCTTTTTTATGTGGTTGTTGACAGGAAAGTTTGGTTTCAAAACTCCCAGCCATATCCCATTACAATAACTCAAACAACTGCAAAATATTTTGAATGATGATCTGCCCATGGACCTAGATTGTTTCAATTTGTTCATCCGAAAAATTATGTTTGATGAAATTCAAATGGTGAAGAAAAAGAGAGGAATGATATCAAAACATTGTCTAGACATTCAATTTTGGGTATGTTTATATATTCAATGATTTTTCTGTATATATATGCACTTGTTATTTATCACTTTTCTAAATACTTTATTATATGATGATAATAGATGATTACTGATTTTGGACGTCATCCAAATTTCTGAAAAAAGTTAGATGTGGAAAGATTAACAGCTTCTGTTCATAGCTGGCCTGGTATTAACTATAGTGTTTCAACATGCAAAACGGTAATAACACTTGACTTTGCCTATGTTTGTCAATTACCCATTTAAATTCTTTTTATGTGATTTGTACTCTCTGTAATACCAGATTCTTATTCCAACACAATGCAATGGTTCTTTTGTTCTATTTATACTCGACAAAGATACCAGAACTGTCTATATTTTGGACCCTATCCCTCTTAATGTCATCTACCAGTACAATCCAAATGCAAAATATGTGAAGAAACTTTTATGGATTGCTGAATACTTACCAAAAGCTATGTCAAAAGCTTGGCCTGGTTCTATATGGACCGAGAATATTTTTCTATGGCGTCAAACAATACTACAGGATATTCCAATTCTCAGCTGGTAATATTTTATTTAATTAATATTAATACTATGTTATAATTCTTAGCTTAATAGAATATTTTATTTTTGCAATTATATCAGGAAGCTTTCTGGTTATCTTGTTTCCGTCTTCATGACCTTGTGGAAAGGCGAGAAACTACAATTACCATTAGTAAAGGTCAGTATCATAAATTCATCAATCTTATACCTTATTAACAAATTTGATGATGAAAATAGTATCCATTAACTTATATTAATGAATTGTGCAGGAGGATGGATGTGAACTCAGAAAACAATTTTTGGGAGAACTACTAGCATACAAGGAGAATGAATGTGAAGACAACATACCCAATGGAGTCCTGGAATTTCTTAGTTTAATAAAGCTAGCAATATAGAATCTATTTTCTTAGTTGTAACAGAATTTCTTATTATTAGCTTAAGAGTACTCGTGCTATGCTATTTTTATATATTCAATAAATCTTTTGTGGAATTCACTATATCTTGATTCACTATTTTGATAATTACGTTTGTTGAGCTGATATCGTGCCATCACCTTCGCCTGCGGTGTCACCAAACCACCAAATCTATCTTTGCAGTTGCAGCGGCGGCAGATGGCAGACATATCAGCCAGCCGCCGCTATAGTTGATTATATCAGTCTCTCAGTCGAAGGGCCAGACCAGACAGGCGGCGGAGGAGCGAGCGTCATGCACTTCGCCTCCCTGCGGGCCAAGCTCGTGCAGCCGCGGAAGGCTGGCCTGGCGCTGCGCCTGCTCCTCGCCGCTGCACTCGCAGGCTTCCTCCTCGTCTTCACCACGCACACCCTGGTGTCCTCCCCTGCCCCAACCTCTATCTTCCTCCTCCACGTCCCAGCGACAGCAGCAGGATGACGTCGACGCGGCCGAGTGCGTCAAGGCGGCGAGCCTGCCGTTGTCGGTGGCGGAGGCGCTGGTGCACTACACGACATCGAACGTGACGCCGCAGCAGACCGCCGACGAGATCAGGGTTTCGCTCTGCTTGCTGCAGCGCCGCGCGCCCTGCGGGGAGAGGGGCACGCGTGGAGAGGTGGGGTGGAGGGAGGAGTTGGGCCGGCTCGGTGGGGAAGCGGGGAGTGCGGCCTGGTGGAGGGTTGAGGGCGGCGTGCGGACCGTCGGTTGGGCCGAGGCCGAAAATAGCAGGAAAGGGGAAACAGGCCGTGGAAAAGGGAAGAGATGGTCGGGCCCGGGGAAAAAGAAAAGGAGAGAGAGAGAGGAGTGAGGCCCTTTTTGCCAAGTCTTTTTGTTTTCTCTTTTTCTTTCTCAATTCTTTTCAAATCCACATTCGAAACCAGTTTGAAATAAAAAAAACCAGTTTGTAAAATTTTAAAAACATTTTCTGTAGGTTTTGCAATTAAAGTTTGGAGTTTATAAAAATTTGAAAACCTTTTATTTGCTTTCTAAATAGAATAAATTCGATTCGCCCGAAACGGGGGTTTTATAAAAAAATCACCCAAATAAAAATTATGCAAGGCATGAGTGCAACAAACATCTGGTTAGAATTTTCCTCCATCTAGGATTTTGGTCATTTTCTAATTAAATTCTAATTAATTTTATTTAATTTAAAATCGGGGTGTTACAGCGGTCCAGCCGTGCAAAGCAATCCGAAAGAAGAACTTGCTTGGGAGGGCAGGATACCGACCAAAGTTCTCTAGTCGTAGGCACAGTGACACGCCCCACAAAGAAGGCTTTGTAGGCCGAAGAGCTAGAGTATCAACCGTCAGGTGTCCACTTCCACACTATCCTGTCAGGCGTATACGTGTCGAGTTGTACTAGTTCCAACATTGTTCGGAAGTGCGACATAAAGGATGTCATGGAAGCAGCAATAATATCCCAGGCCCATTGGTTATCCTCCAAAGCATCCTTGTGGGCACCGCTCGGAAGACCTCTGGGGCCAGGAGACACAACGTGTCATGCGGCAACCACTGGTCGGTCTAGAACTGTGCGTGCTCGCCATTTCTGACGACGAAGGTAGTGGAGGCATGGAACATACTGGCCACCTGACGCTCATTCGGAGATGGCAGTCCACCCAGCGCGCACGGGCTGGGCCTGTTTGGTTTGGACCCTGGCCTGGGGTGCACCGGCCAGGCAGCTCCATCCAGCCCCAGGCGTCCAAAATCCAACGCCTGGGATGGATGCCTGGACCAGGAGCTGCCTGGCAGGCAGGAACCAAACAGGCCCACATCACCGGCCAGGCAATTTTGCATTTCCCGCCAGCAGCCATCTGTGCCCCGGCCCATAGGAAACCTCTACGTGCCTTGTTGATGGCGTGAATAGCCCTTGAGGAGAGGGCGCAGCAGATGGAGACGTGCACCGCCGCACCGGGATTGCGGACAGGACCGTGCGGGTGAGAGTGGCACGCTTGCCGCGTTCAGGAGGCCAGCTTTCCATGTAGGGATGCGGCCTACCACAGAGTTTGTAATCGTTCTTGAGGAGTCGAGCAGTTTTAGCTTCACAAATAAGGGGTCTGGCTGTGAGTTTTAGTTAAAGCAATTTATCCGGAGCACCTAAATTGCAATCGTGGACGAAGGTGTGATTCTTTTGGAGGAACTTTATCGAACTTGAAGCAGCACTTTCTAATAATACTCGTATCAGTAAGTATTAGCATCTTGTTGTCTACTATCTAATTACTTCGTAGTAAATTGTATCGAATTTAGGCTCTACATGTATTTTTCTTTGGGCCATGAATATATCTCCCCTAAAATATTGCACACACTAGTGCTCTATTTAGTATTTACAGCAATACAATTTTTTACCGTTTCTTCCATTCTCTTGGTTTGCTAACGGTTGAAGATTACTTACCAAACCTCTGTTTTTTCAGACTGTTGCAACTGTTCGCATATTTCTTGCTTCAAAGATGGAATGGAAGACACGCCTTGCTTATTAAAAAATGTGGTCATTGCGGCATATCAAACAATGTACCAGAAAAACCCTGATGCTGCTATGAGAATCCACCAGGAGGTATCTAATTTTCTTTGCCGTTTGCACTATTATTACTCCTTGACACTTGGCTGTTGCTTTTGTGATGTTTGATTGATTTATTTACTGTGCAACTTTTGTTTTCAATGAAAAGCAGCAAGTTTTTGCAAAGCAGAGGGCGATGATTTTGGTGGGGGAGACACTATTGCTTTCAACCATTAGGTTTGATTTCAATATACAACATCCATATGAACCGCTAAAGTTGGCTCTGAATAAACTGGGAATCGTCCAGAAGGAATTGAGACAATCTGCCATGAGTATCATTAGTGATACGTAAGTTATTTGAGCTGTTCTGTTAAACATTCTTCTTGAAATTGGCAATCTTGTTTTTTCTCCCCTCTGAGCTGGTTCGACACTTGTACATGCAGGCTACCGACTACTTTAGTTGTGCAGTTCAAACCACACTACACTACATAGCTGCTGGATCGTTATGCCTTGCTGCCAAATTTCACAATGTTGATCTTTCCCAGAATGGGGTAATATGGTGGCAATTGTTCGATGTTGCTGAAAGGTACACGGCAGATGAAGTTATTTTCTTTTTGTCATTCACTGAACTATACCAGTTACGTTTTTTCTCACTACCATCACTTTCCTGTCATGTCTGACGACCAAATACATTTGCAGTTGTTGTGCAGCAAATGTCTCAGTTATTTAAGAAAAGAGCCCCATGCTCCATGGTTCCTGCTATCAAGCCAGTATCAACTTCAAGTGTGATGGATAAACATCAGATCAAGCTGACTCCAACTCCAACTCCAACTCCAATGCAAAGACATCAGATCAAGTCGATTCCAACTCCGATGGATAAACAGCAGATGAAGCCAACTCAAACTCCGATGGATAAACAGCAGATCAAGCTGGCTGCAGCTCCAGTTCCGACGGATAGACGGCAGATAGTAAGCGCCCCAGTTCCTGCTCTGATGCACACGCAATCTTCAAGGAGAAGTTTTAGCAATAGCAATACAGAAGCTTCTAGTCTAGCTGTGTGACTACGAGCAGTTCATTTGACAAGAAGCCCACAGGCAGGTCGCCAAGGAATGAAGGAAATTGGTTCCGAGTAAAGAATGAAGAGAATCAGTATTGCCGAAGACACATGAATCATAACTTGGAGCAGATGTTAGAAGAACGGTCTAATCAGAGAACTCTGACGTGTGTAATCTTGCTTACCTTGTTGGTAGTGGGCCAAAGGATACAGATGCAACAGAGATCAAGAACCTGACCAGACAGAAGAGAAGAATTCAAGAGGTTGGAGGGCTCCCAACTCCTGTTTATATGTCTGATACAGATGCTTGGAGGCAAGTTAGTGGTGTAACTGTTTCTGAAACAACTTCATCTCGGGAGAAACGGAAGATCGAGAGAAGATGGACGGACCATAGGAGTTGCCATTTTTATTTGGTATGTACGGAGTATATATTTACAGAGACTCGGGTCTCTGCTAGACTAGACTGCTACTTTGAGATAAAGGTGTCTAATGTAGACGGGTCTGTAAATTTACTCGTGCACATCAAATGCACCCAGCTTGCACTGAAATGCCATATTATCTCCATGTAAAAGGCTATTTAGTCTTGTGTAAAAGGCTATTAAGTCTTATGTAGGCACGGATGGATGGTGATGAAGATAGCTGATTTTGGGCACCTAGTGTCATCTTTTATTTTTGACTGAGCCGTATGGCTCAAACAAATTTTGTAGTGTATATACAATTTTGTAGCAATGTCCATGTGTATATAAGGTCCGTGTTCTAATTCTGTTTACATTTTCTCAAGTCGTCCAATGCTATCTACACTGTGCTTGTCTATCCTGCGATTTCTCAGTTTTGTCGGTATATTTTTTTAGTACCGTAGTGAAAAAAATTGCTATTCGTTTAATTTTTCCACTGGGTTTTATAGGAGTTTCAGCAACATATCACTTATTAATCATGCTCTTCATATTTTTCTTTGAAAGGGTTTTTGGGAGTTAATATATCGTATCTTCAATATCTTTCCTGCTGGGGTTTTTAATGGGATACCAATAATATAGTGGTTTATTTAAATAAATTATACACCTATATGCTATCTTTTCCTTATTTTTCCTCGTAAGGTTTAAAGGAGTTTTATGGCATATCTATAGATACATATTTTTTAAATTTTTTCTACAGGGTTTTTTTGAGAAATCCAACCTTATAATTACATTGATCTAAGAAATATTTAACAAAGGAGTGTTACGAAACAATGTCTGTTAAGTGACACCCCTTCGTCTAAACAATGATCTCATCCATAGTCTAAACAATCTCATCCATAGAATTAGGAGTAGCAGTTAATTAGTAGATTAGCAGTTAGCAACTGCAAAGGGGCATATGTCCCTTTGCAGTAACTGTTCTAGTGAACAGTTGTCTTTTCCTGTAAACAAACACATCTTCACATAGGTAAGAACAGATCAGTACATTTTTGAAACAAACGAATAGTTCATGCCAACAATATCTTTAGCTTATGAACAGATCAGTAGCACAAAACACCAAATAAGGCATGACAATGGCAACAGCGAATGGACAGCCAGCTTGACAGCAAGTGAGCTCCGAGCTGATGTTTCAATGTTGAAAATGCAAAAGTAACAGCATCAACTTTATCTTACATCCATGTTTGCAGGAATCACATACTGCCATCACAACATTCCTCGGCAATGAATTAACAGCTCAACTAACAGAATCCACCGAGCTAGCTTATGGTGTTCAATCAACTAGAACTTATGGTGTTTCTTGCTTCATGCTAGCACCACAGCTTTTAGGCTCTTCTTCACTTGTTTCATTAGTTTCTGTGGTCCAAAGCTTCAACTTTTTTACTGTATTCGCCAGAAGTTTACGGGCCCACACCATCTCCCTGTAGATGGTCATGCAGGTTCTCTTCAGAAGTGTACCATCATACTTGAATCCGTCATTCTTCAACTTTGATAAAACCTCGTCTGAGTAGTCCTGAAACAAAACAAAGTCATTGGCCAATTATTTCATTAAAGCTTCCATCAGATGTACAGTGAACTAGAGAACAATTTGATTTACCAGTTCTGCATCGGATGGTATATCTTCTTCAGGAATAGATAAAACCATCAAAGCTGTTGCAATTTTCATCAGACTCCATCCCTTGCAATCAATGCAAGATATTTCCTCAAGGTAATCAGCACAAGTAGCCAAGAATTTAGAATGCCTGATCTCGCATAGCTCACAATCATACAATATACATGCATTCTCGATAATTTGTTCAGTAACCTGTATACAAGGAGTGTCACAACAATAACATAAACATGCAAAAAATTGTACATGAACATTGCGTTAAAAAGTTAGTTCAGTGAAAATCAAGGGTACAGTGCACAAACTACTCAAAAGCATAGCAGTAGATGACAGGTAGCAATAAAGCACAAATCAACATGTCACAGGAAAACAGGTGATCTCACCATCTCTGGTGTGACAAAAATACCATGACGCCTAAGGATTTTGTCCATCCCATAACTCATCTGAAGTTGGTCCTCCTTGCTCAGCGCAGAATCTTCACGAGGCACTAAACTCTTCATGAGATGTTTTATACCCCACATGACTTCCATCACAGTATCATTACACACACAGGGTATTTTCTGCAAAAAGTAAAGCCAATATATTGCTAAATTGTTCACAGACACAAGTAAAGAAGGGAACTTATTATTTATACTGACCAACTTTGATTCAATGATTGTTTTGTGCTCAGGCTTTCCCACAGCCAGCAGCTGACCAGGTTTATGCCATTTATGGATCATCTCAGCAAGTTCCTTGTTAACTCCAGTATGATTAAATGCATTGGCCTTGTTCTTGAAGATCTTGAATTCTTTCAGCCAAATAACCTGATCAATCAATATATGAGAAGGGGCGAGCAAGTTAAGAGGGGAAAGCAATTATTGAAACATCATACAATGTCTCTAAATCATAAATAGGAGGTCAATTATGTAGGTATGTCTACGATATAGCCTTTGTTGTCATTGTTTTCTTGCAATGTAACTTAAAAGTATTAAGTGCTAAGATCTGGAGTATAGTGGGTTTTTTTGGTAGTAATAGCACTTCTGGCCTATACCACACCATCAATGCAGTTAAAAGTAAAAATTGCTTAATATCAACAATTGTTTCAGCGTCTGTCAGATGATAATTTATAATAAATTACTGTGCTCACATGTGAACTTTCAAGAAAATCTTTTAACCAAAACAACATCAGACAGAATTATGGTAAAGAGTTTGAAGTCTTTTCAAGTAGCAAGCAAGCAACCAAAGAACTACTTTGTGTTTCTATTCCTCCTCCCAATGCAAAAGATTACAAAAAAAAGAAAAAGAAAGAAAATGGCAATCGTTATGATTGATGCGGATAACTGCTCTGTTAATAAAATGGCACCATAATGGTAGGTATTGATCAGAAGGAAAGAAAGGTGTACTGACATCTTGTGCCATAAAATCCTTGACAAAGTATGACCAGACCTTCTGCAGGAGAAAAAGAAAAACTCAGAAAAATTAGGCAATACCAACTGAGCAAGCAAGTATATCAGCAGAACAAAGAAGGAATAAGCAAGTACCTCCTTAGCATTGGGTAGGTACAGCTGGACACCATCAAATCTAAAAATGGCAAAGCCAGAGGGCGTCTCAAACAACAGTAAGATCACACCAGCATGGCCCAACTGTTTCACTGCAAACACAGAAGTCAACCAAGGCAATTAGATTACTGATTACCAAGGAAAATCCAACGTTGAGCAATTAATTGTCCGTTTAGATATCAAGGGTGAAGTCAGCCAGGCATAGATCAAAGGCCTCCATAAAACTGAGCGACAGCCCCCTGACAACCCGGCCCACATAGGTGTAGAAACACAATGGAATCTATCTCATAATGCAAACACCCCAACCATCCAAAAACCCCTCTCAACCCCCACCATCCGAAAACCTCCTCCCCCTCCCCAACCTCACCCACACAGGTGTAAAGACACATGGAGTCCATCTTATAGTGTGACTAGACAACATACGCCACCATTTGCAAAACCCCTCCCGGGCCTTTGGTAGTTGCGCATCAAGTGTGAAGAATGCAAAGGCAGAGGGCATCTCTAACAAACAGCAATGATCACATCATTATTTGCCCCCAACTAGAAGCAAACACTAAGCAAGAAAATGTAATTAGGGTTACCAAAGAATAAATAAATAACGTAGAACAATCACCCGATCAGATATCAGCCTGTTCAGATATCAAGCGTGAAATCAGCCATGCCCTTCTCTCCTGATCCCTTCTCTCCTGCCGATGAGGGCTCAAAAAACTAACGGAATCACCAGAAATTGCGGACCTCTCCGCAGAATCCCCATAATGCCGGACAAGATCCGGGAACTGGGTCCGCTCTAGGGTTCGTTTGTTATCTATCTTCGCTACGCAATCGAGCTTTTCGTGGTTGGGATTGGGAGGAGGATGGCGGCGGGCGAGAGCTCACCTATACGGACGATGTCGGACTTGGGAGGACTATACCGAGCTGCATCAGAAGAAGGCCCTCCCGAATTGTGCGTAGCAGCACCAACTGCGGGAGCCTGCGTAGCAGCACCAACTGCAGAAGAAGGCCCTCCCGAATTGTGCGTAGCAGCACCAACTGCGGGAGCCGCAACAGAAGAACGCCGCCCTTGACGCTTCTTGGCTTTCCGCGCCATCCCTCAGGTCAGGTCAGGTCAGAGATCCGGATTGCGAGAGGTTTGAGAAGAGGTTTGCGGCGGAGTCGATTACCTAGGTTTGAGGTGGGTGGCGGTGGTTAGGGATCGGGAGAAGAATATATACGCACCGCAGAAGATAGCCTCATTTTCGACGAACCGAGGCCGCAGCCCAACTCGGCCCAGCTGCAGCCCAACTCCCCTCTAATCTTACTCTGCCACGCGGACCCAGCTGAACAGGAGCGTCTTCTTCGCCGTTTCCTTCGACAGCCGCCCGCGCCACCTCGTTCTCTTCATTTCCATTCGACCCCGTTGCGCCGCTCCCCCCCAACGGACTGGCTCAACAGCCAGCCATACGCGCCGTCCCCCGCTTCCGCGCGTCCCGCTCTCACTGCTCGTGGACCCCCTAATCATGCATTTCGCAGCCCCTCGCGCGCGCGGTCTTCGCTCGCCTGCCATGATCACGCCAATCTCTGCCAGAAAATTCCGCCGCGCCGCGCGTAGGCGCGACGCATCCTCCCTCGCAACGCCACGTGTCCCTGAGCTCGAACCATCGCCAACTGGCTCGTGCCGCCACGAGCCGCGGTGCGCCTCAGCTCGGCACGGAGCGCCGGCACCCGTGCGCCCAAGTCAAAACAACTAATCCTCGTCAGTCGACTCGCGTTCGCCCCCATTCTCTCGGGTCATATCTTCCGTGGGGAACCCTAAGAAGGCGGGGGAGCAATGGCCGAGGAAGCAGCGGGCAGGGGGCTTCATGCTATGTCCATGCCATCGATGAGGTGCGGCTTCTGCAACGTTCTGGTGAGGTCCCTCAAGGCCGTGGAGGAACATGGTTTAAGGACATCCCATTACAGCCGCTGGGCTTTCACCGAAGTCGCCTTGCACGGCCTCGTCTGTGCCGTATGCGACGAGCGATGTGGCTCCGAGAGGGTAAGATCCCACCGTTACTGCTCTCCCCATCTTCGGTTCCCGATAAAATCTGGCTAGATTTGTTAACAGAGATCGGATCGTCGTATCTTTAGTGGATTTGATTGATTTAGTGTTCGGTTCGTGGCATGTAGGTAGCGGACAACCACACCAAGAAGAAAGGGCACATGGAATTCATTGTTAAGATGCCTAATTCAAAAAAGAAGCGTGGTGAGTTTCCCCACTCAGCTGATTTGTGTGTGTTTGTCACTGTTTCTGAGTAATAATGGTGTAATAACTAATAATGCGCCGTGGTGCAGAGCTTGTACCCCCAAAAGTTGATAATGAGGTTCTTAAAGTACTCACATCTATGGGATACTCTCCAGCCAGTGCTACCAGGGCACTTCACAATTGTGGTATATATTGTTTGCATGTTTTATATTTGTAAACAAACTACATTACTGTTTGCTTTCCTGACTCATGTACCTTCCACAGACACTAAAAGTGTAGATGAGCTCATCCAATGGCTTACAGATCATAAAGATGATCCTGATATCAACACGTTCCCATTGGTATGAATTTGTCACTGCTAACTTGTATTTGTTCCATTCTTGTATTGTTCCATTTAATATTCTGATTGTTGGTTTCATTCTTTTTTAAATGCATTGGTGGTAACTGATGCCCTACAACAATGTTCCTTAGTTTAATATGTGCTTGTTATAACAACAGTTGATTACTATTCTTTTTCTAGTGGCATATGTATTTGGTAATAGACATTGTTTTTGGTAATCTTTTCATATAATAGTTTCTAAGCATATCACTTGAGTTGCTCTTTCTAATATTTTTTCTAGTAGCTTATGTATTTGGTAACAGACATTGTTTTTGGTTATCTTTTCATAATAATAGTAACTAAACATATCACATGAGTTGCTCCTTCTAATATTTGCGCCTGTTAGGTACATGCAACGGATGCATTAGAAGAATGGTCCAATATGGTTACTGATGAAATGAAAGTTCGCTCCCGTAAATTGAGGTGCGTTTGCAAACCTCTGTTTATATCATGGAAGACATCTTATGCTGAAATCTTTTTTCTGGAGCACCATCTTATATAGAAATTCAAAATTATCTCCTCCATGTGCAGAGATACCGCAAAGACGTTTCATATGAATGGAGCACAAGCTACAGAGTAAGTATTTCAGCTTTACTTCCCAATATATGCTGTTAGAATGTATAGAGAACCATTAGTACAGCTTATTAAAACAAAATAAAGTACTTCAGCTTCACTTCCTAATATATGGTGTTAGAATCCATTAGTACAGCTTAGTAAAATAAAATGTGTTGTCCTCTGTTGTCTAATCCCCATCATCTATAGATCAAAACATTTACGTCTCTGCTACTGTCCCGATGATTTTGATGATGCTCACTACTGAGGGCTCGTGTGGGTTGGTCAATTGTGTTGTTTAGTTTTTAGGAGCTGCTCAGTGCTCACTACTGCTCACCACTGAGGGCTCATGTGGGTAGTCCACTAGGGGTGGTTAAATTGTGTTGTTTAGTTTTTAGGATAGTTTTTAAACCAGAAGATAAACGGTGGTTCACTGTGGTTCTGCTATTTTTTGGTATTAGAACGTGGGCTCCCTCACCCTGAGCGGTGCCCTCTATGTGACCAGGATGAGGAGACTATTGATCACATCTTAACCCTGTGTGTGTTTGCAAGAGAGTTCTGGTACCGGCTCTTCTCACGGTATGGGCTCCAAACATTCACCCCACAACCCACATAAACTTCTTTTTCATATGTGGTGGGTAATGGTGAGCAGTACTATTGGGGACTTATTAAGGAAAACAATCAACTCCCTCATTATCCTTGGAGCCTGGACTCTCTGGACACACCGCAACAAGTGCGTTTTTGATGGAGGAACTCCAAATGTTGCAGGCACACTAGCTGTTGCTGAAGAAGAGGGAAAGGCAACCATGTTGGCAGGGGCTCGTGGTTTATCCCTCCTAGCTGCCATTGTTCCGGGTTGTTAGCTCCCTTTGTTGTTATGATTGTTGGTCGTCTGTAGTTTCAGGCGCGTCTGTTCCTAGTAGCAGTGTGTGTGTGTGTTTTGGGTTTTGGGTTGTTTGGGCTCTTGTCCCTTTTTTCTTTTTAATATAATGATGCACAGCTCTTCTGTATTTTCGAAAAAAAAGTATAACCTGAATCATATTTCTCATCAGGATAGGTGTTTTTAATGAAAATATTCAACATTCTATGGATCCTGAATGATACAAAGTTTGACCATTTATGGTTGCTCCTACATTTATAACTAGCACTATGTTTGGTTATTTTGTTCAATGGGAACAATATATATGTGTTGTCAGTGATATAATAGTTTTCTCTGTTTTACCATTTTTTTCTTTTGCTCTTAAGTACTTGATGAGAAATGAGAAATGTGCTGATGTTATTGTGTTTTTATTCTATTGGCATTGTAGAGCTTTCATATTAAATACAAAGCAGACTCTTGATTTTTTTACGAATTTATCTGAGAAGATGATGGTTGGCCTCAAAGAGACCTATGTAATTGCTGAAGATCTCGATGAAGCTAATATGCTTGACAGGATCAATAAGGCTCTCGAATGTTGTGATCCTGAGAATGGGGTGTTCTCATTCCAGTTACCTTCACTTGGGGGTGATGAAGCATATGAATACAATCTGGACTTGCAACAGATATGTCTTCGGAAAGGCAAAAAATATACCTGTTCCACCAATTCAAAAAAGCACTCCAAGAAGGCACTTAGAATTGGAACACTATTGCTATTGATCAAGAAGCTGATTGTAGAGAATGAGTCCATTAGACTTCGCTGGGTCTATTACTTAAATCCTAAGATTTATAGTAACCAAGATGCATCAAATAAAGCAGTGTCTGCAGTATCACTTATGTTTGAGGTCACCAGATCTTCTTTTCACATTAGACCTTCACCACGAGGGTCTATTATTGGGCCAGTATTGCTTTGTGAACAGGACAATATCATTGTTAATTGTACACTTGGTGCCGTCTCTGGTAGTAAAATACCCAGCGAGGCAGAAAGCATTGATATGATTATCCAAGTTTCTAGAGTGGACTTCATTCTTGTAATCGAGAAGGAAACAGTTTTCCACAAGCTTTCAGACATGGACTTCTACAAAACGTACAATTGTGTTATGGTTACTGCTAGTGGAGAACCCGATGTTGCAACACGGATTGTTCTCAAGAAACTTAGGATTTGGTTGGATGTGCCTGTCTTCGCACTGGTAGATGCCAATCCAGAGGGTTTTGATATCTTGTGTACTTATAAGTTTGGGTCAAAAAACCGTGCTTATGACAATTTGTCACTTACGTTACCTGACTTGATCTGGATTGGTGTGTTTTACTCTGACATTGAGAATGAAGATATGGTACAGTTACGGCCAAAAGAGTTGGAGAAGCTGAGGAGTGCTCAAGAAAAGAGTCACATTCAAGCAGATGTTCAATTAAGAGTCAAACTTATGGGTATGGTTGAAGGTGGAGTGAAAGCAGACATTGAATCTGTTATGAAGAACCGTAAATTAGATGGTTACATAATGGAGAGGGTATGTAATGCTATGGAGAATTAATATATGCCTGCAGGTGAGCTCTCTTCCCCTCCACTCTCCTCTCACATGCAACTGAAAATCGTGTGGCAAATTCCCAAATTAAATGTGGTTGTATGCCTTTACTAGTGTGCTGGTTTGAGATGCATTGAAATTGGTTGTTAGCTCATAGAACTCAATTCAGCACTTAGATAATTAAAGTAGATTGATTGATCAGGCTTCAAAGGGCATAAAATTAATGTACTTTAAAGTATGCCTCATGCTGATTACAATAAGTGCATGCTCTATAACTTAATTTTTCTAATCTCAAATCTGACCTGATTCATGTGTCCTACTAGTATTGCTTATGGTATTGTCTCTACAAATTTGAGTATCTTGCTCATGCACCATTCATTTTGAGATCTGTTGACAGTTTCTAGCATGTAAAGTTGATCCAATGCACTTGTATTATCTTGTTACATGGATCCTGTTCTGTACTGTTATAGCTGAAGTACATCATCTTTTGAGCCTCTTCTTATGGTACTGTCAATGCTTGATCAATGCAATTGATATACTACAGTTCATAAGCAAGTGCATCAACTGTACTGTTATAGCTGAGAGTATATTGTCAGTATGATATGCAGTGCTATCGTAGCAGCTAATAAGCTTGATCAGAGAAATTTTCTTCCCTTTTGCCATATATTGAGAAGAGGAATGATGAGTTGCACTGTGTCCTCTGTACCTGTGTCATGCTAGAGGTTTGGTTCTGGTCATGCCAAACCGGCTGCCAAAATATTTAGAGGTTTGGTTCTGGTTTCAACAAAATTTGCAGTGTTCCAGATCCTAGCAGTTCACTAATAGTGTGTTTGGTTTGAGGAAGGAGGTGGTCCATCATCTTCTCACTCCTCACTTTTTCTATTTGGTTGGTAGAATGGAATGGGTTAATACATCACCACTTCATTCCTCATTAGCCAATAATTAGTATATGAATGAGGAATGAGTTGGTTCCACCAAAATTCATGGGATGAACTCATGATGCATCACCTCATGAAGCATCACTTGATTCCATGAACCAAACACTCCATAAGTTGGTGAAAACTAGCACTAGTGGGCTGCATCTCCATTGGCAGTGTTCTACCTCTCGATTAGCTCTTCCACGGTTCTGTCCAGACAATTCATCATCAGCACATTCATCAACACTCTTTGGCAAGTGCATCAACTGAATTGTTATAGCTGAGAGTACAAGCTGCAGGCTGCAGATAGTTGTGGTTGGGAGAGTTTTCTATGATAGGTTCCTTTATGGTTGCTTGTATGATCCGATTAGCTTTATTAACTCACAGATTGTTCTGTTCTATTTGGACTTTTGCTTCTGAATGTTAATCATAAATACGTGTTTCAACCAGTACATTGAATACCACTTAACAACACCACATGTTTAGCTTAGCAGCTGAACATATTTGTAATCCATATCATTGTTGGTTTTATGTCATCATATGTTGATAATTTGTTTTGTTGATAAACATGTACTGAACATTACCTGGTGGTTGTAGGAGGCTGCCAAGGTCAAGGCTCAACATTCACGAGGCTCATATGTAATGTGTGATAACATTGTGGTCTTGTTTTACTGTTTAGAACTTGATGGCTGTAAGGTGCCCATAGTAGTAAGCTGTATTAGTGTCATCTAGGTATCTAGCACACTTGATTGTTTTCTCCTTAATGTTAAGGTAACATATTGTGCAAGGATGGACCTTATTCCAATGTGGTGTGAACATGAGCTTTGTAAAGCTTTAATGAACCTTTTGTTTGGAATGAAACCCCGAATATATATTTGTCTAACCTTCTCTAAATACACCAAATAAAAATGCACAATGACCCCAATGCAACTTTTTGCTTCATTCTTCCATGTTTACTACTTAAATGCACACTGATCAATGCAATGCACAGTAATGATTGGTGTGCACCATGCCTCACTTTAATTTTAGCCCCGTGTATAAACTGACTTAAATTTGGGATCGGTGGGGTGGGATTACTTCAGAATATTAAATAAAAAACCTCACTGTTCTAATTATGAATTAATAGCATATCAATTATTTTGCAGTTTCAAGCAGTTAGGGAAATAGTCCATACAAATCCACAAATTTTGTAGGTTTTTTTGGCTTACATTCTATGGCTTCTTGTGTAGCAACCGCCTGAACTTTTTGCCGGTATCATTATGTTATAGCCTATGCTCGTTGAATTGAGCGAGCAGAATCCTCAAATTCTAAGGCTGATTGAGGAAAATCATGATGAGTTTCTTCAGTTACTAAATGAGCCCTTCGAAGGTGGGGAGGGGTAAGCATTCTCTGTTTTGATTAATTTAACTTTTTCCCCTTTGTATGAGGCCATGCCTCCGGACATAGGCAGAGGGGCAGCCTACCCACCCAGTACACAGACAGAGTCACAGAGGAGGGGCATCAGCTGAGCACACCCACGGCACGGACGACCCCATTCTCGCCCCCAACGTGCACGACCAAACGACAGTGGTCCACGTCCAGTAGCCAGAAAGTTCTTATATAATCCTATTTTCCTGGTCGGATCGGAAGACAATTGCTCCTATTTTCCTCGGATGCAGTACAAATCCTTTTCCTTTCTGCCTCTTGTCGCCATCGGTCCCTTTGGCCAATTCTGCAGAAATTGAGCAAACCTGAAGCTGAACAAGTCATTTGGCGATCAAATGCTATGTTCTCTATGAACTCACAAAACTGGCAAGACAGACGACAATCTCTAGCTCTTGCCTATATTCTTGCGAGTGATAAAGCTCAGCTTCACAAGCAAAGCTCTTCATAAGGTATAAGATCAAGCTGAATTGTACAGCTTTACCAATAGCTTCATACATTATCAAGGAAGAAAAATAAGTTATGAAAAGCTACCTTTTGAAGCTGTGCCAAACTAAATTTGTGATGTCAAGATAGCTGAAACTTTTAATTGAAATGGTCTCACTAAATTTTTTTTTTTTTACTGTGACTCTTTCCTAAGAAAAAGTCCACGAAAAAGGCATTTTTAGGTGCTTATATACGCGTGCTCTCTCTTCGAGACCTTTCTATCCTTCTTTTTAAGAACAAGTTACCATGCATGTCCTTGCGAGCCTAAAAATTACCACGCGCATTTATCAGAAGAAGAAGAAAAAATAGAGATGAACTATTAAAACCAACAATACTCTGTTCATCCTAAATATCCCTGCTACATAACCTCAAATCTTCTGAATGAACTTACAATACTCGTGTTTCCGCCAACACGTCCGGCTGCAAAACCTCCTCTCGTCGTGGCCGTCGTCCCAGGCCTCCACCGTCGCTGTCTCCGCCTTGCTGCACCACAGATTCGAGCAGGGCGACGGAGGCTCGGCCATTCTCCACCGACGCAATGTCAGCCTTCTCATGACCGACACAGCCTCTCTGCGCACGGAGGCGAGCCTGCGCCTTGCCCGGGTGCCGGTGGACGCAGACGCAGAGAGCAAGTCCATGCGTTCAAGCGCCTGCTGGGTGCCACACGGCGAGCGCGAGTGGTGCAATTTGATCATCCCAATCATGTAGGCCGCCAAGGCGTGGCCATGCTCCATGGCGCATCGGAGGTGCCGGAGCCCACTGGCTTTTCTCCTCCGGTTGCAGAACAGCTCCTGGCAGATGAGAAGCTAACATTCAGTACACGCCGCCGATGCGATTCTGTGCTTGAATTTGTGTTCTGCAACGTTACCAATCCAAGGATGTAGGATGCCTCGAGGATGCCGCGCACCGCTGGAGCACGGACAGGAACCTCACCTTGTCCCACCAGTGTAGACCAGCAGAGAATAGACCTTTCGTTCGATGGTCAAATTTGGCTTTAGTCATGGATAAATTTTGGTCCCGCATCAGAGGGATTTAGTCTCGGTTGGTTGCTCCGACCAGGATAAAGGCCGTAGTCCAACAGCTACTGCGCCATGCTTTAAAGGCAGGTGGGCTTTAGTCGCGGTACCTAAAGGTGGACCTTTAGTCCCGGTGGATAACAGGGAACGGCATTAAATGTCTCGGTTGGCCTTTAGTCCCGATTAGCAACAGGGACTCGGATTAAATGCCCCTCCCCTAAACCTTGAACCCTTGTCCGCAGCGGTCCGAGACCTCACTTCGTCTTTCAGCTCGCCGCCACTTCAACCAATAAGGAGAAGGAGGAGCCCCGCCGAGTCCTGCGTCCCCACGGCCGTCGACTCCCTCTCACCGACACAGGTAGGCGCGCGCCCTTCCCTTCCCCTTAGTGTCATTTTGTTGAATGGTTGTGAGCAATGTGTACGGTGGTGGTGGCGGTGGCGCCGGCCATGGTATGGGCGGTGGCGGTGGCGGTGGTCGTGGCATGGTGGTGGCCGTGGCCATGGCATGGTGGTGGTGACGGCGGTGGCGGTGATGGTCGCCGTGGCATGTTGGTGGTGGTGGCAATTATTATGGTGCCATATTGTTGATACCTCACAATCTTAGTCCAACATTTTACAAGAGAACATTTCGTCGATGCCCTGATCGATAGCGCATTTCAACCGTTAGTACCTGACAGTCTTTACCGAGCACGAGGTCAATTTCAATAAACCAGCATTTGTAGGCCTCTTAGTGCTTGTAAGACTCCCTGTATTAGCATACCCGAAGCAGCCTCAGGATTCCCCCTATGAGATCAGTCGCATATCGATACATGCCGCAATCCAACAGCAGTCTCAAATCTTGATTGCGCTTGACAATATCTCACAAACTAAATTTTGATTATCTATTGCTAGCCCAATCAATCGACGCTGCCAATCGCATTCTGCGTACACCATCCATCCAAATAGGCTACAAGACCCTCGCCATCTATCTATGGACTCCCTAGTATGGCTCTACTATGGTGCCCTTTGACTCCACCATTTCTAACTTCCAGACACCAGCTAGACACCCATAAGCACCACTTGACAACTTAGAAAGACTCAAGATTTGATTAGCTAAAATTCCATCACAACTTTGCGTGCAA
Source organism: Coix lacryma-jobi var. lacryma-jobi (assembly GCA_009763385.1). Taxonomy (NCBI): domain Eukaryota; kingdom Viridiplantae; phylum Streptophyta; class Magnoliopsida; order Poales; family Poaceae; genus Coix; species Coix lacryma-jobi. The sequence goes on from CM019824.1 coordinate 3,354,505, forward strand.
CCCTTAATACTACATAGAATCTTCGCAAACATATGTGAGGTTCGCGACATGGAGTTAAGCCGATCTACTCTCACATTCTCCATGAACACACATATGCATCTGCAAACACAAGGTTGATATGTGCCCTTGTGGTTCCTTTCCTGAGTGATGAGCGATCGGTCAACGGGCAATATGTGTTTCTTGGCTGTGTTGATGTGCAGGTGTGGAGCTCGGAAACAGTGGTCGAAGGTGAGGTGAAGGTCAAGTAGAGACGTGTCGTGCCGACGGACCGGGAGCGGTGAAGGGCGTACGTGAGGCTTGGACCAACGGACCGGGAGACCTGAGGACCAGCTGTGGTAGCTGGCACGTGGCATCGACGAGCGAGAGCACATGGGGATGTGCGGTGCATCGGCCGAGTAGGGAGGAAGGTGATGGCGTCATCACACTTGGCGGGAGGCCGAGAAGGAAGGCGAATGCACTGTGCCTGGCGTGGAGGCTGGACATGCATCGACATCGGTGCCGGTGGTCGGGGTGTGCGAACCACATCCCGTCTACGGTGTGGGTTTGGTAGTTGAGCCTCTAAAAACTATCATCAACGGTTTCAGAGTTTGGGCCTCAAAACTCGGTATGGACGGTTTCCAGGTTTGGGCCTCAAAACTGGGCTAGCAGGTTTCTGAGTTTGGGCCACAAAACTCAGCCGGAGGACATGTTTCCCGGTTTCGGCCTCAAAACCGGGGGAGGTCCAAAAGGACGGTCGACGCGTGGCGGCGCGGAGAGGCTTGCGTTGCGGCGAAGCTATCCGTGAGGAAGGCGTGGCGGTCGATAGGACAACACGTGGCGGCTCCTGAGGCTTGCGTCGAGGTGGAGCTAAGGATGAGGAAGGCGCGTGGCCGTCGGATCGACAATCAGCAGAGTTGGACTGGAATACCCCTAGGGTTAGCCTGTTCGCTCTCGTATCTAGGAGTAGAAGGGGACTATTGTACGTAGGCTATAAATAAGAGAGGCGTCCCTCCTCTTATTCCATCCTTGCAGCCACAATTTCTTGAGCTCTCTCTCTCTAGCCCTTGCTTAGGTTCTAATCATACCTCGCTGCCTGTGATCCGCAGAGTGAGTAATACCTCTGTGTACTGGAGATTTTGAGGAAGTGAGACCGTAATCTCACCTCTTGTCTCGTGGGTTCGAGACACAGTTGAATTCCCTATCGATTCACGTTTTCGTTCTTGTGTTCTTCGCGTTTCGTTTTTTCCTGTCCTGGAGATTTGCCTCGTTCTCCCTCTCCGTGAGATGATTTTCGATTCCACTTGAATCAGTTTGTTCTATGTCGTGAGCTCCTTCTTTCCACCGAAGGATTTCTCCTCTAACCTCACAAGGACATAGATCGGGCAGAAATCGCGTTCGTTCTCCATTCTTCCCCCTTTTTAGTATTCTTCGGGTTTCTTTTGATTCACTCGATTTGGTGCGATGATTTCTTAGGATTAGCACCCCAATACGTAGAGTAACACTTGAGAGAAGTTTGGTCGATGTCCCTTTCGATTTGGTTGAGATCAATTCGATTTTGGTGTTGAGCCGTGTTGTTTTTGCCCTTTCTGTGTGGTCGCGGACTGTACGGCCCGAGGCGGCGGACTGTCCGGGCATCGGGTTTTTGCCCAGGCAATGTTGCTCATTTCGGCACTGTTCTCGGTCGTGTGACCGGCGAACAGTCCGGGACCAGGTCACGGACAGTCCGGGACTAGGTCACGGACAGTCCGGGACTGGTCCAGAACTGTTCCAGTTCAGTTCTGTTTTGTTTTGGGACTTTTGCCGGCGGACAGTCCGGACTTTACCGGACAGTCCGGGAGCCTGACGGCGGACTGTCCGAGAATCTGCTGAAAGTGCGGTTTTGGTTTTAGCTGTTCTCCGGTAGTTTCGTTGTACCACTAGGACATCTCCTAGGGTATCCACCTATTCGTAGGTCGTGAACTCACCGGTTGTTTTATTTTTCGCTTTTGGGGTGATTTTCTGGGACAAGGGTAATCTATTTCACGAGTTGAAATTTGAGGCTCCCATTCACCCTCCTCTAGTCGCCAATCCGGTCCTTCAGCATCAATATCAACTATACCTAGTCTTGCGCATTTAGGCGTCCTTAGGCACTTGGAATCCGGTCAATCTGTCCTACACATATGGCCACTTTGGATTAGTGCTACGCGATTTCCACCGGGTGATTCACAAGCCCTAATGAACGGTAACTGCAATTACAACAAGTCCTTTGGACTTGCTCTATTACTGATACATTGTTTCCGCTAAGATGACACTCTTACTGCAGACCGGCCGACCAATGCTTAAATCCGATACACACTGTATCAGCAACCCTCCTCCGGTGGTCAGAGTGGTGGTCAGGGTGCACAAGGATCAGGTCATCGGCAAATAGGTATGTATGGCGCTTCCAACTAGTCTGTAAACTACCCCTACCTACATAGTTGAGAACTAAGACAATCCTCTTGCGGATCCTCATGCAGCTCTCTTGATGGAATCACCTGCCGATTCATTAGAATCAGAAGACACCATAGTACCGGAGACCTCAATGGATGACCTCGAAGATGACACCGAAACTATTTCGTTACGTATGGGCACCGAACTTCTTTCCAAGTGGTCCCACCTGTCAGGGTCACGCGCCGTTACAACCTGTCGGTGAGGCCCCCCACTAATGCCACTTTCTCTCTTTCAGCCACACTCACCTACACGTGGGACCAAACAACATGGGTCCCACACTCCATCGGGTTTTGGGTCGTTTGTGAGGAGTCGGTGATCTCTGCCGCAGGAGGTGTCAGTGCGGTCAGCTGCTTTAATACGAACCCGGCCTCACTCCCGATGGAGAAGAAAACGAAACAGAACGGCCAGTGGAAGCCGGCAAGCCGCCGTGCCGAGGCGGGACGGACGGACACGGTCGGAGTGAGGCCACCCGCCCGCACCAATTCCGCCGCGGAGGAATGCGACGACGACGAGCGGGGCCGCCGCCGCCGTAACGGTAGCTACATAGCCGCTCGGCTCGCAGGGAGAGCGCGGGAGGGTGGGTGGAGGGAGGAGGAAGCTAGCGTTAACTAGCAGCTAATGGGTGTGTGGAGGGAGGGTGCGGGGTGGTGCTTCTGCTCTGGCGAGGGCGGCGACGACGGGGGCCGGTCGGAGCGGGTCAAGGCGGCGATCTTCTCCGCCAGAGCCTCAGCGCTGGCGGCGGTCCGTGCGCAGGGGCATCACGGCAGCGGGCTCCTGATCCACCGGAACCTGCTGCTCACCACGCACGGCAACCTGCCCTCCGCGGCGGCCGCCGAGGACGCCGACGCGCTGCTCGGGCACGGCCGCCTCCTCGCGTGGCTCGAGCCGCACAGGTAACATGACACCAATGCTCGTTCCTGCTCCCGTCTGGATCACCGCGCTCATTTCCCCCCTGTTCCTGCTTGCGCGTTTGTGGGAGCGTGGGGGGCTCTATGCGCAGTGTGATTAGCCTGAGATCTGCCTGCGGCCGAGCAGGCATGACCGGTCGCTGCCGAGCGGGACCCCACGCGGTGGCATTCCGCATTCGTCGGATTTGTCGGTGGTGAACCGGTGGCGGGCGAGCTGTCGTGGGAGCTCATGATTAGCCGTAATGTGGTTGATTGGGAAAGGAAATTGCTTCTCAATCGTGGGGTTTCTGTTGGGTAGTTAACAGTAGCAATAGTTGATGACATGATGGTGACATGAGCTACAACCCAAGCGGGTGCTCACAAGCTGGGCACTGTAAATGGTGCCTTTTGGTTGTGGGAATCGGCGTTGGTAGTTTGGAGAAGGCTGCGTAGGTCTTTCTTTTTTTTTCCCCCTGAATGCAGTACTGGCTAAAGTTTGTTTCTTTTCTTCCTTGCAAAGGCTTTTATGAGTTATGTCACCCACAGGCAATAAGTGGTTCATGATGGGGAAAAAAAAGGCAGTAGCAATCCAGGCTAAAAGTTCAAAGTGCCCTGATTTTCCCATTTTATGTCATCTCAGAAGAACTTTGCTGCGAAGTCAGAAAATTATCTGAAAAGTAGCAGCACATTATGTTTGCTGCTTATATTATATTTTTATTGTTTTTGTTTTTTACTCGATGAATTCTTCAACCATCTTGATGTTTGTTGATTCTGAATCTAGTGTTATGGTCTCTCTGAAATGATTGTTTGTTTTTTTTGTTCAGATTCTTCATCACCAGCTCGATTCTTGATCTTACAATAGTTGGTCTTGATTATACAGAGGGTGACTCAACCCTACAGGGTCAGCAACCTCACTATTTGAAAACAAGCTGCAAACCAAGCCTAGATCATGGAAGTGCTGTGTACCTGCTCGGACATACAGGGAAAAAAGAACTGGTGATTGGTGAGGGGAAGGTAGTTATTGGCACAGATAACCTCATAAAATTCTCAGCCGATGGGGTGACATGGTGCCCTGGGTCTGCTGGTTTTGATGTCCAAGGGAACCTAGCTTTTATGATCTGTGATCCAATGAAGTTGGCCTCTTCTCCCACTGCAAGATCGTCCTCGGCGTCCTCCTCATCATCACATTCATGGAAGAAGGATCATCCAATGCAATTTGGGATTCCCATATCTGTAGTTTGCGATTGGTTGTATCAGCACTGGCAGGGCAGCTTGGACGAGGTTAGCAAGCCAAAATTACCTCTTGTTCGGCTGATGTCCAGCAGGAGTGATCACTCAAGCACCTCGTTCACTCGTCGTCATGTTTTCAAGCCTGATGATGAGAATGATGATGCATCCGTTTGTTCTAAGCCTAAACATCAGCAGGCATCAGGAAGCACAGCCAATGCAAGGATTTCAAATGAAGCAAATCCTATAGTTGATCTGCGCACAAGCAGTGAGCAGGGCATTACGACTCCAGAAATATATGAATCACCAAGGCGAAGTTCTTGTCAGGCTCAGAAGAACGCTGCTGCACCAATTCAACTCTTGGACATCAACTTCCCACCCAGGGTTCCAAAGACTATCTTTCTACCACTGCCTCTGAAGCAAATGCTTTCTGATGAGAACAATGTTGAAACGTCGAAGCCAAAAAATCGGTCAAAAGACAATGGCTTCCCATCAGGGCTGATATGGCACCGTAATAGTGAGGCTGAGTGTAGGGACCCTCCAGTAGCTCTTCGGCATATGGATTGTAGCAGCGAGGGACAGTCGAGCTCGTCACCTCCTGAGATACTTGAGTATGGAGATCAAGACCAGTACAGCAGCGAGGAGGAAACAATGTACTCAGCTGAAACCATGGAAAGCAGGAACATTCCAAGCCCCAGGGAGAAACATGTGGGGAGGAGCCAGAGCTGTGTCACCTACAGCAGGTGGAGCTCTCCAAGGACTTCATCAATGCAGAATGGAACCTTGTGAAAGCAGCATACACTGATCCCTGTGCGGAAGACACACTCGCAGAACACGGCTCTGCCACAGAGGAGTCATGACTACTTAAGCCCAACAGTCTCCTCAGCCATGAAGAAGAGGAACTCCATGGAACAGCAGCAGCCCACAAAGCCTCGACGGAGCACTGTCCAGTCTTCTCCAAAATGGATGTTTTGATGGTTCTATCTATATCTAGTTTTGTGGTGGAAACAATGGAGTAATCAAATGCCTACTCGGTGAAAACCTACTGCTCCTATGTTTCCTACTCAAAACTTACCTGTAAGTCGATGCTCTCTTGCCTCGTTCTCTCTCTGGGCTTCTGTGTGCAGAACGACATGGATAGACTCATAGACAAAATAAACAAAAAGGTAAAGAAAAGCAAAAATCATCACAAAAGGTTACAAATCAAATGTGTTGAAGGCAGCATTTGTGAGCAGCGATGGGGGCTGTCATCTTGGTGTGTAGATTGATAAGAACTGCTACAGACTCTAGTGTTCAGCTTACAATTTTCAACTAAACATTTTAAACATGTTTTTATTTTGTATTCTGCTATCCATCCATAAGCATGATGACTGTAATCGTTTTGTTTGCTACTGTGTTGCGGTCTTATGTACCATGTGTGTCATCCTGAATTAGACTAGGAAATAGGTTGAGGGTTGCTGGGTTGGCTACCGAGTGAGTTTTTTCTTTTTTCTTTTTTCTTTTTCCTTTTCACTTTACCACTTGAAGCAGATACTTGGACAAATCTGAAAGAAGTTGAGGCTTTAGGATATATGTCTTGTCCGCAGTGTTGGCTGTGTGCGAGTATATAGTATATAGCAATGTAAATAGCTTTTATGCTAAATGATGTGGCAGTGTTCATTGTGGTCCTTTCCTATATTATAATTTAGTACTTGAATGAAGGGTCAGTTTGGCAGTGCTCCAGCTCCTCGTAAAATGGCTCTCCAGCTATAGCTTCTCTTGTGGAGTTTTCTGAAAAACGTTTGACAAAAACGGCTCCAATGATAATTTTGTTATAGTTGTGCCAAGTCGGAAGGGAGAAGCCATGTATTCGCGGCTTTGCCTGTCTAGTAGGAGAACGGTTCAGGATCCTCTATTCCTCTGGGCTTCTTCCCTGAAGCCGCTCGAGAAGCATTGCCAAATAAGGCCTTGAGCATTTCTTCATAGCATTTGAGTCATCTTGGTGGAAATTCGTCGGCGTCCTCAGGGCGTTTAGTTCCGAGAAATATTTGGAAAACGCACTGTAGCAGTTTCGTTGTTATTTGACAAACTTTGTCCAGACATAGACTAACTAGGCTCAAAAGATTCGTCTCGACATGTAGATACTAAAAGTACAATTAGTTATTTTTTTTATCTACATTTAATGTTTCATGCATGCAACTAAAGATTGATGTGACAGGGAATCTAGAAATATTTGGGGAAAGTTGGGGAAACTAAACAAGACCTCACTTAAATTCTTCTGGTCGAAGAAATTTGGGATCCTATCATGAATTCATGATCACTTGATCTGGCACTGCACTGCACCATAGGTTTTGCAACGACTGTGCTCTGACTAGAGTAGGTGACTAGTGGTCTATTGCATGATCTATAGGATTTCCGCAGCTAAAACTTGACCTGATAAACTTGGCGCTGGAATCCACCTATCCAGTATTTCTTAGGACTGTATGATACCTTCTCTCTTATTGGCAGCGTAGTGTCATATACTCATATTGTCTGCGCTGTGTTGTGATTATCATCTAAGCATATAGGAGTAGAAAGTTGACTGTTTTGGTACAAGCTGGAGCATCTCCTACAGCGGTTAAGTTTAGGTATCAGGGCATTCAAAAATTCAGACTATTTTTTTGATTTTATGTCTTAATTGATTAAGATGCAACTTATCTGCAACTCTAACTGTGTCCTGGTCTAGCAGCGGTTCAAGCTGTTGCCAATCCAGACCCTGCGATTGAGCTACCATTGACTGCTGAAAATGTTGAGATGGTATTGTGCGGCTTCAGGGTTTCGATCCAAGAACCGAAACCAAAATGCTACGTGAGCTCATATGTTATTTGAAAATATGTCTTTCTATTTATTACTACATTCTAATCGTAATCCAAATTCAAACAAAAATAGAAATAAGATCAAAACAATCTGTTTGGTGGCTTGTGGTGTCAAACTCAGTTCCGATAGAAAAAGAAATTCAAGATATGTTGATGCAACCTCCCAAAATACAAGCCAAGACACATTACGTGTGCTATGTTCGTGCTGATGGCGACGACGACATTGGCCTACTATCCAAGCCGTTCAAATTCGATGACGATATTGAGCTACTATCCAAGCCTTTCAAATTTGACAAACATCATGTACTTCATGCCTTGCTTATATGAGAGAAAAATACGTATTTTGCTGATCTAATTCTAAAATAAGTTCTTCCCGAAAAAAAAGTCGTCTTTCTCCCACTGCCTCCCCCGCATGCCTACAGCACAACGCCATGGCTGACTCTTGCTGGTTCGCGCCATCGTTCGCCGCCGTTGCGCCTCTACCTCCCGCGCCTCGGCGACGACGGCAGCGCCAAGCTCCCCGTCTTTGTCTACTACCACGACGGCGGCTTCTGCCTCGGCTTCGCTTTCAACCCCACCTTCCACGCCTACTTCAACACCTTCGCGGGCCTCGCCAACGTCCTCGTCGTCTCCGTCGAGTACCGCCTCGCCCCGGAGCACCCCGTGCCCGCCGCCTACGCTGACTCCTGGGACGCGCTAGCCTGGGTCGGCGGCGGCGGCGCCGACCGGGACCCGTGGATCGCGGGAGTCCATCAAAAATTCTATTTTAGATAAACTGAGTTGTAATCGAAATTGGATTGGAATCAAGGTAGGTTTGGCATGAAATCCATGTTCGACTCAAATTTCTTATATTTTTCTTCCGCGTGCGGACACTGCCCAGTCCATCAAAAATTCTATTTTTAATTAATTGAGTTGTAATCGGAATTGGATTTGAATCAAGGTAGGTTTGGCATGAAATCCATGTTCGACTCAAATTTCTTTTTTTTTCTTTTCTTATATATTACTTCCCTGCTGAGACTTCCGTCCACATCCCGTCCTTCCTCCCGATCATTGGGATCTCAACTTGCATAATATTTTTCTGATCTTGTCAAGCAACACGTTCTTATCTAGCCGAGCTGAACAAGGCCGCAGAGGGTAAAGATGTCGCTGCTTCCAGACGACGACGTCGACGACCAGACCACAAAGATCCTTCTTGAATCCACTGCAGTCAGTCAGGCATCTCAACAGATGTCGTGGCTTCAGGACGCTGACTCTGAAGTCCAGACCACACATCTTCTCCTGAACGCCGTCGCCGATGACCAGACACCACAACAGGTAATAGGCGTTGATCTGTTACTGCCCATCATGCATTTATTATCTCTAATTTTAACAATTTACTAATTTGGGTTTCTGAATCCAGACCACACATCTTCTCCTGGACGCCGTCGCCGATGACTAGACACCGCTACAGGTAGTAGGCGTTGATCTGTATAATTTTGATTAAACATACTGCCCCAACATGCATATATTATCTTTAATTTTAACAATTTACTAATGTGGTTTTTTAATTGTCTAGCAGCATATGGTTCCTTTTAATATTAAATCAGACAATATTGATAATGCCAATGATCGACCTTTAAAGAGATCCAAATGTTCTGAAGTGATTAGTGCTGAGTTTGGCAAAAATTTGATTGAAAAGTTCTTGGACGCTGTCGAAGCTCTTGGGGGAGACGAGTGTAAGTATAGTTCATACCTACACATGGCTTGAAATCTAAATTATTTATTTGTTATTTTATTAGCGAAAACATGACCATGTGCTGTTTATTTTCTTTGGGTGGCTAATAGGTGCTACACCTGATGGGATCCTCCACCTGATGAATATGAAGGGTTTGACCGCGAAGCATGTAGGCAGCCATCTCCAGGTGGGTGATTAATTGATTATTTCTACCAAAGACCCCGTGCACTAAAATTTCCTTATAAGCTTGATTTTCTAATATTAGAGCTTTTAAGGGAAGCACTAATTTTGTTACCTTGAAACATCAATACAGTGAAGAGAAAGACATCGTTTAGGACAGTTGTGATTAAGCAGCACGAGTTGACTACTTGTTCACTCATATCTTTTCTATTGGCGTTAAAAGTCTTCTCCACCCTTGACTTTTCACACTTCCGTGGTCTTTAGTATCCATTAGTTCAAAGCATTTTTGTTGGCTATCAATTGTTAGTTTTTTTTTTGCTCTTGTGGGATCTAAATGCCTTCTGGCAATTTATTGTGGAATCTGACAAATCGGCACCCGTCCTTCCTGTTTCTAGGACAACATGCCTTAAACTTTTCTTTTATGTGTGTGGGTGGGGGGTGGTCTTAACCTTATGTTACCCTTCCCTTGGTACCCCAAGGACCTTAAACTATTCACCTCCTTGAATTTCCACGCCTATGACTGAACTGATCTCATATTGTGTTGATCTTTCACACTTCCGTGGTCTTTAGTATCCATTAGTTCAAAGCATTTTTGTTGGCTATCAATTGTTAGTTTTTTTTGCTCTTGTGGGATCTAAATGCCTTCTGGCAATTTATTGTGGAATCTGACAAATCGGCACCCGTCCTTCCTGTTTCTAGGACAACATGCCTTAAACTTTTCTTTTATGTGTGTGGGTGGGGGGTGGGGGATGGTCTTAACCTTATGTTACCCTTCCCTTGGTACCCCAAGGACCTTAAACTATTCACCTCCTTGAATTTCCACGCCTATGACTGAACTGATCTCATATTGTGTTCTTTTACTAAAGTGCCACTTTAAATTGTTGTATTAGTTTAACCTTTAATAACGTGACCTAACTTTGTCCCTTGCTTGACAATTTTCTCCTCAAATGTGATGTAGAAACATCGATTGCGCCTCCGGAATGCAAATCAAGGAGGACAACACCAAGAGAATGCCAGCAGAAAACCATTTCATGAGCTGATAATATCAGCGCATGATGAAGCCAGTTCTGAATCCATCATACCCAGAGTTAAGACAGACAGGCAAGTGTACCCATCAAGGATGTGGTCAAAGGTGAAGAAAAGGTCAGTGGACACAGCGGCTCTGGAGACTGACATTTACACGTGCACATCTGGAAACTATAGAGAGGACACAGAGTCTGTGTGTGTATGGGATAAGTATGAAAATGACCTGGAGACAGTGTTCTCTGAGAAAAAGAAACGTTGGCAGTTCATGATCAGACATAAGTGGCCTGGGAAGAACAATATTGTTATTGCAGATGAAGGGGATCTGAATGAAGCCCCTGAAACTGCTGGTGGTGCATCCATAGAAATCTCTGGTTCAAGCATGGAGAACATTAATTTGCTTGAAGGTATCGTGGACATTGATCTGCTTGAAGATTAAGCACCCTGTTAACTAGTTTTGTTTGCTAATACCTTACCTTATTATCATCTAATTTTGTGTGCTTGGTGAGACAGTATATGGTGCATCCGTAGAAAACGCCGGTTCAAGCAGCCTATTAACAAGTGATCAAGTTGGACAAAACAATCTTACTGAAGCTACCAGAAATAATGACACCATGGGGAACATTAATTTCCTTGAAGGTACCATGAACACTGATCTGCTTGAAGATCAAGTGTCCTGTTAACTAGTTTTCCTTGATATTACCTTTCTTATCTTTCTATATTTTATTTATTGACTCTCGTGAGGTTTTATTTGTAGCCTGCAATAACTTGTTTGGGACTAAAAGTCTTTCTTGTTGTTGAAGGTATTGTGGACCCGGAGCACAATGCATCAATGGATTTTTCTATTCCTTGGGTGCACCTAAAGGGCAATGATCTGGACCTCACAGGCCCTTCTGAAGGCCGGGAGGAAGCAGATTCATTTTGGATGAGTCAGCTGGAACGATCACAAGAGCATCGAAGCCTTGGCCTGGAGGATCTTCAAGTAGTTGACAATGCATGTAATTATGCTCAGAGATCGGCTGGTCTGATTAACGTAGATGAACCAGTGACTCAAGAATCGCAAGAGCAACAAAACCTTGGCATGGAGGGTCTCCTGCAAGTAGATGACATTGCATGGGATGATGCTCTGATATCTGTGGGGCTTATCAACATATTAGATGAACCAATGGCTGAAGAAGCTGCCGTTGGAGGATCACAACATCAGCTAAGCCTTGCCCTGGAGGTCCTGCAAGCAGGTGACAATGCTTGGGATGATGATCTTAGGTCGGCGGGGATTGTCAACTTATTAAATGAACCAATAGCTCAAGAAGCCGCTATTGGCTATGTTCTGAACTTCTGATGCATGACCCTCTCAGCCCGATTGCCCAGGACGACGCGTTATGGACTTGGCATAGCATATGAGTCCTGCAGTGCCAATGGGTGACTATGGCATGCGCTCTTTTGAATCAGGCTGATCAAGTGACAGTAACGAATCATATGGATGTTAGGAATAAGAACTTGGTTTCATATGATTTCAGTGTTATGCTGAACCTGCCTAGGTTGGAGAAAAGCTGGGATGTCTATACCCTGAGCTCCATGATTCGATGGGCAGTTTAATTTGTATGCTACAGCCATTTACCATGGAACATCGCTGTATGCCTTCTCCCTATGTGATCGAGTGCTAGTTACTGGCTTTTTACACACTGATCGATTTTTTTTCTTCTTCTTTTGAACGCAAAAGTCAAAACCCTGTTAGATTTTCACATCGCTTGTAACTCTTTTTTTCTTTCCCCTCGTGATACCATTTCTAACTTATTTTACACCCTAGCCTCGAATTAATGTGGATAACCTCACCGGATTTGATTTCTATCTTGCAAGTCTTTATGATATGAAGAGGATCATTAACTGATTCAAACTATTTGTTTGGCGCATGTGCAGATACGCATGGCATAATTAAAATGTACTGTAATAGTGAGAGATCGGATATCATATTTTTGCTTGCAACTCTTTTTAGTAATGACTACACAGCATGAACGGCACACTACTCTCCCTGAAATTTCCAATACATGTACTAGTATTTTAGGGTTTATGATAAACTATTTTTTTTTCATTTTTGATCAGCCTGTTTTTCTCTTACGATAAAACAACCTCATCAGCCGGACCGGAGATAAGAAACTATTTAAATTAAAAAATTGAAACCAGAGTTTGGCAGATTTTAGCCCATCTACTAATGCACCGCCTTCTCATGCCCCTCCAATTGCAAGTCAACTCAAACCCGGATTCCGACCCCGCGAGACCATCGCGAACGCGAAATGGGTGGCGCTAGCGCCGGCGGGGCGGCGGCGGCGGCGGCGTCCTCGCCTCTCCTCCTGCCTCGCTCCGCTCCACGCCCCGCGGTTGGTGCGGAGGTGCGGCGGCAGGTGGGGCTCGCGGCGCCGCTGGTGGCGTGCAGCCTGCTGCAGTACAGCCTGCAGGTGGTCTCCGTCATGTTCGCCGGACACCTAGGGGAGCTCTCCCTCTCCGGGGCCTCCGTCGCTGCCTCCTTCGCCAACGTCACCGGCTTCAGCGTCCTGGTACGTGCGGCAGCAACCTCCTCGCTTCACAAAGCCATTTGTGCAACTCCGGTATATGCCACTGCTTGTGCATCAGTCTGAAGAGCATGGGGAAATGTGAATCGGAACATGTACACTGTAGAAGTGTAGAACCTAGTTGTTTAAGGAAGTTATAACCAGAAATTACTACGGATTCTGTCAATACTTTCCCATTACTCCAATTAATTTCCCACATGCTCCCTAATTGTACTTACTAGAAGTAACAATTCAACTAACAACTAAGAGCGGCGGATGAGTTTTGACTTATTGCGCAGTGGCGAGTGCTATACTGCGTGATGCCTACTGTGCTACCAGTAAATTGATTGGAATTCATGCTTGTCTCTTCCATGTCAAGCTGGGTATGGGAAGCGCATTGGATACCTTTTGTGGACAATCATACGGAGCAAGACAATATGACATGCTGGGGACACACACACAAAGGGCGATAATTGTTCTTATGCTAACTGGTGTTCCTCTAGCCTTTGTTTTGGCCTTCGCTGGTCAAATCCTTATCGCTCTTGGTCAAAATCCTGAGATATCATTTGAAGCTGGACTGTATGCTCAGTGGTTGATTCCTGGCCTTTTCGCATATGGTTTGCTTCAGTGCCTTACTAGATTCCTGCAGACCCAAAACATTGTCCAGATATTGGTAGCTTGCTCTGGACTTACTTTGCTACTTCACGTTATGCTATGCTGGTTGCTGGTTCAAGGATTTGGCCTTGGCCACAAAGGTGCAGCTCTGGCAACCTCAATATCTTACTGGTTCAATGTAGCATTGCTAGCTGTGTATATAAAAGTCTCTGAAGCTGGCAGAAGAAGTTGGCATGGATGGTCAAGGGAGGCACTAAAGTTAAAGGATGCCAAAGTATATCTAAAGCTAGCAATTCCATCTACATTTATGACCTGGTAAGCCTGATATGGGGCACCATGTGAAAAACTTGTATTTCAATAAGTCTTGAAGTGAATGTTAACTTATGGTTTGGCAAAGAAGTAATGTGCACCTTTACTTACTTTCTGCATGGAACTGGTAATTTGACTTGCAAGATAGCTCAGCTTGGAGTATTGGGCATTTGAGATGGTGGTTCTCCTAGCGGGATTTCTTCCAGATCCAAAACTGGAAACTTCAATTTTGTCAGTCAGGTAAGCAAATCAAACTTGAAATACCTCCTCCCTTTCAGTAACGGAAATTCTATTAAACTGACCAATCGTTTAGATCTGATGTTGTTCTGTAACATGGCTGATCACTCTGCAGTTGCATTAGTTTTCTTTCTCATGTCTTGAGATAGCTGTGTCTTGTGCATCAACCATGCATTAATAATGATTCTTTCAAGTGCTTGATGTGAAGTAACTTTGATTCTTTTGCAGCCTAAACACAATGTGGATGGTCTATACAATTCCAACTGGCCTCAGCAGTGCAATAAGGTCAGAGCCTCAGAGGAGCATAATTTCGTAGTGCCCCCTCCTTTTTGTTCTGTGATAAAATAAACTTGCGGTTAACTAGTTTTGGCCCATGGTTCTTGTTTCTTTTCAGTATTAGAGTGTCCAATGAACTAGGTGCTGGGAACCCGCATGCAGCACGCCTATCAGTTTATGTTTCAGGGATCATGTGCCTAGCTGAGGGACTTTTTGTAGCTGTCATCACAGTATTAGTGCGAGATGTCTGGGGTTATTTGTACAGCAATGAAGAAGAGGTTGTGAAGCATGTATCGATAATGATGCCAATTCTTGCTACCTCTGACTTCATGGATGGAATACAATGCACGCTATCAGGTTTGGGATAATTGCATTGTCTAGTATGCAGCATTTGAATCACATTGTACTTCTGCTCCATGTTGAGAAATTAATATACTGATACTGTAATCTGAATATCATTATTGTAAAGTTGCTTAGCTTTTATTTTGTTTGATCACTTGGCCAGTTGGTCTTGGTGTTGGTTTGCTTGCCTCATTATGATGCTATCAATACATGTAGATTAATTGTGTTTGCTATGCCGCCTGAGCAGGTTAATGAAAAAATGATCCATATCCAACATGCTCAGTGCTCTCATAAGTCGTAAGAGAAAAAAAAATCCAATGTGTTTGGTATTGCATGCTACAAATAAGAGGGTTTCACCAGAGTCCAAATTAGGATCATTGTTGTTCCAAACCAATGGGTCTGTCTACTCAACATGTGGTTGTTTTAGGAGATCCTAGCAACCAGATTTTACTCATACACTTACACCGTGTTATATCTATATTTATATTGTCTTATTACTATATTCAAGATAAATTTTCAGTGTAATTTATTTAATAGAATGGTGTGATTTAGGGATAATACAAATATATATCAAAATTTCAGAAAAAATTACAAATTATTTCTATGAATTGCAGATACCAGAGAATAAATATCAAATTATTCACAAATTATTCAAAAAATTTCAGAACAAATTATAATTCTTTACAAATTTCAGTGGGGCCAACACTCCTCAACCTTATCCTTCCTTTCTCTTCCCTTCTGGCCTTTCCCCGAGCCGCACCAGTCTCGTACCCCAGCCGCCATCCTCGCGTCCGCGCTCCTCGTCCTCGGTCGCTGGTTCCGCACTGGGCTGCCCTCGCCACTCGTCCTCCTCGTCCGGCCGCCGGCATCGCGCTGCGCCTGCCGGACCGCACGTGCCCACCTTGTCGACAGCCGCCAGCCTGCCCTCGCAGTCCCACGCTGCGCCCGCCATGGCCAGGGCCGGGAGCTCCGAGGCCAGCCGCGCCCTGGCTGCACGCGTCCACCCGCTCCCGATCTGACGACCCAAAATCCGGTTGTTGACAGCTCTCAAAACAACCGGTTGTTGGGTAGCAATTCTCTTTTTTTTTCTAGGTATCATTTATTCCTTTACCCAAAGAAGAGCGGCACAAGTATTATGTACAACAGTAGTAGTTCCTGAATCAGACTTGTCAGTGATTTTATTGTGACACTCCGTAATCATAATATCAGTAATCCTTTGTCTACTCTAACTGATCCTGGCTGACATATGTTCATTATCTGCCTGTTATTTTTAAGGTGTGGCTCGAGGATGTGGCTGGCAGAAAGTATGCTCGGTTATCAACCTGTTTGCTTACTATGCTATTGGTCTCCCTTCAGCTGTTACTTTTGCATTTATTCTGAAGATTGGTGGTAAGGTAGGTTCGACTATGTTTTACTTTTATGTAATTATGACAAGATTTATATTGATATGTGTTCCCTTCATGTGCCAGGGCCTTTGGCTGGGAATCATATGTGCTATGGCAGTGCAAATATTTGCTTTGGTTGTGATGATGCTTCGAACCAGCTGGAATGAAGAGGTACACCCTTAAATTTCTTATGCTACAATCAACTGTATGCATGCTCTCTAGTTTCTGCTGGTGGAATTGGATTGTAGTTGTGAGAGGGGCAGCTTGGCGTGGACTTGTGTCCGTTTCGGCCTTCTCTCGTGGAAGGTTGCCATGGGACCGTTCCAACTTTGTGTAATCACCTTTTACTTTCTCTTCTTAATGAAACACATGTCAATGGACGTGTTCTCAAAAGAGAGAGAGAGGAGGGGGGGGGGGGGGGAGGGGCAGCCTGGGCAAAGGACTGTACACATGGAGGAGGTTTGCATCAATGGGGAGCACAATGCAGAGTTATTTGCTATAGATTGCTGGGATTTCTTCTCTCTATGAAATAATATTGCAATTATTCTTTCTCTAAGTTACTTTCAAAAACTAATCCATGGCAATCATTAGTCATCTGTATATCACCTTGGCATGATAAGGAGGCCTATTTAGAACAAATTTGTTGAATATATATTGCAATATGCATGTGGCGCCTCAGTTCTAAAATTTGCTTGAAGCATTGCCATCACTCCACTAACGATAGGCACAGGCCTACGCGTGCATAGCACCTTGCTTCAATTATCATCATCACTAGTTTAACCGTCCAAAAGACATACACTAGTATGATTCACTTTAAATTCCTGGGACATGCAACTAACTACCACTACTACATGTAGGCGGTCATCTCTCATCAAAGTGGGTATTATAATACCCTATAAGGCTATAAGGCGTTACTTACCAATCATGCTTTCCTGTGCCATGTTGATGTGAATGTTGAATCTCACTATGTTCTCTAATTGCTATAACTAACCACTCTTTCACATCTTTTACTGTTCTAGGCTGAAAAGGCCCGAGCTAGAGTTCAGTGTTCAGATGGCAGCATTACATTGATCTGAATGTCCTTCAGTTGTGATTAGACCTCCCTTAGAGGTAGCTGTTTTCTTTTATATAATCGATACCTTTCAGCATTTGAGTTTTTTTTTTTTTGTACAGTCAATATGGTGAAAACACTTCAGCATGAAATGTTACATGGCTGGCCAAGCAGCGTGACTAACTCATGTCACACATCTATTTAGCATAAGCTCACAATCCGCACTTCATAAAAGACATTTACTGCAAAGGAACTTTCCAAACAAAGTTTGCCAATTTTGGCTTTGGTGGGAGTAGATGGAAGAAAATCTGGAAAACAGAAATTGAAGTCATGAAAACATGGAAAATATAGCAGCTGCAAGGCTTTTATTTATGTTTCCCCTTCTTTCCCAGATCGTATAGTTATGGTCCACGATTATTTAAAGGCAGACAGTACACATCATTAATTTAATATTATGATGCATTGTTTTACCTAACCCATTGTCCTTTCCTTGAGGAGGTTACTTTGCTAGTGTAGCTTCGATCTTAAAGAAAGTATTCAAGCATCTGATGTAACAGTCCATCATGCTTTAGTTGTTGATACGGATCTCTCAGTTATACATATAGAATGAAAAGGAGAAAGATTTAGGCAAAAAAAAAGGGTGCACCACTTCACTATAATATGTCCACGTTCTTTGGGTGCTGTATCGTGGACTGTTGTTTAATAAAGGTGGCATTTTTGTATTTCAACAACGCACTGAAATCATCCAGCCAGTGTATTCCCACACATTTTACTGAACCAAAAGAAGAATAAGAAAATGATGTGTTACCTGACCAAAGAATTTTTGAAACTTCAGTGTATTGAGTGATAATGATAGGGCCACAGTACTGGTATGAAGTAGCATGAACAGTGTGACTGTTAGATATATATTTGTCTCACGTTCCTCCCCCTGCTGCACAGAACTCTCCAGCACGTAAAGCAGTATCCAAGTCAGAGCTTCCGATGGATAGCATCTTTGCCAACCTTGGACTAACATAGAGGACCAAAAACAACGTGAACAAATTACCTGCCCTAATTGATGGCCTTCAAAAGCTAATACTTAGGCCTATCTCAAAATTTTGTCAAAGGATCAACCTGACAAAAGCAGAGACAATGATCTCTGACCAAGAAAGTTGCATATTGGTGAATTTTGTGTTTTCAATGACTGCATTCATTTTTCTGTTGAACAGCTGCATTTCGTTCTGAGGACCACTGTGTTTTTTGCCAAACATGGTTTTGCTGATATAATGTCAACTATATGCATTTAGTCATCCTAACTGAGAATTTCTGATGCAAATTGTAGTGAAATAATGAAAGCTCCAGCCTTTTTTTCTTGAACACATAGGGGAGAGCTGCACATCTTTGTATTAAGAAGAAAATGAAGATCTAGCCTTACTATGCATGAAAACTTACAGCAAATATTGTAGCCGAAACTCAATTACTTACTAACATTAGCCCTTTTTTTATTCTTGAAAGTACATGTGACTGGAATAGTGGATGTTGTAGTTGTAGGTCTATATGAGTCCTTGGGTTCAAGGCACTAGGTGGCAGCTCCAAGCTTGACGCCCTGGATCTGGTAGGACTGAACTATCATCCTAAAAGTAGGGTACTTGGCTTACATGTGATGTTCTTGGAGTACCGTTTCTTTGTGGCTTCTGCAGCTCAATGATGGCACCGTGAAAAGCGAGGAAGCAACAGAAGTTTGGTACCCTGGAAGTGGAGGGTGTCGTGGACGCTGAGCTGTTTCCAGATCTCAAATACTCCACCATGCTAACCATCTGGGTTGATCATTCTCATCCGAAATATATTTGCTACCCCATCCGTTCCAAATTATGACTCATTTTGACTTTTCTAAATACATAGTTTTTATTATATACCTTAGACATAGAGTATATCTTTTTGCTATGTACTTGGAAATGCCAAAAGGATCGAGCGATGGAGTGTGTAAACTTTGCATCGCCAGGGATGATGATGCTTCAGGATGCTACCATGGTCGGTTGCGTGGGCCTTTTCCGGAGCTGATCGATGGCATGCTATCTCATCTGATGGTCACGTTTGTGTAGGAGTAGTAGAAAATGATCTCTGGTTGGCTCAGAGATATCTCCTTTCGGTTGGTTTACGGTCTTGTCAAGTGTCATACACTTATTTTCCGTGTGGGAAACAGTTGCGCAACCACTGCATCACCTGCACCTTGTTGGGTCGTCGTCCATGGCGGCTTGTTTAAGACCTTTTGTTTTGTTCGTAAACGGTAGGCTAACTAGGGTCGGCCATGTTTTGGCAAATATAGCGATCGAGCAGGTTTTACTCGTTGCAAACTAGCTTCTCGGAGAAACAGAGGAAGACGAACTGGCTTTTCGGAGAAACGACAGAGGAAGACGGGGTTGGTGGTTGTGCTCCGAGCTAACGACTGTGCTGGCGGGGACTTGAAGCATCATGCTCCTTTCAGATAAAGCGAAGGCCTCCTCAACAAGTCCTTACTGAATGCCTGTCAGAAGCCTCCGTTGTTGAGGACGGGGGGGACATTTGCAAGCCTAGCTATTGGGAATCTTGAAAGGGGAAAAAAAAAATGCCTGCCAGTGGCAGTCATGATCACTCGCACCGTACCCTACATGGGCAGATGATTGGCTATGGACAAATAATTTACCTTTTCCTCGTGTTGGTCTTTACCGACAATCAATCATTTACAGTGTGTGTAGATTAACCTTGGACACGACCAGACCTTGTTTTTGTTCCTCTCCTCCTTTACCCAGAGAAAAAAGAAGAAGAAAAAACAATGAAAGAAATCAATCTTGCCACAAGAGTGGAGTGAGAGGGAGGGAGAGAAAAGGAGAAGAGAAAACTAGTGGGAGTATAGAACAAAAATCCAAAAAAGAAAAAAGAAAGACATGGTGTGAACTGAGGTGAGCCTGCCTATCTACCAACCAGCTGACTGACGCTGAAGCTCCAGGTTGCAGCAGCCAGCTCGAATGCAAATGCAACGCAAGAAGCAAAGAAGCCGCTGCTGCCCCAATCTGAAGTGAAATGAAACCTGCAGCAGATGATCAGTCATGGCGACGGCAAGAGATCTCGCGCCTGCTCCAGCGTCCTGGTGAATCTGGTGAGGTTGAGCCTGACGTTCTGCTTGTCGAGGTAGACCGTCTTGATGGCGTCCCATCCCTTCTTGTGCACGTCGTAGGGGTGCTTGAGGTAGAAGTGGTCCTCCGGGTAGAGGTCCCTGAGCGAGCTCTCCTCCAGCGACACGTTGTACTCCATGTAGGTGACGTCCATGTCCCTGGCGGGGTCCTTGAAGGTGACCCGGGTGAGCCACTCGAGGCCGCCGAAGGGCACCACCTGCACCAGCACGGCGCGGCTCGGGAGGAACACCATGTTGGTGAGCCCGGCGCCGTGCACGCCCATCATGACGTCGGCCGAGTTCACCAGCCGCGCGAAGTTGGGCATGTCGGTGTGGTTGTCGGGCTCGGCGATGCGCACGTCGAACCTGGCGGCCGCCGCGGCGCGCGCCATGGCGCGCTCGTTGACGAACCGGCGGGAGCTCTTGCGCGAGATGATGAGGAGCCTGGGCCGGTCCTTGCGCCGGGGCGCGCCCGACCGCGACGCCACGGCGCGCTCCAGCCGGAACGCGCGGCGGAGCAGGCGCTTGAAGTCGGCCACCGTGACCCCGCCGGGGGACCGCGACGCGTCGATGCCCATGGCGCGGTGGAAGGTGGAGCCGGTGACGATCCGCGGGAAGCAGTGCACCTCCCGGTCGTTGTTGACGTCGATGACGTCGTAGCGGGAGAGCTGGCGGAAGAGCGGCCGGAACTTGTCGGCCCACCAGTCCTTGATGTCGGCGAGCAGGAACTGGACCTCCCCGCCGAAGTGGTGCGTGGAGGCGAACAGCGGCACCAGCACGTCGGCGTAGTCGTGGTAGAGGTTCCCCGCGAACCCGCCGCTGGAGAAGAGGAACCCGGGGACGGAGTGGTTCCGCGTGCAGAGCGGCGGGACGACGGCGGCGGTGTGGTTGTTGGCGTTGGCGCCGGCGCCGCCGAAGGGGACGAGCGTGAACTCGCGGACGTCGTCCATGGCGACGGCGTCGTGCAGACGCGCGTACGGCTTGGTGCGCCACTCGCGCGACAGCGGGCTGATGTAGATCCTGGAGCGGTTGCCGTCCACGCGGATGTCGCCCACGGCGGCGCACCGCTCGGAGCGCTTGCTGGTGTTGTAGCAGGTCGGGCGGGACGGGTCGAAGTCCTCCTCGCCGATTGGGCCCGTGAGCTTGTACCGCGTGCTGTCGTAGTCCTCGTCCACCTCCAGCTCCTCCGCCGCCTTGGCTGCAGCAGTGGGATCAGTGGATGCCGATGGGTGGTCAGGTTGGAGGAGAAGGCAAGAGGAGGAGGAGGAATTGAAGCAGCAGCAGCAGCGGCGAGGAGGAGGAGGAGGAGGAGTTGAAGCAGCAGCAGCGGCGGCGACGTACGGAAGGGGTTGGAGCAGTATCGCGCCTTGATGTAGGTGAGGACGCAGAGGGAGACGAGCATGGTGACGACCATGGCGGCGTTGCCCATCCGGCGCGGCTCCTGCCGGCCCCTCGGCTGCTTCATGGTCATGGCGGCCACCCTGGCACCCCTGCCGCTGGATCTGGTGGAAGCGAAGCGCGAGCTGCAGTAGCCGATCGAGAAGGGTATTAAAGGAAGAAAAGGCAGAGGGGGTTTCCGGGGTTGAGCTCGCTCGCTCGCGTCCGGTCGGTCCGCCGATGGCGACCTCGCGTCGGGCAACCAGAAACCGAGCTGGTGGGTGGTTGACGCGAGATCGGCCGTGCTCGTGGGTGCGCGCGCGGGTGGGGGTGGGGATGGGGATGCCCGGACGGATGGGGGCCTGCGGCTGCCGCGCCCGCCACAGGGCCGGGCCGCGGCAACCACTACGGCAGCTACGCTACAGCCGACGCGCCGGGCCCCAGCGCAGCGTACCAACCCAACCCCAACGCGCGTCCGGCCCCGCGCGCCACCGCTCCTCCATCGGTGAAGGAAGGATGGGTAAAGGCGAGCCGGGAACCGTGAAACATGGATGGATTTCCAGTCTTGCAGTCTTGCAGTCTTGCAGTGCAAACAAACGCTCAGTGTCACTCCAATCCACACATGAGACAACTGAATGCGAAGCGTAAACATACAGGAGGAATGCAGCTCCCCGTTTTCACGTACTCTCATCTTATTCTGTACGTATAGTATATCCAGTGGAGCAGCTGCCATGTCATATTCTCAGGCTCATCAGTTGAACACGGCTTCAATCTTAAATGACCACGGCTACCTGTGCGTGACGTGGAGTCAGGAGCCAGAGCCGATGAAGCTCGAGAGATACTAATTTTATTGATAGTTTATTTTAACCAAAAAAAAAAAACAAGTACCTTCATTCGCATACCAAACTATGCATCCGTATGGGGAAGTAAACTCAAGTTGGAGTCCGGGGTGGAACTGTGGAAGGGAACGTACAAACGTTGCTTTCACGTGCCCGCTGTCCATGAGAGACCACGACGCTGGAATGCATTTACTCCCTTTTTTTTTTGAGACGAAATGCAATTACTCCCTCTGCTGGAATTTACTAGCGGTTTCAAAACTTGCACAATGGTACTCTTGAATTCATCGTAACTCTTGAATTCTCATATTTGATTCCTTGAACCACGTATGACGATTTGTCTGTCCCATTTTTAAAGCACAGGTCTGTGACCACAACTTATATTTCATAAAGCTACGGTGTCATTTGCCACGTTCGTTTGGCTTATAAGTGGATATATATATATATAATAGACCTCCACCTATCTACGGTGTCATAAAACTTTCGCTGAGACTGACGTAATAGACCTCCGACGGCAAGTATAAGCGGATATGGATCGCCGCGGTGCGCTAGCTGCCGCCCTGCTTGCCGAGAGCACAAATAGGAAGTGTTGCTTCCGATGCAAACAAGCTCTCCTCCTCTGCCTGCCTGCCTGCTGCTGCTTGGTGCTTGCATCGATCGCACTCCGCAAGTCGCACCATGCATGTGTGTGTGGTCGGTCTGGTGGAATTGAAATTAAAGCAAAAGCAACGTTGCTTCAGACACCCGGCCCCCAGCTTTAGGAATACCGAATACTTCGTCGTCGCGTCCATGGGCCATGGCCATACAACGACAGCAACAATCCACCGACCGGTCCCTTCGTCCTTCATTTCCCAGTTCCCTTGACTCCATGAGAGGTCCTGCTCGTCACACTAGCTACTCTCGCTGACCTTTAATTTCTTGGGGGCAGAAAGTCAGCTACTACTTAATACTGTACTATTACTATATAGGAGTATAGGTTTAGTACTAAACAGTTGCATGGTCTAGCTAGCTAGTAGGGGCTAGAGATTAGAAGAGGACGTGCTTCCCGGTTCCCATTTTGTCCGCACCAGCTCAGCTGAACCACCATGCATACACAGAGCGTCATCACCGTTGCTGCCCTTGCCGGTGGAGGAGGTTGCGGAGGAACAACCACGTCTGCCGACCCGCAGCAGGAGGATCGCCGCTCAGGCACTCTCACGCATCCCAGTTTCTAAGAGGAGAGAGGTGCTGGTGATGAAGCGGATGAGCTTTCTTGACAGACTGTCAGTGCCTTCCACAACATCCAAGGAAGTCTACGACAGTATCTTCGTCAACCAGCTCAACCCCTCACATGCAGAGGCGATGCGGGAGCTCTTCCCGGACACAAAGGGAGGGGTAGATGGAGGGCGAAAGAGGCGTCGCGCAAGTCAGCGCGTATGATCGTCGTTGGTGGCTAGGTAGTATGATTGTTGAGTAATAGCCCTTCGTACTCTTATGCTAGGGAGAGCAGAGCTGATTGTATAATATCATATTAATCTCCCTAATGTGTCATGCTCATGGCGCGTCGTTGTAATGATCACTATTTCTCCTTCTTAATATATTAATACGTAAATCTTTTGCGTATTCGAGAAAAAACCATGCATACACAGGTGAAGAAGCGAAGGGATTATTATTATTTTGATCTGTGACCGCCGGAACATTCACTTTCAAGCCCAACCGAACCCATCATCAGTCATGATTCATGCATGGACTAACAAACAAAAACTGATGTGTTTCAAAAAATTTAAATAAAAACTGATGAACAGCAACTCGTCTAAGTACGTGCCGATCACCGTTGCTAACTGAGTATAATTTGGTTAGGTTCCTATGATGGTAGAAACCTGCCCGCCCCCTATATTGAGCAATCATCTGTGCTCCCATCTTCCTAAGTTTACTCCAGAATCTTCTTTTCAGTAGTAGACAACGTGTACGTAGTGATTTTGTCGATCTAAAGATCTTTTTAGCGTGGTAGGCTACGTGTCTATTGACAACGAGACTGGATGGTAGTCTTGGACTGAGTATCAATGCAACGACATGAGGTGACAGTCAGGTTGAGTGCCATGTGCTACTGCTGCACACGTCTTGTTCTTCAAGCATTAAGGTTTTTTTTTGTATGTGCCCTTGGTGATGGTGTCTGTGTTGGTAAACCTGGCTGACTGGAGCAACATGGATTTATATTTTACTTATTTAGTGTATATAAATTGAGGTGGTAACCGAGACCAAGTTAAAACATGAAGACAGTATATTTAACCTCTCATTCACTTGAAAATTAGTACTGTTATAGCATAGATATTTAAAATTTTGTGAGATGTTGTGGGTGGCTTGGTCCCTGCTAGCCCCCTAGTTCCGCCACTGGGGAGAGGGAGTTTCACTGCCTGGTGTTTCATTCATTGATCTCGGCCCTAGAATTTACATCCTAATTGAGGTTATCTATAGATTGATTGCCGAATGAAAGACACTACACTAGGTGTCAACAATGGCTCGATCTCACCTTGGTAGCCTAACTTCCAAACGCTTCGCCTCCATCTTATAAGTCGCTATGAGCCAGTGCAGAGGCATGCATAGCTCCACACGTCATGCTAGATCCATTGGTACATCAGTAGTCACATACAATTATACAAAGGTGATAAATGCTTTTTTAGAGCTTAGACTTCAGACTCCACTACTAGAGAATCGGCCTTTAGCCCCGGTTGGGAAGGCCCCGGGACTAAAGGTTCGAATACATACCTTTTTTCATTTGCTATAACTTTCATCTGTTTCAAGCCAATTCAGCTATCTATTTACCAGGCTACCTTGTTCAGCCAGGTTAGGAAGGAATTTATCTACTTTCTCAGGCAGTGGAACCTTTACTTATCGCATGAAATTCTTTAGAGCATTACACTCTTTTTAGAGAGCGATCCAGCAGAAGATTCATTTTTCAAAGCAGAAGAGCCCTAATTAGATATAACGTGAAAGAGTGGGGGATAAACAAATCCAACGTGCACGCTATGAATAGTTTCTAATCAATATCGCGGATGCTTTTGATGGGTATGAGCTATGGTTCCCTGCCTTCGTTTACTTCCGGGGAAGAATTTACCGTACCGGCTTTCTTCACTTCCATGAACGAGATTTAGCTAGAAGTCTGATTCTCTTTTCGTCACAATAAACCGGGTTGGATAATCACGTGAAAAGGGGATAAAAGAGACCGTGAGGTTAATCAAGAGACATTGAACATCCTAGCTTCAGCCACCTACGCTCATTAGAAAACACCAGTTAGTTTGAAATCATCGTATGAGTGGATTCTAAACAATTGTGGCATTAGGGATGGTTCTCAATACAAAAAGATGACAAGCTGCGGATGCTTTCATTAATTTGTGAAACGGGAAGTCGGAGATCGCTAATGTTCACTTAGTCTGGCTATTTCAAAAGTGATGTTAGATTGAAACATAAACGTGATGTGGTGGCGCTGTCATGATCAGCCTCGTCAAAAGGCTCGACACCATGCTGCGCATGCTGGAATGGTTCTCCTCGCTCAGTTAAGCAGTTGTTGAAGTAGGCGTCGCCAAATAAGACTTCTGACTAATTAATTTACCGAGGCAGTTGGTAATTGTTAGATTGAAGTTGCGAGGCGTGCGCTTAGCTGTTTAATTGAAAAAGACACGGACGGAACTGCTTTCCTAATACTCTAGGTAATAGCAACTCAGATTCGGTGACTCTATTTCTTCTATCTCTTAATCTGTATAAGAGAGAACCCCTTGGTAAAAGTATAGAAACTACATATCAGCTTACGACTATAATTCTTATTTGTTACCGCGCTCCAAGCTACTGAACATAAAAGCTATAAGCATGAAATCAATCTGCTAAGCAAGCTTACTACTTATTAACTTGAAACCGGATAGCTGACCTTTATTCCTATAATCGAGTGGAGTTCTTCTATCTGACTCCAAACCGGGTACGCCAAGCTCCATACAGTAGATACGAGCCGGTAAACTACAATCTGTTATTCTTAACTCCGACTTTGAAACTGCTAGCTGGTAAAAAGAATGAAGGACCATAATTAATGCTATCGAGGCCCCAAGTCAAGCAACAAAGCTTCTAGCCGATAGAAAGAATGGGTACGAGCCTATCTTGCTAAGACAAGGGAAACTCTAGCTGCACTTACTCCTTGGTCAGTATAAACTACATGGCTTACGAGAAGCTGCTCTTCAAACTCACAGCCAACTTGGAGTCTGATTTCCAGCCGCTTATAAACGGCATAGAGAAGTAGGAGCCTCGCATACAACCTGAACTCTGGTATCAAGCTTGCCAACTCAATTCTATCTGGGTAAAAGGGCAATATACGAAAGGAAGGATCGATAACTGATTTATGGCTTTCAACCTGCTAACTTAGCATCTTATTTCTTTCTCCCAATCTGGTATCGACTAATAAAGCGCGCCTTCTAACTCATATCTGTCTTGCTATCTTCCATCTAATACCAGTGAAACGACAACTCCTGATAGACCTTCTGATACGACAACTGCGACTTGCAGTTTGATATCCGGCTTGAACTGTTCTATCTGGCTTTCTATCTCATATCCGCAATTAAGAATTAAAAGCAGTAATTAAAGTATGGATACGATGGCTTTGCCTTGCGTTCTTCAATCATGGCTTTCAAGTCTGCGCAATTAGGAATTCAAAGCACTCTCGAGGCGAGCACAAGCAATCTGATAGAGGAGCTACTAATACTATAGATAGGAAACGCCTAAGCAAGTATGATACGAGAAAGCAATTCTATCTTTGACTGGTTTTTTTTCAAACTGATAACTGCAATTCAACTCCCGGCAACTACAAACCACTAATCTTATTCCTTACTTCAATTCTTGTACCAAGCCTACTTAATTTCCAATCTCACTACTTCCTTTTCAACTTCTAACTTATATGATTGATACGAAAAGCGGACTTGAAAACTTAAATTAACAAGGCACGGCAACTACAGCTACAAACTCGAATGCAAAAGCCGATACTACTACTCAATTCACTCAGCTTACGACTCTTATTCATGGCTTGAAATCCTATAAGCACTAAGTCAAACTAGGGAAAACTTGCAAGCTTAACTTGAACTGCTAAAACTGAATAGGCCGATACGAGAACTCAATACACTATCGAAACTAACACTGCTGGGTAAAACAATAGAAACTACTGCTCGGCTACTCCCTAATACCAGAGAAATGGCATCATGGCTTGCAGCTCTTCTTGCTAAAACAGATTAAACTACTACTCCGGAAACGAATACTCAATCTTCAACCAAAGCTTCAAATCTGATAACTGCAATTCAACTATCTGACTCGCATTCTTACTCTCACTGATAAAAGTATGTAGACGACAAGAAGGAACTAGCCTTATTTGCCACTTTCAACCAGCCTCGCGTTCTTCAATTAATACCACGTAACCGAGCAATCAAGCCTACAATTCAAACTAGAAAACAACAGCTCGAATACGAAGATTTATAAGCGAAAGCGAGAGTTAACATCTTCCTTGAGCTATGGAAACAACTGCCTAACGAAAAACCTTATTCACTGACTTTATATCTGCTAACAGCGATTACTACTACCGCTCTCGAAGCGAATACTCAACTGCCAATCTCATTTATGCCTCTTAATAAACTAGCTGGTATTCTGATAATCGACTTTCAGTCTTCCTTGCAGGCTTTGTAAAGCACTACGGATACGCCCTTATTAATACAATTGATAGGACTTATTTACTTGTTTTGTATGGTTATTTGTCCCTTCTTTCTATTGCTAAAGGTTAGTTTTGATTCCTCTCTCTATCGTACTCTTATTCCTCTAATCCACTTACAATCTGATAGTTGCTATGGAGCCTGAGCTCAGACGTAGATAGGGCATCACGGCTAGAATTCTTCTTTATGAGTCCAATTCTTACTTCTTCCTTTCGAGTCTTATATCGTACTGCAATTATGATAGCTGCTCTACTAATACGAGAGGTAGGAATTTCTAATAGTATTTCTACGAAAAAGAGGCTTTGCAGAAAGAACTATAACTAGAGAAGGTCAAACTGCAAACTCAAAATAAAACTGTAGAAACGACAGAGCGGCTGTCAAACCTTATTTGCTTACTCGTCTGCTTACTACAAGCAAACTGATTTATGAGTTGCAACCTTACTTATGACTTGTATTCTTCTTGCTGAGAAAGAGAGTTCAAAGCTGCAATTGCTCATGCCTCTAAGCCCATCCTTTTTTAGGCTTCTTTGGGAATCCTCTTTCCAATCAGATAGATTTCGAGATAGATTCACTCCAGTGTGGTGTCCCGGCTCTGATACGCTTCCTTTATACGATCTCAGAGTAGCTTTAACCTTTAATAGAGGAGTGAACCCACATGGGAGAAGAGAGGAGTAGTATGGGAGAGAGTCGTAGTTCAGAATAATCCCTGTATCATAACAATATTTCTGTATCGAGTGAGTAGCTTGGATTGGATTTCATTCCTCTTAGAGTTTCCATTCCTATAGGTGGGCCTAAGGTTGGGTAGTTTTTATTCCTCTCCCGCATTGAGAGAGATTCCAACTCCTATAGAGAAATACTCAATAAAGTACTTGGCAAATAGTAAAGTCTTCGGAGGAACAATAGAATTCGGAAATGCAGCAATAATAGGAAATCCCAGACCAACTGGACCAGAAAGTAAGATATACTGTTGCAAACTACTGATCTAGTCAGGATTTAGAAAGGTCGATGAATGGAACCTTGTAGAACTAGACTCCCCAGAAAAAGGAAACTATTTACGGGTTTCAACCCTCATGACAAAAACACAAAATTTATACATCAACACCACCAACCCCATCTAACGCTTGATCGAAGTAGGCATTGGCTGACTGACCTGACTTCGATTCTGTAATGAACTTACTCAAACAGGAATCGCTGCTTACGATCTTCATTCGGCACTTCCTTTCTATGTTGCTAATACTACTTAAACTACAAGCAGATTCGCTGACTTGCATTCTTATGTCCGACTTGAAAGCTTATACCTGATAGATAGAATGATACGTATTCAGCGGCAACTCCACTTTCAATCTGGTATCCGGCTTGAATTCTTGTATTCTCCTTGGATTCCTCTAAAGGGCATACAAACTTCTAAGTAGAACGGAAACCTGATAGCTGACCTACATTCTTCACTTCGTACTTGAAAGCTTGCCACAGCTATTAATACTATCGAGACGCCAAGTCAAGCTTAAATACTACTTTCAGTTCTGATAACTTAGTGGCTAAAACAAGGGAAACTACTGCTTAATACAAGAGTTAATTCCCCTACTACTAATGCTTGTCTTGAAACCTTATTTGCTTACTAAAAGACAGAGAGCCGAGAAGCTTAATCACAGCTTTTATTCTTCTTACTGGACTTGAGTTCTTCTATTCTATCTTGATAAAACTATGTAAACGATAAGTAAGCTTACGGCATAACTTCTTGTATTCTGATAGCTGGCTTACTTACTTATATGGGAGCAGCTAATACAATATAAACAACAAAGAAATATCACGGCTACAAATCTAAATTCCTACTTTCAATCTTGTAGTTGGCTTGCAAGAATTGTAGCTGCTTCGGATACGACTAATGCTTGCTAATACTCTTGAAAACTAGAATCACGACTAGAATTCCTATTTGTTACTCTAAATCTGTAATTCACTGCTAAGACTGCTGATACAAGAACTGCTGCCACAACTTGCTATTCTTATTTATGAGTTGGTAAAAGACTATAAACAACATGGTAACCGAGCAGGGAAGCTTGCAATCGAGAAAGAAAAGCTACGTACGAAACGGCTACTACTCTATAAACACCAAGCTTATAAGTGACTGACTACTATGGAAGCGAAAAGCTAACTTCAATTCTTTAATTCCCTTATTAACCTGTAGAACCGATAACACCTTTCTCAACCTCTCTATACGAGGGAGCGAGCAAGAAATAAATCTAAACGAGCCAAGCCTGCCTACTACTCTGGATACCAAACTCTCATTCTTCTTTCCTGCTTTCAAGCTTATAACAGCTACGAATACTCCAGGTAAAACTACAGATACGAAAAACTCATGCCAGGCTTTCAATCTTCAATTCGAGTTGCAGTCCTACTTGTGAGTTGAAATCTTATTACTCCTTTGATTACTAATACCTGCCTGGAAACCTGATGCCAGGCTCTCATTCTCCTGTTTGAAATCTGGTATCGTACTGCTATAATGCTAAAGAATAATTAAGCTATAGAACCGATAAAGCCTACTTGCTACTTTGATATAAGCCACAGCCATGAGTGTGGCAAAAATAACAAAAACCAATGCAAATGCCCGCTGCCGTGCAGTACAGGTCTTAGAGACCCGTTCCTTTAATCTTGCTTGGCAAACTATATAAATGATAAGCTAACTTGGTAAAAAAAGGGCTATAACTACTCCTGATACGGAAAGCAGATTGATAAGTAGAATGAAGCGAGCAAGCCTACAATTCAAACTAGTGAAACGAGAAACTCAATTAACAACTTTAAATCTTATAGCTTCCTTTCTAACTTCTTGCTGAGAAAGAGAGTAATTAAGCTACGTAAACGAGGAAGCAAAGGCAGTACGAAAAAGCTACTCTCGAAACTACATAGCCAGCTTCTACTACTTTGATATCTGATTTGTGGGTTTCATTCTTATTTCCTTTAACCTTCTAGCTGGTATAGCTGACTTAAAATCTAAATTCTATGTTGCTATATAGTACTGAAACGAGAACTCAAGCAAGTGAAACGACAAGCTAACTTTCTTATAAGTGACTTACTTAAACGCTAGATACAACTACTAAAACTATGGACACGATAAAGGCAAAGCGAGAAGCTGATAGCTAACCTTACTGCTTTAAAATTCAAATTTGTGTTTTTTAATCTGATAATTGCACCGCACGCCTTGCAAAAAGTATAGACACTAAAACTGAACTTACGGCATAGTAATCTGCTTTCTAAAACTGAGTAAACTGCGACTCCATTGCTGCACACCACATAAATGAAATATCAGCTTACGGCACTACAATTCTTATTTTTGACTTTGTTACTTTAGGTGCTCAAAGACAATAGTAGAAAGGCAAAACGAGAACTTCACCGCTGTGCGCCTTGCTTCGCGGAACTATGAAATGGATTAAATCAACCAAATAAAGAGAGAATCATGATGGTAGTGATCAATTTAGCATATTTCTTGGCATTGGCACACCCCATATCAGCACCCTGGCACAGGTATTCTTAAATCACATCTAGAAATTGCTTGTTTTTGCCTACTGAATCAAGCTTCCTGCAGAGGGTTGTACTTTATTTATGAAGGGACTCTACTCTAGTTTTTAAGCTGGCTATCGATTCCATTACCACTATACGCTCTGACCACTAACGAATATATAAGCCTCGCGAACCAGAGATCACTACTATAGCTAGCTTTTTCCTTCAACATGTACTTGATTCAAGAGGGGTGAACTAAAGAACGTTGTTGTTCTAGTTATTCTCCAGTATGAAAGGTTCTAGTGACATTGCTGCTATTGCTGGAAGTCCAGTTTCATTTTGGCTGGGAGTTCTCTGTCAGCTAGTGGGAGTCCCGCTATTCTCATTGTAGGCGTAGTTGCTTCTTTCATCCAGCCCAGCACGCCATAGAATCCCTTTTCCATGCCCGTGCTTTTACCCCTTTCTACGCCTAAGTTAATGTCGATCCAAAGGAAGCCATTTAGATCTGAGTTAAGGAAGGAAGTGAATTTAAGCAAGAGAGCGATAGGATAGATATAAAGCTTAGACCAATAGGCATCTTAGGAAAGCCGGTTTTTAGGAAAAAAGTATATTAGTATACTACCTCTTGGAGTTTCAGTTGCTATCCATTCTGTTTGAGTGCCATATAGCTTTTCCTATTCAGTTCTAGAACTAGTGGTTACAGCGAATGAGCAATCTTGTGTATATCCAAGGTAAAGGGCAAGAGACTCTGTCAATTCATCCAATGAGTAAGCAGGACAGTGAAGTTATAAATCCTTTAAGTCCCTCTTGAATTTAAGTAAACTCCGGCCCTCAAAAGTCAACAAGTTTTCAAGGGTAGGGGTAGCGTTTACTAGCCAGCAAGTAAGATAACAAAGCTCTTTTTTTCAATAAGAAAAAGAAAAAGTAGTAGTTTTCCACGGCGGTGGGGTCTCAATGGAGGAGAACTTTCCTGTTCATCCTACACTACAGCATAGGCAAGATCTCATCCTTCGGCGAATCTAGGGGCTCAGAAGAGTGTCACCAACGACGGTAAATCGGTGGGCCAAACCAAAGAAAGACTGTCTCTTTAACGACGTGGTCACGGGGATACGATCCGACAAGAGAGATGCTGAAGAATATGCCCTCCTCAAGGGGTCAAGCACTCGATCAGAACTAAATCATCCTGCGGCACTCACAGCATGAGCACATAGGGCAAGATAAAGAGAAGGATAAACGCTAAAGAGATCGTCAACTTCACCTTGGCATGCTTCCATCAGTGCCTAAAAACATTTGCTATTCTTATCTCTAGAAGGGTGCTTCTATTGTTGTAGTGTTTCTAGCGAAAGAGGAAGTCCCACGCCAGCAGCCTGCCAGAACCATTAATACAGGGTTTGATCCACTGAACACTTGTTTTTATCTACGAAGAGTTGAGTTGCTACCTCGAGGTGTCGACTTAGCTATTTGCCGAGAAATAAGCACAGCCTGCCTTCTACCCATTATGTCGACGATTAGGTAGAGCTCTTACGGGGGCTAGGTTACCAGGATACGACCGTTCCGCAATAGAACATGGCACTAATGTATCCCCTAAGGTCCCAGCACCTTTTGATCAATACCGAAATCATAACATTTCTATATGATAATTTGAGATTGCTCTACCAGACCTGACTACCAAGATTGACCTCTCCATACTCGTCATTTCTATTTCTAGTGCTTGCACAACCTCCTGGCGCCTTATTTACTGACAATTCCCCGGGTGTAAGCCAGCACTTGCAAATGTCTTTTATTTCATTCTCCGCTTTGTCGACATCGTCTTTTCCAAACATTTCGGGTCTTAGTTGCAAGTATGAGAAATGTTGGTTTTGGTTAATAAAAATGAACATTCAGGACTGGATATTATTTGACAAATAAGCCTTTACTTAATTCACGCTCCGCCCTCAAAGTGCCAATTTAAAGCGAACAGCTAGAAGCTCCCGCATCAGAAGCTAGAATTGACGCCACGGCATAAGGCAGCGCCGAAGCAGAGGAAGGAACCCGAAGCAATGGAAAAACCCTCTTTCTTGGAACTACTTATTGCTTTCAAAAGACGTGATGAATCGAGAGATCTTGTCTTTCCTACTCGTAGACATTGAGGCCGGGAATCTTTCCTTCCCGGTCGCCCTAATGGAAGACCCATTTGACCATAGGGCCTGTTCGAATTCTTTTAAAGCAGCGACTGAACGTAAGTGGAACGAGAAGAGCCATAGAGGCCTACCTATTCTTTAGAGGTTGGTCGCCTTGGCCTCTCTTCGTTTTCTAGTAAATTTGACTATTGGACTTTATTTTTAGATTAGAATTAGATGCTTAAATGTCCGTTTTTTTCATACATATTAGTATTAATCCGCGCTGCTCATAACGAGCGATCCTTCAATCTCCAGGCGAATGTGAGCAGGCTAGTTTGCTTTTAGCAAGCAAGGTCATATCAACCAACTTAGGATTCTTGGCATAAATTTATTTTCGGGAAAGCAATCAAGCTGAACTCGATGGGAGAATCTGGTGACCAAGAAGTTTACTACTATTGAACTGCTGGTACGACCTCCACTACATACTGGTAGGACTATTCACTTAATGTCTGACTACCTAAGGAATAAGACTCGATATCTACCTACATCTAGAGTCGAGCGACTGTACTAAAATCCAATGATTACCTATCCCGTCGTCCCTCTCAACTTTCATTAAGTAAGGATATATCTCGGCTCTGTCTCGCCTTATCCTGCGCCTGCCTATAAATACTAAACTGCTTCACAATGCGGAAGAAGAATTAGGTGTTAATGAAAGCCTTGGTTACTTATTTCTTTTTTTTCGGATAGACTCTCAGATTAGTTCCTTTCAAAGAACCACCTGATTGCCTACCTACCATCCTTCGTCGTTTGGTTGAAAGACATAGACCATCCTATACTTACTTACTTACCGTATCGCCTTCAGTCTGAGAAAGTTCGTTTCTCGATCCGCATTGTCAAAAGCTGCATTCACATGTACTTCATTCCTCTCAGCAAATTGCACGGTGCTAACAAGCTTGTGAAACAAAGCCGCATTGCTATACCCATCCAAAACTATATATAGGAGGTTCTAGGTTTAGTTTAGCCCTTAGTTAGGCCCTTCTCCATGACATCAA
This sequence comes from Coix lacryma-jobi var. lacryma-jobi, assembly GCA_009763385.1. Lineage (NCBI taxonomy): Eukaryota > Viridiplantae > Streptophyta > Magnoliopsida > Poales > Poaceae > Coix > Coix lacryma-jobi. The sequence goes on from CM019824.1 coordinate 3,389,279, forward strand.
GGCGCTCTCCATCCAAACCAACAAGAATAGATCGTTGACCCACAACAACCACTTTACTACTGGAGAAAAGGCTAGCTTTGGCCACCTATGCGCGAGGGAGAGCAGGAGGCAAAGAAGGGTTAAGGATCCGGCACAATGAGGTACTATATCCAATGTAGCTAGATCTTAGCCCCATAGATATGAATACAGGTACAAGGGAGAAGAAGTATCGTTGCTTGGTCGGTAGCGAGGCACGGCAGAGAAAGAGCGCCGAAATGAATGAAATAGATATCTGTTCACTAGCGGGTAGTATTCCCCAGATTCTTATAGCACAGTCCATGCATTCCAACTAGAAGTTGCTGATTATGTAGCGGCGCTTAGCTTGCTTTTCTGACATTAAGGAAAGTACGAGGCCCCAGCGCCCGCCCAGTCTACTTTACTTTTGAACTTATCTCTCCTTCTTCTCTGCCAAGCCTAGCTTGCCCAATAAGAAAACCTTGCCTTATCACTCTCTCGTGCCAAAAGAGAAAGCAGTCCTTCCCTGGAAAATCGAGTTCTTTTTCGTCGTCTGTATGAAATAGAAAAAGTAGTCTTCAGACGAAGGTCGAGGGACAGAAAATACTCCTCTAGGGAGCTCACCTATTGATTTTAGGAATAAGTCTTGGTTCATAGTCATAGAAAGGATAAGCCTGGATTTCATGCTTCTTACTCACTCTTTCAATGCTATGTCTTTAAGAGATTGAGCATTCCTATGTCTGAGAAGGGTGCTCTTTGAGTCTCATCTCCTGGCTGGTAGTTCTTTTCTACGGAAATGATAAACATATACACTAACAAGAAGCAAGACAGACGGAACAAAAGACCTCAATTGTCCGTGTTCACGTAGAGAAGACCAAGAGCGCACACTACAACATCTGGTTGTCTTTCTATCTAATAAGCAAGCTGGTAAAAAGACTCCTTTGGTAAGTGATCTTATAAGACAATAAAGGTTGAGGCCAGCAGCGGGCAAATAAGTCATTTTTGTCATGAGTAGCAGCCATTTATGAGCTATTACCACCGTGGGCGCAAGAACTGCAGCAAAGCTATGCTGGTGATGACAGGATAGAGGGATAGAAGAAGCAAGCTAAAGAAGATCACTCATTCAACACTAAGATCACTGTGCATCTAGGCACAGTAAGATACCATCATAAAGTGGAAAGCTATGCGGCTGCCACTAAATGCTAATAGATTTTATTCTAGGAATTGATTTATTAGATAAAGAGTATTTAATGCTAGGGCGGTACAGACAACTTCTTCCTTTAATTGGTAACTCAATGAGACCCAAGTGACTTAGAATTCTGTTAAAAATCAGAACATCATTGCCACCAGGCCTATTTCTGTTCTCCAATGATCTATAGAAATTGAAGTCACCCATGAAAAGCCAAAGATCATCATCATCTATGCTCAGATTATATAACCAATTAACAAAATCATCTCTCTGTGGCTGCCGACAGGGCCCTGCAACTAAATACCATTTAGAAAGATCATGGCAACTAGTAACATTGAGCTTTAAAGCAAAAGGCTGCTTCTCCATTGTTACAACTGAGAAGTAGGAGCTGGACCAACAAATGAGAATTCCCCCTGAGGCACCCACAGATGAAATCAAACTTATCAAAACGCTTGGGAGCAAAGTTCCTAATATAGTTAATGTCAAAAATTGATCTCTTAGTTTCCTGGAGGCAGAAAATATTTGCACCACTTTCCTCTATTTTGTTTCTGATAGAATTCCACTTTTCTTTTTCATTAATACCTCTTATATTCCAGCAAAGCACATTCCAAGCACGTCTATTAATAACTGAACTTTGATTCATAGTTAACATGATAGAATAAATATATATAGATGACTACACAGTAATCATCAGACTTCCCACAGCTTAAACTATAGTTCAGGAACAAGACACTGTAAATAAGGGGGCGAGAGGTACAAGCAGTAGCTAGGTAGATATTTAGGTAACAGAATAAAGGCTTCAAAGCACTGGCTTCTTCAATGGCTTTGTGCAGCTTCATTTCTGACGATCTTCAAGCAGAGCTAGCCCTCTTTCTTGATACCTATGTACTGTCCACATATAGTACTGTTTCGTGAAAAACCAATAGGCATTCTACACAGAGAACAATTCAAAGCTGACTACCATATACTACTGTCCCTGCTTTACCTGCTGTCCAAGTAAGTACTAATTTCGAATGCGAGGTTGCGTAGCAAAGCTACAAGCCGAAAGTAAAGAATGAACTGAGTTAACTACTAGCTGGTAGCACTGTCCTACTTGTCTATTCGTTCCAACTATTCTATTTGTTTGCTTGCTGGAACAAGGGAATATAGGGCTGATGAGCTGTCCAAGTAGAAGTAGCTTTCCTACTAGTTGTTCCAACTAACCAACAAGCACCGGATTGAGCTGGCCAGAAGCCTCAATAGTATATATATATCTTGTTTGCTCGTTCGAAGCTGTCCAAGACAACTGAGCTATATCTTTTCGTTACACTAGCCAGCCCGAGCCGAAATTAATTATATATCTTTCCACGGCTGTAACTACTAGTCATTCTACCCCTTAGATTAGAACACCTAGTAAAACTACTAGTCCTGGTCGATACACCTACTCGTTTCGTTGCAACTGTCCAATAAGCTAGGGTCGGGCATGTCCAAAGAAGAATCTGGGTCGGTAGCGAGGAAGTAAACTAGTGCTTTCCAACTGAGCTGGATACATCATAGTCCTGGATACATACATATAGCAGGGGTTGCTCGCCTTGTTGAAACTAGTCCCCTTGCTGGCTCGGAAGCACCAGACCTATTCGTTTCACTCGAGAAAGTCATTTGCTTCACCGGTTCGATATGCGATATCAAAATCCTTTCCTTCCACGGATGCGACTAAAAAGAGAGTAGCTTCTCCTGCTCGCCTTGTTGAAACTAGTCATTCTGTTTCTGCTGTGGCTGGTTTATCGGCTGCTCCAACTGTCCAATCTGTCCCAAGGCATTCCTTCTGAGCTGGCTAGGGAGTCAATAGCAAGACCGGGTACAACAAGCCTATTAGAGAATGAAGTAGCTCGAGTTCGGGGTTATCTCTCCTTTACGAAATAGAGGTTCACTTCGACTTTACTACTTTCCAGCCAACGCACTCTACTCAAATTGAAGGAAATTGTTTGGCCCCTATTCTATTTATTTATTAAGGGAGGGTACTCATAACGTTGAATCACTTTTTGTCTTTCCTAATGTTCATCTCAAGCTGGCTTCGACATCTGGTTATCCAACAATCTCCTCCTTTTCGATCGCTTGCTCTCGTGCTTGCAACCGATGATTCACTTGTTTAACCTGACCTTGAGGAATCACTTCGCTCAGATGAAAGGCAAACGAGCTTTTCGGAAGGGCTTGTCTTGTCCTCCCGTTGGTTGCATCGCTCGTGCTCCCTATCGAGGGATCACTCGCTCTTCTCCCTCTGGTCGGTGCTCAAGGAAAAGCAAATTCTAAACGATCTAAACTCTACGAAGTTTTATTTCACTTAGGATGTGGCAACCATGCTCAAGTTCAGGTCTTGATTCAATGGTCCAATGCAGCACCAGAGGATGCAACTTGGGAAGATGCTTCTTATATTCATAAACAGTTTCCCGCCTTTCTAGCTCAACCCTTTCTCCTAACTCCATTCATTCCTTATTTTTTAAGAAAAAAGATGATAACACTTAAAAAGACAAAGATGAGAGCACTGGTGATTCAGTAAGTTGACTACTTTGTTCGCACTTTCTATTTGCGTAAGAAAAGTATTCTCCTTTCCCTCCTCCAACTGCCAAAGTTCACTAGCGCGAAAGAAAAATAGATGGATTGAGCGACGGGACATTAACCTGGATTTAGCCCTCCTCTCTACTATCTACTGGCTAGACCTCAGTTTAGAGCAAAGCGTGAACTCTGCTTCTAACCATCAATAAGATTGACTCGAACAAGACTGGGTTCCGATGAAAGTGAAAGGCAGGAGCTCTTGTATAAAAAAAACATCCTTTTCTTTGGGTATCTCGAATGCCAGTTCGAGGCTTTTAGGTCTTGATCGAGAGTGCTTCCTTTCGTGCCTTGGTTAGCCGGAACTAGACCGGGACTATGGGGAAGGGTCCCTCGGGCGAGATGGCTAAGCGTGTACGACGAATTCTGTCTATCTGAAGATCTGAGAAAGGCGCTGATTACAGCTCTGTCCTTGGATGGACCATAGGCCTGATGCTAGGAGAGTGTAGTTCGAGCATTCTATTGTGTGCTCGATCCGTGATACGCAAAGCAATCTCCTGTTTACTATTGATCTAATGACAGTTGATTGAGACTTGCCATTGTCGTCTTTCGAAAGCGAACTCTTATCTGGTTTCACTCGGGTTCTCCTGTCGACGGGAAGTGCTCGGTTCGGATAACTTCTGTTTCCGTACCGGGATCAGCAGGAGGGGAATTTTAGGTTCTTGGTCCTCTGCGAAATCAGTCCGCCAGCTTGCTCTTTTCGTGCATGACAGGTGCTCATTCTTTCGAATGGTGGTGTTGCCCTTTTTACCCGGGAATCGGTGGAATTCAAATCCCTTCGGACCTTGCTCGACACAGTCCTTAGTATGATGCCGATCTCTTAGGATGGACCGAGCGAGACTAAAAGCAAAGAGCACAGTGCGAAGGAATGCATTTTCTTTTTAGAAGGGCAGAGAGTGGGGGAGGAATGATTCTCAGAAAAAGGGTAGGGTTAGGGTATTGGTCCAGTTAGCTCGGAAGCTTTGACCCGGACCCGGTTCCAGGAAGACTCCATTCAGAAAATGAATCCTGGGTCCTACTCGGGCCGGTCTTATTCAATTAAACCGAGAAGGGCAGGGGGGAAGGTAGGCTTCCTCAAAAGTCATTTGATCTAGAAGAGACCAAGGAAAAGGCTTAGATAGATGAAGCGGAAGAAGGAACAAGGCTTGAAGGCGGATTAGCAAGGGAAAAACAAGGTTAAATGCCCCAGGGATGGAATGCTGAAGAGAAGAGCGAGATAGAAAGCTACGGCTTATCAAGCTGAACCTTGAGGAAAATAGGTTTCTACCATGGATCTCAGTCTCCGTGAAGTTAGCAAGAAAAGATAATTATAGAGATGATGGGAAGATCAAGTCAGCCATTCCGGTGGACAAACATGGACTCAGTCATTACTTCACCTTAGAAGAGAGCACTTGGAATTCATTCTTCTTCTCCTCAAATGAGTTCCTTATCACTGCATCAGATGCCCCGCATGAGATTGTCCTTACCAATATCTTTACGCGCACCCTGCTTTGGTTATCCACACCACCAATGTAACTAATTTCTGATCCCAACTTCATTCCTTTTATTTATCCGCGTTATATCATTCGAGTAATCTTATCCCCACCTTCGTCAGAACGCTTCGAAGTCGTGTTCCAACTGAACGGACCCACATTCGGATATTGCAAAGTACACGGCAATGCTTAGGCTGGCTACCAATTCAAGGATGATGAGTAGGATATTCACTCCATGCTCTTAGGTTAGGGAGTTCTTTATGCTGTGCGGTTACCGCCTTGCCACTATAGATCTCGTTCCTGAGATGAAATTCACTGTTCTCAGTGTAGACTATGACACTGTCCCATAATGACCAAGGGATGAAACCGGCTTTTACATAACTCAGCAGTTCCTTTGTGTACTTGCAGACGCTGGTGACGATCTGTTTGTTGTTAGTTCTCATGAGCACAGAAACTGATAAAGTAATAATTTACCGCAGGGATTCTGGGGTTATAAAATGGGTGAAGCCCTCAAGCCTCGGTGGAAGAAGTTAAATCAGTTCTCGCTTTGAGACTTCCAGATTGCACCGCAAGTAACGATGGAATGCAAGAAAGAAGACTCAGGAATGAAATCAATCAAACCTCCTACTCATACTATCCCCTCTTCCCGATAAGCCCTGTCTTCTTCGCCATCTACTTTAACACGTAGAAGTGTGAAAGCTGTCAACACACCCCGCTCACTACGACGGTTCGACAACCCTACTACCATTCCCGTAAGGTGGGCGGGCTTCATGTAAGGTGGCCCTCTTCCGTATTGATAACGTAGATTTTAAGCACCTAGAAGGAGGAAAGTCACGAAGTCATCAGTAGGAGTAGTGAAAGCAATACGAATCAATGAATTGAGGGCAGTCGAAGCAGACAGTAAATTACTTGAAATAAAGATAAATAAGTGCTCGAGCAATTGATTATTAAGTAAGTAGGCGGCGTAGAAGGGGCGGTTCTACTTAAATGAATGGCTCGTTCATAAATCCACTCGCTTGGCAGCAGTCCATTCCTACCGTACTCCGGCTATTCTATCTGTCTGTGTATCGCGTAGAGCACGTACTATGAATCCAAGTTCCCTAGTGTCGGACTCAACTCAGTCTGGTAGTGTCCCTGGTCCTATCGAAGCAGCTACTTCATCCCTGGTGTAAGGGCTTGTAGCTTTCAATGTGTTCTTTCTTGCAGTAAAGTAAGGAACGATTGATCTCTCTTTTTTGAGGGACCATAGGCCTTAGGCTTAGTCCTAGAAGGTTGAATGCTTTCGCTACGCCCCGCATAATGAAACCTATGTCTTAGAATTAGGAATTTTCTTATATAAGCAATTATAAGATCCTTCCTCTATCTCATAGTCAAGTACTACGTAGGAATCAATAACAATTGAATAATACATAATTATTGCTGCATGCATGTTCACCTAAAGCATTTATTACCACTTAAGTGAACGAGGGGGATATCAGTATTTTAACTGACGGCTGTTGTCTAATTATTGAAATAGAAACACTCCCTTCCAAATGCTATTGCCATTCTCCATTCCGGTCTGTAGTAGTAACGTACTTAGCGCACTAGTTCAATTTATTTATTCACTCTTCCTAGCATTGATAAATAAAACAAACTATTCAAATGAAAGGAGAGGGAGGGCACTCTAACCAGGCTATATTTTCACTGCTTCATGGATTTTCGTTATTGGGTCTCACCCCGGGAGATATTTTCTGCATCAGCGATCATCGTGGGAATACATCTAAGTAGATTAGGCAGCACCGAAGAAACTCTTCAATTAAGCTTTAGTTCGTACTTCCCATCCTTCCGGGTACTTCAAAAGTATGTTCATCGGTAAGGACCGGAGTGGAGCTAAAGGATTGCTTGAAAGCTGGAATCCCAAGTGGAATGGAACGGGCGGCCGGTAAGTCTAATTGATAACCTTCGTATGCCTTAGCTAGTTCAAATACAAATCTCTCATTCCTAGCTTTTGTTGCACACGTTTATCTAATGTACTCCAAAGCTATAATCCACGTAACAAGATTTCTTTGAAGAACTCTGAATCAAGAAAAGTACCAAATCGATTGGAAATGTACGCTCCCACCTCAGGATAGCAAGCACTTTGAAGTGAGTCACGTGGGAGATTCGCATTAGCATGGCATGTGGCCCTTTTGCTGATGTACTCCGTACCCTCAGGTGCCAAAATCCGCTTCTGAGATCTACTTGTGGTGATAACTGCAGAATCCTTCATTGTTGCTAGACTTTCTTTTATCAGAAGCTTCCAATTGTATAAAGTTATTACTTTGGGTCGGGACCATAACGTGTCAAAGAAAGTTCTGTGGTCTTACTTAAGGAGAGCTCTCTCGATGAGCTGCCTAGCTATGGTTCTATGACCTGATGCCTGCAGTGCTGTCGGCTAGCGTACGGCCGGCAGCCCGTGCAGTGCAATTGCACCATTGCATTCATCTTTCTCCCGTCCAATCAGTTCCAAACAGCATCGACCCTAAGTGCGCGTACGTCTAACTCTGCATCGCTGTTCGTTGTTGTTCCTTTCTACTATGCATCTCTGCCGCTGCCTTTTATCCGATTTGACCTGCCGATTCCTCAAAGACGAGCTCGCGCCTAGCATTATTCTGCGTGCTTAATCTCACGTCTGAATCAATGCAAGCACACAGGATCGAGTAAGCCAGCGTACGGCCGTCCAGCAGATGCCGTCCCAGGACCTGTGCCCCCGTCGACTATGGAGGAGCTTTCGACGTCCGTGCCGCGTGATCGGTCGGATCAGAGGCCTTCAGTTCCAGCCGGATTTCCCTTGTGACGTTAGTCCTCGTAGCAGCAGCTGTGATCACGTTGCTGTTCTGATACATGCTTGTCTAACCTCGCTCTTGAACTTGTGTATGTCTGCTTCGTCTTTCTTGATCGGTTCATCGTGTTGTATACAATGAAGTGGTGTCATGTGAGGCTGGGCATAATCTCAGAAAACTCGTATAATAGTATCATTGGCCAAAGTCGATGGGACAAACGCGGAATAGCAACTAGGATTTGTCATTGAATGTTCGAATGTTCGTTGGAAACACCAACGCCCACCCCTATCTAAAAGTCTCCCTTTCTTTCGGGAGCAGAGCTTAAAAAGATGGACAGTAACGAACGCGTAATAAAAATTTATCGAAAGCGGCTTCCAATTGCTCGGAAATTCTCAGCTATATGGGGGACTTTGATGGTGAGCAAAAAGAATTGATCAAGAAATTGGTAAACTTTCGCATGAAAGATGGTAAAAGAACAAGAGTTCGTGCTATTGTTTATAAAACTTTTCACCGCCTAGCTCGAACTGAACGCGATGTAATCAAACTTATGGTTGACGCCGTAGATAATATAAAGCCAATATGTGAAGTGGTCAAAGTAGGAGTCGCAGGTACTATTTATGATGTTCCTGGGATTGTAGCCAGGGATCGTCAACAAACCTTAGCTATTCGTTGGATCCTTGGAGCAGCTTTCAAACGACGTATAAGCTACAGGATAAGCTTAGAGAAATGTTCATTTGCTGAGATAGTGGATGCTTACCGAAAGAGGGGAATTTCCCGTAAGAGAAGGGAGAATCTTCATGGACTGGCTTCCACCAATCGGAGTTTCGCGCGTTTCAGATGGTGGTAAAGTGATACCACATAAGGAGCTCTTCCTCATTCAGTCATACTCAACAAAAGTAAGAAATGTTTGTTCATCTTCATATAGAAAGAAAATCGGCCTTCCTCATACTCACCCCTTCATTCATGCTATCTATTATGGAAATTGTCCGCTATTCGCACCTTACTCTTACTTTAGAAAGATGGGTTCAGAGCAGAGCATGGATTGAGAAAGCAGACCGACGGATTGATTGACTGACCTGTTTACCAGGCAGGTATACCAATACTAATTGCAACAGGAGATACCTATAGTGTTTAACAGACAGCTGACAGCTCGCGATGGAGAGACTTTCCAGTTGACAGAAGAGCGATTGCAAGAGATAGGGCACAGCTAGACGGATGGCAGATTTACTTATAGCTTAGTTTCCTATCGACCTCGGCTGTGTAAGGAAATACTTTTTGTGGGTGGCGGTTTTGATTTCTTTTTGTTATTATCTACTTATAACAACCCATACATCCTCTCTTTCGTATACGAGCAGTGAGTAGCTGTCTCGCTCGCTCCGCCATCAACAGGAAATCCATTCCGCAGAACAACTGATTCTTTCATTCCAGTTGTTAGCCCGCCCGTAATACAGCTCAGCTTGAGAGACTTACGCAATGCAATCGATGTCTGCCGGTATGGTTTTTGTTTATGGTATACCTCATCCCCGATTTGATTACTTTCTGCGGCTTATGCCTCTTACCCTGCTCTTTAAGTTCAGTTCCGGTTAGCCCTACTACTTATGGATTGGATTAGTCGCCAATAAGAGGAATCTATTTACTAGGAAAAAAGTAGCGCTGAGAGTTCGGTGGAAGGGGAAACCATTCCCGTATGGAGCCAGCCTCCCTTAAAGGAATGTCTATATGGGGTCACCACTCTTTTCAGTAGAAGACTGAGTGGGAAGCAGCGGAAGACGAAGCCAATCGATAAGGAAAGGTGTAGTGAAAGTCCTACAGGCTCGTTCAGATGGCTAAATTCGTATTGAAGTAAGAAGGGAGAGATGCCAATAATAATACCAAATGGGGGCCGGCTACGAAGATTTGTCTCCCGACTCCAGAGGCTAGGTAATAATAGAAAGATGAAGAGAAGTGGGCGGGCATGAGGTATCACAGGAATCTTCATGTTCAAATGTGATGAATGAAAGCTTTAATCACATCCGGATTTTCTAATCCTTACTTTCGGGGAGTGGATCTATCCAATTAGAATCCCCCATCCGTCCTACTCGTAATACAATAGCAATAGTAAAGACAGGACGGAGACTTTTGAAAAGAAAAAGAGAAGTTTGTGGTACTTTCATCATGACAACCAGATCCTTGATCATCTGCATTCCCTTCCTTAAGTTCAAGTGGAGGGACTAAGAGAAAGAGATTCTTCCATCTGACCCCGTACTCTCTTGCTTGTCTGAATCCTGCCCAAAAGAAGATGCTTTTTCTAGTTCTGGTTCTGGGTCCTAAACTACTATCTTTCCTAGACCCTTTGCCATAGACCATATGCAGAGATTCGAGATTCGCATTACCATCAGAAAGAAAAGAAGACCAATACCCTGGCCGGTTGGCCTATCATGTTTCTTTCTTATCTGTTTACCTCGTCTATTCACGAACTCTTGTAAGAGCCTCAAAGAAGGAGAGAAGGCCTTTACCCCATATTTGAGATTTCCTAAAAAGAGAGTTATCATGACCGTCTTATTTGGTAATTGAATTGAACGGGTTGATCAGATCGGGAAGTTTTCAGAGAGGGAAGAGTAGATGAACAATGGGTAGAAGAGATAGAACAGATGGGGATAGCGGATTCCAATCAACTTATTTAGGGTTGACCGAAGGGAGTAAATAAATAGGATGAGGTCTGCCAAAGAAAGGGTAAGGTTCTTCTTCTGTCTAGCTTCTTCCAGTATTCAGGTTGGTTAGTCAGGAATGTGTTGTTTTGACGTTGTTTGGACCTGCAAAGTAGTTTCTAGGAGTGTGGTATGTCGTAGTAGTTGGGTATGGTGAGTAGCAGTGATTGTGACTTCCTTCCATGAAAGAAAATGCAGTATGTATTTCAGATAATCTGGATGTCTGTCTGTCATTGTGTATGTAAGTCTTTAAGTCCTGTCTTTCTGAACAATATAGTTCAAGAAGACGATTTCTAGCCTATTTGCCAAACCATTTCTACCACAATTTCTAAGACGATCACCATTGATAACAAACAAAGCTAGGCAAAAGCCAAAGAAAGAGGGGGTATAGGGGGCCAGGAGGGTCCCCTGAGTGTCGGGGTAGTGAAGTGCCTTGTCGCTTGTAGTGGGGCGAAAGGCAAGGCCGAAGGACATAAGTTTGCTTTGTTTGCCCTCGCTTCGCGCCTTATAAAGTAAAGGCGCCGGTGCCTTGTTGATGGAAATTGTTTGCCCAGGGAACCATGAATGGAAATGAATTTGAGGATTTATTTTAACATGATGGTGTGAATATAATCCAAGTGCATTTCTTTCTAAGGCCTATCTGCGTAAAGCAGAATGAGCACAAGCACTCCAAAAAGTAGAGTGCTGGCAAGCTTTGCTTCGAGGAGACTTCCTGGAGAGTAGCAAGCAGACAATACGCTAGCTATATGCTAGACACATGGATGCAATTCTTTCGAATGAAGAGCAATCATGAACAAAAGGAATAGGCACGAAGTGTTTTGAATTTACATAGATATGAAAGGAGTGTGAAGCCATAATTTACATAGATAAATATGATCGCGGTCTACCGGGAGGATACAACACATTAAAATACAGGACTATAGGTTCCTATTCATAGCGGGCGGATAGCTTGATCGGTAGGTAGGAGAGGTTGGATTTCGACGATGACCTGGTCTATAGGCTTTGTTAAGATACCAGTTCAATTCTTGCTTTTTAGCTTGGCGTTTTCTATAGCTTTAGTCGCTCACAACAGAGTATTCGCTAGTACGTGATAAGGTTTCAGGTCAGTTTGTAGGCTTGCTGGCTCGTCCCCATAGTAGGAAGCTAGCTATCAGATTTCCCGTAGCAAATAAGATTTAAATGCGAAATAAGAATTGAAGTAGTTACTTGTCGTATCGGCAAGGAAGTAAAGTACGAATCGGGTGTCGTCGCTGTTGCTCCGAGTTCTGCCTTGTAGTTAACAGTTTTCTTTCTAGCTTTGAGCTTTTCAAACAAGAAGTTCAGCTTGCTGTTGATATTAAGTACCCGTAGTGGAAGTAGTTTGAGCAAGGCGATAGTGCTTTGAATTCTGTCTGCCCGGCTATAAGCCTTGCAGTTACCAAGTAGGCATACCAGTAATAAGTCAGCTTGGCGTTTCGCTCGTAGTTTCTATAGTTGACAAGCAAGATTCAAGTCGGTTATAGGAAGTTCAGCTTGCAATTATGATTTTTGCTTTCATCTTTTCCCATAGTATTAACAAGGCAGACTGAAAGTAGGAATAGAAATAAAAGTTTGGTAGTGGTATGTAAGCCAGCTAGAAGAATAAGAGTAAGAGAGAGGTTTTCCAGTGCAAGCCAAGAATCCAAGCTAGTAATAAAGTTTGAGTTGCCTAGTCCGTTACCGTGTTTTACCAGCTAAAGTAGGGTTAGCCAGATGGAGCAGAAGAATAAGAGTCAGGTTGGATCTCCGGTCGAGCGGGTTTCTTCTGTGACTTGAGAAAGGGAGGACACGACAGACTCCATGATTGCTACTCACTCGGATTTCCGTCTCACGCGGGTTTTGACCCATTAGTCTCGTGGGCGGAACCTGACGAGGTGGCTGTTTTGGACGTTTCTGACCTCTAGATATATAAGTACCGGGACCCGCCCCATTTCTGAATCAAGAAATTGCGGCAGTTGCCGAGGAGATCACAGGATTTGCCTCAACTCTGACTGGTCTTCGAAGAAATCTTCCTGCGCTAAAGTAGAAGAAAGGCGCGAAGCGTTGCAGTACTCGCGGGAGTAGCGGAAGAATTCGATTTGACACGTCAAAAGCATTCTCTTGAGGGCTCGTTCATTCATTTAAATTCACTCGCTGGGTGATGAAAGTCGTTATACGAGAGTGACTAATCCGGGGAATCAGGCAATCCAGTGGAAACTTTCTATCTATCAACAAATGGTACTGTCATTTCTTGGATTCTATACCATTTTTTAAGAAGAAGCCCATCCCATGAATTCATCAAGATATTTTCCATTCCCGGAGTGGAGACAGCTGGTTCGATGCTTATGCCACAGCGAAAGTTCAAGAAAGACATAATGAGGGCGCCAGCATCAACTCACGAATCTGTATCTATTTGATAAACTACTCACTTTACAGCTCCCGGTTAGATATATTTACTCCCAATCAGTTGATCACTTCGTGCCTTACCATCTTTATTTTATTCTAGCTCGGGATGATCGTATCCTCCCGCAGAGCCTCCCTGGGGAATTTTTAGAGAAATCATCTTTCATGCTCAAGCAGCAGAGGAGCTGTCTACTACACATATATGGATTTAAGCAAGCATTCGTTCAAGCATTCTCAGGGATGGGTCCTCAGATTCAATTGCCTTGGCTAAAAACACTCTCTTTGTCCAAAGCTAAATAAGTAGAAAAGAGAGAAAACTTGCTTTCATCAGCACTGGACGACACGAACGGAGGAGAGTGCCTATTCTTTCTTTGATTCGTCATAAACGATATCCGCTGACTCAAGCATCTTCCCCAAGCCCTTGCCATTAAGCTAACTAATATCTCCCATAATCGGAGAATCGTTCTACTAAATCGGAGAATCGTTCTATTCTATCTGTTCCTTCCGTCCATTAAGGGCATCATGCATCATGCTGGTAAAACCAACGCTTTGGTCGCTATAAAGGTTGCTACCATGATGGCAGTGGCGGCACTCGCAAAAACTTGCTTCGAACCAATATTATTATCCAAGTCATTTGCATCGTTAAGGTCGAAAACCCCTGTAAAGGTAGGATCCCGCCTAAATGTAGTAATAACAGTATTCATTATGTCTTTATTGATCGAGAATTGCCGCCCAAGAGTGAACCACTGTGAGACCTAAGTCGTTGGTCGAGTGGGTAGCCGGTCCCGAGCAAATAAGAACTTTGCACGCGACTGTTGGAACGAAAAGAGACGGAGATAGCTCAGTAAAAAAAACTAGGATATGAAACCCTAATTTTCCCCTGGCCAACTAAGTTCCTGTTCCTGCGCCTGTTTGTCGATTTTTGTACGATCCCAGTCTAGGAGGAATATTTTTAATCCAATAGTTTTGTATGAGTCGATTTGTATTCGTAACTCAAGTAAAATCCTGCCTAGGATAAATTGTTCTGAACACCGAACTTTTTAACAGTATAGAGTTTTTAAGATTATTCGTATAAATGATAGGATTTTTGATGAGATGAATCCCACGATCAACAACATATGAGTCATGTGCTGAGGAAAGCAAGTCGTTATGGTGCTTCGTAACTTCCGAGTTACGTAAATGAGTGAAGGAGACGCCCTGCCAGGGTACTTACTAAAAGCGTATGCAGCCCTGTCCAGCCTTGTCATGAGCTGCCGGAAAAGTAGGTCAGCGTGCAAACTCACTCAATGCCACGTCCCACGATCAGACCATACTCGGGCATGTTGGAAGGATATCGGTCCTGCCCAAGACAAGGGAAATGGCGCCCCTGCAAGAGCAGATGAGGTTGCATCTCGAGAAGCTTCAACTCGCTTAGTAACTGCAACACTAAAGACAAGAGAAACAGACAATTCAGCACGGGTCCTCGATACCGTGTAACGATTCACACAAGTTCTTCTTACTCTTGCCGATGCCTATAGTGTAGGTAGGGCTACGTAATTCCATAGTAAACTTAACTCTTCTTATCAGCTGTCATCGCTAACAATATCTGATATTTAAAATACTACGATCGGGTGAAACACTTGGTTGGAATTGCCCACCAGTTCAAATCCATGAAGAAAGTAGGTAGTCTAACCGAGACACACACCTTGCTTTCCGCTCTATCGGAAAATGTTCTAACGACTATTAATTACTAGACCTCCTATCTCTGAAGGACCCGCCTCTACACCTGAAATATTCTATTAGACTGATTGACAGAAATAAGATATGACCTTCTTGCCATAAATAAGATTGAAGCTGCAGCAGGAAAGAAGAAGTCACGCGCATATGTTTGATTGGTTTATTTAGTATCACAAGCAAGGGATTTAGCAGTCAATTAGAGGTAGAGGAATACTGAACTGTAGGAAAGGGGTAGAATCCAGATAATAAAGGGAAATAGCCCCCCTGCCCGAGCCGATGAGGTTCTTGTTCAAGGTTTAGTGGGCGCATCCGTTGATTGGAATTGACATAAATAGATGAAAAAGAGTATCCCGCCTCAAGGGCATACAGCTCGCCAGTATTCGATTTGTCTGTTTTGGAAGTCCCCTAAATAAGAAGATTTATATGATTTAGATGGATACGCAAACATATCAACTGGACCCGCCTCTCTTTGCGAAGGGAAGGAGATTCAAGAAATCATACTACATACTACTTTACTTTGGAGGGATCCTACTAATATATGACCCGCGCGCCGTTCTAACAATTCTTTCGAGACGTCGTAACCAAACATGAAACCCCAACGGCAATAAGAATCAATGCGACCCATAATATACAATAGGCGAACTCCTAAAACGACCCGGTTCATAATATCTTATTACAATAGGCGAGCAGTCCCAACTAAGAAAACAACCAACACTGATTCAAGCGACAAGCTTAATAATATAGTATAGATGCCCCACATTTATGAACTTAGTCATAACACCTGTCCAAAGCTGATAAAAGGGACCCGACTCAATAGTGCTCGGAGTCTCAAGCAACAACAGATGATCTAAGCTACCGCGAACGAGAATACAGTTAAGGACGTGAGTTGTTCCCCACGCGCGTCCTATCTTGGAAGTGGAAGGCCGAATTTAATTCAGTAAAATATAGCCAAGGATCCGTCCAGTGGATCGCCCAAGGGCGCCTATAAATCGTATTCCTCCTCCGATTCTGAAGAAGAATCATCGATTCTGATGATGTACGTTCCAGGCAATTCCCCAGGCGTACCGTACCTGAGACAACCCTTTCCTCACCCGAGAATTGCATTTCCGCTTCAGCTTCCTGACATCTTGATTTCTATCCTATCCTCCTCATTCTCCTCCGCCGTCTCCGGCGTCGGGCTCATTCAGCCTTCCATATCTTATTATTTCTATTGGTATAGAGACTCAATCCTTCATGGATTAGAAGCACAACGCAGAATCAGCAAAATAAAAAGCTAGGCGCGTAGCGTACGAAAACAATCCGAAAAAGTTCAATCAAGGTTGGGTAAGAGGATTCCTTCGTGCTAATAAACCGAATGGTGAGCTGCTTCGTAGCAATGAGATCGCGGATGAAAGTAAATCTCAATATGCTTCGTCCTGGCATGATAAATTGGATTCGCTGCTAGGAATGTGGCGCCGAGCACACCAGAGTATAGGAGGAGGAAGAGAGACACCAAGTTCCTGAAGAAGAGAGCGGCTTTATTGAGACGAGGGTCAAGAAGAAGAATATGCCTGCTTGCGATATAAGACTGAAGCCAAAGGTTTGCCAACTTTGGTCTTGGATGCCCTTCCTCTTTTTAGGCTTGGCAGGAGTCGGAAACACACTTGACTCACCAAATCATGCAACAACCTAAGCAAAGAAGGAAACGCAAATATGATCAACTGTTATGGATTGACTTCTCCTGTTGCTTGATTCAAAACCTGTAACTCTTTTCTCAACATTGGCATGTGAACTCTCGAAAAGAAGAAACCAATTTTAAGGCATCCCCTCCACCATAGTTTAGAATAGTCGGGAGAATAGGAAAGAAAAAAGCCGCATGCAAGAAAGGTCTTATCACACGATCCATGTTCGGTGGTCATCTATTGACATTGGTTCGAATCCAATTCGAGAGGAACCCTTTTTTTAAAGGAAAAGTGGCGACTGTTGGGGCATACTGATGTCATTATGTGTAAGTTGTTCCCGACATGCTTGGAGGGCTTGGGAATGGTACGCTAAACCCCCCGATCTATTCGGAGTTTTCCTCAGCTTGCTGGGTTTTTTCTAGAGAGGTTTGGTAATATCAAGGACCCTGAAATGGATTGTGACAGCCTAATAGAGGTAAGGAAGGGGCCGAATCGACCAGAGAGTTCATGACTCGATTTTGAAGACAGGCAAGGGAGTGAAGAATTCTGATGAAAGGATTGCACTATTAGCAGTAAAGAAGGGACTGCGAGCAGGACCATTGCGTGCCCACAAGGGCGCATTCCGAACCTACGCTTTCAATTAAATACGAATACGAATAGGAATACCGCTCGGAATACCAATCGAAATATGCTAAATCTACGCCTCCGGGGCTAAGGGCATCATTCTCGGCTTCGGCACCGGCTAGATAACTTAAGATCAAGACAGAATAGTTGGGCGCTGGCATTCTCACAGGCTATTGTAAAGGAGAGATCACACCTTTGATAAAAACAGTCTTTACAAGTAAAAACACCCTCCTATGATTGGCTTTAGCTTTTAGAAAGAATCCTCCTAGGGTTGCCGAATCTGTACTAGTGTGCAGGAAAGCATAAAAAGCCTTGGTTTCCCGTAGTGAGATTGCTTCCATTGGAGAAATCAACCTTGCCAGTAGTATAAAGCGTGTCCTTGTTCGGATGGCGGGTCGATAGGGCCCATAATGTCTGTGTCCCACATCTCAAACAGGATGCTGGGTTAAGTAAGAGGATTTTCAGTGGATTCTTGTTGGTACAAGTTCATTTTATTGGCACATTCAATGCAGTCCTACCTCATTCTATTTCATTACTGTTTTCACTTAGGTCCTTTACTGGTGAGCTCCGCATACATATACCGTAGTGGACTTAATCCCAGATATGTTTTGCTTCGCACAATAAGAAACTTCGCAACCAGTTAGACCTCTATAGAGTGTGGGATTAGCTAACACAAATCAAAGAGCTATGAATAGGGATCCTAAATAATCTTCACTGCATCATCATGGATGTAACTACTCTTTACTTATTTAACCACCACTAAACGAAAAGCTAGCAACAAAGCGGAGTGCCAGGGTCTAGCCCTTCTAGAGTAAGCCACTCTGTAAAGACCCCCATACTCTAAATGAACTTGGTTAGGGCTTTGAACTGTAAGGGCAGAGTGATTTTTCCAGTAAAGATTCTGTGGATAATTTGAATGCTGAAAGGTTGCGAATAATGTCTTCTGTTAGATTTGCCATTAGTAATAATACTCTCATATCAGTATGTTTGATTGCGAGTTCCGGCGGGGTGAGTACCTGGACGACAAGGGTTCCTTTTCGATTTCCCATCGGCCTAGCTTCTCTATATTCGAATATAGCCTCTTCCTTCTTATCATGGAATACCTTCACCTTAGAAGGGTTTCTTCCTACTAGTTCAACAACCAGATCTTGCCTTTTTTCCAGCTAAGAATCCATTCCAATGATCGACCGGACAATACTATCTTAAACCTAGCACCCTGTTGCCTTCTTTTCCTCCAAACCGTACCGCCCTCTCCACGCTCGGATACCACCAACCCTGGAAGGGCATCCCTCACTTCACCGAGCCCCCCTTTCTTGATTCCACGCCGACATTTGTCCTACTCTGGTTGGTTCTTGAAAGGACCGAATCAGCCTAGAGGGGGGTGAATAGGTGATTTTTGACTATCTGAAACTTCACAAACTATAAGATGTAGTTAGATAGCAACCGGAGAGGCCGGTTTGTTTGGGTAGGTACTACCGGGTGTGAAACACCGGTACTACCAACACAAACAAACGGCACAACCGGAATCCTAAAAGAAACTACAAATCTGATGAAAGTAAGATATGAAGATAAAACAAGTTTCTAGCCAACTTTCCGAAGAATAATTTATGATAAAACTACTCTCACGAAACCTTGGTTGCTCCCCTTGATGTAGATCGAGCCTTCCCAACCTAAGAACAAGATAGGGATAGGAAGAACACGAAGAACACAATAACAAGAGAAGTAGAGAAAATAGCGACAACAACAACAAGCACACGGGACACAAGATTTATCCCGAGGTTCGGCCAATCCACTAAGGAGTGCCTACTTCCTCGTTGTTGAGGTGACCACAAAGGTCGGAGTCTATTTCACCTCCTCGCCTCACTCAAGCAACCACAAAGGCTACGAGAGTATCTCTACTAGAAATCTCAGGGTAATACAAACGCTTCGGGAGCCCTCACAAGTAAATCAATACGGGCTACCACGAAGAACACCTAACCGGCTAGAGCTCAAAGAGCTCAAGAGTAAAAGACACAAAACAAGCCGGCAAGATGGAAACCAAGTGCTCAAGTCGAAGATTGATGCTTCCCACTCTCGAATCTCACTTCCCTAGCTCAAATCTTGCAAGGGAATGAATCTAGGAGCAAAGGGGAGAGAGATGGGTGAGTCAATGCTTGGAGAGAGTTTGTCTAAAGTTAGGTCAGCAATAAGTGTAGATTCTCAGTTCAACCCGTGAAAAGTGAAGAGGGGAGGCATTTATACTCCCTCAGTCCCGAGGCTGGTCGGTACCACCGACCAGCCATGGTCGGTACCCCGACCATGACACAACGGTCGCATACACCCAGATCTGGTCAAACTGACAAGCACCGGGCCAAGGTCGGAACCACCGAGGCCGGTGGTACCGAGGTAATGGCGGTACCACCGCCAGGCCAAAACAAGCTCGAACAGAGAGCAACTCAGTTAGGGACTCGGTCCCTCGGAAACTACCGCCCGAGGGTCGGTTCCTCCCGGTCGGTGGTACCGAAGTAATGGCGGTACCACCGCCAAGTCAAAAGCTAGTCAGTCCAGAGAGCCCTGAAAAACTTTCAACCACCGAACCTGGGTCGGTGCTTCCGAGGCCGGTGGTACCGAGGTTATGGCGGTACCACCGCCAAGTCATATTCAACACAACACAGAGCCTCACAAAGTCAAGTTACCACCGACCTCCGTCGGTACCTCCGATCCCGGTGGTACCGAGGTGATGGCGGTACCACCGCCAGGCCTTTTTCAATTCTACACAGGGAGCTCTGCAAACTAGGTAACCACCGGCCTTGCGTCGGTAGCACCGCGGGCGGTACTACCGAAGTAATGGCGGTACTACCGCCAGGTCAAAAGCAGCGCGAACAGAGAGCCTTGCAAAATGGAAACTACCGGCCATGGATCGGTAGCACCGAGGGCGGTACTACCGAGGTAATGGCGGTACTACCGCTAGGTCAAAAACAACTCTATCCAGAGAGGGTTGCAAACCAGGTTACTACCGACCTTGCGTCGGTACCACCGCACCGGCGGTAGTACCGAGGTTATGGCGGTACTACCGCCAGGTCATTTTTTGACCAACACAGAGAGGAAGTTTGAGCGCTGCGCAGAGAAGCTGTGGTCGGTACCACCGACCACCCATGGTCGGTACCACCGACCAAGGAATTTACCCTCTACGTGTTCGTGATTGTGCGGTGTCTCTCAAGCGAACTAAGGTTAGTCGATTTGAGCACTTTTCTCCACATCTAGCCAACTTACTTTGTGACCCTCTTCATAGTCCGGCTTACCTATAACTCAAGTTTAAAATTAAAATTTTAAACTACCACTTGAGCTAGGCATCTTTATATCCAAAAATATCCTACGTGCTTTGTTCACGAGATTTCAACGTTTCAAATCTTTCAAAGGACTAACACCTGCATACATGCTTTTATAAACTGGTTAGTCCCTAATTTGATTGTCATTAATTAGCCAAAACCCACATTGGGGGCGAATGCACTTTCAAACTCCCCCTTTTTGGTAATTGATGACAACCAACTTAGGCTTACAATTAGGGATAGAAAGAATTGAAGCTTTTGAATTCCAAAATTTAGTTGAAGCTCCCCCTTAGTGTATGCTTTGGATATTAATTTCAAACACTTGATTAGAAAGCAAGGTTGCATACACAAGAACAAGATCTCCCCTAAATTTTGCAATCCGTGGGGGTGCCTAAGTGTGTGACAATATCAAATATATCATTTGTGATGCATAAACGTTATGACATGGTGATACACATAACAATGTAATAAGAAAAGCGAATGGCTATTGAGAAAGAAAAGAACTCAAATCACATAGCCATATCGAAAACAACAATCACCAAGACAAGAGCATCAATAACGAGGATGAACCAAGCATGAATATAACAAAGAGCAATAAAAGGTTTACATCCTCAGCATATCACAAATAAAATGTAGCATACCATACTTAGTCTCAAAGATTACCCTTTCTTACAGCTATTACAACAAGATAAGCCTAACAATTTCTCCCCCTTTGGCATCAGTACCAAAGCGGGTAGGCCAAGATAAGCAAAGAATCAATAATAGCTGCTAGAAGATCCATCATGATAAGACCCCCGAAGAGAGAGGAATAGGCACTCTCTCCAACGTCACCACCAGGGAAGGATGAAGGAGCCGAAGAATCAGGTGGAGGTGTAGAGTCGCGAGGACCACCACTCCCAGCTGGATCGGCGTCGGGGCCAGCAAGCCCATGTACGAGCCTCCACCCCCTCCTTGATACGATGTGGACCCGCCAGCAAAGGACGTGCCCATACCATAGTCAGGGAAGAAGGAATGAGGCTGGTACTGAGGTGGTGGCGGAGGATAGAACTGATGAGGCGGATACAGCATGGAGCTGTACAAACCCGCCTCACCACCACCTGGAAACTGGGGCTGCTGCTGAGCCTGCTGCTGGGGCTGCTGCTTGGGGAAGACCATCATCATCATCATCATCATCATCATCATCACGCCGGGCCTGAGCATCGTACTCAGCAAACGGATCTGGATGAGGTCGGACCGGAGAGCGCGGAGGAAGACCGAGATGCTGACGCACCTCCTGCTGATGTCGCTCGTCACGATCGGCCCGAAGCACATCCACTCAAAGATCTTTCCAAGGGCGGAGCGAAGACCGCCACCCCCCTACGCCTCTCACGACGCGGAGGAGGAGCGGTAGCATGGGGAACATCTCCACCCGGCTGAGCCTCGCCAGGCGCTGCTGCATCTGCTGGGACCTTCATCCTTCACCTCCATCTTTTTTCTTTGTCCTTGGAAGGAGCCGAGGTGAACTTGCGAACACTATACTCCTTCATGGTGCGATCATACTCGAAGGTGGCGCCAACCACATGCTCAATGATATGCATAAGATATGGAGCATATGGCAAGGCCTTGTGAGGATCATTGTAAACATCGGAGATTTTCTGCCACAGAAAGTGAGAGATGCTAAACCGTCCATCTGGCAGAGCAAAGCGGACGAGGACCTTGGCAGCATCATCTCTCAAGTTGTCCTGGTCACCAACTTTAGGATCCAGAGTTAGGCGCATCAGGTTGTTGAGCACATAGTAGGCAGGCTTCAGGCCTTGGACCTTGAAGGTTGCCTCGGCACCATCCATGTAGACCCTGAGTTCTGCAGCTGCTCGGTGTACATGCCCCCACCATACATCTCTGACAAGCGTGGGGCATCCCTGTCGACATGGTCGAAACCCAACAACCGGGCGAAAGTGACAAAATTGCACCGTAGTGGACCCCTTGGGTCATCCAATGCAGCACGCGAGCTTCCCTATCAATGAACAAGGTGGCCCAAAACTGACAGAGAATCTCCTGATTGTAGCTGCGCTCACCAGATATCAACCCCAAGATCCTCCACTCCTCAAGCCTCTGCACCAAAGACTGAATCTCATCGGAGTCCTTGTCTGTCAAGGAGCGGATAACTAACCGCTTGTGCTCAAAAAGAGGGGATAGCCCTTAGCACAGAAACCCTTCCAGAGGACTGTCACGTAGTAGTCCTGCTGAAATCTTGACCAGAACCTCTGATCAACTGAAGCATCTCTGATAAGCAGATAGGGGTTCTCCTCACGCTGCCTTCTCATCAAGCTACCCCGCTTTCTATTGGAGTAATCCATGGGATTTCCAAGAAGAGCGGAAGGGACAGCGGACATGACAGCTTCGGCTTCAGGGTGCATGTCAAAAGCCCGGTTGATTAGCATCAACCCTGAAGTCCGAGGGGATGCCGGTCCAACTTGAGGATCGAAGGAACGACCCTCACGATCGAGACCAGCTGAGGGCACTCCTGCCACAATGACGCTGTGCAGGCGACCCGCCGGACCAGCGACAGGGGGCGGAGAAGGCTGAGGAGGAGGAGGAGCATGCCCACTGCCACGGGCATGACCGCTCCCGCTCGCCCTTGCGCTATCCACGCTGCGACGACCCGTAAGGCCCGCGGACGAGCGTCCACGGACCTGACGAGAGGAGTCATCCATACTCCCAGACCGACCACGGCGCCCGGGATTGCGACGCGGCGGCTCCCCTTGCGCATGACCACCTTGCTCCAAGGCGGCATAATCCTCATCATCATCACTAGGGGAGCGAGCACGAGAGGGCCTCCGGCTCATCTAGACAAAGATAGCATAGACCAACATGAGACAAAGATGATGGAACGATTACTTCAACGGATGTAGCAAATAAGACGATCGAAATCGGGAAGGAGAACGGCTCGCTGCGCGCGGGCGGTACTACCGACCCCTAGGGGCGGTACTACCGACCGCACGCCGCAGCGTGCGGTTTCCTTCAATCCAATCTACCAAATCGCTATGAACTTGCGAACCAAACATCCTAGAAGCATCTTCATACTAGATAGAACAATCCTACCAAAGGAATCGACCTAAAACAAAGTACATTGAGAGATCGGGCATGAACACCCTAGTACCTTGCTACTCGAAAAGAGGTCGAAATCCAATGAAGGAGGAAACTTCGGGCTTCAAGAACACCACCAAGACGATCTCCACGCTCCAAAGCAACTTTCCACCGGAGGGATTTGGATTTGGATGGAGGAGGAAAAAGATCGGGAGAGGAGAGTGCGATGGCGGCGCACGGGGAGAAGGCACGAGCAACCGGTGGCTGCAAGGAGGCAGGGGCGGCGGTCAAAAGAAGTTTGACTAGGGTTGAAACGGATTCACCGCGCCCCTTATATACCCAGGTCAAACCTGGTCGGTGGAACCGCCCAAAGGGGTCGGTACTACCGCCGGTAGTACCGACACAATGGCGGTACCACCGACAGGCCGAAAAACAGAGGGACCAGAGAGGGTTTTCAGGAGGACTTTGTGTGGTATACTACACACACTTCAAATATGTCCAGATTTCATAGAATCAATACATAGCTATGGACACAAGTGAAGCATGCAAAATAGATTTTGAAATCACATACAATATTTGTTAAAAGCATTTGTTTAGGTTTCTAGGTGAAAACAAATATGTGCAAGACATCAAGCCACGTTACGAGAATCAATGATATTTAGTTCACTCCTCAAAGCACAAAATCTTGACTCATCTAAAGGCTTTGTGAAGATATCGGCTAGTTGTTTTTCGGTGCTCACATGGCGTATTGCGATATCTCCTTTGTTTCATGGTCTCTCAAGAAATGGTGTCGGATGTCTATGTGTTTTGTGCGAGAGTGGTTTACGGGATTGTTTGCTAGTTTGATAGCACTCTCATTGTCACACAAAAGTGGAATTTTGGTTTGCTCACACATCCGAAGTCCTTTAGTGTTTGCTTCATCCAAAGTAGTTGAGCACAGCAAGCGCCGGCCGCCACATACTCGGCTTCGGCAGTGGATAGGGCAACACTATTTTGTTTCTTAGAACTCCATGACACCAAAGACCTCCCAATAAATTGGCAAGTCCCGGTAGTGCTCTTTCGGTCTACCTTGCAACCGGCATAGTCCGAATCGGAATAGCCAAGTAGATCGAAAGTGGAGCCCTTGGGATACCACAAGCCAAGATTCGGAGTGTGCACTAAGTATCGAAAAATTCTCTTAACGGCCATAATATGACATTCTTTCGGATTAGCTTGAAACCTTGCACACATGCACACACTAAGCATAATATCGGGCCTAGATGCACAAAGGTAAAGTAATGAACCGATCATGGAGCGATATACCTTTTGGTCTACTGACTTACCATCCACATTTAGATCAAGATGTCCATTGGTAGGCATAGGGGTCTTGATGGGTTTGGCCTTGTCCATCTCAAACTTCTTTAGCATGTCTCTTGTATACTTGGTTTGACTGATGAACGTGCCATCCTTGAGTTGCTTGATTTGGAATCCAAGAAAGTACTTCAATTCACCCATCATGGACATCTCGAACCTTTTGGTCATGATCCTACTAAATTCCTCACAAAAGACAACATTAGTACTACCAATATTATGTCATCGACATATATTTGGCACACAAAGATATCATTATCAACTTTGCGAGTAAATAAAGTAGCATCGGCCCTTCCTATCTCAAAACCCTTTTTGAGTAGGAAGTCCTTAAGACAGTCATACCAAGCTCTAGGAGCTTGTTTAAGCCCATAGAGCGCCTTGTCGAGCTTGTAGACGTGGTTGGGAAACTTTGGGTCCTCGAAGCCCGGTGGTTGCTCCACATAGACCAATTCAGAGAGGGGCCGTTGAGGAATGCACTTTTCACGTCCATTTGATATAGCTTGAAATCATGGTGAGTAGCAAAGGCAAGTAATATACGAATTGACTCGAGCCTAGCTACAGGTGCATAGGTTTCCCCCAAAATCCAAACCTTCGATTTGAGTGAAACCTTGAGCCACCAACCGTGCTTTGTTCCTTGTCACCACGCCATGCTCGTCTTGCTTGTTGCGGAAAACCCATTTGGTTCCTATCACATTTTGCTTGGGCCTTTCCACCAAGGACCAGACTTCATTTCTGGTGAAGTTGTTCAGCTCTTCTTGCATAGCCATCACCCAGTCCGGATCGTCAAGTGCTTCTTCCACCCTAAGAGGTTCCAAGAGGAGACAAACAAGTAATGTTCACAAAAATTTGCTAAACGAGAACGTGTCGTTACCCCACGCCGTATGCTCCCCAATATGTTGTCAACGGGATGATCCCGTTGAACTGTATGATGAACTCTTGGGTGTGGTACGATGATCTTCGTTGGATGGGTCCATCTTCATCATCTTCACATATGCATGATGTCCCCATCTTCTTGTCGGACTTCATGAGTCGTGTTTGATCATCTTGGTCACTGATATCCATCTTCTGGATTCATGATGGATCATTCATTGTGATGCTTCATCTTCTTCAGTCTTTCATCATCTTCATTATGTATGCATCACTTATACTGTTGCACATTCGTGCATATCTATCATTATAGCCATCATTCGCATTTTCATCATCATTCTATTCATCTCTTGTGATTATCATCTATCGTACTTCATACTTCTAACCTCGCTTCTTCATCTAAGCCTTGATTTTGAAGAGTCATTATCAAGAAGTCACTTGAATCAGAGTTAAGTAATATGTGGTGTGGCATTATTGAATACACGGTAGCCATGTTCGTTAGTACCATAACCAAGTAGAAAGCCTTCATGTACCTTAGGTGCAAACTTTGAACTTTTGGCCCTTTTGTTAAGTATGAAACACTTGCAGCCAAAAACTCGAAAGTAATGCACCTTTGGTTTGTTACCAGTTAGAAGCTCATATGGCGTCTTCCCTCTTAGCTTGTGAAGGTACAGGCGGTTGATTGCATGACACGCCGTGTTCATTGCCTCCGCCCAAAATCCATGGGAAGTCTTGTACTCATCCAACATAGATCTTGCAGCTTCAACAAGAGTTCTATTCTTCCTTTCCACAACCCCATTTTGTTGTGGGGTATATGGAACGGAGAACTCATGCTTGATCCCTTCTTCATCAAGATACTCTTCTATGTTGGTGTTCCTAAACTCGGTCCCCGTTGTCGCTTCTCACTTTCTTGATTTTGATGTCGAACTCATTTTGTGCTCTTCTAGCAAACTTCTTGAAGATACCTTGTGTTTCGCTTTTGTCTGCTAAAAAGAACACCCAAGTGAAACGAGAATAGTCATCAACAATAACAAAACCGTATTTGTTACCGCCGATGCTTTGATAAGCAACGGGTCCGATGAGATCCATATGCAATAGCTCCAATGGTCTTGAGGTCGACACAATATTCTTGATTGGATGTTTTGCTCCTACTTGCTTTCCGGCTTGGCACGCACTGCAAATCCTATCTTTCTCAAAAGAAACATTGGTTAGTCCAAGGATGTGCCCTTCTCTTTGAAGTAGGGCCAAATTCCTCATCCCAACATGAGCTAGTCGGCGATGCCAAAGCCAACCCATGCTAGATTTTGCCATTAGACATGTTGTAGGCTCTACCTTACTAGTTGAGAAGTCAACTAAGTAAAGTTTTCCCTTCAACACGCCTTTAAATGCAATAGAGGAATCCCTTCTTCTAGAGACGGTCACACCCTTATCCGTAAAGAGACAATCGTAACCCATTTCACAAAGTTGAGAAACGGATAACAAATTGTAACTCAACGAATGCACAAGTAATACATTAGATATGGAATTGTCAGTTGAGATAGCAATTTTACCCAAACCAAGCACTTCTCCTTTACCATTGTCACCAAACACAATGTTGTTGCATGAGTCGTTGCTTGGTTGAAATGAGGAGAACATATCTTTTGCCCCGGTCATATGATTGGTGCATCCACTATCCAACACCCAACTTGATCCACCGGAGGCATATTCCTACAAAACAAGTTTATGTTCTAGATTTAGGTACCCAAACGAGATTGGGTCCTTGGGGGTTAGTCACATAAGCTTTTGGTACCCAAACATTTCTCATAATTTCCCTCTTCTTGAGGGCACCAACATACTTGACAACTATTTTGCCATCATCACCCCAACAACACAAATAATCACATGTATAGCTTCTTGATATGGGCTTTTGTTGCTTGAGGGCCTCCACTTGCTTCTCCTTGTTGATCTTACCATTAGCAAGTGGAGCCTTTGGATTGGCAACCTTGTTGGCCTTGTTCATTAGGTCAAAGAGAGGAACCCCTTTGTTAAAGTTAACAAAAGGTACCCCATTGACCATCTTTCTACCGTTGGCCTTACCACCATACCTATTGTACCCAATTCCATCCTTGATGGATGGGTTGCCTTGCGGTCTTGAGGATATCTTTTGGTTGTTTACACTTGCAACCATTCCTCAAGATCATGTTCAACCTATGAATTTCTTTGTCTTTCTTTTCTAGCTCAACAAGGTTAGTTGCACAAGCATTTATATCATGTTTATAGCATCTTTTGCAACCATTACTAGTTGAGGCATTAGAGCCATCGGAATCCTTAGAAGAGGTTGAAGAGGTGCTATTCCAAAGAATGTTGTAGCTTAGTTCAAGAGTTTGATATTTATTTTGAGAGCTTGTGAGGCTCTCTTGAACCATGCAAACCTCATTCTTTAGGCTTGCAATTGAGTCATTGCTCATGGAACACTCCTTAGCCAACTTCTTGTTGGAGTCATTGGTTAAGGATAGTTCCACGGTCAATTTCTCAACCTTCAACTTCTCCTCGGCAAGAGAGGCTTCCAATGCACGGTTCTTTTCTCTCTCTTGAGAGATCAAGTCCCCTTGCATTGCAAGACTCTCATTCCGACTCTCTAATTTAGTGAGCAATTTTATGATTTTAGCTCCACCTTTCTTTCCAAACTTTCTAATTAAGCTAAGCTCAAATTCATCCATATCATCATCACTACATTCATCACTAGAACAAGTAGGAGAGTGAGGTGATACCTTCTCATTCTTAGCCATGAAGCAAGAATGAGTGAAGTCATCCTCGTCGTCAGAGAGGTTCTCGAACAGGCGTGACGAAGTTGTCGATGTAGCCATGTTGGAGAAGAGACTTGGAGAAGAGGTCTTGTGTATGGCGATGTTGGCCGCTCCCTTCTCCTTCTCCTTGCTCTTGCTCTTCTCTTCATCACTTGAGTCATCTTCCGAGAACCACTCCTCACCAAGATGAGCTTCACCACCTCTTCTTCTTCTATGCTTCTTGTCATCACTCTTGCTATACTTGTTCTTGTTCTTCTTTTGTGGACAATCGGCAATGAAATGATCATCCGCTCCACATTCATAGCAATTTCTCTTCTTTGACTTCTTGAAGTAACCACCTTTGCCCTTCTTGTGCATCTTCTTTCTCATGAATCTTCTAAAGTTCTTCACAATAAGGGCCAACTCATCATCGGAGTCTTCACTTCCTTCGCTTGAAGAGTCATCTCGGGCCTTGCTTCCTTCTTCTTGATTAGCCTTGAGTGCTACCACCTTTTTGTGGCTTGCCTCTTGTTCTTCTATATCTTCATCATCCAAGACTTCATGATGCTTTATCTTGGCAAGCATCTCATGAGGTCCCATGCTCTCATAGTTAGGTCTCTCCATGATGATTGATGCAAGGTTCTTGTTCCTCTTTCTATATGCTCTTAACAGCTTTCTTCCAGCTGAGTAGTCATCCCACTTTGTGTCTCCGAGTGCTCTAATCTGATTTACCAACGTCATGAATCTGTCAAACATTTGTTGAGTGGTCTCATTTCTCTTGATTGCAAAGTTCTCAATCTTTCCATGAAGAAGCTCTATGTTGCACTTTCTCACACTCGCATCACCCTCATACGATATCCTGAGTGTATCCCAAATCTTCTTGGCATTCTCCATTCCATGTACCTTGTTGCTTTCTTCAGGCTTTAGGCATGATAGAATCAATGATGCGGCTTGAACATTTTGTTGAAACTCAAACACATCATTGTCGGTGAACTCTTGACCTTCAACATGACTTGGTCCATTTTCAACAATCTCCCAAACTCTTGCAGCAAGAAGGTGTAGCTTCATCTTGTGTGCCCAATCATTGTAGTTGATTCCATCAAAGGCAGGTGGCTTGCCTAGATTGACGCTAGGCAATTGTATGACCTTGCCCATATGGCTATAGTCATATGGCACTCTAGTGAACTCGGTGTCTTTCTTGCCTTTCTCTTCATCTTCCTTCTTCTTGTCATCCTTGGGCGGCTGATTTCCACTGCTTCCGGATGCTTCGGCTTTGCTTTCCAAAGCTCGCCTCAAACTCTCCATCTCATCTTTCATTCTCTTCATCTCATCTTCATGCTTCTTTGCTTGATCTTGAATTATCTGAGCAGTAACCTTCTTGACAATCTCATCAAGCTGTTCTTGACTTATGGTAGACATGATTCTCCCTTACGCGGTGAAGCGCTAACACAAGGGTTAGGCTCCGATACCAATTGAAAGGACCGAATCAGCCTAGAGGGGGGTGAATAGGTGATTTTTGACTATCTGAAACTTCACAAACTATAAGATGTAGTTAGATAGCAACCGGAGAGGCCGGTTTGTTTGGGTAGGTACTACCGGGTGTGAAACACCGGTACTACCAACACAAACAAACGGCACAACCGGAATCCTAAAAGAAACTACAAATCTGATGAAAGTAAGATATGAAGATAAAACAAGTTTCTAGCCAACTTTCCGAAGAATAATTTATGATAAAACTGCTCTCACGAAACCTTGGTTGCTCCCCTTGATGTAGATCGAGCCTTCCCAACCTAAGAACAAGATAGGGATAGGAAGAACACGAAGAACACAATAACAAGAGAAGTAGAGAAAATAGCGACAACAACAACAAGCACACGGGACACAAGATTTATCCCGAGGTTCGGCCAATCCACTAAGGAGTGCCTACTTCCTCGTTGTTGAGGTGACCACAAAGGTCGGAGTCTATTTCACCTCCTCGCCTCACTCAAGCAACCACAAAGGCTACGAGAGTATCTCTACTAGAAATCTCAGGGTAATACAAACGCTTCGGGGAGCCCTCACAAGTAAATCAA
Source organism: Coix lacryma-jobi var. lacryma-jobi (assembly GCA_009763385.1). NCBI lineage: Eukaryota > Viridiplantae > Streptophyta > Magnoliopsida > Poales > Poaceae > Coix > Coix lacryma-jobi. Next base: position 3,419,840 of record CM019824.1, read on the forward strand.
TACGGGCTACCACGAAGAACACCTAACCGGCTAGAGCTCAAAGAGCTCAAGAGTAAAAGACACAAAACAAGCCGGCAAGATGGAAACCAAGTGCTCAAGTCGAAGATTGATCCTTCCCACTCTCGAATCTCACTTCCCTAGCTCAAATCTTGCAAGGGAATGAATCTAGGAGCAAAGGGGGAGAGAGATGGGTGAGTCAATGCTTGGAGAGAGTTTGTCTAAAGTTAGGTCAGCAATAAGTGTAGATTCTCCGTTCAACCCGGTGAAAAGTGAAGAGGGGAGGCATTTATACTCCCTCAGTCCCGAGGCTGGTCGGTACCACCGACCAGCCATGGTCGGTACCACCGACCATGACACAACGGTCGCATACACCAGATCTGGTCAAACTGACAAGCACCGGGCCAAGGTCGGAACCACCGAGGCCGGTGGTACCGAGGTAATGGCGGTACCACCGCCAGGCCAAAACAAGCTCGAACAGAGAGCAACTCAGTTAGGGACTCGGTCCCTCGGAAACTACCGCCCGAGGGTCGGTTCCTCCGAGGTCGGTGGTACCGAAGTAATGGCGGTACCACCGCCAAGTCAAAAGCTAGTCAGTCCAGAGAGCCCTGAAAAACTTTCAACCACCGAACCTGGGTCGGTGCTTCCGAGGCCGGTGGTACCGAGGTTATGGCGGTACCACCGCCAAGTCATATTCAACACAACACAGAGAGCCTCACAAAGTCAAGTTACCACCGACCTCCGTCGGTACCTCCGATCCCGGTGGTACCGAGGTGATGGCGGTACCACCGCCAGGCCTTTTTCAATTCTACACAGGGAGCTCTGCAAACTAGGTAACCACCGGCCTTGCGTCGGTAGCACCGCGGGCGGTACTACCGAAGTAATGGCGGTACTACCGCCAGGTCAAAAGCAGCGCGAACAGAGAGCCTTGCAAAAATGGAAACTACCGGCCATGGATCGGTAGCACCGAGGGCGGTACTACCGAGGTAATGGCGGTACTACCGCTAGGTCAAAAACAACTCTATCCAGAGAGGGTTGCAAACCAGGTTACTACCGACCTTGCGTCGGTACCACCGCAGGCGGTAGTACCGAGGTTATGGCGGTACTACCGCCAGGTCATTTTTTGACCAACACAGAGAGGAAGTTTGAGCGCTGCGCAGAGAAGCTGTGGTCGGTACCACCGACCACCCATGGTCGGTACCACCGACCAAAGGAATTTACCCTCTACGTGTTCGTGATTGTGCGGTGTCTCTCAAGCGAACTAAGGTTAGTCGATTTGAGCACTTTTCTCCACATCTAGCCAACTTACTTTGTGACCCTCTTCATAGTCCGGCTTACCTATAACTCAAGTTTAAAATTAAAATTTTAAACTACCACTTGAGCTAGGCATCTTTATATCCAAAAATATCCTACGTGCTTTGTTCACGAGATTTCAACGTTTCAAATCTTTCAAAGGACTAACACCTGCATACATGCTTTTATAAACTGGTTAGTCCCTAATTTGATTGTCATTAATTAGCCAAAACCCACATTGGGGGCGAATGCACTTTCAGTTCTTCAGGCTCCTAACCGAAGCCAAGGAGCAGAACAATCTCAAGAGAAAGAGCTCTGTTTCCGTTCCCTACTTGCTTGCTTGCTTACTTCTTCCGAAAACACTACCCTGTGCCAGTTTCCTTACCTGAGGACGGAACTGCTTTCCTTCCTGTTAGCTATTCTCCCCTGGCAAGAATCTTCTCTCTTCTATAAAAAATATCGATCTTCACGTCGGTATGTATATTGGTCATTGGTCGGTAGCAGAATGTATCTTTTTCGATAATTACTGGAAGATTAGTCTTCGTAAGAACAAAGCGTATGCTTTTGCTTTCATGCTATTGGTTTGGTCAAGGTTCTCCCACCCAGGCCTAAACCTCTACTCTAGTTACATAAACAGGTGCTCGTACCCCGGAAAGAAAGCCCAGACTTGACGGTGAGACTGATCCTACATAATTGGTTTCGACTTCCTTTGATTTGAGATAGTTTGATATTTAAAATAAGTGTATCCGCTTCTGAACGAGGTATTTTTCCTCTGTACTTGAACAACTCTTCTCTTTTTAGTTTCTATGTTCGGTATTTATAGAAGAGAGACCTTTTTACCAGGAAGAAGAATCCACTTGCCTAGTGGGGTTTCATAGACGAATCGAGCCTTCTTTGGCCTTTGCAGGAGAACGGGATGCATCACCTGCGTGCGAGATAGGAGTGGTGGGTACGATCTCAATCGAAGGAAAATAGGTGTAGGTTGCGCTTTCGCAATAGTGTAGTACTTGAGGCAGAATCCACCACCTAAGATAAGAATTAGGCATGATTGATACAAAGCTTATCTGTAGACGGATAAGTGAGTCTCCAACCTTAGCTAGTTGTACAAGGCATCTGCCAACTTGTATGCATCACCCTGTGCTTTTGCACATCAATGGAATTTGGACAAAAGATAGGAACAGCGAATCCTTGTAGGAGACGGGTTTACCGGTGCAGTTCATATGCTTCCTTGCGCTAGAAACCAATACGCACGTACGAGGCCTACGATTCTCTAGTTGTATTGGCAAGGGAAAGAAGATGCTATGGGAATGTTTGGAATGAAATAGCTTTGGAAAGGCAGGATCTGCTGATGAAAGTGGGCCGGAGCCAGAACTAGGATAGGGATAAGATTGGGAGCAGGTTAGATGCAACCGCCGGGAATCCGACTTCGAAGTACGAGCAGGGATATTCGATAAAAGGAATTCCAATCGGAATAAAGGGTGAATTCGATTAGTTGAACAGGCAGCAGATGAAGTGATGGGAGCTAGTTCACTTCCTTCAATGAACGGATTTGCCTTGATTTGATAAATTGAATAAAATAAAACTCTCCCCCTTTTGAGATTGAGTTACTTCCTTGCCTGGGCTAGTCGTAATCCCTTCTTCTGTACAAGATGGTTAGAGCTAACCCCAGTACTACTCCTTTGGCTGCAGAGTACCACCTCTTCCTCAACTGGATCTGGTATTCTTCCTCGAACCAGTGCTTCCTCGGAGGATGGTTCTACTTACTGTCCCCTCTACTTTAGGTTTGGAGTTCAGCTACACCTTTTGGCTTTGCATGAATGCCATTTTCCTCTGTGTCTCTTTCCTGCGGGTGCTTGGTCTTTTGCTAAACTTGTTATTTGGCTCTCTTCTTTGTCCCTAGTTCCTGTTTCATGCCTAGTTTCTATAACAGTACCTGCATCCTGCCTTTTAGCTTATCCGTGGACCAGTGCTACAGCTCTACCTAGGATGACCTTCTATTATCATGTTATGTCCCTCAGCTCCCCATGTGGAGTCAGTTTTCAACCTACGTGCTATATCTGGAACATGAAAAGTGGTTTTCTAGAGCAGATTCTAATTTCTTCACCGTATCGTATGAGGTAGTACTAGCTTTCATCTCATCTGATGTTCGCCTAGTCCTAAGCAGCAACAAAGATTAGATAATCTGTAATCTTGAAAATGGAAAGAGAAGGGAGGGAAATTGTAATTTAGAACTTTTGTCGATAGGGGAATCGCTCTTTTCACTTCCGTTACGTTCAGCTTTCTTTCTTTACCTTTCCTATATGCCGATATGGAGTAGCAGGTCACTTCGGTAACTCTCCACTCTTATCTGTTCTCTTATCACTAACCAAGGTAAGGGATCCTTCCTTTCTTATGAGAATAGGGATTGTGACTCAGGAAAATACTATGGAAAGCAGGGGTAGTAAATAGAAAATGTTTAATAAGTAAGAGTAGTAAGTAGAGCAGTTAGGAGAGTAGTTGTTATTGTACGTAATCTAGCTACCGGGGATAGGTATATGATATACCGAATACAGCTCTGCCTGAGATAGGTCTTTCTTGGGGAAACGAGGAAAATGTCCTACAACTTCGTCATTGGGCTTCTCTTAGAGGGCGGACACTCTGTAGAACAGGTAATTTGATCATACCATCTGCCTTATCTTATCAAATAAGGATGATTTGGCTAACTCCCTGTTATATGTGTTTTCTTTTTCTGTGAATAGTTAGAGGCATGATGTACTATAGGAGAACTTTGAAGCTTCAAGCGTTCCTTGACATGGCTTCTGAATCTGGTAAGCTTCTTCAGATTCCAGGTGGAGCATTATTTTGAGTGCCTTCAAAAATAGTTACGGATCTGTGCCCTGTATTTCTTGCAGAGATATTGGAAGGATATAAAGCAGTTGCGGATCCAGCAGAGGAGGAGAAGAAAAGCCAAAGATCTTTGTCCTCTCAACTCGAGGCTGTAGCAGACATGAAATTTACATATGTTGCTACTTGCCAGATATACGGAAATAAGAAACAATCTGGTGATCGGCGTGCTAACAGATATCTTGAACTTGAGGGTGAAGTAAGTCATTTCTTTCTCGGAAGAAATAAGAATTGGAACATTTTGCCAATTACAAGATACGACATATCTAAGATGTTTTTTGTTCAATTTGACGAGTCAGTTGATGTTTACTTCAGTAGTTAACATTTAATTAGAATGAAATCTCCCAAAAAAATGGAATTGCTTTGATTCAATTCCAATTTAAATTTGAAACTACAGTTACCCCGGTCCGCGTGTGGCATACATTGATGAAGTTGAAGAGAGGGATGGTGACAAGGTGCAGAAGGTCTTTTATTCAGTTCTAGTAAAAGCTCTCGACAATCATGATCAGGTAGGCATACCCACAAAGTAGAAATCTTTACCATTCCAAACCTATGATGTCAACCTCAATAGCGCTTACACTTTGTATCCTGTGAAGGAAATATATCGTAATAAATTGCCAGGACCGGAAAAATTAGGTGAAGGGAAACCAAAATCATGCGATCATTTTTACCCGGGGTGAAGCCCTCCAAACTATTGATATGAACCAGGTGAATTGAGTGGTTATGGTACAGGTCATGATATATGTTGCAATATGTGTTGTATTTGCGAATTATCTTCAGGACTGGAGTTGGAGGAAGCTTTGAAAATGCGGAATTAGCTGGACAACGAAAACCATGGTGTCCGTCAACCCACGTGAGTGCGTGAGCACATATTTACCGGAAGGTAGGTTGAAAACTTTGCAGTTATCATTGCATTTTCTTCACCTTAATTCCCACAACGAATTTATGAGAATGCTGGATTGTAGTGTGTCGTCACTTGCATGGACGAACCAGGAGACCTGCTTTGTGACAATAGGACAGAGGGCCCTAGCTAATCCATTAAAGTAAGTATGAATCATTTTCTTATGTCATATTGGAATTAAACAATATCCATTATTATCATACTGTAAACACAGAGTGTCTTATATGTTGCAATACGATGTTGGATCCGCTGAGCATCTGTGGTGACTATCCCCTAGAAAAAGATTGCGAGATGACCCTTTAAGGATATTCTTTCTCCCCTTGAAAATGCACATGAACATGTGTCTGAGATTACAAGTAAATAAGGTGTGACAGATTAGATCAATAATCTACATTGCTGGAATCCGCATTGAAGCTTTTCAAGTTTAACCATGTTGACGGGTGTGGCACTACTGTCTGAGAGGGCAGAACGCGTCAGACTTGTAGTCTAAATGCTGTGTATCTGACATACTTCATTCTCTGTGCAGGGTACGATTTCACTATGGACATCCTGATGACAGGATTTTTCACATTACAAGAGGAGGCATTAGCAAGGTATGAGACAAAGAGGTAGTTCAAGCTTTAGGGTCTTTGGCAAAAGAATTTCTATAATAAACAAAAGAATTTCTATAAGTAGTAGTTCTTAGGTCAAATCACAAGTGGGGCTTTACCTGGGATAGATGAGTTTATGGATTTGCAGCCTAGTTTAGATATGACTTGATTGAGCCACATAGGCATGAGGGCGGAGTTTCTCTATAAGGGAAGCAGCCCTATTAGTACTACCATAGGGCATTGGCACTTCTTCTTATGGGCAAGTCTAACTCCACTATCACTTTTGTAAGCAGAAAATGAGGAATGCCTTTTGTAAACAGGTTGGTCAAGCAGGTCACTAACCTATAGATGAGATAGGAAAAGTCTAATGTGGCTAGGTAAGAGTTTCTGTCTAGGTATTGGTTTATTAAGTGAATTCTTGGTTGCGGTCACCTACTGTTTATTTATTCTTTTCTAATAGAGAGCGAAGACTAGGCTTATGATGTCGAGTATACCCCGGAGGAATACTAAGTAACAAGTGCGAGCGCTAGTCTTGTTCAAGCAGAACTCAACTAGAGAGTTTATGTCAAATAGAAGAGTTGTTCTTAGGGAAAGTGTGTCCGTGCCCACTGCCGGGATAGGTCAAATAGGTGGTGCGTACCTGAGAGAGAGAAGGATAAGCAAACTAGATATTCTATTATATTACTCCTCTCTTGTCTTATTTGTATCCGTCACTAGGATTCCTTCCTTTCTGACTACGCAGGGTTCTTGTGAAAGCTTGCATTTATCCTAGTTTTTGGGTCGAAGCATTGCATGTAGCCATACATCTTACAGCATGTAGCCATACATCTTACAAATCGCATACCATCTTGTTCCGTTCTAGCTGGTCAGTGTATATATCATATTTTGCATGGTCATGTGCCCAATGACATACATCTTATTCGTACATTTGGTTTTCTATGTTATCCTGATATACAGGATGTTGCACCGCACAAGCTCTCCCCAAGATCTCTTCCATGTGTCTGTTGAGTAAACACTAGGGTTTTCGTTGTCTTTACCCAGCTACAGGTAGAGTGTATATTTCTAGACATGTTACATTCTCTGAAGAAATTTATCTATATAGCTGTTTGTCAAAGTTCTCTACCAACACTAATGCCGTTACTAACTCAAGTGATATGCACCAAATTGACTCATTCTTATCCAACCCTCCTTGACTTGGTATGTAGTAGAAGCATTTTTCTGTTCCACTACACCGCTAGACCTTTTTTGTCTACCCTCACGAAGCAATGAGAAAAGGTAGGTGCTGATGTGCTAGTATAGAACATAAGTAAGAAAGCATCTATTTCCCTATAATCACCGACGTTGGTATTTGCCTACACCCCATTCTATGAAAAAACTCCTACACTCCAAATATTCGATATAATAGGAAGGCCATTCACTTTACTTTAAGAGGAAATGGAGCTGCATAGCGTCGCCTTCAGACTGGTATTAGCAAATGCTTTGTTGATCTGAACCGAACAAAGACACATCTTTGGTGCACCTAAAGGTGGCTCACAGGGAAGAGATCCGTTTTGTCAATCAGCAAAACCAGTTTTCGTAGTGATGAAAGAAATTTCCCTCGATCATGTGTTCTCGGCCCTGTGACTGGTAAGTCAGTTCAGGCAAGAGATGATGGCGGGTCGATCACGATTTAGTCTTCTTGATAATTGAGTATACGTCCGCCTGGTCTGGTTAGAAATCCTTAGGAACAAGAAAGGGCACACAATCAAAGCCAGAGGTCTTCACCAAATTCAGCAAGACTAATCGTATTCTTCAATCATCGATCCTGAATTCAACATATAAATCAGATTACCTTCCAATCTGGTTGTATCTCTTTCTTAACTCCCTTTTTTGGATACACTCTAGTTTAAAAAATTATCCATGGCTACCACTGACAATACTGCTATTAGTCACCCCCCAACCTCTACCTCAGTCTCACACTGTGATTAACTCTATTCATTTTCAATACCCCATACACACTAAACAGGATGATTCCAACTTTCTACTTTGGCAATCACTGATTTTTCCTGTGGGGCCATGGCCTTATTGAATACCTCGAAGGCACTATTTCTTCACCATCCCCTACCTTAGTACTCGCCAATGGCACAGCCACCCCAAACCCGGCCTACGAAACCTGGATTCGTCAAGACCAGTTGCTGCTGGCTTGGCTTCTCTCGTCTATCTCCCCATCGATTCTTCCTCAGGTTGTCTCATGCACCACCTCCACCGATCTATGGAGGCTTCTCAAAAGCTCTTACTCCTCTCAATCGAATAACTAAACCATCGAGAAAGAAAAGCTTTCGTCATAGTCACTCACATCGATATGAGTGCTTTCTATAGGAAATGCATTCCAAGGACTTTGCTTTGCACAAAACGCATATTTATCTTATCCACCAGTTGCTCCGCATGTTCGATATCTGCGCTAATCTCCCCAAAATCTTACAAAGCGGCACCCCTCTGCTCTTGTTGATTGCCATTTTTCCTCCTTCCTCGGGACCTACCCCTCATCATTCTTTGAGAATCATAAGGACCCATTCCGGTAGTGCGAAAATCTGCTGCACTGTCTTCACTGCCAAGCTCTAGTAATATAAAATAAAATAAACTATCTAATCGAGCATCAATCCTAGGATCCTCACGGAGAGAGATCAGAAAGCTTGGCACCGGATTCCGAAGTACCAGTACCGAAGAAAGCAAAAGCTTTCGAGCGAGCAGCGACTCCAATGTTTGGTAAAGGGAATGACCCTGGATACTCAGTGGCTGGAAATCCATTTGCTCGATTTCACGAAAAAAGCGCACAAGTCACGCTCGCCTGTTAGAAGTTATTTTAGGAGGAAGTTGGATTGGTATTTTCTACTGGATTTGTGCCTATAGACCCAAGATAAAGTCTCTCTCTCGCATAGCCGGAAAAGTAAGTACATAGTGTAGAGAGAAAGAAATAGAATCTCGTGTCGACTTGGAAGTCAATAGTAAATCACAGGCAGTATGCCCTATTTTAAAACATGCAATGAGGGTACGAGCAACACTGCCCAAACTTGGCATGACTCATCGCCATCTTGTATTCATGATCTTACCTCGCCTTGGTCACAAATGCATAGCATAGGATCGAGTGGATCGGCACCCAATAGGCCAGATTTTCCTATCTTTGATGGGGGCAATCCAAAGTGGTGGAAGAAGAATTGCGATAAATATTTTCTTATGTTCCACACTCCTTACACTACTTGGAAAGATTACTCCACCATGTATTTCACGGGTCAAGCTAAAATGTGGTTACAATCTGTAGAAAATAAGGTAGAGAGTATGAATTGGGATGAGTTCTGTGACTTTGTGTGTCTTAGGTTTGGTAAAAGATGCAGTATCAGGCACTGATCCGGCGCTTAACTCATGTGAAGCAGACTGGATCGGTTCAGCACTACTATCAGAGTTTACCGACCACTACAGTGTACCACTACTAATTAATATGAAAGTCTCATGTGTAAGCAACCAACTGAAGAAAGAAGGCGCGAAGCGAAGCACTTTGTAAATAAAGAAGTTACAAGAGTAAAAAGATAGTAGAAGGTTATGAGACTAAACATGCTATCCATCCTTCTCTTCTATGGCTGATAAATTGAGTAAAGCGTTATATGGGGGATATGTTCTATATGGCAGAGAAAGTGACAGAAATATCTTTTTAAGAAAGTGGTAAATTTTAGTAAATTTACATCATGGCAGGTACCACGTCTATCACCAAGACTATAAGTTTGGCTATGGCTCAAACAATCTAAAAATGAAGCAAATCATTTGAAGCTTGGTTTTCTTTAAGTGCAGCCAGCCCTACCTAAAAAAAGAACTCATTTTCCCTACCGAACATTCCCGAAGGACATTCCCGAAGCTTTCTTTATTCATTGGATTTCATTGTATGTAAGTAATAGTCTATAAACTAAGCCAAAAGCAATAGCTATATTTGAGCCTCCTCATTTGCCACCAGCCTTTTTTCTGTAAAAGAACTTGTCGGCTCGTGTAGCTCTTGTAGTAGTACCGGCTCGTAAACCATATAAGATATATATGAATCTATGTCGTATTGATTTCTTGACTATTGATTGTATGTATTTCTTTTAACTATCGTATTGAATATAGGAGGGGGATGCCAACACAGCATACTTCCATGGCTAGTAATAGGCAAAAGATCAAAGAAAATACCATCTTTATGTCAATGGACTGCGAATCTCCCTCCACCCACATATACCAATAACCTAAATACTTACTAGACCAACCTGGTAACAAACTTGGGTGCCCCCGTGAAAATAAGCTGTTTCCTTTCCTTTTACTGAAGAAGAGAACCACCAAGAATTCTGTCAACTGGGAGCTCCTGGACCTGAAGGATTCCCAATGTGCTTTTACCTGCGGCCTCGCTACGCGCCTCAAACTCTTCCAACGTCCAATCCAACAAGAGATCTACTTGCCATGCTCTCCCTATGTATTTTATAACACTTTTATTAGCTGTTTTATAGCGGAGTGGGACTTATTCCTCTCCTCTTGATGTGGAAAAAGAGGCTCTTTCCCGGAAAAAAGAAAGTCAACGGACTTCATGGACGAGGAGGTGGGGGATGAATGGTATGGCTTGCTCATCCTAAATAACTGACTCGTCAAGGTTTTGCTTCCGAGGTCGCTACAAAGCTGGCTCACAGCAGTTCTCTCTTCTATAGTTTCAAATCATGGAGCTTGATGCATCAGCCACTAGATTCCTGCTTGCATTGCTTAATGCGGGAGGCCATTGGCGAAAGGAAACTTTTAGAACTAGTAAGAGGGGCTGTGCTTTGGACATTATGGACTAGGGGCAAAACAGGTCTAAAATTCTCTATGATATGTGACCTCTATACAAATAGGCACATATTAGAAGTGCAACTTAAAGAAATCATTTTGCATAGGGGCAGGTTCTGGAAGAATTTGCTTATAAGTTCTTACGTTTGGGTGTCTTGACTTTCCCTACCTCAATTCCTCGTCCCAGAATCGCATTATACGCCGAAGGAGCGTCAACTACCAGAAAGTCTATCATTGCCGAAGACCGGGCCGAACTCGACCCTTAGGGGAATTTTGCCTAACGGTTGCAGAGTATCTCCAGTGAATCCCACTAGGGGTGTTGTGCTCATTCCAATTTATCAAAATCAAAAGATGCCAAAATCGAATCACAAGGGAGGATACTTCCTGGATAGGTGGCAGAAGTTTTCGATTGATTTATTTTTTTATTTCCTCAGGGGCGTCCTTTACTATTTTATTTTGGTTCCAGCGCTTTATTTGCTATTAAATAATACCACTTTTTATGAATATTGTCAATATTTTTTCCTAAAGTATGCCGAAAGTTTGATGGAAGACGAAGCCTTCTTCTCTGAAGACTCAATTTCTTTAGAAAAGGAGCAAAAATCCGTTTCTCCTGACCCCACTACATCTGTTTCGGCTGACACCCAGAAGTTTCAATGGAAAAGAGTGGCGCTTTTCATTTTCGATTTTGCCCTTCTTGGCATCATCATTTATAATATAAAATAAATAAGAAATAAATAAGAACTACGCGACTCACCCTGATTCTTCTTTCATGAATGAAAAAGGATACGTAGAGCAGTCCTCCACGGAGGATCCGGGTTTAAAGCGCTGTGGAATGTGTTTAAGATGTTCTGTGGTCTGGTGAAGGAGAAAGAAAGAGATGGTTTCTTGCTCGGTTAAAGGAATATCACTATCCCTCGTCCTAGGGTTTTCCTGCTTGATTCTCTTTTCAGTGAGGGATGCCCACTTTATTAACTCCTAACTCTCAAAAGGGCGATGATTAATTTTCTTTCAATCAAGGAAATGTATTCAATCAATTCATTTGTTGAACATAAGAGTAAACTAGAATTTAAATCAACCCTTCACTCGGATAGGGATAAGGCTCTCGGCTCTCGGGTGCCATCTCGCACCTCTGATTCGGATAAAGGAGAAGGACCACGATCAGAAAGAAAAGGGGAATGCCGAACTGGATACTCTGCTTAAAGGAATAAGCCTCCCTTGGATAGATCGAAGAATTAATATATAATATGGTATGCTTTAGTACAAAGTTTTTGTTGTAGCTTTAAATCTGTTCTTTTCTAAAATTAATTGGAACAATTCATAACTGTAGTTTCTATGGTCCATTTATGGTGAATTTTTTATGGTGATCTAGCTATTGTATGATTAAACTACAGTAAAAAATTTATACTCATTGGATCATATATAACTTAGTTATAGATTTATTTAGATTTAACAAGCATAAACCCTAAATAAATCTATAACTAAGTTATACATGATCCAATGAGTATAAAATTTTTACTATAGTTCAAGCATACAATAATTAGGCCACCATAAAAAATTCACTACTATTAGAGCATACAAACTATAATTATGAATTATCTCAATTAATTATAAAAAAGAATAGACCTAAATCTACAACAAAAACTTTATACTAAAGCATATGATATTATATGTTTACTATGTAGATCTACTCATGTGGAGTTCAAAAAAATTGAATTTTCTATTTTATGTTTTTTTTGTGATTTACTATGATTTTTCTAAGATTTAGCCAAAATAAATAAAAAAAAGGAAAAAACTAAAACCGTTGTTACTGTAGCAAAACTACGGTCTAAAACCGTCTGAGGGGTAATTTGATCGGTTTTATAAAGTTCAGAGGTTGGGGGCTTAAGTAGACAACCCTTAATAGGTGACGGGGTTAAGTAGACTTTTTCCAATTTTTGGTGTAAAGTTCTTGTAGCACTTTCGTTGTTATTTTACAAACTTTGTCCAAGCATCTACTAACTACGCTCAAAAGATTCGTCTCGACATTTACAGACAAGCTATGTAATTAGTTTTTTTTTATCTACATTTAATACTTCATGCATGCGTCTAAAGAATCGATGTGATGAAAAATATTGTAATTTTTTTTTATCTAAACATGCCCTTAGCGGTGAGAACTAATCATTTAACCTCGACCCTATCCAGTAGAGGCCCACTAATGTGAGAGACACACATACACAGAGATAACTAGACAGAGAGAAAATTTCAAACAGATATGCTTCCTTTCCTACACATTCCTTCCTGGGCCTTGGGCCTTCGGCACTTTTTACGAAGTTTGCTCTCAAATAAAAAACTACGGTTCTTCTAAAAAAAAAAGTATGGAATGAGCTTTCTTTCAATTTGTTTATAGTATTTACTTGAAAGCACGTATAAAATGAATTTTGGTCCACAAGCACCAAGTCGCCAACGTTTTAATGCATCAGTTCAGCAAGACATATGATTGTCCTTTGTCACTCGTGTTTGATAATCGATTAATCGGTGACACCTCGGTTCATGTTTAATGGAACTATGAAAGTTCCAGTGTTTCACGTGTATTTAGCTTCAAAGTACACAATGAGATTTTTTATTATTTTTATATACACATAGGAGTATTTTTTTTAATAATAACGACATCATCTCTATTTATCTATTTGCAGTCTTGCCGCACAAGGCAAACAGCGTGTCGGTGCAAGAGGTCAACAAAGAGATTGACCTCTGTTACAACTTACACGTGTTCTTATTGTTCAACGCACGTACAGAACTATATGCATGCACACAGGTTGCAGCAGGTCAACGACGAGTTGAGCCGCTGTTTTCTGAGAAATGAAGAGCATCTCTCTCTCTACACACGGATTCGCCATGGAACCTTCCAAGACGAAGAGGCGGGCGGACGCGGATCAATCAGCCGGCGAGCGAAGGGAACACCCAAACCGGGGGCGGCCACTTCCAGAGAAGGTCCCTGGCGGCGCCGCGCGGCGTCCTGTAGCTCCCGTCGGCGAGGTCCAGCACGCCCACGTCCGGCGCCACCTCGTGGCACCGGTCGTGCGACCACGGCCCGTCGTCGGTGAAGTAGACGCAGCCGCCCCTCACCCCGGCGGCGTCCGCCGGGACACACAGCGACGCGCTCTTCCCGAGGAACAGCGCGCGCCCGCCGCACAGGACGCCGCCGTCCTTGCCGTCCGTCCGCGCCCACCGGCCGGTGGCGGCCGTCCACTCGAAGAGCTCGACGCCGGTGGTGGTGTACTCCACGTGGTCCGGCCGGGGCTCCCACGCGTACCGCGCGTGCGCCGCCTCGCGGAGGCGGTGCACCTGCAGCAGCCGCCCCGGCGAGAGCTCCACGAGGTACTTGCGGCACGCCGCCGACATGGCGCTGCACGCGCGGGCCGAGCAGGCGCACGGCGGCGCGACCGCCCTGCTGGGCGACGTGGCGGCGGCGTCCGTGTCCCACGCGTCGACGCGCCCCGCGGCGTCCATCGTGTACACCGCCGGATGGTCGCGCCGGCTCCCGTCCCCGGCTGAGGAGGACGACGACGACGCGCGCACGGCGTCCACCCAGCACCGCCCGGGCGCGTCGGCGTCGAGCGGGGTCCACTCCGCGTCCCCGGCCCGCGCGACGGCGAGGCGGCCCAGGGGCTGGCAGATGAGCAGCACGGCGTATCCGCCCCAGTCGGAGGAGCGGGCCGCCCTCCGCGGCGCCGACACGACGACGGCCTTCTCGTAGACCTCGTACCGGAGCCTGTCGGGCGCGAGCGTTTCCGGCGGCATCAGCACCTCCTCCTCGCCGCAGTCACCACCGTCGTCGGCGAAGCAGAACCGCAGGCCGTAGCCCTCGACGCGGCCGTCCGCGCCGCGGCGAGCGTCGACGAACGGGAGCGTGGACGCGGGCGGGAGGCGGAGCTGCGTGCCCGTGACCGGGTTCAGGAGGCTCAGGTCCGAGCAGGCGTCGGCGGTGACGAGCCACCCGTCGGGCGACGAGCCGAGGCAGAGGCGGTCGCGGGCAGCCGGCGCCGGCTGACGGATCGCGTACGCCCGGCCTTCCGCCAGGCTCAGGAACCGCGCCACCGAGTGCTTGGCGCTGCCGTCGTCGTCGCCGCCGCCGCCGGCCCGTGCGGTCGGGTTGAACGGGAGCATGAGCCACGGGGACAGCGCGGCCTGCGGAAGCCTTGCGGCAGATGCGGCGTGGGCCGACTGCCAGGCGGTGCAGACGGCCGGGAAGCGGACGCGGTCCGGCACGGGGAGGCGGGCGAGCACGGACTCGAGCATGTCGCGCGGGAGGTCGGCCCACCCACCGCCCACGGCGGCGGCGAGCTTGCTCATCGACATTGGTCAGAGGAAGAAGGAGGGATCGCGTGGAGGGATCGGGTTATTGGCGAGAAGCCAGAGCGTGCGTGGAGATGCCACTTATACTATTATTACTTACGGAGTAACTAGCAAAACATGCTCGTGCCCGTTTTAAAAAAAACTTATGTACACATCGCAAGGAGAAATTAAAAGACACCAAAAGTCCTATTATGAATTTTGCCTTTGTGTCGTATTTGTAAGTCTTTTTGTGTGGACGTGTCATATGTATAATTTTTTGATTAAGACTGTCAGAGAGTCTCGTTTGTTGTCTCCACAGTGACCCATCAATATTATAATTAAATAGGATTCCAAAAATAGATGAAAAATTAAAAATTGGTTCCTTTAAATCAAAGAGGGAATATATATTTGCCTTACCAATATTAAATATAGATTAGTTTAAATAATTTTATCTCCACATGAGCGGATTGATTTTGTTCACAGACCCGAATCATTTTAGGTGTATGTTTGTTACGTGATATACAAAATCTGAAACCATCAGACACAGTGGAAAAAAAAGGAACAAGAAATATATAAAAAATACATGAAAAAAAGGGAGAATACTATATAGGAAAATAGAGAAACACCAGGCGAGGAAAAAAATTCTAGAAACTTAGAAAAGTGGAAACAGAAAAGAAAAAGAGAACGGCAAGGATACAAATGTAAAAAAAAAGAAGAAAAAATCACGGACACAAACATAGAAAAGTGGACGGCAAGGATACGAGCGCTGAGCTTTTTCTAAAAAAAATGTTGGAAAGACAGGAATAAAAAAAATAAAAAGAAAAACACTCGGTAAAGGGTGTGGACACGGTAACTAGGTCAATAGGGTGGACGGAATACTTGTTGGCAGGGACACAATAACTGGGTCAATAGTGTGGAGGAAATACTTGTTGGCAGAAATTTTGGCTCTCTAGTATTAACTAGGAATTGCGTTGCAACATGTTTATATATTGTGGTTATTTGTTCTAATATGCTTTAGAATTAGACTCTTCTGTTGGTTAGATGTTTGGACATTTGCTATCTAACTCATATGATTACTGCTCATGAGTTTGAGATAATTAAGTTATTAGAATTTTAATCTCCTACCTAAGAAAGACATATAACAAAAGAGAGATGGTTAACATAGTGTTTTAATCATCAACCCTATATAAATCTAATGTTACCTATTTTAATTTTTGATGTGACATATGAGAGAGATTTCCTCACTAAAGACAAATATAGCCCCACGATGAGAGAGATGGATGGAGAGAGTCGATCTTTTTTGCGATCAGGTTTGAGGATTTCGATCTAGAGAGGGAGAGGTTTTTTTTTCCAACACAACGTGTGGCCGGCAGCTCGCGGACGACGCGGCGAAACTGAATGCCAAGCAAAATCATGTGTAGCGACGTGGCTCAGGCCACGTTCAGTTCGCGAAATCACCCAAAATATTTTGTATAATACCCGTCTTTACACGCATGCATGAAGCATTAAATGTAGGTAAAAAATATAAGTAATTGTACTTTTGGTCTGCTCATGTCGAGACGAATCTTTTGAGTCTAGTTAGTCCATATTTGGACAAAGTTTGTCAAATAACAACGAAAGTGCTACAGTAACTTTTCGCCACATATTTCGCGAACTGAACAAGGCCTGCAATCACATTTTTTCGGGTGACGTGGCCAATGCGAGTTGCTCGGGTTCACCTCCGGTTTGTAAAGAAGAGCTGCCCGGGTTCACCTCCAGTTTGTAAAGAGTAATACATCCAACTATGGGATCCGTGTCGGTTAAATTGATTCATGTTTGACTAAGATTATAATAAATAATAAAAGGTTTTAGTATTTATGTTGTTAAATAAAATTATTATAAAAATATATTTTATTATTAATTTAATGGTATATTTTTTTATATAAAAAATTTAGTACTTTTTTATATAACTTCGATCAAAGTTCGAATTGTTTGACTTCTCGATAAGTGAGAATTGCATGTTTTGTTGGACGGAAGTAGTGCGTAATAAAAATGGCCGCTGCCGTGCATGGGTGCATGTCTCGGTGTTCCGGCGTGCCGTGCTCGTGTATTTGTGGTGCCGGCGCATCTGACCAGTGAGCAGAGAGGCAGAGAGAGGCTTTGGAATTGGGCAGGACGGGATGTGTACGGCACGGCACTAGGGCGGGAAACCGTGGGCGCTCGTGTTTTGCGGCCGGGTCCTAATGGCTTTGGCGGGCCGTCGGCTGGTTCGAATAATTCAGCGGGCCGGTTTGGGCCGCACGAGACCTGTGGGCGGTCACATGATACCTGGGCCTGCTGTGGCTGGCTTAGGACAACACAAACCCGCGGTGGCACGCGCGGGAAACACAAACGATTTTGTTTCCGGAAAAGTTTGTGATTAATTTGCTCGACACGTTGAATCTCGGCGGGGAAATGTTTAATTTGATTTCGGAAGCCCGCCCGCGTGTATGTTGCTGGGTAGATTTCGGAAGCCGGTGGGTCGTCCTCCTAGCCCAACGGCGCCGCCGGCCCACAGCAACACGCAAGGGGGAGAGGGAAGGCCCAACTGCCCAAGGGAGGTGGAAGCAGCAGGCCAGCAGCCAACGCGGACACTCGCCGGGAATTCCCACTCGCCGCCGCCGGGTGTTCCGGCAGGCCAGTCCCCGTCGCTGCCTCCACCGCTACGCCACATCTGCAACAGCAGGCCGGCGGTCGCGGAGTGGCAATGGAGAGCGAGCAACTACAGGACCCCACCCCCACGGCCGCGCGCGGCTCCAGTGCAGCCCATGGAGCCAGCTGAACCAGTCGGAGCACTGACTCCGCCCGCCATTGTAAGCGCCAGCGCTTTCCTTCGTTTCCTCTTTCGCTTGCTTGGCTGTTTCGTCATCAGTTTCATTTAATTTATTCAAAAATCTGATTTAGAAGCAAGATTTATAGGGTGTTTGGTTTGAGGAATCAACTTATACTTGATGAGTAGATGCATTATGAATTCATCCCATGAATTTTGGTGGAGCTATACTAATTATTAGTCTACGAGGAATGAGGTGATGATGCATCAACTCATTCTATTCCACTAACCAAATAGAAAAAACGAGGAGCGAGAAGACGATGGACCACCTCGTTCTTCAAACCAAACACACCCTCAGTGCTCAGGCCCAAACATATGAGTGGGGTAAACAAACCATGCCTTTAGTAAGACTGAATTTTTCTGCTAATTTTAGTTCGTGGGGGTTCTGATGAGCAATATTCTTTACCAAACCTCTCATGATGCTTGATTCATCTCATATATTATGTACCAAATCTCATAATTCGTCACCAAGAGCAAACGTAACTATGACGACAGTGCGAAACGATCAGATGATGTTGCTCAGTTTCCTGCTAAAATGTGCCCATCCCTTCTCTGTTCTTTTTTTTTTAAAAAAAAAACTACGTAGGTAGCTCACCTGGCTTGATGCCGTAATGCAGATCTCTATGCTGTGGCTGTGCTCAGGCACTGCCACAATTGCAAGATCCTTGTGCTCATGAGCTCACAGCTCACTGCAGCTTGAATCATTGAAGTTCCTTCCCTCTATATGCACTTTTGTTTTCTTCTCAAGAGCTAGCTGTCTACATTAAGCTGGCATGATGAGTTGGAACTTAGTTCATATAACAGAATCAATCAGTTCTTCATGGTCATGTATGCATGGATGCTCAATTGCGTTACGTTGTCGATTCTTAAACTTGGATCTTGACTGTTTGCTCGGAGAGAGGTTTCGTGGTATCCTTTTTTGGTCGCCTTGCTGATCTCTGTGTGCTCAGTATGGATAGCAAGGGATGGGTTTTACTTCCAAACTTGATAAGTACCTGGAACTATTATGATTTTCGTTGCTTTTCAGTAATGAAACTCGGTTTGTTCATTGTGGAAAAAAAATGTTTGACATATGATATTTTTGTTCACTGTGGAAAACTCTGCTATTCTTATATCAATATAAGCCAGCAATGTTCTGGTCTCCCACATGTCACTATATATATGAATGGCGATTATTAATTAGGATAATTGTATAGCATAGTGTTGTGCTATATATTTTCTGTACATGTCAATATATATGAAAGGCTCTTCACTCTTCACAGAAATGGAAAAATTCCATACCCAAACTTGTCTCGGATGATGGAGCGGTGTTCCCAAGCCATGGATATTATTCGGACACCCACTTCTATCCAGATCAGATCAGAGTAAACTCGCGGACATGACCAGCACTCCTCTTCTCCCTACTTGCATTCTTGCATTGTATATATGCAGAGGTCAGAACGCTGCTTTTTTTTTCCAGGTGAAGTCAGAACGCTGCATCGATCGACGCAAATTCAGGATCGTGGCCACTCGGCAAGTTCAGTTCAGATATGCTTGCATTGCATGAGTCAGGCAATAAAATAAAAATCAACTGGATGTCTAGATGCTGATGAGGCGCACGGTAGCATTCAGGAAACCAAAAATGGAAGCCGTGTCTCATCCGCGCTTGGTCGTCGGTGCAAGCTGATGAATTTTAATGGCAGGGCGCCATGCATGGCCTTGGTGGCTTACGTGTGTGTGTGATGAAAACAAGGTCCTTATCTTCTCCTCCAAGAGTTGAGAGACCTAAGAGCTTCTTCACCATGTCGCGGCCCTTGGATTGACATTGTTTTGGGAGTTCTTTAATCTTATCTACAAAGATGGTAATGTCAATCTGAACATAGCTTATGATGAGAAGATTGGACGGCTAATAGATGATTTGGGGCTGAGAGATTTTACCTCTACATTGGTTGCAGGTATACGTGGCTCTAATCTGCAAGATCACCTAACATGGTTGCAGTTGCAGGTATGTTCAGTTGATTGGGGGCACACCTCTTCCCAAATTGTTTGCTGTAACTGCAACTGCAACCGCAAGAGTGCTTCTTCCTCCATCTGATGGCTCAGATCACTGCACTTCTATTCTATCCAGATCAGAGTAGAACGCGGTCCTACTTGCAGACATGGCCAGCACTCCTCTCCTGCTCAGATCCTACTTGCATTGTTTGCAGAAGGTCAGAACGCTGCATCGATCGACGCAAATTCAGAATCCTTGACAAATGGTGATATATACAATACTTCAGCTACTACTCTGAAAAACACCCCAGATGCTAGTCAAACTTCCTATTCTAATCGTCAAGTCAACCATACAATATATGACATTGCAAATTTGACAGAAATAAAAGACTACTACTCCTAGCGCACCTGTTTTAGTTTATGCTTTAAATAAAACACCACCCCATCGCCGTTAGCTGAGGGGCTCTACTCTCCATGTCCATCCAAGAGCTTAGTTAGAGCTTTATCATCTCTTATCTTAATCCTGAATTCCTAATCCCGTTTGTGTTTTTGTGCACGTCATGCATAGCCTGTTGTCGGTTCGTTCGACTGTGCCTTTCGGCTTTCGCAAGCTTTGCCTGCAGTTTCATCAGCTTCTAAGCTCTGGATCTCACACTCTCACAGCAAAATATAGAATTGTTCTGTTGAGTGGTACTGTAATATATATGCGGCGAAAGGGATGAGTGAAGAAGCCATGTACAACCACTATGATGACGCAAATCACACTTACTCGCTACTTAACTAATACTGGTAGTAATTGACAGGTGCTCTGCTCACTCCTGAATGATAAGCTGCCACTTGAACACGTTGGCATAAAGTACACACTCCTATTTGGGAGAAGAGAGACTGAAAGAGGAGGAGGGAAATAATTAAATTAATTGGCAAAGAAAAGATGTACTCACTCATCTTAAAAAGAAAAGGTAGATCTCACTTGCTGAGTCTGATCAAGTATATTTATAATACGTACTTAATAAGTATCACTAGACTAATCATAGAAAACATATTTCAAGGTAAATCTATTCAAAATATAAAATACCGATACTGTTTTTTTTAATAAATATAGTAAAATACAGTACTAGATTTTTTTTTTAAAAAAAAAAACTCTTCGAGTTCGAGGGGTGAAATTTCTATTCTTTTTGAAACGGAGAGGCTTGCAAATGCAATGTGGTTAATCTGGTCATTCTGTTGCTGCCTGCCTGCCTGCCTTTGGTCATGTGACTCCCTCTCCTTTGCCTTTGGCCCTCATGTGGCCATGGCTACCGGACCATTCCTCGTGCCGGAGGCCGGGAGCAGCCAACAGGAAATGCCAAACCGATAGATCTGAGAGCAAAGAAGGGCCGGACCGCCGGAGAGCACGTATCACGGATTCCACGGTATCACCTGCTGTCTGCTGTCGTGGCTCGCAAACTCCGATCTGCCCGGCCTCTGAATTCTGAATTCTGAATTCTGAATTCGCACGGTTTCCGAGATGCCATGCCATGGCATGCGATCGTCGTCCGGCCGGCTGGCCGTCCCACGTGGCGCGCGTATGACCTCACAATCCTACCTGCAAGCAAATGTGGCAGATTTGCCGGCCGCATCCGAACGCATGCGTTCAGCAGCGCAATCACGGCGGCGGCAACAGAATCTGAAGGAGGTGGAGGTGGAGGTGGAGATGGAGATGGAGATGGAGATGGAGATCTTCGACAGGTTCGCCGGCCGGCCGGCCGGCCGGCACATTCCAGCGGCGTCTCGGACCTACTTGCTGGCTTCTGGCGAGGTCGATTCCGGAGACAAGGAAGGCGGCGACGACGACGAGCCGGAAAAGACGATGCGACGTCAGTCAGCTCGTTCCCGTGATCATCCTGATCATCAATCAACTCAGAAAGAAAAAAAAAGTTTTTTTTTTAAAAAAAAGAGAAAAACGAAACGAAAGAAAAAAGAAAGGGAAGGGAAGGGAAAGCGGCGACGAAACGTGGTTTCCATGAACTGGCGCGCGCATCCCAGCTGGTCTGGTCTGGTCTGGTTGGTTTCAACCGACGAGCGAGCGGATTTTATTTGGATTATTATAAAAACAAAACCATCGCCTTTCAAATCGTGGAGTCTTCTCCACGGCCACTTCTACCGCCCCTGTGCCTGCCTCGCTGTTCCCGGCGATTAACAATGCATTTGTTTAATTCCGCCCTGCTCCTCCGTTCATAATTAATCGCAACGTACTTCTCCGGCCGGCCGCGGGCCGCCCCTCCCCTCTGCTTCAAAAGCGTCCCGTCCGTCGGTCATGTGTGCCGCCGCCGCCGTCGTCCTCGAGCGGTTTGCATGGTTGTAAAGCTGCCGGCGGTCCTGGTGGTGGAGCAGCAGCCGCAGCAGAAGACGAACAAGGTTCGGAGATGAAGCCGCCGGCGCCGCCGCCGCCGAGGAGCAAGAAGGGCAGGGCCGCCTTCTGCAACCTCCCGCTGCTCCTCCTCATCGGCGCCATCCAGTTCCTCGTCATCTACTCCCCCGCCATCGATCGCTACATGGTCATGGTCACCAAAGGTACGGTGGTACGGTATTATTCCGTCCGTTCGTTTGCGTTTGAATTCGAGCTGATTACCAAGCATTCGATCGATTCGCATGACGCATTCGCATGGCGATCGATTGCGGCGTTTTGTTTCCTTTCCAGGCAAGCCCGGGTTCCCGTCGCTGCTGCTGGACGGCCGGCGAGGCTTCAAGCTGGTGGAGGAGGAGACCATCCCGGAGCCCCGCGTGCGGTGCGACTTCGCGGGCGCGAGGTCGGACGTGTGCGAGCTGGAGGGCGCCATCCGCATCCGCGGGAGCACGTCGGAGGTCTTCGTCGTCGCTCCCCCCGCCGGCTCCGGTCAGCTGCTGGCGGCGGACGTGACGGGGCTGGCGCCGGGCATGAACGCGACGAGCTGGACGATCCAGCCGTACACGCGCAAGGGCGAGGCGCGGGTGATGCGGAGCATCACGGCGCTGACGGTGCGCGTGGTGTCGGCCGCCGACGCGCCGCCGTGCACGGTGCGGCACGAGTCCGTCCCCGCCGTCGTGTACTCCAACGGCGGCTACTGCGGCAACTACTACCACGACTTCAACGACAACGTCGTCCCGCTGTTCGTGACGGCGCGCCACCTGGGCGGCGAGGTGCAGCTGCTGGTGGCGCAGAAGCAGGCGTGGTGGTTCCACAAGTACCGCGAGATCGTGGACGGGCTCACCAACTACGACGCCGTGGACCTCGGCGGCGGCGACGGCGCCGGCGACGGGGCCGGCGAGGTGCGGTGCTTCCGCAGGGCCACGCTCGGGCTGCGCAGCCACAAGGACCTCAGCATCGACCCGCGACGCGCGCCGCGGAACCTCTCCATGGTCGACTTCAAGCGCTTCCTCATGTGGCGGTACGCGCTGCCGCGGGAGCACGCCATCCGGACGGACGACGAGGAGGCGGAGGCGGCGGGCGCCGGGCGCCGGAGGCGGCCCCGGCTGCTGCTGGTGACGCGGCGGTCGCGGCGGCGGTTCGTCAACCTCCCCGAGATCGTGGCGCTCGCGGAGGAGGTCGGGTTCGACGTGACGGCGTCGGACCTGATCTCGGCGTCGGCAAAGAATAGGGCTGCCGCCGCCGGGGTCGGGGACGAAGGGCACTCGAGCATGGCGGACGCGTCGAAGCTGGTGAACTCGTTCGACGTGATGGTGGCGGTGCACGGGTCCGGGCTGACGAACCTGGTGTTCCTGCCGATGAACGCGGTGGTGGTGCAGGTGGTGCCGCTGGGGGGGATGGAGGGCCTGGCCATGGACGAGTACGGGGTGCCGCCGCGGGACATGAACATGCGGTACCTGCAGTACAACATCACGGCGGAGGAGAGCACGCTGTCGGAGGTGTACCCGAGGGCGCACCCCGTGCTGCTCGACCCCATGCCCATCCACGAGCAGAGCTGGACGCTCGTCAAGGACGTCTACCTCGGCCAGCAGGACGTCCGGCTCGACGTCCGCCGCTTCAGGCCCGTCCTCCTCAAGGCCCTCCAGCTGCTCCGGTGACGGTGACGGTGACCCCCGGCCCACATCCTATCCTATTAACCAGTGATGACCATTGATTTGATTGCCTCGCCACCGCCGCCCGGCCGGGCTCGTCCTCTTCCACCACCGTGCCGTACCGTACCTGCCATGACCAGTGTACAATCTCCACTCCATGCGACGACGATTGAGGCAGATGACATGTGATGACTACAGCAACATACACACAGGGAACCATGTTTCCTCCTTTTTCTTCTTCTTTTGCTTTTTTATTCGGTGGTATATACAGTATAATCTGTCCTTTTTTTCTCCTCACGACGACATGTCGTAAAATGTCACAGTGGACCGATGAATTAGCTGCCGTTGTTGCTCAAAGCAGCGACGTTTTTTTGTACTGAAAGAATCTCGTATATTATTATACTCCGAACTGAAGTAGTATTTGCTGATGAGATGGTGGCAATGACAAGCAAGCGTGTGCCACTGTGATTGTGGTGGTTGCCAACAAACAGAACAAAATCATGTGATGCAGGATGATGCACTGCGATGCAATGCAAGTAGCTCGTGCGCTTGCCAAAAACAGAGAGGTTCCGTGCACCGACGACGAACCCTCCTGGGCTGGGCCGGCGGCCGTCGGTGGGGAAGAGATTAACTGGGCTGCAAATGGACAAACGGGCCGCCAGTCTGGTTGGAGCGTACTGGGCTCAGAACCATCGTGCAGGCACAGTGATTATTTACCAAAGCAAAAAAAAAAAAGGCGCAAAACTTAGGGAAACATTATTATATAGACTGCACGGATGAGGTCAGTCCTAATTTTTATGTGCATTTAATATAGACACTGCGTATAGAAACTATGATTTAAATAAATAGTTTTTACATAATTAGTTTTTGTCCAATCAAATATCTTTTCTCTCCATCCTCAATTAATTATATCTCTCCGTATCTTGGTTCTCGTGTATAACTCACTTACCAACTCAGCTACACAACTCACATGATATAGTTTTGAACACTTTCCTTTTGAATTCACTCGTAAAGTACTTTTAGTTTCGAGTGGAAGCCTTTAGTCTCGGTTGGTAACACCAACCGGGACTAAAAATTAGAAGACCTTTAGTCCGGGTTGATATCCCCTTTAGTCCTAGTTGGTAACACCAACTGAAACTAAAAGTGTTTGGTTTCAGACGTATTTTTTTTTGTCGAGACTAAGCTCAGTTCATAGATCAACCAAATATCACTTCTCTAGTAGTGGTCCTGCACAGATCAGTAAGTCTGACTTAAAACTGCACGGATAGACACGCATTCACGGTCACGGATTATATTGGTAGTCGAGTAAACACTCTTGGGAACGAATAATGAATGAATTTAGTAGCATGAATATAGAAAACCGATGAAATATACGGATTACAGACAAACACAGACATAGGGGTATGCATGCATGTAGACCCGATACGAGACGCCGCCGGTTGACATGCATACCAGTGCCACACACGTTTTTGCTTGTCATTTTTTCTGACAGGCTTTTTTTTGCTTGTCATTGCCACCGTCTCATCACTCCCCCCACAAACGTCATCAGCAAATCTCATGTAATGCAACAACTCAACAAGCTACTCCCTCCGTTTATAAAAGAAATCAATTTCTATAGTTATCTTAAGTCAATTTTTTTAAACTTTGACCGAATTTCTAGAAAAAACTATCAAGATTGATATACCAAATTCACATCATTAGATATATCATAAAATATATTTTCATAATATGTTAATTTTAGTTTTTTTAGATGTACTCTTTTCTATAAAGTTAGTTAAAGTTAAAAAAAATGACTCGCAAGGTGTTTTTAGGAATTGATTCTTTTATAGACAGAGAAAATAATAATAAGGGCTTGTTTAGTACAGCTCACAACCGCTCAATGAGCGTGTTACTGACAAGCCAAGCGCCGGGATCATCGATCGGCTGTCGGTGTGGAAGGAGATGGGCTCTGTAAATGAGCTGGCGGACATGAACAACCGGCGGACCGCCGCCGAGCTAGCGGGAGCGTGCAGGGAACCAGCCACAACACACAGATTGGTATGTGCACGGTAGTCAAGAGTTAAAAGCATGCATATCCACCGTGCAGTGCATTGCACATATTCAGTCAAAGTCGAGTTAGAGTTGCAAGGATAGACACGCGCATCCACACGGTCACGGATGAATATGGATTCATTCATGCCGCGCAGCGCGCAGTGCAGTTACTCTCTCTGTTGAGAAAACGAGGCGGCACAGGGGAATGCATGCTGGGCGCGGCGCATGCGATCGAGTACGTGCCATGCGAAAGCGAGACGTCGTCGCCACGTCGGCATGCGCATGCGCAATGTATCCCGGCCACACTCGACCCGACCCGCTAGCTCCAGCTTCGTGTGCACTGCAAACTTCACCTGTACTGAACACTCGAACGCCATCGATTTCCGCTATAAAAGGCCACCATATACCCCTCTCTACGTGCGACGCCACACGTACAGAACGAAGATACCAGCACCGAGCACACCTATACCGTAGGCTAGCTAGCTACCTAGCAGATCATCAGAGAGAGATGGGCGGTAAGGGTGGCGGAGGGGGTGGTGGTGGCAAGGGCGGTGGCGGCGGCGGCGGCGGCGGCAAGGGCGGTGGAAGTGGTGGTGGTGGTGGCGGCGGCAAGAGCGGGGGCGGCGGGGGTGGCAAGGGAGGCGGAGGCGGCTCTCACTCCGGCGGGGGAGGCGCAGGCTCGGCCAAGTCAGGCGGCGGCGGCGGTCACGCCGGGCATGGCGGTGGTGGTGCAGGGAAGTCGGGCTCCGGCGGCGGCGGCGGCGGCGGCATGATGAAGGCGCCCGGCGGCGACGGCGCCTACATCTCCCGCTCCGGGTTCGAGTCCAACCCGCAGGGCTACTTCCAGGGCCTCAACCAGGGAGGAGGAGGAGGAGGCAACAAGTAGATCGATCGAGTCCGACTTCAAGCTAGATAGGTTGCTGCTGGTTGACAAGCTAGCGTACGTGTAATATGTGAGCATGCATGGACTGTCAGTGTCCATTAGCTTCTGAATAATGTACAAAGATGGTGTGTGCTAGCTCCGGCAGCAGCAGCCAGCCTTTGCCTACGTACTGAAGTATCGCGTGTCAATATAATTGTGTCGTCGTTTCGGTTTGTGATCATCAACTGCTTTTATGGATCGTCCATCGTCGTGAATTTGTGCTAAACTGTAATGGTGTCTCCATCAATCACGTACGTACGTTCTCGCTCTTACGCTCTCTCGCCACGACGCCACAAGGTTGCACCTGTTTGTTCGCAAAAGAAAAAGAATTAGGATATGGGCCTATGTCTATGACCCCAAATTTGAAGCCCGGGAAATCCTACCAGAAAAAACAGGCCGCCTTGTTCTTTAGACTCCGTTTGGTTTCTCCCTCTAAACTCCAGTGACTTCTAAAATTTAATGACTCTCTGTTTGGTTATAATGACTAGAAATAACTAAAGTTCAGTTATTTTTAGCTAAACTTTAGTATCCTAGATACTATTTAGTATTTTAGAACAACTCTCTATATTTTTTATTTGGCAAAAACATGAAATTTGTCAACTCTCAAATCAATATGAGAAAAAAGATTATCTACAACAGTTTGGCAAAATTGACTTGCCAAAACCTAAAAAAGAAAAACCCGGCGGCGCGGGAGGGAAGAGCGCGCGCGGGAGTAGTACACGAGACGGAATGCCAAGCGGATCGCGAGCTTGCATATATGTCAATCCATCTCAGGATTTTGCCAAGTTAACAAAAATGTAAAGCCCATTTACCGTTGGATAGGAGTTTTGTAGATTTTTTTGCAAAAATAAGAATGCAAAGTCCATTTGCAAAACCGTTAGAGTTGCTCTTAAAAACTAATTTTAGTGACTAAATTTTAGGAAGAGCTAATTAAACAGCCTTTTACCCTAGCCCAAAGAACTTCACCACCAGGTAATAGGCCCATGGGCCTAAGGCCTAAAGCTTTCGGTTGGAAAGTTGGAATGATTCCCGAGTTGGCACGATCACGCCACTGCCGTGCCGTTTCCCCTTCCCGTCGCACCTTTCGCTTTTTTCCCCAGTCCACACCCCAAGTCCCAACAGCCTTTCCAGTTCCCACTCCACGCCACCACCGCGGCACCCCGCCCCGACGCACGACGCCGGCAACCTCCGCACCGTCTCGTCCCCGCCGATCGTCCCGAGGTAAACCTTCTCAAATCGATCGCGCTCCGGGTTGCTTGTATCTCTCCACCCGATCTAGCCGGCTAGGTCTAGGTCTAGGTGTGTAGGCCAATCTGTTCGCCCCGCGCCCCAGTCGTGCCGAGCTGTCGCGATCGTGGTGCCGATCTGGTCCACGAGGGGTTTTGATCGCCCGCTTGCTCTCCCTGCTGTGTTCTGGTGCGCCCTGCGGCGGAGATCGGGTAGAGGCGTGTTTTGGGATAATCTACAACCTAGTTCGGTTGGTCGCGTCGGTGCTGGGAAGAGGGGAATGCTGATCCGTGTTCTCGGTTTTATTTATGGTGGTGGTGTTCGTTTGATTCTCATGGGTCCGATCCGGATTCTGTACTAGCCTTATGGAGTTGCTTTGTCTTGTACACGAAATGGAAGTGCTGGTAACTTGTGAAGATGAAGCAGGTTATTTGTGCGGTGATTAGAAGCAGTAGCAAAGGATTTGTAATAGCAAGGGCTACAGTGATTTTGGCATGCTTTTTTGCATCACTATGGGCTTGATGTCGCACATTGATGTATTGCTAGGTTGTGATTTTGGTTCTGGTCTAGAACTAGAACGGCTTCTTGAATCTATTTATTCAGCATTATTTTTGTTGGAAAGATTGTAGGTTTACACAACTACTTGCTCGTGTTCTTTTAAATTGCATGAAATAGATTTGGTTTATTGGTAGGCTGTAGTTTTGGTTCTGCTCTAGTATGGCATCTTGGATCTATAGTAATTTAATCATTCAGCATTGTTTCAGTTATAAAGCTTGTCGGATCACACAAATACTTGCTGCTGTTTTGTTAAATCGCTCCATTTGATGTAAGTTGCTAGATGTTTACCAGCAATTCAGCCAGTGACTGTATCTTTACTATAGTTACTATTCCTAATTTTAGGAAATTGGTCCATGCAAATGGTTCATTACTTCTGGGGTTTAGTTCTAGATCTCGAACGCGTAACACTGTCTAGGAGCATGTGTTCTCTTTTATTATATTTTTTTAATGAATTCATTTTGGTATCTCAGGTACAAGTCAAATGTTACATAACTTTATCTATGATCACTTTTCACTATGACCACAACAGTTCCTTAGTTGCTCTTTATGGAAGTTAGGATATTATCTGCATAAAAGCACTAGTACCGTTTCTGATTATAATGGGAAGGTGCCAGATTGGACCAACCTAGCCTCAATAAAAAAAGTAAAATAGTTATGCTTTTATTTCACTTTCCTTCTTTGGATTATCATTCTCTATGATTGAAGAAGAGAAATCTATCCACATGTTTATCATGTAATCCTGTATGATTATATTGAAGGCAAAGTCAGTGTTTTATATTTGACCATATAGATGAAGCACATTTTTCGAAAACAGGTTTCCCCCGCTTTACTGATCATAAAGCGTCACAAAGTATCAGTCCAAAGCACGAGCTACACACGCCCGCCAAAAAAACAAGGCCTGAAGGCCAAACAGTAGTTTTCTCAGGAAGACATCCGATCAACAATCAGAACTACGCCGATTCGCAGCGCTGCAGTCCCCCTCCGAAAGCCGTCATCCCGATGCTTGAGAACCTGACGAACTCCAGCTGATTCACGGTGGCCTGCCTGCTTCTTTTGATCTTCTGAATTATCAGATCCAGTCCTGCTTCCAAATCTCCTGAAAACATCGACTTCCATCCTCTTAACGCCTTCGCAACTCCTGTCAGCACCTTCGTCAAGCCGATCAACCCTTCTCCCTGAAAACACATGTTATTACGAAGTTTCCACAGAGACCAAAGGGCAGCAGCAGTAACCACATTAACAGTCATAGATCTTTTGTTAGCCACCCAAAGAGAGGCCACATACTCAAAATTCCAAATCCCACACAAACCCAGAACATCAGCCAAAGCGGACCACAAACCCTTAGCCACACAACAATCAAAGGAAAGATGGTGGACTGATTCTGTCTCAGAACAGAAAAGGCAAGATAAGTCCTCCAACTGCCTTCTTTTATTAAGATTATCTCTTGTTAGGATCTTATTCTTTGACAGCAACCATAGAAAAATCTGAACTCGAGGTGGAATTTTTAACTTCCAAACCGCATGAACATACACAGGTTTCACACCCCGATGGTTAATGATAGCATACAAAGATTGGACAGAATACCGGCCACTAGAGCTGAAACTCCAAATAATTTGTTTCATCCTCTCCTAGGCGGACCTCCTCTATAATACCTACTAGCTCGAACCACATATCCATTAACCTATCTGACAGTCAGTATTGCAGGTTGTTACTAGTTGTCACTCGAGCATATTGCAGGTTGTCATTTGCATTCTGTAGTCAGTATTGTTGTCAGCAACATTCTAAATTTAGCAGACTATTGTTAAAAAATCTCCTACATTTGGAAAATTTGCTCCTACAGAAATATTGTATTCTGGCTTGCTCTCACACAAGAAGATTAATTTTATGATGCACACAATATTGAAACTGCACATGAGATCAGAATATGCACTAACACTGTTGATCTACTTCGAATTTTAATATTACCCCTTATGCTCAGTCTCAAACCTTATTGCTTTGAATTGGCACTTTGGACCAAATTACTGGGTACATGTCTCTCGATATAAGTTATGCATGGCTACTATGTGAATTCTCTTGTTTGCTGTTGTAAATTGCACATATTTGAGCTGAAGTTTTGTCTTTGCATATTTACAGATTTGTTGATCGAAGAACCATGGAAGGATCGTTCCAGTTGAATCCAAACGCCAGTCCTTTCATACCTGGGTCGCTGGGTTCATTTGCACACAAGGCCCCAGAAAAACAAGGAGGTGAGACTACAGATTATTCTTTCGGCTCTGTAGGTTTTGAACTCTCAGATTTGCTTTATTCATATAACTACACTGAGAGGTCAGCAGGTCCTATCATTTCTGCAGGGTCATCATCAAAGGGAGAGCCTTCTGGTAGCAGTTTTGATCCTTCGCAGCATGAGGAAAATGACATGGATGAACTTGCTCTAGTCAACATGGTCTTTTCAATGTTCCCAAATGTCTCCACAGATTTCATTGATGAGTTACTCAAGGCAAATGATTTTGACATAAATCTGACTGTTGATATGCTTCATGAGCTGAGCTCACAAGATTTGATCCATGATGATGCTGAGGCCACCAATGGCCTTCCTGGTGATGCTGAGGCTACCAATGACCTTCATAGTGGCCAGGTATTTTAAACTCTCTTTCACTCCCCACCCTTGCCAGCACTCCTCCATCCATCCCTTTTTTTTGTAAGTTAAGCATTTGCAAAGTTGTGTAGTGAGCCTTTCAACAAGGTTTTATGTGCAACATACAGTTGTGCTCATTGATTGTCCTATTCATCGCCAGGGCGAACCTGGTGCTGATCACCACAATGCTGAGGTGTCTGAGAGTAGCAGCAACATGAGTCATGATCTGCAGAAAGAGAAGTCAGCAACAACTTCTGATGTGAAATCTGTGCTGCCAAAGTTTTCAGAGATCAATTTGCTTCACAATGACCTGGTATGTGTGATTCCCTCGATATACTGTACTTTAATCTATGTTTATTGTTATGTGGACAACATTTCCTGATTGGCTTGCTTATCGCAGGGCCTGCCTGATGATGAGAAGTCAGCGGGGACTTCTGTTGCTAAGTGATCCTACATACCAAAGGCGCTCTGTTTGAACTCAGTTAGTGGGTTATGGTGTACATACTAGTTGCACCCAGAAGTGTGGCTTGGAGGACAAAGCAGTGGAAGCAACTGTTCCATTTCCTTTTGCCGGACTTATTAACGTTTCTGGTGGTTATCCTTTCCTTTTGCCGGACTTATTAACGTTTCTGGTGGTTATCCTTAGTTTCAGATCGCTTGTTCAGCCCCTTTGGGCTGAGTAGTTAGGTATTCCTAGTGGTTATCATGAGTTTTATACCCCTTGGTTTGCTCTTCAAGACCGAGTACTACCTGGTGGTCATCCTGATTTTACTTCTATTGGTTAGCTGTCTTGGGTTTGGTACCCAGTTAGTTGAAACAATGCAGGGTTATGCTGCGACAGACCGTTATGTGTGATGTTCTGGGAGTGTTAAATCCATACCGCTTGTGCTGCTGTTTACCAGATTACCCAGTCGTATATAATCAGTAGCTTATATTATCAGATCATGCAATCTCGCAGTCGTTTTACTTGTGTTTGATCTTCAGTTGGTTCAGCTGTAAGTTAGATAATGTGTCATCTTCCATTTCCCCAAGAAGCATGTATCCTGTATTCCTGTAGGTCCATCAAGGCGTGGACTGAAGGATGAGGCAGCTTCTGTTTATGTAGAATTCAGAAGTACCAAGGCCGGGCTAGTAGTTTAAATAAAATTTGCAAATTTATCTCCGTGAGATTGAACGCGTTTACTCATACGAAAGTACGAAACAAGTTTACTCATACCAAAGTAGGAAACAAGTCGGAAACATGATGAAAACAGCCAAATCCACCGGCACCATGCGTAGCCTCGCTCCCGAGGTAGCTGACTACGAGTTGCCGGAGCATGGCGAGCTGCAACAACAACCAGCTGAGCTAGAGCTCGCGTTTATTTAGACGCACGTATGTATGTGGTATGTCGTCCATGGATCGATCTGCCGTGGACTCGCAGTAGTATTCGTAGTAGCCGTATAGATGTCCGGGCATCATCCGGCGCGCGGTGGCCGGCGGCGACGGAGCTCTCTCGGTGGACGATCATCATCAGCAGTTGATCTTGGGGAGGCCGCAGGCGCGGGTGACGCTCTGCGCGACGGGGCCGTTGACGTAGCCGCGGTACGCGGGGTCGCGCTTGTACTGGCAGAGGCACGGCTGCTGCGCCCGCAGCGACGCGCAGCACCCCGGCGTCACCGCCCCGCCGAACAGCGCGCTCGTGCACGCGCTCAGCGCCGACGGGTTGCACGCCGCCGCGTCCGCCGCCGGCAGGACGGCGCACAGCAGCAGCGCCAGCGCCAGCACCGTGGCCGTCGCCTGCTTGCCCATGGATCGCTCGCTCGCTCGCTTGCTTCTGATCGAGTGGCCGGAGAGGGACGCGGATGGACTGACGATGAGGTGCCGAGAGTGAGTGATCGAGTGAGTAGGCTGGTGCGCGCGGGCTCCGTACTTATAGAGCCGCGTGTGTCGGCTCGATCAGCCAACGGAAGGAAGGCTCTGGATCGACTGATCGAGATCGCCGTGGTGCAGTGCATGGGCAGCCACGCTCTGCGTCGTGGGCGTGCATGCATGGCCATTCCTGGAACTCTCACATGCATGCATGCACCGACGGCGCACGGTGGTTGGTTGGCAGGGAAGGCAAGATGCGTGCGTGTGAGCGTGTCTCGCAATGTAAAGCTAGCTGGTTGCGCGCTATATGATGGCTGAAGGATTTAACGATGGTCCATGGATGCTAATGCTCCACCACTCCAGATTTTTTACTCTGCTTAAAAAAAATCTTCGGTGGAGCAGTTCGATTGAAAACATAGACCGAGCGCTTTTTTTTTTTTTTTTTTTTTTTGCTCGCTCCACCAAGACGAACTAGGATACTTGTTGCTTCGTGGAGCTGTATGCTGAAAATGATGGGGGCATTTGGTGCTTAGGGGTGCCGACCAGGCACATCCATCTAACCCTACGAGCCTCTATGGAATGCATGAATTTCACAAGAATCAGTGTATTTTCAGTAGAAAAAAAACGATGAAAATGGGTAAAACTCTCACATTCTCTCTGTGTGACTGTGTTTAGATGCAGGGTGAAAGAATTTTAGGGTATTACATCGAATGTTGCGGCACTAATTTAGTTTATTAAAAACAGATTGATTATTACTAATTACATCGTCGTATAGTACTTAACGGGACAAGACTATTAAGCCTAATTAATCTGTCATTAGCACATGTCTACTATAACATCTTATTGTCAAATTATAGACTAATTAGGTTCAATTAATCTATATTTAATTCTAAGGGGGAGTCGCCTCGATCTGGCTGCAGAGATTCACATGGAACGATGGGCCATCACAGAGATTCACATGGCTCGGTCCTCGGTCTGACCCTTCTTGGGCTTGATCATCGCCAAAACAGCCCAAAAGAGCTCCAGGTTCGCCGAGCTGTCACACACACGGTCGCACACTCACACCATACGCGTGCTGGCCCCCGCTGCGGCTGCAAGCGGGCCGTGCCAGCTGCCAATGCCGGCGTCGCCATGGCCGACCCCTCGCTCCGTGCGGCAAGCTTCCCAGCTCCACGCCCTCCTCACCACTTCCGGCCGCATTGCGCACCTGCCCTCCGCCGAGCATCTCCTCAACTCTCTCACCAACTGCATCTCCGCCCCACGCCACCTGCGCTACATGCTCAGCCTGTTCGACCGATTGCCGCACCCCACCACTTTCCTCTTCGACACCGCCCTCCGCGCCTGCCTCCAGGCTTTCGCCGGCGCGGACCATCCCGTCCTCCTCCTCCGCCGCATGCGCCGCGAGGGCGTCCGCACGAGCGTCTTCACGTTCCACTTCGTCTTCCGGTGCTGCACCGCCGGCGCCCGTGCAGACGCCGGGCTCTGCCTGATGCTGCACGCCGCGTGCCTCCGGTCCATGCTCCCCTCCGCCGCGCGGCTCGTAGCGAACCCCCTCATCCACATGTACGCCTCGCTGGGGCTCACGGACGACGCCCGCCGGGCGTTCGATGAGATACCTGTCAAGGACGCGGTCGTGTGGGCCACGGTGATCGGGGGGCTGGTCAGGTGGGGTCTGCTCGATGAAGCGCGGAGGCTCCTCGTGCAGGCACCGGAGAGGAACGTCGTCTCGTGGACTAGTTTGATTGCTGGATATTCGCGTGCTGGTCGGCCTGCTGACGCCGTGTACTGCTTCAACTGCATGCTTTCAGATGGTGTCGCGCCGGATGAAGTCGCGGTGATTGGCGCTCTATCGGCATGTTCGAAGCTCAAGAATTTGGAGCTTGGGCGCTTGTTGCACTTGCTGGTTGAGCAGAAGAGGATTCAGATGACTGACAATCTTGTTGTTGCGCTCATCGACATGTATGCCAAATGTGGTGACATTGCCCAAGCGCAGGTGATCTTTGACGCTGTGGGAAGGAGCCAAAAGCCTGAGCCATGGAATGCTATCATTGACGGGTACTGCAAGCTTGGTCATGTTGATATTGCAAGGTCTCTGTTTGATCAAATGGGCACCCGTGATGTCATCACATTCAACTCGATGATCACTGGATACATCCACAGTGGCCGGCTTAGCGACGCACTACAGTTGTTCATGCAGATGAGGAGACACGGCATCTGTGCCGATAATTTTACTGTGGTGAGCCTTCTCACTGCTTGTGCGAGCTTAGGTGCACTGCCACAGGGCAGGGCTTTGCATGCTTCAATCGAACAGAGGATAGTAGAGAAAGATGTTTACGTTGGAACTGCACTTTTGGACATGTACATGAAATGTGGGAGGGTGGATGAGGCAACAGCTGTGTTCCATCGAATGAGTGAAAGAGATGTTCACACTTGGACTGCCATGATCGCAGGTCTTGCGTTCCATGGGATGGGTAAGGATGCTCTGGAGTCTTTCTGCCAGATGAAGCGTGCTGGTTTTCAGCCCACCTCAGTTACCTACATTGCTGTTCTGACTGCATGCAGCCACTCAAGTCTGCTTAATGAAGGTCGTCTGCACTTCAACGAGATGAGATCGCTGCACAAATTAAGCCCTCAGGTTGAGCATTATGGCTGCATGATAGATTTGCTTGCTCGCAGTGGGCTTTTGGACGAAGCTATGCATCTTGTTCAGACCATGCCAATGCAACCAAATGCCGTCATATGGGGCTCCATCTTGAGTGCCTGCAGAGTCCACAAAAACATTAACCTAGCCCGACATGCTGCGGAGCATCTTCTGAAGTTAGTGCCTGAGGAGGATGCTGTCTATGTCCAGCTGTATAACATATACATAGACTCTAAACGATGGGTAGATGCAAAAAGAATAAGGATGATGATGGAAGAACAAGGAGTTAAGAAGACGGCAGGTTACAGCTCGATCACTGTGGCTGGGCAGGTTCACAAGTTTGTTGTCAATGACCAATCACATCCTTGGACATTAGAGATCATCGCGATGATGGAGGAAATTGCACACAGGCTGAAGTCTGCGGGTTATTCTCCAGTTACGTCAAAGATAGCAGTGGATGTTGACGAGGAAGAGAAAGAACAAGCACTTTTAGCACACAGTGAGAAGATAGCCATTGCTTTTGGTCTCATCAGCGTTCCACCAAACTTACCGATTCATATCATGAAGAACCTGAGAGTCTGTGAGGACTGCCACTCTGCAATCAAGTTAATCTCTCAGCTTTGGAACCGGGAAATCATTGTTAGAGATCGGAGTAGGTTCCACCATTTCCGAAATGGAGCATGTTCTTGCAATGATTTTTGGTGATTACCAATCTGCAACTTGCAAGTATTCTTGTTCCAGAGGTCAGAAGACAATCACAAGAATACACTAAAAGCGCAAGTGCGTCATCTCACAGTTCTGCTTCCAGTTTCAAATTTATAATGCCTAAGGTACTATTTCTTCCTGTTTCCTCACACCACGTTCTTGCTCCATTTCAAATTGTAAGCCGTTTTGGTTTTTTAGACATTTATAATTAACTTTTGCTATGCATCTAGATCTAGATGTACACTATGTCTAGATACATAGTAGTGATAAACTAAAAAAAGATAGAACGACATACAATTTGGAAAGAAGCTTACAAATCTTCTGATAACACAAAGTTTTCTTCTGTTCTTTACCAGGGATAGGAAGTCGGATGTCTACACACAAACACACTCCATTCGTGGCCGACGGTGGGTTCGATTGTGATAAAACTGAATGTCTGTATCGATGTGATTCTTGAGTATGATGACACCATGGCATATTGTTGTTTCGATCTCAGCAGTTTTGGGATTTGACTTAGCCCAGTTTTGGAAACAGTGATAAAAAGGCCACAGCCCGCAACCGAAAGGCCGACAGGGGTGAACACAGACAATGGGCTGTCTAAACTGCTTAACGGGCCGGCCCAGTCAATATTGCTGCTCGCCCGCCCGGCTCCGGCGACCGCCCTCCGCCCTGACCTCCCTGCCCTGCGGCCAGCCGCTTGCGGTCGTGCTCCTGCATCGGAGGCCCCCCCGTGGCTGTGGGGTGCCTTGTCCACCGAGGTGACTGGTGAGATCTCGCTCTCCCTTTGTCCTCGCTGACAGGCAAGTGAATCCAAGTAGGAGTACTATGGCGACGACGGCCGCGGGGTACGGGTACGGCTGCTGCTCGACGGGGCTTCCGCCCTTCGCGCTGTTGCCGGGGATCCTCTCGACCCGCTGGTCGACTTTTCCTCCTCCTCCTCCTCGCGTGTCCCTTGTTGCCTCCTTCTCGAAGCACAGGGCGCCGGCTCCGCGGTGCGCTCCGTTCTAGCCCCTTCTTCACGGCTCGGCTCGGCTCGCCGGTGTCTAAGATCGCCTCTCTTCGCGCAGGTTGAGAATTTCGTACCGTCCAAGGAGGCTCGCTTCCTCCTCCGGTGAGATCAATTCGGACGTGGTTCCGTCGCCAACGGTTAGTTAGCTCTCTCTTCTCTCTCTATGTGATGTTTCCAGATCGTCGGGGGTGAATTGGTTTGGGTTATGGATGGTCCATGTTCCTTGGAATTATTTAGCGGAGGAGATTAGGGAGTGGACTGGATTAGCTAGCCACCAGCAACGGGGGAAAACAGTAACTACTTGGGTTTTTGGACTACTGATTACTGAAATTGGATAACTAACATGATCCTGATATGTTGGTCTAGGTTGCTTGCTATTCTATATCTACTTTGATGATTCATATAGGCAGAATAATTGTGGTTTTGTAGCATCATATCTTCTTTGTCCATTGGCTGGTTGGCTTTAGTAAACTATATATATGAACATATTTTGTAAAATGGAAATTTGCTAGGTTTTGACAGCATACATATGTGAAAGTATGATAAAGAAATAGTGATAAGGTCTTGCATTCTATATATAATAATTCCACGGTTTATTGCATGAAAGACAATGTAACAAATTGCTTGCGAATTGAGGAACAGACTAGGTTCAGAAATGAATAATAAGTGTTCAATTCACTGGCAGATTGAATATTGAAGCGGCAAAGAACAGACTAGTTTGTAGGTCAAAGTGTCCTAAATGTAACTTTTGTCTGTGTGGTTTTTCAGGAAGCCACTATTGATATAAAGCTTCCTAGAAGAAGCTTGCTTGTTGAATTTACATGCAATGCATGTGGTGAAAGGACCAAGCGCTTGATAAACAGAGTAGCCTATGAAAGAGGGACAGTTTTTCTTCAGGTAAGCTTTGTCCCGTGCCTTTATATCTGTGCAAATGCAAACTCTAAACCTACTGCTTTGCTCATTTTGGATTGCTGTATGAGAAAGCCCACATTCGCATAATTGACGTTTTCTTACGCATGTGTAAATTTTAAATTCTAACATACACTGCACAAACAGTGTGCAGGGTGCCAGGTGTACCACAAGTTTGTTGATAATCTTGGCCTAGTTGTTGAATATGATCTGCGAGAAGAAAATGAGCTACAAGGAGAAAATGTGGTGAACACCAATTCTGAAGATTGATCTGTTGTGACTTGTGAGAAGCAGCGTCGGTATGCAAAACGCCCTGTAGTCTGTAGGCGTTGACAACATTGATTGTTTATATAAAATGGCACATTAGTGTTGCTGCATATACTCATCTGAATGCAACAGGGCCTATATGTACTTTACCAATGTGATATATGGTTTTATGAAGGAATCACAAGATCACAATACCAGAGTACTCTGCAGTTCCAAAAATAATCTCTTATTAATATCAAAACAACACATTTTTGGCAGATTATTCTGGCACAAGTGATATGGTACTAACTTTATATTTGATATGCACACTAGTTTGGCAGCGCTGTTTGCCTGCATCATTGAGATTTTGATCGCCTGGGGCATTTTTTTAGTGATCACCTTCGCTATTCTTGGCATCACCCTTCTTTCCCTTGAGGAACCGAATGAAGCGGTGCCATCATTCCTCAGTCCTCATAAGCACTTTCTGCGACCTCTGCTGGAGTCACCATCACCTCCTTGATCAATGCTTCTATCTCAAGGAGCAGAGGTGTCATGGTCGCTGAGGTCTGAGAGTGGTAGTTGGACGTCAGAGCTCTGTTCGGCAGGACTTGCCGGGCAGCCGGCTCTGGGTCGAGCTGCCAGGGCGAAGGCGAACAAGTGCCGGGTCGAGCTGCTCCTTATCGTGAAGTTGGATTGGATGCTTCTTTCTTTACCAGTACGCCAGCATCTACAGAAACCCAACCACTAGCAGCAGAACACAGCAGCATATTTCTCAGTCCATAGCGAAGCATTTATGTCAAAAACTAAAAACTAAACTAGTACTCCCTCCATCCCAGAAAAAGTCGTTTTAGGTTTTCGTGTCATAAGTTTAACTTAATTTATATAAAATATGTGCAATATTTATATCTCTAAATAAATTTATTAAAAAATTAGACTTAAAGATTTTTCCGATGATACTAATTACTTAGTATAAATATTTATATATTTTAATATATAATTATCGGTATTTGTTTCTCGGGAAGCGAGAATGACATATATTTTAGGACGGAGGGAGTAAGTCATATTCTCGACTTTTGCAGAAGTGTCTCGACTGTCTTAGGCCAATCTTAATGGGAGTTTCATTTTGTTGTTTCCAAGGCTGTCATGTCATATGAAATAAAATGAAATTTGAATGAAACTCACCATTGAGAGTGAGAGTTTCAGTCTAAAGTTTCATAGACATTAAATTTCATGACTAATAGAGAATTGATATTTGTGTCAAAAGAGTTTCATCTAGATGAAACTCATTTCTTCTTTTCTTTTTAAATACAATGTCATGTCATCAAAAACACTTATGTGACAACATATTTAATGCAGATGAAACTCCCACTGTGATTGGCCTTAGGGGAAAAAAAAGGGTTGCATGTTGAACAGAAGTGTCACAAGATTAACTTTCAGGCTGAGCCCAAGTTAACTTTTAGGCTCCCAGTTTTCCTCTCAGGAGAAGAACACTCATATGTCACACAATAATATTGTATGTGAATCTTACGGGGCAAGAATGGAACTGAATTGACACAGTTTACATCCTTGCAAAGTACATTATGACATTGTTAGTTTACCACAGATTTCATGTTTTGAAAAACTAAAAGCTATCTACAATGACCAAACCAGTACACTAGGGAGGGTCCGAGGTCAATGTACAACTCTTCTGACCATCCAGGGCGTCGCTAAGATATGCTGTATTAAAATTTTTTGTCTATATTAATACAAAGATGCGTCAATTTTTAGGACGTCGCTAAGATATGTTGTATTAATTTTTTTATCTATCTTAAAATGCGCCTTTGGACGATCGAGAAAAAAGGCATAAAAAAGGTTAATGAATGGCCCTGTTTGGAACGATTTATTGGGCTGCTTTGCTGCACAGAATGGGCTAAACGCGTAGCTAATGTAGGCCTTATTTTTTTTGAAAAAGTCTACTTTTCCTACCTTAACTATTGCGAAAGTCTGATTTTCCTCCTCGAATTCCAAAATCAGATATAACGCCTCTCTCAACTATTGAAACAATGCAACTTACCTCCCTTGACGGTTTTGAATAGTGGTTTTTCTACAGTTAAGACGGTTTTGCTACAGTAACAGTGTTTTGTAGTTTTTTTATTTATTTTTGCTGAATTTTTTAAAAAATCACAGTAAATCATAGAAAAATCATAAAATGGAAAATCCAATTTTGTTGAACTCCACATGAGTAGAACTACACAACAATCATATAATATGGTATGCTTTAGTACAAAGTTTTTTATTGTAGCTTTAGATTTATGCTTTTTTGTAAATAAAATAAATTTATAATTAAGTTATACACGATCCAATGAGTATGAAATTTTTATAACAGTTCAAACATACAATAGTTAGCCCACTATAAAAATTTCACCATAATTGGACTATAGAAACTACAACGATTAATTATTTCAATTAATTTCATACAATTATATGCTTTTCTGTAATTAACTAGAATAATTCATAGTTGTAGTTTATATAGTCCAATTATGGTGGAATTTTTATCATAGGCTAATTATTATAATCTTAAATTTTAATAAAAATTTCATACTCATTGGATCATGTATAACATAGTTATAAAATTATTTTAATTACAGGAAAGCATTTATATAAAGGTATAACAAAAACATTTTACTAAAGTATATCATATTATATGTTCATTGTGTAGATCTACTCATGTGGAGTTCAATAAAATTGGATTTTCCATTTTATGATTTTTTCGTGATTTACTATGATTTTTAAAAAAATTCAGCCAAGATAAATAAAAAAGAAAAAGACAAAACAACTGTTAATGTAGCAAAACCGCCTTAAGTGTAGCAAAACCACTGTTCAGGGAGGTAAGTTGCATTGTTTCAATAGTTGAGGGAGGCGTTATGTCTGGTTTTAGAGTTCATCAGACTTTCGTAAAAGTTAAGGGAGGAAAAGTAGACTTTTTTCTATTTTTTTTTAAGTGCTTCTTGCAAATGAACTAGGATGGGCTTTTTCAGGCAGCCCATTTCCATGCCCGTCGGTCTCCTTCGGCTCGGCTCGCCTCCGTGACCGCACCGCACTGCGCGTCTCCCTCGCCCCCGCTCGTCTCCTTCGCCTCCGTCCGGGGCGCCCTGCGGCCCTGCGGCCCTGAGCCCACCGCCCGAGAACCTCCCCTCCAGAGCGCCGCCCGCCGGAGCGCCGGAGGCCTCCGCCTGAGCACCTTCCCTCCAGAGCGCCTCCCTCGCCGGAGCCAGACGCTTCCCCGGCCGAGCGCCTCCCCCACCTAAGCGCGCCGCTCCTCCCCGACGAGGGCGTCCTCCGCATGAGCTTGCAGGCCGCAGCCTCCAGGCTTCTACAGCGGAGAAGGAGAAGAAGGGAGGATGCTGCCAAACGGTAGACTTTTGCAGGCTTCTACTTATTCGAAAAGCTTACTTCTTAAAAAACTCCTGAGATTTAAGCCGTTCCATAAAAATACTATCTATCAAGCCACTGCACACGCATTTCTTTGCTAAGATCGATCGCTTCACTGCGAGTTCCGCCACTATAGGGCTGGACACAGTAGACAGACACATCAGTCCCCTACTTTCAGGACGCAGAAATAGCACCCATCCATCAAAACCAGTGATTCCTCAAATCCCTGATTCAAAAAGAACCACCCTCACATTGCCCATCAGTGACCTGCCGGCTGCGGGGCATATATATTCAATCAGCCAAGCCAGCCTCTAGCGGGTGGGGAGTTACAGTGGTTGTGCTTGAGGCAAAGAAATAAGCATAGAGAATGGAGCACTACGGCGTGCAAGCAACCAGCTCTGGCTATTCCCTCCACCATGCACCGTTTAGCGATCACAAACTCTAGCCTCAGCTCCCGGGTCTTCAATTCGAATGAAGATCTTGGCCGCTGCGGCAACAGCCAAAAGCCAACAGGTGCGGGGAACTGAGGTGTTCTCTTGTATTTTGTTTGATCAAAGCCTCTAAAGTGTAATCTGTTTGGCATATATGGAAAAACTGTCGACTTTGAATCTTGTGTGAGGAAACGGGAGATTTTTCATACCATTGTGTATCGTATGATGTTTTGATTTACATTGATGATCTGAATGGATGATAATTGATAAATGGGAAATACCAGCTCACTACATCTAAATTACATTTTCCGTAGGTGGATTGGGGAATTGTTGTGCTTAGTACTGAACAGTTTTCATTATTCAATCTTCACAACTGAATATCATAACAACTTATGGTGACAATAATTGAATTTCGATTCAACCACTTAAAAACTGTGAGGAAGCCCTTCACAGATAACCCATAGTTTTGGTTTCAATCTGAATGTTCATTGAATGGTGAGTCTTTTTTTTAAAAAAAAATCTCAGTTATGGCCTTCTGGCATCAGTGTAGAAATTTAAAGTTGCCCTTGTATGCTAAACTTGCATGCATATCAAGGTGCTTAGTGATGATGGTGGTTACAATCTGTCCTTCAAA
The DNA here is from genome assembly GCA_009763385.1 of Coix lacryma-jobi var. lacryma-jobi. NCBI lineage: Eukaryota > Viridiplantae > Streptophyta > Magnoliopsida > Poales > Poaceae > Coix > Coix lacryma-jobi. Next base: position 3,462,698 of record CM019824.1, read on the forward strand.
TCTTCAGTAGAGAATGTGAGCTGTACTAAATTGTACTCTTTACCTAGATAACATTAACAAGCGGTGCTTAGATAAAGATAGCCATATTCTAGTTTTTATTTTATTTTTATCTAAGCAAACTATTCTGAAGTTCCTGTACAATCTCTCATCTGATCTTGATTAGGTGACAACAGCGTCAAGTGTTTTGGACCAGGTCGATATGACACTGTGCTTCATAAAAACAGTCTCTGCGGTTTCTCTGCATTGGGGAGCTCACTGAGTTCAATGGAAATCGGAGAGATGCTTGCTGCTTGGATGCTTCCCTCTTCACCACCTTGACAATCCCACAAATTTGCAAGGTAATCTCACCCTGTAAGTTACACATACCAGCGAGGAATAGCAGAGCCCCAAACATCTCCATTGGATCCATCAGTGTTCGGTGAAGCTATTTGTGGTGATGGCAGTGTGGGATATCATTTCTTTGAACCGTATGATCACTGGTTTCATTCGTGACGGTATTGGCAATCGAGCCCTTGTAGTTTACAAGTGGATGGTTGCTTCCGGCTTCAGAGAGACCCCTCATACCTTCTCTGCAATTCTCAGTGCGTGCAACAGCTGTGAGGGACTGCAACTGCATGGTAGGGTACTGGCCTTGGGCCTGTGCGCCAACCCATTTATCAGGTCTGCGTTGGTCAATCTGTATATGCGTGTTGAAATGCCTTGTGCTGCCCTCTTGCTGTACAATGAGATGCCATTGCAGAGCACAGTCATGTCCAATGTGGTTCTGGGTGGTTTGTGCAACCTGAAGCTGGCTGAAGACCTCTTTTGCTCCTTGCTAGACATGAGGCGACGTGGTTTGGAGTTGAATGGTCTTTCCTACTGTTACGCGATGAAAGTATGCTATCAAGATGAAGAATGGCTGGAACAAGGCAGGCAGCTTCATGGAGTAGTTCTCAAGGCAGGGTGGGTTCCGTCAAATATTTTCTTGTCAAACTCCCTTGTGGATCTTTACTCATCAATCGGAGACTTGGTGGATGCTAAGAATTCACTGGATGATATCCCCTCTGAGGATGTCATCTCATGGAACTCCATTGTTTCTGTTTGTGCAAGTAAAGGACGTATGAAGGAAGCAGCTGATTACTTGAGACAGATGCTTTGGCACGGCAAGATGCCCTCAGTCCACTCCTTTGTTGGGCTCTTTGCTTCGTCTGGTCAGACTGGAGACCTTCGATTCGGGGTTCAGATGCATGGTATTGCTTTTAAGCTTGGATTCAGTTGGAGTAGTGCTTATGTGCAAACTGCACTCGTTGACATGTATGGGAAATGCTGCTCTTTTGATTGTTCCTTGGCAGTCTTTAATGAAATCCCAAGCCTTGCACTGGAGTGCTGTAATTCAACAATTACATCATCAATTCGCTGCAAGGTCTTTCACTCCGCATTGGAGGTCTTGTACTGTATGATTGTAGAGGGAGTTATGCCTGATAATGTAACTCTCTCTGCAACCCTGAAGGCCATATCTTTGTCAGTTTCGCCAAGTTTAATCAGTTGCCAGATGCTGCATCCTTGGGTCTTCAGGCTGGGCTTTGAAACAGACATGGCTGTGTGCTCCTCCTTGATCAGCGCATATGCTCGAGCTGGTGAGGTGAACAGTTCCCACCTGATATTCGAAAGCTTGCAGGATCCAAACGTCGTTTGCTTCACTTCAATGATATCTGCATGTGCTCGGTACGGAGATGGTGCAAAAGGAGTGGAACTGCTCAATAAGATGGTTTCCAGGGGCCTCAAGCCTGACGACGTTTCCTTCCTGTGCGCAATCGCAGGGTGTGACCAGGCAGGGCTGATCGAAGAAGGCAGGCTGGTGATTGAGCTCATGAGAGCAACCCGCGAGCTGGGCCCTGACGAGAGGCACTTCGCTTGCATGGTTAACCTTCTTGGCCGAGACGGTTTTGTGGAGGAAGCAATGAAAATGATGGAGCACTCGCCGCTACAGCACTACACCAAGGCGTGGAGCTCGCTCGTCCAGAGCTGCAAGGCACACAGTGAAAATGCACTGGGAAAGAGAGCTGCAAATATGCTGATAGATGTGGGCCGAAAGGACGCAGCCACCAACTTGCAGGTATCGAAATACTTTTACGAGACTGGGGACAGCGAAAATGCCTCGAGGATTAAAGCCATGGCAAGTGGCCAACAGGTGAAGGAGAGCGGTCACAGCTCGGTTGAGATCAGTCACGGAATCTAGCATCTGGAGGTTAAAGAACGGTATATATGAACAATTCAACTCCGTAGCTGGTTCGGTTAGCTGTTTCACCTGTTTGAGCTGGTATTGGTAACCTGCACATCACAAGAAGATCATCATGTTTGTTGCCAACGTACAGGCACAAGCCCTCCTGCTGCATCTGCATACACACACCTACCAAGTGCCTGCATCACATATACTAGGAGTTTCCTTGCTCTTTCTTCCAGATCTGAATCTTGGGCAATGCTTTACAGTTACAGCCTTACAGGAGGCACATGCCTGTTCAGACTTTTCAGACAGGAAACCTCACCAGCTGGTCTCATTCGTCTTTCTTATCGTCTTTTCAGTTTTCAGACACTGTTCTCACACGCAGGTGCCGTTGAATGTCTGCACTTTGCTTTGCAGCAACAGGATGATGATGGTGCCCGTGTCTGTAGATGCAAGTGCAAATGTGCAGTTTCCTGAAAGTGAAAAGGGCCCAAAAGGGGGTGGTGTTTTGAGTAGTACAGTACAAAGACCGCACAGAGTGAATGGAGGGAGGAAAGAAAAATGCAAACAGGAGGACGGATCGTGTACGCAGATTTGTTGGAGTGGGATACGGCGCTAGCACTACCGATTCCAGATCTGGCAGGACGCAACCGCAAGGACGCTCTCTGGTCTGGCGCCATCGAATTTAATTATGCAAAAGTTCCGGTTAAGCACGCAGGATAGATAACAAATATATGATGGTGATGGTGCGTCTTTGTATATTTTATGATGCTCTCCCCACCTACCACCAGTTGCATGCATCCACATCCAATCATGCCGTGACACTAACTCTTATAAAAGTGAGATACACTAACAACAATCTGTCCCTGTTAAGTTCGGTCTTTGGTCTGAGCTGAGCTGATAAAGTGATAAACCACCAGTAAATAATTCTGTGCAAAAAAGATTCCAGTAGTACTACCACCGGTCTGAATGAAAAGACACTGCATCCCTGGTCCATCCAATAATCATGTAGCACAGTCTGCCCCTGTTTGTGTTAAGTTTGGTCACCGGTAGTCTGGTCTGAGGCTCTGAGCTGAGCTGATAACAAGGTCGGTGAGTTTCATTGTGTTGTTTCCAAAACTGTCATATCATATGAAATAAAATGAAATTTGAATGATTCTATAGTTTCATATGCATTTAATTCTATGACTCATATAGAGAGTTGGTAATCGTGCCAAGAGAGATGAAACTCATTTCTTCTCTCACTTTTTAAATACACCGACATGTCATCAAATATGTTTATGTGGTAACCTATTTAATGCAAATGAAACTCATACGAAACTCCCATTCAGATTGTCCTAACAAACAGTCAAAATAATATTAACTCTGTGCAAAAAGATTCAGTACTACTGGCCTGACCTGAGTGGAAAGCCAGGAAAGAAAGAAATTCAGAGCAGAAAAGAAAAGAAAAGATTCAGTGGTGCTGGGTGCAGTATCAAATATTCCCTGAGCCAATCTGAGGGTGGAGGAGTGGCTCTGGTGCCCCGGATTCCAGAACAGCAACAGCAGAGCCCTCTCGCCTCTCGCTCTCCAGCCTCCACCACCGCCCTCCTCCTCCTCCTTTTGCTTTCTTTTTCCCCGACCCACCTTGCTCCGCAGCCTTCCTCCCTGATCCCTTCCCTTCCCTTCCCTTCCTAGTGGTAGTGGAAGTGGACTGGTTGATTGATCGCACAGAACTCTCACACCACACAGACCCGCCCGCCGCTCTTCTCCTCCCGTCCTCCCTCTCCTCGCGGAGCAGGCAGGTTGGGATTCCCGTCCGCGGCGGCGGCGAAGCAGGGCAGGTACGGCACGACCCGCCCGGTCGAATTTCTCGGTCTCCGTGGCCGTGGGGCTAATTTATCTCGCTCGTCCCCTCTCTGCTGTTCTTCTTCTGCAGGAGTTAGTTAGGAGGCGAGAGCTTTGCCTGCGAACAAGGGGGGCAGGTCAGGTGCCACCCCGCCGCTAGGGCAGCAAGAGGAAGGCTGGCGTCCGGCATGGCGAGCGAGGAAGTGCTCCACAAGGTCGGCCCCGAATTCCCGTCTCCTCCCTCGACGCGGCACACGCCTCGTTTACTAGTTCATCGCCTCTGTCTGTTGCATTCATTCCTAGTCTGTGTGGGCACTGGGCTCGTCGTCACTTAGCTACCAGCTCCGTTTCCCTTCACGCGGGTTTAACTGTTGCTGTTCCTTGCGATTTTACTGTACTCTCGGGCCTTGCTGATTGTTGGTACCGGCTCGTGTATCCTCCTCTCAAGGAACAGGCTGCTGCTTTGTGCGCTCATGTTCAAAATTGGTAATCTAGGGTTTCGTAGGAACATCGAGGGTGTACTAGCCATCTAGGTGTCTAGGGTACTCTGCTCTGGTGTATTCATCGCCCTTGAGCTTGTTGCGCACTTGCGGTGCTGACAGGCAACCGATTTCGGCGAATCGTGTATCCTGTGATGAACTCGTGCTTACAGTATCTGTCTTCCTGAAAGCCCAACCCGTACTTAAAAGAGTCTGTGTATTTTTATTTTCATGGATTCATAAGATAATTCATCTGACTGCACCTGCTGATTTCTACTGCACAGGTCCAGAATCTTATAGAGCGCTGCCTCCAGATGTATATGGACCAGAAAGAAGTGGTTGACGCCCTCTCACGCCACTCCAAGATAGAGCCTTGCATTACTGAACTTGGTAACGCTCACTGTTCCCCCTCTCGTGCAGTGAGATGACTCATCTCTCTTGCTTGCAAGAAGTTGGTCCAAAGTTAATTCATGCATATCTTGTTCTACTGTCAGTCCAATGTTACAACTGTGATTCTGTACTACGATGCAATACAGATATAATGCTTACAACGACAGTTTAGCCTTTTAGTCTTTGTACAATGTTTTAAGTAAACAATTCTCCAATTGTTGTCATATGCTCCCCAATTCTACTGATTCAATGGCAAACATGTGTTCAAGAAATCTTGATTGGTGCCTTCTAATACAAAATACTAGGATAATGAAAAACATCCATCCCTGCACAAACTTATGTCAGCCTCAATGTTAACAACTATCATCTCTGAATTTCCAGTGATGCTCACCTCCAGCCTTGCATTTTGTGGTTTTTTTTCCTGAAATAAATCTCTTATGGTTCCTAGCTTATTGGTGCTTTTTTTTCCTATGTTCTTTTCAGTTTGGCGACAACTTGAGCAACAGAATCCTCTGTTTTTCAAGGCATACTATATGAGGCTAATGCTTAAGAATCAAATAATGGTCTTCAACAAGCTTCTTCAGGATCAGTTCGATATTATCAATAAAGAGTTCTCTTCAGGGATCCCTTCTATGTCTCTCCCTAATGGCTCTGATGCCAACCTATGTAAGACCTTTGTTTTCAGCCTTCTTATCAGGGATATGGAGTGCTCATCATTATTTAACTGACTGCTCTGATTTGCTGAGTGAAAAGCTGTTAACAATCTGATAGAATCTCAGACGTACATGTTACTTTGCAACGTGATTTGACCATTGTATAATATAAGCTCAACAAGTCTGTCATTCATTTGTTTGATGTTTTGTTTTTGTTCATGAGATCTTATTGCCACTTTCAAGTTTCCACTCTTCTTTCACTTGCCGATAAGTTGACCTTTTCCTAGCTTCCTTTCTGTCATTTTAACATGTCCACTTTCTTTACTTGTTTCAGTGAAGCAAAATCCATGTTTTTTGCCAGAGACTGCTCCTGGATGTGCAATGCCAGATGGTATAATGCACAATGGAAGTTCAAGTGGTATAATAAATGGCACACCATCTGGCAATCAATTACTTAATGCTAGTAAAGACTTGCATGGCCTTCATAATGGAATAGATGCTTCCACTAGTCGACAGTCAGACCAGAATGCAACTGCTGTGCTGTATGGTGTAGACAATGAGACAAGTGCAACAATAAAGACCGAGTCTTGCTATTCGAGCAATGCTGATTTTGCTTTCTGTGGGAATACTTTCCTGGAATCATGCCAGTCAATAGGTGATGCATCTGGTGGTGGATCTTTTAGTAGCTCAGAGTTGAATGGGCAACCACTGAATGATTCGCTCTTGGATATGGAATCATCATCATTTAGCTTCTTGAACCAAATGCCCCAAAACTTCATCTTTTCAGACTTGGCAGACGATTTCAACCAAAGTGCAGGTACCTTCCAGTGAGATTTGTTAAATTCGTTCTTCCGAATTTTGAGTGCCTACTTGTTTTTGTTTCCCCCCTTTGCTGTATAAGTTATTTGTCTTGTTTTGTTTTTCCCCTCAGAAATAACACCATTTCTCACTCCCGAAACAAATTTCTCCGATTCAACAGGGGGAGACCATACAGGTGATTCATCCTCCTTTTTTCTCATAACCACTCAATGAATACAGCATATACTGCATTCTCTGGTCTTCACGTGTTGACCCTAGAGTAAAAGCATTTGTTCAACAAGCAAATGTAGTTAGGGTATTTGTATTAGTACTTTCTTAGGTGGTACTTTTAGGGGTCACTGTTTATGCCAAGAATTTAGTCGATGTAGTCTCTTTACAGAAACTTATCTTAATTTGAGTTGCATTGTCTCTTAGTGGCATCTTGTCTTGTCGACAAACATGCATTCTGGTATTTACTGGCTTTCTTCCTCTGCAGGTTGAGCGGTCATGCACAGCGCATGGGCCATTTGTACATACGCTCGTGGGCAGTCAAATCTGCATTGATGAAGAACTTGAGGACCTTTTGATCTAGCTGTTATTTTCTAGATTCCGCGTCTTATTATTGTGATAGTTTGAGACTTTGGGTTTGGTGGGTTGTCTAGCCCATCAGAACGCATAATGCACAAAATGGGTTGGGTCTTCCAGCATGCTCTCTGATGGTGCCGTTGTCGTGCCTTGTACATTGCCCTGCTTCTGTAAGAAACATTAGGAGCGGCGCTGTTCGCATCAGCATTAATTTGGCTAATTTCCCTCGCTTGGCTTGTAAAACTAATTTTATCAATATTAACTGAATTCTGAAGTCAAGATTTAGACCATGAGTTGTACAATTTGTATATGCTGCTTCATGCTATCTGGATTGGCAGAATGATTGATGAGAAAACACTGCTTGGATCTTTTACATTCACACACAAACGTACTCCTGTCTCCTGTCCGTACCATCACCAACACGAGCATGCTCCACGGTGGTTTTGAATCCGGAGACTAAAGTTATCCATTTTAGTTTAGTCTATCTAGTTTTTGTCACATCGGATATTCGTATTGGTAATTATAAAAGAAGTAAATATAATCTAATAATAATAAAACTAATTGTAAAAATTGTGGCTAATCCGCGGGACTGATTCTGTTTCAGTGACAGGCTGACTGGAGGGGGGCTACGAGTCTACGACGGATCGGATCAGAATCAGATCAAACCTTGAAAAGAAGAGAAATCAGGCAGCAGGAGCAAGTGCTGGTAGACCGCCACGTGCGAGTCACCGACGAACTGGGGTTGTTCCTTTCATTCCGATTAAAGGTCCGAAACAATTCTAGACCACAATGAGTGAATCAAAGGGAGAAATTCACTTGTTCCTGATTGTTTTCATTGCTGACTTGAAGAGATAGTAAACAAATCTGAGTCTCAAAGCATAATAAATAAGCTAAATTCAAACCGAGCCATATGAATCCATCTGCAAACAAACCTCAACCGAACGGCTATTTTGCTATAGTTTGGATTCAAAAATTGAATGAGATCAATTCAGCTGGAACGGCCCCGTTCTAATGTAACCCAACAAGGCCTGAAAGAGGTCATCCAAGAGATGGGAGCCCAGCCGCTGGATCTGAGGGTAGCCTCCGTGCTCAAGGCCCTCCCGCGGTGCAGCAGCGCAAAGCGTCCGCCTCCGCCTGTTTTTACGCTTGTTTACCTGTTTTATTTTTACGCTTGTTTTTTTTTCCCCCCATTTTTGACAGACAGAGCGGCACGCAGGGCAGCAGGCTTATGTCTATTTCAGTAGCATGCATGGATGATTTTCTATAGCTTAGATGACATTCTGCGCAATGGCTACAGTATACTAGGCATCATATTTGTTTTTTTAGAACCCTTGGACCCTCTTAGTTGCTGTTGTCCGTCCGTACATGAAGCGGCACTGCTTGCATTTTGAGAGACCTTGTTGTGCTGGACTTTTGGATGTACAGTTGGTTTCTGAATCTTGCGCTACGTTTTGTTTTGGACCAGACTTTCTGTGTGCTACTATTACTGTACTACAACAAGCAGCACCGCTCTCTCTCCAGTGTTAAGAATCTGGGCAGCAAGTTTTGGATAAGAAAAAAAAAAACTCGCCATCAGCTGCTTGCACTTCCAAAAGTACCACCGGACAACAAAATACAAGACAACTTCATTTCCTATTACATTACAGGTAATAACACAGTAGGTACTACAAGACAACTTCAGTCTCAAAAACAGTCCCAGTTTCTTTCTTGATTGATCAGAATGCTGCTGTGTGTGTTGTTCTAGCACGCTTATCCGAATACAGTTCTCGGTTACGGTACCCTCTTTAGGAGATTCACAGATGCCGGATCCATACATACAACAGCCGGTGCTTCCCTCACATCAGTAGCCTTTGAGCTGGCCACCCAGTCCGGCTAACGCTATCCATTTCTCCAACGCCGTCGCAGACGACACGAACGCCGACTTGGAGGATTCAGCGTCGAGCTTGTTCACTGAAAACCAGAGGATCAATATATGAAACCTGTCAGATTCACCCATACTGGCACAAAGCATGGATGGATGGATCGCTGGAAGATGAAAGGCCTTCTGCACATGTATACTACCTGATGTAAACAATGTGGCCAGTGAGCTGTTGAAGCTGTCAACCACGTTCGTCTCCTCTGGGCTCGAGCTGAACTGTTGTTATATTATATATATACACACGGATCGAAACAGATGAAAAGAATGTTGGTGTAGAAGAGAAGTAAGAATGGCTAGAGAGGAGAGGAAGAACCTTGGAGAAAGCTGCATTGATGTTCTGCACCCACTGGGCGTCTGAACTTTGGCCCAGCACGCTGCTCGCGGCTGGGAGATCATCTTTGTCAATGGCCTGCCCAACTTTGCTCAGCTTGTAGATGAGGTCCTGCAAATATCCTGTGGTTTTTGTAGATCAAACTACAACATTGTTACTGCTAGTGCAAATCTTTCAGAGATCTTCTTGTTTCATCGTAACTAAATAAAGGGAGAAAGAAAGAGAGCAGCAACTGCATGAGATAAACTGAGACTGACCGGTCTCGGCGCCAGAGGAGCTGATGACGCCTTGCTTCTGCAGCCGCTTCTTCCTGTCCTCCTTCACGCGCTCCAGCAGCTCGATGTCGTCGTCTTCCTCGAGGACAAGAGCCCGCGCAGGACGGTCGGCGGCGAGCGGGGAGAACGAGGCGGCGAGGGCGGCGAGCGCGCACGACGCGAGGCCGCGCCGCCGGCCGACGGCGGCCTCACGCCGGTGGTCCTGGCCACCGCCGCTGCTGCTGACGCCTCTGAACGACACGGCTCTCTTCTTGGTCTTCCCTGTTCCAACAGCAGGAGGAGGATGCTGCTGCACCGGCAACTCCTGCGCCGCCACAGCCTTGGACGCCGGGCCGCATCCGGCGAGCGCCCATGCCTCGGTGACAATGGACACCATCGTTTGATCGATCGGCACAGAGCTTCTCCTTGCCCCAGGATGCAGCAGAGCAAGAGGCAGGGGGGGAGAGAAGCAGGCTCTAGAGGCTGTGGACAAAAGCACCAAGGAAAAGGAAGAATGCAGCGATGGTCCAACGAAAGAGTCCCCCTTATCCTCACTATCTTGTTTCGGCCGTCACAGCCACAGAAAAGTTAGCTTGGTTAGCAAGCACTGAACACTGAACACTGAACAGCACCAGGCTCTCTTGGCACTTGGCAGGCACAGTGGCACAGCATAGTCTACCACCACCCATCCCATAACTTTCAATTTGTGAATTAATAACTGTCATACATACATACATACATAAACAATCTCCTTGCACATAGATAGCCTAGTAACTAACTCCATCAATAACATGAATATAATCACTTCCATGTGTACAACCTGTGTCTTAGGTGCGGATGAATTATGCACAAACACACTAGCCTTGTAATATGGCTAGGACGCACCTAAGGAAAAAGGCGAAACAAAAATGAGATAAAAAGAGAGCCAAACAAGAGGCAGGCGCATATATCACCAGAACCAGCTCCTGCGGCTGTCCACAGCCTTGACTGTTGTTGCTACGAGGGGCATATGGCCGTACATGGCAGCGAACGCGTTGAGACATCTTGATCTCTGCAAACTATGGCCCTTCAAACTGCTGATGCCGCTCGATCCAATCTCAAATATCCTTCCTGCGGTAATGTCAAGGACACGGATGTGACGAAGATACTCTTGAATGAAACCAATAACAGGTTGGATAGCATACAATACAACTGCTGAGCCAGAAATGCAAATTTTCTTTAGTTAGAGGGAGGGGACAGCAGTGCAATTTTCATAAAAAAAATGATCAATTTTTTTTTTAAAAAAAAAAATCATTGGATGTGCTATCTCAATACGGCTAGTTGTTCTGTTTCTATGTTGATGCCAAGCCAATCTTTTTTTTTTTTTTGACAGAGGATTATTCAATTGCTACACAAGGTTGCTGTCAATTCAAGTAACGGCCAAGCAGAAAAACACCAAGTTTCAGATAAGGTACAGTATGATCCTTACAGTAGAAGGTGGGAAGTTCAGGAAACTATGAGAGTGACAGTGGCTTCATCAATTGTTAAATTTCACTACAGCCAAGCAACAAACTCATGCGGTCAAGCAATATAAAAACTACATAGTCCTCCTAACTGTAAGTAAAATAGTATGAAAGATCATTTCCCCTCTGAATCTAAACGAAGGATAAGGTCCCTAGACCCTACAGTGGCTGATAAACTTTGTCACGGGCAGACCAAAAAAAAGACTAACACAAAACCATCTGACTATATTTTAACTAACGTCCATTAACTGAAACCCGCTCTCCAAACTTCTTGATGAAATTTCCCCATGCAAGAAGTAGACAAATTCAGCTAAATCGGCAGTTCTGCTGCTTTCAAAAATATATATATATACTTCTTGATGAAAAGGGTGCTTAGTGCTCACTGACCTTGCACCCATACCGGTGGAGCTCCAGTAGCATTTGCAACAAGAAAAGACATTGCAATATCCTCACAGTTCCTGCCAAGCGTTAGCGTGAAAGAGTAAGATTAATGGAGTGTTACACTACACATGTCAATCCCTGACAGCACCATAGGACCCAATAACATACCGAAGGCAATTTTCTAGAATGGTGAACCAGAGAGGTAGGAGTTGCACCTGTTCTCATTTACATATTTGCGAATGGACGGTAGCATTTGGTTGGTATACATATCCAAGTACTTCTTGTGGAAGAAACTCGCTTTGGAAAGAACTATACTGTATGTCCCTGTCCACCAAACTGACCACCAGCTTCCATATCGAAATTCCTCTTCACTGCCTCTCTGCAGAAGAAACAACTCCAATTAAGACTTGTTTTTTTTTACATATATCATTCATACGTCCATGCAGAACTTCAAACTTACTCCTATTCAATTTTGTGTTAAACCAAAAAATTTCAAATTTGAACATAGAATTTATACTTTTACTTCCCAATTCTGACAAAACAAATTTGTCGTGTTGGAATAGAAATCCAATACGACGTACTCGCTTTGAATGAATTAATTACACCAACCAATAATCGATTCATACCGGGTGGGCAAGCCAGTGCATCCGTGGCACGAAGCCGACCATGGCGGATGGCGCGCTCTGCCACACGGAGAAGGCGAAGCGCAGCGTGGAGCAAGGGACGATGAGGTCGTCGTCGACGGAGAAGACGGCGTCCGCCGCGAGCCCGCGGATGGGCCTGAACCTATTGTTGAGGCTGTCGGCGTCGTTGATCTCGAACCGCACGCCCGCGCCGGCGCCGCGCCGGGTGCCGTTGAGGCGGAGGACGCCCCGGCGCAGGGGCTCCGGCGGCGGCCGCGGCTCGCTCCACACCACGTGGACGGCGTCCACGCCCCCGCAGGCGGCGTAGTGCGCCACGGACCTCCGCAGCAGCGCCGGGCGCCTCCACGTGTTGATCACCACCGCGAAGCCGCCGCCGCCGCTGCGTGTGCGGGCGGGCGTTTGGAGATGAAACGGGAGGGAGAGCGCGGGTGAGTGGCGACTGAGTGGACTGGAGCGCAGCAGCAGCAGCATGGTATGGTAGCGGGCGGGAGGGGCGCGGTTGGCCGTGCTCGGGAACGGGATGCTTACCGTGGCGAGACGGCGGAGGAGGAGGGGTCGGCGGGGCCGAGGCGGTGATTCTGGAGCGTGAGCGCCAGCGCGAGCGTGGTGGCGGCGGCGGCGAGGGCGAGGAGGCAGAGGGCGAGGCATGCGGGCACGAATCTGGTGGCGGCGTGCGGGTGGCGACGGCCAGGGCCGGTGCCGGGGCCGTGCCTCCTGTCCGCCGCCGTCGCCGCCTGCAGCTGGAGCAGCAGCTTGGCCATCCGCGGCATGGGTGGGCACTGGCTGGTTCGAGGCGGCGAGCAGAGGCAGAGGCAGAGGCAGAGCAAGCAAGACGACAAGGCCCCACGGCGCAGCTACGGGCTCAGGTGTGACCGAGAGAGGCCGTGCGAGGGGCTTCTGAAAGCGGGGGAGGGAAGGGAGCAGGGAGGCAGCCGGCCGATGCGCTAGCTCCTTTTGAAATGCGGGAGGGAGGGGGAGGGAGACTGGAGAGAGGACAGAGGAGAAGTAGAAGAAGCTTCTTGGTGCGGTACGGCGGCTACCGGGCAGACAGCAGCAGTGCGAGTGCGATGGATGGCGGCGGCGGCGGTTGGGGGGTGGCCAGCCCCGGCCCGGTGGAGACTGGGAGCGACCGGTGTGGAGTGGAGGGAAGAAGGCTTTTGCAACGTTCAGGTTCAGATGCAGTGAAGAAGACCTGAAGAAGTGCACAGGTACCTTCCGAGTGTTGACAGGTACTGCTGATGTGCTGGTTAACTGTTGGTGGTTGAGGTGATTATCTTATGCCAAACTGTTCAGTCATCCTAAAACTTATCTTTGATCCTCAGATAAAAATTAACTAAGACCCTATTTAGGTTCTCAGTTAATAGTTCAGCTCGTGATGTGTCTTACCTATCACCTTTTCTCAACATGGCTGATAGTTGATCCCCGTTCCAAATTACAAGTTTAGCCCTTTTTTTAGATGGAGTATAACTTTTGCTATGTACCAAGATATACACAATATCTATCTATCTATCTATCTATATATATATATATATATATATATATATATATATATATATATATATATATATATAGTAAAAGTGATATGTGTAGAAAACATAAAACGTCTTGTAATTTAGAATAAAAAGAGAGTTATAGTTAACAGAGGAATCCAAACAAAACCTAATAATGATGAGCGTTTGGTCCCATGCAACTAATATTTAGCTGCTAAAAATTAGTTAAAATCCATCTTCTTAGCTAATAGTAGGTCAACCAAAGTCTTATTTATCATCCACCTAAAAATTGGTTATTAGTTGATTTCTTATAGCTTGGATGAATCAAATGGAAGCCTAATAAAGATTCCCTTGTCTTGTCTTGGCATTATTTACCTGTCTTTGTTTCTAAGTCATCATCATCATAGATACCTTCAGCCTGAACGAACTGTTAGTCAAGCTATGTTCTCTAAAAATGACATGTTTAGCTCTCCGTTTTAAATTGTAAGTTGTTTTAATTTTTTTAGATATATTACTTTTGATATATATTATTTTTGCTATATATCTAATTATATATTATATTTACGCACATATTAAAATTTATATATCTAAAAAAGGCACAACGACTTGGCTTAGAAAAAATATATGGCTATGGCTTCGTGCAAAAGAAAAGTCCTTACAATTGGACCGGAGTTAATTAAAGTGAAAAGCTTCTATTGCATCGCGTGCATGGCCCTTCCCAGAGTTGCGATAGATCAACTAAACAACTGCCAACCAAATTTTTTTAAAAAAATATGTCGTGACCACGGACGATATATATGTGTAGTCTTGAATGCAGGATGCAAGAGATCGATTCTTTTCAATAAAACCAATTATATTAGTTGCATTAGTGCAATATCAAAACTTAATAATTACTAGTTTACATTTGAAAAAGATGAATACTCCCTCCATACCTATATTAATTGACGTTTTAGAAAAGATTAGAGTCAAACATTGGGAATATAAATCATCAATAACTATTAAGTTTCTAAGTTTTCAAATATAAAAATTATATAAATAGATTTGTCTTGAAAAATACTTTCATAAAAGTATACGTATATCACTTTTCCATAAATATTTTTATAAAAATAAGAGGTCAAAGTTGTGTTTTGAAGACCGTGTCGCTGTCCTAAACGTCAACTAATATGGGTATAAAGGGAGTATGTTTTTATAAGGGTAGTTCCAACTCGAAATCTATAAAATAATTTCTATACTTGTAGACACTTACACATAAAAAAACCATATTCCTAATGAATGGTTTCTTCAAAATAAGTTTTTTCCAATCATGTATCATCCTCTCTTCTATCAACTGCTCCATCGGTCCTGTAATATAAGAGATCTGGAGTTCCACTGATTAAAGTTAAGTTAGTTTGATTGCATAAATCTCATAGCTGCACTCTTGTGGATGGATGGAGTATTTCTTCGCCTCTTTATATTTATTACCATGGCACATCATTATTTTACTTAGTTGATATCCTAATTAATGAACATAGAAAACCTCTAAATTTTGTGTTGGGACTAGCCTAACCACTTTCCCTTTGAATTAAAGAATGAGTGTTCTAGGTAATAACCGCAAATTAAACATGACCAAAGTTTTGCTGTACCGCCATAATTTTTGTGTCTCAATTTTTCCACAATGGTCACTGTCGGGACAGGAACGAAAAACCGTCTTGACGTGACGTCAGTATTGTTTTCGAAAAGAAAAAAAGAGAGATAGAAGTAATAACGCCACGGATGACAGTTCTAACTTTGCCAACATATTGGCAACACTAATTTAATACTACTCGAGTTTTCATAAAGTATATATACACACCCATTGTATATATGCAATCCCGTAATACAAAAGTATTTATGTTTGCAATGATTAGGATGTTGGACTTTATGGGTTTTTGCGACTGCTCGCATTTATGCGTGCAAATTTTTGGATAAAATTCAAAAAAAGTGCAAACACTAGAGTTTAAATCCTGATGGGTAGTATCCGACTGGATTGAGCTACCACTGGAACACAAGTCCATTCGTTTTTATGTTTTTTCTGCTAGGCTCTCTGCGTGCAATTTTTTTTATAAATAATAAAAAGGCCGTGTTTAAATAGTTGTTTGCTTCTTTTCTTCGTTCCTCATACAAAAAGAGCTAGCTTTATTTCAAGTTGATTTTATCTCTTACAAGTTAAATTTTTTTCTCAACCTCTTTCCATCATCTTATCGAATTAAGGATTAGCCGAGCAAATCCATGTGCATGCATATGGTAGGCAGAGAGAGATCTATACATCATGTGTTCGGCTTCTGGAAGTGATGGGGCCATGACTTCTGACTTCTAATCTCGGCCTGGAAAGAGCCCAGCACTTATTTGGTCTGTTAAGCCACACGGTCAAACTAATAATATTCCAATAGAAAAGGACAGGAATGGCTTAACAGTCCGTTCGTCCTAAAAGTACTGTGATTCTAGGTTTAGATCAAGTTATTTTTTTATATAAAAAAATAAATAAACTTATAAAAGAATGGTATCGACATTTACGTCTCTTGGTAGGCTTAGTATAAAAATAATATTTACCTGACCAGTCTAGTGACCATTATTTGGTACCATAATAAATATATTAATATTCTCAAATACGCAAGAGAATTATGTATCATTGTATTATAAGTGTAGAAGAGAGAGTTCATACAACATAACAATTTTTAGTTATTTTTTAAGTATCGTTCGTTTCGCAAATTATATGTAAACCGTATAATTAGTTATTTTTAGTCTATATTTAGTATTTTGTATGTGTCCAAATATCTAATGTAACAGGACGTAAAGTTTTTGGTTTGGCATAGCCTAAGTATACTACATACAATTTTTATGACTTTTCCATCGTCGGGACCGGACGACCGGTGAAAGGCTGTGTACCTTCTGAATGCTGACAGGTACTACTGTCCGTCAGTGATGAGGTGCTAAAATGTTTTTTTCATTACAACATGGTGCCAAAATATTAAATCTGCGATGGGTATGGATACCGTACTCCCTCTCCGTCTCTAAAAAAATAATAATTTTAAAATAATACCTCGTTTAGTATGTGAAATTTGACTAATTATAGATAAAAATATAATTATTTATAATAAAAATAAATACTATTAGACTAATCTAATTCTAAAATGTATTTTTATAATAAATTAATTTAGAGTCATAAATGTAATATTTTATATTAGAAGACTTGGTCAAACGTGAAACACTTAAATTAACACGCAACCTATAGGTGTAATACTGTCTTTTGAATTGAAGAATGAGTTATGTGGGTAATATGGAAAGGAAAGGACACCGCAAATTAAACGTGACCAAAGTTTGGAAAAAAATTGGGTGAGCGATGGGCGCACCGACGCGCGTGTGCACTCCCTGCTCGATGGACGCCATGTGGGCGTGGACTCTATCGTATGGCAGCTGCATAGGGCTCATTACAGGCTCTAATTAGCAGACGGCTCGGCTCGGAGCACATAGATTGGGATCGGCTCCTTCTCTCTCGCATCTGTACGAGACGACAGCCCCAACAGATCGGTTCCTGATTGTATCGAGCCGACTGTCACTTCTATGGATCAAGTTGCAGCCTCCATGGCATGCGTTGGAGGCCAAGAAGACATCACGACTCATGACCAGATGTCATCTTCTTCTCTGAACAAGAACCTGTCCAGTCTTACATAATTCATAGGTCACTGAAACTCTATAGCATATTCATACAGTTTACTATGATGGGAAGTTCTTGTCTCTTCTCTACGCAAGACACATGACTTGTCTTTTGCAGCTAGAGATCTTTAGCTGCCTCTAGCAGAAAAAATTATCTTGTCCACCATCATGTCTCGAGGTCAGGTACTTCCTTTGTCGGTTCTCAACTTCTCATTTTCTTTTGCGCAAGAGGATGGTGGTCTTACAGAGAACATCACCATATAAGATACAATGCAAGATGGTGCCTGTTCTTCTCATCGCAGCTTGCACCTTGAGACAACAATCCAAACAAATGTTTCAGCTTCGTCCAAACTCAGGGAAATCAGAAAATTAGAACAACCATACTTGTGCCCAGGTCTGGATTTTGACCTTGTTTCATTACATGTTTGCGGATCTTCATAACGGAGGCCAGAGATGCATCTCCGCCACCTGCTGCTCCAACGAGATGTGCCGCCGCCCCGAGGAGAAGCCGCGCTCATGCTTGAGCTGAGAAGACACGATGGAGCCTTGGTCTGTGTACGCGATGAGCCGAGGGGAGCCAGCGACGTCCGGCTCGTGTGCTGGCCCTTTGATTGGAAGCGGTGACACGCGGCGTCCATCGAACAGGGGAGCGTACACGCGCCTCGGTGCGCCCATCGCTCACCCAATTTTTTTCCCAAAAGTTTTGGTGTGCCACCGTAAATATGCGTCTCTGTTTTTTTCCACCATAAATAGAATAAGTTGATTTATCGTCATAAACTAATGGTTGAATGTCACATCAGATGTTACGTAGGGTGTTACATGAGGTGTTCGGATACTAAAGAAACAAATTACAGAATCCGTTCGTAAATCGCGAGACGAATTTTTTAATTCTAATTAATTCATCATTAGCACATGTGTTACTGTAGCACTTTAGTGTCAAATCATAGACTAATTAGACATAAAAGATTCGTCTCGCAAATTACATTTAAACTATATAATTAGTTATTTTTTTATTTTATATTTAGTATTATATATATATATGTGTCAAAGATTTGATGTGACAAGACATAAAGTTTTTTGTTTGACATGTTTTTCGTATCCTCGGGACCGGACGACCGGTGAAAGACAGTGTACCTTCTGAATGCTGACACGCACTACTGTCTGATGAGGTGCCAAAATGTTTTTTTCTCTTTTACAACATGGTGCCAAAATGTTGAATCTCCGATGGGTACGGATATCGTACTCCCTCCATCTCTAAAAAAAAATTAAAATAATACCATATTTTAATATGTTAAATTTGACTAATTATAGATAAAAAAATATAATTATTTATAATAAAAATAAATACAATTAAATTAATCTAATTACGAAATGTATTTTTATAATAAATTAATTTAAAGTTATAAACATAATACTTTATACTAGAAAATTTGGTCAAACATAAGACACTTAAATTAACACGTAACCTATAGGCGTAATACTGTCTTTTGAAATGAAGAACGAGTTATGTGGGCAAGGACACCGCAAATTAAACATGACCAAAGTTTTGGTGTGCCACCATAAATTTGTGTCTCTGTCACTCTGTGTTTTTCCACAATGGTCACTCTCGGGAGAGGAATAAAACCCGTCTTGATGTCAGTCTTGTTTTTTCACGATAATCACTAGGTAGTGCGTTGCTTGGACCTTGGAGTATACAGTAGGTTTGTCATATTTTTTTTTTCTAACTTTGACGCTGGGTCTCTCAAAGTTCGTACTATATTTGACAACATATATTTGAACTTATCAGTCCTATTTATCAAAGTTCATCAAAGTATGTCTGGTCCTAGTCATGGGCACGGCAGGCAGTCTTGACTGCCTTCTGCTTCTACTAGACACGTACTCCCTCCGTCACCGTCACTTTTTGTTGATCGTCTAGAAATCGTGTCTGTGAGGAAAATACGGATTTCTAGAGACAGATATTTAGAGACGGAGGGAGTACGGGATAACGGGAGCACCTCATCTCATTGTCAGTCTCATCAGCTACTGACTTTCCAGATTGTCCGGACAAACTTGTTGAGCCTTTGTAAAATTGTAAGCCGAACACATTTTTCAGGTGTGTTCCATCATCAGGAATTCAGGATTAAGGACCAGTCAAGAAAAAAGGGCTTTGTTTGTAGCATCATACAAATTTCTTCCGAATGTTTGGCATGTACTGCCATCGGTGATGAGGTTTCATCTTATTTATTTATGGCCAAATGTTGAATCTCTGAACGGGATGTTGGACTTTATTAATTAGTCGTGCTATCCGTGAATCTCCGTCTCCGGTGAGGGGATCCGGTAATTTTTTCACTGATGGGCGTTGCTGCAGAAGTAATTTCAGAGAACAAGTTTCTTCCGGCCTGTGTTTTGTGTCTGGTTTTTTTCTTAGACTAGATGCTAATTAAGTACTCTCTCCGTAAAAAAATATATATATATATATATATAATTCTCACATCATGATGAGTCGAATATCGTAAACTTTGACTAAAATTATATGAAAAAAATACTAACACTAATGAGACAAAATAAATACTATTAATTTAGTTGTAAAATATATTTACATAATAAATTTATTTTAAGATATAAATGCTAATACTATTTATTGTAAACTTGATCAAAATTAAAATAGTTTAACATGCACGCTTCTCATAGTTACATTCTTTTGTAGACGGAGGAAGTACTTCTCTCTTCTAAATTATAGGGCGTTTAGTTTTTTTATATGTATTTAAATATACATTATGTTGCGTATATAGCTATAACAATGTATCTATATAATTTACAACGGGGGAGTAGTACTGTAAATTGAATTCTCAAATACAGAACCACATGGTTTTTTTTCTTTCTGACTGACTGAGTAGCGTGCGGTTCACTAGCTGTGGAAGTAACTAATAATGCTGAAAACGGCACCGGCCTTGACGGGATGCAGCAGGTTTGGGTCTTTTCTTTCTTTTCTTTTCACGACCATCATTGTCGACGGTGGAAAAATCATAGTCGGCTTTTGAGGACGGTTAACTGTCCCTCAAAATCGGTTTTCATTCAGCTCATCTCTTAAAAATGTCTTACTTTTATTAGGATCAATGAATGGCATAGTAGTGGTGGTTTCGAAAACCATCACTGAAGAATTGACTTGGACTTTCTGTAAAAGACATCTATCTATATACGGAGTAGTATGTGGTAGTGATTGCTACGTCATTGTTGGTCCGATGGGAGGACGAAGAAATTAAAGGGCAATGCAACCCCCGTACGTCTAGCATGCATTGTTCTCCAGAACTGCTGCCATCTCCTCGTCGCTCAGTGGTGACTCGCGGATCAACCGCTATCACTCGTTGGCACTTGGCAGTTGCCTTGTTTTGTTTGTCCAGAACACCAGCACATGGTTGCCATTCTTATCGCTTCCCAATGATCTGCGTCCTTCATTCACAGTTTTTGCTCTTTTATTTATCCTCTACTCTACTGGAAGAGCCTATTTTTCTTTTTTTCCCTCTAGTTATTACCCCTTTTCCTTCTCAAACAACGCGTTTGATTTCATTCCTTATATCATCCAACGCAATCGAACCACTACTCACTCCGTTTGGGGGAATTCTTTTCGTTAACAAAAAACGTGTTCGGCTTCTGGAAATGATGGGCCATCGTGGGGAAGAAAGCAGAGTTGCACACGACTTCTGACTTCTCATCTGGCGTAGTAGGCGTAGTCGTCAGTCAGCTGCTGCCGGTTCCCAGTCCCAGATGGAGGAGAAATTGTTTAGGCCTGAGGCAATGAAAGACTCCAGTACTTTGGGTTTAGTAGGTGGAAGGTGTATGTAGGCGTGTTGACTGAAGATTGAAGGGAGGCAACTGTCGTGGGTCCTGTAGACAGCTTGGTCTAGAATGACTTAACAGTCCGTTCATCCCTCTTTTTTTTTTTTTTTTTTTTTTTGAGACGAAAGAAGAATTATATTAAAATATAGCTGGGTACATCATCACATTATAAGTATTGTGGAAAAAACATATATCCAGAAACTGATTTTCATCTATATTGCACCCACACTGTGAATAGCTCAAACTCTCAAATCCAAACCTATTTGACGCTTCATATGGATGACCGCACAGGCAAATACTCGGCAACAATTGTTTTAGGCCAGACAATAGATGTCCAACGGACGGCCAACATTCCTGCAGGTGGAGTTGAGAAACTTCTTCTTTCTCGTGTCTTCCTTCTTCTTCTTCTTTCTGCCACCGAAGAGTGAAGAAGACTGATCTGAAACTTATTCTCCCTAGTCCTTCATTGTGGTCAGATCTAACCACAACAAAACAGAGAAAAGACCGGAGAAAATTATTTCATGACGACGACATCATCTCCGCCTTGATGCCGTCATCCGGAAACAAAAATCTTCATGTCATCATGCTGGTGAAGATGCTGACGCCGAAGTTGTCGTCCTCATCTTCAACGAAGCCGCCATGGAGAAGACAATTTCATCCTTCCCCTGCTCCGTCGCCGAAGAGGAGAAGAAGGAAATAAATCTCCAATACCACAATACTTGTAAAAGAGAAGTAGTGCAGTTCTAGGTTTACATCGAGTTATTTTTTTTAAAAAAAATAACTAAATTTTTAAGAATAACATCGATATTAATTTATGCCTTTCGCATCGTGTTTCTTCTGAATGCTGACAGGTACTGTTGCCGTCGGTGATGAGGTAATACGACTACTACTGCGGGCGTACCGTGCTTTGAACGGGATCTTGGACTTTCTTAGATTTAGAGCTAGATTTGTACTAATGATACACTGCAGAAGTAACTTCAGGGAACAGGTCTCTTCCTGTTTCTGTGGCCATCAGACTTTTACTTTTCCACGAAGGCTGTTTTTTTTTTGTTCCACTACCCAGAGTAATCTAGTACTAGTGTAGATTGGAGATACATATTGAGTTAGTATAGGAAAAGTTAGGATTAAGTTTGAGATATCACATTATTAGGCCAATCTCAATGGAGGTTTCATTTAAGTTTCATTTGCATTAAATGTGCTGCCACATAAGCACTTTTGATGACATGACATTGTATTTAAGAAGGGAGAGAAGAAATGAGTTTCATCTGGCACGAATACCAACTCTCTATGAGTCATAGAATTTAATGCTTATGAAACTTTAGAATGAAACTCTCACTCTCAATGGAGAGTTTAATTCGAGTTTCATTTTGTTTCATATGACATGACAGTCTTGGAAACAACAAAATAAAACTCACCATTGGGATTGGACTTAGGCCAGTCTCAAAGGGCATTTCATAAGAGTGTCATGCACAATAAATAGGGTGCCACATCAGCCAAAAGGAATCTTTGCATGAAATAGGGAGGAGAGAGAGGGTAAACGTTTCATGGGGATGGGCACAGTTTCCAAAAGGTTGGAAACCGCATGAAACCTCCACTGAGCCGACCGATTCGTTTCAGCCGCTTGTCTTCTTCCACGCTGAGCGAGTAGACTAGTAGAGCTCGACGACCGCCGGTCACGAGCGCGGCGCGAGACCGCTCCATCGGCCACGGGCGTGAGCTGAGGCTGCCTCTGCCACCGCGTCCGCCGACCATGGGTGCAGGCGAGGCCACCTTCGCCGTCCGCGAGCGCGGAGACGACCACCTTCGTTGGCCACAGGCGTGGACGAGGTTGTCTCCGTCGTCCGAACGTCCGCCGGCCACGGGCGCAGACGAGGCCACCTTCTCACCGACCGCGAGCGCGGGGACGGCCGCCTTCGCTGGCCATGGGCACGAGCGAGGTTGTCTCCGCCGTCCGCCGGCCACGGGCGCGAGCGAGGCCACCTTCGCCGGTAGGGCAAGGCAGCCTCCGGGCGCAGGCACGTGCGAGGCTACCTGCGCCATCCACGAATCCGGCAAGGCCACCTCCACCGGCTGTGAGTCCGTCGGCCATGGGCAAAGCCTGGTGTTGGATGGCTCTGGTGCAGTGCTCGTTGCGATCATTTTGTGCCATCGTCAGATCAGACACAAAGGCTTTTATCTTCTTGTCCATCGGTGAGACTCATGAAACAATGCGATGGAACTGCCACTGAGAAAGAGACCTGTTTCAGGTTTAGTTTCACAACGTTGGAAACTGGGAGGTGAAACTACCCGTTGAGACTGGTCTTAGGAATCATTTACAGCTCGAACTCTGATATTATTCCTAAATTACAATTAAGATACAGGCCCAATGAGCCCAATTCAATTGTCAACGCAAACAACTGCAAACCACACTTAAGATAGTCCCCTTTTGTACGGAATCATGCAAATTGAAGCTGACATAGGTATAGGTTCACAGTTAAATAGAATAAGATAACATTTCATATCTGCCAATCTCTGAAAGGAATCGTAAATATCCTCTAGGAAATTAAGTAAACACGCGGCCGTAATTAAGTGCCCCGGTTCAGGTGTTCCAACATGTTATCATGCAAATCACTAGTAGTACGTGGTGCATTGGCTTGGTTTGGAATCATTAAACATTGAAGGCTATCCATATAGTAAATTAAGATCCATGAGAGAAATTGTATCTTTGAAGAAATAAATTAATATCAGTTTATTAATAGTGATCTAGTTACAAATTAATTAGTGAGTCATCAGTCATCACATGTATATAGCTGTCGATCAGATATGCTAGCTCTATAGTTCATGTTGTGGCTTTGTTAGCAGCGGCACATGAAAGTTGGTGTGATTATAAGAATAATAGCATCCACATGCATGAGAGAGATTCAATCACTAATTAGTTATATTGATCCATATTATGTAGCTGTCACACATGCTTGCTCGATCTATTTTTCATGTGGCTTTAATTCGCTCGTAGCTGTCCCCAGGACGAGGAATAAGCTCTGCACAACAGCACCGACCCCTTAAGGTCTGTTTAGATGTACCAATTAAAATTTAGCTAGCTAAACTTTCAATGTTGGTTGGAATAGCTAAATCTAGATAAACTTTAGTTGAGTTGTTTGGATGTCTAGCAACTAAATCTAGCCAGGTAAAGTTTAGCTGGTGCATCCAAACATGACCTTAATGCAGTTAAGAATAACGGTCTCAAACCACGAGGTAATCATATGGTAAGCTACAATTAAATTGTGTATGATATAACATGATGTATATTATTATATGGTAAGCTACAATTAAACTGTGTATGATATAACATGATGTATATTATTGTATGATATAACTAAATTTTAGTTAGTCCAAACAGACCCTTAATCTCACAGCCAGTTAACAAGAATCTACAGTACACTTCTTTTGGTCCATCTCACAAGTACTAGTCGTCCGCAACAATGAGGGAAATCGAGCTGTTGACACTCAAAAAGGTCCCGGACATATAATGGACTATTCCATCATGTTTCTGTCATCAAGATGACCAGAAAAGCACACTTAAATCATCACGTTTGGAGCCCAGGTGAAGAAAATAGTTTTTTGGGTGCTGAATCAGTCAGAGTCGACTTAGCCGGGTCCCTAAACCGGCTAAGTCGGTTTTTCCAACTTTCTCAAATGCAAGAATGGACTTCACCATTGTGTTCCTCTCGTCGAGCTGATCAAAAAACATATATGGTTTGTCTCGTTTGATGTCCGGATGATTTAATTATGAATTTCAGAAGATTGTTGCCTGATTTTCCTGTTGCCAAGTCGGCTTAGCCGGGTCAGGGACCCGACTAAGCCGACTTCCCCCTGTTTGGAGCTCAAAAATAATGTCTCGGCCCGCTCCATTCACCCCAAGGTGTCTTACGGTGGATCATAGGTATCATCAACAAGTTATGCACATCATATATGTGTTGGTGGCCACAAGGGACGACGAAACGTTGAGAAAGCATGAAGAAAACGACAATGTGTTTTCTGAGCCACCAAAAACCGACTTAGTCGGGTCCCTGAGCCGACTAAGTCGGGTTCAACCGACTTAGTCGGGTCCCAGAGTAGACTAAGCCGGATCTCCCCCAGGCTGCTGTGCCGAGCCCGCACAAACCGACTTAGTCGGATCCTGAGCCGACTAAGTCGGTTTTTGCCTGTTTCCGAACCGTTTTGGTTTCAAAATCGGTTTTTGGTATGTTTTTGACGTGGGAAACTTGGAGAACGTGTTTTGGAGTTGTTTTCTACTGGGATAAGACCACCCCCTCTATATAAACGAGAGGATCACGACCGATTGAGATGTCATCTATCCAATCGTCAAAACACATCTATTTACTTTTATCTCCTATCCCAAGCTCTTCCAACCCCCCTTGCTGTTCAGCGCATCTCTCGACGAGATTCGTTGGCGTTCTAGGTGGTCTTGCCGACCCTAGAACACCCCCACCGTGCGTCTCCCTGACGGGTCTTTCCGGGAGGCGTTCGTGGGTTTATCGGGCGAAGAACGAGCATCTAATCGGCCTCGTCGATCTGCTGGTCGGCTTCGCCGTTAGGATCTCCCTCCGTGCTAGGCCGTGTGCGGTCTCCGGGCGATCTAGCCCCTATCAGTGTGTGACCCGAATCGGCGTCAACACGAGCAAAAAGAGGCCATCAGATATCCACAACCAAATTTACCGATAGCAGACATTGACACTTTGACACAAGTACTTGCAATCCGGAGACTAATTTGCTGCTTCATACAGGTTCCGGCTCAAAACTGCAATAGGGAATCAAGCAATAATCAGACATAGATCACCCACACGCTTCACTCATGCGCAAAGCTCTCGCTACTGTTGGTTCTTGGCGTCAGTGAGAAATCAGATATATGGCTCTGGCTGCTAAAGCTACAATACAAGAATGTGAAGGTGATCGAGCAAGCAGGTCCTAAGTGATCTCGTCGAGTAATTTTTAACTTATATTTTAGCGGAGAAACACATATAGATATCTTCAATATTAGTTTTGATACATTAAGTGATCTTCAATGTTATCTAATTCTCTCATTATCCAGTTATTACATTTTGTTTGGTGTCCGTTTGAACATCAAACTTTTGGTGAGAATTGCGACAGGAACACAAAAGAGATCACTTTTTTTTTTGATACGCCAGAGATGTGACTGGAACCAAACAAATATGCCAAAATATATAGTGAAGAGTTGCACGTGGACAGCCGTAGCAATCATGTTCTTAGTGTTATGTAGGCCATAAAACCGCATATAACTCATGCTAAGGTCTGTTTGACATGGTTATATTCAGCTTTATTTAGCTTTAACTTTTTGCTAAAATACATGGAAGAGCTGGAGCTAACGAGCCAAAAAAAAAAGAGAATGTGGCTTTACTCACATCTAATTTTATTTTGAAGAAGATAGCTAAAAACCAACACTAAAATGGGCACTAAAATTGGCCTTAACCTAAATCAATTATGTAGGAGTATTGTTTAATGGGCAGGCTATTGAATTTTACTTTTAACCAAGAAAAGCTTAGGCTTAGGCTTATACAGTCTCAAGTGTAATGCTTTATTTTTGGAACTCAGTGTAATTCTTATTTGGCAGCCTAGTAAAGTTTACCTTTTTATGCCAAAAAGGCCTGTTTTTTCTCTTGGACGTTTCCTTCTAGAACATCTCTGGCCCTGGTCCTGCCGTCCTCCGATAGCGGCCGGGACTCGAGGAGGCGACTGCTAATCGGTGATCGGGCGGGGAAGGCGTGAGCCACAGTCGCCTGAGGCATCAGGCGTTACGGCGGACCCCGATTCCGGCGCAGACACCGGAGCGCAAGGGCCGGGGGCGGACGCCGGACGCGCGTCTCGCGTGGAGGACTGGGTGTGCGGCATTGCGGCCGCCCTACCGCCGCCGCACAACCACCCTCCCTCTCTCTCTCTCTGCTGCCGCCGAATCCGTGGGTAATTGGACCCTCTCTCCCCGTCTGGCTATTTTTTAAAATGTGTTTTCACTGCATTCAGCTTGTCGTGGGATTTTGTTCTAGGGGTGCCTTGCTAATCCACTGCAGCGTTGTTCAGCACTTGTGGGTACACGATTAAGAAACGGATACTGCTTGTTTTATTTTTTCTAAAAATTTTGTGGTTCAACTGAAACCCTGGATGCTACAGTACATGCATGTCTGCAGTCGGGTTGTGGTTTGGGTGGGTGTGTTGATCAGTCTCGCGGGTATGGTTTGAATTTTTGCTACGTATTGCTGATTTTATATTTTTTGTTTATCGAATGGTCCTTTGTACTGGCCTGTCAATAAAAATCTGATCATGATTTATTCTTGTTTTTTGGTTGATGCGCTCAGCTGCACTTGATCATTCGATGATGAAGGTGATACATTGGCACTAATCCGGTGGGCAGGACGAGTGTTGGACAGGCAGCACATCTGTCCAAGCAGATGTCACGGCAGCCAGTTGAGATGAACTTTGGCGGCAGCAGGGGGCTGCAGCAGCACCAACGGCCACGAGTTGCTTCACGCCACACTGGCATGGATCCTCTGTTCTTAAGAATGCGCAATGAGATGCGCCACAAGATGTAAGCTTTACCTCTTGCTGAATCCCAAGTTCCCAGCTAGCTCTGGGTAGTAATTTATGCTGAGCTGTTGAAAGGTGTATCACACTAACTGAAGAACTGATGCTAATTGAAAGGTTTTATGTTTAACTGGAAGATTAAATTATGATGCTTCTTGATGCCATATTATCATTGGCAGATTTGATTGTCTTAGAAAGGGGACGAAACCTGCTGAGAGCCAGAGCCTTGAGAAACTTGCGAAGATGTTAGAGGAAGAATTGTACAGACTTTACTCAAAGGTAAAATTTCTGTATTTCATTTTTATTCTTAGCAGCTCTAAGTATACTGTATCCATGCTTTTGTTGTTGTGCGCTTCTTTCCTCGTTCTTTACGAAAAAAATATTTCCTATGAGCAGGCTGACTACCATGTAATGCTGAAAGAACAAATCGAGCCACGCTTGCAAGTTGTTGTTAGGTCCCTCTCTAGCCAAGGTCATCAGCGTCAAGAAATGTCGCGTCACACACCAAGTTCCTCCACCTACATCACAATGGTTCCAACACCTGGTATGGCTTAGAGTGAGTGCGAATTGAGAAAACAGGGCGTAGCTCAATGACTGTTATAACTACCTCTAGCTGGCTTACTTTTCCGGATGTTCTCCCTCTTCTTATTGGTTATTTCATATGCAGCTACTCACTATATTTCTGTTTCAGGATCCCTATCCAACGGCTACCAGGATCCATCCATCAACATACCACAAAATTCCACCGCTAATAGTGACTCATCAGCGATGTGTCCAGTGTTTATTCAACAGCAGGTAGATCTTATGGTACAGGCTCCAGGATTTAGCCATCATCAGATTTTACCTGCCAATCCTGTTGGCCCTAGTGGAGCTGGATGCCTCAATGGGGAGTGGAATGCCATGCCTCTAGGGCAGGAGCAGCAGCCGGTGCCATTTTCAAGAAACCAAAGTAACTATCCGCTGCAACATCTTGGTACCCATGGCTCTGGAGTGCATTCAAGAATCCTGGAGAATTTCTCATCATATGGTTCGTCGGATGCACAAATCAATGGTGCTATGGGCTCCAATATGCAGCTATCAAACAGAGCAGCACAGAAAGAATTTACGAATTTATCGTCTTATTATGGCAGTTTGCCTGAGAAATCACTGCAAAGAGAATTCAGTTGTCATCCTCCACAGGGAACACAAAGTATGTGTGCTATGTTTTTTTTCCATGTGCAATATCTCGCTTATGCTATTTTATTCATTTGTGCCATTATAACCTAGATAGGTTGGTAGTGGCAGTACTACTTTTTGGCAGCAAGTCCTGCAGATGCACATGCTTTGAGTTTTGTTCTTGATCTAAATTTTTTCCATGTCACTGAAAAGGAATACATGTCGAAAATGTAGAGGAGATATTTCTTTCGAGTGTTTCCTTTATTTAGGGAGAAAAATAAAAATAAAAATCCAAATTCTGCAAATCATACTACCTGCTCGGAGCTGTGTTTGAAGGGGATGACGTGCCATGATTTTTTCTGTGGAAACTTGATATACTTCAATAGATTAACCATTGATAATCTTCCTTCAGCAAAAACCCACATGTTTTGACAAATTCAGTAGGAAAATACGTGTATTGCGTAAAATGGTATGCTATTTTTTTGTGAAATTAACAATAAATGTCAATAGAGGTCCAAATCACTAGTATGATCTGGATGTGAGATAGTATTCATAACAGTACTTGATTTGTTGTAGGCCTTTTGACATATATTCCTGTCTTTTTTTGAGGAGAAATACAATAGGGGAGGCGCCCTACTATAAGTGACTTTTATTAGAAATGTGGAACTTATAATTGACTTTTAATTTCTATCTGGTCTGCGCTAGACTCGTCTTGTTTATGGAAAATCTTTGAGATACTGCTGCACATTTTGATATAATTTTATGCGTTCCACATGGGTTACCCTGTTACGTTTTATTATCAAGTTAGCAAACTTATGCTCATTGTAGACATTTGGCGTTGCAAAGCAATTAAATGTACTATTTTCTTTTCCAGCATCAGTGGGCGTTTCTAGAAATTGTTATGGTGTCATTTCTTCAACCTTAACGCCTACAGGTAATCAGAACATGAATGCTGCAAATATGTTGTCCACTTCAAGAACGAAATCTGGATTGATCACAAGCCAGACAACCAATCAAACTCTTGAACCAAAACCTCTTATAAAATCTGAGGCATTGGATCAAACAGAAAAGGTGAACTTTAGGGAATTACAGTTGCCTTGCAAACAAATATTTCAGGACCAACATTATTTTGAGCCATATCATCCTTGCTCCCGGTTTGTGAGGGAATTGAAGCTTGGTTCTGGTCGTGATGAGCAATTACCAAGTCAAGGAGTTTTACCATATAATGAGCCAATGTATTCAAAAGCAAATGATGATAGTGACAAAGGAGACCATACCAGTCAACAATTTGTCCCTCATAATATTCCCATTCGGCTTGAGTCATATTCTCGGCAGTTATTCTCTCCACATGCGCAAAATACTAAACTGATGAATAATAACATATTGCAGAGAGAAATGTCACAAGATGCAGCAGAACAACATGTTTCATCTAATTGGCACTTTCCTGGTTGTGCTATGACTCCAGATCATAAACAGTCAAAGACAACAAGAGTATACTGCTTTTTCATTCATGCAAATTTTTGTCCCAGTCCTATAGGTACATGTAAATTACAAAGCTGTGCTCGTGCACGGGAGATATTAAAGCATTCTAATGACTGCCAAAGAATAGATTGCCACTATAGTTACTGCAGGCAATCAAAGGAGGCTATTTATCACTACAATAGTTGTGTTAATAAGCATTGTCCTATTTGTAGCAAAGCGAATGAAAGTCTGAGCCGCTATTGTGATCAAACAAACAAGAGGGATGCAATTGAAAGAAATGTCAATGGGGTACATGGTGACACAATAGACATCAAACTGGTGACAGCTGAAACCTTTGAAGATCAACCACCTGTATCAAAGCGTTTAAGGTTGCAACCCATGCCTCCCAATGTATCTGATAGTGCTTATATCTCTTTTCCTCAAGCATGCCCAGATTTTGTGTCACAGCAAGCTCAACCTAAGCATCTTGGACAGGATAAAAGGATATATCCAAAACAAGAGGTAAACATTGAGACTGATATGCAACCACCGCCAGAGCTTGAGATAACTAGATCTGGTACTGTTCAGAAAATTGATGCGGTGAAAAGTTATGCAATCCCTGGTGTTCCAAATCAGTTAGATCCACATGTTGAGCAACAAAATTGTTTGCCAAACAAAGATACAAATGAAGGTGTTATTGATATTAAGATGAATGCTAATGGATCTACGGATGTCTTGCTGTCCAAGACAGGGAAAACAAAGAGAAAAGGTATTTCACTCTTGGAGTCGCTCACTCTAGAGCAAATATATGAGCACGTCCATAGTACAATACAATGGGTTGGTCAGGTATGATTCTTGACTAGAAAAAAAAGATATCTTGCATACCCTATTATTTTTAGTTAATGAACAGAGTTCTCTATTGCTTGCATGACCATTAGACCATGTGATGTCTACCATTTTTTTTAAAAAGAAAAACATTTCCAGAAAATTTCCTCTCCTAAGGCATAAATAGCTTCTTTTGATTAGATAGTTGGAGTTGTCATATTCAAATATTGAAACAGTAAGTAGTCAGATATACTATATCCTGGGATCTCCTGCTGCCTAGCAAAATTAGAAGCACTTTAGCTGTTTTGACATCATGGGTCAGGTATTTTGGGATAGAGCTGGACTTGCAATAGCATTAGCAAAACGAAAACCTTTGCATGTTGAATGAGAGCATATAATAAACTTGTATTTCTTGCAATTAGCCCTAGATGTTGATAAGAAATGCCCGTGTGCAATATCTTGAATTTGAATTTGAATCCAGAAAGCTTAGGTTGGTCATATGTTCTTCCCCCTGTTTTTTCGAGATTTGTTGTTTTTTTCCTAATTAGCATGTTTATATTACCTTATTAGTACCCTGGCCACTGCCAAACGTTTGTAACTCGATCCATTGGCAGTTGCCATTGGAATTTCTAAAACCTATAAACATACTTGTTTTTTAAGAAATATTTTGGTTGGATTGGATTCATGTTTTACTGTTGTCATGTGGATATAATTTAAGCTTTTGCAAGAGTAAATGTTTGTCACTATGAAGTATGAACTATTGCAATAATAATTTCTTCTTATGACAGAGTAAGGCTAAAGCTGAAAAGAATCAATTACTAGGACATTCGGAAAATGTGAACTCATGCCAGCTTTGCAAAGTAGAAAAGCTCTTTTTTGAGGCTCCACCTAAATATTGTTCTCCCTGTGGTGCTCGGATAAAAAAGAATGCACCATATTATAGTGTTATTATCACTGAAAGTGGCCCCTACTACTTTTGCCTACCATGTTACAATGAGTCTCGCAGTGACTCAATTTTGGTGGACGGTATTCAACTTCTCAAGTCAAAACTTGAGAAGAAGAGAAACAATGACGAGTTTGAAGAAGAAGCAGTAAGCATTTCAGTTTCCCTTTTCCCGGCTTTATCCTCATAGTTATGCATCTTTTTCTGCACACTAATTTAACCTAATCAATTGATTCCATACTGAAAGGGGTATAGGAATGAAATAGACATGACTATCCTAATTTCTTTGGGAGACTGCCTGGTTCTAAAAGTAGGTGTTTCCTGACATTTCGATTTAAAAAAGGTTCTGAACCAACTTGGGAACCGGATCTGAGTTCTGACATTTCAATACATCTGAGTTTTGAACATATGGCACTGATGAAGGCTTCCCGTTTGCAACCTTTAGAGTCAGAGGTGTTCTCTAAAGGTTACTCGTTTACACCCTTAGACGAAGCATATATACAGTACACACTAAAGCATCACTCTCAAGGAGTGGAAAGAATGAACCTGTACGTGACAGCAAAAAGGATCACGATTTGTTACACAGTAGCGATCTGCACAACAAAAAGGCTAGAACGAACCTTTGGGCCGCTCATATTGGCCTACCAGGTGTGACTTCGGTGGAGATCCGGGAAAAAAAAAACGACTTTGGTGGAGTTGCCGTTGGGGTCGGATTGCAGCGGACGGACGGCTGAGATGTGCTGACTGCAGAGCGCCCCGTCCACGTAGGATGATCAACGAACTGGACACGTGGACCCGGCACGACCACGTCGCCGCGCCGCGCCACCCGCCACCGCGCGGCCACGCCTCCGCCCTCCCCTCCTCCTGTCCCGCGCGCCCCCTTTATCCACTTCGGAAGTCGCCACGACTTCCTGACGGCGACGCCCCCGCGTGCGTCGCCGTGGCGTGCGTGCCCGCCCACCCGGCTGGCCGCCTCGTCTCGCTGCGCCGGGGGCCCCGCCGACGGCTGGCTTGCCCGTCCCGCGCAGCAACCGCAGCCACAACTGGAGCCCCCGCACGGCAGCCACTCAGACGGCCGGCTTTATCAGCCGCGGCAGCGACATTCACCGCGCCGGATTCCGCCACAAAATCAGCCATCCACCGCGAGAGCATGGCGGCCATGGTGGCGGCGCGGGCGTCCGCCCCCGGCGGGGCGGCCGTGAGCACTATCGCCGCGTTCCACAGCCACGCGTCCCCTTCACGCGCGCTCCCGCTCGCCTCCTCCTCCTCCATCGCCGGCGCCAGGCGGTACCACCACGCCTCCGCGTGCTGCTTCGCCACCAAGCCCACGGCGCCGGCCGCCGCCGAGCTCGTCGACCAGGAACCCGCCACGGCCACGCAGGAGGCCGCCATGCCGCGCCGGAAACGCCGGTCTCGGAAGGCGAAGAGTTCCGCCACTGCAGCTAAGGAGGAGGACGGGACGGGCGACGAGACGGTGACGGTGGCGGCGGCGGCGGAGGACGAGGCGAAAAGGAAGAAGAAGGAGGCGCCCGGCGCCGAGGAGAGCGCCCGGGCATTGGTGGCCGGCCTCGACGACGTGATCGTCAACCCCGTCGGTCTGGGCCGGCGGTCGCGGCAGGTGTTCGACGAGGTGTGGCGCAAGTTCTCGCGGCTGGGCCAGATTTCGAGCGCCTCCTCCACCGCGCTGGCGGAGGAGGAGCAGGCCGTGCTTATCCGTGGAGGACCCATGTGTGAGTTCACCGTCCCGGGGGCGCAGGACACCACTGTTCTCGTCGTCGGCGCCACCAGCCGCATCGGCCGCATTGTCGTGCGCAAGCTCATGCTCCGCGGATACAATGTCAAGGTCAGCTGTCAGCATGTCCTGGTTCAAATGTTTATTGATTTGACTGAAGTGGCAACTGCTTTCGTTTTTTGAGTTAGAATCGACATCGGCCTTACTTTACTGCATAATCTCTTGCCTATTACTCCGTTTTTTTTTAAAAAAAAGAGAGTCGTTGTAGGAGGTATGCTGTCAAACTTTCTCAACTTTGACTATTTTTGTAGAAATTGTGTGTAATATTTGTATCTCTAAATAAGTTTATTATAAAAGTATATTCAAAGATCTCTTTAATAATACTAATTATATACCATAAATATTAAAATTTTGTTATATATATTTGGTCAAAGTTGAAGACTGTTGACTTTTTGAAAAACGAGAATGACTCTTTTTTTTTAGAGACGGAGGGAGTAGACAGTAGGGAGGCAAACATGTCTATCTAGATTCTTCTTAGCATCTACAATTCTGAATTCTGATACTGCTGATGTGTTCAAACTGTAAGTGTGAGTCTAATCTAGCTGGCTTAACCCACTTGCTCATTCAGTAATAACTTTTATGTTACATTCTAAAATTCTAGAGTTTGGGATCTAAAATGAATAGAGTGATTTATCTATCCATCATAATATATAGACAAACTAACACTAGAAATTACCTATAGTGAACAATGCACATTTTCTTATGGTGAAATGCAAGACAGTTTATACTTAAAGTGCTCTTCTCTTTGTTGTTTTGGATAAACTAGCAGCATTGGGTCTAATTTTCTCCTATCAACAGGCTTTAGTGAGAAGAAACGACCCTGAAGTGATAGATATGCTCCCAAGGTCGGTGGATATTGTTGTTGGTGATGTTGGTGATCCTGTAACTGTCAAAGCAGCTGTATCAGGCTGCAGCAAGATAATTTATTGTGCAACTGCACGCTCAACTATTACAGGAGACCTAAATAGGGTTGATAACCAAGGAGTAAGAAATGCTAGCAAGGCTTTCCAGGTATTTCCTTCTGAGTTAATTTTCTTATGTGAACTTCTATTTGTATTTATGGTTTTAAGATCCATCACTCTTTAATGAAAAGTATGTCACCGAGCTTGGCTTTGTACTGCAGGATTACTACAACGAATTGGCCCAGCTCAGGGCTGGTAAAAGCAGCAAGAGCAAACTCCTGGTAGCAAAATTCAAGTCTGCAAAGTCCTTGAAGGGTTGGGAGGTGCGGCAGGGTTCTTACTTCCCAAATACTTTTGTTTCTAGATTTGATGAAGGTATCGATGCATCACTGGATGTTTCAGAAGATCGACAGGCTGTTTTCTCAGGTAGCACCTTCAGTTTTGTATATTTTATGACACGTTTCCTTTTTTAAAATTTAAATAAAATAAAGCAAAAAAAACTGTATACTTCATGTACCTATGTTGTGCTTTTATTTGAATGTCATAGATTTCTTATAGAACTTCCTTATTTTCAGGATTTGTATTCACAAGAGGTGGATATGTTGAGATATCCAAAAGACTTTCTCTTCCTCTAGGTTCCACTCTAGACAGGTATTATGAGCTCTTATGTTTTGCTTATTTTCTGATGTTGATGAATCTGTATAAAGTTATGTATCAGAATGTAATATGTGAGCATGAAGTTTTACTTCTATTTCCCTATGCATAGGTATGATGGTTTACTGTTTTCAGTGGGAGGAAATGGAAGATCATATGTTGTTATTCTTGAAACTGGTCCATTGGCAGACACAACCCAGAGCAAGAAGTATTTTGCTCGGATGTCTACAAAAGTAGGTTTTTGTAGGGTAAGTACTGAGCAAGTAGTGTTCGCTATCTTAGCTACACAACTACTTAAGCTGAATGTACATGCAGAATTATATCCTTTTGTGTTTGTTTTCTGCAGGTAAGAGTGCCATTTTCATCTTTTCGGCCAGTAAACCCACAAGATCCTCCCCTCGATCCTTTTCTTGTGCATACACTAACCATTAGGTTTGAACCAAAAAGGCAGGTCAGTGCACTATGTTGTATTAATTTCCATCACCACCACAAGACAACAAGTGCAGCCGACTTTGTCTGTGACATTAAAATGGTGACTTAGCAATTGACACTTTCTGCAGAGACCTGGTGATGAATCTCAAAATGCTAGTGATCCTCGAAACTTTGAGCTAAAACTAGAATACATCAAAGCTTTACCTGTAAGTTGTCCCTACATTGTGCCTGTAAATATTACCTTCCTGTCTCATGTACTTTATTGCTCTGTTTTTTTCCCTTTTTCTGCAGACTGGTCAAGAAACAGACTTCATATTGGTGTCATGTTCAGGTTCTGGAATTGAACCTAACAGAAGAGAACAAGTTCTCAAAGCCAAGAAGGTTCAACTTTGTGTAACCACTTGATACCTACAAGTTTATTTACTTCAAATGTTTAAGGATCTTGATGCTCTTCTAGGCTGGAGAAGATGCACTGCGGAGGTCAGGCCTAGGATATACAATCGTGCGCCCGGGTCCTCTGCAGGTATCATACTAATAGACTACTAAGTACTGACATTAGTGGAGTGAAGTTTCTAGTAATTCACTTTAGGCTCTTGATATAAACAGTTTGCTAAACATATGGTTAACCTAGAAGCAGTCTATTTCCTTCTTACATTTAAAAACATGACAAAAACAGTGTACCTTCTGAAGCAGTATTATGAGCGAATGAGGCAGTTATTTTCATATTGTTATCCGTGTTTCATAGAACTAGGTTGTACGATGACCATGACAGTCATTTTTAAATTGTTTCAGGAAGAACCTGGTGGCCAGCGTGCACTGATCTTTGATCAAGGGAACAGAATCTCTCAGGTGAAACATCGTGATCAATTAGTTGATTGTCTAATGCCAAATTTTGCGAATGGTATGCTATACAGAACGCTATATCTATAACTTTCCTATATAGGGTATCAGCTGTGCTGATGTGGCAGATATTTGTGTCAAAGCATTGCATGATTCCACTGCGAGAAACAAAAGTTTTGATGTAAGATTATTCTCCTGCTCTCTTTCATGTATGACAACGCTTTTCCGATTGACAATAGTATGCAGTTGTGCAATAACTAACTTGTTGCTATGCACTGAATTAGGTGTGCTATGAGTACATCGCTGACCAAGGGAACGAGTTGTATGAACTTGTAAGTTAATAACTTAAATCCAAAATTGATGGATCCTCATGTTCTTATCAAAGCCATGAATTGTTGTTTCTGTCCGTTTTCGTGTTTGATAATATGTCATGAACGTTTCTCAGGTGGCTCATCTGCCAGACAAGGCTAACAACTATCTTGCACCAGCACTGTCTGTTCTAGAAAAGAATACCTGATTGATGTGCCATCAGACTCCACATATGTAACATATGGGTCATATAATGTATATATTTTCTCCTCTTGTAAAGCCATACGTTTTTCTTATACAAGCCTTGTGTGATTCACATGTATGTCATTTGTCCCTTTTGTAAAGATGATTGCACATTGCGTTAAAAAAAAAAGATCATTGCACGGACCCAGATTTGAATAGTGTGTTTGGTTTGAGGAGGCACTCTATCATAGATGAGGTGGTGCATCCAAGTTGTGAGTTCATTTCTCAAGTTAGTGGGATGACTCTATTTCTCATACTACTACTAAGGTCAATCTTAATTGGAGTTTTATAAAGTTTTATGAGCATTAAATACGTTGATGTGACACTGTATTGATAAAAAGATAGATGATGAGAGTTTTATGAGAGTAAAGATAGTTTTATGAGAATGAAACTCTTCTGCATTATTTCTAAAATATAGAGGTGTTATAAACTATAACATAAAACTAGCACTTGGGATGTCATAATTATTAGCTTGTAAGGATTGATAGGATAATGCACTAACATATTCTAATTCACAAACCAAACAAAAATAAAATGAGAAATAGGTAGATAATAGACTCCCTCATCCCTCGTACCAAACACACTCTAAAGGTTACCTAAGACAAGCCATGACAAGGCGCCCTTTGGTTAAAATATAAGATTTAGATTTTTTTAATAGCATTCCATAATAAAATTTATGTAGCTCTATGGTCCTTATTTTTTCTATAATAAAATTTCTCTAGTTATAAATGGAATATAATTGCAGCATTTAATTTTGAGAAATTCCATAATCTAATTAAACATATAGTGCTTCTAAAACAGTAGAGATCAGGACTCGAGTAAAATTGGTGTAAGCTACTCTCTTTGTCCTTTATTATTTGTATTATTTGTTGTTTCTGATTTTTGTGCCACAAGTTTAACTAATTTTATAGGAAACACGTGCAATATTTATATCTAACTTTATTGCGCCCTGATTGTTCTTTATTTAAGCTGTGTTCAAATGAGTTTTATCTGACTTTTACTTACTTTGACTTTTGTGTTCTCTAGATATAGGAACAATGTTACTATTGAGCAAACGAACCATAACAGAAAGAACACTCTAATTTGAAATTGGCTTTATTTAGATTTCAGGCAAGCTGGATCTTCCTTTTCTTTTCTTTTGTTTTCTTTTCAGATTACTCCCTTGTGACAAGAAGAATACAATTCTTGTTTTTCATCAATAAGTCTAATGATTTGGATTTTAACAAAAGTTATGTAAAAGTACTAACATTTATAATTCAAAACAAGTACCATTAGATTAATTACAGAATGTATTTCTGTAATAATCTTATTTAGAGACATAACATTAATACTATTCACTATAAATTTGGTGAAACTTGAGTTTAATTTTGTGGATTGCATTTTTTTGACTAAGGGAGCAGTTGAGTCAGGCTGGAGCTCTGTTTGGTATAGCTCTGAAGTTGTTTTTTTTAGAAAATAGTTGATGATCAACTTACTAGGTGAAGCTGAGCTGTTTTGAAAAAAAAATGTTTGGCAAAATAGTTTCGCCAATAACTTCATGCATGGTTGGAAGAAAGAAATGAGTGTATAAGCTGTGAAAAGCTACTTTTTCAGCTTCATCTTAGCTTATGGTTTTGTGAGAGCGAGAATAAAACAGCTTCATAAGTGAAGCTATTTAAAAAAAAAAATGTTTGACAAAAAAAAATAACTCATAACAACTTAACAAACAGGCCCTAAGTTCAGACTACGCTGTATAGAGGTGATAACTGACAAACATGAATTTTTTTTTATTAATAACCCAATTAAATAAAAAATTTCATAATTAACACTGTTTAATTTTTTTTTTCAAAACTAACCCTTTTGCCGCGCCGTGCCGCATGGCGCGGCAAAAGCGTTAGCCGCGCCATGCATGGCGGCGCGGCAAAAGTGCCACCGTGGCACCGGCCGGCCATGCAGGCCCGCTTGGGCCCCGCCTGTCAGTTTGCCGCGCCAGGCGGGCTGGCGCGGCTAGTGCGTTTGCCGCGCCAGGCGGCCTGGCGCGGCCAACGGCTTTGCCGCGCCAGGCGGGGTGGCGCGGCAAAGCCAATCTAGATCTGGCCGCCGCGCCGAGCAGCAGGCTCCTCCTCATTCCTCTCTTCTCCCAAACCAATTCAATCCAATCCAATCCATTTCATTCCTCCTCTCTTCATCTCCCTCCCCCAATCAAACTTGTCTACAAGAGGTATTTTGATCCATATGATTGTTCTTTATCCATATTTGCAATGTAGGATTGAACCATATTTTTGTAAGTTAGGGTTTGTAGACAATATTTATTTTGATACTGTCGTGACGTTAGTTGTTAATTAATGATGGATTTGTTCATGTATTAGACTTTTATATCTGTTTTGCTTAATATTTTGTTCATTTTGTGTACATTTTTTTGTGTAATATTTGTTACGTCATTATGTAGATTTATAATTAATCATGAATGTATGTGTAGCGTTGACATATTTTTTATTGTTAGGATGCCGCGGCGTGGCAAAGCTAGTAAGGCAAGGTAAGATCGGTACATTGTTGATTTATTTGTCTGTTTTAATGAAGTAATTTTGTGTTATGTTCATTTGTTATTGCGTTGATGATTGTAGGCAGCCTCTCACGGGCAATGCCTTTGCCCGTTTGCCATTGCCTAGCGGTGTTCCGGTGCCCATGTGCTACTGCGGCGATGATTGTAAGGTCGCAATATCTGATGAGGAGCACACATACGGTCAGAGGTATTGGATGTGTGAGAATTATGCCTTTGACCCTACACCTAAACAGATCCGTATTGGACTGATGGTGAGAAGCTGATGACTTGTTCTATACATGAATGACAAATCATTTATATTTTATTACCTAATTGACTTAGTCGTATTTTGCAGGAGCCTCCACCACTATGTGACTTCGAGCAGTGGATCGACACTGAGATGAAGCCGGAGGACAAGGAGCACGTAGAGAGGATGAAAAAGTGGGCTGCGGAGGACAAGGAGCGTTTGGAGAAGAGACGCAAAGAAGAGGCAGCACAAAAGCAGCATGAGGAAGAGGCAAGAATGAGGGATGCAGCTAAGCGTAGGGGGGAGAGGGAGAAGAGGCTTGAGCGTGTGCGCCGTGCCAAGGCTGCCATGGAGCAGGATCCGGATGCTGTGAGGAAGGGAAAGTGGCCTCGTTGCACTCAGTAGTGTGGTAGGTTCAGTAGTCATTATTGAGTAATGAACATCGTTGTCATTTGGTGGACTTGTTAGTCTATTGTACTGTTGGCTTGTACTCCCCTGTACCGTTTATTTCGGATCCTCGATAATGTAGTCTTGAACTGCACTTTGTTCGGCTTTATTATATGTTGTTGTATTGTTTGCGGTAGTTCATGTGTCGTTGATTTTTGTGGGATAAAGTACGAGAAATAGAATAGAGCAAACCATTACACGAACAACAAACTAGTACATGGCATGTGAGGACCTTTTACCGTAACTTGGTTAAAAGGTCCTAGACTAATCCTAACATGCCTTAGGTAATTGATTGTCACAACACAACACGCACATAGTGATCTAAGTAGTCTAGAAGCCGTCCCACATAGCAAACTGAGTAGACCCTTCTCCGTAATAGCCTCCCATTGCGGGTGGTGGTGGTGGTGGCGGTGGTGGGGGCGGCGGTGGAGGCCCCTTGTTCTTGTGATGCGGGCAGTTGCAATATGGATCAAGGCATATTGCTTCATCTGAACCGCCTGCATCGCTGTCGTCATCATCATAGTCCTTGAGCATGCTTTTAACTTCTCTTTCAAGATCGTCGATACGACGCTGCAGATAATAGATGTATTCCTGATGCGGCCATATTGGAGGAGGATCCACCCATCTGGTGAAGCCGCAGTTTTCTTCGGAAATAGAAGACTGTCATTCACAAAATGACTAAGTATTAGCAAACATGAGAGGCATAGCAACAACAATTAAATAAAGTTACCCATGCTCGCGGGCATTTGAAGAAACGTCGGCCTGCCTCCAGGTCGTCGTGGAGCATCTGCACCAAACAGTCCTCACCATGGCGGCATTTTGGCCAGTCCTCTAAACGGTTATCGTATCCCCTAAGAGGACGGTCCCGGCTGAAATCCTTTTTGCTCTCAACGGGAAAGTCATATAGTGCCTCTAAGAATAAATCAGGACCAAGAGATCCCTCCCACACAATGGGAGGTCCCTTCCTCCCACCCTTTCCTCTCCCGCCTTTGGACGAACCTCCAGACATCTCTACTACGAACCTCGCAAGCTCTGCTGAAGGTGTTGAATATGCAAGGCACTGATGGGTTTATATAGGCGGGGCCCTGGTTTTGAACTTGTGAATTATCTCAGCTGCATTGTGAGTGTGTAGTTAATGCAACTGAAAAGGCTATTCGCTGAAAAATCTAATCACTGAAAAGCCTATATACTGAAAAGCCTACAAACTGAAAAGCCTATACACTGAAAAGTCTATGGGAATCAAAACTGCAGAGCACTTATGAGGACAGGACACGACACTGAAAAGGCTGTGCAACAAGATGCCAGCTTTTGCCGCGCCAACCCTGGTGGCGTGGCTGATGCTTTTGCAGGGCCTTCTCGCAACCGCCTTCCTTGCTCTTGCGATGCGCGTCGTCCTCCTCCATCTCGAGAGAAGATTCTTTTTGAACAAGTACTGCTGGCACAGAAACGATGAGTTGAGAACATTGCTTCCTCTTCCACTTCCGGCAGGTAAGCACCAGCACTTGAGCGTGACTGAAAAGTACTGCACACATGACAGAAAAAGAGTACCATTCGATCAAACAGAGAGAGAAAAATCCTTACTAATGTTCATCGTAGGGACAGTCGGCATGCCAGCTTTTGCCGCGCCAACCCTGGGGGCGCGGCTGACGCTTTTGCCGCGCCAGGCGGGCTGGCGCGGCTAATGCATTTGCCGCGCCAGGACGCCTGGCGCGGCAAAAGCGTCAGCCGCGCCCCCAGGGTTGGCGCGGCAAAAGCTGGCATGGTCGCCACGCAAAGCCCCAAGGTTTCCCGCCGACTGACTGGTCAGGTTTCCCGCCGACTGACTGGTCGAGTTCCTGATCGATCTTCGTCCTAATGTGTTGTCTCTGTTCAGTTCCTGCTCGATCTTCGTAGGAAGGGTGCGTAGGAAGGGTGCGTAGCGCTCGTCCCACCGGTGCCATAGGTGGGTGCGCGGCCTCAGCAAGGGCAACCTCTCCGGAGGGGCGTAGTCGGTGAGCCTGTGCGCCCGGTGCTCGCCGTCGTAGAACGGCTCAAGGAGAGGGTACGCCGGAGGGTTCGCCATCCTGTTTAAACAAAACATGGTAACAGGTTAGTACAGCGTCAAAAATAATAAAGCATTAAAACAAATGAAAGACATATGTACAATAATAGCAAAAGCATTCAAATAATTAATATAAGTAAAGATAACAATAATAAAGCATTAAAACAAATGAAGACATATGTACACCTGTTGTGTTTGTCTACGATGGAAGGCTGCATTATGCCCTGGCATGTGGCAAACAGAGCATAGGTTCGTGCTCGGTGTCTGGTCAAAGTCCCCCCCGCCATACCTATCCATATTGTCCATGTCACCCTTTAGTCTCTTCTTCCTCCTCCTACCCTTACCTAACTTCAGCAGCTCAGGATCAGGCATGAAGTCTCTACCCAAGTATGGAGGCCATTGAGTGGGATCAAGGTAAGGCTCGAAGCTGCTCTGCCATATTGCGACGGTGTTGCTCCGGCGATAGTACTCGGACATATATGGTACGGCCTTGTAGTTATATCTGCGCGCTCTACAGGACGCAATCATGTGAGAGCAAGGGGCATGCATTATCTGCGGCACGTTACAACTGCATTCCACTCTTTGAAGATCGATCCGATAGTTGCGACCACCGTAGCGTTCCCCGCCCAT
This sequence comes from Coix lacryma-jobi var. lacryma-jobi, assembly GCA_009763385.1. Taxonomy (NCBI): domain Eukaryota; kingdom Viridiplantae; phylum Streptophyta; class Magnoliopsida; order Poales; family Poaceae; genus Coix; species Coix lacryma-jobi. The sequence continues at coordinate 3,505,656 of CM019824.1, forward strand.
GGTAGTTCCACCCTTTGCTCGAACATTATAGATTTGTCTGGTTGGTCCATAAGCCTCACAAGTTAGCTGCGTTGCCCAGATCTCATTTTCCTGAATGTGCTCATTTCCCGCCTTTCCAAATTCACCATCCGTTTGTAGGTTGTCTTGAGCAATGGACCACCTTTTCACAAAATACTCGTTGGTCTTGTGAAACGAGTACTCAACGATTCCAGAAACGGGCAAGGCTCTAACACCGGTGAATACCTTGTTGAAAGACTCCGATGAGTTGGTGGTCATTATGCCGAACCGGAAACCGCCCTCATCGTAAGCAAGCGCCCACTTCTCCTTGTGTTCCATCTGTCTCTCGATCCAGGCCCTGGCAGCACTGTTTAACATTTTGTCCAACTCTTCCATTGTTTCTTTGAATTTGTGCTCAGTTTTAACACAACATAGCTCTTTCACCTTGGCACAAACCTCCTTTTTTCTCTGCCGACGCCAGAAATTGGCGGCAAAGTGACGCATGCACCATCTGTGCACTAGAGGAGGACAACCCTCTATCTCCTCCTCTGCGGCACGAAGCAACCCAACATGACGGTCCGAAATCAAACATATTGTCCGAGAAGGCCCTAACACTTGTATCCGTAGCAGGGCCATGAACCAAGACCAAGACTCAACGTTCTCCCCCTCAGCCAAGGCGAAAGCAATTGGAACTATCTGGTCCTCGGGATCAACAGCCGCCGCCATCATCAACACACCCTTGTACGCTCCGGTCAGGAAAGTACCGTCCACAAGTATGACTGGACGGCAGTACTGATAAGCATGCTCTGTTTGTGCAAAAGACCAAAATACACGCTGAAGCACATGTGTAACCTTGCCGGTGTTGCGGTCTATATACTGCCCATTGGTGTGTGGAAACCATTTTAGGCCAGGGTTATAGTATGCCATTGCACACAAAATCCGTGGAATCCTGTTGTACGCTTCATCCCAACCACCCCAACGAATTGCAAGGGCGATCTGCTTCGCACGCCACGCCTTTCCATAAGTCACCTTATAGCCTGTGAATCCAAATATGGAGATAAGCAATTGTGAAACAGATACGTCGGCGTCATCATCAACAAATGCCAAAATGCGCCGTGCAAGGTATCTTGCCGTCAACTGAGGATGTTTTTCTTGTCCCTTATTTGTAAAACAGGTATGCGGTTGTACTACTTTACTGATTCTCCACTTGCCATCAGTTCTCTTGCGAGCATTCAGCCTCCAGGGACAACTATGATGCATACACCTGATGTGGTACCTCAAACTAATATCAGAATGGCTGACCGTGTACGGTCGATGATGATGCACAGCATAGTGCTGAAGGAAAAGCTTCAGCTCACTCATAGTGTTGAAAATCATACCCTTCTGAAGAATACAATCTGTATGGTCATGCAGTGTTTGCTTGCACAGGTTCAATCCAGTATCACAAACAGCCTGGTCCACCATACTGACATCCCTATAACTTGGAACGCCTCTAAACTGCATGTTAACCGACCTCAATTGCTGCAGCTCTGTCTCAGTCAAAGGATCAGGCGGAACATAATACCGTGCTTCGCTAAAACGCCCCCACGCATCAAAATGTGTATGATCCTCTGGTATATCAGTGACTAGTCTCCCTGGAGGATGCATATTCTGAGGAACCGGCTGTGGCATAGCACGAACCGGTTGTGGAATAGCACGAACCGGCTCTGGCATAGCAGAAATATAACTGTCCTCTTCTTCGTCATAGTCTGAATCATCATCAGAATCATAGTTTTCATCAAATAGTTGTGCCTCATGCTCCTCCTGCTCCTCCCGCTCTATGTCGGCCACATCAAAATCATTGTTTATTTGACCGACGTCAGCGTGGGCATCTTCAGTTGCATACACCGTCTCCTGCGTGGGGTGACCATCAACGTCCATAGTCATCGGAGCTGCATCGTCATCATCCCCTACCTCCTGTGCTTCACCATCGTTGCCATCATCGGACGCCTCTGCCTGCTTCCTCAAACCATCCACTACCACGATCTCACCCATTGTCGAATTGGATGCCATAACGATCGCCTGGTATTTTGCCCAGTCAGCCTGGTTGCGCAAGGGCAACAACGCATAGTTCGACCTAATCTTGCCACTGTCAAATCTCCCTTTCAACGAGAAATCACCATCAAACTTCTCCTTCAGACGCAACATAAGGTCCGTAAAGGAAGGCCGCTCATCAAATACTTCGAGTTCTTGTTCCATGTTATCATCAAACAACCCGTCTCGTTTACTAACTGTGCCTCCATAAAACAATGTGAATACAGTGTCCATCTACAAAGTCAATAGTGCAACTAAGGTCAAGTGATGGTCAAGTGATGGTCTTCTCTAAAATACAGAATGACATAAATACTATGTTGTCTTCACTAACCTAACTAACATATTAACGTAAACCCTAAACCCTAAACCCTAGACTAAGTAACTAACCTAACTAAGTAACTAACTAACTAAACCTAACCTAACTAACCTACCTAACTAACTAACTAACTAACTAACTAACTAAAACTAACCTAACATAAACCTAACTAACTAGCTAGCTAACTAACTAACTAACACACTAACTAACTATATAACTAACTAACTAACCACCTAAACTAACCTAACCTAACTAACTAATCTAACCTAACTAACCTAACTAACTAACTAGATAACTAACTAAGCAAATAAATAAATAAATAACTAAATTACTAACCTATTTAACTAACTAATTAACGCAAACTACAAAAAAAAATAACAAAAAGAAAAAAAAATACCTTCCGGTCGTGGACGATGGTGGAGACGGTGGTGGAGGGGGGCGCCGGTGGCGGCCGGGGGCGGCCGGTGTCGCCGGGGGCGCCCGGGGGCGGCCGGTGGCGGCCGGGGGCGCCGGTGCGCACGGGGGCGGCCGGCCGGGACGGGGACGGGGACGAGGCTCGGGGGCGCCCGGGGGCGGGGACGAGGCACGGGGACAGGGACGAGGCACGGGGGCGGCGGCGCGGGGGGCGGCCGGCCGGGACGGGGACGGGGACGGGGGCGCCCGGAGCGGCCGGTGACGGCGGCGGCGGCGGGGCTCGACGGCGGCGGCGGCGGGGCTCGACGGCGGCGGCGGCGGGACGGAGGCGCGGGCGGCCGAGAAGGAGGAGAAAGGAGGAAGAAGCCGCGGGCGCCAGATCTAGATCGGCTTTGCCGCGCCACCCCGCCTGGCGCGGCAAAGCCGTTGGCCGCGCCAGGCCGCCTGGCGCGGCAAACGCACTAGCCGCGCCAGCCCGCCTGGCGCGGCAAACTGACAGGCGGGGCCCACGCGGGCCTGCGTGGCCGGCCGGTGCCACGGTGGCACTTTTGCCGCGCCGCCATGCATGGCGCGGCTAACGCTTTTGCCGCGCCATGCGGCACGGCGCGGCAAAAGGGTTAGTTTTGAAAAAAAAAATTAAACAGTGTTAATTATGAAATTTTTTATTTAATTGGGTTATTAATAAAAAAAAATTCACATAGGGAAGAAAGACGACAAATAAACGCAATCCTGTTTCCTATGGTGTAAGGCGGGCATCGCCGTCAGCAAACCGAGGCCACAGCTTCTCCGAACTCCCCTCTCGTGCTGCTCCTCTCCTCCTACTCGTACTCTACAGTTTCCAGGTAACCCCCATGCCGCCGTCTGCTCCTCTTATTCTCCAAGATTTGGAAGTTGCAATCTCCAATCCCACGATTTCGTTGCATCTGCCACTTCCGTTTTGGTCGAATTATGCCGCATCAGAATAGTTCCCGATTGCTGACCATGTCTGTGGAATCCATCTTGTTGGCGTTGACGTTGCAGCTAGGCGATGGCGTCCACCGTCTCCTTCTCCCCCGCCAACATTCAGATGCTCCCGGCTAGGAGTGGCCACGGCCATGCCGCCTTTGGGAGCTGCACCGCCGTCCCAAGAGCCGGGCCAAGGCTGCGCTCCACGGCCATCAGGGTCAGCAGCGAGCAGGAGGCGGCGGCGGCTGTCAGGGCGCCGTCCTGGAGGACCATCGAGGAGTGCGAGGCCGACGCCGTCGCTGGGAAATTCCCTGCTCCCCCGCCGTTGGTTAGGCCAAAGGCCCCTGAAGGAACTCCGGAGATCAGGCCGCTTGTATGCACTCGCTGGGTTTCCTCTGTGAATTCTGTGCGCTCTTACTGTCTGTAACTGCAAAATCCTGACTTGTGTGTATATTTTATCCCCATGTGTTATTTAGGACATTGCAAAGCGCCCCCGTCGCAACCGGAAATCGCCTGCTCTTAGGGCTGCATTTCAGGAGACAAGCATCTCACCTGCCAATTTTGTGCTCCCATTGTTTATCCATGAAGGTTGGTAGTGGAATTCACTGACATGAGTGTTCAACACAATTCAGATCTGATATAAGATTTGTTCCGTGATGATCTGTAGGAGAAGAAGATGCTCCTATTGGAGCTATGCCGGGGTGCTATAGGCTTGGGTGGAGGCATGGGCTGCTTGACGAGGTATTGAAAGCATTGGGTATTATCTCAGATCATGAATGTGTATTTGTAATGTTCTTTTCAATGAATTTTCTGGAGACAGAAATATATATGCATTTTGCTGCTTGGATCAATAGTATTAAGTAACTTTTCAACTGATGGTATATGCAGGTTTACCAATAGTATTAAGTAACTTTTCAACTGATGGTATATGCAGGTTTACCAATAGTATTAAGTAACTTTTCAACTGATGGTATATGCAGGTTTACCAATAGTATTAAGTAACTTTTCAACTGATGGTATATGCAGGTTTACCAATAGTATTAAGTAACTTTTCAACTGATGGTATATGCAGGTTTACCAATAGTATTAAGTAACTTTTCAACTGATGGTATATGCAGGTTTACAAGGCCCGTGATGTTGGTGTTAACAGTTTTGTCCTCTTTCCTAAAGTTCCTGATGCATTGAAGGTCTATTAACAAATATAACAAATTTATTGCTTGTTTGTGCCTTAGATAGAGTACCTTACACTCTTGTTTCCTCCAGTCTCCAACAGGAGATGAAGCGTACAACGATAATGGTCTGGTTCCACGTACAATCCGCTTGCTCAAAGACAAGTTCCCCGATATTGTAAGTTTATGCCCCTCATTCAATGTCTGCCTGCATCATAGTTCCTAATAGCTTTCCTTAAAACCATATGATCGCTAGGTTATCTACACGGACATCGCGTTAGACCCTTATTCATCTGATGGTCATGATGGTATTGTGAGGGAAGATGGTAAGAAAGATGGCCCCTCTGTTCTTATCTTGCACATATGGTCTGTGACCATTGGCTGCATATTGATCTTGCTACTCCAAAAAATACTTTAGGGCCAAAGAAATTTCACAGACTTATATTGAAAACTTAGTTGCTTAAAACTGATAGTCTTTTTCCTGAAGATGGTGTACACACTATATTTTCAAGTCTCCATATGTTGTCTGCAGTAGCATGTCAGAATTACTTCTCCCAGGAGGCCTTATACCTTAATGCCTGATATTGGTCACTAGAAGTTAGTTTGTACTTTGTAACATGTTTTGCGCTTTTTGTTTGTCTAGCTGAAACCACTTCTTGCTGCTCTTATTTTTCATTCATTCACTTCAGTATTTCTCTTTGAGTAACTATTAAGAACCACTCATCAATATTTCAGTTTGGGTTTTCTGTATTATATGTTGCACAATGATGCTTGAGTTCGAATTTTTGTTACTTAATGATTTTCTACTGGATCAGAAATTAGACAAGTCATAAGAAATCTTAAAAAATGAACTTTATTTCTCCAGCTAATCATTGCCTTGTTTGTTTCCTGCATCAGGAGTAATTATGAATGATGAAACAGTTTATCAGTTGTGCAAGCAGGCTGTTTCACAGGTTCATTTCATCCCTTGATTTTGTGTTTGGTCACATAAATGTGCTAGTTTTTTCTCACAAAAAAATCTCTTCATATAAATAGGCTCGTGCCGGTGCTGATGTTGTCAGCCCTAGTGACATGATGGATGGCCGTATTGGAGCACTTCGCTCTGCTCTGGATGCTGAGGGCTTCCATGATGTCTCCATTATGTCCTACACTGCAAAGTATGTTTCTATGCTCTTATTGTAGCCATCTTATCTCCATGCCCCCACATTTTGCATCCCATTACATTTCTTTAGTCTGAACCCAAATGATACATCCGTAATGTTTTTACAGATATGCCAGTTCATTTTATGGCCCATTCCGAGAAGCTTTAGACTCAAATCCAAGATTTGGAGATAAGAAGACGTATGGAATTTGCACCAAAGATACTATTTCCATCTAGTAAATAATTTAATTGCTTGGTATTGAATGTTGGTTCTCTTTAATCTGAAGTTACCAGATGAACCCAGCCAACTACAGAGAAGCCCTCATAGAAACCGCAGCGGATGAGGCAGAAGGAGCTGATATTCTGCTAGTAATGCTCCTGCTGTATGGTGGCTTGTTATGAACACAGTTTTTATGTGTACATCTATAACCATGGACCTCATTTGACAGGTGAAACCGGGATTACCTTACTTGGATATCATCCGACTTCTTCGGGATAATTCAGCCCTACCAATTGCTGCTTACCAGGTCAGTTAATTGGCTCATCCACGCTGTTGTGAAGTTTTCCTCTCCATTTGGAAAAAATGTTCATGTCCCTTATTTGAAGTGGAAGTATGGTGCCAACTGCCAATGCTATTGGTCGATCCAATCGTCTATCATTTAGCATTGGCACTGTAATGCATTCTGTCTTTCCAATTGCTGGACACCTGGCCTTTCAATTCCGTATTCATTGCCTTAGAACCTCTCTTGTTATCTTGTCCAGATCAGATTTCACATAAATTAACTGATGCTTACTTCAAACACCATCAGTTAAGTCATTTTGGGAATGATCACTTGAACAAAGTTAACTGTAGTTTGCTACTATGTCATACCAGTGCTCTGCCTCTCTGCTATACATCTATGCACATGCAAATGGTGATTGAAGTTAACTTTAGTTGTCCTACAAACATGAACAAGGTTCTTTCTGCTGCACATCTACAAGCAGAACCAGCAAGTCATATGAAGCCTGTCCTTGCTTTGTTCTATATATCCCATGGATTTCATTTTTCCTGTCCCGTGTCCTGTGTTTTGCATATCTAATCGCTGTCTAGAAATGCATGTGTTATCAACATTTTTAAAAAAAACTTGGCACCAACAAAAGCGTACTTGGTGGGGGACTTCCAATTACTACTACTACAGACACAGCAGTTAATGCTGATCATCTGCTAACCGCCACCAAAGTTCAGTTACTGGACACACTGATGCTTCCAAGACAGGAGCTTTTCATACATATCATAGATAGATAGATAATAAATGCTCCATGTGTCAGATTAAATTATCTTCTCTGAAATGCTTTGCTCACCGCCACTCGCCTACGGGGAAGTATACCCCGTGGCCCTGAAAGTGAAGCCACAATGGCTAGGCACGTATAATATTTTTTGCCATATTTTAATAGAAAAAGAGAGAAAATCTAGCTTTTGATCGAGAGCTATTAATAGAGAAAATAGAGAAAAGCTAGCTCTTGATCGAGAGCTATTTTCATACATACATTCTAAGATCATGTGTAATTATATTATAAGCTATTGTTAAAATTAGCATTATTGAAATGTTGGCTTAGAGTTACTAGCTGATTTATACCATTACGGGTGCATGTAAGTTTACAGCTAGCTTAGACACAAGAACAAGAAGTTTCGTGAGAGAGACCAGTTATCTATTAACAGTGAAGACTCAACCACTGTATGAGTGGACTGAGAGATAACTGGAAGAATTACTTACAGCCAACAGTGTATTATTAGCGTTGCTCTGCTAATCCTGCCGTCCTCTTATTGCTCGCTTGCTCGTGCAGGTCTCCGGCGAGTACTCGATGGTCAAAGCCGGCGGGGCGCTGGGCATGGTGGACGAGCAGAAGGTGATGATGGAGTCGCTCATGTGCCTCCGGCGAGCCGGCGCCGACATCATCCTGACCTACTTCGCGCGTCACGCCGCCGCGGTGCTGTGCGGCATGGGGCCCAAGTAGGTCTGGCCACCACCATCCTTGCACCGCACTGCATCATCTCATTGGAGGTGTAGCTGAGTTGACTAGCAAGTAGCTTATCGTATGCCTTTTGGGGGCCTGGCGCCTGGCAGTGGATTGTCCGAGGCCTTGGATTCGAATTCGAATTCGAATAATTTGCGCCGGGAGATTAGCTGTTCAAAAAACTGGTTTTTGAGTTCTCTTGGTGGTTTCATTTCCCGGTACTAATCCTTGTGCGTGCTGCTACTAATAATAAAAAAAATTGAATTTTGAAACGATTTTGGGTCAGGGCCGCTCCCCCGTCTGGCTACCTGATGAATGAACGAACAAGGAATTGCAGGGGGGGGTGTGCACAGCATGTTGAAGGCGTCAGTGCCACATGATACCACGAGGATGGTGGACCTGGACCCATTCCCCCTTCCTCGGTTGCCGTAGGAAGCAACGGTGATCTGTCCAGCGCAGGCCCCGACGGCCGAACTCGCCTCACAAATGGATGTGCCAGCGCTGGCACGCAGCGCAGCTGATCAGATCTCGAGTTGCCCGCATCGGCAACGAGGCAGACGCAGCTGCAGCGCCAGCTGCCGCGGCGAGACCGAAACGGAAGCAACAGCCATGAGCGGAGCCTGAGCTGTGAGCTGGCCAGCCATAGTGCCATCCTGCCATGGCCAGTCCTGCGTAGGAGGCGACAGGCGAGAAGATGGAGGAAACAGGAAAGGAAATGCAATGAAAGGGACAGTTTACTCGTAGCGTCGTCACGTGAAACGTGCACGGACACCGAAGGATATAAGTACTGTATAAAGTTTTCCTTCTTGTTAAAAAAAAAAGTTTTCCTTCTTGTTAAAAAAATGGAGCTCGAGCTCTACTCCCCGAGACACGGCATTGCCACTAGTTAATAGTACTCGTACAGTACGATACGATCGATCATCGCCCGTTCGTTCCATTTATGGATGATCAGTGCCTCAGGCCTCGCCGGCCGCGCATGTGACCTTGTCGGAGGCGGTGGCCGCTCGCTGGCGGCCTGGCGCCACCGGAACGGAATGCCGCTGCCCTGGCCCCGCTGCCAGTTTGCCAATGGCACTCCAGTGGATTCCACTCTCTGTGTGTACTTCCTCCTCTTCGTCCCCTGCACTGCACTGCTCTGCTTGGTGCATTGCAATGCACGCGTGGCCCATGGACCTTTTCGGCTTCGCTTTCCGCCACTCATTACTCCGAGCACGGAGCGCCGGCACGGCGACGCGGTGCGGCGACGCGTCTGCCAGCCGGCAAAGCTCGTACGGGTCAAAGTGTTACTGCTAGCAATAAACAAACTCGCTTGCAGATGTTGCAAAAAAAAAAAAAAAATCGCTTGCAGATGAGATGCAGGCATGATACGATGATCATGGAGTGAACAGCAAGGTCGAGCTATAACAATTAACAACTGCTGGTACTGGTACTGCTAGAGAAAGAAGCTAGGAGAAGAAAGAATCCCCGGAGCCTTTGAATCCAATCCGATCGATCGAGAAAATCGATCGAACGAACGAACCAACCAACCAACCTCGAAAGGGAGCAAATTTAATTTAAAACTACTACAAGTGAGAAAATGAGCAGCGGCGGGAGCCGGGAGGAGGAAGAACCAACAGCTACAGTGCAAGATGTACTGATGCGTCTCATGGCGGGCGATTCGACTCTGTCTGTCTGTCTGTCTGTCACTGGCGGGGGCGCCGCCGCGGCGGCGGGCGGGTGGTGGATCATCAGCAGCACGCGCCTAGTTGTTGCTCTTGTACGGCGTCGCGGGCGGCGGGGGCGACGAGTAGGACACGCCGTAGACGGGCGGGAGCGGCGGCGGGGGCGACGAGTAGGACACGCCGTGGACGGGCGGGAACGGCAGGTTCCCCGCTGGGTCGGACGGCGGCGGCGGCGAGGAGTAGGGCATGCCGTGGGCCGGCGGGAACGGCAGGGCGCCGCCGCTGCCTGGTGTCGATGGTGGAGTGCCGTGCTGGTTGCCGCCGTGGCCGCCGCCTGGAGAGCCACCACCTGGGGACGGAGGGTGGTAGCCGGGTGTCGTCGGTGGGAACGTTGATCCTGGCGTGCCCGGAGTCGTCGGCGTGGATGGTGACGACCCTGGTGCGCCCGGAGTCGTCGGTGGGTGTGTCGAACCCGGCGTGCCTGGAGTCATCGGGGTGGATGGCGACGACCCTGGTGTGCCGGCGCCGGGAGTCGTTGGCGGGAATGTCGAGCCTGGGGTGCCCGGAGTCGTCGGTGTGGACGTGCCCGGAGTCGTCGGCGGGTATGCTGCTGATCCTGGCGCCATTGGCGTGTGCGGCGGCCAGACGCCACCGGGATGCTCTGTGGGTGGTGGTACGCCCACGGGTTGGCCCGACGGTGCCCACCCGGACGACGGCGGCGGCGGCGGCTGGTAGCCGGACGACGGGGGCGAGCCACCATGGGATGAAGGTCCAGAAGAAGGCGGCATTGATGGCTTGGGGCTGCTGCCGTCCGTGGGCGGCGACGGGTACGGCGGAGACGTGGTGGAGCTGCCAGGCGGGGACGGGTGCGACGGAGTCGTGGAGCTGCCAGGCGGCGTTGGGTACGACGGCGTGTTGGAGCCTGGCGAAGGAGTGGCAGGGCCCGACGCAGGCGGCGCCTGGCATTGCGCGGTCCTGCAGTCAAACGGCGCAGCCGCGGCGGCGCACTGCTGCGGCGGGCGCTGCGCGGGAGCGCCAGGGATGCAGTTCCACCTCCCGTCGGCGGTGGCGACGGGGCACGGGGGGCGGGAGGTGAAGAAGTTGTCCTCGTAGGTGAAGTTCCTGAGCGTGCCCTGCAGCGCGCACACGGCGGGCGGCACGGGTCCCCCGAGCAGGTTCCCGGCGACATTTAGCTGCCGGAGGGCAACCATCCCGCCGACGGCAGGCGGGAGCGGGCCCTGGAGGCGGTTCCCGCTGACATCAAACACGGTGACCTTCCTAAGCAAGCCAACCTGGGGCGGGACGCATCCGGCGAGGTCGTCGTCGATGAGCACGATCTCGTCGAGCGTGTCGGCCATCCTCCCAATACTCGGCGGGATGCACCCGCCGAGTCGGTTGTGCGCGAGCACGACCACGGACGCCGGCGAGTTGCCGAGGTTCGCCGGGATGGGGCCACGGAGGCGGTTGGAGTTGAGCACGACGGCGTCGAGCGGGCGGTCGAAGACCCCCGGCGGGATGGCGCCCTCGAAGTCGTTGAACCTGAGGTCGAGGTACCTGAGCGCGGGGAGGCCCAGCACGACGGCCGGGAACCCGCCGACGAAGCGGTTGTTGCTGAGGTCGAGCTCGTGGAGGAGCCGCAGGCGGAGGAAGGTGTCCGGGAGCACCCCGCAGAAGCGGTTGGAGTTGAGGTGCAGCAGCGCGAGGTCCGGCACGCCGAGGGGTAGGTCGGCCGGGATGTGGCCCGCGATGTCGGCGTGGTTCAGGTCGATCCCGGCCACGGCGAGGGCTCCGTCGGAGGGCCGCGGCGCGCAGTAGATGCCGCTGTAGCCGCACACGTCTGGGCCGATCCAGTTGGAAGTGAAGTTGGTCGGGTCGGAGAAGATGGCCGTCCGCTTCCATGACTGTAAAGCCGCGTATGCTGCTTGCAGCGCTGGGCTCGTCGTCGGCGCCGGCTGCTGCTGCTGCTGTGCCGATGATGGGGCGAGGAGGAGGAGGAGGGCGAGGGCGTGGAGGGCGCGGCCGCGCCACCCGCAGGCGGAGGCGGGGGTCATGGCTGGCGGTGGCGGCGCGAGGGTGGCGTGAGGTTTTTGGTGGGGGAGGGGGAGGGGGAGTGGAGGGAGGGAGGAGGAGGTCGGCGGGTGGCAGTGGCAGGGCGACTGGGCAAGGGCTGCAGCTGCAGCGCAGCGCAGCGCAGCGCGCGGTGTCCCTTGTTGTCAGGGGCGGGACGCGGGAGCGGGCGGCGACAGGTCACATGGCAAAGGGTAAACGCGGGAGGGTGGGCGACGCGGGTGCAGCGTGCAGCGTGCAGGAGCAGGACGGACGGATCCGCTCGTGGCGCCTGCGTGGGCGTCTCGTTTTTGTTGTGGCCGCGCGTCGTCTGCTTGCTTGCTTTGCTTTGCTTGGGACGAGGAACGCAGGTACGCGACGGGGGTCGGTGCAGGGGGGCGGGGCTCCGCCGAGTCAACGTGGAACGAACGGTCTGGTGCTCGGAGTCACCGCCGCCGTGGGCCGTGGGCCGTGGCCGTGTGCATGGACGGGCACGGTCGCGTCGCGTGTTGGAGTCGTGGAGACCGACATTGCTGACGGAAATCATACGCTACAATGCCCACGGTGATGTCGTCACTGCCGCCATTCTGCACGCCGGTGAGTCGGCGCGCCAAACGCGAACTCACAGGTTACAAACTAATCTCAGCTCGTCACCGTATTCGTCGTCTTCGAACTATCACTAAAATACTCTCTCTCAGCTTCTCCCGCCCGCGTAGTAGTGATTCACACAGTACAGTACGTACTGTAACACAGTAATTAATGGGCGGGCTTTGTAATGTGCACCGCGCCCGCGTGCACTCGTGAATCTCAAAGGCCGCTGCTGGTAGCTGGACTACTCGAGTTCAAACTCAAACTCTCCGGTTCCGAGCCGAAGCTTCTTTCTGCGCTCGCTCGCTCATCAGTCATCACACCACCACTCCTACCACGCACGCAGCTAGGAGTAGTAGTAGTAGTTCCTAGTCTGGTCAACAGTTCCAGTTTCCTGCGTGTTGCTGCCGACAAGGCAACGTACAAACGCCGGTGGCCGCGGCAAAAGCTCTTAGCTCTAGCCTCTGCTAACCGCTGCACGTCTGAATAATTGCTCCTGTTCGGCCGGCTGTTTTTGTTTCGGCCGTTTCAATAGGGTTCCACGAGACAGAATAAATCAAAGTAGGGCTAATAAGCAATCAGTTGGTTGATAAAAGCAAATGGCTTTCGTTTTCCTTACGAGCTGCGAGACTGGCGGCAGACTGTATAGTCCGGTTCTGGTTCGTTTCACAGCTTCTGCGTTTTCGGTGCATTCAATTCAATTCAGTAGGAAGAGGAGCAACAGGCGGCCGGAAACGGCAATCAATTAATTAACCTCCTCTCGTCTGGCAAATGTTCTAGTGTAATGAAGCGTTGGCCCCCGCCCCATACTCTGACGCCAGTTTGGCGTGTCCTCCTCGTGCGTCCGTGCCCGTATTCTCAGAGTGGGAGCTGCGGGCCCATGTGTCTGTCGGTCACAGTCACAGGCAATGCAACGCACGCTGTGGTGATACGTACTGAAAACTTTTTTCTTTTCTGTTCTGTGTTCTGTTTATTTATTAGATTATTATTATTATTATTATTATTATATGTTAAATGGGAAAAATTGCAAAGGAGGTAGAGTGAGGTGATGGGCCCAGTGGCCGCAGGTTAGCCCATACTCTCCCTGAGGCTGAGGACTACAGGTGAGGGGCCAATCTGTCACCTAAAGGCCCAGGCCGCGCGCCAGAGGCTCCGCTTCGCTTCCACAGGCGCGGGCCCATGCTCCCACCAGTTTCGTGTTGTTTGGATTGGATGCCCTAACTAACTAAGGGTGTGTTTAGTTAGAAGAATTTTGAGTGTAAAGTTCCTGTAGCACTTTCGTTGTTATTTGACAAACTTTGTCCAAATATGGACCAACTAGACTCAAAAGATTCGTCTCGACATTTACAAACAAACTGTGCAATTAGTTATTTTTTTTATCTACATTTAATACTCCATGCATGCGTCTAAAGATTCGATGTGATAGGAAATCTTGTAAATATTTGGGATCTAAACATGCCCTAAATTTTAGCTAGTTAAATTCAGTTATTAGCCGTCCAAACAACCTGTCTAAAATACTAGCTAAAGTTTAACTAATTTTAGCTACTTCAACCTAGCTGAAGTTTAACTGAGCCTATTAGCTAAAGCATTTAAACATCCCAACTAACGTTTAGTCATGAGAGTTTTTAGATGGCTAAAGTTTTTACCTACTAGGATGGTAGATGCTTTGGTGAGTGCAAGCGGAGGATAATTATGTTGATGAAGGACATCATTATATGAGCCCTATATCTTTTGTAAAATGCTTCATTTAATTATTTAGACCATATGCAATTTTAGATGTAAAACTTTTTTTAAAAAATCCTCCAAAGAATTGCTTATTTACATGCGAATCAATCAACAACAGTGTTTTACGGTCAGTTTGCATTTAAACCGTCTCTCAGGACTTCAGGAGCATTACATGTATTTCTAACCAAATCTACAGTTTAACAGCTGGTTTTACCAAACAACTTTTAACTTCTCTCACAGCTCTCGCAGAAACTTTTCCTAAGCTCAGAGCCCAATAAAAGGACCTTGACTTGGCAACAGGAAGGAGACACGAAAGCTGACTTGATAATGGCTCCACGACACAAAATATCCCTCCTAAAACACATGATTGATGTGCCTCTGTGGCGGTTCACCCAGCGGGATCTGAAAAACATACAGCAACATGGGTTAATTCTCATACTGACAAGAATTTGTGTCCTAACATAAGTCTCACGGTAGTTCAAATTTTAAAAAAGAACAAAAAAGGAAAACGTGAAAACATCTAACTGGTGCTCAACAAGAAAAACAAACTAAATACAGCAAGATGGGAAGGTACACGCAAAAGATTTTGGACACAGAAAAACACCAAATAAAATCTTGCAAACGGCACTGATTCAGAAGCTAGAGGTAATTGCATATCATACACAATTGTTGTACATCACAAAAACATGTGCGTGATTTGTAATTGTCAACTGAATGGCAGGTCGTTTGTAAAACATGCAGACATGTGCCATTGTGCCATATCAGGAATAGTAATGTCTATAGACAAACAAGCTTAGAAATAAGATCATCAACAAGGGCCACGAGGAAGTATTTCATACCTCTCCAATTGACCATTTTTCCTTCAACCAGATACTATCATCCTGATTTTCATTTTTATTATCCCTGTTGAATACGGGGAAAACAGATATAAGCAACAAGAAATTTCACATGTCAAACACAATACAATTATTCCAAAGATCACTAATTTAATCAACAAAAGCAAGCATATACGTGACCATTCAAGTCTGGTTGGTTGGTTTCAGAAAGCCCTTTGGGGGCACAAAAAAGGCATGTACTCAAGCTATATGTATTACATACTCAAGTGTGTACAGTGCATTTTATTGAAGAACTTACTCAACAGGCGCCTGGTTCGTGGCACTTGTAGGAGCCATAATTCCACTAAGTAAATCTTGTGACTGCCTATCAATGTCTCTGTGATGCATAGAGGAGGAAGGGGACTGCTGGTAGCCACCATGAGGCTTTGGGAAATTGCCAAAACTGGACATGCTTGAGGCTTGCAAACTCCCAGATGATTGTTGTGATATCTGGCTTCCAAATGAACCTGTAAAATCTTATAAGTTGAAATGGTAACCAAAAGCAACATGCAGAATCACTTTCCTAAATTAAGAAAAAAAAAGACAACAAAGAAAAGGATATGCAGAACTGTCCAGCAGTGAGGCCAGTAGGTTAATTTGATTCTGAGCCCATACTAGTGTCCATTAAAGAGTCCAAGAGAGTTCCTGTTGAGTTCGACTAATTTTTCCCACCACGGACGAACAGACTTTCATTACCCAAAAGCAATGAAGTTACAAGAGCATAACGATCCATAGTGTGATACTCAATCGAGCTAACGAACTGCCAGATTGAACTGAACACGCAGGGTTCAGCCAACAG
Organism: Coix lacryma-jobi var. lacryma-jobi; assembly: GCA_009763385.1. Taxonomy (NCBI): domain Eukaryota; kingdom Viridiplantae; phylum Streptophyta; class Magnoliopsida; order Poales; family Poaceae; genus Coix; species Coix lacryma-jobi. Next base: position 3,521,400 of record CM019824.1, read on the forward strand.
GCAACCAAAAACCACCGAAACCCAGCATAGACTAGAAAAACAATAGCACAAAGATGACCAAGTTTAACACTACTTGCTATCAAGGCTAAGAACTTAACGACTTAATTACAAGCCCAGATAAGCAGTTACAAGGAATTTCCATTGAGTTCAACTATAGCCCTAAAAAAGTTGTACATAAGTTAAAAAGTATGTGCTTCCAATACAGGATTATCCCCAAATCTTTAGGCATACATTAGCAACTTATCAAATGGTCACTTCTTTACAAACGTATGCCAAAAAGTTAACAAAGAGTCAAGAATCAGAATGATTAAAAACCATCTAGACATGGATAGACACAATCACACAAATATATTACTAAGAATTGGATTGACCAAGTACCAAGTTGATTGAATAAAAAGTAGCAGTGTAATTGCATGGGTTAATCAAAAAGGCATACCTGAAACTCCAAATTTCATATCAGAACGGCCAAAAGTAGGTGCAGGAAATGCTGGATGGCTCGGCTGGTTAGATTGACCAAAAATATTATTGACTGGGACTCCAGGTGCAGTTCTGCATGAGATAGCTCCTTGAAATTAATATGGCACATGCACAAAGAAACAGACTGGTCAAAATGCATAGTAATGTCTGTAGATAATGTTGAAAACCACTGATTTTCCGATGGAATCACCAGTTTATTCAACAAATTAACAGTAAAGTTGCTGCCCATACTCCAAGATGATCATGTGAACATTACCTAGACCCAGGTCCAACATTACTTGCTACTCCAACTTGACTGAAACTACTAAACACTGGTGGTCCATTATTTTGGGAGACCCCAAATGATGGGTTATTATTTTTTACTTCATGGAAGGAAGCCACAGTGGGAAAGCTTGGAGTTTGTGTTACTGGTAGACGTGGATTGTTCAGAAAGTTATTGAACTCCATCAGCTTAGCATTTTGCATATTTCTTTCACCCTCAACCTGAAGAAAGGAAATTAATGAATTAGAGTTCATTCTTGAGAAAATTCGTCAAGGATCATACTCATGATGACTAAATACACAGTACATAAGAGAAACTAAAGTAAATAGTGTTGTGTTGCTAAAAAAAGGCGCAACTCCAAACTGATAAATACAGGTCATCTTGCTCAGACAGGTACATTTTGCATTCCTCGACCATTAGAAAACCTAGCAGGAATAAGAGACAAATAGGTACAATATCACATACGATGTTCATACAATTAATGATATATGATTTTCCATGGCCCTGGACAGTGCAGGTGAACAGTTGCAGCCTTGTAGGAATGTTATCACATATTTTAATGTGCAAGATCACATACTTCAATGGAAAATTCCAATCAAAACTTGATCATGGGAAGAATGTTGGGAGTGCCAAGCTTACTATTGACTGCAGAGGATGCCCTTGCCTGCCTTCCTCATATGCTTTAGCTCTCAGCTCTTCAAAGCTAATATCCCCAGTGATGTCACAAGGACCACTAATGCAAACATAATACAAAAAGATGAGCGCAAATCATTGAGGGAAGCATAGGCCACTGGTTGAAGCACGATGAGTTACTTATTTACCTCCTGAGGTGAGCATAACACGTAAGCTTCCAGAGTGGAGTTTCATTCTTAAAATCCTCAGCAATTTGGTGCCTGCAGGACTCAGGATCTGTACAGGAGCTGGCAAAAAAACTCACATAGTTGGTGACTCGCATATAGCAAGGAATAATCAAGCAGGATCAAAAGTACAGCGCTCCAGAATCGCAGACTCACGTGTGGGCTGCTGCTGGTGGCTGTGCCGCTTCCTGTTGCTTCGCTGGGGCTGAGGGGTCCCTTACCCACTTATTTTGAAATGGCTGATCCAACAAAATCCATCAGACACACACAAGAACAACCATTACAGCATTACACATGCTGATTTCTGCAACAGAGGACGAATCATTAAAAACAGATTGTGTATCCATCAGACGAGACAAACCTTTGCCGAGACAGAAGCGTTTCTGGACTGCGCAGCCGAACCGCCTTGCACTCCAAACCCAAACGGATTGGGCTTCTGCTGCTGCTGCTGCTGTGCACCGAACGAAGACTGCTGCTGCTGCCTGCTCCCAGAGCCAAACCCAAACGGGTTGGGCTTCGCCTGCTGCTGCTGTTGCTGAGAGCTGAACCCAAACGGGTTGGGTTTCGCCTGCTGCTGCTGCTGAGAGGACGCGTGCACAAACCTACACTGCGCTCCGTACTTGCAGCTGCACCATCCAGAACGTGAATGAAAACCACAGAACTACGCAAATTCGAGGAACGGGCATCCAGAGCGAGCATGGCGACTGAATGAACTTTAATAAATAATAAAAGCGGAAGCAATCGCATGCCGCGGCAATGGAGAGGGGAGGAGAAGAACCCCTACCTGCCGCGCTGGAAGTTCCGGCAGAGCTCCTGCCGCCGGCTCATCGTCGGGGACGGAAAGGAGGTCCCGACCCGTGCGCTGGAGCTCAAGCTCTAGGGTTCCGTCCCCGTTCGCCGTCACCGCCTCCAACTGCAACCGCCTGCTCCCTCACGCCGCGCACGGAACCCGTATTGGCGTTACGCACGGCACGGGGGAGCGCTGGTAAAACTGGAGCAGAAGGGAAGGGAGCCCCCCCCGCTTTTCCTTCCTCGCGGCGGCCGGCGTGGCACGCGACGCGGGCGGACGCGGGACGCCGTCGGAGTCGGGGAGAGTCCTGCACGACGTGGGCCGGTGCAATAATGGTCGAAGTCCTGACTGGGCCTCGGCCTGAGTGAGGTGCAAGCGCTGGGCTGGGTGCCGCGGCCCGATAAAGATCCGGCCTAGCCCGGGAGCAAGTGGGCCCATCGTACCTTCCTCCCCAGTCGCAGGCCCACTGTTGGTGCTGGTGATCCGGGCGGCAGCCAGCGAGCCTGATCCGGGCGGCTGACCGGTGGCCACAGGCCACAGCTCTGGTGTACCTGGACTCCGCGAGGCCACGGCACGCGCGCTCTTGTTTTGTTGTGTCAGTGCCACCGTCTCGCCGTCGCTTGTCCTGACAGCCGAGGCCACGCAGGCAGGCAGGCAGCCACCCGACCTAGGGGGATGTCGGCGCCGGCGGCGGCGCAGGCCGTGGTGGCGCTGGCTCTCGCGGCCATCCTGTCGACGCCGGCGCCCCAGGCGGACACCTTCTCCAACGTCCCGCCCACGCTCTCCGGTGCGTGCAGATATGCTTCGCAATCGCAACTCTTTTGTGTGCATGCGTAGCGTAGCTGACGAGGAGCTGGTGACTTGTCGTGCCATGGCGGGCGCAGGGGGCGACGGGAAGCAGGAGCGGATCAAGCACCCCAGGTCGGCCAAGGCGCTGCATTGCACGACCAAGTGCGTCGGAACCTGCATCCGCGGCGGCGGCGGCGCGCCCGGCGAGGGCCCCCTCAACGTCAGGAGGTAAAAAAAAAAAAACAGCCACCGTACCTGCCCTGCACCGGCGGGCGGTTACTGCCGCCGGTGCGTACGTTTCAGTTGAGCTGGTCGTCGCTCACGTTGGGTTTTCTGTTGTGCGCAGGCCCCTCGTGGTGTTCAAGGACGGCTTCCGCAGCCGGCAGTACTGGTGGGCACCTGCACGCTGCAGCTCAGCAGCTCCCTCTTCTTTTTCACTATAATACTAGCCTACGTGCTGCTTGTGACCAAACTACCAGAGTGTGAGCTCAACTCTGATCAGTTTGTTGTTGATTAGCCTGATAGAGTGCTCGGATATCTGCAACCGCATCAAGGATGGGCAGGATGGACCCTGAGGCGGGACAGAGTAACATGCCAATTCCAGAGTTCTTGGAGCAACTACCTTGGCTACAGTGCAGGTTGGATTGGGATACATGGTCCTGTTCTTCTGCCAGGCCTCCAAAAGAAGAATTTCAGAGGCGACAAGGGTAATGAGGTAACACCTAGTAGGATCCAGGGACTGAGGGACATTTGGTAGCTGATAATTTTTTTGGCAACAAACTGAGAAAATCCACTAGGAATGCAGTTTAGTAAACTTAAAATTCTCATAGATTGGACTTGTCTAATTTGACTTTTACATTCTAGCTCATACTCCGTACATGTCACTAGGGTCTGTGTGTCCAGCTCTATGCATGTGGATATACATGTTGTCAGAACCATGGTAAACAGATACTCCCTCCGTCTCTAAATAAGTGTCGTTCTCGCTTCCCGAGAAAAAGTTACCGGCAATTATATATTAAAATATATTAATATTTATGCTAAGTAATTAGTATCATCGGAAAGATCTTTACATCTAGTTTTTTAACAAAATTATTTGGAGATATAAATATTGCATATATTTTCTACAAATTGAGTCAAACACGTGACACGCACACCAACAGCGACACTTATTCAGCGACACTTATTTAGGGACGGAGGGAGTACAATACAATGCATGCACAGCACCATGATGAACTTAAGTCTATCTGGAAGTAGGAGTTATGTACAGATTTTTCATGAAACTCGACAAGGTGTCAAGGCAGACGAACCAATTAAGACATTCCACCGATATACATCTGACTTCCAATGACACGGTACAATCCAGTGACTGCTTTCTCAAATTTGAGACTCCCATGATCCCTCGATATAAACTTACTTTTCCAGACATACTCGTAACTCGAAAGACAGCTATTGGACTTTTTCAACTGTCTATCAGAGCTTGGACTTGTCACTTGTGTTGTCTGTGTTCTCCGCTTGGCGGTTAGGATGTCTGAAAACATGCAAATATATCAGTAGAAGGCAATCAAAAACGCCTTTTGTTGTGACTGAATTCATATATGATAGGAAAAAAAACAGTAAAGGCTAGTACAGTTTACCATTCAGGTTATCTGGGCAAGAAAGCATCTGAATCTCGGATGGCAGTTAATTTAAAGATCCTGTATCTGGCAGGAAGAGGTAGCGGAACCGAGAATCAAATGGAATGATGCCGAAAGTACGGGTGCCCAGGAGACTTTGCCGCCTTTGAGACACACAGTGATCAACAAATGTAGCTTGCTGCTGAGGTAGAAAATGCGAGATCCAAATAGGGAAGCTGTTGTCGTCAACAAAACCACGGGCAAAACAGTGTAGTATCTTAGGGACCAGAAGCTTCCCTTTTCGACTTACTCCTACCGATGCTCTAATGAAATCACGCTGTGCATCTTGAAGTTCTTCCCTCACATTGTTTGCTGTGTATATCTTCACCTACAGTGATAATTAGTCCTTTGTCAACTATTAAATCTTTGCGCTAGGGACAATCATGAAAGCCTTTCCAGCTAATCAACTAGTTTGTCAAAAAAAAAACAGTACGGTGTCAGATGAAGGAAGCCGAAGGAATGCTTTGAGCTTACCCCGGGAGAAGAATACATTCCACAGCTGAGGGCAAATGTCAAAAGTGGCTCGGGTGCCGCAATGCAGAATTTTTTCTGCTCCTCAGGTACCTTAATCTTCTGAAGGGCAAGAAGCAGAGCCTTGAACCAAAGACAGAAATAACTTTTAATAGTCTGTGTTGATTAACCAAAGGAAATCAAAATAAGCAGTACTGTCAGCTAAATGCCCAGCAAGCTTTTCAGTAAGTGGTATACCATCTGTGGCCTATGATTTGGTGGTTTCATCTTCAGAATTACATATTCAATAAATGCAGCGCTGAATGAGTGCCCTCCAATCGTATATGCAGCCTAGAGAGAAAAACAAGTACTGTGATATGATTCTCCGGAAGAAAAAGTGTGTTACACAACAAGGATCAGAAAAAATGGAATTTTTTAATTGCTGACAAACATAGGAACAAATCTAATGTGCAATAACTAGTTCCTTTAGCAAACCTTTTGCATCAGTGAAAACAGTTTCATGTCACTCCGTGGAACACCATAAGCAAGATAAGCCTGTAAATGGATGATAAAAAATGTCACGAATGTTCAACATTTGCTCTCCTACACATCAGGGGAAACAAGGGAAATACTCCCACTCATTCAGCTACCCTAATAAGTATTAAGGTTTTCAAAATCACGTACGTGCATCATCAACGCGTTGTATAAGTTGATCCAAAATGCCAACCTTGCATCGTCATTGAGGTGAATAGGGTTTATTTCTGCCAGCTGCTCAATGAACAATCTGCACTCTAATAGGCGATCATTAGTCCTGCTGGATTAACCCAAATACCATGAAGGACAAAACAGGTGCTCATCTTTAATGGCATTGAAATAAAAGGTAAAGCGGTACTAAAGAGGCAATGTACTGAATCGTGGAGCTAAAGCCAGTGGATTATAGTATGATTTGGTACACCAATTGTCATGGTGTCAGTTAGTAACAATCAGTAAGATGCAGGTATTACAAATATTGCTTTGACACATTACCTGAATTTGCGAAGTGACTCCGCAGCATATTCAAGTTGTTTTTTCCCAACTGACATCCATGAAACTTCAGCCGCCGCACTGTAGCTGCCTATGTCAGCCCAGCTAAGCTTCTCACGAGCTTTGTAAGGGTCAAAAACAGTCTCCGAAGCTAATAAATTATTGTTGTAGTTCAAATCCACTTGAGGGCTCTGTACCCAAGAAGATATGGACGATGGTTCCGACAGAGACCAGAAGGCAGAAATTGAATAATTCCCAGTGGGAGATGGAATAGACTGCTGATTCTCCAAGGAGGAATTCCTTGAGGAGTCCCTGCAGGAATCTGATAAGGAAATAAAAATGTTCCTCATGCAGCGGACGATGTCCTCGGAAAGCTGATTAGGATCGGCCAAGCCTTTAACAGAGATCTGTCTGTGTAGTTTCACAGCTTGTTCATGCAAGACAGCACGAGGATGAACCTCCTCTCCTTGGCTCCTGCATTTTTCCCCTGTGGTGCCCTGGTAGCAACATGAATATATGTACACAGTGACGAGACAGACCAAGAAGATAATGACTAAGCTAAATCTGAAACATAGAGTTCCTTGCTAATTTAGTCAGGAAATGATGCGTTGAGATCAGAATGGTTGGTGAAGGTATTTGGCATGACCATTTTAGAAAGAAGATATGGCACGTTTTTGGAAAGCAACACAGAATTTTCATCCCTTACCGTTACAGACAGAACGGAATGCAGTGGCTAACGCTATAGTGTTACAAATCGATTCAGCAAGATGAAATGCGTATGTTATCCTACTCTACACTCTACTACTTGCAGTCTAAATGAATGCTGCAATTGTTAAGCAGGAACAAAAAAAAAAGTCGATGAGCAGAGAAATTTTTACGTCTGGTCCGAGTTTCCCGGAGTGGCAGGAGCAAGCGGACGGCGGCGGGAGGAGGTGCTTGAGACGGTACTCGACGAGCCTCCTCTCGTTCCTCTCCTGGATGACCTGGAAGTGCAGGGAGACCATCTCCTCCTCCAGCTTCGTGACCGCGGTCTCCAGGATGCAGATGTTGGAGAGCAGCTCCTGCGCCTGCAGAGGAGAGAGAGAGGAGAGACCGTCCAATGTCAGCGACCGCCGCCGGGGAAGCCAAGCCAAACCAGTCGCGGCGGTACGGTGCGTACGTTGGTGGGGAGGTAGGCCATGTCGGCGAGCGTGACGGCGGCGCGGCCCAGGGCGCCCTCGAGGACGGCGTGCAGCGCCGTCTCCTCCTGCAGCGCCTTGCGCAGCCGCTTCACCTGCGCGGGCGCGCGTGCATTGCAGCTCCAGGTGAGGGAGTGGGGAGAGGAGAGTAGGCATTGGTCGGGAGGGAGCGAGAGGGGATCGGTGACTCACGTCCTGCTCCAGCTGCGACCTGCAGGAGGACCGCGCGGGCTGCGGCTCCGCCTGCGGCGAGAACCCCCTCCTCGGCTTGGCCAGCGGCAGCGGCATGGCGGTCGGCCTGGCCCCGACGGCTTCCCCCGTCTCGGCTCGGGGGGGTGTGGCGACTCGACCCTCTGTCCCGGAGACGGCGAGGACGGCCTCCGCTGGGGCGAGCAATGGGAAACACCGGCGGCGGCAGCAGGAGCAGGGAGACTATAGGGCGGCAGGCGAGGCGAGGGGATCGCGCTTGGTTTGACTGCCCCCCTGGTCTTGTCTTGTCTGGTCTTCAAAATTTGAAACGCACGGTCGCTTTGGCCCGGCCGGCGGGGAACGAGATCGTCTGAATTCACTCACCGTGACTGCTGTCGGCCGTCACCGCATCGCAACCGTTGGATGCCATCCGACGGAGCAGCTGAGCCCAGGCAAATACCCCTTCGTACGTGCATATTTGGGCCTAATAACACGGCCTGCTAAAGCGGAGAAAGCCGCAGCCAGCAGCCCCTACCTACCGAGAGCTCCCCGTGGATAGGAAAGCCGCCGCCGCCGCCGTCTTCTGCTCGAGTGCGGCGCTGTCGCCATCCCGTCGTGAGAGCCCACGCCATCGCCTTCCGGTCGTGGAGAGCTGCGCCATCGCCTTCCGGTCGTGGAGAGCTGCGTCGTCCCGTCCCCGTCCCCCGTCCACGTCCAGCCGCGCCGTCGCCGTCCTTCTCTCTCGCTGCGAGCTCTCCCCGTCGCCGTTCCGAGGCCGAGCTTCTCCCCGTCGCCGTCCCTTGCCGAGCGCCGTGGTGGTCCTGGACACTGCTGGCCAACAGCTTCTCCACCTCTGTCATGGTCCAGGAGCTTGACTCCTACACAGAGGTTGACTAGCTGCAGCACACGCTTGTAGAGCTCATCTGTAATGCTCTAGTACAATCTGCAAAGAATGTGTGTAAAGTGCAATTTGTGCGGGATCTTGCAAACTGTGTAACTTGTGGTTGTATCCAAAGCATCAAAATTATGCAAATTTACATATTGCCATTTTCTTGTAAATTGTCCTGGAATTGAACAAAAAGCATTGCTCAGTGTTGCAAATTCAGAGATGCACAAAATGTTCTCTTGTTCTCTGGTATCCAGTAGGTGTACATGACCTTGTTGCTGGTCATATGACCTTTACAGTTCCCTCTACTTTATACTTCAACTACATATGCAAAAGCTACTTCAAAACAATTTATGTTTCAGGAGGCAAAAGACATTCTTGCTACTGGAAGTACCATACTACTAGAATTCAGCAATGACATCATCTGGGATTGCCCCTTGCAAAATAAAAGGTTCAGACATGTATGTTTTAAATAAGTATGATTCAGACATTTGTCATTGCAGGACAAATGCAAAGAGGACACAATCTGTACTACTAGAATTCACCGATAACATCATCTGTCATTGTTCCCTGAAAAGTAGAAGGAAAATAATTCAAGATCATGTATGATTTAGAGATACAGTATATTAATTTGTAATACTAATTACCATCAATAGTTGAGAGTAACTATTGATGACTGTAAACGATTCAGAGATTTCTTCCTTTCTCGAGGCAAAGATGGATGGTTCAGGCTTGCATTTTCTAGTGTTACGCCATCATCCACTAACACATCTGTAGTTTGCTCCTCCTAATAAAAAACAAGAGAATCAAATAGTTACAATTGAAACATTTTGTAACGAATACAGTTAGGGAGATTTGTGTGTCAGATACCTTTGAACATTTTCCTTTTTTCTTGTCATCAACCTTCGAACTTTTTCCTTTTTTCGCACACTTGCGCTTCTTCTCAAACCAAGCTTTCTTGCGTTTTGAGGTTTTTGTTTCTACCTCCTTTTCCTTTAGTCTTGCTGTTCTCAACAATTCATTAGGCAGAGTAACTTTGGTGGGAGCGATGATGGGATCCATAGGGCTTGCAAAACCATTCATTTCTTCTTCAATTTGCTTGCTGAGCATGTCAAGTGTGTTGTTTACTAATAAGGTGCATTTTGGATGGCTTGCAGCTCGATGTGCTAAATTGAGAATTTGCGAGCCATATCTTTGTAGTTCAACAATTCATCTAATTTTGGATTCTCTATTATGTCTCGCCCTTTGTTGTCCTGTACTGTTCCACTGCGTGCTTCCCGTGTCCATCTCTGTAGTACATAATGTGTGGGGAGTAATTTGATATTCATCAAATCCAAGACTTTTAAAGCATGGCCACATAGTATTCCGAGTCTATTGAATTGTCCACAGCTGCAAGTACTAGTCTGTTCTAATGGATGGCAATGACTTTGTACTCTCTTCTCTAAGGAAAAATTTTCATCAAGACTCCCAATTGCTACAAGATATTCATTTGTGCCTTCCAATGCTGTGGTGCATGCTACCATTGATCTCTCGTATTCACTTTGAAAAGCTTCAAAAATAGTTGGTGTGTACAGCTTGCTAGCTTGGATTAACATAGGTGTCCTCATTTTGATTCTAGGTATTTTTTCCTTGACTCAATTCAGATTGCAGTTCCTTCTTCCTTTTATATTCCACAAGTCTTTCAAATTGCTTAAGAAATCTGATTATATCAAAATCAGATTTAAAATGCCGCTTCAGGTCACTGTTTAAACTCTCACTGAGTTGTGTACTTCTCATCCCTAATGTGAACACATCCTGCATATAACATTCAGCCCATTTTTCCTTTACCTTGTATATACTATCCAACCAAGTTTGCTTGCTTGCCTTGACCTCATGATGTTAAATACTTCTTCAAATGTTGCCTCATCTTCATAGTCATACATACAAGCACTGAAATATGAGAGAATACTGGGTTCTTTTTTGTTGCCTTCTACTTCTTGTTTGGGAGAAGCATCTGATTCTTCATCATCCAGTTCAGCTATATGCTTGACAGCATTCTGCATTATGTGAAAAGTGCACAGACCGTGCCATGATTGTAAAAAGACTGCCTTAATTGCTTTTTCCATTGCTTAATCTTGATCAGTATATATTGTTCTAGGTTGCTTGCCATTATGGGCTCTCAAGAAAGTCTCAAATAGCCACTTAAAGGATTCAAATGTCTCATCATACATTAGAGCAGCACCAAAAACCATTGTTTCTCTAAAGTGGTTGAACCCAACAAATACGCCAAAAGGCCAACTCTCCTTGTTTGTACCAAAGGTAGTATCAAAACTGACAACATCACCAAAATATGCATAGTCAGTGAGCATTTTAGCATCAGCCCAAAATATGTTTGCAATCTGTTCTTCCCGATCCATCTGCAATGCATATTGAAATGATGGGTTCTCAACAATTTTTTCCTGAAAATACATAAGCATACTTCCCGCTTGACCATATGTCATCTCACATTGTCGCTTGCCCCGTAAATAATTCTTTTGGTCTTGAAGAGTGTAACTGAGATTAGATGAGCCACCAACTTGGATGCAAGCCAACTCATGTGCAGCTTTTGGCCCAATTCCAGCATCATCAGCCGTCTCAATTTCAAAACCTTATAACCGTGAAATTTTTCTTTTGGACGCCATTAAGTGTGAGGTTTGTGGCAGGTGAAGGCTATGATTGTGTTCCAAATTCAGATCAGTCACTTTATATTTTCCTTCTCCCGGTCTAGTATAAGACCTATGCGGACTGGACCATCAGTTCTAGTTTCAGCTCTTACACATTTTGTGAGATGATCCCTTTTATCTGGCACTCTATGACCTTCATTTGCACAAACATATCTACAAGATCTAACTTTTCCATCAGATTTCTTTGTTTGCATACTTTTTTCTAACCTCAAAGCCTTTTTGACCTCCAAAGGAAACCCAAACATCCGGCCTCTTCTATGGTACTGAACTCCATGCCAACTTGAGGTAACAAACTGAGAATCATACTCTCCCTACAACAAAAGTTGATTTGGTGCTAAACTGAGCAACTAAAATGGAGACTGTGTACTTGTGTGAAGCAAATCTAATCTGATGATGTGCAAATACATAATCATAGTACACACCTATTTTCTGCCATCTGCCAATCATGAACATGCAGGTTTTAGTTTCATGCAGGCACAGAACTTCCTTCAGTTCATGTCAACACATCTAGGGATGTTGGCAATGACTAGATTAGAACAACGAAAAATCTTAGGCCTTGTTTGGTTGAGGGACTAGGGACTAGGAACTACACAAAAATCATTAGTCCTAATTAGCTCTTCATGAGAGACTTTCCCTGTGTTGGTAACTTTAGGATTAATTGGGACTAATTTGTAGTTCCTGATCCCTAATCCCATGGGAACCAAATAGGGCCTTAATACAGAGAAAGATCTAGGAGTGCAGAGTACTCCAACAATTGATCGTATCCAAGGCAGCATACCACGAGCAGTCGATGATCGCGGCCTCGCCTTGGTCGTCCCGGCTTCAGCCCCGCGCCAAAACGAAGCCGCGTCCGCGCCAAAACACCGAGCAGTCGCGCCAAAAAAAGAAGAACGCCGCTGGCTGCTGCTTTCTACCCTTAGCAGGCCGTGTTATTGGGCCAAGAAATGCACGTACGAAGGAGGTATTGTTGGGGTTCAGCTGCTCCGTCGGATAACATCTAACGGCTGCAAGCGAAAACTGCCGACTGCGGTCACGGCGAGTGAATTCAGAGGATCTCGTTCCGCCAGGGGGCGGCGGGACTGCGGGAGGGGGCTACGTGCGGTGCCTACTGCTGGGCCGTGGCTGTGTGAGCATCGTGGAGTAGGTGGCCGAACTCGTCACTCCAGGTGGCGGTGGTAGACTGGTGGTAGCATGGGCGGATCTAGGGGGTGGCTGAGGGGGCTGCAGCCCCCCCCAAAAAAATACACATAATATTTTATTTCAAATTAGTCTAATTTATGTTTAAATTAGTCCAAAATCTCCTGCGGACTAGAAAAATAATAGAAAATTCAGTCCAAATCACCTTAAAATCTATCAAAAACCTCTCTTGAGTCAAAAATACAAGAAGAATTTGCGTCCAAACTCGATTCTTTATGTATTTAGCCCCCTCGTGAACTGATTCTGGATCTGCCACTGGGTGGTAGCGTAACGGTGGTGAGTGGTGTGCGATGCGAGCGCGACAAGACGGAGGAGGACTCGCGAGCGCGATGCCGATGTGGCAGGCAGGCAAACCAAACCAAACCAAACCAAACCGAGTCCTAGGTCCACGGTTGCACTTGTTGGGCTGGGGCCTGGGCCCAGGCTGGGCTCGGCCTGCGTCGTCAGTCGTCACGATCGATTGTTGGAAGCACTCTTGCCCTACCTCCGCACACGTGCAGGGGAGTGGCGAAGGTAGCCAATCGTCGGAACCGAGAGCGAGGGTAAGGAAGGGAAATCAAAAACAGTAATGCGGTAGCTCTCTTCCTAAAAAACCGTGTCCATTACACTGTTCACCCCCCGGTATTTATAGGGGATACCAGGGGGTGCTGACCAAATTACAATAGGGTACAAGAAAGATTCCTCTGCGCTATGCACACAGAAGGGCAGAAATGTACAAACACGAGTGGAGTGGAAACCCTAGTCTGTCTTCCTCCTGCCCGCCGCCATTTTGCTTCGTTTATCTTCGCGGGAGGGCGAGGGAGTTGACCTCCACCTTGCGAAGAAGACTCCCGTCCCGCCGCGAGGTCCGGGGTCCTTCGCCTCCCGTTGGGCCTGGCCTCTTGGCGAAGGTTCGGAGATGACTGCGCGAGGGTTTTTTCCAGCGAGCTCTCATGCCTTTGGCTTTAAGAACTTGCTAAACATTCCGAATGAGTTAGAATTCAGGGGCCCGAACGGTGACTTGAGGGAATCAGCAAAATAAAGAGGCAGGCTTTGGTGAAGGTGCGCGGGACGCGTGAGGGGCGTCTTGCTGAGCCAGCCTGCGTGGCGCCACTTCCGAGGGTCCCTTTCCCCAACAGTAGCCCCTCGTTGCCTTGGATCTAAGAGCAGTATTTAGCCCAAGCAGCGCTCTTTGACGGGAAACGTAACGAGACCCTTGGCAGCGACGCCCGCGGCTGCTTTTGGGCCGGTGAAAGGTCCTAGTTTGGTTTTGGTAAATGAATGACAACTTTAGGTGGACTAATGGTGTTTATGTGAGATACACAGGTGATAAGTCCACAGGTGATCATGTATGAGCAACATATGCCATAGGTGTGTAATGGCTTGAAGGATGTTGTAATGCTCATGCATGTGATGAAGAATGAGCTTATTGCATATGTGACATGACATGTGGTCATATGGCTAAGATGGTGAAGATCAAGGCAGGCTGGCTTGATGGACCGGTTGCGGAAGTGAAGGGCAAGTTGGAGGCTTTTAAGCCGTTGGTACCGAGTGTCGGGAGGCTTGAGCAAAGACTTGGCGCCGAAGAAGGACCGAAGCAATGGTGAAGAGCAAGTGAGGTCAAGATCGATGGACCATGGAGGCCATGTGATGATATGAAGTGGATCATATCATTTGATATAGGTTGGTGCATGTGTTGCATCAACACCGATGGAGTTGGAATGGAATGCGCAAGGCAAAGGTATATTTGTAGGACATTTCATTTCACCGGTCATAGGTGTATAGAGAAGTTTATGACTGGGTTTAAGATAGATGGCCGTACTATTAAGAGGAGCAAACTTGTTTGTATATCGGTCATCTAGTGCCACTTGAGCGATCTAACCTTGCAATGTTACTAGGATAGAGATGGCGTGGTGTGTGGTAGTGCAGTGCTAATCCTTTGGAAAATGATTGTGAAAATGCTAACACACCATGCACATGTTGATGTACACTTGGTGATGTTGGCACATTTGCAAAGGAGAAGTTGTTGGAAAGAAGTCATGTTGAAAGGAGGTGTGGAGAAGTGGGAGAAACTAGTGTATAGTCCCTCTCCCTCCTGCCGAGCTTGCGAGGCAGGATTCAGCGGTTTTCGGAGAAGTGTAGTGCTCTGGGAGCATCGGACGTGACGCGAGGGGCATCGGACGCTGGGCCGAGCGTCCGATGGCAAACCCTAGTTGAAGTCTGTTGCAGAGGATGCATCGGACACTGCATCGGACGCTGGTCCGAGCGTCCGATGGCAATGACGTGGCGTAAGCTTTCTGTGCTGGGAGCATCGGACGCACCCTAGCGTCCGATGTGGACCCATCTGACGCGTCCGATGTAGAATGGAGCTCTCGGGGAGCTCTCTGCATAGACATCGGACGCTGGCCCTTAGCGTCCGATGCTAAGGGTCCGGCGCGTCCGATGTGAGGGTGTTTTCGTGCAGAATCGAGCAGAGGCATCGGAGCATCCGATGCTAGGCATCGGCGCGTCCGATGCCACTTTAACTGGCGCGGGAAGGAATATAGCCGTTGGGATCGCTCGGCCAAAGTTGAACGTGGGGGACACGTGGCGAGCATCCAAGCATCGGACGCTGGCCTCAGCGTCGATGGTCCCGATCCGGAGCGTCCGATGGTGGCGCAGTTTGCCCAGTGAAGGGGCAACGGCTAGTTAGCCCTTGGGGCTTATAAATAGCGTTGGTAACCGGCCTTGGGCTGGTGGTTGAGCACTCCAAAGCCTTGGTGGCTTTGTGTGGATGTGCTTGGGAGCCCTCTTACTCACTTGTGCTTGCTAGTGTGCGATTCGATAGCGAGTGAGTGATCGCTAGTGCGTTTGCATTGAGAGATAGCATCGAGTGGCACTAGGTGATCGTGTTGCAAGCCGGTGGTGCTTGTTACTCTTGGAGGTTGCCACCTCCTAGACGGCTTGGTGGTTGTTGTCTCCGTCGTGAAGCCGCATGAAGATTGTGCGTGGCTCCGGAGAAGGCTTTGTGAGGGGCATTGTGCTCACCCCGCGGGAGATCGCGAACAGCAACTCTAGTAGAGAGAGGCACGAAGAGCGCCAAGTGGTCCGGCCGGATCGAAGCTAGAGCTCTTGGTGAGCACTCCATCGTGGAGAGTGTGACCTAGGGTCACCACTAGCAAGAGGATCGGCGGCAACCTTTGGCTTGCCTCAACGAGGACTAGCTTGGTGGCAACCAAGTGAACCTCAGGATAAAATCACCGTGTCAACATTGTCTTCATCTTCTCGGTGGTTTGCTATCTCCATTCACTAGCTTGTATTTCCATACTCATTCTTGTGCTAGTGTTTAGTTGTTGCTCTTGTGTGGCTATCTAGCTTGTGTAGCTTAATAGTTGCTCTTGTAATTAGTTAGCTTGTGTAGCTTGCTAGTTACCTTCCTTGCTTGTGTAGCATAGAAGTTGATCCCGTGAGTGACTAGTTGACTTGTAGTCTTGCTAGTCCACATTGCTTAGTTGTGTAGCTAAGTTGAGCTCACTAATTGGCTTGTGTAGCCTTGTTATTGAGCATTGCTAGTGAGCTTAGGCTTGGTGCTTTTGCTTAGTGGCATGTGTAGGAGCTCCCCGGTTGATTGAGTACTAGTTGCTAGGTTTGTGTGACCTTGCTTCTAGGATTGCTTAGGTGAGCTCTAGCTAGCCCGACACCTTATTTGCATTGTTTAGGATCTTTTGTAAGGTGTCATAGAGTATAGGCAGAGGGGTGTAGTCTTGGCTAGACCGATAGTTTTAATTCCGCATTTGTTTCGGTTAGCCGACGCGATTAATTTTAGAAAGGACTATTCACCCCCCTCTAGTCCGCCATCTCGAACCTTCAGCCGGGCCGTTACACTGTTGCTTGTACTGTTTAGGTCTGTCTCGTTTTTTGCGCCAAGGATTTCGGTTGTCGTGCCGCTTTCGTAGGGTGGGGAGACTCGTCTCCCGGCCTATAAATAGAAGGGGTTGGTGGGAAGCTTGAAGTTGTGCCTTCCTTTGCTCTAGCCATCCTGCTGCTGCTATTCTCGTAGCGAAGGTTTGTTTAACTTGTTTGCGAAGGTTTGGATAGGCGATCGTTGTTCAAGGTTGAAGTCAGCTGAAAAGATGGCTAGGTTGAAGCAGACTGCTCGAGTTGCTTCTCCGAGTGGTGCGGATGAAGGAGTGACCTTCGAGTTTGGTCTCAGCCGAGTTTGCAGTTCTGATTTAGCGACTTATGTTAAGCAAGGGTGGATCGAGGAGGGAAAGGTGAGGACCAGCAGTGGGGAGACCGTTCTGAGGCCGGATGTGGATGAGATCGTTGTTTTTGAAGAATTCTTTTCGGCTGGACTTCGGTTCCCGGTTGCTTCCTTTGTGACCTCGGTTCTTTAGAGGTTTAACCTGAGGTTTCATCAGCTGACGCCTTCGTGCTTTACGAAGATGTCGGTGTATGTGTGGGCATGCCGCTCTCAGGGCATTGTCTGTGTGGGCATGCCGCTCTCAGGGCATTGTCCCACACGTCGAGGGTTTTATTCGCACTCATCGTGTGCATATGCAGCCTCGGAAGGTTGTCAATGGCGAAGGTAACACCAGTCTTGGTCAATTTGCGGTGTACACATTTTGTCATTGTGCTGGGTCGGAGCTGCCGGTGCAGGCCCAAAAGAACAAGTGGACCAGCGGGTGGCAGGAGTTTTGGTTCTACTACAAGCTCAGTGGTGGTGCCGAGCTTTGCAGCGACCTTCCGCCGCTCGGTGACGTTAGCGCCGAAGCTGTGATGAGCCCCGAGGCTCATGCTGCTGTTGACTGTCTGAGGGTAGTGGCGCGCTCCCAGTGTTCTCGCGACTTGGTGGAGGAGTACTGCTGTGCGAAGGTTTGGCCCCTTGGCCGGAGGCAAGTATGGTTTAAGGTTGAGGATGACCCCAAGTATGAGGGTAGGGGTTTGAAGAAACCGAAGGTGGATCTTAACAAGGTTTGGGAAAATGTCCTCAAGAAGTTTCCTAGGCGAGAGGATGGAATCGAAGCTGTCTATAAGTGTGTTACAGCAGGGCAGAGGAACTTGTTGGAAAACTGTCCACATTGGAGGTTAAAGCTATCTGTTAACACCGAATTTTCACACTATGACAAATGGGCCGGCCCAGTACAGGTTCGGAAAGATCACCGCCTGAGGAATCGGCAGGCATCAGGCGCGGTCGGCTAATCTGACGGCAAAGCCATGGAAGCAATAGTGAATGAATTCGGCAATGCGATGCTACGGTCGGCTATTTTAGGTAACGATCGGCTTGTGCCGTGAGGTGATGGACGCGACATGTCAGAGGATTCGGCGATAAGATCTTATCGTTTTGACACATGCCGGTTATTGAAGGAAACTTGGAGTAGAAGACATCATAGTTTCCTGTTTTTATCGTTGTAATTGTGTCCTTCTAGGACTCAGAGAACACCAGGGTATAAATATAAACCCTGAGGCCATTGTAATATCTGTTCACAATCAATACAACCAACCCGGCCCCGCGCCGTCTTCGAGTCCAAGTCGTGTCGTCGTGTTCTTCGAGAGGGGCCATCGATCCGTCGACCTCCGTAAGTTCCGGCAACCTTGTTATCATGTCTAGTATCGTGCGGCGGATTTAGATATGGTGCAAGTAGTCTCGTACGTTAAGCTTAGTATCGTGCGGCGGATTTAAGCTTATGACGGGAGGTTTTGCTTATGCCTTGTATCGTGCGGCGGATTGAGTCATGAGTAAAAATAGTTATCGGCTCTGTTAGATTTGGCAATCTGATAGATTCATTAAGTTACCCGTGTTATGTGTTTTGCTATGTTTATCTCATCATAACACTTTTGTCCAATCTAGATACCGTTCGGTTCGGCTCCATCTTTATAGATCTGCTCTGTTCTTTCACGTTTATTATTGAAAGGTCTATTATGCAGTAGATCTATGTTCGTAATAGCCGATCGGACCGTATCTGGATTGCCACGTGGTGAGGGTTCATGCATGTTAAGTGCGTTTGATCTATGATAAGGCTAGGTGTCGTGCGGCAGGCGCAGGCTTTAGATTAGCTTAGTCATGCTTAGCTTGTATGTTCAATCTCCATGGACCCCAACTCGGGTTGTACAATCGAGATTGGTTAAGTTTTAACTTATATATAATACGTCATGCAAGTACGATTCTCATGCAAACGTGTTCGGCAACCTGTTATTCACGTAACTTTGTTCATATTGCCGAATAACTTTTTAAACCTGTTGGCAGATAGCTTTCATAGCTATATGTCGTCGTAAGTGGCTTCAGGGCCGTACATCTTGGAACTGTCTGGTCATACCCGGCACGTTCCAGCTTTGTATTTAACAGTTTATCTCCCTTGTTAGTTGCAGGGCAAACTGACTGGCACGCACCGGACTTCTGAGCACCCGGGCCACATTTGAAGCCAGCTTCTCCGGCTTGCTGTGTGATTGGCACAGTGCGTCACTTTTAGCGCCAACACACTTTTTGGCACGCCCGGTGGGACCTTTTTTCCTGCAGCGATGGTCGAAGTCACTGAAGCCGAGGCCAGCAACAAGGCGGGGCTCGTGCAGGTGCAGCTCACCGAACTACCTGACGAGTACAGAGAGCAGGTGGAGGATGCTTGTGCCGAATTCCAGGCCAAGTGCCTAGAAGCCTTTTCCAAGAACAAGAGCGGAAAAGTTCGCCGTCTGCACGATCTGTCGAAACCGTCCAGCTCAACCCGAATGATCCCGGGGAGGCGAGGGCAGTGTTGAAAATGTCTCACATAATCAACGAAACTGTCTCTAGTGCCATCGGTCGCATGCATGGGGCGTTTCTCAACACTTTCCGCACCATCATGATCTCCCAATTCGGCCCCAAGGCCGATGAACTTATGGAGGCCGAGTTTGGCCCTATAGCAGGACCACATCTTTTCAATCTGCCGAATCACCTCAAGGGGGCAGGAACTGCTGGTGAGGAGACCCCGCCTAAGGCTCAATCGAGCGGAATGACCATTCAAGAGAAGCACACGCCAGAAGGCCAGTTGCCGACCATGGGTCATGTGACGGAACGACCCTAATCCCATGGCCCACGTGTCCCTGTCAACCCCTGACAGCCGAACCCATGTTCCATGTGATTAAGACCTGTTCGCCACCGGGCTACATCAGTGCCCAATGTCCGCAGGATCATCTCACAATTCGGTTACAGCATTGCATACTTTACAAATAACATCGGAATAAAGCGCGAAGAGCTTAAATAACAATAGTTTTACAAAACTGGTTCCAAATAGAAATTAAGGTGCAGTTATTACAAACCAAGTTCTGATAATAGAGATAGACATAGGCAACGCAGTGGAGAACAGCAAAGATACATATAATCACCCAGCCCGAGGGTGTACAACTATTCTTCGGCCTCATCGGCCTCTTCCTGGACGATGGTCACGCAGCCAGGGTGCAAGACACATCGGGGACTCTGTCCTACCTGCAGCATGGGTAACAAACCCTGAGTACTGGGGTACTCAACAAGACTTACCCGACTAAAGAAAAAGGGAGAAGACTCAGGAATGAGAGGCTGGGGTAGTCAAGGTAAGGCTTAAGCAAGATCAAGTATTTGCAGAAAAGCATTTTTTGTAAACCTTATTTTATTTGAAAGATTCAGTATTCCTCAATTCTTCATCATTCATGATCATTTTACATTCAAAACATTCCTAGTTGAGAACCACTCTCCGTTGACAGTCAGTGGACCAAGTCTCCATAACCGAGGAGCAACGTTAATCCGGATAAATATACTCAGCTGAGGATCCCTATCCACACTGCATATGTAGCACCCAAGCTTGCATATGCCAACTCGTCTACCACGATTCCTCCAAGATTGACCCGGTCCTACGCCACCCGGAAGTACAGTACACCAACTCCTTTCCAGGTACGACGACCACGTGGGTACATGCTACTTCCGCCATCTCTCCACTCCCAGTGCGCGGTTGTCGGTCCCAATCAAGGATTTCTCGGAGCCAGAGCTTTCCGAAGTATGTGAATAGTTACAAGTCTTGACCAGCAGGCCCCCATACGGATGGTCCCTAATTTTCCAGCCAGAACTATACCTTGGTCATATCTCACCCAAGCGTAATAGTCCTGTCAGTTTTTCAACCATGTCCCGGTCGGTGTCAACTGTGAGTCCCGGACTACAACATGACGGCACCGTAGCTCGGACAACCTCTCCTCGCTATTGACTAGGTACGGATCAGATACCTAGCCAACAGCCGGGGGTAAGGACCAAATTCCCAAAACATTCCTTAAGTGATCACACTTTTGCAATTGGCATTTTATTGCAAAGTCTAATTCAATTAAGCATTGCTAAGCATTTTCAAATACTTTTGAAAAGCAGGTATCAGTGTATCAGTGGTCAAGGTGGATAGGCATCAATAGGATAGCACACAACTCCTATAAACCTAATGCAATAATTTAACTCAAAAGCATTTAAGGAAATCATTTTATAAATTCAAGGAAAGGGTTAAATGCACCGGGGCTTGCCTTGAAGAGCAAAGAGGGCAGGCTCGAAGGTGGCAGGGCAGTTGTCGGAGCTCGGGGTAGCCGGGGACAGGTTCGTCGGCGGCTCCCTCGATCTTGACTCCTTCTTCGGTGACTATACGAATGCAATGATGCATGCACATGAGTATGCTATCATGAAACAATGCAAAACAGGGCATACAACATGAACCCTAATCACTTTCTTATTTTCCTTAATTATTTAAAAAGGTCATTTTATGAAGTTGTTCCAAAATTACCAAATTAATCACATAAGTTCATTATGGTGTAGATAGATGGCAAAACAATTTCATAATTTTGGAGGTCATTAAGGTGCTCAAATAATTCCAGGCATTAATTAACAAAAGGCACTATTTAACAATTAAAGATAAATGCTCAAAAATCAACTTGTTCTAAAAGACTTCAAAATTCACCAGAGACTAAACATGGCATAGGAAGCTCACAAAAAATTAGTCTCATGATTTTTGGAGTTATAAATAATTTTCTAAAAATCCAAAACTATCCATTTATTAATTAAAAGAGGGATTTTACATTTTTAAATTCTTGCAGAAAGTCAAGTTTCTTATTTTTATAAAATACTACACAGTGCATGGAGCATACCATAATTTTATCAGGATTTAAGGAACAATAGATTAATTCACACAAAAGAGAAAACAGAACACTATTCACAACTTTCAGAAAAAGAAAAAGAGCACTGTGCTCCTTCTATGAAGGGCTCGGGCGGCGAACGGGCTGGGCGAGTCGGAAAGTGACTGCTTCGTCCGAGGCCTGGCCCGGAGGCTCGGGGAAGCGGAGAGCATGCGCTCGCCGAGGCTTGACTCGGGCAGACGGAAGGCTCGGCGAGACGGAGGGCTCGGGCGAGACGGAAAAAACAAGCGTCCGTCCGAGGCCTGACTGGGAGGCTCGGGCGAGACGGAGTGGAAGCAGAGACCGGAGGCTTGGGTGCTTACCACGGGTCGGAGGCAGGGCTCGAGGGTGTGGCTCGGGGACGTGCTCGAGGGTGAGGCTCGAGGCTGAGGCTCGACACATGCTCGAGGGTGAGGCTCGAGGAAGAGGCTCGAGGAGGAGACACCGCGGCGGCACTCCGGCGAGTCGGCGATCCTGCGCAACACACGAGACCGCAAGGGCCTGGTTAGAGTCGCGCGGGTCGAGGAAGCTGACACAGGGGTCAGGGAAGATGATCGTGGCCGGAGAGGGAGTATTTGACGAACCCGAGTTCACCGGGTTCCGTCGGAGTTTGGGAAGATGAGGTTACGCCGGGCGATTGGAGGCGGGGGGGAGGTGAAATTGAGGGGTGGGAAAGCTTCACGAGCTCAAGGCGGAGCTTTCGGGCTAGGTGGTTGAGGGCTGGGAGCTCTGGTGTGAGGTGGCGACGGCGGCGGAGCTGAGTGGGAGAGCTCGAGCACCGGGGGGGCTTTTATAGAGACGGATAGCGGCCGGTAGAGACCGTGGTGATGTCTGGCTGATAGCTCGGTGAGCGCACGCGCACTCGATTGCACTCTGGCGGAGACGCTGGCGTGCAGCCGGGGCTCGGGCGCAGGCAGCGCCGGCAATGGCCACGCGGCGGCGGCGAGCAGGAGCGTAGGGGCCGAGAGATGGAGTCAGCGCTCGCGTGCGGGTGCGGAGGGGACCAAGGAGCGGCTGGGGCAGGACAGAGGCGCGTGGGGAGCAGCCGTATGCGCTGCAGGCGCAGCGCTGCGCCATGGCCGGCCCCCCCTCCCCCTGGCTCTACGGGGTAGAAGAACAGTGTAGGGGCTAGGGTTGACTTTTGGTCAGTTTTTTGTATTTTGCAAATTTCTCCCAAAATTTGAACTGTGCGATAAAAACTCAAAATACCAAAGTTGCTCAAAAAAATGAGATCTACAACTTTGTCAATATGAACATTTTCAAATTCCAAATAGTTTTGAACTATATTCAAAACAGAAAGGGGACACTTTCAAATTTGATTCAAATCAAAATTACTTGGATTTCAAACTGAAACTTGAAAATCTTTATATATGAAAGTTGTTCCATTTGACAAAACCTACAACTTTGCTAATATACACTTTTTCTGAAACTCAATAGTTTTTGAATTAATTTTGAAAACTCAAAAAGGGACAAAAACTGGAGGTTGAATGAATTTGAAATACTTCAAATTTTATATAGAAACTTTGAAATTTGTAAATACCAAAGTTGTTCCTCTTGATCAGATTCACAACTTTGCTTTTTGAACCAACCTCAAATTTTGAATAATTTTTGAATTACAACAAGAGGGATAAAATCCAGGGTTTGGAAATCAGGGTTTTGCAAAGGGATTTGAAATCTGATTTTGGTTTTTGAACTTTGGCCAACACAACAAAACTTCAAGACATCCAACTGAACAAGAATTACACAAAGCTAGGCACAGAGGTGAAATTACCATTTTTGCCCTTATAGGAAGATTGGGCTTTTAGGGTTTTTGAAAAGAGATTGCTACACAAGTACTAAGCAAACGTAAATGCAAGGCAAGAATGATTAATGACTAATGATGATGACATGTCAAGTTAATTACAGTTAAACACCAGAGGTGTTACAGGTCAGCTCACGTTCGGCGCTAAGGGTCAGCCGCCAGAGTCAACACGCAAGATCTCCCGAAACCTATTAGGCTCATAAAGACTACTACGGAAACGGGACCATAGATGCTTGAGCCTCACAACATAGAGGGTGCCCCACATCCAGGATACGGGAAACCGACGGCCGAGAAGACCGCCGACTCTAATGTCGATGTCATGCTAGAGAGGATGGCAGATATGATGCAGCGCACTTTTCGGCCTGAAGCCTAAGGGGCTGTATGTTATCTTACAGATCTCCGTTCCCCGAATGGTTCCACAGGTGGCTCTACCTCCAGAGTCAAAGTCGACAGACCTGTCCAGTTCTCCAGCTTAGATGACACTAGCACGGTGGAACACATCAGTCGCTATCTGCTCCAGCTTGGAGAGGCAATACCGAGGATGCCTCAGGGTTCGGACTCCCGTCATCGCTCACTGGGCCGGCGTTCGCTGGTTCACGTCCTTCCACCGGGTTCTATTCTCTCTTGGGTAGACTTGGACAGAAGTTCATACGCACTTCTACACGGGACCAAGGAGAAGAAGCTGTTGGACATCATGATGTGCGCCAGAGGCCGAATGAGACACGCAGGACTACCTACGCAGGTTTAGGGAAGTCAAAAGCCAGTGCTTCGGCATGTACCTGCCGGACGACCAGCTTCCACCATTGGCCGTGGCGGGCATGCTCCCAAGCATCAGAGACAAGCTCTTCGGCAGGAGTTCGAGGACCTGGGTCATCTCTCTCGCCGCTCTGAATGAAATGACTACCAAGCACAAGGCTTCCGGAGGAAGGGCGCTTCCAGAGGGACGATGTCGCGGCCCAGATGTATCAAGCTTTCTGGACGAAGCCGATGACTATACCGATGGCAAGATAGATGCCGTTCAGAGCTCAACTGGGATAAAGAGCCGACCCAGGCAAAAGCAATGGCTGCGCCAGCAGAAGGGGCATACGACTTCGACGTCACAAAGCCGACAAGCTCTTCGAGTTTCTGATTGCCGAAGGGAGAGTCAGGCTACCCCGGATCACCCGATGCTGCGTCCTGGAGGGGTTAAAGACAAGAATACTGCGGCTATCATAACACTAACACTATTCTATTAATGATTGCCGTGTGTTCAGGACAAGGATCCAGAAGGCCATCCAGGATGGGATCAAGTTCATGGCAAGATGAAGATCGATGCCAATCCCTTCGCCCAGAACTCCGTGTTCGTTTCAGTGAACATGTAGCCCGGAGATCTAAGAGGCAAGGGCAAGGTCAAAGTCCTCACCTCCACCAAGGCGCGCGAATCTGGCGCAGTGGATCCCGATCGGCAAATCACTGGCGATGAGCTCCGACAGCACGCCCAAGCCGCGAAAAAATCGCCGATTCGAGCACGGAGAGTCGTCTTCCAGGCACAGGCCAATTGAGAGGTGTACGACAACGGCGGCCGTGCAGTGCTTCAAAGGGTGCCATTTTGATGCTCTCTTGGTAACTGTTATTATATGAGAACTCTGCCAAGGGCAAACAGTCATCCCAAGTATCTGCGAAGGTGAGCACACATGCTCTCATCTACACATACTCTTAAAACTTGGTTGACTCGCTCAGTTGTCCATCTGTTTGCGGAGGATATGCCGTACTATGCAAGAGCTTGTTGGTTCAAGTGAGGTATGGAACGCTTTCCAAAACTTTGCGACAAACTGGGTACCACGATCAGAGATAATGCTCTTGGGTATGCCATGGAGTTTCACTATGTGGTTCTTGTACAAAGTGGCATAAGTGGGGACGGTGTAACTGGTCTTCACTGGCAGGAAGTGAGCTTGCTTAGTGAGGCGATCCACGATCACCATATGGAATCCAAAACCTCTGATGTCTTGGGTAGACCATTGATAAAGTCCATACTGATATCGTCCCATTCCAAGCAGGTATAGGTAAAGGTTGCAATTCTCCTCCGGGCTTCATGTGCACGGCTTTGACTTTCTGGCAGGTATCGCACTGAGCGACATACCGAGCGATCTCAATCTTCATCTTTGTCCACTAGAATTGCTGCTTCAAATCCTGGTACATCTTGTTGCTGCCGGGGTGGATGGAGAATCTAGTCAAGTGTGCTTCATCAAGGATTAACTTTCTTAACTCAGGCACTTTAGGAACTACTAACCGATTCTTAAACCATACTACTCCTACATCATCGATCCTGAAACAATCAACATTTCCGGATTGGACCTTTTCGATGATGTGCTTGATTCCAGGGTTATCTTTCTGTGCAGCGACGATCTTCTCTCTGATAGGGGTTTCTATTCTGATATTATTCAGAGTTCCTTGTGGAATCATTTCAATATTCAACTTTTCCAGCTCGTAACACAAAGAAGAATCATAGGGTTTCATCATCAGACAGTTGCAATAAGACTTGCGACTGAGTGCATCGGCGACCACATTCGCCTTACCCGGATGGTAATGCACTTCAAGATCATAGTCCTTAATTAACTCAAGCCATCTTCTCTGCCTCATATTCAGCTCTTCTTGAGTGAAAATATACTTCAGGCTTTATGATCAGTGTACACATTACAGGTACTGCCCAACAGATAATGACGCCAGATCTTCAAGGCATGCACTACTGCTGCTAACTCGAGATCATGAGTTGGGTAATTCTCTTCATGTCGCTTAAGCTGTCGGAAGGCATAAGCGATCACTCGACCTTCTTGCATCAAAACACAACCCAAACCAGTACCAGATGCATCACAGTAGACATCAAAGGGTTTCTCAATGTTCGGCTGGGCTAGCACTGGTGATGTGGTCAACAGTTTCTTCAGAGTTTAAAAGGCTTGCTCACAGGCTGGTGACCAGACAAACTTCACAGAATTCTTTACTAACTCAGTGATAGGCTTGGCGATTCTTGAGAAATCCGGGATGAATCGACGATAATATCTTGCCATTCCCATAAAGCTGCGGACTTGATGAACAGTGGTAGGTGGCTTCCAATCCAGAATGTCTGCCACTTTACCAGGGTCAACTGACACACCTTCAGCGGATAGGACATGACCAAGAAACTGTATCTGATCTAACCAGAACTCACATTTACTGAACTTGGCATACAGCTGATGTTCTCTGAGACGGGATAGAACGATACGAAGATGCTTGGCGTGATCTTCAGGGGTTTTTGAGTAGACAAGGATGTCGTCAATGAACACGACCACAAATTTATCAAGCTCTGGCATGAACACAGAGTTCATGAGGTACATGAAATGAGCAGGGGCATTGGTCAAACCGAAGGACATGACCAAGTACTCATATAGGTCGTATCTGGTGGTGAAAGCTGTTTTAGGAATATCTTCAGGACGAATCTTTATTTGGTGGTAGCCGGATCTGAGATCGATCTTGGAGAATACTTTGGCTCCAGCTAACTGGTCAAAGAGAAGATCAATACGAGGCAAGGGATATTTATTTTTGATGGTGACCTCATTGAGTGGGCGATAGTCAATGCACATTCTGAGAGTCTTGTCTTTCTTCTTTACAAAGATTGCAGGACAGCCCCAAGGAGACGAGCTTGGGCGAATGAAGCCCTTGTCCAACAAATCTTGTAATTGGATTTTTAGTTCTGCCAACTCTCTGGGAGGCATTCGATAAGCTCTGCGGGATATAGGAGCAGTCCCGGGCTTTAGCTCTATGGCAAACTCAATGTCTCGGTCAGGAGGCAGACCAGGCAAATCCTCAGGAAAAACATCAGGGAATTCACAAACCACGGGGATGTCCCGGGTTTCCAGAACATAGGCGGTATTTATTTGAGTGGCTGCTGGTTTTTGAGGCATTGGAAGTTGGAGAAGGAGTTTGGCGGTACTGTTAGGAATATCCACTCTCACAACTCTATTCAGGATGTCGATCATGGCTTTATACTGACACATCCAATTCATGCCTAGGATGACATCTATCTCCTGATCATGAAGCACTATCATGGTGGTGGGAAATACATGTTCCCCCAACCTCACAGGTATACTGCGAACCACTTCCTTAGTACTTATACGCCCTCAAGGCGAAAATATGCAGAAACTTTCTTTTAAATCCTCAATTGATATTTCATGCTTGATGACAAAAGTACGACTGATGAAGGAATGCGATGCACCAGAATCAAACAACACAACTGCAGGGTGATTGGCAACAGGAAACCTACCGATCATGACGGGCTCCCCTTCTGGTATATCGCTGACAGCGGTGTAGTAGACTTGTCCGTGCTTCTTGACAATCTTGCCCTTCTCAGCATGCTGCTGCTGTGCACGGTGCTGCTGCGGCTGAGATCCTCCAGGATTCTTCTGAGCATTCTGGGCATACCTCTTGGGCTTTGGGCACTCACGAGACCAAGCTGGCCACAGTTGTAGCAGGGATGGTTGTAGGCTGTTTGTGGAGTGGTGATACGAACACCTGGGGCGTTCGGCTGTGTGGCACTCTGCTGGTTGGCATTATGGGTGGTGGCCGCGGTACGGACGACCACTTGCTGGTTGGGGTAAGGTAGACGATTGTGGTGGTGGCTGGGGTGATAGATGATTCTCTGGCGTTTGTGACCGCCGGAGAAGCTGCTTGACCCTGCTTTCTTCTTCCTCTTCTCTTCCTGGTACTAGCGATTGCTTTCTTCAAAAGCAACAGCCCGATCAACAACATCGTGATAAGACCCAGTCAGGTTATTAGACAAGCTCCTGCGGATCTTTGGGTGCAGTCCTCTGAGGAAACAATCCCTCTTCTTCTCATCTGTGTTGACATACTCTGAGGCATACTGGCTGAGATGATTGAATTGACCCACATACTGCATGACTGTGGAGTCTTTCTGTTGGAGAGCCAGGAACTGATCAAGCTTCATCTTCATTAATCCGGAAGGGATGTGATGAGCACGGAAAGCAGTGCGGAACTCTTCCCAGGTCAACCGATGACCTTCTGGCTGGGCAGCCAACAGGTTGGCGTACCAAGCACTCGCCGGACCACGAAGCTGCTGTGAAGCGAACCGTGGCTTCTGGATATCGGTGCAGTTGATAAGACCAAACTTCTGCTCCATGGTGCGGAGCCAATCATCAGCTTCGAGGGGTTCATCGGCCTTGGTGAAGACCGGTGGGCGAGTTTCGGTGAATTCCACGTAGGTGGTCTCTTGGTTGATGTTGTGGCAACCACGGTGAATGTTCTGCTGTCCTTGGTTTTGAGCCATTAGGTTGGCAGCGGCGGCCAAGGCTGCAATGGCATCTGCTAGGGTAGCTGGGACAGGTGGAGGGTTTGGGAGGTTGGCATCATCAGAACCTCCAGCTCCAGTGCGAGTGTTCACAGGCATCTGTTAAGCAACTTGGAACTTAGCATTCATAGATAGAGTTCTGAAAACAACAGACTGATAGCTTCTTCTGATACAAAGACTGATGACTTGATAAGGTGACTGACAGATGATACAGACCGATAAAGGGGAAAGGATGCGAAAAGAAAGATACATGCCAGACTTGGCAACAGACAGACTAACGCCCCCAAACCTAGACTAAGGTTTTAGGTAAGCAGATGGTACAGACACTACGAGTCTAGTCGTCGTCGATGATGATCATGTCTTCGTCGTCGTCTTCTTCGAGGATGAGCTCAGGCTCCTCCTCCTCGTCCTCGTCTTCAGCGTAGACATCTTCGACAGGTTCAACTTCTTCGTTCTCGCCTGGCCCTTGTTCCACTTCTGGTTCCTCCACAACTCCGTCCTCAGGGTCTTCCATAACCGGGGGTACCAAGGGTTGGAGTTGATCATACAGCTGATGCACTTCCTCATGAAGCATATCATTGAACTGTTCAATCTGAGCTGTGTACTGCTGCAGTCCGTGGAGCTGGGCTCTGGTAACGTCCTCGTGGGTCCAAGCATCATTGCGCTGCTCGATAGCGCGAACTGTATTCCGATTGGCCTGCTCCAAGGAAGCTCGTGCCTCATAAAACTCCAGGCGTGAGTGGTAGAAGTCATGCTCCAAGTTCTTCAGCTCAGCCTTCAGATCCTTGATCTCCTCCTTCAGGTTCTTACGGGTGCGGCGGGGAAAGCGACGACCGTTGGAAGATTCTCCAGTCTCCTCCCCAGCGCGTGGTGCCAGCTGGTGGCGTGGCACACCATGCGGTCCAGTCGACTTGCGGGCAGTCAGCTTGATACGGGCCATGTCTGGATAAGAGAAGATGGATGAGAAAGGCTAGCAAGAACAGGTAAAGGCATACTACCCCAACCAACTTAGAGAGGAAGTTAACTTTAGTGATTATGACATGATGCATGAATCGTTCCTACGGAACAAAGCAATGCAATAAATAAAGTACATAGGGCTTAAAACATGTTGTTCCACTAGCTAGTGTTGCCATATGAGAGACAAGATGAGAGAAGCAATTTGGACTCAAAATAGTCAAGTTTAGTTTATTTGGACTCGAAAGGTCTTTTGAAGTTTTCGCAAAAACGAACACTGCAACGTTAAAGTGAGATGCTCCGATACCACTCTGTGACGGAACGACCCTAATCCCATGGCCCACGTGTCCCTGTCAACCCCTGACAGCCGAACCCATGTTCCATGTGATTAAGACCTGTTCGCCACCGGGCTACATCAGTGCCCAATGTCCGCAGGATCATCTCACAATTCGGTTACAGCATTGCATACTTTTACAAATAACATCGAAATAAAGAGCGGAAGACTTAAATAACAATAGTTTTACAAAACATGGTTCCAAATAGAAATTAAGGTGCAGTTATTACAAACCAAGTTCTGATAATAGAGATAGACATAGGCAACGTAGTGGAGAACAGCAAAGATACATATAATCACCCAGCCCGAGGGTGTACAACTATTCTTCGGCCTCATCGGCCTCTTCCTGGACGATGGTCACCCAGCAGGGTGCAAGACACATCGGGGACTCTGTCATACCTGCAGCATGGGTAACAAACCCTGAGTACCGGGGTACTCAACAAGACTTACCCGACTAAAGAAAAAGGGAGAAGACTCAGGAATGAGAGGCTTGGGGTAGTCAAGGTAAGGCTTAAGCAAGATCAAGTATTTTGCAGAAAAGCATTTTTGTAAACCTTATTTTATTTTGAAAGATTCAGTATTCCTCAATTCTTCATCATTCATGATTCATTTTACATTTCAAAACATTCCTAGTTGAGAACCACTCTCCGTTGACAGTCAGTGGACCAAGTCTCCATAACCGAGGAGCAACGTTAATCCGGATAAATAATACTCAGCTGAGGATCCCTATCCACACTGCATATGTAGCACCCAAGCTTGCATATGCCAACTCGTCTACCACGATTCCTCCAAGATTGGACCCGGTCCTACGCCATCCGGAAGTACAGTACACCACTCCTTTCCAGGTACGACGACCACGTGGGTACATGCTACTTCCGCCATCTCTCCACTCCCAGTGCGCGGTTGTCGGTCCCAATCAAGGATTTCTCGGAGCCAGAGCTTTCCGAAGTATGTGAATAGTTACAAGTCTTGACCAGCAGGCCCCCATACGGATGGTCCCTAATTTTCCAGCCAGAACTATACCTTGGTCATATCTCACCCAAGCGTAATAGTCCTGTCAGTTTTTCAACCATGTCCCGGTCGGTGTCAACTGTTGAGTCCCGGACTACAACATGACGGCACCGTACGCTCGGACAACCTCTCCTCGCTATTGACTAGGTACGGATCAGATACCTAGCCAACAGCCGGGGAGTAAGACCAAATTTCCATAAACATTCCTTAAGTGATCACACTTTTGCAATTGGCATTTTATTGCAAAGTCTAATTCAATAAGCATTGCTAAGCATTTTTCAAATACTTTTGAACAGCAGGTATCAGGTGTATCAGTGGTCAAGGTGGATAGTGCATCAATTAGGATAGCACACAACTCCTATAAACCTAATGCAATAATTTAACTCAAAAGCATTTAAGGAAATCATTTTATAAATTCAAGGAAAGGGTTAAATGCACCGGGGCTTGCCTTGAAGAGCAAAGAGGGCAGGCTCGAAGGTGGCAGGGCAGTTGTCGGAGCTCGGGGTAGCCTCGGGGACAGGTTCGTCGGCGGCTCCCTCGATCTTGACTCCTTCTTCGGTGACTATACGAATGCAATGATGCATGCACATGAGTATGCTATCATGAACAATGCAAAACAGGGCATACAACATGAACCCTAATCACTTTCTCTATTTTCCTTAATTATTTAAAAAGGTCATTTTATGAAGTTGTTCCAAAAATTACCAAATTAATCACATAAGTTCATTATGGTGTAGATAGATGGAAAAACAAATTTCATAATTTTTAGAGGTCATTAAGGTGCTCAAATAATTCCAGGCATTAATTAACAAAAGGCACTATTTAACAATTAAAGATAAATGCTCAAAAATCAACTTGTTCTAAAAGACTTCAAAATTTCACCAGAGACTAAACATGGCATAGGAAGCTCACAAAAATTAGTCTCATGATTTTTGGAGTTATAAATAATTTTCTAAAAATCCAAAACTATCCATTTATTAATTAAAAGAGGGATTTTACATTTTTAAATTCTTGCAGAAAAGTCAAGTTTCTTATTTTTATAAAATACTACACAGTGCATGGAGCATACCATAATTTTATCAGGATTTAAGGAACAATAGATTAATTCACACAAAAAAGAGAAAACAGAACACTATTCACAACTTTCAGAAAAAGAAAAGAGCACTGTGCTCCTTCTATGAAGGGCTCGGGCGAAACGGGCTTGGGCGAGTCGGAAAGTGACTGCTTCGTCCGAGGCCTGGCCCGGAGGCTTGGGCGAAGCGGAGAACATGCACTCGCCGAGGCTTGACTCGGGCGAGACGGAAGGCTCGGGCGAGACGGAAGGCTCGGGCGAGACGGAAAAACAAGCGTCCGTCCGAGGCCTGACTGGGAGGCTCGGGCGAGACGGAGTGGAAGCAGAGACCGGAGGCTTCGGGTGCTTACCACGGGTCGGAGGCAGGGCTCGAGGGTGTGGCTCGGGGACGTGCTCGAGGGTGAGGCTCGAGGCTGAGGCTCGACACGTGCTCGAGGGTGAGGCTCGAGGAAGGAGGCTCGAGGAAGGAGACGACCGCGGCGGCACTCCGGCGAGTCGGCGATCCTGCGCAACACACGAGACCGCAAGGGCCTGGTTAGAGTCGCGCGGAGTCGAGGAAGCTGACACAGGGGTCAGGGGAAGATGATCGTGGCCGGAGAGGGAGTATTTGACGAACCCGAGTTCACCGGGTTTCCGTCGGAGTTTGGGAAGATGAGGTTACGCCGGGCGATTGGAGGCGGGGGAGGTGAAATTGAGGGGTGGGAAAGCTTCACGAGCTCAAGGCGGAGCTTTCGGGCTAGGTGGTTGAGGGCTGGGAGCTCTGGTGTGAGGTGGCGACGGCGGCGGAGCTGAGTGGGAGAGCTCGAGCACCGGCGGGGCTTTTATAGAGACGGATAGCGGCCGGTAGAGACCGTGGTGATGGCTGGATAAGCTCGGTGAGCGCACGCGCACTCGATTGCACTCTGGCGGAGACGCTGGCGTGCAGCCGGGGCTCGGGCGCAGGCAGCGCCGGCAATGGCCACGCGGCGGCGGCGAGCAGGAGCAGTAGGGGCCGAGAGATGGAGTCAGCGCTTGCGTGCGGGTGCGGAGGGGACCAAGGAGCGGCTGGGGCAGGACAGAGGCGCGTGGGGAGCAGCCGTATGCGCTGCAGGCGCAGCGCCGGCGCCATGGCCGGCCCCCCCCCCCCCTCCCCCTGGCTCTACGGGGAAGAAGAACAGTGTAGGGGCTAGGGTTTGACTTTTGGCCAGTTTTTTGTATTTTGCAAATTTCTCCCAAAATTTGAACTGTGCGATAAAAACTCAAAATACCAAAGTTGCTCAAAAAAAATGAGATCTACAACTTTGTCAATATGAACATTTTCAAATTCCAAATAGTTTTGAACTATATTCAAAAACAGAAAAGGGGACACTTTTCAAATTTGATTCAAATCAAAATTACTTTGGATTTCAAACTGAAACTTGAAAATCTTTATATATGAAAGTTGTTCCATTTGACAAAACCTACAACTTTGCTAATATACACTTTTTCTGAAACTCAATAGTTTTTGAATTAATTTTGAAAACTCAAAAAGGGACAAAAACTGGAGTTTGAATGAATTTGAAATTACTTCAAATTTTATATAGAAACTTTGAAATTTGTAAATACCAAAGTTGTTCCTCTTGATCAGATTCACAACTTTGCTTTTTGAACCAACCTCAAATTTTGAATAATTTTTGAATTACAACAAGAGGGATAAAATCCAGGGTTTGGAAATCAGGGTTTTGCAAAGGGATTTGAAATCTGATTTTGGTTTTTGAACTTTGGCCAACACAACAAAACTTCAAGACATCCAACTGAACAAGAATTACACAAAGCTAGGCACAGAGGTGAAATTACCATTTTTGCCCTTATAGGAAGATTTGGGCTTTTAGGGTTTTTGAAAAGAGATTGCTACACAAGTACTAAGCAAACGTAAATGCAAGGCAAGAATGATTAATGACTAATGATGATGACATGTCAAGTTAATTACAGTTAAACACCAGAGGTGTTACAGGTCAGCTCACGTTCGGCGCTAAGGGTCAGCCGCCAGAGTCAACACGCAAGATCTCCCCGCAAACCTATAGGCTCATAAAGGACTACTACGGAAACGGGTACCATGAGATGCTTGAGCCTCACAACATAGAGGGTGCCCCACATCCAGGATACGGGAAACCGACGGCCGAGAAGACCGCCGACTCTAATGTCGATGTCATGCTAGAGAGGATGGCAGATATGATGCAGCGCACTTTCGGCCTGAAGCCTAAGGGCACTTATGCTTACAGATCTCCGTTCCCCGAATGGTTCCACCGTGTGGCTCTACCTCCCAGAGTCAAAGTGCCGACAGACCTGTCCAAGTTCTCCAGCTTAGATGACACTAGCACGGTGGAACACATCAGTCGCTATCTGCTCCAGCTTGGAGAGGCCAATACCGAGGATGCCTTCAGGGTTCGGTACTTCCCGTCATCGCTCACTGGGCCGGCGTTCGCTTGGTTCACGTCTCTGCCACCGGGTTCTATTCTCTCTTGGGTAGACTTGGAACAGAAGTTCCATACGCACTTCTACACGGGCACCAAGGAGAAGAAGCTGGTGGACATCATGTATGTGCGCCAGAGGCCGAATGAGACACCGCAGGACTACCTACGCAGGTTTAGGGAAGTCAAAAGCCAGTGCTTCGGCATGTACCTGCCGGACGACCAGCTTCCACCATTGGCCGTGGCGGGCATGCTCCCAAGCATCAGAGACAAGCTCTTCGGCCAGGAGTTCGAGGACCTGGGTCATCTCTCTCGCCGGCTGAATGAAATGACTATCCAAGCACAAGGCTTCCGGAGGGAAGGGCGCTTCCAGAGGGACGATGTCGCGGCCCAGATGTATCAAGCTTTCCTGGACGAAGCCGATGACTATACCGATGCCGAAGATGAGGTGGCCGCTGCAGAGCTCAACTGGGATAAAGAGCCGACCCAGGCCAACAAGCAATGGCTGCGCCAGCAGAAAGGGGCATACGACTTCGACGTCACCAAAGCCGACAAGCTCTTCGAGTTTCTGATTGCCGAAGGGAGAGTCAGGCTACCCCCGGATCACCCGATGCTGCGTCCTGGAGGGGTTAAAGACAAGAAATACTGCGGCTATCATAACACTAACACTCATTCTATTAATGATTGCCGTGTGTTCAGGACAAGGATCCAGAAGGCCATCCAGGATGGGCACATCAAGTTCAATGGCAAGATGAAGATCGATGCCAATCCCTTCGCCCAGAACTCCGTGTTCGTTTCAGTGAACATGGTAGCCCCGGAGGATCCTAGAGGCAAGGGCAAGGTCAAAGTCCTCACCTCCACCAAGGCGCGCGAATCTGGCGCAGTGGATCCCGATCGGCAAATCACTGGCGATGAGCTCCGACAGCACGCCCAAGCCGCGAATAGCCGATACGAGCACGGAGAGTCGTCTTCCAGGCACAGGCCTACCCACAGAGATCTCCTTAACAAGTGGCGCCGGCAAAATGAGAAAGAGCAGAGGCGTTTCCAACGCGAAGAGCGGGAACTCACGGGGAATACCAGCGTGAGGACGGTCGCACGGGAGAGCACCGGTATCGTCTGGAGGAGAGGGCTTACCACATAGAGCAGGCCCATCGCTGGGAGCAAGCACGCCACCAAGAGCGGGAGCAAGCTCACTGGGGCTGCCCGTTCTTCCGCCACTGCTGGAACGAAGGCTTGAAACTGCCCGCCGTCAACAACTGCCCCGAATGCAGCGATCAGTAGAAGGGGTATAGGCAGGATCGGGTCAACCGCCGTCCCGTCCATGAAAGGTTGGGAGCACGCATCCCAATGGACGATCGGCGCCTAAAAATGAGAAGCCCGGGTCGGCAAGCCAAAAGATATGCCGACCAGGAGTGGGTGCATCACCAGGACGACAGCAAGGAGGTACAGCCCCGCCCATATAGGTGGCAAAAGGGGCAGTGGTGCCCACCAGGGCTCAGAAAAAGCCAGAAAAGGAGAGTGCAACGCCTCCGGAATAGGGAGTTGGAAGAAGCAGCTGCCAACGGGAAGAAGCAAGAGTGGCGCTCGAAGGAAAAACCAGATGACGCCGACGAGGGCGCTGACGTGGCCATGACTTTCTTCCTTCCCCTGGAGTTCATGGCTCCTGCCGGCCGGGGGGCACAGGACGAGGTGTATACGGATTCTGACGAGGACGAGCTCGACGAGCTCGCGGCACAGCTCGTGTTGTCTCAGAAGGCAGCATTTGACAAACCAGCCAAGCATCGGCATTTGAAACCGTTGTATGTCAAAGGGTACGTCAATGGAAAACCGCTGACCAAGATGTTTGTCGATGGCGGTGCAGCGATCAACATCATGCCTTACGCCACCTTCAGAAAGCTGGGCATGAACGATGAAGACCTGCTCAAAACGGACATGGTACTCCGGGACTTCGCCGGTAATCCCTCTGACACTCGGGGTGCCGTGCACGTGGAACTGATGATAGGATCCAAGACGCTCATCACGACCTTCTTTGTCATTGACGGCAAGGGGGCATACAGCCTGCTTTTGGGCAGGGATTGGATCCATGCCAACTGCTGCATACCGTCGACCATGCACCAAATACTCATTCAGTGGGTTGGAGATAACATCGAGATTGTCCAAGCTGATGACTCGGTGAGTGTTGCTACCATTGAGCCTAATTACTGGGAATTTGATGGAGTAGATTGCTTCTCCGATCGTGTGTGGGGAGAAGGTCCTGTCAACCTCTACGGCAGGGATCAACAGCCGATCCAAGCAGTCGGCTCTCAAAGCTTCTTTTAGATGGACAACCCAACTGACAGCAGCGAGGGCAAACTGGGACGTGGCTTCGCATCGGCCGACCAACTGGAAGAAGTGGATGTTGGCGACACAAGTAAAAAAAGGCCGATGTTCATAAGTTCTAATTTAGACTCTGATTTCAGATTGCTACTAGTAAATCTTTTAAAGGAGTTCAAAGACTATTTTGCGTGGGACTACACAGAGATGCCCGGATTAGATCGGTCCATTGTTGAGCATAAACTGCCGATCAAGCCTGGATACCGCCCATACAAACAACCTCCGCGCAGGATCTACAAGGAGGAGGTATTGGCTGACGTGAAAAAGGAAGTGGAAAGATTACTAGAGGCTAAATTCATTCGGCCGTGTCGATATGCGGAATGGATCTCCAATATTGTCCCGGTGTATAAGAAGAACGGGAAGATGAGAGTCTGCATCGACTTCCGGAACCTCAACAAAGCCACTCCTATGGACGGTTATCCGATGCCAGTGGCCGATTTGCTAATAGACGCTTCGGCCGGTTTTGAAATTATAAGCTTTATGGACGGCAATGCGGGATACAACCAGATCTTCATGGCCGCGGAGGACGTGGCAAAGACCGCCTTCAGGTGCCCTGGCCATTTAGGGTTGTTTGAATGGGTTGTCATGACTTTTGGTCTGAAAAATGCCGGTGCTACTTACCAGCGGGCCATGAATTACATATTTCATGAGTTGATCGGCAGAGTGGTAGAGATATACATTGATGACGTGGTAGTCAAGTCGAGAAGCAAAGAAAGACACTTAGCCGATTTAAGGAAGACCCTGGAGTGCACGAGGAAACATGGTTTGAAGATGAATCCAACCAAGTGTGCATTTGGGGTGTCGGCCGGTGAGTTTCTGGGATTCTTAGTCCACAAAGGAGGTATCGAGGTTGGCAAAAAGAGCATGGAAGCAATTGATAAGGTAGTGCCGCCGACCAATCTCAAGGAGCTGCAATCACTGCTCGGCAAGATCAACTTTGTCAGGAGGTTCATATCCAACTTGTCCGAGCGCGTGTTACCATTCTCTCCACTGTTGAAGCTCAAGAAAGATCAGGAGTTCGTGTGGGGTGACGTGCAACAGAAGGCTTTCAATGAAATCAAAGAATACATGAAGGCGCCACCAGTGTTGGTTCCTCCACAACTCGACAAGCCTTTCAAGTTGTACGTGGCGGCCGACAACCTAACGATAGGGTCGGCCCTCATGCAAGAATTCGAAGGAAAAGAGAGAGTCGTAGCCTATCTTAGCCGAAAGCTACTGGACCCCGAAACAAGGTATTCGGCTACGGAAAAGTTGTGCTTGTGCGTTTTCTATTCCTGTACCAAATTTCGGCACTATCTACTGAATGCCGAATGCGTGGTAGTATCAGAGTTTGATGTAATCAAGCACATGTTATCAATGCCGATTTTAAGTGGAAGGATCGGCAAATGGGTTTTGGCCCTTTCTGAATTTGACTTGCGTTTTGAATCGGCAAAGGCTGTTAAAGGCCAGATTATGGCTGATTTTGTCACTCACCACCGTGATCCTAATGCTAACATGGTAACCATTATCCCTTGGGCATTGTTTTTTGATGGATCCTCGTGCAGCAAAGGTGGTGGAGTCGGGATCGTGTTGATTTCTCCCAAGGGGGCACCCTTCAAGTACTCTATACCGATCGAGTACCCGGTGACTAATAATCAAGCAGAGTACGAAGCACTGCTCCGAGGGTTGCGGTTGCTTGTGGACATTAAGGCAGACACCGTGGAGATCTTCGGTGACTCGGAATTAGTGATCAAGCAATTGACCGGCAAGTACGAGTGCAAGAACGACACGCTGCAAGAATATCTCGAAGGTTGCCAAGAGCTCCTCAGACAGTTTCGATCGGCAACCTTGCAACATATTCCTAGGGGGCAAAACGAAGAAGCAAACCAGTTGGCTCAGGCAGCATCCAGGTATAGGGAGAATCAAAACATTTTTGCACTTGAGGGAGAGCAAACAACCCCAGAAGGTGATCAAGCAGTCCCAAGTGATAATCAGGCAGTTGAAGACTGGAGAGACAACATTGCCGATTACCTCAGGGACCCATCCAGGAAAGTCTCCCGAAAACTCAGGTACAAGGCTCTTAAGTTCACGCTCTTGGACAATCAATTGTACTACAAATCCATAGATGGGGTTTTGCTTAAATGCCTGAACCAAGACGGGGCTAGGAAACTGATGTATGAGGTGCACGAAGGCGTATGTGGTGCACACCAGTCGGCTCACCGTATGAGATGGTTAATCAGGAGGACTGGATATTTTTGGCCGACTATGCTCGAAGATTGCTTTGAGTACTACAGAGGTTGTCAGGATTGCCAGCGATTCGGCAATGTGCAGAGGGCCCCAGCATCGGCCATGAATCCGATCATTAAGCCGTGGCCTTTCAGAGGATGGGGCATCGATTTGATCGGCCAGATTCACCCTCCATCTAGCAAAGAACATAAGTTTGTCCTGTTGGCCACGGACTATTTCACTAAGTGGGTTGAAGCCATCCCATTGAAGAAGGTGACGTCGGAGAGCATGATATCCTTCGTTAGGGAGCATATCGTTTACCGATTCGGCATTCCTCAGTCCATCACTACTGATCAGGGAACTCAGTTCACTTCCTCGGAGTTTTGTGACTTTGCCGAAGAGATGGGAATTAAACTCTATAATTCTTCCCCTTATTATGCACAAGCCAATGGACAGGCAGAGGCTTCTAACAAAATCATGATTAAAATCATTCAAAAGAAGATCGAAGAGAAACCTAAAAGGTGGCACTTAGTACTCAACGAAGCTTTGTGGGCATATCGGATGGCTTGTCATGGATCGACTCAGACGTCGCCATACGAGTTGGTCTACGGGCATCACGCAGTGCTACCATGGGAGTTGCAGTCGGGGTCAAGACGAGTTACATTGCAGAACGATCTGGCTAAAGAGAGTTATAAGGATTTGATGATGGATGAGCTAGAGGATTTGCATTTGATTCGTCTCAAAGCCTTGGAAAATATTGAAAGGAAAAAAGATACGCGTTGCCAAGTACTATAACTCGAAAGTGAGAGAAAAAGGATTCGAAGAAGGAGACTTGGTTTCGAAAATTATCTTGCCAATCGGTACCAAAGACAAGGTATTCGGCAAATGGTCCCCTAACTGGGAAGGGCCTTTTCGAATTCTGAGACGTGCTCCGGGTAATGCGTACATTCTGAAAATCCTCCAAGGAGAAGAGTTTGCTAGGGCAATTAATGGACGTTATCTAAAGAGATTTCATCCTAGCGTGGAGGTCGGTGCATAACGGAATCAAGGACTAGCGGGCACCGACGGCCGATACAAGGTTGTATCGCCCTTAGCACAAAAAACGCAGGAATACACGCGGTATTAAGAAATTGGTCAAATGGGTTCTCACAATGAATGGGCCGCGACCAATGGGATAAGTCGTGTTCTCAATAGGTTGAGTTTTCGGTTGTATCCTCGTTCGGCCAACTTGGTGATTGGATAGAAGTAGTTGTCGAAAGTACTTAATGACTGGCCGGATGGGTTGCAAGGAAAGGGAACTGAGTTACACAGTGCACGGATATGTTATATACAAGTCAAGTGTTTGAAGCTCGGGGTTCATTACAATGATGCTCCGGCATTCAGGAATTCGGTGAGGGCACTCAAGGCTGCCATCTTCACTTGTTGGACGTGGTCTAGAATCTTCTGATCTTCGTCCTCTTCGTGTTGGATCCTGGCGAGTTTTTGGTCAAGGTCTTGATCCTCGAGTAAGGATTTTGTCACCATGGATGAAACACCTTCAAGAACGTCTGGCAATCTAGAGAGTTGGGAACTGCGAGATTGAATGTCAGCAGTTACTTGGGCTAGTCGAACTTCCAGATTGGCCTTTTCTTCTTCCAGATTTTTCAGCTCTAGCTCCAGAATACATTGAGAGTTCTTCATTGATTGATACTCCTCATATGAGGTAATGACCATTTGAGAGCTTTGGAGCTTTGCAGCCTGAAGAATGCTTTTGCTAGATGTGTTCTTGACAGCCCTCTTCACTGGAGCAAAATGATTGTCGAGGTCGGATGCGGCATCCAAGGAGGATTGTACGTTGATGGGAAGATGTTGTCTGATGGGGTCCAGCAGCTGCTTGATTTGGTCTGCATCCCGAACCAGATGGATGATGTCCCCGCCGAGCAAAGCCGCTATATCCTTCGGACGGCTCTGAACAATGGAAGAAGAGCCTTGGTCTTGACTCGGTGATTTTCGCTTAAGGAATTGTTCAACATCAAAGGGGTAGCCTGAAGTCCCAATGATCATCTGAAAAAATGAAGAAAGGAATTCAGCCGAATGCATAAGTCCGTCATGAAGGATAAATGAGGGGTTATCACCTTTTGAGTTGATTCACCCATGGTTCGGTTTTCATGCGCGTACTGATCAACGAATTCAGTAGAACTCTGGCCCGTGTGCTGTATAAGCCCGAGAGGATTTGGAGGCTGGGTATCTTGCCGAATGGATTGTGTCTTAGCTCTGGGTGGACTCTGATCTGGCACGGAGTCTGTGCGATCATGTGGGTTTTGTAAATCTGGATCAGAGCCATGAGAGGAGTCTCCTTGCATTATGCTCTTCAAAAATGTATCTACCAGCAAGATCATTAATAAGAGAGCACTGTATTCAAGAGAAGGGATGATCAGAAACATACCGACGTCGGCTTCAGAAGACTGTTCGTGCTCTTGATCTTCAATATTGATAGTCTCACCCTCCTCTAATGTGAGGATCTGGGGAGGAACGGGAGTACCAACCTGCCTGGTTGTCCTAAGCCTTTTGGTTTTCGACTGCAGAAAAAACAATGATTAGAATAATAGTCGAATTACCAAATGCCTGAAGACGATGTGTGGTACCTTGGAAGATCCTGCGACTTCCTTGGTTTGCTCGAAGCTGGGAGAGTCATCATCCATTCCCCTTTTCTTTTCCGGTGTCGAGGAGGTGGCAGATTGTGAAGCAGAAGTCCTCCTGGGCCGGTTTGGGTTTGGAACCTTGTACTTGATCAGGCTGGTTGGGGGTGCAGGAGTAATATCCTGAAGGAAAGCAAAAGTCAGAGCAGAGGTTAGCAAGAAAGGGCTGCATGATTAATCGTAATAAAGTGAAGTTTGAATGTTACCTCGCTTTCAGAAACGAAGTCCTCTTGTAGCTGGCGACATAGAGGATGGACCGGCACGTTGAAGACATGGTCATGCAATTCTTGCCACCAGGGGGCATAGAGGGAATGGATGTTGTTTATCAGGTGAAGGGCTGATATTTTCCTCTCTGTTAGATCCTCTCCTAAGGAGAAAACTTTCAGAAATTCAACACCCTCTTTGGGGATGGTTTTCCTGGGGTTGATGGCATTGGAGAGGGTAAGCCTTGGTGGGAGTTGACCACACCCAAACTGCCGAGCTACTATGTTCGGCTGATAGAATTCATATGTAAATGCAGCTTGTTGGCCATGGTGGAACTCAGCTGGGAGGATGTAGGGTCTGATAAAGGCATTCAGTATTTCTGCGGCTTTCTCATCAGAAGGCCCTGACCCATAGCTGAAATGTAGAGGGAAGGTAATGTCATTTTGCCCACTGTAAGGTAACCAGTCCACACCCGGGAAGCCTTTGTAGAAGAGTTCAAAAAGGTTGCCAATGTCTTTCCTGACTTTGATAGCTGTTGCCACCTCCCCATATGTTTGGCAACATTTGGTGGTCTTCTTCTGTCCTTCGGCATAGTTGATTGATGGGAAAGAGTGGTTGCCGAGTGGGACAGATACTATCTCATGCATATGGAGCTGCAGCCACATTTGGACTATCCACCAAGGGCCATTAAAACATGGCATCTGGGCTGTTTTCCCATTCGGGTCACGATTGATGCGGCATATTTCAGAGGATACTTGATGCATCATATGATAAAGGGTGCCCAGTAACAGCCTGCCCATAGGGATACACTTGCCATTTGAAAGTTGGTCGGCTAAAAGGAAATAATTCAGAGTCGGTTCATTGGCTTTTCCACAGAAGAAGAATCTGCATAGCCACATATTCAGAAAAGCTTTGTGCTCTGTTTTATTTACAGATTTGGACTTTTTGTTGTGTTCCTT
Source organism: Coix lacryma-jobi var. lacryma-jobi (assembly GCA_009763385.1). Classification (NCBI taxonomy): domain Eukaryota; kingdom Viridiplantae; phylum Streptophyta; class Magnoliopsida; order Poales; family Poaceae; genus Coix; species Coix lacryma-jobi. The sequence continues at coordinate 3,564,318 of CM019824.1, forward strand.
GATATAGCCTGCCCATCCAGTGTTAACTTTCAGTACTCCCTGGTTGATTTTTCCTGAGAAGGTGTCATGGGAAATCGGGAGCGTGATGTTCAGGCCAGTCATCAGGTAAATGTCAGATAGAGTAATAGACATTACGCCATGACCAAAAACGAAGGCATTAAGAACATCCGACCAGAAATGAGATGCAGCTATTAGCAGGGATTCGTTCTTTTGCATTTCTGAAAGAGAGAGCTCCAGGGCATGGTTGATTTCTTGGGCCTCCCATGTGACACCGTACTGACCATGAGTTCTCCTGTACCAATCTCTCCAACCGGTGATAGGGGGAAGGGGCCAGTTCTTAAAGGTCTTTTTCCACTGTTTCGACGCCAATACTCCAGATTTGAGGGGAAGTCTCTGAGATTCCGTTTCAATGAGATCGGTTGGATCTTCACTCCCCATTGGCCCGAGAAAGTAGGAGTCAGGATTGGCTGAGAGTGGAATCAGAATCTCGGATTTGAGGTCCTGGCGGAAGAAGTCAAGAGAAAGAAAGGATCAGAGAGCCGAATAAAATGAAGAAACCGACCAAGAGATTGCCGAAACTGTAATTATGGCTAGGGTTTTTACCTCCGGGACTACATCAAAGGTCGCCATTGGGAACTAGACTGAGGATTTGAGTTCCGCGGGAGCTAATGCTTCGGACGGCGGCGGCGGAGCTTGAAGAGATGATAACCTAGATTCAAGGTCCATTTCAGAACAAATACCTTTGTTCGGAAATTGAGGGGGCATGTGTTAACACCGAATTTTCGCACTATGACAAATGGGCCGGCCCAGTATAGGTTCGGAAAGATCACCGCCTAAGGAATCGGCAGGCATCAGGCGCGGTCGGCTAATCTGACGGCAAAGCCATGGAAGCAATAGTGAATGAATTCAGCAATGCGATGCTACGGTCGGCTATTTTAGGTAACGATCGGCTTGTGCCGTGAGGTGATGGACGCGGCATGTCAGAGGATTCGGCGATAAGATCTTATCGTTTTGACACATGCCGGTTATTGAAGGAAACTTGGAGTAGAAGACATCATAGTTTCCTGTTTTTATCGTTGTAATTGTGTCCTTCTAGGACTCAGAGAACACCAGGGTATAAATATAAACCCTGAGGCCATTGTAATATCTGTTCACAATCAATACAACCAACCCGGCCCCGCGCCGTCTTCGAGTCCAAGTCGTGTCGTCGTGTTCTTCGAGAGGGGCCATCGATCCGTCGACCTCCGTAAGTTCCGACAACCTTGTTATCATGTCTAGTATCGTGCGGCGGATTTAGATATGGTGCAAGTAGTCTCGTACGTTAAGCTTAGTATCGTGCGGCGGATTTAAGCTTATGACGGGAGGTTTTTGCTTATGCCTTGTATCGTGCGGCGGATTGAGTCATGAGTAAAAATAGTTATCGGCTCTGTTAGATTTGGCAATCTGATAGATTCATTAAGTTACCCTGTGTTATGTGTTTTGCTATGTTTATCTCATCATAACACTTTTGCCCAATCTAGATACCGTTCGGTTCGGCTCCATCTTTATAGATCTGCTCTGTTCTTTCACGTTTATTATTGAAAGGTCTGTTATGCAGTAGATCTATTGTTCGTAATAGCCGATCGGACCGTATCTGGATTGCCACGTGGTGAGGGTTCATGCATGTTAAGTGCGTTTGATCTATGATAAGGCTAGGTGTCGTGCGGCAGGCGCAGGCTTTAGATTAGCTTAGTCATGCTTAGCTTGTATGTTCAATCTCCATGGACCCCAACTCGGTTGTACAATCGAGATTGGTTAAGTTTTAACTTATATATAATACGTCATGCAAGTACGATTCTCATGCAAACGTGTTCGGCAACCTGTTATTCACGTAACTTTGTTCATATTGCCGAATAATCTTTTAAACCTGTTGGCAGATAGCTTTCATAGCTATATGTCGTCGTAAGTGGCTTCAGGGTCGTACATCTTGGAACTGTCTGGTCATACCCGGCACGTTCCAGCTTTGTATTTAACAGTTTATCTCCCTTGTTAGTTGCAGGGCAAACTGACTGGCACGCACCGGACTTCTGAGCACCCGGGCCACATTTGAAGCCAGCTTCTCCGGCTTGCTGTGTGATTGGCACAGTGCGTCACTTTTAGCGCCAACACTATCCACAGCTCGGTGGGTAGCGGAGGTCGAGTCAACAGGCTGTTTGACATTCTTGGGATTGAGTATGCTGACTGGCCTGCTCCTTCGAGCGAGGATGCTCCAAAGAAAAGGAAGCATGGTTCTGCGGAGGAGAAAGAGATTGTTTCGCGGCCGAAGAGAGGTCGTGGTCGTGGCGGCGGCGGCGCCGCCGGCCGGGTGAAGGTGCTTGCGACGAAAGCCGCGGTAGGTTCGGGTGCTGCCGGTGCCTCCTCCTCCTCGGCCATTGTTTCAAGCGGCCGAGGTGTTGGTGGGGTTGGAGGACGGGTGCCCCGCGTTGGCGGGATTAGTGTTTTGATCCAGATCTCAGACGACGAAGGGGCCTCCGATGACGAAGATAAAGGAAAGGACGAAGTCGAGAAGGGGTCCGATTCTGAAGACGATTCGTCTGATGATGATAGTGAGACCTCCGACAATGAGGGTGACTCTGACGAAGAAGTGTCCATCGGTGATGACCGTGGGAAAGCGCTTGTTACGTCGAGCGCTGGTGCTGAAGCTGCCCTGTGCATTGATGATGTTATGCGGGACCTCGAGCCTGAAAGCCCCGAGCGAGGGTCAATTCCCGAGTTCGCGGGGTCACACATTTGGCTCAACGGTTTTGAGTTGAAGGGTGAGCTTGAGTCGGATAGGAACCCCGGTAAGAGGCCATATGGCGAAGCTAGCCGGTCCAGCCTTCCTTACTTTGCCAAGAAAGTTGGAGTTTCGGATCCAGCTACGGAGCTTTTCACGAGCCCGGACCTTCGTGAGTGTCATTTGCAATGTTCTCCGGAGGAAAGGCGTTTCCTTGGACGAGTGTTTGGACGGGTTTGTGTGCCAGAAGGCGAGCTTCGATTAGTCAACCAGCCTTTAGATGAGCTTCATGATGATATTGACGTTAAGTTGGCTGAGTTGATGCTTCTCAGTCGCTCTGCGCGCCGAAGGGCGGGTATGAACGAAGATTTTTTGAGGGGACGGTTGTCCGAGGTTGAGAAAGAAAACAAGGACCTTCGGCGCAGCTTGGAGAACAAAGATATCGAGCTTAAAGGAGCTCTTGAGAAAGTTAAGAAAACCCGGGAGGAGGCACAGGGTGTCGCAAACCGCAATGCTGAACTGTTGGAATCTTGTCGTGAGAAGGACAAGGACTTGGTCGCTGCGAAGAGTCGTATAGATGAGCTGTCCTCGGAGCTGGCTTCCCGGTCGGAGGCATGGCGAAGGAGTATGGTGAAGATTAAGGAAAAGGTTGACGTCTGTTTGACTGAGGCCGGCGGCTCTGCCGGGGAGCCATTATGTGCTGAAAACGCCGAGGCTTTCGAAGGTTGGTTGACTAATGAGCTTGACGTCTTCAGCTCATTGGTTGGTAATGCGGCCGATTTTGGTGGCTATGCCGGAGTTTTGGCGATGGCCAGTACGCTTCGTCAAGCAGATTGTGAGCACCTTCGCAAGGTTAAAAGGCCAAATCATGCCTTTCCGACAGTTGACAAGGTGCGCCGGATGAAAGTTGATGACGCCGAGGTCCGGAATTGTGCGATGCGATTGCTTCGCAAGTTCTGGATCGCTGGTGGCGGCCGAGCTCTTGCTTTTGAAGAAGCTGCCGAGGCTACTCGTCAGGTTTGTGTTTTTGGTAAAAATTGTGGTTGGGATTGTTTGTGTAATGAGGGGTTTGGTATTGAATTTGGAGGGCTCATCCTTTATTTTTCTTTGCAGGCTCGGAAGGACGCGATGCCTTCGCCGCCTGCGACTGATGCTGCTGCTGGATGCTCTGGTTCTGCTCCCGTGCCCGACTTTGCGGAGGTTCCACCCATCGAAGTTGTGCCTTCAGCTGGGGACGCTTCGATGGGAGAAGAAATTAACGTTGAAGAGGCTGCGACGGTCGAGGCGCCTGCTGAGAGTTTGGATGCTGCGGCCGGCAAGGGTTTCGATGCTGCGGCCAGCGAAATTAGGGAGGATGAGCAAGAGGGAGCCGAATAGGTGTGAAAACCTAGGATGATTCGGACGAGGGGGTTGTTTTGTAAAGAGTGAGTTGTTAGAAAGACTTTATGACACTGAGACACTTTTTGTATCTGTGAAAATGCAGGTTCCTGATGGAACCGTGCTAGAGGTTTTTGATGTGACGCCATTGATGTTAAATTATCAGGATGTCTTTATGACCGGCGAATCTTGGGCTCGGGCTAAATTAAAACATCCTTCGCTGAACTTTGAGCGTTTTCGGTGGTCGAAACTGCGAAGGTGCGACTTGAAGAACAGCAAGTCGAGTCGTTTTTGGCGCGAGGCGGATTATACCAATCGACAAGCTACACGTTTTTTGTTTGGTTCTTCTTCGTCCGCGCCAGCTGCTGTTGATGATGATATCGACGATAGAACAACTTTGGATTTTTTGTTTGGACGAAGTAATCTAGAGGTTGGTTTTGATGGTTCACTTGTAATTCCGAAAGAGGAGCCTTCGGAGGTTAGTGATACGGACCGGAGATATATGTATAGGGCGAGGATTTTGCCTGGGGAATTGTCGATTGTTCTTGTGGCTTCTTTGTTGTGGGGACCCATAGTTCCGGTGGAAGTGGGGTTTGTTGAGGGTAGCGAGAGTTTTGATGATTTAAAAATGATTGAGGATGGTGATGAATCCTTGTAATTTTATTCTTTCTATTGATTGTATATCACACTGTCGTCTGAAGCGAACAACTTATGATGTTGCTCTACTCATTTTTTGCAATTTGATTGAAATAATACTTGACTCTCGAGGCTCGCCTTTCGTTTAAGAGAGGTGTTTTTTGAAAACAGCGACGCCCCCCTTTTTCTTTTAGCGAGGCTCGCGTAACGCTTTTCATAAGCTGATTTGAAAAAACAGTGACGCCCCCTTTTCTTTTTTAGCGAGGCTCGCATAACGCTTTGATAAGCTGATTTGGAAAAACAGCGACGCCCCTTTTCTTTTTTAGCGAGGCTCGCGTAACGTTTTTCATAAGCTGATTTGGAAAAACAGCGACGCCCCCTTTTCTTTTTTAGCGAGGCTCGCGTAACGCTTTTCGTAAGCTGATTTGGAAAAACAGTGACACCCCCTTTTCTTTTTTAGCGAGGCTCGCGTAACGCTTTTCATAAGTTGATTTGGAAAAACAGCGACACCCCCTTTTCTTTTTTAGCGAGGCTCGCGTAACGCTTTTCGTAAGCTGATTTGGAAAAACAACGACGTCCCCTTTTCTTTTTTAGCGAGGCTCGCGTAACGCTTTTCATAAGCTGATTTGGAAAAACAGCGACGCCCCCTTTTCTTTTTTAGCGAGGCTCGCGTAACGCTTTTCATAAGCTGATTTGGAAAAACAGCGACACCCCCTTTTTTTAGCGAGGCTCGCGTAACGCTTTGATAAGCTGATTTGGAAAAACAACGACGCCCCCTTTTCTTTTTTAGCGAGGCTCACGTAACGCTTTTGGTTTTGCGGGGGTATTCGACTTTTGGACTTCGCGTCTCCCCTTGTCTTAGGTGGAGGTGAAGTTTGTTTTGCGAGCCCCTAGCGTTTTTTGCGAGGGTGCTCGACTTTTTTGGACTTCGCGTCTCCCTTATCTTAGGTGGAGGTGGAGTTTGCTTTGCGAGCCCCTGGCGTTTTTGCGAGGGTGCTCGACTTTTTTGGACTTCGCGCCTCCCCTTGTTTTAGGTGGAGGTGAAGTTTGCTTTTGCGAGCCCCTGACGTTTTTTGCGAGGGTGCCTGACTTTTTTGGACTTCGCGCCTCCCCTTATCTTAGGTGGAGGTGGAGTTTGCTTTGCGAGCCCCTGGCGTTATTTGCGAGGGTGCTCGACTTTTTTGGACTTCGCGCCTCCCCTTGTTTTAGGTGGAGGTGAAGTTTGCTTTTGCGAGCCCCTGGCGTTTTTTGCGATGGTGCTCGACTTTTTTGGACTTCGCGCCTCCCCTTGTCTTTGGTGGAGGTGAAGTTTGCTTTTCCCAAGTTTGCTTCGAAAGCAATTGTGCTTCGAAGCAATCTTCGGTGTTTTTCATCGATTTTAAGCGCTCTTGGATAAGGGCAGCTTTTATCGATGTTTACGGAAAAACTGAAGGAAAAGACTTTTGAGTTTTGGTTTTTCGGGGGTGGATGCCTTTATTTAGGACTTGGAAACTGCCTCGTTAAAAAACCTTACGCCCCCTCGTAAGGAAAAAGAGTGCAGCGCCATTATTTCGGTTACAAGTATGATGCTGAGAAAAAAGTTGGCCGAAGGCATATTACAAGTTGCGAGAGCTCGCTAGGGCTCCGCTATGGGTAGTATTTGCGAAGATCGTCGACATTCTAGGTGTGAGACAGGATGTTTCCCTCGCTGTCAGAGAGGTGAAAAGAGCCGGGACGATTGCATTCTACTATTAGGTATGGACCTGTCCATTTTGGTTGAAACTTTCCCGCCATGCTGGCGTTTTGTTTTCGAATGAGAACAAGGTCACCCTTCTGTAAGTCTTTGATTCTAACTTTTTTGTCTCTCCATTTTTTGGTTCTTCCTGATATTTGCGAAGGTTGTGCACTGCGTTGCATCTTGTTTCCTCGAGTAGGTCTTTATCAAGCAGCTGACTTTTTTCATTTGATTCGAGGGTTGTTCTGAGTGACTCGTACTTTAATTCTTCTGGTAACACAGCTTCTTCCCCAAACAGGAGCCTGAAGGGTGTGAATTTGGTGGCTCTGCATTCCGAGGTGTTATGGGACCAGGTGACGGAGGTTAGTTCTTCTGCCCACTTTCCTTTGGGCCTGCCTTGCAGTTTCTTTGATATGGCTTGGAAAATTGTTGCATTGGCTCTTTCGACTAAACCATTGGATTGAGGGTGCCGAACTGAGGCGAAGCATAGAATTGTTCCGATTTGAGCACAGAATTCTTTGAAAACCTCGCTGTCAAATTGAGTGTCATTGTCGGCAGTTAAATATTTAGGGGCTCAAAACCGACAAACTAGTTGCTGCCAGAAGAATTTTTTCACTGCGAGGGAGGTGATGGAAGACAACGGTCTTGTTTCAATCCACTTTGTGAAGTATTCCACGGCTACCACCGCATAGCGAAGGTTTCCTGAGGCTGTTGGTAGTGGGCCCACGAGGTCCATTGCCCATCTTTGCAGAGGCCAAGTTGGGCATATGAGAGTTGTAGGAGCCCCTGGGGCGTTCTGCGTTTTTGCCGTTAGTTGGCAACCCTCGCAATGTTTGATGATGCTTTCTGCGTCTCTTAACGCTGTTGGCCAGTAGAAACCTTGCCGGAAGGCTTTCCCAACTAACGCCCTTGGGCCGTTGTGTGAACCACAGATGTCTTCGTGAATAAGCTTGAGAATGTCATTTCCTTCAGACTATGACACGCATTTGAGCCATGGCGAGGTCACCGAAGATTTGTACAGAATGTTGTCCACAATCTTGTACCCTCGTACTCTTTGTTTTAGTCTGTTTTCTTCCTCTTTGGAGTCGGGTTCATGGAGCCCTTTGATATAGGCTATGATAGGTGCTCTCCAGTCCTCGTTATGGATTGCACTGATCAACTTGGCGCTCTTTTCGGAGGTTTCGAAAGCTGATTGAGTCGCAACCTCGTGGAACACATCTTGCGGCAGCTGTAGTTGTTGTGCTGCTGCTTTAGCTAGGCAGTCTGCCTCGTTGTTTTCTGACCTCGGTATCGCTTTTACTGTTATGCCGAGGAAGAAGGATTCTAACCTTTGGACATATTGGAAGTATTTTTGTAGCTCTGGATCTTTTGCCTTGTAGTTTTTCTCAATGTGCCTCGCGATGACTTGTGAGTCTGTGTTGATGACTGCCCTTCGGACTGACAATGACCGAAGCCTTGAGAGTGCTAGTATTACAGCTTCGTATTCTGCGGAGTTGTTTGTGCATTTGAAGTCGAGTCTTCTTGCATATCTTAGCTTCGACCCGGATGGCGAGACTAGAATGGCCGAGGCCCCTGCTCCAGTTGCGCCCCAGGCTCCATCGACATATACAGTCCAAAACGGGTCTTGTTGAGGTTCATCTCTGCGAGGGTCAGGGGTCCACTCAGCTATGAAATCTACTAGTGCCTGTGATTTGATTGCTGTTCTTCCGACGAAGGTTATAGCGTAGCTGTTGAGCTCAACTGCCCACTTTGCTATTCTTCCGACTGCCTCGTTGTTCTTGAAAATGTTATCGAGGGGGTACGCCGAGGGTACATGGATCTCATATGCCTGGAAATAATGCTTTAGCTTTCTTGATGCCATGACCACGGCGTATGCTATCTTCTCGAGCTCTGAGTAGTTTCATTTGGGACCTTAGAGGGTTTCTGATACATAGTAGATTGGGGCTTGCCTGGTCCTGTTGTTCTCGTGTAACTCTTTGATCAGGACTACGCTTGCTGCATGAGGCGAAGCTGCGACATACAGCAGTAGTAGGTCTCCTTTGCTTGGGCTGGTTAAAACAGTCAAGTTGGTGAGATACTTTTTTAAATCCTCGAAGGCTGTCTGCTGCCGGGGCCCCCAATTGAATGGTGCAGTGCTTCTTAATGTTTCAAAGAAACGTAACCCTCGCTCAGCTAACCTGGAGATGAATCTGTTGAGTGCTGCTAAGCGTCCTGACAAACGCTGAGCTGCTTTTTTGGTTGTCGGGGGTTCCATATTGATGATAGCATCAATCTTCTCGGGGTTGGCTTCAATTCCCCTTGCTGAGACGATGCCGCCCAGCAGTTTTCCTTCGCTTACCCCAAAAACACATTTTTCGGGGTTCAGCTTTAATCCGGCGGACCGGAGGTTGCTGAACACTCTCGATAAGTCCGATATGTGGTTTTCTTTTAGCTCACTTTGAACAACCAGATCATCGACGTAGGCGGAGACGACGTGTTCATTTTTGAAGACTTCAGATGTCATGCGAGCGAAGGTTGAGCCTGCGTTTCTTAGGCCTTTTGTCATTCTTCGAAAGCAAAAAGTGCCCGAAGGTGTAATGAAGCTCGTTTTTTCCTCATCTTCTTCATTCATCCAGATCTGGTGATATCCTGAGAAGCAGTCGAGGAGGGATAGCATTTGACAGCCATCTGCTCTGTCGACCAAGGTGCTTATGTTAGGGAGGGGGAAGTCATCCTTCGGACAAGCTTTGTTCAGACACGTGAAATCTACACACATTCGCCATTTTTTGTTCTTTTTCTGAACTAGGACCACGTTTGAGAGCCATGTTGGATATTTGACTGGGCGGATGACACCTGCGTCCAAAAGCCTTCTTACCTCAGCCTTCGCTGCCTCTTTCCTTTCTTCTGACATTTTGCGAAGCTTTTGCTTAACGGGGCGATAGCCTGGCTTGATGTTTAGGCTGTGCTCTATCAGAGTTTTGTTTACCCCATTTAGGTCCTCTGCAGACCAAGCGAATGTGTCGGAGTTTTCTTTGAGGAAAAAGACAAGGTCGTTCTCTGATTGGCGATCTAGATTGGCTGAAATAAACACCTTTCTTTCGGTGTTGCCCTCAAAGAGTTGGACTTGTTTAGTCTCTTCCTTGGGTGATGCCTTTACTCTGTCAGTGCAAATTTCACCTTCGTCGTTGAGGTTTGTAGCTCGAGGCTTTGATAAATTGTGGACATTATGTTGCCCTGGGGCTACTGTTCCCTCAGCTGCCCTTGCAATGTCTTGGTCTCCATATACTGCAACCACCCCCTTCAGAGCGGGAAGCTTCATGCAGAGGTAAGCGGGGTGGATGACTGCATTAAATGCATTGGTGACCCCTCGATCAAATATTGCATTGCACGGATAAAACATGTCGACCACATCGAAGGTTATGTGCTCGGTTCTGCAGTTCATTTGGTCGCCGAAGGTCACGGGCAAAGATATTTTCCCGATGGCTCTCACTTGTTGACCACCGGAGCCGTATAGAGGGTTGTCAGCGGGTTGCAGGAGGTTTCTATCAAGCTTCATGCTGTCGAAGGTTGATGCGAACAGGATGTCTACGGAGCTTCCTGTATCGACCAGAATTTTGGTGACTGTCCACCCTGCTAGATTGGTCTCGATCACCATAGCGTCGGTGTGAGGGTAATCTCTCAGCTTCATGTCGCTGGAGTCGAAGGTTATAGGGATGTGGGACCATCGACCGAATTTGTGAGGTCCTTCGACGGCTACATGGTGTACTCGTCTAGCATGTTCCTTCCTCTGCCGCTTGTTGCCGTGATCTTCATTTGAGCCTCCGATGATGGCTAATATTACACCGAAGGTTGATGTTGGGTTGTTGATGGTCGTCTGGTTTTGGGCTTCGGATTTGACAGGTTGAGGTGTTGGTAGTGCTGGTATTGGTGGTGGTGGTGGTAGAGCGTTGTTGACTTGTTGGTTGGTTTGGGTTTGGGTTTGGGGGGTTGTTGGGTATGTGACGGTGTATGATGCATTTTGGCGTTGTGGGATCGCGGTTGGCTGATAAGAGGCTTGGTTGTAGTGTGGGTGGTGTGCGTAGATAGGTTGTTGCGAAGGTAGGCCGTAGTTTATGGGTGTGTAGTGGTATGGAGGATTTGATGGGTGGAAATTCGGTTTCCTGGCGTGGTTGATGGTTCGGTTGTCTGCCGAAATGGCTCTTTTGGACTCCTAGTACTCTTTTCCCTTGGCGAAGCACTCGCATTGTTTAGTGGTGTGCCCCTTTCCAAGACCACAAAAATGACAATACATTTTCGCGGGATCTTTCTGCTGGTTCCGTTGATCCGGTGGGGGTGGCAAACCTTGAGGGTTGTGGTTGCTCGGAGGTTGAGCGCCCCGTCTTTGGTCTTCATAGTGGATTGCTTTGTTGATAGCACCAATGTTGCTTTGTTCTTGGCGAGGGTTGTTTTCTCTTGGATGAGGCCTCGGCTGCGGCTTCTGTTGTGACCTCCGAGCATCGGACTTTGCCCTGAAGTCCATGTCCGCTCTACAGTATCTTTCCATTGTCTCATGTAATTCCTCGATTGTGTTTGCCGGCTTCCTGGCAAATTTCGAAGAGCATGGGCCTGGACGCAGTCCGCTGACTGCAGCGAGGATGACAGTCTCGTCGGATATCCCCGAAGTTCTTGTTCTGATTTGGATAAACTTTCGCCAATAATCTTGAAGTGGTTCGCGCTCTTCTTGTTTGCAGTTGAACAACTCAATGGGGTTTGATGAGGCTGTTGTAATACCTTTGAAATTTGTACAGGGCCTATCTCTGAGGTTGGCCCATGAATCGACGGTTCCGGGGCGAAGGTTGTTGTACCAAGTTTGTGCGATGTCACGCAGGATGATGACAAAAGACTTTGCCATTGTTGATTCATCACCCCCCGCCGCGGCGACTGCTGCCTCATAGCTCATTATGAATTGGCGAAGGTCGGTAAGTCCGTCGTAGCGGGGTAGATTTTGTGGATTGTAGCATGATGGCCAGGGTTGGGTTTGGAGTATCTGGGAGAGTGGTGACTTTGAGTCGTAGGGCATTTGGTGTTGCTGGGCTCTCTGTTGGTTGCGAAAGTTTGGCTCTCTCTCTTTTGGGTAGAATTGGCGAAAGTTTGGTTGTCTCATGGGATATGGTTCTGGGTGATTTGGTGGTGGTGGGGGTGGTGGATGGTGACGGAGGTTGTCTCGGCCCTGCTCCTCATTCCCTTCCTGAAGTGGTGGCATTTCCCCATCATTCCAACCCTCGGCCTCAGCTTCAGCTGCTGCGAGGGACTCCTCCATTCGGCGAAGCTGCTCCCTAGCCTCGTCTGCCTTTTGCCTGATAGCGCGTAGCCGGTTGTGCCTCTCGAGCTGGTCTAGGCGCCTTTTCTTCTCTTGCAACTCAGCTTGAAGTCTTTCGAGGGCCTCGAGGCCCAATTCCTCCTCGTCAACTCCCTCTCCTTCTCCTGGAGCGTGGGGGTGCGGCTGCGCCGCCGTCCGGGTTTGAGGGCCCGAGACTTCTGGGTCAGGAGTAACATCTTCTGCTCTCGAGGGTTCCGGGATCTCTTCAGCAGGTGGAACCACCGCCGCAGCTTCTCTAGCCGCGCGAAGGTCTCTAGTAGTGGTCGCCCTTCTGTTTCCCGCCATTTCGAACTTCGATCCCCACGGTCGGCGCCAAACTGTTGGAAGCACTCTTGCCCTGCCTCCGCACACGTGCAGGGGAGTGGCGAAGGTGGCCAATCGTCGGAACCGAGAGCGAGGGTAAGGAAGGGAAATCAGAAACAGTAATGCGGTAGCTCTCTTCCCAAAAAACCGTGTCCATTACACTGTTCACCCCCCGGTATTTATAGGGGATACCAGGGGGTGCTGACCAAATTACAATAGGGTACAAGAAAGATTCCTCTGCGCTATGCACACAGAAGGGCAGAAATGTACAAACACGAGTGGAGTGGAAACCCTAGTTTGTCTTCCTCCTGCCCGCCACCATTTTGCTTCGTTTATCTTCGCGGGAGGGTGAGGGTTGACCTCCACCTTGCGAAGACTCCCGTCCCGCCGCGAGGTCCGGGTCCCTTCGCCTCCCGTTGGGCCTGAGCCTCTTGGCGAAGGTTCGCGAGATGCGCGAGGGTTTCTTCCAGCGCTCTTCATGCCCTTTGCCTGTAAGAACTTGCTAAACATTCCGAAGGTTGAGTTAGAATTCAGGGGCCCGAACGGTGACTTAAGGGACTCAGCAAATAAAGAGGCAGACTTTGACGAAGGTGCGCGGGACGCGCGAGGGGCGTCTTGCTGAGCCAGGCTGCGTGGCGCCACTACCGAGAGTCCCTTTCGGCAACATCGATGTCCGTCGCATTGTAGTTGTAGGCTCGGCAAGCCAGCATTGGTTGCGTTGCCTGCTGCGTGCCATGATGCCATCGAAATTGGGATGGGTCACACCACACACACCTGCCGGGTGCCCGCCTCGGGAGACCGGAGGACGATCGGTCGGGGGATCACCTAGAGCAACAAGCAAACGCGGCCGCTGCTGCTGCTGGCCCGCTGCATAGTTCACGCGCTCGGTCGGAGGGAGAGGGAGGGAGGGTGCGCGAGGCACGGCGGCGCGATCCGCGGTCCTATGCGCGTGCCGGTGACCGCGCCGCGCATGAGGCCCATGGCCCGGCCGCCGACGCCAAAGTCCACCAGCCCGACGGAGCTCGTAGGCTCGTAGCCACTAGCCAGCAGGGGAAGCGCAGGCTGGATCCCGTTCCCGTGCCGTGCCGCCACGGCCACGGCGCCACCGAGCGAGCGAGCGAGCCCGAGGCCGCGAGACGCGTGCCGGTCCTTGTCCCGCCCGCCTGTCCGCTTCCTAGTTCCTACGCTTTCGTCTTTTCCTTTGGCCAGGCCAGGCCACGACCGCCATTGTTTACTGCTCCCGTCGCTAGTGCCCACCAGCATTACTGCCCACCAGGCAGCCTTCCGCCCTGCACGCCGCTCGACGCCGCCGCTCCTGCCTCCCTCCTGGCACTAGCATTACGGGTACACGGAGCCCAAGGGTCGGATCACAGATCCACAGCCTAGTTCAAACTTGAAAGCCTCGTGTAGTGTACTCCATCGGTCCCTTTATCGTCCGGAAAACGTGTCTGTGAGGAAAACACGAATTTCTAGAGACAAACATTTAGGGACGGAGAGAGTAATCGCGATCATATGGCCTTGTTTAGATGCAAAAAATTTTGCAAAATTTTTACTGTAGCGTTTTCGTTGTTATTTGACAAACTTTGTCCAAACATGGACTACGTAGACTTCAAAGATTCGTCTCGACATGTACATACTGAAAGTACAATTAGTTATTTTTTTACTTACATTTAATGCTCCATGCATACGTCCGAGCATTGACGTGATGGAAAATTTTGGGAAATTGGGAGAACTAAACGAGGCCGTATGCTCTCCTGGTCCTCATTCCTTGGGCAGATTAATCAAGACAAGATAGCATGGCACTTGGCGTCCCATCCCATGGACGACGCTCCAGCAGATAGCATGGCGGTGGAAGTAGTTGGGGGCACAGCAAATGCAACTACTCCCAGTCCCAGGCACTAGGCAGAGGGAGGACACCAGCTAGAGCAACTCGCCCCACTACTGTGCACGGTGCAGGTCCTGGCACTGACGCAGCACACGCTGGTGCCATTGTCGCCGGCCGGCCTGCCGGCGCAGTAGCAATTCAATTCGTTCCGATGGGAGTAATCGGTGGAGCCCAAGCCCAGAGCCGCGACCTGCGACGGCACTGGGACGAGCGGACGCAACGCCCAAGCAGAGCGCATTGAAACGCTAGCAGACAGGCGTGGCCACGCCGTCCAAAAGCACAACTACTGCTCCATGCCGCGGCAGCCATAACTGCCAGTACCGCGTCTCACTACTCCGTAGAATGCGATTCCACGGGTCAATACGTTCAGCAAACCTGTCGTCAAGCGGGGTGCATAAACGAGCAATCGCCGCTTTTAACAATTTGAAACAAACACACAACCGCCGTCAGTCAGCGAAACCATTTCCTTCATCTACTAAAAATAAATCAATTATCCAACCTCAGGAGATGGAAATTACCCATCCGGCCAAAAAGAGATGTCCGGTTTAACAACACAGGTTTCTCAGGCCTCCAATCTGTTGGAAATGCCCAGCACGGCATGTACAGACAACAGCGTCCAGCTGCGGAAACCGGTTCGCGCCACCGACCCATCCGGCCAAAAAAGAAATGTCGGGTTTTACAACACAGGTTTCCCAGGCCTCCAATCTGTTGGAAATGCCCAGCACGGCATGTACAGACAACAGCGTCCGGCGTTGCGCCACCGGGGGCGAGCACCTGGGCGTGCTATGCTGACACCCAGTCGCTAAGCTGGGAAGTGACCTTACCATGCTGGGCTGCAGGAGGACCCTGCAGGCGAGGCACTGCATTTGTGAGGCGAAGGTTGTAGTAGATGTACTCCATTTTGCGGAACCTCTCTTGATCGGCGAAGGACCGCTTCTCGGTGTGCAGCCTCTCGGATAAGCTCTTGTCGAGGTTGTACCTAGTAGCGCCAAAGCATGTCTGGCCTAGGATCCGAGCAGCAAAAGATTGTAGCGCCTTCGTGCCACTCCCATGTCTCTCCCACCAGACATCTGCGATTTATTTCAGGTAAACACAGGTAAGGGCATAACTCCTTTAACGAATTAACATCACACTGGTAGGTTTTTATTCTTTTCCCTTCGTAACAGTTCCAACGAGATTCTGATTCTACACCATTTAATCCACAGAGGACACAGACTAACTTCTGTTGAACGTGGTAACTTAAGCAAGCTGAAAGATGACTTAGTTGGCAACATGCATTAGTCATTTTCTAAGGAAGGGCACAAGGTAACAAATATGAAGTATATGAACAGTGGGTATCAAAATGCAAATAATGAACTTGAAACAAAAAATCAGATATGGTATTTCATCTGGTAGCAAAGGCCTCACACAATAGCATATAGAAGCATATATCAAATGTAGCATCCAACTATATTGCAGAACTAGTCTACTGCCTCCAGTCATAAAACACAATATTTCAGACAAGCAAAACAGTTTTATTCTGCTGTTTCTCCTTGTCTGAACATCATGCTTTAATGACTGGACGCGGCATTATTTAAACCTAGCATGGGCCTTTCTTTAACCCAAACCTTCATTAACTAACATTAGCGTCTACCTTGGGATTAGTTGGAGACAAGCATGCATGGTATGTTCAATGAAAGCAACTTAGGACATATAGCATGACAAAGCATTAATTTGCCAAAAGGAAAAGAGGAGCAATTGTGGCAGGCAGCAAGGTGAGGCGCAGCTTTGGCTGCACAGATTGTTGTGTGAACATGACATTATTCATTAGCGAGAAAGAACCAGGACTTCTGCCTTAGGCAATATTTGCATGTACACAACAATTTGTACACTGGAGAATGGTACTCTTCTCTATTTAAGTTGGTATGGAGTTCAAGCACCCTAACCAGATCTCATATGTTTAATTAAAGTTTGGATAAACCAGAAATAGCGGCACTTAGTAGCAACACAAAAGAGCGTCACATCAAATAACAGAGACTATGAAGGTGGGAAACCAGGAGAAAGGTACAAATTAAAATGTCCTGAAATATTTAGATCAAAAGGGTTCACACAGTGAATCAGGACTGGCCTTTACCTTGTGGTGTTCCAATAGCTTCCTGAATTGCTGAATCTGAATCAAACAAACCCGATCTTCTTTGATAAAGATCCATTTGGTCAGCTAAATGCATTGCATCATAATGACTTCTAGCCGCTCGGATCATGCAGGTCGTGATACCACTGCTGATTTCAGAATCATGGCGGTACCGGTCAGCGTAAAAGAGTCCTGGATTGAGCATATAACCAGCAGCATGGATTGGGGAATGCAAATAATTGTCCCATATGCGATCAATCACCCGCCAGTACTTACCATGCTGATGACCAAGATTTTTTTTTATATCTTCTTTTGCACTATCCATGGCATCATACAGGACACTCACTGGACAATTATCATTTTCCAATTTGTACAAAACACTGATAAGTGGGCCTGTAACCTTCAAAACATTATCAGCAGCACTCCAAAATGCGCTATCCGTTTGTACTACCTCACATATATGCATGGACAGACTTGTACAAGCCAGATCAGAGGAAACCCAGTTCGGCGAGCTAAACATCTCCATCAGATTTTTCCTCTGAGATACTAGGGTCTCAAGCGTGAGAAATTTAGCCACCGATTTCAAGTTAGAGTTGCTTATGATCTCAGAGTCAAAATAAAAAAACTTTTTCATCAGTTCTATGGGTAATGCATGGCCATACAAAAACATTGTGATTTCTCTTGCCTTTGTTAGGACATCTTTCACATGATCCAGTTCAGCTATATTCTCAAGCAAAAGATTGATG
Organism: Coix lacryma-jobi var. lacryma-jobi; assembly: GCA_009763385.1. NCBI lineage: Eukaryota > Viridiplantae > Streptophyta > Magnoliopsida > Poales > Poaceae > Coix > Coix lacryma-jobi. Next base: position 3,581,182 of record CM019824.1, read on the forward strand.
CAATGATCAGCACATACTGTGAATATGAATGCCTGGTCATGTTTCTTTAGCACTGCATGCTCCGTAGCTTGCATATGTGGTGAAACATTATTGGTGATGACCTGAACAATGTTGTGGACACCGATATCGTCAATCAAACAACAAACCGTTGCTGAAAGCTCATCAACATCATCAAATATTGTGGAGATGTCTATGGATCTGAGAAAAAACATCCCTTCTCTGCAATGCACGAAAGCACTAATGAAGCTTCTCCCACACCGGCTTTTCCAGTTATCCAATATCAAACTGCAGCCTCTTCTCTCCCAGTGTTGCCGCAGAGTCTTTTCACGCTTTTGAACTTCACTCAGTTGCACTTGCAGAATATATTCATAAGAAGGCATTGCAATCGGAACCCCACGGGTGAGAAAATCAATCACGCCATTAAAAGATGGCAAGTGAAAAAAATCAGGCTCAAGACCAGCCTCAAAGACAAGCCTACCTATTGAATTTGCTACAAGAGAATCCAGGTTATCAGTTGCTCCCATCGAGCGTTCTGATTCAGGCTTATGTGACAAACAGTGGTCCACAGAGTGGCTGCATGATTTGGTTCCATAGCCTGATGATGTTGATGATAGCTCTGTTTGCAGATTAGTAACGCAGACATTTTGAGGACCACTAGCTCTTGAAGTTTGGCCTCCCTGCCTAGAAGAACTTGCATTCCAATAAACAGCATTAGCATTTGCTTTTGTGGTTGCCATGGGCAGCTGGCTGCAAAAGTGTGAATTGAAGGTAGAAGCAGGCCACCAAAGACAAATCCCCTTGACCTTTGTAGTATGTACTATGTAGTTAAGGCAGCTGGCGCCAAAAATGTTTGGTAAAATTGACCCAGGTGGTGACTGGTGAGACAGGATCCTTATCAGAGGAAACTCAGGATACGCCAACAACAAAAACAATTCTAATTGGCCTATCCTAATTCTTGCATTCCTCAAGTGAACTCCTTGACAAAAAGTATTCTTGATGCACAATCCTGAAAAGAAAACATAGGCTGTTAGGAAAATTAGTTAAACTGTGTTTTATTCCCAAAAGACACGTATAAAAAATGGAACATTCCATAAACTAGCAGAGTTAAGGACTTAAGGTGCTTCCTTGTCAAGAATAAATGGCTTTTAAAAGCAATAATTATTTGCTGCAGTTTGAGAATGATGGATACAATCATGAATTCTAATTGGCCTTTATTCCATCTTTGCCTGAGCTACAGATATTTGATAACCAATGCAATGAATTAACAGTAACTGTGACAGGCAAGCTCGGAAGTGTACAATTGCCAATTGGATTATAAACATGGATACAGTTGTCTATACATCAATCTTACAAATTTGAAGGTTCAATGATTTGCAATGAACCTTACATACTAATGCATTTCCTTATGCCTTGGGATAAAAACTACTAGTGCAGCATTTCTTTATTTCAGCAATAATGATTGATGATGCATATTTAGAGGGCAAAGCGTAATAACAATAATAAAGCCATGCTTTTCCAGATGCTGATTGATGCAGCAGAGGTGATTGATGAAATAACGCAACTGCTTGCATCACATGCACATTAAATAAATATGTTAAATAGCTAAATAAACAGACATGCTATGATTCCAATTCTTGATGGATTCATCAAGGAATACAAGTGAACTTAGTTAGGACAATGTGATTGCTATGGTATCTAATTATAAGGAAACCATTGCATGGAACCTCATAGCTTGCTACCATTCCTAAGGACAAAATTATGGATTAGAGTACTAAGATATAGACTGGTGTAGAAAAGTTTGGAAAAGGCTCAGGATCAACCAAGGATATGTAAATGAAAGCTAAGTAGGAAACTTAACACTACAGTATATGCAGTCTTGTGATTAAAAAAAAAAAACATTCCAAACCATATCTGATGTGTTGCACAAACAAACCAAATGTCATTGGGAACCTTAAAATTCAAGAAGCCAAATTTCGCACGAAAGTTGACTGCTACCGTTGGTCATCCAACACCCAAAAAATGCAACAGTAACAACAAAGCCCTTTAGTCCATATCAAGTTGGGGTAAGCTAAAGTTGACACCCCAAATGAGCCGCCAAGAAAAAAGAGAAAATAAATAAATATAAGGCAGCAATAATAATGATGCAGAATTAACTGGGAGAGGAAAAAAAATAAAAGCACATCATTATGAGTTATGACAAGGCCTGGCAGCATTAAAAAATAGTCATCCCAACTCAAAAGCCTCTAATTCTGCTTACTCTAAATCTAAATCAATGCAATTAGGCTACTATCTGCATTTACCACACTCAGATCTTCAGGGATGCAAAGCAAATAAAACAGGAACAGTATTCGGTGTAGTTAATCATATGCACAGCATGTCCATGCCCATGCTCTTCGTAAACATACAAAGGTCCAAAGAAATCACTTCTTGGTCTCCTTTATTCCAATTAAGAAACCTAGCCATGTGGCCACGTTCTGATTAGTTCAACAGCTTTTAAAAAATCCACCATGACTACACAGGACAAAAACAATGTTCTTCCGTACACAGCATGGACCCCCTATGCGTTCACAGAGGTGAAGCATGACGAGCATGGGCACATAACGTCTTAGTTTTAATACCCGCCACGTGGAGGTGGAAACAGAAAATTAAAATTCAATCAAAAGTTGTCACGGTTCCCCCATCCCAAAGCTTTTGTGATTCTACATTCCCATGTTGGAGAACATACCATTTCCACTCATTACAATCATACAGAGAGCCACAACACCACACCACCCCTGTTATAGTGTTATGTGGTTGACTGGTACATCATCCATGCAAGCAGACCTACGATCCATGGATGGATCTCTCACGCGATGGATTAGAAGGACCACCCATACCTCGGGCAATGGCTGGACAAAATCACACACTACACAGGGGCGGACCCAGCAAAGGACACGGGTGACATGTACACCCAATAATTTTTGCAAAGCAATCGAATTTAGTAGGCATAATACATGCATATACACCTGGAACTAGATTCAGATCCGATAGAATGTAGTATGTTAGGGTTTGGGCGCACGGTTTGTACCTAATAATTACGTTAAGGTTTGGGCGCACGGCTTCGCACAGCAGGAGGGGAGGACAAGGGGAGGGAATACCTGGTAGTGGTGTTCGTCGCCGGCCAAGGTGGCGAGTGGCGAAGTAGAACAGCAGCCAAGGTCGCGGGAACACCGGGGGCGGACGCCGCGCCGGAATTGGTCGCGAGGTGGCTGGGCCCCAGGTGGTGCTCGACCGAGCGGCAGTCTCCTCTCTGGACTGCGGCGCGGCGAGCGGATGGAGGAAATCGGCCGCGGGCGAGACGAGTTCAAGCGGGGGCCAAAGGTCGAGTCAAGCAAGCAGTGGCGGACGGATTTAGGGCATAGTATGTGTGAAAAAGGTTTAAAAATAAGCTAATAATGGCTAATGGACTTTAACCACAAATTAGTCCTTATTAGCTCTTGTTAGTCCAAAAGTAATACTATATATTTAACTAATTTGTATTTAAAAACACGGGCTATGTTATCTAACGGTAAACAATCGGTCATCTGCCGTTTAGCTATTATCCAGGTAAAAACAGATATTTAAACGGGCAAAACGGATGTTTAAACAGTAAAAGAACTGATTAAACGGAAACATTGTACCACTACATAACATTTAAACGGTGTGTAAATGGACTAAAAGCCGTTTAGACGAACAGTGGCTAATTATTAGCTCTAGGATCCAGAACACCCTTTAGAACTAGGTAGTCCTAGTCAAAATTAAATCTACTGAAGATTTTGATATACGGAGTATATAACTTTAAATTAATCAAATTACGATAAGTACTCGATTGGGTCCTTGGAATTATTTTTTTAAGATTCGTAGTTTAGGTCTAGATTAATTAAACTAATATAATTATATATAGATTATATTTGTATATTATTGTTGGCTATATAAGAGGTACTTATATTTTATATTTTTATCATAGAGGATTGAGTTCAAGAGAGGGATATAAGTTGTAAAATAGAAATATACCATGATGATCTATAAAATCCATTTTATTTTCTCAGCCTATGAATCTGAGATATATTTATATGTTAGCTTTGAAAAGTGACAAAATGTCAAATTTCAAGCCAAACAGCCTAGTTTATTGAGTGGATTATAATTCCTTCAAAATGAGAGATCCTGCCACGTGTTTTAAAAAAAAATTGTTTTCTTGGTGACTCACCTTTTTTAAAATAATAAGAAATCTCATCCATTCAATAATATAATCTGATTTTGTTCAAAAAAACGAGTCTTTAACCAATTTTAAAACCCTAGGTTAATATCGAGTAAGATAATCGTCTAGCTCAGCTAATTGGTTGCCTGTTCCACCTGGCCTGCATGTATCCGGGCATGCAGTCCCATGGCAGCCATGCTCAAGAGATACAATAGACTATTGTTGAGGGTTTTACCTGAATGTCATCGCGAAAAATGGCCCCAACCCTCAGGTCTCTGAAAGATCAAAGTCAACTTGTGTATCCAATCTCATTTTGGTTTTGTCTCACATGCCACTCCGTCCGGATTTCTGTTAGATTTCGCCATTTGGGCGCACTGACAGGTGGGTCTGAGCCGGAAAAAGACCAAAATACCCCCCTCTCTCTCTCCCTCATCCTCTCTCCTGCCTCCTCCTCCAGCCACGGCGGCGGAGCCCCTCACTCTCTCTCTCTCTCCCTCATCCTCTCTCCTGCCTCCTCCTCCAGCCATGGCGGCGGAGCTCGCGCGCGCGTGCCATGGCGGCCGCGGTGGAGCTCGCGCGCGCGCGCCATGGCGGCCGCGGCGGAGCCCCTGCGTCCGGCCCTGCTCGCCTCCCATGGCCGCGCTGGCCCTGCTCGACGGGAGAAGCAGAGCGCGGTGAGGGAGAGAGAGGGAGAGAGAGAGGGGTATTTTGGTCTTTTTCTTGCTCAGACTCATCTGTCAGTGCGCCCAAACGGTGAAATCTAACAGAAATCCGGACGGAGTGACATGTGAGACAAAACCAAAATGAGATCGGATACACAGGTTCGCTTTGATCTTTCAGGGACCTGAGGGTTGAGACCATTTTTCGCGATGGCATACAGGTAAAACCCTCACTATTGTTTGGTTGCTTGTTTCATCTCATCCTGTCCCATTTGTTTGGTTGCAAGGCTGCCTGGACGCACGGCCGCACGCAAACGTGCATCGAACACGAGAGCAGGCTGGAGGCTGCATCGAACACCAGAGCAGGCAACCAAACGTGCGGATGCTGCATCCCGTGGGCCTGGATGGGCCAAATACAGGCAACCAATCACGCACCAGAACCAGGCCCAGGCCGCCCAAAGGTGAATGCCTCCTCCCTTTGCTCATCCCGGATGTTTAGGTGCTGGTTTATGTGGCAACTGACTGGCCAGCTTTTGTTCAATTCGATCCAGATTGAATGCTTACCATCGTATTCCAACTTGGCCAGGAATGAAATCGTATCATGAGTTATCTGTTTGCAATATACCACGCTTACTAGCAAATCGTATCATGAGTTTCTGTCAAGATGGCTAACAGGAACAGTAATGTATTTTGGGTGTTCAAAAACCTTTGCTATGTAGACTTCTCGAGCGTTGCTTCCGTTTTCAGATATTACCCCAATGTTTCAACCATAGTGTGCTTACCGCAAAAGTACACTATGTTTGCAACTAGAAACTGTTTTAGCTTCAGGCAGAGATAGATCATGAATAAGTAGGAAATGACTGTAGTCTTTCACTTGTACACATGCCCACAAATCAGGCCATGTTCAGTTGGCCAAAAGAGCCAAAATATTTTGCGCAGTATAATTTTTAGACGCATGCATGAAGCATTAAATGTAGGTAAAAAATAACTAATTGTACTTTTAGTCTGCTCATGTCGAGACGAATCTTTTGAGTCTAGTTGGGTCATGTTTGGACAAAGTTTGTCAAGTAACAATGAAAGTGCTACAGTAACTTTTCGCCAAATATTTCGCAAACTGAACAAGGCCTCACTAACCTGATTTTTGTTATCTGTTAACAGGAACAGCAAATCAGAAGGGACATCTTAAGAGAAAATCGTCAGCACTTTGTAATAAGTACCTACTGCACACTGACAGTATGCAAATTCCCTAGTTCTAGTTAGAATGCAATGCTACTGATGATGGCGGTTTTCTAGAAGAGAATGTATGATACTAGGTAGCGTATCAACTGTATATCGCATGACCTTGTAAAGTAAGGACCTTATAATTGTAGATTTGTACATACAAGAATGAAGAGAACCACTTATCCCTTGGAAATATCAATGTACTGCTTCTCTTGTGCAAAGTTTTTCTTTGTTAAGTTCAGCTCTAATCGTTGGCTTATGATGGCATTTATAAAGATGAAAACTGCTTATTTAGAGTATTAAAAATAAATTAATTATAAAACTAATTGCATAGATTAAGGATATTTTGCAACATGAATTTATTAAGCCTAATTACTTCATGATTTGACAATGTTGTGATATAGTAAATTTGTGCTAATGATAAATTAAATAGACTTGATATAATCGTCTTGCGAAGTAGCATCTCCGTGTACAATTAGTTTTATAATTAGTCTATTTGTAATACTCTAAATAATCTCTGATGTGACACTACTTGAAACCAAACAAACCCTGTATGATGCTGAGCTGCGGGGATTGTGCCGTGCACAACCCTTTATATGATGCTACGCTGCGGGGATTGGGGATTGTGCCGTGCACAACCGCTTTGCTGAACAACGATCACCTATTCTGGACTCACCTGACATCTGGCAAGAGGGAAGCCATACATTCTTTAACTTCGAACAGTGTAGAGGTATATGGTATTCTACGATTGGTGAGGAAATCAAAACCATTGGCTTCCTCAGTGTTACCTTACCTCAATCGTAGAGTACCATGTATGGTTAAGAAAAAAAAAGTCCATAGCAATCCAAACCTAATTGACATAAGGTAGCACTGAGGAAGCCAATGGATTTAAGAAAATAAAGTCCATAGCAATCCAAACCTAAGGGTCCTAGGTCAGGAAAAAAAAAATCAAACATAAGCCTTAGCTTCCATTTCCATTCCAAAGTCGAACTATATAATACAACGGCTAAGATCTGGAGTCCAGTTCATGCCAAGATATCAACAAATAACTAGAGGATACTATGGTTGTTCAAGTTACAAACAATAGCAAATAGCTCTTGAAGTAAAACGGGAGGTGCAAATGTCCCGCACAGCTATGAACACGGGGCCTCGTTCTCAAGATCAACCTGGACCTTTGTTCTCTTGATCCTTGCTGGGGATTTGCATTTTGCGTCTACAAACGGGTTTTTGTTCTTGGATGGCCGTGGAGAAATGGTGCCTACCTCAGATTCGTTTCTCTCATCTGATGTCGATTCAGGTGACACCGTCGCTTGTGCCTTGCTTGGAACTTTTAGTGATACATTGCCGGCCTTCTGTTGCTCTTCCAGTATTTTCTGCAAGTATTTTGCATGTTCCTCTATCCGTAGCTGCAACTGCCTTTGTACCTGGTTGTGAAATTCAAATCATCGGTGTTGGAAATATTTGATCATTGAGTGTTTGTTACTGCATGTTTCCTGACTATTTCAGATACCACATGATAATAATGGGTGTGGATACTTGACCCTGTTTAGATCCACCTTGCTAATAGTTAGCAACTAAGAATTAGCAAGAGTGAATCTAAACAAGCCTATGCTAAAGGCCAGAAGGGTGGTGCTAACTTCTAGCAAGAATTTGAATGTTGCCTAAACCAGAAGTACATGGTAACTGCAATATATTTGATTCTAATTATTCAATTCTAATTTTTATGGTCGAAATTTAAAGTATATAATTAATTCTTTTAGTATTCGTTGATGTGTATAAGTTGGCCAGTTAAGGATAGTGATGACTGATTAACAGAATGCAAGTGGCCATATAGAACTGAAACCAAACTCCATACTAATTCCTCGAATGATTTCAGATAAATTTATTTATCAAGCATGTGAGAACTTGTGAGATGTGATAACATAGACTGCACTCTGGATGTTCTGATACTCACCTCTAGTTGTTCATGAAGCTGTTTCTGAACCTCCATTTGCATCCTTAGAGCTTCTGCCACTTGTAAATTCCTAAGAAATATGTTAAAGGAAAGGAATGTAAAACTCTAAGATCAAGATGCTTATGTGCATGTTTCCCTGTGTAAATGATCAGAGGACTCACTTGTTTTTGCTTGAATCACTTCCGCTCTTTCCTGATTGTGCTTTTTTATCCTCCGAGGAAGCCTTCTTATCTACACAGGGTAAGCATTTAGGATGTTCGTTCTTTTCAGAAAAAAACTGCTATTATAAAGGTCACGGTAAGTAGGTAATTTAAGCTTACCTTCTTTAGGCTCAGGAAGATATCTCGCAAGCCGATACTTCTATATGAAGAGTATAGGAGAGAAAATGTAGGTTATAATGAGAACATAAAAGGGGAAATTCATTTTCAGTGGAAACAATTGCACACTTGTACCTGCAGATGGCTCTTCACATGATAAATGGTTAAACCTTCTACATTCATTAGTTTCAGCACACCTTTAGGAGTTGCTTCTGTAAAGATATGAAAGCAAACTATTTATTAAGGATGGTCTGTCAACTATAGACAGCCTGAAAACATGTGAGAGATAAAACAAAATGGCCAACTTACTTTCAGGTCCTTCAAGCTTTTTCACGGCCTCCACAAAACGCTCATGAAGCTCAAGTGTCCACCTCAACCTTGACTTGTTAGTTGTTGCAGAGCTAGAAGATGACTGAGATGAATTAAGCTGGACTTTAACTGGTGATCCTAGATTCTGTATACTCTGAGTGGAGCAAGATGATATTGGAAGTGATGACAGCTGTGCTGGTGTGCCATATATGTCCTGAAAACATTGTGTCAGAGAAATATTATTACAATAAAAATGTAGAACTGGAACAGAGGATCTGGTGTGCTGCAAATCCAAAACTGTTACCGTCAAATTATAGTGGAGCAGTGTTTATGTAAGGGGCTCGGTTAACTTACATCTAAATGAGGACTCTTCTCATTGTCAGTGATGGCAATTCCCAGCTGCTCAGACAGGAACTGAAATTCCATCTGTTCGTCAAAAGCCAGGGCATTGTTTTCTCCATGGAAGCTGCCATCAGAAACATCTCCAGAAAGATTGAGGAAGTCTTTCAGATCATCTGATTGTTCAGCTTCATCTAAACCATTGCCAGCATCACCACTTAAGAGCAGAGAGGAGCTTGATGACTGCCCAGCTGAAACCTGCTGCTCACACTTAGGGGGGTGAGGCAGGAAAGGTAGAGTGCCCATTTGATGGCATGGCTCTGATTTTGTCAAAGATGACGAAAACAAACTTGTGCAAAATGTCGACGAATTTGAGAACATGGGTTCTGAAAAATTAGGATGTGAGACGTGAGACTGCGGGCTTTCAGGATCAGATTCAGGGCTTCTTTTCTGAAGGTTAATTGATAGGCTCCTTGACAAGCTTGATGACCTGATCAACTCGGTCTTGATGTTTGATGACTGACTCGTGGATGCCAATGCGCCATCAATCAAGCTGTGCTGGTCTAATTTAGCATCAAACAGCTTATGGACTGAAGATGCAGAGGCATGTACTGTTTTGTCAGGAGCGGAGATTTGCTCCATCGCAAGAACACTCTGAGAGTTCATTGCATGCAAATGGTTTACTGGCTCGATAATCACCTGCCTGCACATGACAATTGATGTTGATGGTTATTAGAACACTATAATTCTGCAAAGTTCATTAGCTCCGCTATTATAGAAAAGTACATACGAAACCCTATTGTTTGGAATGTGAATACCAAATACCATATAAATATACATACAAGAAGAAGCTTGTTTGTGCCCATATAGATCTAATTCCATGTTTTTGTAACTTATATTATTGTTCATATAAGCAGTACTGCGGTTGTTCTGACCTCTGGTTGACTAACAGGTGATCATTTGTAACAGTATTTAGATAAAAACACCTAGGAAACCAAACGGGTGATTTATTTTGGCTAGGGATGCAAGTATAAAATGTTTTGGGTCATTGGGTCGACCCAAAAAATTGATCAAATGAACTAGAGTGACATTTTTGTAGTTTGAGAAAAGTGAAAAAATGAACTAGAATGTCATCCAATCGTAATTAGTTAACTGACCCAAAAAGCACCCTTGGGTACCCACTTGCATCCCTAATTTTGGCATAATTGAGCAACCACCTACATGGCCAAGAAACACACAGTAAAGGTTCCACACGGTTACTCAATGAGAGAAAAAGGAAAGGAGTAAGAACTCTAAAAATCCAGAAAACTATTCTCTGGAAGGAAGAAACTTCCAAAAACTGTTCATGAGTTTCCCGATATTTCCGCTGCAGTTAAATTCTCACTTAATACTAACCAAGTAACCAAATGGTTTATTTCTTTTCGCAAATAAAATGAAAAAAGGGGGGAAAAGGTCTGCAAAAGACTAGATCCGAGATTCAAAATTATCCATTTTATCAGGTGAGTACATGCTGTGCTGTCAGTTAGTGAGGCACTGAGGCATGTTGTACACGCCCATACTCTGCTCAGGTGCTGCACTCAGAGCTTCAGAAGTCAAGTGGGAGAAAACCTGGCATGCAGTTGTTGAACAGAACAGGCCTAAAGAAACTAGACCGGACTCAAGGTCAAATCTCAGAAGTCACAAACAGCCCAAAAAGGCTCACCAGAACAAAAGAAGACAACCGTATGAATTCAACTTCACCGCAATTGCTAATTCCAACCGGTGTACAGAATGCAAGGGTATAAACTTCGCCGCAAAACAACGGGAGAGGTTAAAGCCAAATCAAGAATGAGGCTTCTTTGCGAGAAATCGCTAAATCTTGCGAGAAATCGTGGTTAGCTGAAGCCAATGACCCAAAGGGCCAAAGGGGAGACATCTGCGTGCAGATAGGATAGAAGGATCTTTGTAACCTCGGCTCACCTGAAACTCCAGCGACGAGATGGATTGCAGGAGATTCAGAATCTGGAGGGGGCTGCCAGGTGCCAATCCTCTCTCGCTCCACCAATCTCCACTCTCTCCACTCCTATCCAAGACCAAATCTCTCTCTCTCTGTGTGGAAAAGGCTATATAGGTGCCTAAATACTATCTCTCTCCTCGCAAATCATTGGCTCGGTGCCCCCCCTTTGTTGGTGTGCGCCATCCGGTACTCTGGTTGGTTGGCTGGCTGTTTTGCTTTCGGTCTTCTTCGAGCTCTCAAGGGGGTTAATAATGAGCAGCCTCTCCCTCACTGCATTTCTGATTCGTTTTCATGATTTGGTTATTTCTCAAGATTTGTCCATATCTATTCTCTACTATTCTCCATTAGCCGAATTCATTTTCTTTCTTTTTTTTACTATATAAATAAACCCTGAGATTGAAGGTGCACAAGAGACGTCAGTTCCCACCAACCATTTGCAGTAAATTTTCTGGGGCTGTAACCAGCCCATTTTCGGTTGTGTCTGTAGTAAGCGTCAATGCTGTCACCAGCCATGCTTTCTCTGTGTTTTCTACAATGATTATGTTGCCATCTTAAAACGACGTGTGCCAACTTGCTGTTAAATTTGTTCTATTGCAAACCATGTGCGACAATCCAAGAGTGACAACCACAGAGGTCCTGTTTGATCCACTCTCACTAAAATTTAGCTAGCTAATTATTAGAGCATATTTTCTATATTTCAGACATCCGAACAGTTATATCTTTGTCTTTTTATAAAAAAGATCATTTATTTATTATGATTTATGCCAGTAGATTTAAATCATTGGATAGACATCTGATGGTTGTTAGTCATCGCCTAAACTAATATTATATTTCAGACACCTGGAATATAGCATATCATATCCCTTATTAGAGCTAAAATTTAGCTAGCTGGTGGTTTTAACTAGGGGTATTTAGATCCTCTAGCTAGTTCAAAACCTTAACCATACTATCACTCATTAATTCTATTGTTTAGAAGAAATTAAGATATAATTTAGTTTAAGCTACACTCCAATCTACTCTAACCTACTTGGATTAGAGTGTATTTGTTTACAGCCAAACAAAAGCCTACACGGTCTAATTTTTAGCTCTATTAATCTACTTCTTAGAACTAAAATAGTTGTAACTAACTCTAATTGATCTAAACTGATCTTAAACTCGGTCTCTCAGTTCCACTAGATGCGAACATCTTGAGAGATTAGGTAATCCTAATACATCGCCCTTTTCAAAAAAAAAAGTATGGTATTATGAACTAATCCTGGTAATGTGCCTGATGACATAAGCATTGGAAGATAAACAAATGGGAAATGGAATCTGCGCAACCTCTGATGCAACCGAGAGGACAAGCATGGGCACCAAGGAATCATCAGTTTTTTTTTAAAAAAAAATAAACATATGAGCAACAATCCTTTAGAAGAGTCGTCATTAACAAAAGTTCATGGTGGCAAGTGCAAGATGGATTCAATAATTGGAGATTAGCAGTGGAACCACTTGGAGGCAGGAATGGATAAGAGGGGCCAATGGGAATGGGTTCATGACTACTACTATTGACTAATACACTAGCTAGGAGTACTAGATTTGTGTTTGTGTGTAGATCTAGGATGACTCACAAATCCCAAATACGAGGTGAGTGCAAGAAGAGGCCAAAGGAAATGCATACGTAAACTATGAATCCGTCAAGGCCAATATTTATAGGATGCTATAATAAAAAAACAGTCAGCCTACAAGTCAAAATCAGTTGTGTAACAATATTTTTCTCTCATAGCTTATCAGTCGGCTCATAAATCATACCAAACAGAGCCAAATACTCTTGGAACATATTTATGAATTGCATGCACTTGCTTTGTTTCAATTTACATATAGATCCGTGTAGCTTTGTCTTAAGTCAATAAATTTATCTAGTTTTGATAAAGTTTTATCACGAAATACATTGACTTCTTCATTCCAGTTCAAATAAATAAACGCAACAACGAGACAAATTTCTTTTAAAAAATTTAGATAGATTTGATATAAGACAGTGTAATCGGCAAAGTTAGGATTTCTTTTACTTATATCAACACCCGGATGGGGGTGGTTTCTCTTTGCTCAAACCTCTTCGTGTATGTACTATGCAGCGAATGATCTGATCGTGGATATTGTTCGTTCAGTGCCCGATGGAAAAGAGACTTTTTTAAATGTGTTTGAACATCCCTCTTAGAGCTTGTTTGTCTGCACACAAATACACACTATTTCACGTAGTTTGGGAAAGATTGAGTGTAATTTTATTGTTTAGGTTCCACTTCCATATACGTGTATTGGGATGTATTTATGTGCAACCAAGTAAGACCTTTGTTAGGCTTCTATGCATGAAATTGGTTTAGAAAAGCTTTAGAGATTTGATTTAAGAATTGCTCCGTATATGAAGTCTAAATTTTATTGGAGAAGTCTACGCCCACGAGAGAATGGAGGCCAATTAAGGCACACAATCGTCGCAATCAAACTTTTACTACCTTGTTTCTCTTTTTTCCAAACCCTATTCGTTGCCCAACTCGCTCTTCGCCTATATGACGACTCGCGGCATCCAAGGGCATCGTTTCTTTTGGCCTATACACTATTTTGGTGTAGAAAACCACGCCGATGCGTGGCCAAATTTTTGTGCACACTAGTAGAGTAGTAGGCAACTCCTTACATACACACTATATTATGAAAACATAGATTAGTCTCGTAAATTAGTCGTAATCTATATAACTAATTATAGTTTTTAAATCTATATTTAATATTATATATATATATATCTAAATATTTGATGCGATAACGATAGAAATGTTTAGGATACGAACTAAAAAGGACAAAAAAAATTGTATTGGATTTTGTCCCGGCCCCATCACCATGGACCGATCCACTTGCTCATTGGTCATAGAAAGAAAGAAAACGACGCGCAGGGGCCTGGGGCCTGCCCGTCCTTTGTGGATTCCCTGTCTCGGTCTAGGATTGGCCGATGCAGACCCAATAAAAGGACAAACCAGTTCAGCAGAGCACACAAAATACCGTTTTTGCCCTTGGTTTACTGCTCCTCCTGCTGAGATGGCGAGTTGGCCTTTTTTTCTTTTCTGTCCTCGGCAAAGCCAGGCCAGGTGAACGCAAATGTATATATCGTACGTATGCAGCCGCGTCCTTGTCGCCGGCCGCCATCTGCTTTCGACGTCAGAGCTTTTTACCGTCGCCGTCGTCGTCGCCGGGGGCACCGGACCGGGACGACATGGAATGGAATATGCGGCGGCTAAGGATGGGGATGGTGCTCCAAATGGTTATCCTCGGTTCTTCCCTAGTTCAACTAAATGAACTAGATTGCAAAAATAAGAAGAGAAATTGTCTAGTTAGTTCTTTAAATTAAACTAGAGGAGAACCGCGGATACCTATTTGGAGCACCGCGGCGGCATATCTATCTATCGCGGGAGCACGTCGAGTCAAGGTCGTCAGTCCCTCACTCACGCGCTGTCACTGTGGGCGGGCCGCCGCCGCTGCCAGACCACACTACTCACTAGGGGCGGCAGGGCCCGCCGGTACGTCCATCGCCGCCGTCCGTGTACACCGGCCGGCCGGGAGACCGGTCCAAATCTGGCACTGCGGGTGGGAGGGAGAGGGAGGCCCTCCATCCGTCGCCTGTACGTACAACATTGCAGGATCACGTGACAGGGGAGTGATGAACACCACTAGCACTAGCACACCTGATCCTGTGATGCATCTTCCATCCATACTGTACTAGTACATGTGACACAACATCAGGTCAGGTGAAGTGAGCTGAGAGTCCTGCATGTCTGTGGAGCCTCGTGTGCGTGGGCCGACACGGCTCTCGATCGGGGCCGAGGCGCCGAGCCAGTGGCTGGCCACCCGCTGCGCTCCGGACGACGGGTCGCTTTCCCCCCAAAAGGCACTACAACCTGCCACAGTGAGTGGCACGAGCACCAGCAGCCAGGAACCGCCGCAGGCGCGGGCACCAACGGCCAACCAGACGCGTTGCCTTGCGCCCTTGCAGCCGCACGCACACACCGCTGGGCCCCGGGCGGCCCGGCGCCGAGCACAGGCCTTCCCACACAGCTCTTTGCTCTTGGCATCGGCCAAGCGTTGCCAGTTGCCCCCTCCCGCTCGCTCCGTCGCCCACCCTCGCGGTCCGCCGCGTCGGCGTGTTGCTGCTCTCTACCCACCACTAGGCTAGTAGGCTACGCTAGCTGGTATTCCCTCCGTCCCAAAATAGACGATGCTACAAAATTCGTACTCCCTCCGTACCCATATTAGTTGACGTTTAGGACAGCGACACGGTCTTCAAAACACAACTTTGACCTCTTATTTTTATAAAAATATTTATGGAAAAATGATATATGTATACTTCTATGAAAGTATTCTTCAAGATAAATCTATTTATATAATTTTTATATTTGTAAACTTAGAAATTTAATGGTTATTGATGATTTATATTTCCAATGTCTGACTCTAATCTTTTCTAAAAAATCCAGTACTTAGACTGAATGCACTCATCATCCTCTAAATTCATTCTCTAAAAGGAATATTCTATCCTGGTCATCAAGGTTCTCTCCTCTATACCACTTTCTCCCGCACTCATCATCCTCTATATCTTATACTCTATACCAACCATCAACAGCGGTCCCACATGTCATTTACATGACCCATTGTAGCTGTTTTGTACGCTATGTGTTCCTTCAGTACTGGGTACCAGAGACGATATATATAGTATTTTCAGGTCCTTTTGTACAAGTGCAACAGAATCAGTTTCGCAGGCGGCGGGCCTGCAACTTGCATGCAGCAAGCAGACGGGGCATCGGTATCGGCCACGAGGGGCGTGACGGCGACGCGCCGGCCGCCGCGAGCCATCCGTTCCGCCACTCAAGCTCCCCGGCCCGGCTGACGGTGACACGGGACAGCGGCGATGCATACAATTCAATACTGGAGTTGCTGCTGACGACGATGGCGCTTGCCGATCGATCCCTGTTTCCTACGCCTAGTACTGGTTGGAATTGGAATGGATCGGCTTGCTTTTCCTGATGTGTTTATAATATGTATAATCTCATCAGAATCAGATGATGGCTCCCAGTCTCGCACTGTCCTTGGATCTCCAACAGTGGCCGGCCACGGATGATGATGCTCGGTGGCCCAGTGTCAGTGTAACCACACCGGCCGCACACCCCGGTCCAAAGCATCTTTCTACTTGTTATTTATAATTGTTTTATTATTATCTATATATAAACCTCCTTTTCTGTCAGTATGTGCATCATCTACTAATAATGGACATGGATCTATCATGACCCAGTTCACACTTCACAGGCATAGCCGCATAGGTAGTAGTAGTCCTGACCATGGGCTAGTAGTACTCGTGTGCATGTACTATAAATGGCCCAGGCCCAGGCCCACTGAGAGAGAAAGATGAGAAGCAAGAGAAAGAAATGAAAAAAAAAGAAGGAATCAAATCCAAGGGTTTGCATCATCGGCTCAAGAGAAGATGAAGATCACCAATTCCATCTCCATCACTCGAGTGAGCTCAAGAAATATCCCTTTTTCCTTCTCCGACAAGAAAAAAAATCCAAACCCTAACTCTTGATTTCATCTAGAGTGAGGTGAAGATGAAGGTACTAACAACCCAATCCCTCTGAAGCCTAGGCTCCACTCCTCTCTCATTCGATCATCTCATGGATTTCTCAAATCTTTCTCTAATTTAGAAAAAAATAAGTTCTCATATTTTAAAATTCATTTTTTTGAATTTTTAAATGACCTCTGATGGAGACACATCCTATGTTGAAGTTGTAGTGTTCAAAGAGATCTAAAACCTTGTAACTTATATTTTTTTTTTCTATTTTTCATTGTTTAGAAGCTAAAATATTCAACACAAATTTTGTACATGTGTCATTGGTTATTTTTAGAGAATTCCCTACGTGCCACTTGACGAACGTGGCATCAATAGGAAGATTTTTTAAAAGCAGTTATAAGAGTCGCAACAAATTTTTTAATGGCGCATATATAGGCCAGACCATTTTTTGAAAAGCACACAAGGAATCTTTACTCCTAAAAAGACTCAAATGTCATCGTCGTATTCGCTCTTTCACCCCGCCCGCCTCATGATCGCCTCCTCCGCGGGTCTCTCTCGGCGCTAATGCAAAAAAAAAGAAGCTAAAAACTAAACTCTCGGCATCCTCTCGTCTCGGCCCTTCCCCGTGTGGCATCGCTCCAAGGTCGCCGCCGTCTCCCTCCACCTCATCACCACCCTCTGGCCCGGTCACTACCTCCCATGGGACAGATCCGCTCACGACGGGCAGGTTCTTGCCGGCACCACGACCGCTCCGCTCCCCACTGCCTCAGTTCTGGATCTCCGACCTCGACGGCCTCCTGGACCTCCACGACCTTCGGTTCAGCAGCATCAACACCGACGACGACTCTTAGCTCCAACCTCCAGGACGCCAGCTCGTCTCCTCTCTGCCTGCCCCCACCGATGGACACGGTGCCTGCGATTGAAGCCGCCGGACCCTGCGCCCGCGACCGCGACGCCGCTGGACGACCTCGCCCAGACCGCTGCGGCTGCGGCGCTTCCGCCATGTCGACCAAAACACGCCGACAGACGCGACGCCTGGTACGTACTCAATTGATTTGTTTGGCCGTCGTCCTCCTACTCCATCGATCTGGTCGTGTGCTTCTTGCGCAGCAGTCACCGGTATGGCAATTATTTTAAGGAAGTTTATAAAATTATTCCCCTGGTAATCCATAAACAGACCAATACAACCGATAGAATGAAAAGATTTGAAGAGAATTTCACTATTGTTCAGTAAAATTTGACGCTCGACTAATAGCAAGCACAGGGGAAAGTTGCGGAAAATGTGAAATCTTAATGTAGTGGAGAATGAAAAGATATACTTTACCTGATTTCTGGATCACAAATGGAAATGTTTTACAGTATCACCTGGTTTGTATCTCCAATTGCAGGCAATGAGTTTATATTTTTGTGTTCTTATGTGTATCAGGTTCCAACTGGTTCTGAACATCTTCTCCTAATAAAATTAGCATTCATGTGCATTTGGAAACTAAAAGTTAAACCGGCCAATGACCATGACAAAATCAAATCTAAAAGGGCTAAGGAAAGGAAGCCGAGCTCTTTTTAGGATCAAGGAAGGAATTTCTCTTGTTAAAACACGTTCATCAAAACTGGCATATCGAAGTCAGGCAATAAAATCTGTAGTTCAAGCAGATCCTATACCTTTCAATTTTCAGCTGTAAAGATATTTTTTGTTAAGCCCAAAACACATAATCCATGAGTGATAAAGTGACAGTGTAGGACACATGGCAAATACAAAGAGCATTTCAGCTTACTGAACCATTAAGGTTGTCCTCCATCGCCGCCTCGTCCGAGGTACTGATGGCTTCGTAGCCATCAGAGCTTCGACAAACGAGTCGACCTCGCTGGCTCACTCTTTGTTGTTTAAAATTTTCTAGATCCACCTTGGTGAAGCACCATGGCCACCAAGCCACCACTAAGATGATGTATTTATCTTTTATAAGTCATCTGCAACATAATACTTTGTATCGCAAATTTGCCCTTTCTTTTCATAGAGCATGATGTTTGTGGTTCTAAACTACTATGTAAATTTCTTGGCCAGAACAGTTGAAGTTCAAACTGCCATTGTCCAGAAAAATCTTCAGTACCATCAAGCCGGTATGCTGGTTGGTGGTTTATGGGTTCTTTCACCGTTGGTGACGTTCATGTATCATGTTCCTTGTCACCCGGACCAGCAAGAACAAGGACAGGGAGTTGGCTGCGCTGGAGCAGCTTGAGAGGAGCGCATACGTACATTGCTGAATTCCACGATCTCGCCCTCGCCTTGTAAGGTCAGGTGCTCTATTCCAATTAAATCACGTATATGTTTGCTGAACTGTATGACTGATTTTCTGTTGCCAATATTATCCTATGCGACTGTTTATGAATCGAGTTAGTGTGTGCTTTCATTCCACACTTGTTTGGGTACAACAGAGCTCCCATATTGCCCCAGGTCCGCCACTGATGAGCCACTGAGATTTAGGAGGGCTTGCATCCGCCATTATTCGTGAGCGTATCCAGTAAAGATTGCAATTTAGGAGGCAGACATACATTTGTTGCCTGTGTTATCCAGGTCCAATATTGCCTGCTACTATAAATGCAATATCTTTTAGCCCAACATCGCACGAAAATTCTTTTGGGAACTCCAAATGCGTGAGTAACTCTTGAACCCAATAACATTTGTTTTCTTTCGTTTTTATTTAGCAATGCCATTTTTACACTATTTTAATAATCTAAGTCTGAATTAACTGGATTTGTACCACTTAATGCCAGTGTTCTTCTTGCTATGAGAACTTCAGGTATGGGTACCATGAGGCTAAAGGGAAGGAGGAGGATTTGATGGCTGTTGGTCTCACCGATACCAGTATACCACCAAGGTGTCTTTCTACAGAAGCAATGCCATTGTCTTGCTATGCAAAGAAGGATTTATGTAATGAGGGTTTTCATTTGCAAAAACAGATTGTGAGGTGGTGCTTGGAGCATGCTGCGTTGGTGGCAGAAACCTTCATCACCTGTGATGCTGTTATGGTTGACATCAAGGTGCCTCAAAATCAAGTGTGATTTGAAAATATTTTTGATGAGAGGTGCTGGTGGTTCGTGTTGTTCTATCTGATTATGTCCAATAAGTTTCATGTGTTGAGAGCCTGAGACACATGCCTCCTCATATTAAAAAACAATTGATGAACTTATGTGTGGCCTGCACTAAAGTAAGATTATGCAGCTGCATTGGATGGCCGATGGCATTTTGATGATGGTGGGCATGGAGCCACTGGGATCAATGGAGACTCGAGACGATAGAGCTCCAACATGGTAAAGGATTTAGCTTGTGGATTGAGTGCAAATAAGCTGAGGAATTTTTCTTTTGCCGTTAGACATTGTGGACACATAGAAAAAAAATGGCACCACTATATCCATGTATTTAAAGATGTGGGCTATTTGAATCTGTGAAAGTTGATCTCATATATTTTCCTTTCACAGCAGGGCTTTATATGTTTTTGTTACAACACACGGAAAGGTTTGTACAGTAGAGTTTGTGGGCTTCAGATGCCACACTCTCTCTAATTGTTAATTCTATGAACTATATATGATTTTTTGGATTAAATGTCAATTTAATGTACGTGTTTAATTTCACGATATTGTTATGTTATTGTGCGATCCAGTGCTTTAGTACCCAAATTTAGCTATCCCGTGGCAACGCACGGGCACGATCCTAGTCATTATCTAAAAAAGAAAGGCAGCGACAAACACCATAATAGAAAAGGACACGATAACAAAAATTCACAGGAACATAATGGAAACAGCTCTAAACGCGTATCTAACCTTGCTAACGCGAATTTTTTTTATTAATAATCCAATTAAATAAAAAATTTCATAAACAACACTGTCCATTTTTTTTGCAAAACTAGCCCTTTTGCCGCGCCGTCCCCAATGGCGCGGCAAAAGCGTTAGCCGCGCTATGGCGGCGCGACAAAAGCGCCACCGTGGCACCGCCCAGCCACGCAGGCCCGGGTGGGCCCCGCTCGTCAGTTTGCCGCGCCAGGCGGGCTGGCGCGGCTAGTGCGTTTGCCGCGCCAGGTGGCCTGGCGCGGCAAAGCCGATCTAGATCTGGCCGCCGCGCCCAGCTTCAGCCTCCTCTTCATTCCTCTCTTCTCCTCCCAATCCAATCCAATCCATTTCATTTCATTCTTCCTCTCTTCATCTCCCTCAATCAAACTTGTTCTCTCTGCACAAGAGCTATTTTGATCCATATTACTGTTCTTTATCTATATTTGCAATATTGGATTGAACCATATTTTTGTAAGTTAGGGTTTGTGAACCATATTAATGATGTATTTGTTCATATATTAAACTTTTTATATATGTTTTGCTAAATATTTTGTTCAATTTGTGTACAATTATTTGTGCAATATTTGTTAGGCCATTATGTAGATTTATAATTAATCATAAATATATGTGTAATGTTGACATATTTTTTATTGTTAGGATGCCGCGGCGTGGCAAAGCTAGTAAGGCAAGGTAAGATCGGTACATTGTTTATTTATTTGTCTGTTTTAATGAAGTAATTTTGTGTTATGTTCATTTGTTATTGCGTTGATGATTGTAGGCAGCCTCTCACGGGCAATGCCTTTGCCCGTTTGCCATTGCCTAGCGGTGTTCCGGTGCCCATGTGCTACTGCGGCGATGATTGTAAGGTCGCAATATCTGATGAGGAGCACACATACGGAGAGGTATTGGATGTGTGAGAATTATGCCTTTGACCCTACACCTAAATAGATCCGTATTGGACTGATGGTGAGAAGCTGATGGCCTGTTCTATACATGAATGACAAATAGTGTATAAAAAATATATATTGTTTATATATATATACTATTTATATAATAGTATTTCTATATTCTACCCTGGGTACTTAATAATAATAATAATAGGTACCCGACTCCAAATCAGCCAGCCCAAACAACAGCGTCCCAGCCAACCGCACTTTGGTCCTTCCGTTTTTTCTCCCCCATCCACCTCGTTTTTAATCTCCTCGGATCGTGGGGATGACTGGATGAGACGTCGGTTTGACCCAGCTCACCACGGCGCCGCCCCCTCCGCCGCACGAGCATAGCTCGCTGCCACCGGCCACCCCGCCGTAGGAGCCCAGATCGCTGCCTCCCCTTCGCCTCCGCAGCCTTCGACCGCGTCCTCTGAGCCCTGGCGTCTTCGGTGGTTTAGGGGTGCCTCGGCGGTAGTGTGCAGGAGTCGACGACCGTTCCCTTCGCCGGGGTACGGGCAGCTCGGCGGTCTCGCCTGGAGTGCGCGGGCTGCAGCGGTTTTCTCCTCGCCTGCGCACATCTGCCGCGGGCCGCAGCCAGGGCGGCCATCCTCCTCACACCGCCGCCTTCCTCGCCGCTGCTATGGGTGCACCCGGTACCACCGTCGTCACCTCACCCCATCAGCTTGCCGTCACCATGGACTGCGGCTATTTCGCTATCGTATCCTTATCTCACACCCTATGTTCTTTTTGTTTTTTACCTAAATCTTGGAGATTAGTTGGATGATTCCCTCCCAAATTCATCTAGCTCATGTGTGGTGCCTCCTTTTTAGCGGAGGCAAGCCTATTATTATTTTTAGTTTCTGTTAGAACCTAAGAGGATTATGCCACAATATAATTGGCTTGTTTTTGTGCAGGTGTGCTGCGGAGGGAAACATCAGTGCCAGGATCGCCTGTGAATTTCTCTCAGCTCCCTGGTTGTCATCCTTGTTGCTCTGCTGCACTGGTCTTCTTTGCCAGATCCGAACCATGCATGAAGTTGAGTTTTTCACACAGATTCATAATCCTCATATAGTCTGCGGATAAAGGGTGTGCAAACACCAAAGGTTTGTGCCCCCTCTTTATTACTGAATACACATTTACAAAGTGACGATGTTTCTCCATTCAACTACATTTGGAGTAGGAATGCATGAACTCGGTCAAGCTGTTGTAGTACTGCCTTGGTGAACTCCATCCCTGTCAAATAAAAACCAGCTAGATAGCTGATAATACATGCCATGAAGCTCCGATGCAGTGGAAACGAGGCCACATCACCAACAGGATGGTTTCAGTAGCTTATTGGGACTAGTGACCAAACCATAGGCACCATGTGCAAGACACCATTTTGAACTGTTTTTTTTTTGTTTCCTGTGTATTCATTTCAGATTATTCTTCTATTAGTATCTTAGATTGGATCTCCCATAAACACCAGTATTCTGATTGATGACGATTTCATTCACTGAAACAATTTTTGCTACCTGGTGTAATGCACTTCTATGTTCATGTCTCTTATTTTAGGGTTAATATTTTTTTTATTTAATTTTGAATTTAAGATGCTATCCAAAAATATGGCTATGCTGTAAATGATGCCTGGATAATGATATACCATTATTACAATTAATTGTTGGGTTATGCATCGATTAGTACAATTAAAATTATATCTAAGCTAGTTTATAAAGATTTTAAATTCGTGAGTTCAACCATTAGCCATTCACATGCTCTCCACTAGCTCAGTTCATAAGGTAGTGGACAGTGGTAGACTATTTTGTGTTAACAACTTGCATGCCTAATGTTCATTCAAGTGCTTAACTGAATTCATGCTACCTTTTATATCAGGAATAACAAGGGCTAGAGTGATATATTAACTTTTTCTATAATTTTCTCATATGCATGTTTATGGCTTTATGCAATCTCACGCATGCTATACTTGTAAGGCCATTAGGTCTTATTGATAGTAACACAGTAGCATGCTACAAAAGCATTGCATATATATATACATTGCGAATATCAAAGAATGTTTCTTTTCTGTTTTAGACCCTATGAACCAGGCTAGTTTGCTTTAATCTATGGCCTTAGCATCATGTATGAGTGTATAGTTAGACTGATGGTTCCTGAATAGTTTAATTGCCGCCTTGCCGGAGAAACACTAAAATTTATCTCCTATGCATACACCCCATTAGTATGTTCACTGCAGACATGGTGCTTCTAAGACCAGGATCTGAATCTGTCTTGCCCACCTATGCTAAAATTAATTTGTCTGACTAAAAATAAGAATTTTTAGACGATGTTGGTCTTATCCTTGTCCTGTTTATGCAGCGAGGAACGAGAAGAAAGAGAGCAGTACCAGAGTGTTCAATTGGTGTGGCTTTGAGTATTTTGTGGTTCCTCTCAGAAGCCATTTTATTGTAGACTATCAGGTTACCTCTTCTGTTTTGGCTCTCAAGTGTTTCTATTGCTATTTTAGCATTTTTCCTCTTCGATCTTAATGCAATGATATGTAGCTCTCCTGCATATTCGAGAAAAGCATCCAAGTGTCACCAACAAGATATATTTGGCAAAACATATTTGCTGCAGACTGTCCCATAAGCAATTGATGCTAACTATGGTGGATTCACTTATTTTGTTGGTGGTGCACACATATAGCCGTTGGTGGTGCCTCCCATCTTTAGTTGGTTTTCTTTGCTAGATCATACTTTTTTTCATTCAAAATTTTGATTCATTGATGTTTATCCAGTTATTTAAGAAATCACAAATCAATACCTGAGTTTATAGGAAAACGTCTCTTTTTATCCATTATGGACTACCACAGAACTGGATGTTAAGTGTAGAGAGCAACTTTTCTTCCATGTTAGGTTTGATTATCTGCATCTAGCAATTTCTCTTTCAAGCCAAATTTATGGTTTACCTTTTTACAGACAATTCTTATGTGGATGGATGCTTTCAATTGATTACCACAATCAGAGGTCTCCCCGTGGCCTACATCTAAACTATTAGAATCCTGATGTCCATTATATTACATGTGTTATAATAGATTGTACCCTGGGTACTAAATAATATGCACCCAGCCCACCAGCAGCCAGCAGACCCATCCCTCCATGCCGGTCTGACTCGACGAGCCCAACCCTGCACCGTTTCCCCTCTCTTGACACCAAGCTCGCCCCAAGTTGCAGCTGCTCTCTGCTGCTCACACCTGCATGCACATGCCGCTGCTCACACCTGCACATGCTGGACAAGTGGTGAGGAGCATCCTGATGCTAATGTGGCTCCTGCTGCTGCACAACCAATGTCGACGCTTGTCAATAACAACTCTCTGCTCTGACGGCGCCAACCTAGCCTCAGGCACATTTGATCCCCTGAAATTTGCTCATTTTTTTTAAGACAAGCTGTGAACTGAGATGATTTTTGTGATTCAATTGAAATAGTAACATGAATGTGATTACCACTGGATTAAACATTGTCCCTCTGTACAGTTGAATGACTTGATTTTTTTTGCATCTCTACAGAAAATATGTAATGTATCCATTGAAGTTTTAGTCTTAGAATGTCTTGAACCTAGAGCTGATTTTTTAAAGTGAAATGATGTGCGTCTGTGAGGATTTCTTCATATTACTCTTCTACAACACGTAAGGTTCCCTCTCCACTCTCTCTTTTGATTCTTCATGGTGTTGCTCTTTCTGAAAATGACAAATGGATAGAGGTTGAGTTTTTTGATAATTGATAGAGGTAGAGTTGTATATGGTTTACATATCCCTTTGGGATTGTACCAATTTGTTGTGTTCATTTCTTGCTCTTCCATACCTTGAGCGGACAATGCATGATACTAGATAGAGTTATGTCTAGCTAACAGGTTCCTAATTAGAATTGGTTTTAGGATACTATATAGAGTTCTATCTAGTAGGCGAAAGCTTTGTTGTGACCACTTTGAATAACTGAAATAGTTTGTTCCTACACTTGATTCCACTCTATAAACAGTAATTTTTGTTAGGTGATTTTTGGTTTATTTCAAGTGCTACATTAGCTCCTACACTCCCTGTGTCGACAAAAAGACTACAACTATGGGATTTGTCTCTGTCTAATTAGCTTAACTTTGACCAAATTTATAGTGAATAGTATTAACATTTATGTATCCAATTAGGTTTACTACAAAAATATATTTCATAATTTAATGGTATTTATTTTGTATCATAAAACATTAGTACTTCTTTATATAGCTTTGGTAAAACTTCAAAATGTTTGACTCATAGATTGAGAATTGCATCCTTTTATGGACGAGGGAGTACATTACTGCTGCCCTAAATCTCAACATAACACTTAGCCTTTTAAATAGAAAAAAAGTAAGTTCTAGAATTTGTGTCAGATTGCTTGTGATTGCAATGGAACATCTGAATCCGGATTTCATTCCCTGCAAAGTCAGAACGAATTCCCTGCAAGAGTATTCAATTTATAATCATCATCATATAAATTTAAAAGAAAGTCCCCCCATCACTCTATACCATATTTGTGTGAATGCAATCAGTTTTTTGCAGTCAATATATAGCAATACTATGATTAAAAATAATAACTGAATACAAGAGCCCAGATAACAAAAATTACCAGCAGTAGCAGCAAGGGTGACACTGGATCTGTGAACACCAAGCACTGATTCAAAGTTTTTCGGTTCAGAAGAAGGAAAAAGATTGACGGACACAGATGTTCAACGAACCTGCAGCTTCGCCTTTGCTTTTGATTTTTGCGCCTGCTGTCCTTCATCGCACCCAGAGCGTTGGCGCACCGGGGTTGGGTGTAGGGTTGGCACTGGGGGTGAGGGGTCTGCTATGAATCGTCTCTCTTTCGAACACGGTTGGAAGTTTGCCTGTGACTTTGGACATCAGCCCCACCTTCGCCAAACCTCACCGCAATCCCTGGCGGTGCATTCTGAATTTCCGATAACAATCAGAGTGCTACAGCAGCAGTAGCAAAGTCGCGAGGAAGTCGGTAGGAGTAGCGGAGGCGTGGATGGGAACTGGGAAGGGGATGAGGATGGGTACCGTGTGGGAGAGCGCTGATGGAGCAATAAATTCAAATCACGAGTGGAGGCGGCGACTGCGTTGATGTTGTTCCTGGACGCAGGCCGCGGGACGGCGACGGATCAGACCGACAGGTGAATCACCGCCGCCGCCGCCGAGAATCCTAGGACGATCGGACCCAAAGTTTCCCGAAGACCGAGCAACCGATGTGGGCGAGGACCGAGGAGGGCAGCGAGGAACATTGCGGATGTGACACACATCTGGAGGAGAAGCGGTATATTCACACGAGTGAGAAGGCGGAAGCGGCGCGAGGGAGGAGGGTGTGGGCGGTTACGGCAGGGAGGGGGGATTGGAAATAGATGGGCAGTCGCGCAGGGGAGGGCGGCAGGTATGTGGGTACGCAGAGGGTGGGTACAGGCTGACGACGGTGAGAAAAAAACTCAATAAAAGACATCTGCGAGTGAGAAACCGGTGTCAATGTAAATGTTTTTTGACAGAGTTTCCGACTGGGTCCGCTTGTCAGAGTAGATGAAAGATTTAGATGCATTGGATCTGAGGGATCAGAATCAAGGTGGGTAGAAAATATTTGGGTGAGAAACTATTTCTAATTCCTTCGCTCCTTTATAGTATAGATGAATACATTTAGGTATAGGATTTGTGGATCGAAATCAGGACACAATGTGGTTCGAAAATCGAATTTTTACAACTAATAATACGTATGGTCATAAGTATATGTGCAGTAGGAAAAGAAACAATATCTTGTGGTTAGAAATAAATTTGATTATAAGGGCTTGTGGATGATGAATAAGCTATTTCTCAAGCCACCGAAAACAGCCTCGACGCTCGGCGCCTCCCTTTCATCCGTTTCCACCGCCTCTCCTTTTCTTCTTCCTTTTTATGTTAGTTTTTCTCCTCAACTTTTCGATCATGGGACAGGGGGAAGAGGGCGATTCCTCGTTTTTCTCGCCTGGTGTGGCTGTACTCTAGCTCCTCCGCAGGTTCACTGTATATTTGGAGGTGGCGGTGCTGGCTTCCATACTGCTCCAATCATCCATTTGACTCCTCCTGTGCCTCCTATTTTACCTATTCCCTTGTTTGGCTTGTTTGCCCTATTCGACGGCTGCTACAATCCCTTATCCATTTAGCTTCCCAACCTTTTCATGACTCTTTTTGCTAAGTACTTTCTGTAAACAATAAAAGTATGCTATCTTAAGCACAATGTTTTTATCATCATTTATGCCTTTTGTGTGTTAATTTTTCATAATATGTAATATCAGTTCTATGTTCAGTTATTCTTTCATAAACCTCTACTGCTCTATCCACAAGTTCTGTAATTTGACCCACAAATATATTTTCTGGTGCTCTTAATCAACTAAAGCCCTCTTGCATATACCCCTTTATTTTTATCCCAACATACAGATATTTCTTCCTCCCACAACAAATTGCAGTTCCTTCTCATCAATATAGATCAACTCTTCAAGAGTGTTTATGATCAAACATATTATATACAATAAAATTCTATTTTTCAAAACAAAAGATGTTTCTTTACCATGCATCCCTTTATCCCTCATAAAAATATTAAGTGTGTGCAGGAGGGCTTGACATCAGCAACGTTGGTGCATCGTCTCGTGATGCATTATGAGATCACTCACTGAAGAATCCAAAGAATTTGCACAGGGCTATGTTGTACGGTGCAAGCACACAATAGTCGGCTACCAGGACTGGTGACATTCTATTCTGGACAATGACACCCAATGGAATCTACATTATTGTTGGAGTAATATATAGGTATATTACTTTTTACTTGAATTTCAGTAGCCGAGGATGCTGGTTAGTTTTTTTGTTCATAATATCCAATGAAATTGTAGCATGTGCATGATCAGATACGATCTGAAATTTAGGCGTGTTGATTTTTATGGGTTGTCATCTTTTTGTCAATTCCTAAACATGGCTCGTTTAGAACTGAATTTATATGTGCTACCATATAGAATAGATGCATGATCAACTTGTAATATCTCTGCACCTGTCTCAAATAACCATGTTGTGTATAGGAACAACTATGAACTAATTATTCTTCAATCTTCAATACAGCCAGCTAACACATTATCGATGTATAGTAGTTCAAAAGATGAAATTAGTAGCCCACCACACAGGTTCTAAGCTTGAGGACCATCATCTGCGTGCAAGTGTTTTAGGAGTTCTGACAATAACCTCATGTGTCCTTTGAGATAAGGTACTACTAGTATTGATGTGTATATATATATATCTAGTTGAATTTGCAGTCACAAGCATCATTTTTTGTGCATAAGAAACTAAGCTGACACTTGATCCCCATCAAATTCTAGTCTGTCTATGGTCATGGATGCTTTTGTTTGATCTTAGCTTTCTTTTCTCACAGATTTTGTTGACAACCAAATTCTTAGTCCTTCGACGAAACATTACTTCAAATACTATTTTTCCAACAATAATTGTTCCCAATTGTTTGTCTATTAGAGGACTTGGAAAAGTGAAAACTAATAGGACCAAAGGTATTTTGGGCATCCGATGTATGTAGTCGCTGGCCTGATATAATTTTTTTTACTACAGTGACATTCCAATCTTAATTCTCTCACCTCTACTTTCTATTGATACTGATTTTTTTGGGGGCTAGCACTCATGAGCAGTTTGCCTTTGTTGTTTATAATTTACATGTCCACTATTAATTTGATGTGCAAGCGTATGCTACTATCAATTCATTATGGAAGATTCATGATTTGTATCAGTGATACTTTTGTTGCAAGATCTCTTAATAGATATGAAGGTTGGGCTGCTACATTACGTACCTTTCCATCAAGAGAACCAGACTCACAAGATACTGACAAGTCTTTAATTCTACCTTCAAGAAGTTCCATTTTAGAAAGTTGTGATCAACAAGGTCACTTTAGATAGTTGTGATCATCTTAAGATGGTGCTGTTCATGACCAACACCGTCATGTTGTCGAATAGGTCTGGAGGAAATATTTGTGACCTGAATAATGTCTAAATAAATTATTTGTCTTAAGGATTGGCGATGCAATAATCCAGTTAAATTAGTATTTATGTTTGTGTCGATCAAAAGTAAATTAGTCTGTTTTCATTATCATGGATCAGTTGCAGCGTATATAGTTTCACTAATCCTTGGCAAAAGAAGGGAATAAATAATCTGAATCACAAAGCAAGGAGACTTTAAAAAAACCCTTAAACTAAGGTAAACAGGACACTCAATCCTGCATTTTGATATTTGCAAATCCTGTTCACGTGAAAAAAATAAAAACTGAACAGTTGGCAAACTGTTTGCGTGCAAAAAGCAAGAAAAACAGGGACAATTTAAAAAACCCAGAGACAAAAAAACCTGTTGCAAAACCTATTTGCGTGAAAAAAGAGAAAAACAGAGACGGTGTGAAAAATGAAAAAAAGAGCAGACACGGTCCAGGTTCCAAAACCTGCTCACGTGAAGAAAAATGAAAAAAGTGAAAAAACCAAAAAACGGTCGAAGGAGATGTATATACAGACTAAAAAAATCGGTCGAAGGGATCATCAGGGTGCTGTGCGGCTCGGGACGTAGGCGAGTGTGGGGCTCGGGTACCGAATAAAATTCAGTACCCTGGGTACCAATTAGCGCTTGTTTATATATATACTATTTTACCCCTGCACCTAAAAAATAAAAAAATAGTGTATAAAATAGTATATATATATATTATATAAAGTATATATATATTATAAACAATATACTCGTATATATATATACTGTTCATATATATATTATTTATATATATACTATTTATATATACATATATATACTTTTTTTTATTTTTTTAGGCACAGGGCCAAATAACTAACAAAATTTCGTTTTGAGGCCATATACACAACTTCAAAAGAAAAAGGCCACATAAGTAACTAGAGTTTTTTTGAGGCCAAATAAATAATTCTCCCAAAAAATTAAAGCAGTTATAAGAGTCGAAATGGATTTTGTTAATGGCGCATATAGGCCAGACCATTTTTTTTGAAAGCACACAAGGAATTATAATCTAAAAAAAGAAAGGCAGCGACAAACACCACAATAGAAAATGACACGATAACAAAAATTCATAGGAACATAACGGAAACAGCTCTAAACGTGTATCTAACCGCTCTAAACGCACCGGCTTATATCATAAGCTAATTATA
The DNA here is from genome assembly GCA_009763385.1 of Coix lacryma-jobi var. lacryma-jobi. NCBI lineage: Eukaryota > Viridiplantae > Streptophyta > Magnoliopsida > Poales > Poaceae > Coix > Coix lacryma-jobi. The sequence continues at coordinate 3,611,749 of CM019824.1, forward strand.
GCTTTAAAATTTTATAGAAATAATAAAATATAAACACATTCACGTCATAGGTTTTCATGAATGTTTGATAATTTTTCTGTTCCAACGAACAGACATATTTGCTTTTGCTATAGTATGTAAATAAATAATATAAATACATAAAAACAAAAATCCCAGCAGGATTGGAGTGGGCGGGTGAGTGGGCCTGGATTCGAACGAAACTCCCAACGTAAGATTGGGCTTTGATTCGGCCCAGGTGAATAAGACGCAACCGATCCACTTGCCACACACAGCGTATTTGTTTGTTTGTTTTTTTTAATAAAAAAAGTAGGCCGCTGGACAAACCAAACCGCCGTAATTTCCTCGCGCTGATTCCCATCTAAACCTGGAATGTCCGTTCAGCTGCGCTTATCTGAATTCTGAAACCTACCCTTACCTGTTCTGTTCATGCATCATGCATGCATTGTACAGTACTCTCCTATCCTATGCCGCACGTCGCAAATGGACGGATTCACAGATACACATACACTTGCTATTTTTCTTCATTTTGTGCTCGAAAGGATCCAAATACTACTGTGCTACCTGCGAGCTAGTAGCAGTAGGGTTTCGTGTTTCTGGTCGGCGTCCGTCGCGTCCGTGCTGTTTGTCCAGATCCTCGGCAGAGGGCCTAACCATCTCGTTCCTCGTGGATGCGTTCCTGTGACTGTGACCCGCAGTGACCTGTCCTCCTGTCCTATCCCCTGTGGCGTAACGGTCCTAATCCCATGGCCCACCGGTCCCTGTCATCTACTGACAGCCGAACCGATGTTCCGCGTGATTAAGACTGTTTGTCACTGGGCTGCATCAGCGCCCATTGTCCGCAGGATCATCTCACAATTCGGTCACAGCACTAGATACTTTTACAAATAACATCGGAATACAGAGTGGAAGACTTAAATAACATTAGTTTTACAAACTGAGGTTCCAAATTAAAGGTGCAGTTATTACAAACCATGTTCGGGTAATAGAAATAGACAACGTAGCGGAGTACAACAAAATAAGATACTTGTAAACACCCAGCCCGAGGGTGCACAATTATTCTTCGGCCTCATTGGCCTCTTCCTGGACGATGGTCATGCAGCAGGGCGCAAGACACATCGGGGACTCAGTCATACCTGCAACAGGGGTTAACAAACCCTGAGTACTGGGGTACTCAACAAGACTTACCCGACTAAAGAAAAAAAAGGGAGGAGACTCAGGAATGAGAGGCTTAGGTAGTCGAGGTAACGCTTAAGCAAGATCAAGTATTTTGCAGAAAAAGCATTTTGTAAACCTTGTTTTATTTTTGAAAAAGGTTCCAGTATTTCTCAATTCTTCATTGTTCATGATTCATTTTACCTTTCAAAACATTCCTAGTTGAGAACCACTCTCCGTTGACAGTCAGTGACCAAGTCTCCATAACCGAAGAGCAACGTTAATCCGGATAAATAATACTCAGCTGAGGATCCCTATCCACACTGCATATGTAGCACCCAAGCTTGCATATGCCAACTCGTCTACCACGATTCCTCCAAGATCGGGCCTGGTCCTACGCCACCCGGAAGTACAGTACACCACTCCTATCCAGGTACGACGACCACGTGGGTACATGCTACTTCCGTCATCTCTCCACTCCCAGTGCGCGGTTGTCGGTCCAATAAAGGATTCCTCGGAGCCAGAGCTTTCCGAAGTATGTGAATAGTTGCAAGTCTTGGCCAGCAGGCCCCCATACGGATGGTCCCTAAATTTTTCTGCCAGAACCATACCTTGGTTATATCTCACCCAAGCGTAATAGTCCTGTCAGTTTTTCAACCCTGTCCCGGTCGGTGTCAACTGTTGAGTCCCGGACTACAACATGACGACACCGTACGCTCGGACAACCTCTCCTCGCTGTTGACTAGGTACGGATCAGATACTTAGCCAACAGTCGGGGAGTAAAGCCAAATTCGCAAAAAAATTTCTTTAAGTGATCACACTTTTGAAATTGGCATTTTTATTGCAAATCTATTGTATAGCATCACTAAGCATTTGCAAATAGTTTTTAAACAGGGCAGGTGGATCTTTTGGTGGAGGTAAACAGTGCAGGTAATAGGTCATCACACAACTCCTATAACCTAATGCAGTAGTTTTAACTCAAAAGCATTTAAGTAAACTTTTGTGAACTCACACAACTCCTATAACCTAATGCAGTAGTTTTAACTCAAAAGCATTTAAGTAAACTTTTGTGAAAACAAGGAAGGGTTAAAATGCACCGGGGCTTGCCTTGAAGAGCAAAGAGGACAGGCTCGGGGTCGGCAGTGCAGGTGTCGGAGCTCGGGGTCGCCTCAGGGGTAGGTCCGTCAGCGGCTGCTTCGACTTTGACGCCTTCTCCTTCGGTCACTATACGGATGCAATGATGTATGCTTATGAGGATGCTGACATGAACAAAAGGCTTGCTAAAACGCAGGACAAAACCTACTGATTTCTAGAGTACACTTTCCATTGCGTAAGTAACTTCTTAGTGTGGACATAAAGTTACTTATCTTTATCCCTAAGCAAAATTAATCAACCTATTAAGCATCATTTATCCGACCTAAACACAAATCATGCATGTCATCACAAACATCATAGACCAAATGAGTGGGGGTCTATGAACAGCAAACAATCCCAAAAGTCACATCACAGGGCATACAACATGAACGCTAATGTCTTTTCTATTTTTTTCCTAATTATTTAAAAAGGTCATTTTATGAAGTTGCTCCAAAAATTACCAAATTAATCTCATAAGTTCATTATGGTATAAAAAGATGTCAAAACAAATTTCATAATTTTTGGAGATCATTAAGGTGCTTAACAAAAATCAAACATTTAATTAACAAAAGGCACTATTTAACAATTTAAAATAAATGCTCAAAAATCAACTTGTTCCAAAAGACTTCAAAATTTCACCAGAGACTAAACATGGCATAGGAAACTCACAAAAATTTATCTCATGATTTTTAGAGTTATAAATGATTTTCTAAAAATCCAAAACCATCCATTTATTAATTAAAAGAGGGATTTTACATTTTCAAATTCTTGCAGAAAAGTCAAGTTTTATATTTTTATAAAATACTTCAAGGTATAAAGAGTCTACCATGAATTTTTTCAGAATTTTTGGAACCAAACAAAAAACACACAAAAAGATGAAAACTGAACACTATTCACATCTTTCCAAAAAGGAAAAAGAGCACTGTGTTCCTTCCTCGCAAGGCTCGGGCGAATCGCAGGCGAGGCGGACGGCGGACCGGCCGCTCGGGGCTCGCGCTGGGAAAGCCGAGGGTGGGGGAAGATTCGCGAGCTCACCGTGAGTCGGGAGGGAGGCTCGGCGAGGCGGTGCAGGGTCGGAGGAGGGAGTTCGACGGTGGAGGTGCTTCGGCGGAGCTCTCTGGCGGCGAGCGGCGTCCGGCGGCTCTGTCCACCAAAAGGGGTCGCCGAAGGTGCGGTTAGAAGCGCTTCGAGGTGAGGAAGAGAGGGCAGGGGTCGGAGGGAAGAGAGAAGCACTCACGGCGGCGAATTTCTCGCCTAGCCGAAACGCGGCCGCTTGCCGGAGTCGGGGACGAAGCTCCTGCGCCGGCGAGAGAAGGGCGGAGGGGTTAAATTGGTTGCTCGGGAAGGTGGAGCAGCTCAAGGCGAAGGCAACGGCGGCCTCGGCGGGCGCTGGGGTGGTCTGGTGGCTCGGGTTGTCGTGGTGGCGGCAATGGCGGAGGTCGGCGGCTTCTTATAGCCGCGGGATGGAGCGGGGGGGGGGGGGGGGGGGGGGTCTGGGCGAGGGGTGAGAAGCGTTCGCGCGGCATTAACGGAGGTAGGGAGCAGGGTAGGGCGGCTCGGCATGGGCGGGAGCTCGCGCGCGGCGCGGCGGCTTGCCGTCGGCCGGCATCGGCGCGCTGTCCGCGGCCGTAGGGAAAGGAGGAGGGTAGGGTAGAGGACGGCGAGGCGGCGGTAGGTAGGGGCTCGGGGAGGTCGAGCGCTTAGCGCTGGCCTCGGGCGACACGGAACGGGTCAGCCGGGCTCGGCGAGGCTGACTCGGCGTGGGCGGAGGTAGGGGCCGGAGAGGTCGAGCGCTAAGCGGTGGCCTCGGGCGACTCGGACGCGGGTCAGCCGGGCTCGGCGTGCTGACGCAGCGCTGCCGTCGGCCGGGCCCCCCTAGCTTTAAAGCTTGTGCACAGAGACGTTACCCATTCCCAAATCTACCCCTTTTTCTGAAATTTTGAAATTACTCCCAAAATTTGAACTACACAAAGAAAACTCAAAACACCAAAGTTGCTTAAAATTTTGAGATCTACAACTTTGCCAACATAAACTTTTTCTGAAACTCAATAGTTTTTGAGATAATTTTGAAAACCGAAAAGGGGACAAAATTGAAGTTTGAAAGAATTTGAAATTACTTCTGATTTTATATTGAAACTTGAAAATCTGTAAACACCAAAGTTGTTCCTTTTGACAATATCTACAACTTTTCTTATAAGGCCAACTTCAAATTTTGAATAGTTTTTGAATTAGAAAAAGAGGGTAAAACTAGAGTTTGGAAATTTAGGGTTTTCCAAAACGGATTTAAATTCTATTTCTGATTTTGAACTTTGATCAACACAACAAAACATCAAGACACTCAATTGAACAAGATTCACACAAAGCTAGACACAGAGATGAAATTACCATTTTGCCCTTATAGGAAGATTTGGACCTTTAGGGTTTTTGAAAAAGAGATCACTACAAGTCACTCCAGAAAAAGGTAAATGCAAAACAAGCATTAGGCAAACATAATGCATGACAAGGATGATTAATGACTAAAGATGATGACATGTCAGGTTAATTACATATTAATCATCAGAGGTGTTACAGCCTCCCCCCTAAAAGAAATCTCGCCCCGAGATTCCGCGCCTCATGAGACAAAGACAAAACTTTACATCTACAGAGTATCGAGAAAGTCGGGATAAGCCTTTGCTAAGAAGTCTTCGGATTCCCAAGTGGCTTCTTCTTCAGAGTGTTGGCTCCACTGGATCTTGTACCATCTTGTGGTAGTCCTCCGGGTAACACGGTCCTTGTAATCCAACACGCGAACTGGATACTCGGAGTATGACAGATCGGGTTCTAACTCAACACCTTCAACTTCCACCACGTGTTCGGGTATTCGGAGACACTTCTTGAGTTGGGAGACGTGAAACACATTATGGACGGCGGAAAGATGATCGGGCAACTTCAGTTTATAAGCTACCTTGCCACAACGTTCCAGAATTTCAAAGGGACCAATATAGCGTGGTGCTAACTTTCCCTTGACTCCAAAACGAGTGACTCCCTTGGTGGGTGAGACCTTCAGATACACATAATCTCCGATCTGGAACTCCAAAGGTCGACGTCTCTTGTCAGCATAGCTTTTCTGTCGAGACTGCGCAATCTTCATATTCTCTTGTATTTGCTTGACTTTTTCTTCCATATCTTTTACTAGGTCAACTCCAAAGAATTCCCTTTCTTCGGGTTCAGACCAACTGAGAGGTGTACGACAACGGCGACCGTACAGTGCTTCAAAGGGTGCCATTTTGATGCTTTCTTGGTAACTGTTATTATATGAGAATTCTGCCAAGGCTAAACAGTCATCCCAAGTATCTGCGAAGGTGAGCACGCAGGCTCTCAACATGTCCTCTAACACCTGGTTGACTCGCTCAGTTTGTCCGTCCGTTTGCGGATGATATGCCGTGCTATGCAAGAGCTTGGTTCCAAGTGAGGTATGGAACGCCTTCCAGAACTTTGCGACAAACTGGGTACCACGATCCGAGATTATGGTCTTGGGTATGCCATGGAGTTTTACTATGTTGTTTTTGTACAAAGTGGCGTAAGTGGGTACGGTGTAGCTGGTCTTGACTGGCAGGAAGTGAGCTTGCTTAGTGAGGCGATCCACGATCACCCAGATGGAATCAAAACCTCTTGATGTCCTGGGTAGCCCATTGATAAAATCCATACTGATATCGTCCCATTTCCAAGCAGGTACAGGTAAAGGTTGCAATTCTCCTCTAGGCTTTATGTGCACAGCTTTGACCCTCTGGCAAGTATCACATTGAGCGACATACCGGGTGATCTCGATCTTCATCTTTGTCCACCAGAATCTCTGCCTCAAGTCCTGGTACATCTTGTTGCTGCCGGGGTGGATAGAGAATCTAGTCAAGTGTGCTTCATCAAGGATTAACTGTCTCAACTCAGGCACTTTGGGAACTACCAGTCGGTTCTTGAACCAAACCACTCCTGCATCATCAATCCTGAAACAATCAGTTTTTCTAGCTCGGATCCTTTCGATGATGTGCTTGATCCCAGGGTTATCCTTTTGAGCCGCAATGATCTGTTCCCTGATAGGTGTTTCTATTCTGATATTATTCAGCGTCCCTCGTGGAACCATCTCAATACCCAGCTTTTCCAATTCATAACACAGGGAAGAATCATAGGGTTTTATCACCAGACAGTTGTAGTACGACTTGCGACTGAGCGCATCGGCGACTACATTTGCTTTTCCCGGATGGTAGTGTACTTCGAGATCATAGTCCTTAATCAACTCAAGCCATCTTCTCTGTCTCATATTCAGTTCTTCTTGAGTGAAGATATACTTCAGGCTTTTGTGATCAGTGTACACATTACAGGTACTGCCCAACAAATAATGACGCCAGATCTTTAAGGCGTGCACCACTGCTGCTAACTCCAGATCATGGGTTGGATAATTCTCTTCATGTTGCTTAAGCTGCCGGGAGGCATACGCGATCACTCGACCTTCTTGCATCAAAACACAGCCCAAACCAGTACCAGACGCATCACAGTAGACATCAAAGGGTTTCTCGATGTTTGGCTGGGCTAGCACTGGTGACGTGGTTAATAGTTTCTTTAGCGTTTGAAAGGCCTGCTCACAGGCTGGTGACCAGACAAACTTCACAGAATTCTTCAATAACTCGGTGATAGGCTTGGCAATTCTGGAGAAATCCGGGATGAAACGGCGATAATATCCAGCCATTCCCATGAAGCTGCGGACTCCGTGAACAGTGGTAGGTGGCTCCCAATCCAGAATGTCTGCCACCTTTCCGGGATCGACTGACACACCTTCAGCGGATAGGACATGACCAAGAAACTGTATCTGATCTAACCAAAACTCACATTTACTGAACTTGGCATAAAGCTGATGATCTCTGAGGCGGGATAGAACGATACGAAGATGTTTGGCATGCTCTTCAGGGGTCTTTGAGTAGACAAGGATGTCGTCAATGAACACGACCACAAATTTATCAAGCTCTGACATGAATACAGAGTTCATGAGGTACATGAAGTGGGCAGGGGCATTAGTCAAACCGAAGGACATGACCAGGTACTCATATAGGCCGTACCTAGTAGTGAAAGCTATTTTAGGAATGTCCTTGGGACGTATTTTTATTTGGTGGTAGCCAGATCTGAGGTCAATCTTGGAGAATACTCTGGCTCCAGCTAGCTGATCAAAAAGAAGATCAATACGAGGCAAGGGATATTTATTTTTGATGGTGACCTCGTTGAGTGGGCGATAATCAATGCATAATCTGAGACTCTTGTCTTTCTTCTTCACAAAGATTGCAGGACAGCCCCAAGGAGATGAACTTGGGCGAATGAAACCTTTATCTAGCAACTCTTGTAACTGGATTTTTAGCTCTGCCAACTCTCTGGGAGGCATTCGATAAGCTCTGCGGGATATAGGAGCAGTCCCGGGCTTAAGCTCTATGGCAAACTCAACATCACGGTCAGGAGGTAGGCCAGGTAAGTCCTCTGGAAAAACATCAGGAAATTCACAGACCACGGGGATGTCTCTGGTCTCCTGAACATAGGTGGTATTCAATTGCGTGGCTGCTGGTTTCGGAGGCATTGGGAGTTGGAGAAGGAGCTTGGAGGTACTGTTAGGAATGTCCACTCTCAACCCTATTCAGGATGTCCATCATGGCTTTATACTGGCACATCCAATTCATGCCTAAAATGACATCTATTTCCTGATCACGAAGCACTATCATGGTGGTAGGAAATACATGTTTCCCCAACATCACTGGTATATTACGAATTACCTCCAGGCGAAAATATGCAGAAATTTTCTTTCAATTCCCCAATTGATATCCCATGCTCAAAGACAAAAGTACGACTGATGAAGGAATGCGATGCACCGGAATCAAACAGCACGACTGCGGGATAATTAGCAACGGGAAACCTACCGATCATGACGGGCTCTCCTTCGGGGATGTCGCTAACAGTGGTGTAGTAGACTTGCCCGTGCTTCTTGACAACCTTGCCTTTCTGAACATGTTGCTGCTGGACACGGTGCTGCTGCTGCTGAGGTCCTCCAGGACCCTTCTGAGCGTTCTGAGCATACCTCTTGGGCTTTGGGCACTCACGAGCCCAGTGGCCAGTCTGGCCGCAGTTATAGCAGGGATGGTTGTAGGCGGTTTGTGGGGTGGTGATACGAACACCTGAGGCGTTCGGCTGCGTGGCACTTTGTTGGTTGGCGTTGTGGGTGGTGGCCGCAGTACGGACGACCACTTGCTGGTGGGGGTAAGGTGGGCGATTTTGGTGGTGGCTAGGGTGATAAATGACCCTCTGGCGTTTGTGACTGCCAGAGAAACTGCTAGATCCTGCTTTCTTCTTCTTCTCCTCCTCTTGGTACTGGCGATTACTCTCTTCAAAAGCAACAGCCCGGTCAACGGCATCATGATACAAACCGGTTAGGTTATTGGACATACTTATGCGGATCTTAGGGTGCAGTCCCCTAAGGAAACAGTCCCTCTTCTTCTCGTCCGTGTTGACGTACTCCGAGGCATACTGGCTAAGGTGATTGAACTGACCCACGTACTGCATTACTATGGAGTCCCTCTGCTGCAGTGCCAAAAACTGATCAAGTTTCATCTTCATCACTCCAGAAGGGATGTGATGTGCACGGAAAGCTGTGCGGAACTCTTCCCAGGTCAACTGATGGCCCTCGGGCTGGGCAGCCAAGAGGTTGGCATACCAAGCGCTTGCTGGACCACGAAGCTGCTGAGAAGTGAACCGGGGCTTCTGAGTGTCGGTGCAGTGGAGAAGACCAAACTTCTGCTCCATGGTGCGGAGCCAATCATCAGCTTCAAGGGGTTCATCGGCCTTCGTAAAGACCGGTGGACGGGTTTCGGTGAAATCCACATATGTGGTCTCATGGTTGATGTTGTGGCGACCACGGTGGCCATTGTTCTGTTGCCCTTGGTTCTGAGCCATCAGGTTAGTGAAAGGACCTTGATGTCGCCTAGAGGGGGGGGGTGAATAGGCCTGTTTAAAATCACAGCTCAAAACTTTGTTAGAGATGCCCGGCACTACCGCCCTAAGCCCGGAACTGCCGCACCCCGGCACTGCCGGCCTCAGCCCGGTACTGCCGCGCCAACAAACTGCCCGAGCCTGCAATTCAAAAACTAGCCACAGGAAACCAATTCTATATGAATAGAAGTGTTGCTCTTGGTTTCCTGAACCTGCAGAACCAACTCAACCAAGCCAAATATGTTGTATGAAATAGATCGGGGCCAAATCCTAGAATCAATCACAAGCTCACAAGTATGATGAATGAACACAAGTAAATACAAGAGACAAGTGATTTATCCCGTGGTTCAGCTCGCCACCAAGGCTTGCCTACCTCCACGTTGTTGAGGATGACCACTTAGGTCAAGAGCTTTGCAACTCTTCCTTGGTCTCAAGTCAAGGAACCAAATCCTTGAAGTGAGGGGTAATTCTACTAGCTCCACAAGAGGATTACAAACTGATCCCGCTGCTCACCACAAGCACGGGAGCTCGCCGGGTGACGCCTAGCCGTCTAGGAGGCTTCACCTCCAAGAGTAAAAGATGCACAACGAAGATCGACGAAGCCCGACAAGTGCTCAAGGTTTGGAAGGCTCTAATCTGCTCTCTAGCTCTTAATCACACAGCCCCAACACTTAATCATGCACTAAACATGTGACTCTCACAAGAGAGGGTTGGGGAGAGCTCTCAAAATGGCTTGGGATGTGTTAGAAGTGATTTGGGCACCAGCAGCCAGCTCTGGAGGCGTGGGGTGGGTATATATACCCCCCACACCCAAAACTAGCCGTTGGAGGTCAGAAACTAGCCGTTACTGGCTGTACAGGCCCGGCACTGCCGCACTTAGCCCGGCACTGCCGGGGAGCGGCACTGCCGCTCGACAGAGCGGCACTGCCGCAGCTCCCTGAGACAGCACAGGTGACCTCACGAAAAATGCCATAACTTTTTACTCCGAACTCCGATTTCAGTGATCTTGGACTTTCCGGAAAGCTTGTTTCGAGGGCTATCCAACCCTACAGAGAACAAGCCCAAGATCAACAAGTGCAGGTGCAGTGCTAAGTGTTTTCTCTCATGTTAGCACTCGGGTTCGGTTAGTTTGAGCACTTGAGACATGTCTATGATTCGTATTGCATCCCCCTTGATAGTACGGCATAACTATACTCAAGACAAAGAAAATACAACCATTTGAACCACTTGAGTCTTCAATGTCTTCATATGCCATTTCTTCTTGATATCACTTCGAAAGGGGTTGCAATTATCTTTGTCTCCTTTCTTTGAGCAAACACACCTTGAGCATGTGACTTGAACCATTTCCACACATATGAGTTCAATCCATGGCTTCAAGTCACTTCCACTAATGATTTGATCCTCAACACAATATGAATCCTCATAGCTTGATTAGTACCTCGACTCAATGCAAGTACTCTCTTCTTCACCCTAGCCATAGTACTTCGGTCTCTTGACCCTCACCATCGCTTAGTACCTCGAAGCCCTTTCCTTGCTATCTTCACCTTATCAAGCCACACTCAAGTCACATCATATTGAGCATCCATTGAAAACCATTTCTTCAATATTGTGATCCTTGCTTGAACATCTTGTAGATATGCATGTTGAGATCAATCAAGCTTTAGTTTGACTCACATAGAGACATATATGGATCATCATTAATATGGTCAAGCCAATTCACGATTCCTAATATCCTCTCCTTTTGGCTTGACACCCAACACTCACTTCAATCTCCATCTTCATACTTCTAGCTTGATCAAATCAGTGCAAAGTGATTCTCCAAACACTTATCCATACAAGCAAACCAATGTAGAGATGACATATATCCAATATGAGTTAAGTCCTTGTCATTTGACCTTTGCTTGGCATTTACTCACTTATGCATTCTTGATTCATTCTTCAACCTTGATCAAAGCTATTTCACTATCAAACTCTTCTCGCTCATGAAAAGCAACCCATTGTTGAGACCATTCCAAAATCATCAATCCATGTCTCACTTGTCATTTGCCAAATATGCTTGCTTTCTCATGATGCCATGATATCCCACAACATAGAAGCCATATCATCAACTCTATTTGCATTGTTGTCTTTTGCTTGAACAAGATTGTTTCCATGATCTTCCAATACAACAATACACAATTTTGGCCTTCATTTCAACACTATGTGGAATATCATCAAGTTTGCTTTTCTTGTTGAACCTTTGATACACTTAGCAAACTTGTTAGACCTTTAATTATGTTGTCACTCAATTCACCAAAACCCACTAAGGGCTAGATGCACTTACAGTTAGCAGCGACCGCCAAGGCTGCGATGGCATCTGCTAGCGTAGCAGGTACAGGTGGAGGGTTTGGAAGGTCAGCCTCCTGAGAACTTCCAGCTCTAGTGCGAGTGTTCACAGGCATCTGTTAAGCAACTTGGAACTTAGCATCCATTGATTAAGTTCTGAAAACAACTGACTGAAAAACTTCACTGATACAGATGTAGATGATTGATAAAGATGACTGACGGATAACAACAGACTGATAAGGGGAAAAGATACGAAAGGAAAGATACAGACCCGACTAAACAAAAGACAGACTAGCGCCCCGAACCTAGACTAAGGGTTTAGGTAAGCAGGTGGTACAGACACACGGAAACTCCATCCTCTAACAACGAGTCTAGTCTTCATCGATGATGATCATGTCCTCGTCGTCGTCTTCCTCGAGAATGAGCTCAGGCTCAACCTCCTCGTCCTCATCTTCAGCGTAGATGTCCTCGGCAGGTTCAATCTCCTCGTCCACGCTTGGCTCTTGCTCCACGTCCGGCTCTTCCACTACTCCGCCCTCAGGGTCCTCGACAACCGGGGGAACCATGGGGTGGAGTTGGTCGTACAGCTGGTGTACCTCCTCATGAAGCATATCATTGAACTGTTCAATCTGAGTTGTGTACTGCCGCAGTCCATGGAGCTCGGCTCTGGTGACGTTCTCGCAAACCCAAGTGGCATCACGTTGCTGTATGGCGCGAATCACATTCCGGTTGGCCTGCTCCAGGGAGGCTCGGGCCTCATAGAACTCCAGACGTGAGTGGTAGAAGTCATGCTCCAAGTTCTCCAGCTCAGCCTTCAGATTCTTGATCTCCTTCTTTAGGTGTTTGTGGGTGCGACGGGGAAAACGACGACCGTTGGAGGCTTCGCCAGTCTCTTCTCCAGTGCGTGGTGCCAGCTGGTGGCGTGGCACACCATTGGGTCCAGTCGACTTGCGAGCAGTCAGCTTGATGCGAGCCATGTCTGGATAAGGTAAGTTGGATGAGGAGTAAAAAGGCTAGCAAGAAAAGGTAAAGGCATACTATCCCAACGAACTTAGAGAGGAAGTTAATATATTAACTTAATGATTATGACATGATGCATGAATCGTTCCTACGGAACAAGGCAATGCAAGATACATAACATATATAGGGCTTAAACATGTTGTCTCGCTACTAGTGTTGCCAATAGAAGACAAGATGAGAAAAGCAGTTTGGACTCAAAATAGTCAAGTTTAATTTGTTTGGACTCAAAAATCTTTTGAAGTTTTACGATCCTAATCCCATGGCCCACCGGTCCCTGTCATCTACTGACAGCCGAACCGATGTTCCGCGTGATTAAGACTGTTCGTCACTGGGCTGCATCAGCGCCCATTGTCCGCAAGATCATCTCACAATTCGGTCACAGCACTGGATACTTTTACAAATAACATCGGAATACAGAGTGGAAGACTTAAATAACATTAGTTTTACAAACTGAGGTTCCAAATTAAAGGTGCAGTTATTACAAACCATGTTCGGGTAATAGAAATAGACAACGTAGCGGAGTACAACAAAATAAGATACTTGTAAACACCCAGCCCGAGGGTGCACAATTATTCTTCGGCCTCATCGGCCTCTTCCTGGACGATGGTCATGTAGCAGGGCGCAAGACACATCGGGGACTCAGTCATACCTGCAACAGGGGTTAACAAACCCTGAGTACTGGGGTACTCAACAAGACTTACCCGACTAAAGAAAAAAAGGGAGGAGACTCAGGAATGAGAGACTTAGGTAGTCAAGGTAAGGGTTAAGCAAGATCAAGTATTTTGCAGAAAAAGCATTTTGTAAACCTTGTTTTATTTTTGGAAAAGGTTCCAGTATTTCTCAATTCTTCATTGTTCATGATTTATTTTACCTTTCAAAATATTCCTAGTTGAGAACCACTCTCCGTTGACAGTCAGTGACCAAGTCTCCATAACCGAGGAGCAACGTTAATCCGGATAAATAATACTCAGCTGAGGATCCCTATCCACACTGCATATGTAGCACCCAAGCTTGCATATGCCAACTCGTCTACCACGATTCCTCCAAGATCGGGCCCGGTCCTACGCCACCCGGAAGTACAGTACACCACTCCTATCCAGGTACGACGACCACGTGGGTACATGCTACTTCCGCCATCTCTCCACTCCCAGTGCGCGGTTGTCGGTCCAATAAAGGATTCCTCGGAGCCAGAGCTTTCCGAAGTATGTGAATAGTTGCAAGTCTTGGCCAGCAGGCCCCCATACGGATGGTCCCTAAATTTTTCTGCCAGAACCATACCTTGGTTATATCTCACCCAAGCGTAATAGTCCTGTCAGTTTTTCAACCCTGTCCCGGTCGGTGTCAACTGTTGAGTCCCAGACTACAACATGACGGCACCGTATGCTCGGACAACCTCTCCTCGCTGTTGACTAGGTACGGATCAGATACTTAGCCAACAGTCGGGGAGTAAAGCCAAATTCCCATACAAATTTCTTTAAGTGATCACACTTTTGAAATTGGCATTTTTGTTGCAAATCTATTGTATAGCATCACTAAGCATTTGCAAATGGTTTTTAAACAGGGCAGGTGGATCTTCTGGTGGAGGTAAACAGTGCAGGTAATAGGTCATCACACAAATCCTATAACCTAATGCAGTAGTTTTAACTCAAAAGCATTTAAGTAAACTTTTGTGAAAACAAGGAAGGGTTAAAATGCACCGGGGCTTGCCTTGAAGAGCAAAGAGGACAGGCTCGGGGTCGGCAGTGCAGGTGTCAGAGCTCGGGGTCGCATCAGGGGTAGGTCCGTCAGCGGCTGCTTCGACTTTGACGCCTTCTCCTTCGGTCACTATACGGATGCAATGATGTATGCTTATGAGGATGCTGACATGAACAAAAGGCTTGCTAAAACGCAGGACAAAACCTACTGATTCTAGAGTACACTTTCCATTGCGTAAGTAACTTCTTAGTGTGGACATAAAGTTACTTATCTTTATCCCTAAGCAAAATTAATCAACCTATTAAGCATCATTTATCCGACCTAAACACAAATCATGCATGTCATCACAAACATCATAGACCAAATGGGTGGGGGTCTATGAACAACAAACAATCCCAAAAGTCACATCACAGGGCATACAACATGAACGCTAATGTCTTTTCTATTTTTTTCCTAATTATTTAAAAAGGTCATTTTATGAAGTTTCTCCAAAAATTACCAAATTAATCTCATAAGTTCATTATGGTATAAAAAGATGTCAAAACAAATTTCATAATTTTTGGAGATCATTAAGGTGCTTAACAAAAATCAAACATTTAATTAACAAAAGGCACTATTTAACAATTTAAAATAAATGCTCAAAAATCAACTTGTTCCAAAAGACTTCAAAATTTCACCAGAGACTAAACATGGCATAGGAAACTCACAAAAATTTATCTCATGATTTTTGGAGTTATAAATGATTTTCTAAAAATCCAAAACCATCCATTTATTAATTAAAAGAGGGATTTTACATTTTCAAATTCTTGCAGAAAAGTCAAGTTTTATAT
Source organism: Coix lacryma-jobi var. lacryma-jobi (assembly GCA_009763385.1). Taxonomy (NCBI): domain Eukaryota; kingdom Viridiplantae; phylum Streptophyta; class Magnoliopsida; order Poales; family Poaceae; genus Coix; species Coix lacryma-jobi. The sequence goes on from CM019824.1 coordinate 3,626,901, forward strand.
TTTTATAAAATACTTCAAGGTATAAAGAGTCTACCATGAATTTTTTCAGAATTTTTGGAACCAAACAGAAAAACACACAAAAAAGATGAAAACTGAACACTATTCACATCTTTCCAAAAAGGAAAAAGAGCACTGTGTTCCTTCCTCGCAAGGCTCGGGCGAATCGCAGGCGAGGCGGACGGCGGACCGGCCGCTCGGGGCTCGCGCTGGGAAAGCCGAGGGTGGGGGAAGATTCGCGAGCTCACCGTGAGTCGGGAGGGAGGCTCGGCGAGGCGGTGCAGGGTCGGAGGAGGGAGTTCGACGGTGGAGGTGCTTCGGCGGAGCTCTCTGGCGGCGAGCGGCGTCCGGCGGCTCTGTCCACCAAAAGGGGTCGCCGAAGGTGCGGTTAGGAGCGCTTCGAGGTGAGGAAGAGAGGGCATGGGTCGGAGGGAAGAGAGAAGCACTCACGGCGGCGAATTTCTCGCCTAGCCGAAACGCGGCCGCTTGCCGGAGTCGGGGACGAAGCTCCTGCGCCGGCGAGAGAAGAGCGGAGGGGTGAAATTGGTTGCTCGGGAAGGTGGAGCAGCTCAAGGCGAAGGCAACGGCGGCCTCGGCGGGCGCTGGGGTGGTCTGGTGGCTCGGGTTGCCGTGGTGGCGACAATGGCAGAGGGGTCGGCGGCTTCTTATAGCCGCGGGATGGAGCGGGGGGGGGGGGGGGGGGGGTCCGTGCGAGGGGTGAGAAGCGTTCGCGCGGCATTAACGGAGGTAGGGAGCAGGGTAGGGCTGCTCGGCATGGGCGGGAGCTCGCGCGCGGCGCGGCGGCTTGCCGGCGGCCGGCATCGGCGCGCTGTCCGCGGCCATAGGGAAAGGAGGAGGGTAGGGTAGAGGACGGCGAGGCGGCGGTAGGTAGGGGCTCGGGGAGGTCGAGCGCTTAGCGCTGGCCTCGGGCGACACGGAACGGGTGAGCCGGGCTCGGCGAGGCTGACTCGGCGTGGGCGGAGGTAGGGGCCGGAGAGGTCGAGCGCTAAGCGGTGGCCTCGGGCGACTCGGACGCGGGTCAGCCGGTGAAAGCCCAAGTTTGGTTTTGGATAATTGATGAAACCCATTGGACTAACCTTTGTCATTAAGTGTTTGATTTAGCAAAAAGGTGGTCCATGGCTCAAGTGAAGCATGATGATGGACATATGATGCAATGATCAAGTGATTTGTCGTAAGATGGTCCATATCTTCAATACAAGAAAAGAAGAAAGAGAAAAATAAAAGAGCTCAAGGCAAAGGTATAACCAATAGGCTCTTTTGTTTTGGCACTCAAGACACCATAGAGGGTGTGAGTGTATTTAGGATAGATAGCCGTACTATCAAGGGGAGAAATTCATAGCATACGGTTATCAAGTTGCCTCTAGTTGCATTTGCATATAACGTAACTAAAATGAGGCGATAAATCCTTTGAAAAATGCTTTGAAAATGCTAACACACTTGCACAAGGTGGTGTACACTTGGTGGTGTTGGCACATTTGAAAAGGAGAACAAACCGGAATTGAAAAAGTGGTTTCTGGGCTTGACCGGATGCTGGAACAACGACCGAACGCTACGATCGGATGCGTCCGATGGTCAGCCCGAGGCTCAGCACGGAGGGCTCGGGCGAAGCGAAGTTTGAGCATCCGATGGCTCGGGCAAAACGGAAGCTGCGCTCGAGGCTGAGGCCTGGCGCAGAGGCTCGAAGGCTCGAGGGCTGGCTCGAAGGCTCGAGGCCTGGCTCGAAGGCTCGAGGCCGAGGCGTGGCTCGAAGGCTCGAGGCCTGGCTCGAAGGCTCGAGGCCGAGGCCTGGCTCGAAGGCTCGAGGCCGAGGCCTGGCTCGAAGATTCGAGGCCGAGGCCTGGCATGGAGGCTCGGGCGAATCGGAACTTGAACGCCCGAGACCGAGGACTGGTTTCAGGGGCTCGGGCGAATCGTAGATGGAACGCCCGAGGTTGAGGTCTGACCGGACGCTGCTAAAAAACAGCGACCGGACTCGCCTGTACCACTGTTCATGAGAGGCATCAGGTTCATATAGTTTGATCGGACGCTGAGTGAGTCCGGTCACTGATGACCGGACGCGTCCGGTTGATAAAAATCCTCTCTGGAACCTCTCTGAGTTTGACCGGACGCTAAGTGAAATATTTGACCGGACGTGTCCGGTGCTAATGACGTAGAGTCTGGTGATCGTGAAGTTTTTCATGCAAATAGCCGCTGGACGATCAGACGAATGACGTTGTTTTCACGTGATCACGTGGCTGCCATCCAGCGACCGGACGCAGTGGGAGCGTCCGGTGCTCTCTTAACCGTGTGTCCGGTCGTCGCGATTTTTGCGCAGTGATCAGGTAACGGTTCTTTTTTGTTTTGAGGGCTTATAAATATGAGTTGGCCGGCTTAGGGGAATCGCTCTGGCACTTTTGAACATCTTTGTGATCCCTAGAAGCTGAGCACTCCCCTCCCACTCATCTCTCTTGCTTGATTGCGCATTCGAAGTGAGATTGAGTGAAACCAAGAGCTTGCATTGTAAACTTGCATTCTAGAGGCATCTTGGTGATTGTTGCTGCGGATTTCTTTTTACTCTTGGCACTTGCCGGTGCCTAGACGGCTTGGTGGCAGCGGAGGAGGATTGGCACGAGTTGGTGATTGTTCGTGGCCATCCCGACGACTTTGTGAGGGGCTTGTACCTCCCCGGCGAAGAGCCAAAGGTAACTCCTAGTAAATTGCGCGTGTCATTGAGTTACCATTGCTTGGGGTAGGTTCTTGTGGCGCTCTTGGAGAGCTCGGTGTGTGATACCGATTAGCCACCGAACCACGAAGCCTTGGTCGACACAACGAGGACGTAGCGTGCCGGTAAGCACGTGAACCTCGGGGATAAACCTTGTGTTCATATTGTGTCCCTTGGAGATTGGCATTCTATTGTGACATCAATTATCTTCTCTTCCCGGTTCGGTAAAATTACACTACCACTCTCTTGTATCCCTTTGTTCATAATTCTTGTAGAGTAACTTGTTTCTCTTGCTAGTGATAGTAGTAGCTTTACTAGTGTAGCTTGTCTAGCTTTGCTAGCTCTCTTGTGTAGCTCACTAGTTTACTAAAGTAGTGACTTAGTTTATGTGTGCCTTAGAGATCATAATTGACTAGATTTGTAAATAGGTGGCTTGCGTTTTTGACATAGAGCTAGAGCAACCGCATTTATCGCTTTGTTGTTGTCTAACAAATTGCTCTAGTATTTTGTAGAATTTTAAATTAGGCTATTCACCCCCCCTCTAGCCAATTAGGACCTTTCAGCCGGGCTCGGCGTGCTGACGCAGCGCTGCCGTCGGCCGGGGCCCCCTAGCTTTATAGCTTGTGCACAGAGACGTTACCCATTCCCAAATCTACCCCTTTTTCTGAAATTTTGAAATTACTTCCAAAATTTGAACTACACAAAGAAAACTCAAAACACCAAAGTTGCTTAAAATTTTGAGATCTACAACTTTGCCGACATAAACTTTTTCTGAAACTCAATAGTTTTTGAGATAATTTTGAAAACCGAAAAGGGGACAAAATTGAAGTTTGAAAGAATTTGAAATTACTTCTGATTTTATATTGAAACTTGAAAATCTGTAAACACCAAAGTTGTTCCTTTTGACAAGATCTACAACTTTTCTTATAGGGCCAACTTCAAATTTTGAATAGTTTTTGAATTAGAAAAAGAGGGGTAAAACTAGAGTTTGGAAATTTAGGGTTTTCCAAAAGGGATTTAAATTCTATTTCTGATTTTGAACTTTGATCAACACAACAAAACATCAAGACACTCAATTGAACAAGATTCACACAAAGCTAGACACAGAGATGAAATTACCATTTTGCCCTTATAGGAAGATTTGGACCTTTAGGGTTTTTGAAAAAGAGATCACTACAAGTCACTCCAGAAAAAGGTAAATGCAAAACAAGCATTAGGCAAACATAATGCATGACAAGGATGATTAATGACTAAAGATGATGACATGTCAGGTTAATTACATATTAATCACCAGAGGTGTTACACCCCCCCGCCTTTCGTTGCTGTTGTCCTCCATGGTCCTTACCTTTGTTTCGATCCTTCTTCTCCGTGCAAAACAACTGCAACAGCACGGGAGTTTGCATCGCTATCTCGCCTCTATGACTCCTCTTCTCCATCTGGGTTGGCCTCGATTATTGAAGTTGCAGCATTCCATTGAACCCATTCTTTGAAAACTGATTTAGGCTCTGCTCGGCAAGATTTAAAGCGATCTTTGTTTGTTTATATGGTTAGTTTATACGGATTGAATTTAGTTTGTAGCTTAAATAAATAAAGTCTTCGCTCTGTTCGACAATAGTTATAAGTCAGCTGATAAGCTGAAACGAATGATTTATTATGAGAAAAAAAATATTGTTCTCATGAATGATAAGCCAGCTCATAAGTTAAGACGAACCGTGCTTCGAACAGGTACATCTTAAATTGTTTGAAAACTTTTAGTATGCATCTCAAAACAGTTTTCATAACTTCGTACAGTACACCGAAAGAGTGGTTCGCGCCAAATAATTCGTCACATATATTCCCATTGGCAGACGAGAAGAGTGACACACAATGTCCTAATCGCTGGCATCTTTTTTGTTCGCTACGAAAGCCGTGATTTCAGGTAGTGAATCTATTAAACAAACGGGGTACTTGATTTGTTTATCCTTCTCCCATGTGCCAACTCATGTTTGAGAGCAACAATTGGGGGGCACTGGCCTGTCCTGCCTGTCCTTGCTCGCTCCTCTTGCAGTAGAAAAATACCACAAGGTGTCCAGATTTCTGCAAGGAAAAGGCCATAGCAATACGGACGGACTAGCATCGGTACTTGCTATTCCCGTTTTCCCAAAAGAAAATCCCTGTTTTAGGCCAACCATTACCAGCTGCCAGCGCGAGAAGATCTCTCCCTGCTCATACTTTCGGAGTTATCTCGATTTTCTTTGCGCAATTGGATTGGAGGAGGCGACAACATGCAGCAGTGGAGTCTCTGTAGAGGATCTGACCAGGGAGGGGGATGTGACTGTGAAAGGCTGCAGCTTGCCTGGTGGCCATGAGATTTCCAGATTTCCGATTCACAGCCCACCCAACCTGCACATGATCCTACTGTTGTGCACACTGATTGATGAGAACTGTAGTGGCTTTGTCTTCTACCCACGGCCACCACCGGTCTGAATCCTGCTCCGAGTACCCTTTATACACTGCTGCTGCCCCATGACACCAATGATCAGACCAAACACCAGCTGCAAAGCAAAGATCACCCTGGATTCCTGGAGGCCTAGAGCAAACATCATTTGGTGGAGCTGGAGCTGGAGCTAGCATCTGAGCTGTTGGCACTCGGCACTGGAACTCTGGAATCTGGAGACCGTAGGTAGAAAAGCAAGCATCAGCAGTAGCACCAACACCCCCCCTGCGCAACCAGGTTAGGAATTAGTGGTATGCTTTCTTTGTAGTAGCAAATTAGAATATTCTTTCCTTCTTTTTATGGATCTTTCCCCATACTTTAGTCGGGCACTCAGTCCGATTGGGAAAAGGGAATCGGCCATCTTGGGGGTGTTCACTGTCCAGCTCTTCTCTTTCTCTTTCACCTTTTTTTCCCCTCTTGAGGAGTGGAGTGGTTGAGGCGGTGGTTGTTGGGGGTCGCAGGGTAGGGCTAGGAGGGCATGTGCTGATGTGCATGCTGCCTGCTGCAGCCTGTACTGCATGCTGAGGCAGCCATCCACTGGGCCTCGCCCTCTTGGCCATCTGTGTGGGGTTCATGCACAGGGACAGAGGTAGGAGAAAGGTTGCCATCTCGTGTGTGTCTGTTGGATGGATCTCTGTGAGCCATGCCCCTCTTTGTCTTCTTTCCTTCGCTTTCTTGGGCCCCTTATCTTTTTTAGCTGAAAACACTCATGGTTCTTGGTTTTCTCTGTGCCTACCAGTGCCAGGTAGAGTTTTAATCGAATAGAGATTCTTCCGAGTAAAGGGGGTTAGATGCTTGATTCCACATCCAGCAGTTCCCTCTCCCTTTTCTGTACATATATATATAAAAAAATCCTTTTCTTGTGGTTTGCATCCTGTTTGCCTCCCCAAAAGGAACTAGATTCGATCCATATTGGTTCTTGTGTTGGTGGGAACAGTAAGGCAGTGCCAATAATGCAGTGCTGAGGTAATTGCTGCGAAAGATTAGAGATGGTTTAGATGTGGGTGGTTGTGATGGTGGATAGGTTCATAGGCATATAGGATAGGGCCAACTTAGATGGGGCTGAGGATAGGGCCATAGGGGTGGGGAGGCATGCATGATAGAGACCTCAAAGGCCAGATGAGAGCTCAGTCGAGTCGACGATAATGGCGTGCCGCAGCTCCTTTAGTTAAGCCAGACAATTGGCATGCCACGGTTCCTGTTTTTTTCTCGCTGAGAGTTAGTTTGACTTCAAGGCTTGTGCGGTGTTGCCGATTGGCAACAAGAGGTTCAGGAATAGGCGGAGGATTTGGTTGTGTTCTTTCTGTTTCGTCAGAGAAGGGATTTGAGGTCTCTGATCTTTTATCCCTATCCTATTGTCTAGTCATTCTGTTCTTGCTGTGATTCTCTCACTAAATGAGCTGCACATGATTTATTCACTGGCAGAGTCTTTTTACACTTGTTATATCTTTTGTGAATTATAAGTTTTATTATAAGCAGCTGAGTTTACTCTATCTATATCTGTTTCAGTTCTGCACTTTGTCTGTGACATTTATTCTTCATATTCTTTCCCTGCAGGGCTGCCGTCTTTCACGTACACAGGTTGAGGGAGCAGTTGAGATTTTTCTAATTGTTCTTCTTGGAAGGATTGAGATCTTCAGTTCTGGTAATGGGATCTTTTGGGATGAATTGGAATCAGAAGAACTCCATGGTGTGGGATTGGGAGCACCTTGTACCATCTGTCTCGAATGCAGTTACAAAGCACGGATCTGCTAATTCATCTGGTGGTACTCTTACTTCTAGCTCAGAGCTAGGGCATGGTTCATCCAAGAGCTCTATTTCAGCATCAATTGATTCACCCTCAGCAGTTGGGAACAGCTTAGAGTTCAATTTCGCCGCTGTTGAAAGGCATGTAAAGAACACGGGCACAAATGGCAGAATCATCGATGACTCGAGCAATTCTCCACCGTCAATGATAGCTTTCAGCCAAGGAGAGCCACGGATCAGCCTGAAGCTTGGAAAAAGAGCTTACTTCGAAAATGTCTGCGGAGGACAGGATGCCAAGGTTTCTGCACCTTCAGACGTTACTTCTGCAGCCGTGGTCAAGAAGACTAAGGTGTCTCAGCAGAATGCAAAGAACTGGTACTGTCAGGTGGAAGGTTGCAAAGTTGACCTGTCTTCTGCTAAAGGTTACAACCGCAAGCACAAAGTCTGTGTAGTTCATTCTAAAGCCCCCAAGGTGGTTGTTGCTGGTCTAGAGCGCCGGTTTTGCCAACAGTGTAGCCGGTGAGATTTCCTTACATTTAAACTGGGTTCTGTTTTCATTCTACAATATCCCTATTTGTATTTGCCAAGTTACAGTTTTTGGTATCTTTAATGAGGGGAGGGAGCTTTGGAAATGTGACCAGCTGAAAGCAACACCACCCACTTTAGTTGTAGAATGAAGTGAACCACTGCTAGTCTATACGATGCTCAATTATTTTGCAGGCTCAGACTCTCATGTATTTATCTTTGTTTATCCTTTGCTGATTAAGGTACACAGGGACGCTAGCATGAGATGAATAGAGAAGAAAAAGTGGTATTTCATTTTGTTTCTGGCACTGCCTGTAGTGGTGTATGAGTGCCTAAGCGGAGTGTTGAACTGTTGATACAACATCTTGAAAAGGGAAATTGCATACATGCTTATTATAACTAACACTTTCATTTTGATCTGTAATCCTTCACTGTTTGTAGGTTTCATGGTTTAGCGGAGTTTGATCAGAACAAACGAAGCTGCCGTAGGCGTCTTACTCATCATAATGCACGAAGGAGGAAACCACAGGCAGATACAATTTCATTCAATTCATCACGGCTCTCGACAATGTTTTATGGTAGTACTGAGCTCTCAAAAACACCTTCTAAGCTAATGAACTACATGCTACTCATTCAATACCTCTTTACTTTTCTGCGAGGCATGCTTCTGAATCTTATATTGTAACAGAGCACTTTATATAAGTATCAAATGACTAATCTGCTATTATAACTTATTGAGCTGTTCTGCCCATATTTTCAGATTGATGACTGAATGCAAATTCTTTATTTTTCTGAATAAAATGATGATTCATGTTTCAAGCAGTACCAATAAATATCGGTTTAGAGTTCAGATCTTTGGAAATTCATATTCACTGTGTTAGTCAAGGACTTAGCCAACTTCATGACACTTTTAGTAACCACATATCATGACTGCATAACTTCTCTTTTAGTGGGATTATCCTTAGCATGTTCCTGTTTTCTCCCTATGTATTTTTTTTGTTGCTTGTGTAGAAATATTTTTAGTTAGCCTACCCCCAATTTTCCTTGGCAGCTTTGTTGTTGTTATGGAAACACTCAGTCTTAATGCTGGTATTATTTGCATTTGCAGATACAAGCCAGCGGACAAATCTTTTCTTTAGCCAACCTCTCTATGACCAAGTGAGAAGCAATGCAGTTTCTTCATGGGATACCTCGGGAGGCTTCAAATTTATGGAAACGAAACATCTGCCAGTGCAGCCAACAAAAGCAGTAGGCCTTGATGAGCTGCATTTCTCAACCCTCCAGATATCAACTAGTGTTATGGCTCACACTGGACATCATCGTAATTTCGATGGGTTCATAGCATTCAAGGGAACCAACACAAAGGCCCTTAACCAAGGTACTTTCCTAATCTACAGATCTGTTTCTGAACCTGAGAAGATTAATCAGTGAACTCTGTCAGCACTACAAAGTTAACCATGTTGATGAAATATCAGACTGAGATCAGCTGTTACAATTCCTAAGAAACTGTGCAGATGGTCTGTCGTACTATTTGATTGATTATTCTCCAGTAAGCACGCACTGTTTTTTTTTTAAGTTACATCACAATAGGTTATCTACACTATCATTCTAATAATTCTAAGCAGTTCCACCTTTCACGACACTGAGCCAGCATCTTGTTCTTTGTGGTTCCAATTTGCATAACACCATTAGTGTTACAAATTTTCTGTCAGTGATGATTTTACCAGGTGATTAAACTTTGGTCCATGATACTTTTTAACCATGTTCTGAGATGTTAGAGTCTGATCATTCAGAGCTCACAGGAGCAAGTTTAGTAGCATTACACACTAATCTGCGCCACTGATGGGCATTTTGCATCCGTGACAATTTCAGGTGTGGAAGCTTCCGCGACCGCCTCCAACTCGAACAGAGCCCCAGAACCTGGGCGTGCTCTCTCTCTTCTGTCAGACGGCTCGTGGGGCTCAGGTTCAACCGTCATCCAGCAGCCTACTTCTCACGCGGATGCTGGTGCATTGCCGCCCCTCGTCGCAGTCTCCAACGCCGCCGCCGGGCATCCTCTGGACCCGTCCCCGGGAAGGTTCTGGCATGACGATCATCCCCCGCTTGACGGAGCTGCGCCGCAGATTCAGGAACTGGCGCACCTCCGAGCATGGTGAAAGTGAAAGATAAATGTATCTGATGCCATCTCGAGGACCTGGGAACTTCTGGTTAGGCATTTTGATGGTAATCTACGACTCTGGTTTAAATTTACCGGTGACAGACTTTGGACAATGTTTCGCATTTTTTGATCAGAACAGGCACAGACATGTTTGCATAATGTGATGAGTCCCCCCATCATTGGGGGTGAGGAGTGAGGAGTCAAGATGAAGGAAAAATAGGTCGCAAAATTTTTAATTTTGGCACGTTTTAGCACCAGTATTTAAATTTTTACGATCAGTTGTGTGCTTGTACTGCTGCTGCTGAACCAGGTTTGGGCGTTGCCGATATAGAACTTTTTCTCAGTTAAAACTCATGGCTGGTAATGGGGTTCCTTGTTTCTTCGGGACTGCATACATACTTCCTTGGTCCTAAATTAACTGTCATTTTTTTATTTATACCACAAAATTAACTCCATTTTGTTAAAAATTAGATTCAAGATCTTTTCTATAATACTATATTATTAATATTAATGCTTTTAAAAATATACTCCCTCCGTCCCAAAATGTTGGTCGTTTTCGGTTTTCGTGTCACAAGTTTGACTCAATTTATAAAAAATACGTGTAATATTTATATCTTTAAATAAATTTGTTAAAAAACTAGATTCAAAGATCTTTCCGATGATACTAATCGATAATATTTATTATTTATAAAAAATGCCGGCATTTGTTTCTCGGGAAGCGAAAGCGATAGACATTTTGGGGCGGAGGGAGTACTCAGTTAAAATTGATTTTTGGAAAGCGAAAATAACAATTATTTTGGGACAAAAGGAGCACGTAGTGGTGCTATAACTTTTTGGGTCTGTTTGGTTGCTTGGTCCTGCTCAGCATGGCTAGCTAGCCTAGCTCTGGCCAGCTTAAGCATGGCTCCAATGATGCAACCTTGTTTGTTTGTTTCACTGTCCAGAGCAAACGAGATTGAGCTAAGATCGTGTTTGTTTGCCAATATAGATAAGTAGATGTACCTTGCACTAGGAATATGGTAGACTTACCACCTTACCTCTCCTTTCTCTCTTCATGGTCATTCCATCAAACATCTTGCTAGCATGAGCATTTCAAGCACCAGAACAGAACAGGATAAAGGAAGGAGGAGACCAGTGTGAGAACGAGGGAATGAGGTACCTCAGCCTGGGTCCTCGGTTACGCGTTTATAGGCTCAGGGAAAAGCCCCCTGGCGGTGGCTCGGTACAAGGTAGCTACAAACAAGGAGAACCAAGAGACTAATTCTAATCTAGATGCAATCAGAAGATATACATTCCTATCATTATCTTTATCATCTAACATTCCCCCTTAATCTTAGCCACTAACAAAGTTGAGATTGGCACGAAAACTCCTAAGCTTAGCAGCAGTAATTGGCTTAGTGAAGCCATCAGCAAGTTGATTTCTAGTAGAAATAAAACACACATCCAGAAGCTTCTGAGCAACACGCTCCCTGATAAAATGGAAATCAATCTCTATATGCTTGGTGCGTGCGTGAAACACCGGATTCTCAGTCAGGTACTTAGCCCCAAGATTATCACATCACAACCTCGCTGCAGAGGGATGAGGAACACGCAATTCAACCAGAAGCTTCTGAATCCACATCATCTCAGCAGTAGCATTTGCCAGGGCCTTGTACTCGGCTTCAGTAGATGACCGTGACACCGTAGGCTACTTACGAGCACTCCAGGAGACCAAATTGCAACCCAAAAATACAGCAAAACCCCTAGTGGAATGTCAGTCATCGATGCATCCTGCCCAATCAGCATCTGAAAAAGCACTGATCATCATGGAGTCACACTTGCAAATTTTGAGACCAACTTGTTGCGTCCCTTGCACATAGCGAAGTATTCTCTTGACTGCACTAAAATGAACCGTAGTGGGTGAGTGTAGGAACTGATAGACCTTGTTAACTGAAAAACAAAGATCCGATCTTGTCAGTGTGAGATACTGCAATGCCCCCACCATGCTACGGTATCTAGTTGAATCATCCGGACTTAGTTTTGTACCATCAGTAATACTAAGTCTCTCTGAAGTGGACAATGGTGTATCAACAGACTTGTAGTTACTCATACCGGCCCTTTCCAATATGTCACGTGCATACTTTTGTTGACGCAACACAAGGCCGCCGTCCTGTTTCTTGACCTCAATGCCCAGAAAATAATGGAGATCACCCAAATCTTTTAGTGCGAAGTCACCTTGCAAATTCTTCAAAAGAGCACTTGTCGTCGTTGGAGAGGAACTAGCCACAATAATATCATCAACATAAACCAAAACAAATAAAGTCACACCCCCTTTATGAAAATAGAACAAAGAAGTATCAGACTTGGAGGGTACAAATACGAGATGAATCAGTTTACTGCAAAGTCGTGCATACCACGCCCTGGGTGCCTGTTTCAAACCATAAAGAGCTTTGTCCAATTTGCAAACATAAGTGGGATGATCTCTGTCAACATACTCTGGCAGCTGACTCATATACACTTCCTCTTCCAAAACACCATGAAGAAAGGCATTTTGCACATCAAGTTGCCGAAGAGTCCACCCCTTGGAGACAACTACAAAGAGAACAAGCCGAATCGTGGCTGCTTTGACTACGGGACTGAAGGTGTCCTCATAGTCAATACCATATTGCTGTTTAAACCCCTTGGCAACTAGGCGGGCTTTATAACGATTAATAGTACCATCAACCCGCTGTTTAATTTTATACACCCACTACTACAGAAATGACATTCACTGCCGGTACATCACTGCCGGTTTCTATTCAACCGCCACTGATGCTTCTTCACTGGCGGTTTGAAGATTGAAAACCAGACAATGATTGGGGGAGGCCACAAACCGCTAGTGAAGATAGCTAACAGTGGCGGTTGGTGGCTCAAACCGCCAGTGAAGCTTCACTGGCGGTTCGTAGCTCAAACCGCTAGTGATGCCACCTAACAGTGGCGGTTCGTAACTCCAACCGCCAGTGATAGTTTGGTATCACTGGCGGTTTGGTTTTAAACCGCCAGTGATGAATCGTGTATAAAAGGTCAATCTCTTCCCCCTGCTCTCTCCCAGCTCGAGCTCCACAAGCAGATGAGCGGTTTTCCCCCACCCTCACTCCATTGTTGCGGCCATTTTTCACCAAAATGCTCAACGTGGATCTAGTTTTTTCAAGCATGGGCATGATCTTCTTGCTTTAAGGTTAGTAATAAAAAGCCTCAACTCCTTCGATTTTATAGCTTTAGAGTGTTTTGCATGGCTACATTGTCATTGTAATTGTTTCTCAATTTTAGAGAGCACTTTTCAATTGGATTTTGAGGAAGGCATCCAAGTTGTGGTGAATCCATCTTGCAAAAGATTGGTGTTTATGAGTCCATCATATTTACTAGCTAATTGCATGGTTGTTTGGATGATTGCTACTATGTCATGCTTTAATTAGCTCATGGATTATTTATTTTGATGAACAAAATCTATGTGCTACCAAGCCATTTATGTTTAGCTAAATTGTTTTTATTGATTAAGTGTATAAATTTAACCTTTTGTATTTTGTGACTCCATTTGTTCTCAATTTTAAATTTACCATGCTAAGCTAAGTGTAGATTATTGTTTCCAAAAGACAATGGCCAATTTAAATAAGTGGAATATATACTACTATGGGACTCGAAGAAGAAGCCACTTTCGCAGATTGATCCCCTAGTCAGGTTGCTGAATGAGTAAGTGATCCCATTATCATCAGATTATTGAAATAATATAACACATTTTAGGCCTTTTACACCCTATAAATTGACGTAGTATCAAGGCGGAGTTGGACGGGCACAAGAACCGACTTTTCATGGTTCATCGTTCGGAGCTGAAGTCCCTGGACCAGCCGTCGGGGAACAATCATTGTGGCTTCTACGTAATGTGGGCAATGTACGTCATGCTGGGCTCCAACACTTCCATTGGAGATGATATGGTATGTATGCTTCGCACTAGATAAAAGAATCCACTATTTTGTCCCTAATTGATGCAAGGCCTAAATGATGAAAATAACTGAAAACTCTATAATGGATCTGAGGTTTGCTTAATGTTATTGAATCTTATAAAAATAAGAAAATTGTGCGGTGAGTATGCCAGTCTGTGCCCAATTAGTCCAATTTTAATCGTGCATTACATATAATATATCAAGTGTCGTAGGATCAGACACTACTCTCTCAAGCCTGTTAGAAGGACATGCTCCAGCTCTGCTGCACCTGTTAGAGCAGCAAAAGCATGTCAATTTGTACAAAACTGCATAGCTTCAGCATTAACTAGATGGCCTACAGGAGTCGCAGTTGAAGAAAGCATCTGGACAGACATGGTCGAGACTAGTGAAGTACTATAGACAAGCCTGAGATCGAGTTTATCAAAAATAAAATGCTATACTAACAGTTCGTCCTTTCATGTGTATTAAAACTAAGAGGAAGGTCTAGCATGAATGACAATAATGCACCTGTCCTCTGTTTTTCAAGAGCTAGCGAAAGTCTTATAACTTCTGCTATGGTTTTGGTCCACGTTAGTAATAATTTGGCTTGGGGGCTGCTGTGATTCTGTGAACATGAACTGCCTAATAAAACAAACAATAATGCATGCATCTGTGACCAGCCTATATATATCAGTTCCAAATGCAGGAATGCATTAACCCATTCAACTGATGGTTCTTCGATGAGAGAAAGGGACAAGCCTGCACACGATAGCTAGCAAGGCACTTTACTTTTGGTAAATTCATGAATATACGCGTGCCTGTGTGTGTTGATTGCACTATTTCTACAAAAGAATATATGGTAGTGAGAAGGAGAGGCACCAGGAAAAGGCTAAAACTGTACACCCATACGCAGCTCACACGACGTGTCGGTACACGATCATAGGTTGTGTGATTGTGTCGGTACATTTTGTCCTTATTGATGCAATTTAATATCTTACTTACAGCGCAAGAAGTTAGGCCACAATAAGTTGTTATACTTCGAGATTAAAGGACTGAGTGGGGACCTAGCAAAATTCTTATGTGAAGAGGTATTGAGCAAGGAAGGATCATTCTCAGTCGCTAAGACCAAGAAGTTCAAGGCTCAATATGGTCGAGAGCAGATGGATAGGCTACTGTAATTCTCGTCTTTAAATTCTAGACTTTCAATGTAACATTTATGATATTTATTTTAATAGAATTCTATAAGGATTGTAATACTTTAATTAGAACGATTTCGATGTAATTGCAATCTCGATGCATTTAGGGTTTCATATCTATGATATTGTATCTAGCAATGTGGCAAATAAAAAACAAACAAAAATAATAAAAACCAATATAATTCGGAATCTGTCAGATCACAGATCACTGCCAGTATTTTGATCCGCCAGTGATTTGGATGAAACACTGGCGGTTCATATCACGAACCGCCAGTGTTGGCTATATCAACACTGGCGGTTCATATCACGAACCGCCAGTGTTGGCTATATCAACACTGGCGGTTTATAGTACAAAGCGCCAGTGAAAGTTTTGGATCACTGGCGGTTTGAAATAACCGCTAGTGATGGAACCCCCCTTCACTGTCGCTTTGGTTGTGGCGGTCCAAAATCCGCCAGTGAAGGGGGGGGGGGGGGTTTGAACCGCCAGTGATCCTCTTTCCTGTAGTAGTGACCCACTTACTACCAATGATGTTTTTCCGTTTAGGTTTGAGAACTAAACGCCAGGTCTTATTCCGAAGGAGTGCATCATACTCAGTGTCCATAGCTGCAACCCAATTCTTATTTTCAAGAGCTTCGGCTACAGTTGATGGTTCATCTGCAGGCACAGTGAGAAGATTGCACCAGCGCATAGTACCGTCAGTATAGTGTTTGGGCTTGGTGAAACCTCTCTGTAATCTGGTGACCGGGCGTTGAACAGATGGAGCAGTCACAATAGAGGGAGCAGGATCATCAGCCACAGATGATCCGGGAGACAGAATCGGCGCCACTGTACCGAGATCCGTCTGCGGCAGCGGGTCTCCTCCTGTGTTCGACACGAGCGCAGAGTTGGCCGTAGAAGATCCGGACTCCTCCAGCGACCGGGAGACAGGCGCACCTGCAACCCTGGCCAGCGTCAGCGAATCCGGCGCAAGATCCGACGTTGATCCTCCGCCAGTCCGAGGTTCAGTACGCGCAGGCGTATCCCCTTCGCCCGCCGTGCTCGCCGTGTCGCGTAGCGGCTACATAAAATGACGATGCACAGGGGCCTTGGTTCACAAACATGCACGTCATTTTTCTCAGTTGTTTCACCATCACCTGCAGAATTGGCATCTGTACTTGACACGAGATCAGTGGACACAGAAGGAGTTGAAAATTGATCATGTACTATTGCACAAGGCCGGGCCCGCTTACATTAGGCAGCTTTTCAAGGACATAGACTGCCCTCACAGACCAACACCAGTCTTTTCTGCGCACTTTGTCCTCACTCGTGCGTACCCGAAAAGGACTTTCCGGTCAGTCACCCATTCCTAAATTTCTTGAGGCCAAGCACGCTTAACTTTAGAGTTCTTTGGAGTTGGGCTTTCGAAAAAGAAGTTGTAACTTGTTGGTATGAGTATCCTATTTTTTCTATTATGTCCTGGGCCGGGATGTCACTCCTCACCCCCTTAAGAGACCGACGTCCTCGTCGGTCAACCCCAGGCCAGGAACGTCCTCTCTTGGACACGTCCGTGTGTCCAGTGCCAGCACATATGCCATGCTGTGTGACCACTTCGGGTCCACATCAGCCATCCGCACCATGCCTGAGCAACTACGACACACGCGTCCGTGAAACCACGAGAGTCGGCTCTGATACCATGTGAGAATGAGGGAACGAGGTACCTTAGCCTGGGTCCTCGGTTACACGTTTATTTATAGGCTACAAACAAGGAGAACCAAGAGACTAATTCTAATCTAGATGCAATCAGAAGATATATGTTCCTATCATTATCCTTATCATCTAACAACCAGAACCAAGCTTCGCGCTGAAGTGGTAGTAGCACGAGCTAGATTCTATCTAACCATGAGAGGGGGCATTCAGAAGCAGCACACAAGAATCTGCGTGGTGCGAGGAAGATGATGGAGGGGAGAGAGGGAGCAAGGGCAAGGACAGGGGGCGTTCTCATTCTTCCCTCTCGTGGCTCGCCAAGCTCTCGACCACAAAGCGCGCTCCCGCACTCGCGTCCACGCCTAAGAGCACCATCGTGGTGGCTCTCGCATTCCTGTCGTGCCTCCCCACACGCACAAGCCTGAGCCCTGCAGCGTTCACGATCATGTCGGGCGTTTGTCCAGCATGTTGCGTTGCTCCGCGGGCGATGTTGTGCGACAGCGGCTATCGGTCGGCAATGACAATGTCGACTCCGTCGCCGTGCAGTGGCAGTGTCGGCACGGTAGCCGCCGCCACTGCTCCATTGGCTGAGAGCGAGGAGCTCAGGTCGTGGCCAGCCAATGAGCTGAGGCGGAAGCCGAGGAGAAGGACGAGTAGCTTGCAGCGGCGGCGGCTATGGCATCGGTGACGAGGGCTAATGCGGATATGGGAGGCGAGCACTCGAAAAGCCGGGAGGTGATTCCATCCTCCACGTGAATGCTCAACTGCGCTAAATTGGGCTAGATCGCGGAGAAACAGAGAGATGATTTGTTTTTACAGAGACAAGAGAAGACTTTTTTTTATAGAATAGATCAGACTCGCGAGTAGGTCAAACATACCAAACATCAAACAAGGACATTGCAGCCCGGGAGCACAGCCGGGCTGCTGGGCCATATTTCTAAACACGCCCTTTGTGTCTGACGATGTGGTCGTGTATTTGGGCCAAGATTTTGTTTGGCTCTTGTTGTCAGTTTCTCTGCTCATCGCTGATAACTACCGAGCAGAGGAGAGGATGCCCCTGCGCCTCGTGCACCTCATGTGAGATGTTTGGATCCTCTAGCTAATAGTCTAAGCTAAAGTGCTAAACTAACAGCTGAACTCAACTAAACTTTATCTGATCTTTTAGTTAGACTGTTTGGATCCGTAGCGGCTAAATTTAGTCGCTAAAATTTAGTTGGTACATCTAAACAAGCCTCTAATAATACTTATTTTATATCATGAATATTATTATTATTATTTTTATATGACTTCAATCAAAGTTTAAGTTGTTTGACTTGTTGGAAAGTGTCAATTATATATATTTTTTGGATGGAGAGAGTATTGCAGTTACATATCATGATATTGGAGAATTGATGACCATCCAGCTCCTCGGTCAGAGGGAGTCAAATCTTTAAAACAATAAACAAAATTAGAGTTGTCCTAAAAAAAGGATGAAGGAAATGTAAGCATCTTTTGGCTCTGTTCGGCAGGACTTATGAGTCGGAAATAAGCTAAAACGACTGATTTATTGTGAGAGAAAAATGTTGTTCCATGATTGATTGGTACATATTAAAACCTGCTTGTAGCTCAAGTGAACAGAGCCTTTGTCTGATTCTCATTTAGGAGTTAACTAAAAATTTGAGGTCCTTTTGGCGGACAAAAACTAGAGGAGCTACAAAACTATGGAGTTGAAAGAAAAATAGTTGTGTGAACAACGCTATGGAGTTGTTTGGTATTTAGAAGAGGTGAAAGAAAAATAGTTGTGTGAACAAGAACAATAATAGCACTTTGGTACTCACATGATCGGAAAGTTGTTTGGTATATGAACCACATTTTCCATTGCTTATATGACCGAATTGTACACTTACAAGGTACAGAGCAGCAGATTCTCAGACTATTTAGACATTCATGATTCACTTTCACCTAAAGTACTACATACAGTAGTACATTGGAGAGACATGAACAAACAAAGACAGACAGACAGCCAGACAGAACGAGGTGGAGTTCCATTTTTTTTTTTGTTTTTTTTTTGACGAGAAAGGTGGAGTTCCAGGTTGACGAAGGGCCCAACAATGAAGGAAGCACAAAACAAATTAGGTTGTCTTCCTTGCATGCTTCACCTGTGGTGGGCAGCTGAATAGCGGGACAGGTAAGGATACGCGTCCCCGACCTCGGTCCTGTAATGCTTGCCCATGCCGAGATGGGTCATGAGGAGGCAGACGAAGGTGAGGAGCTCGCCGCCCTCCTTGAGCCGCTCCGCGTGCTGGTACCCTCCGGCCTCCGCAGTGCACCGCCGCGTAGCACAGCATCTCCACCCACACCCTGCACATGGCCTCCCACCTCGTCTTGGGGTCACCCATGGCCCGCTTCAGCTCCTCGGCGAGGAAGCACCCGTCCCACAGCACCGACTTGCTCTTGTCCCCCTTCACCACCGACGCCTTCAGCGGCGTGTCCTGGACAACCTTGAGCAGGGATTCGTGGGCGCTCTTCTCAGTCACCGGCTTGTCGCCGCCAACCGGTGGCGGTGCTGCTGCAGCGTCTGACGACGACGGCTCTGATGAGGTGGTCGCATCGTCGTCTTGTCGTTTCCTCTTGGAATACCATGACCATATCCTTACGGCGGCATGCTTCCTCAAGAAGTGCCTCCTGGCTTCTGCGACCGTGTCTTTGCACCTCTTGGTGGCGAGGGTAGTGGAGGAGGACAGCATCAGCGGGTGCACCACCATGATGTAGAAGAGATAGTTTGACAGCTCGCTTCCCATGTCCATAAACTTCCTGATTTCGGGATCGTGCTTCTGGGCGTCCTCCTGCTCCTCCACGCGGAAGCGCAGATCTGTTGCGATGTGCCATATCAGTAGGCTCTCGTCGAACTCTTTCTCCTCTATGCTCCACTTGAGATCATGAGCCTCTTTATCCCGGCCTAGAGCCCTGTTGCCCCTGTAGCTGTAGTCGGGGAAGGGCTCTCCTGTCTCTACAAGGAGCCTCTCTTTGTTCTTTATCTCTTGGAATATAAACTTTTTGAGTTGCTCACTTACTGGAACGTGTCTTGTCTTCTTGTAGTGCTTCCAGAAGCTGCTTCCTGACCTTATTTGATCCATGAGAGATCGCCGCTCAAAGCGCCTCTGCAAACCATCCCATAACTCGAGCTCCTCTACAGATGCGGCTGTCAATCTGCCAAGCTGAGTCACCGCCACCGCCGCCGGCGTCGCCGCCACCATCGCCGCCGGAGAAGCAGAGCTTCGAATTCCGACTCCGTGGGCAGCTTCTGTATGCAGATGGTGACCAAATTTGACTGCGCTATGCATCCGGACCATCTCCTGCGATTCACCGACCACACGCAGCAGCGCTCCATTAGCCACTCGCTGCCTACCAGTGACCACTCGCTAAAGAGGCGAGCTGCCAGTGCGACGAAGTCGGTGAGCACCGCCTCAGCGAGCAGCGTGTACGTCACACACCTGTGCCTCACCTTGTACTGGCTGGAACGCCATATGGCGAACGACACGTACAGGCTGCCACCGAGTGTTAGGAGAAGGCTGGCGAACCTGATAGGCAGACCCACCTTTGTGGGCGACACCGAAGCCTTGGTGTAGAGCCTGTCGTACACGAAACTGAGCTCCACCTCGATGACTTTGAAGGCCCGGCGCGCGTCTGAATCCGACAACTTAGCCTGACCGATTTGTCTGTCCTTGAAGCTGAAGATACCATCTGCGAAGAGCACCTTGAAGTTGTCGAACAGAGAGTGCGCCGAGTAGATGATTTCCATAGCCTGCTTGGGCGTTTGCAATTGTTTGTGGCCTGCTTCCATAGGCACACGAGCGTCGGCGTTGTTAGACGTAGATGGACCTGCAACATCTGTCGTTAATTTATATTTTATAGAAACTAAGATATCTCACGCGTTGCTGCAAAAATTATAAAAAATTTAGATTTTTTTTAAGTGAAGATGATATGAGTGACTTACGTTAAGACTTTAGAAGTTAGAATTTAGTCAGATGACATAACTATTAGCGAAGATGATGTGAATAGTTAACGACACTACGCCTGCAAACACTGTAGGGATAGTCTTCATTCACTCAATCACTAGTTTCTATGCATCATCGTGACAAAAACGTTTTTACACCGTCTGACTTAGTCCCCTTGCGTGCGTCACCACCTGCATGGTTGGACTGGCTAGGGGAGATTAGCTGGGGCTTCCAATAACTATTGGAACCCCGCAAAACAAGATCCACATCCTAATACAATTGACCAAGGACATAGGTCCAGCGGCGTTCCGGAAAAACTGGAGGCCCAGTTCAAAGCACTAAGTGGAGGCCTATATCTAAAAAAATAAATGGTAAATATTAATCAATGTACTACTTATATTACAAAATAATAAGTATATAACAACATTGTAAGTGCAATCAAGCCCTAATTGTGGGTTTTGGTGATAATGACCACACGATTAGAGGACTAATGAGATTTATGAAGTTAACAAGCAGGTTATGATAAGAAAGGATGGTGTATATGTGTTGGTGGACCCCTCACACTACATTTCATCGGTTCCGGACTCAAAGTGCTTCAAAGATATTCTATTTTGATTACTTGAGTTTAGGAATGCCGTACTATTAAGGGGGAATGCAAATTCATTGATATGGCTGAATGACATGTGCTCAAGCCAACTCAAACCATCCACATTTCCAACCAAAGACAGCTGCACCCATTGTAGATCTGTTCCTGTCTGTTTGGTGGGCGCGGCAGTGCCGCTCTAGGCGCGGCAGTGCCGGGCCGCGGTACTGCCGGGCTAAGGCCGGCACTGCCGCGACTTGATTTGTCCGTTGGATGGCAGGGGGTATTTACTTCACCCCCTCTGCCTCCCAACGGTCATCCACGACCAGAACACTCCACCTACCTCCAGACAAGCTCCCTCTCTCCATTGAAGGCTCTCCAAGCTCCCAACCACCAAAATCTCCATTCCCATTGATTCCAAGTGGTTGAGAGGCTCAAACCTTCACCAAAGAGGAGCCCTAGCTGAGATCTACTGTCTAGAGCACTTGATTCGAGCCATAGCCGGTGGATTTGCTTCTATTACTCTTGGGTTCTTGGAACCCTAGCCGGCTAGGCGTCGCCCTAGAGCCTTGCCAACTTGTGTGGCGGCCTAGGGAGGTTTGTAATCACTTGTGCAGCTAGTAATATTACCCCTCACTTCAAGGATTCGGTTCCTTGACTTGAGAACGAGGTAGAGTTGCAAAGCTCATGACCTAAGTGGTCAACCTCAACAACGTGGAGGTAGGCAAGCCTTGGTGGCGAGCTGAACCACGGGATAAATCACTTGTCTCGCGTGCTTGCTTAGTTTCATTCTCTATGTTCATGAGCTTGTGATATATTCTAGGGTTTGGCCCGATCTACTTTATCTTTCACATTTGGCTTGGAGTAGTTGTTTCTGCTGGGTCATAGAGCTTATTGTTACATTCCTATTCATATAGAATCTGTGGATTGTGGCTGGATTTTGAATCTGCAGCTTCTGATCTTTATCTGCGCGGCAGTACCGTGCTGAGGCCGGCAGTGCCGGGGAGCGGCAGTGCCGGGCACAGGGCGGTAGTGCCGGGCCTATCTAACTTGTTTTAAGCTGTGATTTTTGACAGGCCTATTCACCCCCCCTCTAGGCCATACAGATCCTTACAAGTGGTATCGGAGCCTGGTCTCTCAGCAGCACTTAACCGTGCGAGAGTATGGCCACTGACGGAGGAACGGGTAACGCTAGTGTTGTGCAACCCGAACCCTTTGAAGATCCGGATGTGCACACCACTAGCAGCAGCGAGAGTGTCTCCACAGCTAGCGGAAGGACATTTCCACAATTGGTTGTGTCGGCCGAAGAGCTCGCAAGACGAAAGGAAGAAAGAAGGTTGAGAAGAGAAGCTAGAGCCAAAGCAAAAGAAGATGCAGCAGCTCTCAAAGCAAAGGAAGACAAGGCTCAAAGAAGAGAAGAACGAAAGATTAGAAGAGAAGAAAGAGCCAAGAGAAGAGAAGAAAAGAAGAAGAAGGAAGAGCTCAAAGCTAAGAAGAGTGTGCACTTGAGTGAAGACTCAAGTAGCACCGAAGATGGTGATGATGACATCTCCTATCATCTCAAGGATGACAAGAAGAAGAAGGAGGAGACCAAGAAGACATACGGAGCCGTATCCTACACTTATTCTTCTATGTCTAACCATGATTCTAGGCCTCTCATTAATGTACCCGCGGGCAAGTTGCCTCGTTTCGACGGGACCAACTTTGCCAAGTGGAAGCACATTATGAAGACCTATCTTATTGGTCTCCATCCAGGTATTTGGGAGATTGTGCACAATGGACTTGAAGCACCGGTTGATCCAAAGAACCCTACTCAAGATGAGTTCCGCAACATTCATCTCAATGCCCAAGCCACTAGTGTGCTACTTAGTGCCTTGGATGGTGATGAGTACAACAAGGTCATGGGAGTTGAGGTTGCAAAGGAGATTTGGGACACATTGCATATTGCTCATGAAGGGGTTGATAAAGTAAGGCAATCCAAGATTGATTTGTTGATGGCCAAGCTCAACCGGTTTGTGATTTGTGATGGTGAAGGTCCTCAAGAGATGTTTGATAGGTTGATGGTCATTGTTGGCAAGATTAGAGGGCTAGGTGGAAATGAAATCAATGATCACAAGGTTGTGAAGATTATGTTGGAAGCTTATTCGCCAAGAAATGAGACCGTAGTGACATTGATTAGAGACAAGAAGAAGTTTGAGAAGTTCACACCTAGTGATGTGCTTGGGAGGATTATCACATTTGATATGCAAAGAGAGGAAGCTAATGAAAGAAGGAAGCTTGGAGAGTTGCAAGCAAGGCTAGATGGGATGAAGTTCAAGGAAGTGGCACTCAAGGCAAGCAAGCCAACAAAACAAGCAACATCAAGCAAGTCAAGTTCAAGCAAGCAAGCCTCTACAAGCAAGCCCAAGCAACAAAAGAAGAAAATAGAGGTTGAGGACAGCACATCATCCTCTTGCAAGAGTGAGAGTGATGGTGAAAAGTTTGAGAAGATTGATGATATAGCTCTATTCATGAGAAGATATCGCAAGGGGCTCAAGAAAGAAGGTTACAAATTTGTAAAGAGGAAGTTTCCTAACAAGAAAAAGAGAACTTGCTACAATTGTGGTAGCACCGAGCACTTCATTGCTCATTGCCCAAATGAGAAGAAAGACAACAAGGGCAAGAAAGATGACAAAGCCACTTACAAGAAGCACAACAAGAGATACATGGGAGAAGCTCACATCGGACATGAATGGGATTCAACCGCACAAACCTCAAGTGAAGAAGATGAGAAGATGGCAACCATTGCATTCCAAAAGTCATCTCCTTCACCAAGGCTATTCAACAACTTGTCCGATGATGATGAAGGCAACTCCCACACTTGTCTCATGGTCAAGAAAGAGAAGGTGAAAAAGACTCATACTCCTAAACCTTCTCTTCCACTTAGTGACATCTCTAGTAGTGAACTTAGTGACTCTTCTAGTGATGATAGCTCTAGTGATGAAGAGATAAACATGATAACTAAGAACTTAGATAAGAAAACCAAACTCTTTATCACTAAGCTAATGGAGGAACTAGAGGGTGTACAAGCCGAGCTAGCAATAAGTGAGGATGCTCTTATCAAACAAGAGGATCTC
Organism: Coix lacryma-jobi var. lacryma-jobi; assembly: GCA_009763385.1. NCBI lineage: Eukaryota > Viridiplantae > Streptophyta > Magnoliopsida > Poales > Poaceae > Coix > Coix lacryma-jobi. Next base: position 3,651,019 of record CM019824.1, read on the forward strand.
TATATTGCTTGCAAGGAAGCTCTTGCATTAGAGAGAAGTGAGTTGGATGTCTTGCATGAGGCCTTGGCCAAAGAGCAAGATGAACATGCTTCCCTAAAGAAGGCTCATGTTGGACTCAAGAGAAAGCATTGTGACTTGGATGAAAAGCACAAGGAACTTGAGCTGCAATATAACCTTCTTTGGGAAAGCAACTCAACTCTCCCTAAGGCAAATGTCACTTCTATTCCCTCCACTAGTGAAGGTTGTGGAAAATGCTATAATCTTGATTTGAATGTCTATTCCACTAACCTTGCAAACATGGAGGCCATGAGAAAAGAAATAGAAAGATTGACAAGTGTTATTGCAAGTGGTTGTGTCAAGTCTACTACAAGTGCTAGTGAGAGGACCCAAAGCAAGAACATGCCCAAGTTCAAGAATGGAAGACGTCCTTTCATAAAGGATGGGTTGGGGCATGTAAAGGGAGGCAAAACAAATGGAAGGAAGAAGGTGAATGGCTATGAGTGTGTGAGGTTTGAGAAGAAGGGTCACATTGGTACAGTTCAGCCTGCACAGACCGCGGCAGTGCCGCGCCAGAAGGCGGCAGTGCCGGGCCCCGGCAGTGCCGCCCCCAGGCCGGCAGTGCCGCGCCCCAAGAAAGGGAAGGCTACCAGTTCCCCTTCTGCTCAGTCTCACACACAGCCCAAGCAGATGCCAAATCAGAAGCAAGGGTCTCAGAAACCAAAGGAGTCCATTTGGGTAACCAAGAACAAGTTCATGCATCAACCCAAGATAGAAGCTCCAAGAATGAGCATGTCCTCTTGTTACATTTTAGGACACAACAACAGTGGTAAAGTTGTTGCAAAGTATGTTGGTAATGGCAAGAGGACAGCCGACAAGTTTATTTGGGTTCCTAAGATACTTGTGACTAACATGCAAGGCCCCAATATCAATTGGGGACCTAAACCTAGGAACTAAACTTGTTTTGCAGGCATACTCCTCCGGTGGATCAAGTTGGGTGCTTGATAACGGATGTACAAATCATATGACCGGAGAAAGGAGTATGTTCTCATCGTATTCCCCAACTTCAAATGCAAGTGAAAACATCATTTTCGGTGATAACTCCAAAGGGGATGTGCTAGGTCTTGGTAAAGTTGCTATCACACTTGAACATTCAATTACTAATGTCTTACATGTTGATTCGTTGAGTTACAACTTGCTATCCGTTTCACAATTATGTGAAATGGGTTTCAATTGTCTCTTTACGGATGTGGGTGTGGAAGTTTTTAGAAGGGAGGATTCCTCTATTGTCTTTACGGGTCGTTTGAAAGGGAAGCTTTACTTAGTTGATTTCAACAAAAGTGAAGCCAAACTTGAGACTTGTTTAGTGGCAAAATCTAGCATGGGTTGGTTATGGCATCGCCGACTAGCTCATGTTGGGATGAGGAACTTGGCCAAACTTCAAAAGGACAACCACATCCTAGGACTAACCAATGTACATTTTGAGAAAGACAGAGTATGTGGAGCTTGCCAAGCCGGAAAGCAAGTAGGCGTACCTCACCCACCAAAGAGCTATGACACTACTACTCATCCATTGGAATTGATTCACATGGATCTCTTTGGACCGGTTGCCTACCTTAGCATCGGCGGTAACAAACATGGTCTTGTTATTGTTGATGACTTTTCTCGTTTCACTTGGGTATTCTTTTTGCATGATAAGAGTGTAGTGCAAGAGAAGGTTAAGATGTTCGTACGAAGAGCTCAAAGGGAATTCGGTTTCAATATCAAAAAGGTTCGAAGTGACAATGGAACCGAATTCCGAAACACCCAAGTGGAAGAGTTACTTGATGGAGAGGGCATCAAGCATGAGTTCTCGGTGCCTTACACCCCTCAACAAAATGGTGTGGTGGAGAGGAAGAATAGAACACTCATTGACATGGCAAGAACGATGCTAGATGAATACAAGACGCCGGACATCTTTTGGGCCGAAGCCGTCAATACCGCTTGCCATGCAATCAACCGCCTCTACCTCCACAAGAGAAGAAAGAAGACCTCCTATGAGCTGCTCACCGGTAACAAACCAAAGGTGTCGTACTTTAGAGTATTTGGGTGCAAATGTTTCATATTGAACAAGAAACCCAAAGCCTCTAAGTTCGCATCCAAGGTTGATGAAGGATTTCTTCTCGGTCATGGATCAAACGAGCATGCCTATCGTGTGTTCAACAAGGCCTCCGGCAAGGTTGAAATAGCGATAGACGTGACGTTTGATGAAACTAATGGCTCTCAAGTAGAGCAAGTTGATGAGGTTGTTGTAGGTAATGAGGAACTTCCTTGTGAAGCAATCAAGCAACTAGCCATTGGTGATATAAGACCACAGGAACAGCAGGCTACTGGTCAGGAGGGTCCTCAAGCTGAAGCTTCTGCTGGGACTGATCAGTTTCAGTCTCCGGCAGTGCCGGGCTCGTCCCCGGCAGTGCCGGACCCCGGCAGTGCCGCGCGGAGCCAAGCAGTGCCGGGCACACCCAGAGCAGCTGCAGCTACTCCACTTCATGGAGTGAACCTACAACCCATCTTCGAGCAAGATGAAGAAGAGGAAGCCGAAGATGAACCAGAACCCATCGATCATCCAAGACTCAAGCAAACCATTCAACGGGATCACCCCGTTGACAACATTCTTGGGAGTCTACGAAAGGGGGGTAACGACGCGCTCTCATTTGGCAAATTTTTGTCAATTTTACTCGTTTGTCTCTTCTTTGGAACCTCTCAAGGTAGAAGAAGCCCTGGATGATCCGGATTGGGTGATGGCCATGCAAGAAGAGCTCAACAACTTCGAGCGCAATCAAGTATGGTCACTTGTGGAAAGACCAAATACCAATGTTATTGGAACCAAATGGGTCTTCCGCAACAAGCAAGATGAAGAAGGTGTGGTGACAAGGAACAAGGCAAGATTGGTAGCTCAAGGGTTCACTCAAGTAGAGGGCTTGGACTTTGAAGAAACATATGCACCGGTTGCAAGGCTTGAAGCCATTCGCATTCTTCTAGCCTATGCAGCCCATCACAACTTCAAGCTATATCAAATGGATGTGAAGAGTGCATTTCTCAATGGCCCTATACAAGAGTTGGTGTATGTCGAGCAACCACCAGGCTTTGAAGATCCCAAGTTCCCCAACCACGTCTTCAAACTCCATAAGGCGCTCTATGGGCTTAAACAAGCACCTAGAGCATGGTATGAATGCCTTAAGGAATTCTTGCTCAAACAAGGCTTTGAAATAGGCAAAGCCGATCCTACTCTCTTCACTCATAAAGTCAATGGAGATATTTTTGTGTGCCAAATATATGTCGATGACATAATATTTGGTAGTACTAACAAATCCTTTTGTGATGAGTATAGTAGGATCATGACTAAGAGATTTGAGATGTCTATGATGGGTGAGCTCAAGTTCTTCCTTGGATTTCAAATCAAGCAATTGAAGGAAGGGACTTTTCTTTGTCAAACCAAGTACACCCATGATATGTTGAAGAAGTTTGACATGGTGAACGCTAAGCCCATCAAAACACCCATGCCAACTAATGGACATCTTGATCTTGATAAGGAAGGAAAAGCCGTGGACATCAAGGTATATCGTTCCATGGTTGGCTCCCTCCTTTACTTATGCGCATCTAGGCCCGATATTATGCTTAGTGTGTGCATGTGTGCTAGATTTCAAGCTAACCCGAAAGAGTGTCACTTAGTGGCCGTTAAGAGAATCTTGAGATATCTAGTTCACACTCCAAACCTTGGCTTGTGGTATCCTAAGGGCTCCAAGTTTGATCTACTTGGCTATTCGGATTCCGATTACGCCGGTTGCAAGGTAGATCGAAAAAGCACTTTGGGGACATGTCAATTCCTTGGACGCTCCTTAGTGTCTTGGAGTTCTAAAAAGCAAAATTGTGTAGCCCTTTCCACAGTCGAGGCCGAGTATGTTGCAGCAGGTGCATGTTGTGCGCAACTACTTTGGATGAGGCAAACCCTTCGTGATTTCGGATGTCAATTTACTCATATCCCACTCTTGTGTGACAATGAGAGTGCCATAAAGCTAGCAAACAATCCAGTGTGTCACTCAAGAACCAAACACATAGACATCCGGCATCACTTCTTGAGAGATCATGAAATCAAAGGAGATATCGCCATCAAACATGTGAGCACCGACAAACAACTAGCCGATATCTTCACTAAGCCTCTAGATGAGTCAAGGTTTTGTGCTTTAAGGAGTGAACTAAATATACTTGACTCTCGTAACTTAGTTTGAAACCTAGCATGCTTGATTGATCAACTAGTTTGACCTAGGTAAAATAAATTTCAAAACTTTCATATTGTGTTTCAAAATCTTTGAAAGAAACTTGCTTGGTATGACCATTGTTCTGTATTGATTACTTGCTGCTGGTCATATCATGCAAGTGGTACCTGTCCACTCCAAGAATAAGCTGTAGTGCCTTAGAGAATAACTCTCTGTAGGTAACTGTCCGGCAGTGCCGGGCCAGGCACGGTAGTGCCGGGCCCCGGCAGTGCCGCGCCAGGCGCGGTAGTACCGCGACTTACCGATTCAGCTGAATCGGTCTGTTACCGAGTGGGGTCATTGGGAAAACTTTCCTATTCTACCCGTGACCCCCTCTCTCTCTCTCTCTCTCTCCCTCATCCATTCACCGCACCCGAGCCTCTCTTTCACCATCTCTCTCTCTTGGAGGCGTCCGCTCCCTCTTCTCCTCACCGGTGTGTTCCCCGGCACTTCCGGCCACCGGAGGTGCTGCTCGGGATCCTCGTTGGTGCTGCTCCGTCGTCCTCTTCTCCAAGGGTCTCCTTCCCTCTCCTTCCTCTCAAGGTGAAAATTCAAAATCCCTAACCCTAAGTTTTTCCCGATTTGTAAAATGCGCCATGGGTATTGTATTTAGAGGTTGTAGAAGGGTTTGTAGATGATAGGGAAGTGGTAGAGATGATGGATGTGGTGTTCCTTGGCTCAGATCTGGCCTGCCTGCGCGGCAGTGCCGCGCCCTGCGCGGCAGTGCCGGGCCCCGGCAGTGCCGCTCTCAGAGCGGCAGTGCCGGACCATGAGCAGGGATTTGATCCAAGTAACACCTTATCCATCAAAATCTATCGCCTCACTATAACCTACCAGCTCTTATGCAGTCTTCTAATTCGCAGTTTCCATGTTTTAGATGTCGGGCGGAGGTGATGATGAGAGGAGGACCAAGAGAAGGATGGATCCGCTCAGGGGGAGGAGCAAGCAGCCAGCCCGTCGTGGTGGCGCTAGCTCCCAAGGAGATGTGTCAGCTAGACAGCAGATCAGAGATGAGGCACGTCTCCAGATGCAGGGTCGTCAGATCAGGGAGGACCTTTACCCTGCCACTCCTGAGCATTTGGCAGAAGTCAGCAGGGCTCATGTGCAGCCCTATGAGGAGGATGTCCAGGAGAGGCCACCGCAGGACACAAGAGCAAGGCAGCCTGTGTCCTACTATCAGCAGTTCAGCTCGGTCAAGTCCCAGCGACAGCATAATCCATACAATGCTCCAAAGGATATGGGCATTGACTACAGGTTCTGGAATGAGTTTCATTCTGATTTCTATCGCTCAGTCCTGTACAATGCTAAGAAGCAAAAGATTCTGAACATGAAGTATGTTGATTGGGAGCATCTAGAGAGCAAGACTGACCGTGACATAAATAGGGTGGTGGCTGCATGCAAGGCAAGGAACATGTATGATTTGATGGGATTTAGTTATAATTGGAACACAGAAATCATCCATCAGTTTCATGCAACTCTCTATGTCGACAATGTGGTTGAGGAAATGCATTGGATGACTGAGGGTCGTCACTACAAGGTCACTTATGAGACCTTTAGTAGGATCCTCGGTTTGGGCAGCGAGGATAGAGAGCTTGATAATCTGCATGATGAGAGGACTTTGACAGATTCTGAGATTGCATTCATGTATGAGGATCCTCGGAAGACAGATGGGTTGGTCAAGGGATTACAAGGCTTTTATTACATGTTGAACAACCTCTTCAGGCAAACTCTCAACCCAAAGAGTGGGTCCCATTCTAACTTGTATGGATATGGCAGAAACATGTTGGCTAGGATGGCTCCAGGGGCTAATAGTTTTTCCATATCTAGCTTTATATGGACTGAGCTTCAGGTTGCAGCCGAGGATGCTAGGAAGGCAGTTCTCTATGCCCCCTACATCATGTTTATGATTGAGATGGTTTCCGGCTATACCTTCGCTAAGGATGGGTTGCATGAGCCATACCGTGCAGAGAAGAAGAGAGGAGGTGCAGGAGCAGCAGCAGCAGCAGCAGATAGGCCAGAGAGCTCTCGCCCTTCCTATCAGAGGAAGAAGAAGAGCAAGCTAGCAAGATGGATCAAGGCCATCTTCTCCACCTGTACCTATGCAGCCCAGACAGCGCACCAGGCACTCGTTGAGCAGCGCGCCGAGCGAGAGCGGGCGGGACGTTCGCCGTTACCTCCACCCCGCTCTCCACCTCGCTTCGACCTCCCCAGTCTTGACTCCGATGATTTTGATGATGATGAGGAGGAGGAGGAGCAGGAGGAGATTGTGCCAGTGCCACCTCGTCGTTCCACACGCGCCTCCACCTCGACCCGCTACACCAGTTCCACTCACCGTCAAGGGAAGGCCGTGGTAGAGTCCGATGATGACGACGACGACGATGAGGAGGAGGAGGAAGAAGAAGTTCAGTGGGACGCGATAGCTTCGGATGATGATTGAGTGCTTGGACACTTTTCTCTTCTCTCTTTCTCTCTTTTTGGTGACTTGTTGCCAAAGGGGGAGAATTAGGTGAAAGAGAAGGGGGTACAACACTTATTTTCTGTTCATGTCCCCATCTTTAGTTGTAGTTGTGAGTTGTGAGAGAGTTTGAGGCGATCAAAACTCTATGTTATGTAATAATACTCTATGGTACTACTTCTTAGGCTTGGATGTGGACATGTATCTTTATCTGCTTATTTAGCTTGTGCTATCCTGTTTAGATCAGTTTTGTTATATACTTTGTGGTTATGTTTTCTATCCGCTGCGTTTGCTGTCTGTTGCCTGAGCGGCAGTGCCGCTCCAGGGCCGGCAGTGCCGCGCCCCGAGCGGCAGTACCGCTCTGGTAGGAGACAGCAAACATCTCTGATGTGTGCTTAAACTGTCATTCGCATCACGTATTATTATTGACACAGTTTGGTTGCACCCCACAAAGCTGTTAGATGTGAAACTGAACCTATTTCTCACTTTCAAATATGTGAACGTTGGCCATTAATGCCAATTTGAGATTTCAGCTCTCATTCACACATTTAGAGGGAGGTTTCACACCTAAGCTTCAAAATCTCAGTTTTTTTTTATTTTTTATGCCCTTCTCTTGTAAGCTCTAATTGTGTTGTCACCAATCACCAAAAAGGGGGAGATTGTAAGTGCAATCAAGCCCTAATTGTGGGTTTTGGTGATAATGACCACACGATTAGAGGACTAATGAGATTTATGAAGTTAACAAGCAGGTTATGATAAGAAAGGATGGTGTATATGTGTTGGTGGACCCCTCACACTACATTTCATCGGTTCCGGACTCAAAGTGCTTCAAAGATATTCTATTTTGATTACTTGAGTTTAGGAATGCCGTACTATTAAGGGGGAATGCAAATTCATTGATATGGCTGAATGACATGTGCTCAAGCCAACTCAAACCATCCACATTTCCAACCAAAGACAGCTGCACCCATTGTAGATCTGTTCCTGTCTGTTTGGTGGGCGCGGCAGTGCCGCTCTAGGCGCGGCAGTGCCGGGCCGCGGTACTGCCGGGCTAAGGCCGGCACTGCCACGACTTGATTTGTCCGTTGGATGGCAGGGGGTATTTACTTCACCCCCTCTGCCTCCCAACGGTCATCCACGACCAGAACACTCCACCTACCTCCAGACAAGCTCCCTCTCTCCATTGAAGGCTCTCCAAGCTCCCAACCACCAAAATCTCCATTCCCATTGATTCCAAGTGGTTGAGAGGCTCAAACCTTCACCAAAGAGGAGCCCTAGCTGAGATCTACTGTCTAGAGCACTTGATTCGAGCCATAGCCGGTGGATTTGCTTCTATTACTCTTGGGTTCTTGGAACCCTAGCCGGCTAGGCGTCGCCCTAGAGCCTTGCCAACTTGTGTGGCGGCCTAGGGAGGTTTGTAATCACTTGTGCAGCTAGTAATATTACCCCTCACTTCAAGGATTCGGTTCCTTGACTTGAGAACGAGGTAGAGTTGCAAAGCTCATGACCTAAGTGGTCAACCTCAACAACGTGGAGGTAGGCAAGCCTTGGTGGCGAGCTGAACCACGGGATAAATCACTTGTCTCGCGTGCTTGCTTAGTTTCATTCTCTATGTTCATGAGCTTGTGATATATTCTAGGGTTTGGCCCGATCTACTTTATCTTTCACATTTGGCTTGGAGTAGTTGTTTCTGCTGGGTCATAGAGCTTATTGTTACATTCCTATTCATATAGAATCTGTGGATTGTGGCTGGATTTTGAATCTGCAGCTTCTGATCTTTATCTGCGCGGCAGTACCACGCTGAGGCCGGCAGTGCCGGGGAGCGGCAGTGCCGGGCACAGGGCGGTAGTGCCGGGCCTATCTAACTTGTTTTAAGCTGTGATTTTTGACAGGCCTATTCACCCCCCCTCTAGGCCATACAGATCCTTACAAACATAGATCAAGAATTATACCTGTTGCACAACTATCATTTGAAAAGCGATATTCTTTTAGCATTCTTTGAGATGAAATCTTCAATGATATATTCATAATCAATCTTTTCTAGCATGCCGCTCTCAAGTGCTACTAACGCTAGTGTGTTAAGTCTTTCTTGTGTCATGGTAGTTCGCAAGTAGGTTTTTAATAGCTTCAATTTAGAAAAGCTCTGCTCTGCCGATGCTCGCAACAGTCACTTGAATGGTCAATAGAATTCTATATACAATGGTTGCATTGGGAAAACACTCATGCCGCTTCAAAAAATTTAGAATTTCGATCAGGCCTTTATTTTCTTGTGAAATAAAATCTTAAAGAAAAATCAACTCCACGTAAAGGTTATCAGCATCAATATCAGATCGTCCATCTCGTTCAAGTGCAGCCCCAAGATGATGACAACAAGATTTCAAGCTCCTATTATTCAGAGAACGCAATGCATCGGAATTTTGAAAGGAGTCACGATCGTGATTTCGCTTTAGGCAGGCCACGTTTTGGACCAATTATTCAGAGAACGCAATGCATCAGAATTCTGGAAGGAGTCACGATCGTGATTTCGCTTTAGGCAGGCCACGCTTTGGACTATACACTACTGCACGAAGGGGCTTTAGCCCCGGTTTCCCAACCGGGGCTAGCCATGCGGGACTAAAGGTTTTACCAATCGGGACTAAAGGTTCCCAGCTTTAACCCCGGTTTCCCAACCGGGGCTAGCCATGCGGGACTAAAGGTTTTCCCAATCGGGGCTAAAGGTTCCCACGAGAAAAAATAAATATGCGTCTGTGAGATTCAAACTCAGCACCTCTCGCCTCACACACAACTCACCTACCAATAACCCACGTGATATAATTCTGGATATTATTCTTTTGAATCCACTCGTGAAGGACCTTTAGTCCCGGTTGGTAACACCAACCGAGACTAAAAGAACCTTTAGTCCTGGTTGGTAACACCAACTGGGGCTAAAAGATCACCCTTTAATCCCGGTTGGTATTACCAACCGGGACTAAAGGAGACTAAAGGTTGGAGACCTTTAGTTCGGGTTAATAATACCAAGCGGGACTAAAGGTTCACGTTTAGTCTCGCTTGGTTTTACCAACCGGGACTAAAAGTCTCTAGTCCCGGACACAATTTTTTGCTGAGACTAAAACTCAATTGATAGATCGTTCAAAGGTCTGTTCTCTAGTAGTGATAGAAGATACTTTGAGTGATTTTTAATTAAAACAAAGCTCAAAATTATTATATATACCTAGTATACTTAGTAATTTTTGGAGGCCCTGTTGGATCGCACAACTCGTATGGGCCCATGGACGTCCCTAGGTCATAGGGTAACGCTAACTTAAAACCTACCTAAATCGTTATCTCGTGTTACCATCTCATCACGCGCACTTCCACTGATGTGTAAAAAAAATATAGCTGTATACAAATAAGTGTATGTAAACTAGTACAGCACGTACGCGTAAAATTAGCAGACCTAGGCCCGGCCGCGCATCATTGGATTGGATAAATTATCCACGGGACTGACACTGGCCGCACCCCGTTATACGGAGGTAGTTATTCTCTCCATACTCAGTTGTCATTTAAAATAGTAATACGGTCTTCAAAATACAACTTTAATCTCTTATTTTTACAAAAATATTTATAGAAAATAATATATGTATACTTTTAGAAAAATATTTTTCAAAACAAGTCTATTCATATAATTTTCATATTTATAAACTTAGAAACTTAATAATTATTAATTATTGATGATTTATATTCCTAATATTTGATCTAAATTTTGTATAAAATGATAACTAATAAGAATATGGAGGAAATATTGGTAAGCACTCTCTCCGTTGAAATACAATTATGAAAACCATGACAGTCAAACTATTTCAACTTTTACTAAATTTATAATAAATAGTATTAATATTTATGTCTTAAAATAAATTTATTATAGAAATATATTTTACAGCTAATATAATGATGTTTGTTTTATCTCAAGTGTTAGTATTTTTATATAATTTTAGTCAAAATTTATGATATTTAACTCTTTAGAATATAAAAATTGTATTCCTTTGTGAATAGAGAGAATAGGTAAAACTCTCTCTATATATATTAAAATTAAAAACAGAACAAGAGGAGAGAGAGGTACCTGCGTTTGGTCGGTCAACGTTCTCGCTGCTGATGGTGAAGGACGGCAGGCTACCGGATCTCAAGATGCCGTCCACTCGATCCATGAAGTCGTCGTAGTCTGGGCCAGCATCAGGATCCCCGAGCTTCGACTCTATGAGCTTCTTCATGGTTGCTCTCCTCAGCGCAAAGACCTGCTCCGCGTACTTCACCGCTCCGGCCATGTAGATGAGCATAAAGGGGACGATGAAGCGCCGGAATGAGGGGTCCAGGAAGTAGCGGAAGAACACATATCCGGTGGTGACCGCATGTATGGCCAGCTCCAAGGCGCGCCGGTCCCAGAGCTGGTTGTCCTCTAAGGACAGGGCGGTGAAATCATCGAGGCCTCCCAGGTGGAACAGGAGGAAGGCCGCCCAGAACGCTTGGATGTCGGCGTCGGCGTTGCCCTTGGAAGCGCGAGAGAGGATGCCGAGGGCGTAAGGGGCTATCCACCTCGATCCGATGTAAAGAACCCAGTAGTACTTCTTGCTCCATGACCTGGGCCGACTGCGTTTCCGGAGGCCGCCGGTGCTCAGGAGGAGGAGATGCAGGGAGAGGCTAAGCAGCACCGCCGCGGTGAGCTGCCAATCGTTCCAAAGCTGGACTAGCTTCTGCCCATACCGTGCCATCTCTCCCGCCGCTCTATGCGTCTGTGAGACCTGGACTGCCGACGTGTGAACGAGTTGAGATCGACTTCAGTTCACACAGACTCTACGTATACACTGCTACAAAGCAGAGTTTTTGGCCGATCCTTAAAATCGTCATTTGTCTCGGCGATTTTGCCAATCGGTCGGTAATACGGCCCGGGATTAAAGAGTCTGCCCCAACGGCTACTGCGCAGAGCTGTCGGGGCAGAGACCCTTTAGTCCCAGCGTCTGCCACCAACCGGGACTGAAGGGTACTCTTTAGTCCCGGTTGGTGCCACAGACTGGGACTAAAGATTTAGCCCTGATTTGTGGCTTGCCCCAGAATAAATGATCACCTTTTAGCCCCAGTTTTTAATACAAATCGGGACTAAAGCTCCCCGGTTTATAACTCTTCCTCTTCGAGCCAGAGACATCCAAATTTCAGTGAACTTACTTGCTTGTCTCTTGCTGTTGCTATTACTTGTTCTGGCTTGTTCTTCATTTGTTCTTCATTGTTCTTCATCTCCGGCGTCAATTGGTGATCTTCGACTCCGTCATCATCTCTTTGCGTTTAGAGGTAACTATTTTTATCTCCTACCATGTCTTTTGAATATGAGAGAAATTTAATTAAAATATATAGTTTACAAAAACAAGCATAGAGAGTTGAGTAGTTTAAATTGGTTCTTTACAATCACTTGATAGTTTTCTACTGCTAGGTAGTATCTATTGTATATTTCATGCTTATGCAAGACAAGTAATAATGAATTTTAGTGTCTTTTTAGTTAATTTTCTTTACAATCTCTTGCCCCTGTAAAGCACGACCCCGCCAGCCTCTAGGGCTTCAGGCCAGCGACGCCACTCCGTGGCGCAACCACCGCACCATCAATCCAAGAGAAGGGAGAGCAGGAGAGGGAGAGAAGAGAAGCGAAGCCGGGTGGAACCGGAATGCCGCTGCGGGAACTCGTCGGCGCTGGAGGAGGGAAACCACAAGCAGGCGCGTCGGCGAGCCGAGGAGCTGCACGACACGGCTACCGGAGTTACACGGCCTCGAATCATCCTGCATCGTCATCCATCTACCTCGCCACCACGGTGAGCCGCCGCACCCGCTCACCCAACCTCGCCCTCACCTCGGCCATGGCACTCCGTCCCGGAGCGCGTAGGCCAGGGCCATAGCCGGCCTAGGACCACGCACACGAGCACGAGCCGAACGCACAGCCTACGAAGATAACCCTGCTTATTCGCGCCTGTCTGCTCGTGCGACGTCGCGACGCACGCACGTCGCCGCGGCTTGGCACGCCGCGGCGAACCTGCGTTCCGGCCGCCATAAGCCACAAGGAAGGGAACCGACTTGCCGTATGACGTCGCCGTATGAAGGAGGACCCCATGCGCACTCTAGCCGTAGTCGGTGCCCGCAGGTGAGCCCTGTCACGTGGACGTGTCGTCGTCGCGGTAGCCATGTCGGCGTCCCGGCCGTCCCGAACGCCAACCCAGGAAAGGAAGACTCCCTCGTGATCGCAGGTGTGAGAGTGAAACCAACCGTAGCGACAATTTGGTCAGAGAGACACCATAACGCCTAGACCATGGCAACCGGGAGCCCGCCGCCGACCCACCATGCCATGCCTTGGAATTCAAGATCCGCCAAGGAATTTGGCTGCCATAGCCATGAACCAGAGCCCCCAGGGTACGAGAGAGAAAGGATTCGAGCACTAAAACACCGAAGGAAGCAAATAGACCGTCCTGCCGTTAAACACCACCACGGACCGCCGCCGAATCGCTTACGTCGACCGTTATAGATCCTAGATCGAAAAGTTGGGGACTCGTGAGGACTCGCCGACGAGCTGGGGACTCGATAGCACCCCGAATTGAGACCAGAACGGCACCGCAAGGCGCTGGGAGGAGCTTGCCGCCGGCGAAGCCGCACCGCGGGAGAAAACAGAGGAGAAGGGGAAGAATTCCGGCCGCTGGATCGCATGCACCTAGACCACCTGAGCCGAGGGGAGAGAGGGAAAGGTGGGCGCAGTCCACCGTGAACCACGCGGTGGTCCATGGACCCGACGCATCTGGTCCACCATGAGCCAGGCACACCGCACCCGTGGGCGGGCTCGGCCCAAGCCCGATCCACACCGACCACGTGGCGGCCCGGCCCAAACCCCGCCCGCCAGGCCCACTCGGAGCCCAATAATGACGTCATCGTGATGTCATGCTGACGTCAGCAGGTGTTGACCAAGTCAACCCTGACACGCGGACCCACCTGTCATACACTGTAGCCGAACGGACCAATCAGAGCACGACACGTGTTACTCCCAGATTAAAGCGACCATTTTTCCTTTTTCAGAAATAGATTAAACTTCGGAAATTCATAACTTATTCATACGGACTCCAAAAATAGTGATTCAAATTGCTAAATTCATTTAAAATCAAGATCTACCCAATAGTACCATGTTTGAGTGCATTGAGTCTTTCAAATTTTCATTCGTTCTTTGTGCTATTCTATAGGAGTCGCTAACGCGACTATATCCGTTCGATTTCAGAGCCGAGGGGACGCCTGACGACGAGGACCACAACTACCAAGAGGAGCTAGGCGACGAATGCTCACAAGGTGCCACAACCCATCCAACCTCATAGATCTCATTATGCATGCTATTTACCTTCTGTTATTTACATAATGCTGCTCTAAATAGGACTTGCATGATAGAATTGCTTGTAAACCCATACCTTGACGCAACCTATCCCCTGCTACCCTGCTAATAGATTAGCCACACGCTGCTATGAATATTTACTATTATCTCTACTATACTTAATTATGCTGTGGTGAAAACCGGTGCATGTTGATATGGTGAATTCGGGGAGTGTGCTGCGTGTGTCTTGGGTGAGTATGGTGGTGAGGGTTGTGTCGACCGAGTCGGAATATACGACGAACCTAGTGCGAGTCTTGCCATGGGGCTGATCTGGATGTCCCTATAATGTGAAACCTATGGCGGGTCAAGTAGGTGTCTTGAGGTGGGCTCGGGTGTGAGCCGCGGGTGGAGCCTGGGTGAGGGGCATGCTGTGGTGGCATGGATAATGAAAACCTGAGAGAAGACATTCCGGCTTAGTCACCCTAGGTGGAACGGGGACCTGATCACGGGGAAAAACCTTTACATGCCTCTCGCTCCTTATGGACGGGGACGGTCGGACTACCTGGTAGAGCAATGCCACTACTGCTAGGCGATAGAGTGCGAGAAAAGTACGGGTATGAGAGTCCCACACCCTTTCGAGACGATCACGGCTCCCACTTCGGGAGAGGGAACGTGACTTCACATACTTAACCATCCCAGATAGACTTGGGGTGATTCCAGGGCTGAGTGGTAGGGTAGCATTACTCTAGGCTGGCAAGCGATCGGTATCCGCCTAGGCACATCCGGGGTGCTGATGATGGCGATCTTGTGGATATCGTAGAACCTCTGCAGAGTGTATGGTTGGTTGCGGACCTTTTTCCTGACTTGTTTCCGACTAGTGAGAGTCTCTCTTTTCTCTCTCTGGTAAGAGTGTGCCGGCCGTGAGTCTGGTGAGACTGCGGGCCGTTGAGACAAGGCTGGGAGGGAGCTGGCCTTTGTCGACTGAGTGGTTGTGTGTGTGTATGGATGTGGGAATGGTGATGGTGATCCGATGGTGGAATTTGGGATGGTGAAACATGATAAATATATATAATTACTATACTGATTTGCATAGGAAAACCCAGCCACTTAGGTCTGAATTTCTATACCTTATGCATCCACTTACCACATATCGATCATATTAGGATGGAAAAGTGTGGCCAGTACAAATCGTACTGAAAATTGAGGTTTCAGGTTCCGAGGAGGAGTACTGCTTCGAGGAGTTCGACGAGTAGGGTCTCGTGCCTGCGCTCAAGTGTGGGAGTTCGATTCGACGCTTCTTCAACTACAAGCTGTTCCGGATGTTGTTTAATTTAAATTTCCTCCATGTGGCGATGTAATAAATATAATACCGTATTATGTACTCTAATTATCGAAGTATGGATAACGGTATTCGACTGGAATTCTAGGTAATTTGACCCGAAAGGTCACATTACACTTCGACTCTGCGGATTCTCCCTTCGTGGAAAATTAAATCGTTTCACTATGGGATGACATCAGTGGACCTCAACAATATTGGGTACAAAGATGAACCATTTGTCCTTGCCGTGGATGTGAGTCAGGTGTTCTATGTGAAAGACATGTCTACAAAACCAAAGAGAGGGAAAAATAATAACAAGTCGATCATCAACGAGCCAAAACACCACAAAACCAAAGAGAGGGAAAAATAATAACAAGTCGATCATCAACGAGCCAAAGCACCATATAGTTCTTTCAGGGAAAAGAAACATTGTCGGAGTTGAGGACAAGTCAGATATGTCAGGTAATTATGAAAGGGATGACCGAATTCCGCCATTCAAAGTGAACAAAGACCCAAGCATTTTGTTAAACAATAAGGAAACTCCATAATTATGGAATGATCGTAACCAAGGGACATATGTCAAGAAGAGGTTCACAGTTGTGCCCACTAAATAGTGGGTTGTAAAGATATTATGTAATAATTAATTTATTAAGACTTTATTTGACGATGGATTTTTATATATATTTAGTAGTGATCATTGATTTATGTGCTCCTTTAGATGTGAATCATCAAAATACATATAAGAAGAAAAAGTATATACAAAATTCTAAAGATTAGTAACATTTATATTTAATATTTACAAAAAACAAATTAAAAAGATTGACTCGTTATGTGCAGGTACCAGATGACTCAGCTCAGAGATAGACATGACAATACTGTTGGGTTTGTTGATCCGTACGTTGTTTTTAAGGCTCCAAACCCTTCAGCGACTTGGAGCAATGACATGTGTACAAATCTCATGAGGCTGTTCGTGAACCAAAAAGACAGAGAAAGAATACTCTTCTCCTACAACTTCAAGTGCGTGAGACATATATAGTTAATAAGAAGTATGCACATTTTATTTTACGTAACCCTAATAATCTACTATATGAATCATGTGTATGAACAAATATCACTGGATACTGATGGTCATCGATCTCAGACACAGCAATGTGTTAATCTATGACTCATTGAGCAAACCGCAATAAGATTACCAAGATATGATAGACATTATCCAAAGGTAATTTCGATCCCTAGCTTGCATGCTTAAAGTATAGACTAAGCTTGTATATATGTATACTAATTAAATGATCCAACTTTCATTGGCTGGATTAGGGTTTAGAAAACATTCATTGCTCAGGAACATATGACTCAATATAAGGCGCCACTTACAATAAAACCACGACTACCAGTAAGTTTACCTTCATCAATGTACGTGTATATCTTTATTATATCATGTCATATATCATATCTTTACGAGATGAATCTTTTCATCCTACAATGGATTTTGAGATAAGAACAGGGTAACAACTTATGTGGATTCTACGTTTGCGAGTACACGATGATAGAATCAAATAGAATTTCTGAAGAAATCATCAAAGTATGTAACATGTCTCTTTTCATTTTCTATAGACTTAATATTGATAATCTAAATATAACTAATATCTTTTTTAATTCAAATTGAAGACTGACTGGTTGAAGCAAAAAGTCATGTTATAAGGCTAATTGAAAGCAATACAAGAGACAATAGCAGGATTTCTTCGGGAACAAGTCATAAATCCAAACGGCGAGTTCTACCATAATACCAACGAGAAGTTGATTCCAAACAATGATGATCATTTGTATGCCCTGTAGATCTTTGGATGGAGTACAACTTACAATAGGTTTAGAGTACTAACTTTGGAGTACAACTTGTGTAGATAGATTTGGAGAACAACTTCTATATATATATCTTGTAATTTTATGTGCATATATTTATATATATATGTAGTTCTATAATTCAATTATATATGCATGCAATAAGCTTATTGTCATATGCTACTAATATATATATTTATATATATTAGCAGCAAAGAATACATATTGGAAAACCTATTAAATAAATAAATAAACAAAACTAAAAACAAAACTAAAAAGAAAATAAAAAGGAAAAACCAGGGGATCCTTTAGTTCCGGCTGCTAATACCAGCCGAGACTAAACGGTGCTGCTACGTGTCACTGCTGGCAGCACCGTTTAGTCCCGGCTGGTATTACCAACCGAGACTAAAGGGGGGCCAACCCTAAACCAGTAGCGTAGTCCCGGCTCGGGATCCGGGGCTAAAGGCCCTTGCCAACCGGTGCTAAAGTCCAATTCTGTTGTAGTGATACGAGAGACGAGACGAAGCTAGGACAACAATGGTGGAGACAAGATTTTTGATAATACAAAACATCATGCTAATAGCATGGCAACACAACACAGAAACCACACGGTTTTTTATGTTCATTAATATAATATGAAGTAAGGCTCTGTTCATCTGAACTTATTGCGACTGATTTTAACTGTTTCAGTAAGACTATGTGAGAGAATAAGCTATCGTACGACTGATAAGCTGACCGATAAAGCAAACATAGCCTAAGTAAAAAGATGACGTGCCACTACAATTAAAAGACATAATAAAATGACACATAAATTAAGGCGCGAAGAGAAAAGATATATCATATTGGACACAAGATTATTGGGTACAAACTATCTAATACAAATATACACCATCTGTCTGTTGACGGTCCTTACAGTCAATATTATACCATCAACTAATACATAAAATGATATGAAATAAACCATAAAACACAGTTGTAGGGCTTGATTCTAACAAGTTCCACGAGTTGTGTTGTTCTCACTTATTTTGCAGGATTATCAATATTTCACCACACAAAAGTATCTCAAGTGATGAAACAGAACACACCATTGCGAAGAGCTCGTCGAGACGATCGAAACGGACATATGGTTTACTACATTTTGAGTCCCATCGAGAGAGTCCTTGTTGGATACGACTTGGAAGCTTCTAGAACAACTTGGAGTGATCACCAAGCAACATAATTTAGACAGATTCAACAGCTTTGGTGAATTACTGTCTTCCAGGGAGTTTTCCAGCAAATAGAAAGAGGTAGAATCCTATTCCAACACGATGAATCACGCAAACAGATGACAAGTCGCGTTAGGGCAACAAAGGAGGTTCCAGAAGACACCACGTCGAAGGAGGGACGGGGTGGCCGCCAGGTGGGGCCGGCTGGTCCCACCCCTAGGCCAGCCGTCCTGGGCCAGGAAGGTCCTCGGCCCATCTTCGCGGAGCGTGCCCTAATCGACCTCCTCAACGCATCTTAACCCTTGTTCAAGGTCTGTTTGATCCGAGGACTGCGGTTCATCCTTAGGGGCTATAAAACCAGACCCAAACCCACCTAGGGAGGCATCTCCATGTTCGTCTTCATTATTCATCTACATATCAGAAACTAGGTTTCAAGTAGAAGTAGAGATCCCTCTAGTTGATTTAGATCTAGTTCTTCTAGTTCTAGTTCATCTAGTTGTAGAGAGTTATCCAAAGATTAGAATTAGAAGAGAGAGAGAGAGAGAGAGGTATTAGAGGAGGATTAGAAGGAGCTCCGGCCTGTCGGATCTACTTCTTCAACTTGTACCTGCAGATTCAAGTTTGTCAAGAGCTTGGATCAGGATATTCTTCGGTCTTCATCTTCTAATTATCAGTAAGCGTTCTTGTTCTTGTTATTCTTCTAGCTTGCAACTCTAATTAGAGTACTCTAATCTAGTCATTCTAGAATTAGAGGAGTCATCATCGTGTAAGCATGGTGCTTAGACTCGATTACTTGCATAGTGTACCCTATATTCCGGACTGGTGGTAGCTCGCGGGTGTGACTCTTATAGACCTGTTGAATCCTTTGTAGTCCACCTCCCGTCTATAGGACTAGCAGGAGTATATTACTTGGGAATAGCCATACTCTAGATGTGGTCTCCCAACGTAATCCACAGTAGAATAATAATCACATAGCTTCCTGAGATTAGAGCCGGAAACCTTAGTTATCCCCTTTATCTTTAGTGTTCCCATCTTTGTTATTGCTTAGGGTTTAAGCAATAGACTTAAGACAAACATCCATTCCTTTGGGTTCGATATAAAACTGGGTCTACGCATCCGGTGAAGTGCGGGTATCTAATCAGTGCGCTTGCAGATTTATCTCTAGTGTTCTGATAACATACCCTAGCATTACTAGTGCCATTGCCAAGGGCGACTTTGGTAGTGACGGTAGTAAGTGTCAACACTGTCTCAAAAAGAAAGATGCTATGAGATGCATGCTGATCAAAACCATTTTGCTAGTAAAATATTAATTATCAACCTAGCAAAACCTATGTTTTACGGGTTGTACCTACCCAGGCACCGGTCCAAACCTATGTTGTATAACTCTTTAACGGTAAAGATAGTGTCGGGTACCAAAACAAGGGGTATCCCGAACGACCCAACAAAAGCAAGGCCAGACCCATCAAGCAATGCTGGCCCAACCAGCTGAACCTCGACCGAGAGCCCCGCCCTCAGCCTCGCGGAACTCCACCCTGTGAGAACGATGACCCATCACTCAGACGGAGCCCAAGACAAGGTAGCCCGGTCCAGGAGCGAGCTTAAGCCTGGCGGCGGGAATGGAAATCGCCAAACCATCCCGACCTCCGG
This sequence comes from Coix lacryma-jobi var. lacryma-jobi, assembly GCA_009763385.1. Taxonomy (NCBI): domain Eukaryota; kingdom Viridiplantae; phylum Streptophyta; class Magnoliopsida; order Poales; family Poaceae; genus Coix; species Coix lacryma-jobi. The sequence continues at coordinate 3,671,132 of CM019824.1, forward strand.
TCCAAACCCGAGACAGATACATCCCGTACAGGGACAATGTCGTGACCAGGCGAAACGTCCCGCCTCAAAAAGGACGAGGACCTCTCTGGTCCGCCTCCTCACCTGTGCCACCATGGAGTCCGGTTACGGACCCGATAACTCGGGGCGCCTCACCCTGGGGACTGGTGGCCTGATGGTTGCACCCTTCGAGAGGTCATTCAGACCCTTGATGGCGCTGACGGCCTGCCACTGCGCCTCGCTGATCACATGCCACTTGCTCCTCAAAAGGAGGACTTAGCAAAGATTCAAATCCAGCGAATCTGGTAACAGTGTCACACATGCAAAGACACTGTGCCAACTACCCCGTGAGCTGCCCGAGGGGAGACCGTGATTCGCCTCTTCACCTAAGGCCTCAGGTGAACGAGCCCGATCTCTGCCTCGCCCGAGGCCTTGCGCTCAGGCCTCGAACGGTCTTCAAAAGTTCTCCGCTTCGCCCGAGACCTCACGCCTAGGCCTCGAGTGAGGCCTATTCCTTCCACCGGAAGCCTTGCAACAAGACACCAAACTGATGGTACAACGGAGCCCCGCGCACCATGCCTCTCTCATGGCTCTGCCCGCACGCATGCGCAACATGGGTGGAGACGAGGAGCAGGACTCGTACCGCCCTCTCTCTTGACGTGACGAGATGAGACCATGGGAAACAACATCCAGACCTCTCTGTGATAAGAGATCGCATGTGGTACGACAGCAGATTTCCCAGGAGCACGCGACCTCGGCAGGAGGCTCCACAGTCCGGGATACACGCCACCACGCCAACAAGGACGACCATGACCATACCGCCACAGTGAAGCCAGCATGGTGACCCACATCCTCCCTTCCCGACCAAGATAAGAACACGAGTACAACACCAACTATGTAACCCTGTGCCCTCCTTGTGGCTATAAAAGGAGCCAGGGGCACTCTCAAGGGGCAGACAACACACCAGCAACACTCGAGTTGCAATGTCCCAACACTCACGCACTCACCTCCCTTGCTTCCACGAGACTTGGGGAGCTCCCCCTCTCTCACTCGCTTGTAACCCTACTACGAGCACTCCGGTGCAAGATAACACGACCCCCGCTCTCCTCACTGGACGTAGGGCCTCCGTTCGCCCGAACAAGTATAAACTCTTTGTGTTCTTCTTGCATCACCATTCAGAACTAGGACACGCAGATGCAAATTCACTCGCCGGTGTTAGGACCACCCGTTTCCGAAACACCGATATAAAGCAACACACCTAGCAAAATCATAGTTACACTTTTAAATAGTTTACTTAATTGCATTTAGATGAAAATTAGAGGCCTTAGTTAGAAATAGAATTTTAAGTTATCTATGTCACCCCCTCTTAGGCGTCACAGTCCTTACAAGTGGTATTAGACCCACTTGACTCATTTTGGACCTCTTTAGCTTCACCGTAGTTGAGCCGACGCTAGTTGAGAGTGGTTGGAATGGATATCTCTAGACCTCTGCACTTTGACAACACTAACTTTTTCTAATATAGTGCTAGAATAACTTTCTACCTTGAGGCGGTTGAACTTGGTCTTTGGAGAGTGTCAACGAAATATGGTCGGTAGTCTACCGAGGAGTATGCCCAAGGTAGTAGATTAGACGGTGGGGGCGTGCGAGACATCTGCAAAGCGTAAACACAGGGACGAGAGACGATGATTTAGATAGGTTCGGGCCGACAAGTCGCCGTAATACCCTACGTCCTGTGTTCTGGTGGCTGGTTTGTATTGCTGGATTGGAATATGACGTGAGTTTGGAGGGGATCCCTACTCGCCTTATATAGCCGGGGAGCAGGGTTACAACTTGTCGAATCCTAACAGATTACAATCGGTTCCTCTTGGGAAGGAATCCGGGTCTATCTATCTGGATCTTCCTTGTCAAGCAAGTCATCAGGAGAGTCCTTGATGGCTGCGATAGTCTGGTCGCGGACCGCAAGGCCTCCCGGTTGGGCCGTATTTACAGAGCCGCCCAAGTAGTGCCACGGGGGTATACATGTGTAATATCCCCACAGCTAGTCCCCGAGCACTTTGTGTCCATTGTGCAGGGCGTTGTGAAGCTTTCCGAGCAGGTCGGATCTGGTCGCATGTTGATGAAGGCGTCCTCTGACCAGGTCGCCTGGTCGTAGGTGCACTTGGAGTAGAGTCCCGACCAGGTTGGACTGGCTGCCGATGTCGTGGCCGCAGTTGTAGTCGAAGTGCAGACGCGTGAAGCGTTCAACGTCGTCCTGCAAGAAGGATGCAAGGTGCCACAAGAAAAAATTTGAAGGTCTTTCTTCTGGTGAAGTGTATCCACTTGGGTTCCGACCGGACTGTAGGGGCCAACAATGTCCCAGTAGAAGTCCATGCTGATCCGAATCAAGCTGCAAAAAAGAAAAGAAAAATACATTCACCGATAGGTGAAGTGTATCCACTTAGTCTCCGAGCTTGGGAATAGGTGCTGTAGGCACGTGGTGCCGAGCTTGTAAAATTTCTGCATCAAAACAGAGTCATTTTATGAAAGAAAAATGACGTGTGTACACGTAGTCCCCGAGCCTGCTGTAAGAAGCAGCATGGTTCTTATAGCAGGGTCAAAGAGGGTGTACTAATGTAGATACTAAAAATAAAGATGAGGTCCCCGAGGGTGATGTCGAAGATCTACAGTCCCCGGGTGAGGTTGTAGAGCCGACCAGTAACTATAGAGTTTACTGTCCACCTAAAATGATTTTCATAACTAGCCTGACGAGTTAGTCCCCGTGATTTAGTGCAGGAATAAGTCAAAACAGGGTAGACTAAATGAAATTAAAGAACAAAGAAAGCGAACGGGGAGCCGTTTTTGCAAACCGTTGGCCCAGCGGCCCATTAAGAGAGAGCGTGAAGGGCGTGTGCGTGTGCGGCTGCCGCAGGCGACGTGGCGTTAGTGAGGGTAATGGACACGAGCTCCCAGAAACCCTGGAGCTGAGGGGTCGGGCCGTAGAGTATAAAAGGGGGGTTGACGGCGGCTATTCCCCACTCTCTCATTTGCTCTTGCCTCATAGCCTTCGTCTGCTCCGCTTTTCTTCCCTTATGCGCGTGAAAGAAGTCCGAGCGGCGAGTTCCTGTAGCTCCAGATCTAGATCCTGGTTCACCCATCGAAGTAGGCAATGGCCGGTGGCAAGCGTCCCAGTGGAGCGATGACGAAGAAGAAGGCGTCGAAGGCGCCGTCCGCCGACTTGGTGGAGAAGCCGAGCTAGGCGCGCGGGTGGACTCGGAGCATTCTCCGGAAGGAGAATCTGGAGGGCCTCGTCGTCGCCGACCTGCTCCCAGACCAGGAAACTAGCGGGTGGAGGGAGGCATACCTGGAGGATTTCCCCACGCCAAACACCACAGAGCTCGTCGTCTTTGATGCGTTCTTCAGGTGCGGCCTCGGCATCCCCGTCCATCCCTTCCTCCACGGGTTGCTGGAGTACTACCAGATCGTGCTGTGCAACTTGACGCCGAACACCATGTTGCACATCGCGGTCTTCATCCACCTCTGCGAGGCGTATCTGGGTATCGATCCCCACTTCGACCTCTTCCACCACTTCTTCCGGCTGAAAGTCAATGGCACCGGGTCGTCGAACATCGTCGGTTCAGTGTACCTCTAGCTCTGAGACGGGATGGCGGAGAAGTATATTGGGATGTCGCTGCCTTCGAAGGCGATGGAGTACAAGCCGAAGTGGTTCTACATCCACCAGGAGGCGCCGAGGCCGCCGTGTGACCCGGCCTTCGCGCCGAAGGTGCTACCGTCATGGTTGGAGCATCCCAGCGCGGCGGCGATGGAGCAAGTGGAGGAGCTCCTGAAGCTGATGGACAAGTGCTGCGTCAACGGGGTGGCAGTGGCGACGAACTTCATTAAGAGGCGCTGCCAGCCCTGCAAAGAGAGGGCGCACCCGGCGTATGAGTATGCCGGGGATGAAGATGACCGGACGCGGGTGGCACCAGAGCCCCTGGAGTCATCGGAGGTGTTCCTGCGGGTTGACGCTTTGTTCGACCTGTAGAAGAGGAAAAATCTGGAGTACCTGAGGAGGTCGTATTGTCTGGAGTACCCCTCGCCGTAGGTATGGTTCTTCGCCTTGTTGGTGTTCGCCGAAATGCGCGAATGAGTGTTGACTGTCGTTTGGTTGCGATGCAGGGCCGTGAAGCATTCGTTTCGTGGGCCCCATTGAAGGCGCGGCCAAAGGGCATCGACCCGCGGCGGGAGGATGTCGGCGGCAGCGGCCGTAGCGAGGTCGACGAGGAGGAGAACGAGACCAGCGGGGAGGAGGAGAGCCGAGTCCCCGAGCCCCGGTCGAGCAGGCGGCGGGCGCGTGATGACCCGAAGGGGAAACGCCAGGCCGCCCCCGTGAAGAAGAAAAAGGTGTCGCTGGAGACCGGCGACGCCTTCACCACTGACGAAGAGGCGGCGAAGACGCGCCGTGTAGTTATCGACTGGTCGGACGACGGGTCTGACAGTGATGACGGAGTCCTGCTGAGTGCCCGGTTCGGGCAGGTGTCCTCGGCGGGGCGACGAAGGCAAAGCCGAAGCCGAAGGCGGCGGAGGCGCCGGAGCCGCAGCGGTCGGAGCGGGAGGCAGAGCCCCAGGTTTCATCTGGCGGGGCGGCGGATGCGCCCAGGCCGCAGGAGGAGTCTGCGGGAGGTGGGGCGCGTCCGCGCTCTCGGCACTTCTCGCGGGAGAAGAAGGTGTCAGGCCTGTAAGTATCTCCCATGTACCTTGTAGCCTGACTTTGGTCAGATGGGTGTGTCGACGACGTGTTTATGTCCTGCGTAGGTCGGCGGACGCCAAGGAGGTGCCGAACAGCCAAGGAGGTAGTCGGAGGGAGACGAGCCCTCCGGTAGATGCCGAGGCCGGCGGGTCGGTGAAGTCGGCCGCACCGGAGGCGACGTCGAAGGTGACGGAAGAAGCTGAGGCGTCCACTGTCCCCGAGCCTCGGGAGGCGGGGAGACTGGAATCCCCGACGCCTGGGGCCGGTTCTGGAGGGGGCAGTGCGGCGGAGCCAGCTGCTGCGCTGGTGGTCGGGTCTTGGGCCGTCGTGCCCGGGAGAAGAAGAGGAAGGCGCCGGAGCCTTCCTCACCGAAGATTGAGGAGGTTGAGTGACCGAAGGAGGGTCGAGCAAGCAGCCTGTCTGCCACTTCCGCGTTGAGGGCGATGTCGTCGTCGAGGTTGATGACGAGGCGGCGAGCGCGGAGACGGACGCCCTCCTCGGAGATGCGTCGAAGGTGTTGGAGAGATTCCAGGTGAGTACGATCACCCCTTTGAGTGTGTTCCTGAGCGACTCTTGTTTATCTTCTGGTCGACTCTTGCCTGCAGCACATGTTGAAGGTCGGGGAGGAGCGTAAGCTTGCCCTTGACAGGATGACGCCGCTGGCCGAAGAGAACGAGCGACTCCGGGCGGAGGTGAAGCGTGTCGAGGGCCAGATCGCTGCCTGGAGGCGCGGCTGGAGGATGCCCACGTGCATTCTCGGGAGCTTGAGGGGGTCATCCAATAGCAGGGACATGAGAACTTCCAGCTTCTGCTGCGGGCCGAGAAGGCCAACGAATTTGTCGCGCGTAAGTTGTTGATGTCGTAGTCCTTTTCGTTCTGTGTGCCACCTGGTCAGAGCCTTTGACGTGTCTAGCTGCTTCTGCACAAGCGATGCAGGCGGGCGAAGAGAAGCGTATTCTTGCCGCGGAGAAGGCGAAGTCCGACGAGGAAGTCCGGAAGTGGCAGACAATGCACGCCGGTGAGTCCTCTTGATGAAGTGTGGTCGGAAGGGGTTATCTTCTTACTCTTTGCTTTGGCGTATGCAGCTTATCGGGAAAACGTGCAAATACAATTTGCAGATCTTGAGCGAAGGATCGAGGGTTACCATGACCATTTCTGGTCACTGGTGGAGGAGGTGGCTCCCTTGGTGCAGTGCATCGATGAGGAGCCTTTCTTCCCTGCAGAGAAGGAGCGGAGGATCGGCGACCATGTCGTGCAGAAGGCGCGGGGCCTATGGGGGCGCTTCCAGGCGTACACCAAGGCAGCAGCACAGAGCGTGGTGACTCATGGCCTCTCTATTCTTCGTTCGCATTATCCACGGATGGAGATGTCGAGGCTGGGCGCCGGGTTTGCGGCGAACACATCTGAAGCGAAGATGGAGTGCTTGGAGGAAGAAGCCGAGCCGGCCGCCAAAGCCCTCGTCGGGGGTGTAGACTTGTTTGGTGCTGGGCACCAGTAGCTTATGTTGTAGGAAGACAGTTTGTACAAAGACTCTTGGGCAAACTGTTCATCGCTACGGCTCACGACTATGCCTTGGGTTATCCCAGGATCCGTAGCGTGGAGCGCGGAGCTCGTTTGTGCGTAGGAGTCAAGGGCGTCGCCCAAGGAACCACTGCTGGCATCCCATAGTGCAGAGGACAGATGCTCATGCACGCGTAGGAAGGTACCACGGTCAGGGTCTTTTCTGAGAGGCTCGATCGTGGCGTGACTTGGGCGAATGGAGACCGTTGTTGAGCGCGTGGGTAGCGCGAATGCGGGCACTGAGCGTGTAGCCTCAGAATTCTCAGCCCAAGTTAGCCTTTCCTTCGTAGCGCAGAGGGCAGACGCTCATGCACGCGTAGAGAGGTCGAGACGTCCCTTGGGAGAGCTGTTGGCCACCGTAGCGCAGAGGGCAGGCGCTCATGCACACGTCCGATGGTGACAACAGCCCCGGCTCTGAGTTTTCGTCGGCATCAGTCAAGCTGCTTGGATATCGTATGGAGAACGAGCACATAAACAACGCATACAGGCACTGGACGTATAGCCTCTGGAGGTCTTAGCCCAAGCTCAGCCTTCCCTTCGTAGCGTAGAGGGCAGACGCTCATGCACGCGTAGAGAGGTCAGGACGTCACTTGGGAGGACTACTGGTCGTCATAGCGCAGAGGGCAGGCGCTCATGCACGCGTCCGACGGTGGTAGTAGCCCCTGCTCTGAGACTCCTTTAGCGTCAGCCAGGCTGTTTGGAGAGGTCGGCGAGTCGTCCGGAGACGAATTGGAGAGGTCGGCGAGTCGTCCGGAGACGAATTGGAGACATCGGCGAGTCTTTATTCATCGTGGGGTGTAGGCAGTACAAGTCATTTATGCATAGAACCTTCGAAGATGCTCGATGCTCCAGGAGTTGGTACGTCGATGCCTTCGAGATTGGAGAGACGGTAGGCACCTGGTCGGGTGACCTCCTTCACCATGTAGGGGCCATCCTAGTGTGAAGAGAGTTTGTGTAGGTCGTCGGTCTTGAGTTTCCGCTTGAGGACAAGGTCGCCGACGATGAAGGATCGGTCCTTGACATTGCGGTTGTAGTAGCGGCGAACTCCTTCGAGATACTTGGCGGTGTGGAGGCAAGATGTCAGCCGTTCTTCTTCGAGGCGGTCGAGATCGTCGCAGGTGCCTGGTCGGAGGCCTCTTCATCGTAGTTCTTGACGCGCGGGGAACGGAAGACGACGTCAGTGGGGATGATGGCTTCAGAGCCGAAGACCATGAAGTATGGTGAAACGCCGGTGTTTCAGCTGGATTGAGTGCGGAGGCCCCAGAGCATGGAGGGGAGCTCATGCATCCTACAACTAGGGTGCTTCTCGTCCTTCTGGTAGAGGCGCTTCTTCAGGGCGTCGAGGATCATGCTGTTGGCGCGCTCAGCCTGGCCGTTGGCTCGAGGATGGGCAACGGAGACGTACTTGACGAGGACGCCGTGCCCTTCACAGAAGTCCCAGAAGACATTACCGGTGAAGTTGGAGCCGAGGTCGGTGATGATGGAATTCGGTAGACCGAAGTGGTGGATGATCTCGTCGATGAAGGAGACGGCGTTTCCGGCGGTCGCCTTAGTGATTGGCTTCGCCTCAATCCATTTGGAGAACTTGTCGATGACGACGTAAATCCACTTGAAGCTGCCCGGAGCAGGTCAGAATGGACCAATCATGTCGAGTCCCCAGCAGGCAAATGGCCACGAGGTGGGTATGGCTTGGAGCTCTTGCGCAGGAACGTGGGTCTGCTTGGCGAAGAATTGGCACCCCTCGCAGGTGCATACGAGCTGCTCGGCGTCAGCGACTGCTGATGGCTAGTAGAATCCCACGCGGAAGGCCTTGCGTACCAACGTCTTTGCAACAACGTGATTCCCGCATTCGCCAGCGTGGATGTCGAAGAGGATCTTGAGGCAGTCTGCCCTGGAGACGCATTTTTGGAGCACTTCGTCCCTGGAGTTTTTGCACATGAGCGCACCATTGACCAAGACGTAGTTGTTGACGCGACGAACGAGGCGCTCGGCTTCCGCCTTGTCGGCGGGGACAAGGTTCTCGGAGAGATACTTGATGAAGTCTTCCCGCCAATCGGATGGTGTTGTAGGGATGGCGTTAACCAGCTGTCCTACCGGCGGGGGTGGAGGCATGGCGTCTGTCGACAAAGCGGAGCTTGCGAGGTCAGCGATGGAGGGTTCGAGTAAGTCGTGGGTGAATACGCCGACGGGGGCCGGAGATCGTGACGACGCCAGCTTAGATAGCTCGTCAGCCGCCTGGTTCCGGTCGCGTGGGAGGTGATGATATTCGACGCTGAAGAACTTGTCTTCAAGCTTCCAGATGGCTGCGCAGTAGGCGTTCATCTTGTCGTTGGAGCAGTTCCAGTCCTTGTTGAGCTGGTTGATGACGAGGGCAGAGTCACCGTATACAATGAGGCACTTGACGCCTAGCTCGCTGGCGATGCGAAGACCGTGGAAAGTGGCTTCGTATTCAGCAGCGTTGTTGGAGGCTGGGAACAGCAACCGTAGAGCATAGCGTAGCTTCTCGCCAGAGGGAGACGTGAAGAGGAGACCAGCGTCGGCGCCGTGCAAAGTGAGGGAGCCGTCGAAGAAGAGGACCCAATGCTCTGGCGCCTCTACTGGTACTGGTGTCTGGATGTTTGTCCATTCCGCAACGAAGTCGGCAAGCGCTTGAGACTTGATGGTTTGGCGTCCCTAGAAGGCGATGTCGTAGAAGCCGAGCTCGATGGCCCACTTGATGATGCGCCCCGTAGCGTCCTTGTTGCGGAGTATGTCCCCGAGGGGGAATTCGGTGACGACAGTAACCCGTTCGGAGCTTTGGAAGTAGTGGCGCAGCTTGCGAGCGGTAATGAGGACCGTGTAGAGGAGATTCTGTACTTGGGGGTACCGGGTCTTGGAGTCATTCAGGACTTCACTGACGAAGTAGCATGGTTGCTGGACGGGGTAGGGGTGGCCGACTTCCTTGCGTTCGACGACGATGACGCAGCTGACAACCCGATTTGTGGCGGCGATGTAGAGCAGTAAAGGCTCCTTCTCCTTGGGTGCGGCGAGCACAGGCAGTTGGGTGAGGTATTTCTTCAGGTCGGAGAATGCGTGATCAACTTCGACGTCCCAGACGAACTTTTCTCCAGCCTTGAGGAGCTTGAAGAAGGGTAGCCCCTTTTCGCTGAGTTTGGAGATGAAGCGGCTAAGGGACGCCATGCACCCAGTGAGCTTCTGGATGTCCTTCACGTTGGAGGGAGCTCGCATGCGGAGGACGACCGAAGTCTTGTCGGGGTTTGGGCGAATGTCGTCGTTGCTGACGATGTTGCCGAGGAGGTTTCTAGATGATACGCCGAAGATGCACTTGTTGGGGTTGAGCTTCCACTTGAACCTATTGAGGGCCTTAAAGGTTGCCTCGAGGTCGGCGACGAGTGTATCGGCAGTGCGAGTTTTGACGATGACGTCGTCCATGTAGGCTTCAACCTTTTTGGGGATGAGGTCCTTCAAGCAATCCTGGATTGTGCGCTGGTACATGGCTTCGGCATTCTTCAGCCCGAACGACATGGTGGTGTAGCAGTAGGCGCCGAAGGGTGTAATGAATGTCGTTTTTATCTGGTCCTCCACCTTCAGGGTGATTTGATGGTAGCCGGAGTAGCAGTCGAGGAAGGAGAGGAGTTCACACCCGGCGGTGAAGTCGACGACCTCGTCGATGCGAGGGAGGAGGAAGGCGTCTTTAGGGCAATGCTTATTGAGGTCGGTGTAGTCAACGGCCATACGCCATTCTTTATTTTTTTTAAGTATAAGGACCGGGTTGGCCAACCAATCCGGATGATACACCTCTTTGATGAAACCGACAGCTAGGAGCCGGGTGAGTTCTACCCTAATTGCCTCCTTCCTGTCTGGCGCGAAGCGACGAAGCTTTTGGCGAACCAGCTTGGCAGTCACGAAGATGTTCAAGGAGTGCTCGACGAACTTCCGTGGAACTCTGGGCATGTCCGCAGGCTTCCAGGCGAACACGTCGACGTTGCTCCGATCCGTAGGAAGCTGACGAGCGCGTCTTCCTATTTGGGGTTGAGGTTGGTGCCGATGACAATAGTCTTCTCCGGAGCTCCGTCCACCAGGGCCACCTGCTTTGTGTCCTTCGACTTCTTGTTGGAGCGCTAGTCGGAGGTCTTCGGGATCTCTAGATCGTCGGGGCGGAGCTTGGCGGCGTTGGCGATGCAGTCCTGGACGCCTTCGATCTGTTGGCGTGTCTCCGCAGAGTTGATGGTCTCCTGCTCGCACTCGTACGCCACCTGGAGATTTGCTCGGAGGCTGAGGATCCCTTTCTTCATCGGAATCTTGAGCACGAGGTAGGCGTAATGTGGAACGACCATGAGCTTGGAGAGCGTCGGGCGACCGTGGATGGCGTGGTAGGTGTGGCGGAACCGTCTAAATTATAAGAGCTCAAGTACCGTCTTAGCCAAACTCAGCTGACCTCGACTCATACTTGAACCCATATAACTCCGGTAGTCCAGAAATCTCGAAGGATTTCAAACAACTTACAACATACAGGATCGCATCGTTCAAGTACATCATTCACGAGGATACAACAGTTGATAATTGAAATCAAAATTAACATCAGAGTGCGAAATCTTAAAAGTTATTACAACACTGAGTTTGAAGTGTGGAAGCTTAAATAAGTCTGACATGCGATCACCACACACGTGGTCCAGATAAAACATTGTTTTGATAACTCACTCCTCCTTTTTCAAATAATGTGCCACCAATAGTCTCAGTCCAGCAAAAGCAAAAGAGAAGCTTCTAGATGACCCTGCCCTGGTCCTACTCCTCATCACCCTCCACGGGGTAGAGATAGTGCTTACAATAGCCGAAGTAGACCTGGCCATCTGCAACAACGGGATAAACCCTGAGTATGGGAATGTACTCAGCTAGACTTACCCGTCCAACTAAAAATAAAAGACACCAAGGGTATGCAAGGTCTTTTTGATGGGGCTGGAAATTTAGTTGCGAAAAGCTCAATTTAAGGGAAGTAATATTTATTCGTATAGATGAGCGGTCAAATTTTAAGCCTATCTCTTAGTCTAAGTTTGCACCTGATCTACTACATCCACTTGAGTCTAACAATCAATAATATAAACCATATAAGGTTGACTTATCCATATTTTAGTTGAACCTTAAACATCACATGAAGTTGTATCGTGGTGAAGCTCGACATAGTTTCCCACTAACCGGGGGAGACGACGACTCGAATCGAATTACAAACCAGCTAGCGAGAAACCTTTAATACAAATCCACACTTTCCCCGTCGGGTCCATGCATTGGGTAACCGCTCGATACTGTTCGTGGTGGTAATCGTCGCGGCTCACAACATGGACCACCCAATTGGAACTAAACGATGGCCATTCCGAGGCAGATCGTGTTTCCATACTAGAGGGTGCGACACGGGTTGAGACCGGCCCGAATAGCGTCTAACCGGCTTCGGGGTCGACGATTACAGCACCGACAACCCTAAGTAAAAGGGCGCTTTCAAAAATGAACGAGGGCCAACATCGATACAAACCTACACGATCCAACGGACGAGCTGCCCCCAAGTTCTAACTTGGTGCCTTGCCTTCCAGTTGACCGTATTTTATTACTACTCAGGTTCTTTTCCATGATAGCAAATATAGCCAACCGTGATCCGGTAAATACTCACCAGGGGTATTACGGGAACATCCTTAACTACTACTTTTATTAAGCAGACTAAGCAATTCTATATTATAATAACTAACAGGATAACAAGGCATGTATAATCAATAATCAAGGAAGGGTAATACAACAATTAGGATAAACCAACTCCTACACCTAATGCATCACAATATGAAATACTCAATCAAATTAATTATAAAAGATGGGAGGCTTAGAATGCTCCGGGGCTTGCCTCGAGAGAAGACCGATGCCTCATGGGAGGGGCACTCGAGCAGGTTAGTCTCGGCTACAGGTTCAGCTTCTTCGTTCCTGGACACCTCCTGGATCTCCTGCTCGACGTTTGCCTCCTGCTCCTGCTCGGTCTCCGGGACTATCGATCCTATTGCAATGCGGTATAATTAAATAATACATAATATACTTATGATGTATGCCAAGTAAACATTTCTTGCAAACCAACAAAACCAACTTGTTGAACCACTTTTAACATTGAGGAAAAACATTATTTACTGTATTAAACAAAACCATTAATTCAACTATTTTCTATTTATTAATTCAAAGAGAACCCTAGGTTTAAAAAGCAAGTACTGTTTCCTATTTCTAGAAAAAATCCACAAAAATTACAGTAGGTAATCTGTACCCACTGGACTCTACTGTAAAAATTTCAATAAGAAATAAATTACTGGACAGCAGATACAAAAAGATGAAATTAACTACCAAAAAGGTGCTTTGAACTAACTTCACTTTTGAAAAGGGTCAAACAGCAGACATCATATTTTTCTTAGCTTTATCTGCATATAACCACCTTACTGCAGGAAAATTACTACTAAAGCATGAACACATAGCTCTACACAAAATAAACAAGTTTACTCCAAAATAAACCCTTTGAATTGCAACCCTACTGGAAAAGGGAGCAATCCTCACTTTTATATTTTTGCCAGATTCTACTCCATATTTCATATTTATCAAGAAAGTTCCATGAACAGCAACCTTATATTAATTTCTGCATGAATTTTCTAAGAAAAGCTCAGAAAAGAATACTTGTACTACAACTTCTTATTTTCCCATACAACAACCCATTCCTAGCATTTTTCCTAGCTTTCACAAAGCACACAGAAACTCCACAAATTTTTTCATATTTTATTTTCATATATATTTCTCTTCAACATTTAATTTAAGAAAACAGCTAAAAAAGCATTTAAATCTAAACAGACACTTTTTACACAAGAATAGGTCCTCATATATTTTTCGCAGACACTTTACATGATGAGAAACATGTACAAATTTTTCCATGAATTAATTCAACCAGAAAGCATATAAACACATTTATTCAACAACATGCACATAAACTGAATTAAATAAAAACAGCACCATAAACTGCTACCAAAAATACTTTCACATTTTTTCCTGATAGATCTACTCATAAACAAACTAACAAAGCTGGAAGCACTCTATTTGGATCATTGAAACGTGCTACACCAATTAAACAAGATTTTCTGGAAATAAAAAGGAAAAGAAAAAACGTTTGAAATTTCCCGACCAGACTTCCGTGGACTCGGCCCTTGGGCCAAGTGTGGCTGACACGTGGGGCTAGCTGGGTCAACGGGCCCACCTGTCGGTGTGAGCCGAGCAGGGGAGAAGAGTTGACCGGCGATTACTCGCCGACGGCGAGGTCGCCGGCGGTGGGGTTGGGCTCAGTGAGTTCGTCTCGATGGGGCGAGTCCAACGGTGGCGTTGGTTTGGCTAGCGCACGATCATAACTCGCCGGCGACGAGCAATGGCGGGCGGTGCGGGTGGTGAGGCTCGGCTACGCCATCTCCGGCGGTCGCCGGTGGAATTGAAGGAAGGGGGAGGACTAGTGAACCCTAGGATGGCTACTAGAAGGGTCGGATTGGTCGGCGAAACCTCAGAGCGACTCGGACATGTGCGGGGGTCACGGCAGCGCTAATGGCGCTCGACCGTGCCGGTGAAGAGACTACGGGATGGTAGCGTTAAGGCGGGAATGTGTTCTCACCGTGCCTTGGTGTGAGGGAACTTGTCGGTGAAAGGAGAAAGCGGAGAAGCTTCGGTTGCCACGGAACGAACTTGAGTTCTCCTCGGCGGCGAACGGCGGCCGAAGAGGGCACTCCGTGTTCTGGCGTCTGTGGGGCTCCAACGGTAGTGCAAGCGTGCGCACCGTGTGTGCGGGAAGAAGGCAAGTGAAAGCCCTAGTTTGGTTTTGGTTAATTGACGAAACCTATTTTGGTCTAATCCTTTTGTGAAGCATGTGTGTAGCTAATGGAAAAGGATTATGACCAAGCCATTGGTGGAGCTAGCAAGGTGGCGACCATGTTGGATGGTGACGGCCACAGGTTCTCAAGTGATCATATGCTCTATCTTTGGTGAAATAGAGAAGGGAAAAGATGCCATTGCTCAAGTTGACTCTAGTTTTATCTTTGATCTTGAGTGATAGGCAAGCCAGACTATCAAGAGGGACACATTTGAGGCTAGCTAAGATGTGGAGAAAAGTGCTCATGACGACTAACTTCTAGCGCTTGAGAGACACCACGCACTCACGAACACATAGAGGTTTTCTGGGTGTGGTCGGTAGTACCGACCAAGGGGGTCGGTAGTACCGCCCAAGGGTGCTGTGTGCAATGCTCTCTGGATTGGGTCTCAGTTGACCTAGCGGTAGTACCGCTATAGAGCTGGTACTACCGGGCCCGGTAGTACCGACCCTCCGGTCGGTAGTACCGAGGATCCAGGTCGTTTTACACCCTCTCTGTATTGGGACTGAGTTGGCCTGGCGGTTGTACCGCTATAGGGTCGGTTGTACCGACCCTCGGTAGTACCGACATCCTGGTCGGTGGTACCGTGGTCAGAAGGTGTTTCGTGATGCTCTCTGTGTAGATACAAGGTTGGCCTGTTGGTAGTACCGCCATAGGGCCGGTACTACCGACCGTTGGTGGCACCAAGGTTTGAGGCAGTCTGGTGCTATCTGTGTGGATCGAGTTTGGCCTGTCGGTAGTACCACCATAGGGCCGGTACTACCGACCCCCGGTGGTACCGACCAGAGGGTCGGTGGTTCCATCAGGTCAACTCTTCTGGTAACGGCTATAAGTAAGGTAGTCGGTACTACCGGCCCAGGGGGTCGGTACTACCGACCGTGGCGCAGCGTGACATGTATAAATAGCCGCTCGGTCGGCTTCTAACCGTGACCTCTCCCATTCATTGCGGCCAAACACAAGAAAGAGAGCTCCCAAGTGTTGACTAACCTCCTCTCTCTCCCCCTTTGATTCTAGATTGAATCTCTTGCAAGCTTCGAGCTAGGGAAGTGAGATTAGAGAGTGAGACACATCGATCTACGTCAAGAGCACTTGGATCCGACATCTCTCCGGCTTGATTTGTGTTCTTTACTCTTGGGTTCTTGGAACCCTAGCCGGTTAGGTGTTCTTCGGTTGTTGCCCGTGATTGACTCATTTGTGAGGGCACTCCGAAGTGTTTGTATTACCCTCGTGATTCTTAGTGAAGAAACTTGAGTAGCCTTTGTGGTTGCTTGAGTGAGGCAAGGAGGTGAAAGAGACTCCGACCTTAGTGGTCACCTCAACAACGAGGACGTAGGCACTTCTTAGTGAAGTGGCCGAACCTCGGGATAAATCTTGTGTCCCGTGTGCTTATTGAATTTGCTTCTTCGGTTATTTCGTTTGCATTCGTGTTCTTCGTGTTCTTCCTCCCTCCTCTCTCATTCTTAGGTGCGGAAAGGCTCGATCTACTCTTTGGGGAGGAGCCACTACTTGGACAAGGTATAAACTTCATCTACATCTCTTAGGAAAACCTTGGTATAAGCTAAATTCAATTTTGCATCTCGTTCATCTCGATTTCGTAGCTGTTCCTAGGTTGTCGGTAGTACCGACCCCTGGAGCCGGTAGTACCGACCCCGGTAGTACCGGCCCCTATAGTCGGTAGTACCGACTGTGTGATCTGATATCTGTTTTGAGCTTTGAGTTTCAGGATTCTAGATTTTTAAATAGGCTATTCACCCCCCTCTAGCCATTCGAACCTTTCAGTGAGGCTCGGCGGAAGAGGAATCGGCTGGCGGTGGCTCGGTTGAGGCGGGGACGCCGGCGACGTTTGTGCGGTGGTGGCGAAGGCGAGCAGAGAGCTCGGCTCGCATTCGCGGGGAGGAGAGGAGAGGGAGTGCGGGAGCGAGCGGCTTGCAAAATGGTGAGTGAGGGAGAGGGGAGAGCGAACGCTCGGTTTTGCTCGCCGGTCGGGTGGACGGCCGGTCGTGGCGGGTCCCGCGGCGGCAAGCAGTGCGAGGCGGCGGCAGGCGATGGCATGGGCACGGCAGCCCAGGCGAGCGAGGGAGTGGCCGCGGCGGATTGCTTGCGTGATCGAGCGGAGAAGGATCGGACAGGGAGTGGCCGAGCGGGATTTGCAGCAGAGGGTGGCGGCCATGCGGCGGTTTTGGCCGGCGTACGGCGCGGCCGTGTCGGGCGGCCGGCGCGGCGGACGCATGACGCGGGCGAGCGCGCGGGCGCGGGCAGGGCCAAAAGGCCGACTGGGCCGGAAGTGGAGCGCGGGAGAAAACGAAATTCCTTTTTCTTTTTCCCAAAATTTTTCCAAATTTGACCATTTCAAAATAGCTTCAAAAACTCAAAACTAGACTTTGACCCAAAAATAAAAGTTGCTCAAAATAATTTTTTCTACAACTTTTATATAGAACACATTTTCTGGAAATCATTTCTTTAGTCTGCCCAGAATTAAAGCTGATTTTTAGCCATAAATCAATTTTGTTCCTACATTTTTAATTAGTCAACCATAAAGATTTAGGTCAAGGTGTCTACATGAAAAGTGTTGTACTCAATATTATCTATTTTATAAAATTATTTGCCAAGACAGAAATCCATTTAAATAACCAAGTCCTATTAAAACCAAATTTCAAATAAGCAAACAAAAAGGCGAAAAGCATTTCTATGCACATGAGATGATGCAATGCAATGCACACGATGATTTAGTAGCTAATGTGATTCCTAATGCAGTGCTTGACACTAGGGTGTCACAGTAGGCGGTGTCAAAGTCAGCGACGATGAAGGAGATGTACTCCTCACGGAAGTGGTCAGGCGTGCCGAACTGCACCGGGAGGGTGATCTACCCGACGGGCATGGAAGGCTTCCCTGGTATGATGCCCCAGAACGGGAAGTTCGCCGGGAATAGGTCCCGCCTAGAGTAGTCGAGCTCGTGGAAGGCCGATGCGAAGATGATGTTGAGGGCACTCCCACCATCGACGAGGACCTTCCGGTAGCGGCAGTTGGAGATCACCGGGTCGATGACGAGGGGAAAATGCCCTAGGTACTTGTCGTCCGACCACTGGTCGTCCCTGGAGAAGGTGATGGGGCGCTCCGACCAGTCGAGGTAGCGGACATTAGCGGGGTCGTCGGTGATGGCCGCCACGGAGGCGATGTCGCGTCGTACTTGGCGTCGCTTCTGCTCGGTCTCGATGACGACGTTGCCGCCGAAGATGGAAAGTGTCCTTGCAGGTGCTCGAAAGGCAGGCTCCTGAGGGTCGGTGTCCTTGTCCTTGTCGTTGTCGTTCCGCGGCCGCTTCTCGTCGTTTCCGCGTATGTTGCGGGCGATGATGTCGCACTCGCGCATGGAGTGCTTGGAGTTCTTGTGGAGAAGACAAGGGTCGTTGAGGAGCTTCTCGTACTCGTTGTTGTAGGTGCGCTTTGGACGAGCGTTGGTGTTGGCGATGTAGCGGTTGTCATGCCGATGGTGATCCAACCTTTGGCGAGAAGACTCCGGGCGATCATGGCGGTGGTCCTGATGAAGGACCGAGAATGCAAAAGCAAGGCGACCAGAGGGGGGGGGGTGAATGGGAGCCTATAAAATTTCTCACGAAACTTTGTTCAAGTGTCCCAAAATCAATCCCCAAGAGCTACTACCAAAAACGTGATGCCCACGACCCTTGGAAGAGGGTGGATGATCCCTGGGATCACAGCGGGGCACCACAAAAACTTCCTCACCCAAGTTCACGCAAGTCAACTAGTGACGGGATGGGTTTTGGGTAACCTAAACCTCCCCTGAGCAATGCGAGGGGGATTCAGGCTATTTTGTAAAGCGGGAAGCCCAAATTCTGTAGAGCACGAAGTTAGGAATCCAACGCAACAAACGAATCTCGAATCGGATCAAGAACGAACGAACCGCGAACGAAAACGCGCGAAACTGGATCGATCGGACTCTGGCCAGCGTCCGGTCAGCAGGGACCGGACGCGTCCGGTCAGCAAAAATCGGCTCTGGAACCTTACTGTTCGCGACCGGACTCACGAGTACGGAGCGTCCGGTCGAGACCAGTGCGTCCGGTCAGAAGCGAACAAGTACGATGAACAGTGGAAGCGGTGCGTCCGGTCAAAACGTGAACAGAGCGTCCGGTCAAGTCACGAACCGAACACAGCGAAGGTGTTCATCGATCGGACTCACTGACAGCGTCCGGTCGTTGAACGGGCAGCGTCCGGTCACCCCGATTTTGGCTGTTCGTTCACCGATTCGACTCGATCTCACCCAAAACAAATCCTCTAGGGATCAAACTTGGTGAGAAGAGTCACAAAGAGTATAGTGAGCTACCTCTAAGAGATCATGGCTCGAACCTATCTCCAAATCGATGAATCGAAGAATTTCGGGGGAAGGGAGAAAACTTGACCCGAAACGAAAAATCGATCGATCTCCTAGACCGTGAGGTTAGAGGATGATTCCTTCGGTGGAAAGAAGTGCCTCACGATCTAGAACAAACCAGTTTAAACGGAATTGCAAAAGATGAACCGAGCAAAGAGATCAAGCGACGGGAAAATCGTGGGGAAAAAGGATTCCGCGAAGAACACGAACAAAACACGAATCACACCCACGAATTGCAAGCCGAAGCGCAAACACCCGCTACGACAAGGAGGTTACGGCCTCCTTTCCTCAAAATCAACAGTACACAGAGTTGCAAGTCTCTCTGCGGATCTCAGCTACAGCAAGGGATGGGAGAGCAGGAAACCCTAAGTGCAGGAAGCAAAATCAGATGGCTAAAACTGAGATAACTGAGATAGGGGAGGAGGGTGTCTCCCCTGACTACTTATCCTATTCTAGTCTAAGTCTATTTCCTACTCTACCCCTCTCTATTCTAATTACAGAGCGAACCAGCTAAACCCTAGGGTTATTCTGGACCAACTCGGTGGTAGGTAGATCCAACGGCCACGCCCGCACAACTCGTCCGCGTTGCCTCCACGCAACCTTCCGATTGCCGCCACGTGCCGTCCTCGCTCTGCACCCCCGGTTTTGTGGCCCAAACCGGGAAACCAGCCTTTTCCAGCAACCCCCGGTTTTGAGGCCCAAACCGGGAAACCAGCCTCCAGCCTGAGTTTTGTGGCCCAAACTCAGAAACCCGCAACGCCCGAGTTTTGAGGCCCAAACTCGGAAACCGGCCCATCACCCGAGTTTTGTGGCCAAACTCGGAAACCATCCGCGCCCAGGTTTTGTGGCTCAACCTGGAAACCGAGCACCCGAGTTTTGAGGCCCAAACTCGGAAACCGTCCACCCGGTGGTTTTTTCCTGGCTCAACCACCAAACCGGAGCTGTAGAGGGGATGCACCGCCCGTGCACCCCGTCCACCGACACGTGTCCCCAGGTCCTCGACCCGAGCAACATCATGCCCCGCAAGTCTCCGCTCGTCGCTGTCCCAGGCTGCCAGCCACCACAGCTGATCCTCAGGCACTCCGGTCCCTCAGTCCAAGCCTCACGTCCGCCCTTCACTGCTCGATACATCGGCATGGCACGTCCGCCGCACGGCACGCCCATCCTTCATCGCACCCAGTCCGTCGGCACGGCACGTCTCAACTTGACCTTCACCTTGCCCTCGATCACTGTCTCCGAGCTCGACACCTGCACAACACAAGCCAAAGAACATGCGCATCAAACCCGTTGACAATCACTCATCACTCAGAGACTCGGCATACACCCATGTATCCGCACCTGATCGTCGCGACGATCACGTTGTTCGGAGCAGTGGTCGCGTCCTCCATTGCGCCGTTCATCGTGGCGTTCATCATCGCGACGGCGTTCCTAGGATCGTGATCGGCGACGTGGGCGCTCATGATGGCGATGGGCATCGTCGGCGTCGGCGTAGGAGTTGGCAATCGTCATCAGTTCGGTGACCGTAGCCACCTTCTTGCGGATGATCTTGTCGCGGAGCTCCTTGTGGAGCAGGTCGTTGGAGAAGGTGGAGATAGCTTCCGCATCAGTGATTTCTGGAATCGTCAAGCGCATGTTGGAGAATCGACGAATGTAGCTCCGGAGGCTTTCGTCGCACTCTTGGTGGACGTTTGGGAGGTCATAGCGCGTTCCCGGCTGTACGCAGGTGGCGCTGTACGCCTTGATGAAGACTTCCTTCAGCTGCTCCCAGGTGTTGATGGAGTTCTCAGCGAGCTTGTGGAGCCAACTGTTGGTTGAAGAAGACAACATGACGGGGAGGTACTTGGCCATCACATCAGATCCTCCTCCGGCTGCTTGAATGGTGATTTCATACGTGGTTAGCCACTGTTCCGGGTTGGCCTTCCCATCGTACTTGTCCACCATGTTGACCTTGAAGCCTTGAGGCCACTGAACAGCTCAGAGCCGAGAGGTGAAGGGACGAGGCCCTGTCGAAGCGTCATGAGCCGGAGCTCGATTGTGGGCGCGGTTGCCTTGGGAGACTTCCTGGTCGCGACGTGGTGGTGACTGCCTCCTGCGGGAGGGATGCGGACTCGGTGGTGTCCTGCTGTATGACGAACCGGATGGAGAAGGATGGCGCCCTTTCTCGTTGCACTATACCGCGGCAGCCTTGACGTGGGCGACGACCTTCCATAGTTCTGGGGTGATAGGAAACTTGGAGAGCTCGTTGACGACGACAGCGAGGTTGGCGCTTGGAGTCGGGTAGACAGGCTGATCGTCGACCCTGTCAAACTCGTAGATGAGGCCGCGACCTCCGACGTTGTCTCGATCTCGACATTCTTGGTCACGTCGTTCGTCATCACGGCGCTCCTGGTCGTGTCGTTCGTTGTCGCGTCGGCGCTGTCGATCGATGTTGCGCTGCTCCCGGTTGGCGCGTTCGGCATCGGTCTCGTTTGGTGGTGGAGGACTGTCGGCGGAGACATTGAAGATGACACCTCCACGATATGGCGGGAAGTCAATGTCAGAGTTGGTGGAGACGACGGTAGTAGTCTGCGTGGAGATGGAGTCGTTCGTCCTAGTAGACCCAGACGCCGAAGTCGCCGAGACGGTGTTACCGGAGATCTCGTGGAGAACCACCATGCCGATGAGTGGAGCTAGAGTCGCCTGGTCGCACGCGCTGGTCGGAGCCAAAAGACTGGAGCTGGTCGGAGAGTTGCCGCAACGCCTGATACTGGAACGTAGAAGTCGCGCCGCGTAGCCCGAAGGGCATGGAGGTTGCGGACAAAGTGTGGTGACGAGCCGGATGCAGATCCGATCTGGGGCGGCGGGCGGGTTGAGCGCTGGAGACTCCCGATGGTGTACCTGAAAATTGTTGGAGACGAGGGCGGCCGGAGAGCTGCATGCGAGCTACCTCGATGGCATCGATGCATTCCGCGATCCCTTGGTTGGCCCGGTCGATGGCTTCGATAAAATCATCGCAGGGGACGATCCTTGGCGGGCGACGTGCCGGCGTGGTAATGCGATGGGTGGACGGTGCGGCGTCCGATGCAGGAAGCTGCATAGATTCCATAATTTCCGGAGCAGGGACGTGGTCGCCGATGGTCCAGATCATAGATCCGATCTGGAAAGTGGTGCCGGCCTCCGGAAGAACCATGGAGTGAGGGAAAGTGACCGCTTGGCAGATCCTGGTGTCATAGCACACACCCCCTACCTGGCGCGCTGTCGACGAAATATGGTCGGTAGTCTACCGAGGGGTATGCCCAAGGTAGTAGATTAGACGGTGGAGGCGTGCGAGACGTCTGCAAAGCGTAAACACAGGGACGAGAGACGGCGATTTAGACAGGTTCGGGCCGGCAAGTCACCGTAATACTACGTCCTGTGTTCTGGTGGCTGGTTTGTATTGCTGGATTGGAATATGACGTGTTTGGAGGGATCCCTGCTCGCCTTATATAGCTAGGGAGCAGGGTTACAACTTGCCGAATCCTAACAGATTACAATCGGTTCCTCTTGGGAAGGAATCGGGGTCTATCTATCTGGATCTTCCTTGTCAAGCAAGTCATCAGGAGAGTCCTTGACGGCTGCGACAGCCTGGTTGCGGACCGCAAGGCCTCCCGGTGAAAGCCCTAGTTTGGTTTTGGCTAATTGATGAAACCTATTTGGTCTAATTCTATTGCTAAGCATGCGTGTAGCTTATAAGAAAGGATTGAGACCAAGCCAAGTGGTGGAGCTAGCAAGGTGGCAACCATGAAGGATGGTGATGGCCATACACAACTCAAGTAATCAAGTACTCTACCATTGGTGAAATGAAGAAGAAAAGAGATGGAGCAAAGAGGCCAGAAGGCAAAGGTATAACCTATAGGGCTCTTTGTTTTGGTGATCAAGACACTTAGCGAGTGTGATCACATTTAGGATAGATAGTCGTACTATTAAGAGGAGATAATTCACGGCTTATGCGGTGTTCAAGTGCCACTAGGTGTTCTCTAACATATCGATGCTATAGACATAGTGAGTGGCTAACAAAACCCTTTGGAAAATGCTTTGCAAAAATGCTAACACACTTGCAAATAATGATGTACACTTTGTGGTGTTGGCACTTTTGGGATAAGGGGGTGTTAAGGAGCTATGGAGAAGTGGGAGAAACTAGTGTATAGTCCTTCTCCCTCCTGCCGAGCTTGCGAGGCAGGATTCAGCGTTTTTTGGAAGAGAAGTAGTGCGTTCAGAAGCATCGGACGCTGGTCCAAGGAGCATCGGACGCTGGGCTGAGCGTCCGATGGTTAACCCTAGTTTCTGATAGAAGTTGAAGGAGCATCAGACGCTGGCAACGGACGCTGAAGAAACACTATTGCAGAGTCCGATGCAGGTGACGTGGCGTGAGCTAGCTTTCCAGGGAGCATCGGACGCTGGCCTGTGTCCGATGCGGATCCATCGGACGCGTCCGATGTGATTTAGCCCTCTCTGGAACCTCTCTGCATGATCATCGGACGCAAGGGTTGAGCGTCCGATGTAAGGGTGCCGGTGCATCCGATGTGGCGCAGAAAAGAGCTAAAACGAGCAGTGGCATCGGAGCGTCCGATGCCTGGCATCGGCATGTCCAATGTCACATTAACCGTGGCGCGAAGGAATATAACCGTTGGGATCTAACGGGCTGAATTCATATCGGGGGAACACATGGCTCCATCTGGAGCATCGGACGCTGGGGCAGCGTCCGATGGTTGAGCATCGGCGCGTCTGATGTCCCCGATTCTGACCCAACGGCTAGGCCGACTTGTGTGGCCTATTTAAGGGGCTTGGCTGGCTCACTTGGATTGACCTTTGCACATTTTGATCCCTAAGCATTCTTGTGAGCATAGGCAAGCCTCCCAACTCATCTCCCAAGTTGATTTGATCAAACCAAGTGAGATTGAGTGATCTAGTGCGTGATTTGAAAAGAGTTCAATCTAGTGGCACTAGTTCTTCACATCGACATTGAGTTCTCTTGTTACTCTTGACATTTTTCGGTGCCTAGACGGCTTGGAGGTGTTGTGGTGTTGTTGGCAAGAAAAGGAGATTGTTCTTGGCCACCACTGATCATGATTGTGAGAGGTTTTGGAGCCTCACCTCGCCGGAGCGGCAAGAGGCATCCTTAGTGGATTGCTCGTGTCATTGAGCTACCTCACTAGCGGTAGATTCTTGTGGCGCTCTTTGTGAGCTTGGCTTAGTGCCAATTAGCCACCGGGTCACCTAGTGTTGGTCGACACAACGGGGAGTAGCGTGTCGGCAAGCACGTGAACCTCGAGATAAATTTTGGTGTCCCGTGTGCTTATTGTGATTGCTTCCATATCTTGGTGATTGGTCTTCATATTCACATTCTTGATGATTGGCATCACAAGTGGATTTCACCGGTGATTGGCTTTGTACTAGACGATCCCGAAGGCTCGGTGAAATCACTTCTATCTAGCTTGTTTACTTTGTGTATTTACTTTGAGCTATTCCTTTTGCGTAGATACTATCACTTGTTGTATATCTTCTGTTATATACCTTGTGTAGCTAGCTGTGATTAGCTTACTTAGTCTATCTATTGCACATACTTGTCTCATATACTTCTGTATATCATACTTGTACTAGAGCTAGATAGCTTTATTCCGCATTAGATATTAGCTCTAGTTGATTGTGTGACATAGAAATATTAGGTAGAATTGTTGGATAGGTGGCTTGCAACACATTATTAGGCTAGCGCAAAAAGCTTCGCCATTTGATGTACTAATAGTATTTGCCTAAGTGTTTTTGTAGATTTTTAATTAGGTTATTCACCCATCCTCTAGTCAATTTGGACCTTTCATCCGGTTGGGCCGTATTTACAGAGCAGCCCAAGTAGTGCCATGGGGGTATATGAGTGTAATATCCCCACAGAGAGTCACTCGCATGAGATGAAACCCCTATAGAATCCCGAAAAACAACCATGAGTTATGAAAAAGAAACCCATCTTGTACAAGAGCTAAAAACAACCATGAGTTATGAAAAAGAAACCCATCTTTTTCTAAATTGTTTGTACAAGAGCTACTGGTTATACTAGAGGAAAAAGTCTACTTAACCCCCTCACCTATTAAGGGTTATCTATTTAACCCTTCAATCTATGAAACCATCTGTTTTACCCCTGAACTTTATAAAACCGGTCAAATTACCCCTCAGACGGTTTTAGACGGTGGTTTTGCTACAGTAACCGCGGTTTTGGTTTTTTCTTTTTTATTTATTTTGGCTGAATCTTTAAAAAATCATAGTAAATCACAAAAAAATCATAAAATAGAAAATTCAACTTTGCTGGACTCCACATTAGTAGATCTACATAGTAAATATATAATATCATATGCTTTAGTATA
This sequence comes from Coix lacryma-jobi var. lacryma-jobi, assembly GCA_009763385.1. Classification (NCBI taxonomy): domain Eukaryota; kingdom Viridiplantae; phylum Streptophyta; class Magnoliopsida; order Poales; family Poaceae; genus Coix; species Coix lacryma-jobi. The sequence goes on from CM019824.1 coordinate 3,696,086, forward strand.
AAGTTTTTGCTGTAGATTTAAGTCTATTCTTTTTTATAATTAATTGAAATAATTCATAATTATAGTTTGTATGGTCTAATTGTAGTGAAATTTTTATGGTGGCCTAATTATTGTATGCTTGAACTATAGTAAAAATTGTATACTCATTGAATCAAGTATAACTTAGTTATAGATTTATTTAGGGTTTTTTAAAAATAATCTTTGCCGAGTGCCTTAAGCAAAAACACTCGGCAAAGTTTATTTTTTATTTTTAAGAAATAATCTTTGTCGAGTGCCTTATAAAAACACTCGGCAAAGTATATTTTTATTTTTTTAAATAATCTTTGTCGAGTGTCTTGATCAAAAACACTCGGCAAAGTATGGTTTTTTTAAAAAAAATAATCTTTGCCGAGTGCCTTGAGAAAAACACTCGGCAAAGTTTTTTTTGAGAAAACAACGAGAAAAAAATTGTCGAGTGTTTTACGACACTCGGCAAAATAAGCAAGCGGTGTAACGGTCGCAAAAATTTTGTCGAGTGCCTTACCCAACACTCGGCAAAATATATTTTTATTTTACCGAGCGCCCGAGAAAAAGCACTCGACAATGTCTCTTTGCCGTGAAATATGTTGCCGAGCAAACTTTGCCGAGTGCCTTGCTTAAAAACACTCAGCAAAGACTTTGCCGAGTGTTTTGTCTCTTTGCCGAGTGTAAAAACACTCGGTAAAGTGTCCATCTGCAGCAATGAGTGTGGTGGCATGGCAAGATCACCGAAGGTCATAGGCCATAGGCCACACCCAACGACATCTGACAGCTATGCTACCCTTATGCTTTTTTTTTGAGACGAAAGAAGAATTGTATTAAATTATAGCTGGGTACATCATCGTATTACAAGTACGACATCTGGCAGCTATGCCACCATTATGCTTTTTTTAGACGAAAGAAGAATTGTATTAAATTATAGCTGGGTACATCATCGTATTACAAGTACTCTGGAAAAAATATGTATTCAGAAACTGATTCTTATCTAAATTATACTCACACTGTGAAAGACTCAAACTCTCAAATTCAAACCTATTTGGCGCTTCGTATAGATGACCGCACAGCCAAATACTCGGCAACAATTGTTTTTGGCCTGAGAACAGATGCCCAACGGACGGCCAACATTTCTGCAGGCGGAGTTGAGAAACTTCTTCTTCTTCCTTGTGTCTTTCTTCTTCTTTCTGCCACCGAAGAATGAGGAAGACCGATCTGAAAATTATTCTCCCTGGTCCTTCATCGTGGCCAGATCTAACCACAACAAAACGAAGAAGGGACCGGAGAAAAATATTCCATTGCGGCGACATCATCTCCATCTTGATGCCGAAGCCCGGAAACAAAAGTCTTCATGTTGTCTTGTCGATATAGATGTTGACGTCGAAGTTGTCGCCCTCATCTTCAACAGAGCCACCATGGAGAGACCGAATCACCCTACCTTCTCGTCGTCGCCGGGAAGAATGAGGAAAAACACCCCCAATACCAAAGACCTTGGCATGGAGAAACCCTAACTCTAGATGACTCGATCTAATAGAAACTTATTAAAAATGATGGATCCCCACTCCCTCCAACCTCCGGCGAGATACCGGAGGAGGAGGGAGGGGGACCAACGGTGAAGAAGATGGAGACGGCGGCGGCGGCGGTGGCTCACACCCTAGGCCGTAGGGGCGGCGGCGTACGCATCTGTGTATCAGTGACTCATTACAGTACTTCCTCCTGCCACTCTTATGCTTTGTGATTGCTTCTTGCACTGCCTCGGAATAAGCCTTTTATTACTGTGTCTGTTTTCTTTATTATTACAGTTATGAGTTGTTTTCATTCATAAAAATGGTACATGGTAATATATGCAATCTGTATTTGTGCTTAAAGATTTAATGCTCACATGTAATTCCAATAAAATCATCTCAGTTCATGTTTGGTAATCTCTTCTTATATTGTGTATATTGAGTTCAGTCCTATTTTGTGTTGGATGATCCAACACAACTTGGATCTCTATAATACATACTTTTCTATATGTTTTGATGGATTAATCTGGTGTAAGGTTGATCTAAAGGCTTCTATTTATAGTTATATAGAGATATAACAATTACCTTTCCCTGTCTGTCACTAGTATAAAAATATTTTTTTTGAACGCCTCCCTTTTTTAACAGAGGCCGGTTTTCTAGGCATGCGTCTCTAACCTTCACGGAAAGCACTGTAGTTATATAATCGTTGTTGAAGATCTATTTCTAGGGGCGGTTCAATTAAGAAACTCGTCTTTAAAAATGTATTCATTTTTAGAGGCGGTTCTATTAAAGGCGTGTTCGTTTTTAGGCTAAAATTTTAGTCCCTTCGCATCGGATATTGCGGCCATAATTTAGTTTATTAAAAATAGACTAATCACAAAACTAATTTGTCAGCCGGAGGCTAATTCGCGAGACGAATCTATTAAGCTTAACTAGTCCATGATTTGACAATATGTTGCTACAGTAAATAGTTGGTAATGATAGATTAATTTGGCTTAATACATTTATCTTGTTAAGTATTGTATGACGGTGTAATGCAAGGTCTCTGGAAATTGATTTTTGGACCGTCTAAAGAGAGCCGTCCCTGAAAATCAATTTTTAGTGGCGGATTTAAAACCACCTCTAAAAATCAATTATTTTATAATTGATATCATTGTAGCGGTTTTTAAAACTCTCTGAAAACTAATTTTGACCACCTCTAAAAAGCTTTTCTGTATTAATGTGTCCTAGATTATTTAGTCGAATAACTTGTTTACTTTCCCTTCCAATTTTAGACTAGGCTTTTCAGTTCACAGGCTTGAAAAGGAGATCCAAACTGCTATTTTGGTTGACTTAATCACATTAGGAAAGAACATGGTGTTATGTACTTGGACCTAATCTTCTTTTGTTATGTCCAAATTTATTCTTAACTAATAACAAATCATTTTTTAAACCACATATATTTCTTGTTTTTGGTCCACAAATAGTTATTACCAAATTTATTCTTAACCATAAAAAATTATTTTCCAAACCACAAATATGATTTAATCTGAAAAGGCAGGTGACAGATGCCGTGACTGGTGTTTTGGCAGCAGCTCTTTTGAACTGATTAAATAAAATAAAACAGAAGCATCAGTGGTCCACTTACTGTATTAAAACATCTGGTGAAAGTTTCAGCAAATTTTGAGACGGAGAAAGAAGGACTAAAGTCGTTCCTACCTAAACTGCTGACGACGGCCTTAAATAAGCACGTCAAGTACAGTACCTCTCACGTCAAGTACGTCACAAAGGTTAGTACCTCTCACGTCAAATATGTGGGCACTAGTTTAGAGTATATTAAATATACACTATTTATAAAACTAATTGTACAAATAGATGAGACGAATTTATTAATCCCAATTAATCTATTTATTAGCACATGAAGACAAATCTATTAAATCTAATTAATTCATTATTAGCACATACAGTATATATTATAACACCATGTTATCAAATTATAGACTAATTAGATTTAATAGATCTACCTAGCAAATTAATATCCATCTATATAATAATTTTGTAATTAATTTATATTTAATACTTTAAATTAGTGTCTAAAAATTTATCCGATGTAACACAGAAATATTAAACACCCTCTTCAGCTCCAGCCCTGAATACGACCTCCGCGACGTGTTCTTTTCTTTATTCATCGACGGCTGTAACCCACGCAATGTTCACCCCAAGTCTGTCAGTCTGTGTCAGACAGCCAAAAACCATGGCCTTGTTGTCGAGTTGCCATCCTTGCCGTTGCCGAGTAAGATTTGATAACGTACCACTTTCGTTTGTATTAACAAATATTATTTAATTATATGCTAACTAGATTTAGAAGATTCGTCTCGTAATTTATAACTAATCTATATAATTAGTTATTTATTTTATTAATATTTAATGTTTTATATATGTATCTAAACATTGATGTAATAGTGATGTGATGGAGAGAGTAAAAAAATTGAAAGTTTGAAGAATCTAAACAAGGCCTCCTTGAGTCTGTGTCGACAAAGCGAGTTATTAGGGCAGTCCCAATGACGTATTTATGATGGTTTCTAAGTCTATTAATTATTTGGACAGCTCAGTTTTTTGCTGATGTAGCACTAGAATAAATAAAGAAAGAGAGTATATAAAACAAAGAGAAGAAACCGAGTCGACTCTGGCACCGAGACAACAAGAAACCACCAAAACTCCGTTGGGAAGACTCAGAGTAGTTTCGAGCGGCCTCCGTCCAGATCGAGTGCGCCATGTGCTCTTGAGTGGCCATACGTGCGACCGTGTGAGATCCGGAAGGCAGCTGCTTGCCGCGTACGAAGACGGAAAAATACTCGAGCACGAGCACGACGGATGTCCTTGGCGCTGTCGGTGGAGGAACCGGGGACGCATGCGCTGATGACGACGGAGAAGGCCGCCGCGACACACGCGTCTGCCGGCCGCAACGACGACACCCAAGCCACGCGCGCCTGCCGGCCGCCGCGACGGCTTTCCCCCACGACAGGCGCCCCGCCGGCCGCCGCGCTGGCTCCCCCGTGACTCGCGCCCATCGGCCGCCTCGCGGCTCCCCCGCGTCTGCTCCGCCGCGACTCACGCGTCTGCCGACCGCAGCGACGACGCCCGAGCCACGCGCGACCGCGGCCGCCGCGACGGCTTCCCCGGGACGCGCGTCCCGCCGGTCGTCGCGCTGGCTCCCTCGCGATTCGTGCCCATCGGCCGCCTCGCAGCTGCCCCGCATCTGCTCCGCGCGACTCACGCCCGTCAGTCGCCTCGCGGGCTCCCCCACAACACGCGTCGCCGCCCTCCTCGCGGGCTCGCTTGCAACGCGCGCTCGCCGGCCGCCGCTTGTGCTCTCCGATGCGCTCGCTCGCAGGCGCGGTGCGGGTGGAAGTGAGCACACCGGATGGTGGAAGAGACAAGAAAGAGAGAAAAATACTATAACATTTATTAGAGCATCTCCAAGGGTTTTGCATTTGAGGTTTGCATTTGAGTAATTTGCCAAAAAGCTTCAAAAGAGCTATCCAACGGTTTTGCATTTTTACTTTGCAATTTGGGCAACTTGGCAAATGAGGGAGCAAACTTGGCAAAAATACCAAGCCGTGGACGACTTTGCAAACCCCATCGCGCGAGCAAAGTCGCGCGCGAGGAAAGCGCGCGCACCTGGAGACCTTCTGTTTTTATCCTTTGCCAAGTCCAAATGTCAATTCCCTTGGAGATGATCTATTTTTATCCTTTGCATTTTGTTATGGGAGTTTGCAAATACCAACAAATGCCAAGTCAATTTGCCAAAGCCCTTGGAGATGCTCTTACTTAAAAAGAAACTAGTCATTGTATAAGGTGGTTTCTAAATTTTTGCTGACGTGTCATCATGGAAACCGTCTATGGTTTTAACCATTGGGACTGCACTTAGGACCTTGACGAGCGCGCGTTGTCAGAGTCGTCGCTGAATTTGTCGCCTTCGTGGAAGCCAGATCCATTTCTGTCGCCGACATATGTTTTATTATGACCTTGACGAGCCCGCGTTGTCCGAGTCTTCCGCTGACAAAAAAACAAAAAACCATGACGTGCGCGCGTTGTCAGTCTTCCGCTGACAAAAAAAAAACTAAAAACCATCACTACTCGTAGCAAAGCTCTAAATGCACTCGATAAAGACTTTGAGGATTGCCACACATGGCAAAAAAACAACTCGACAAAGAGTTCTGTCAGACGGTTTTACCGAGTGCCGAGGTGGCACTCGACAAAGAAAACACTCGGCAAATTAAAAATTGAAAAAATACGAAAAAATAGGGAATTTTTTATTCCATTGGGGAGGGCCTCACCGACAACTCGCTACATTTTTCGCGCAAAATTTGCCGCTAACGCGGTCGCGCAAAAAATAGGGAATTCTACCAAGTGTAATTTGCTTATTTGAGACCCTAAACAAATTCAAATTAAAAAGTTGTCCACTATAAAGTTTCATAATTTTTTGAGATCTACAACTTTTATTTTGGTAGTTTTTTATCCGAGGTAATTCATAAAAATTTAAATTTCAAATTTGAGAATTTGAAATGTAGTTTTCGTTGACAAGATGGTTTCAAATCAAAAGGTTGTCAACTACAAAGTTTCATAACTTTTTGAGATTTACAACTTTTATTTTGATCGTTTCTCCATCTGAGGTATTTTTAAAAATTCAAATTTTAAACTTTTTAAATTCAAATACAGTTTTGCTAGACAAGATTATTTCAAATCAAAAAGTTGTCAACTATAAAGTTTCATAACTTTTTGAGATCTATAACTTTTATTTTGGTCATTTCTCCATCCGAGGTCTTTTGAAAAATTTGTATTTTAAATTTTTCAAATTTGAACGCAGTTTTGCATATTGTGGTTCTAATATTATTCACAAATCTTATATATAACTCTTGTAGTTTTATAAACTACCGGAGAGATATGTAAGATTTATGAACAAATTTATTTTAAATTTATCAAATGAAGAAATTACCAAAACAAAAATTATTTATCTTGATAAATTAAACAACTCCGTAGTTGATTTTTTTGTTTGGATTAATTTATTGCTTCAAAATGTGAATTGAAAATTGATTTTGCCGAGTGTAAAAAAACACTCGGTAAAGAAATTCATTGCTGAGCGTAAAAAAACACTTGGCAAATGAGGTCTTTGCCGAGTGTCAAAGTGTCAAAAAAAACACTCGGCAAAGGGGCTCTTTGCCGAGTGTCAGTGTTTTTTTTACACTCGACAGAGAATTTCTTTGTCGAGTGTTTTTTTCTAGCCGAGTGTTTTTTATTTGGCACTCGACAAAGAAGCCCTTTGCCGAGTGTCGACTCTTTGCCGAGTGTTTTTTCGGACACTCGGCAAAGTTAGGTTTTCCGGTTCACTGATAAAACTCAATAAAGATAGGCTAATAATACAACTCATTGCAATTTAAACCTACAACTAATAATTGGCAAATAATACAACTCGTTGCTATCAGTCCACTTATGTTGGTTATCTCATCATGATCTACTTAAGAAATGACTCATGGTACTGTTGTGGTTAAAGCGAAACCTCTGGACAGCAGCGCGGCCTAAGAAAAATACACAAGGTAGAAATCCATTTAAGGTAGGGCTGACGTATGTTTTTAGGGCATGTTCGTTTCAGGGCAAAAAAATTTGTCATGTCACATCAAATATTGCAGTCCTAGTTTAGCCTATTAAACATATACTAATTAAAAAACTAATTTGTCAGCTAGAGACTAATTCACGAGACGAATCTATTAAACTTAATTAGTTCATGATTTGACAATGTGGTGCTACAGTAAACATTCGCTAATGATAGATTAATTTACCTTAATAAATTCGTCTTAGTAATTAGCATATGGCTCTGTAATTAGTTTTATAATTAATTAATTTTTAATAGACTAAACTAGTGCCGCAATGTCCGATGTGATAGGCAAAAAAATTTTGCCAGCGAAACGAACACCCCCTTAATTTGCTACATTCTATAAATGATGATATGAGATACGTGCACATGTCACTGTGGTTAATGTGAAAAGAACGACCCCAATTGGAAGTCTAGTATATTAGTCTCACATGGGCAGTCACAATGCAGACTCTATCATAGAATCTTGCTGATGTGGCAGCATATTTATTGAAGAGAGAGAAAAACCAAGACTCTAAGTCTTATTTAGACTCCAAGTCTATGATATCTTCGAGGTAATAAATACCTGCATTGTGAGTGCCCTGCTAAGAGCAATTATAACAATTGATTTATAGTCAAGTTAATTAATATTCTTACTAATGTGGAAGATAAAGATGGAGAGAGAAGAGAGCTTGACTTTTAGGTCAATCTCAATAAAAGTTTCATACAGTTTCATGGGCATTGAATACGCTGATGTGGCGGTGTATTGATGATGAGAGAGATGATTAGAGTTTCATAGGAGTAGAGATAGTTTCATGGGGAAGAAACTCTTCTATACTGTTTCTAAAATATGAAGGTGTTGAAAACTGTGACATGAAACTAGCACTGAGGATGACTTTATGGAAATACCCCGTAACAAATTAGACACGGAAGCATAGACAATAGTGGATCCTAATAAAGATGTACGCGAGGAGGAATAGGAAAGAGTTATAATAAAAAAATTGTAGACAAGTAGAAGACTAACTATTATCTCTTATAACTTGACTTATAGCTAAATATTTAACTTTATTATTGACCTTGCTCTAAGGCCAGTCTCAATAGGCATATGAGTTTCATTTGCATTAAATAGGTTGTCACGTAAATATTTTTGATGACATAGACACATAGCGTGTATTTAAAAAGTGGAAGAAGAAATAAGTTTCATCTAGATAAAACTCTCTTGACACAATTATCAACTCTCTATGAGTCATAAAATTAAATGCATATGAAATTATAGAACGAAACTCTCACTCTCACTGAAGGGTTTTATTTTACGGTATAATGAAACTCCCAACTGACACTGGCCTAATATTAACCGCCGCAGGTCCTAAGGTCATGCAATTTATTTATTACTGTACTGATATAACGTTGATTAGTTTAGGAGCAGCGGAAAGCGGTCCAATTTTGTGTTATAAAAGTAAAAAGATTCTTTGATCTATCGTATTATTCACTCCTTTAGGATAGCTGCAATGTTACAAGTCATCTAGTAGCTCTAATTTAACCTCTCCAATAATACTATAATTCTTAGCAATAGCTTGTAGTATGATTAGACACATGTAATATTCACACATGATATCGGAATATGTGTATAAATCTAGCTCTTAATTAAGAGCTAGCTCTTCTTTTTCTTATATTAAAATATGACAATATAATATAATAATATGACAAAAAAAATCTTAGAGTTAGCTTATGAGTTAGCTATTGCGGCTGTCCTTAATAAAAAAAACGTAATTATCATGTCAGTCAAATGCTGGGGCATCGTCAGCTATCCACATCCACCTAACATGAGGCTAGCTATAGCACAAAGAGGGGAATACTCTGTCCATCCGACGAAAGCTTTCTCTGCGGTTTGTGCCTGTTCGTGTGGGCATCTCCTTCACCTTAGATCCTAGCCATATCCGCCGCTGTTCATGCCGGCAGCTCTTTCACCATAGATCCTAGCCATCCGACTCCGTCGGAGATATACCCATCATACACAGGTGCGTTCATCACTTGTCGCTCAATTATACTCGTATATATATATGCTTCATGTATTGCTTAGCACATTCAACGACTTTTGATTCTTTTCCTTTTCTTTTTTGCGAAACGTTTTGATTCTTCTTCTAGGTACTGTACTCACGACCGTTTTGATTCTTCTCCTTTTCTTTTTTCGTGAAACGTTTTGATTCTTCTTCTAGGTACTGTACTCATCCAATTAGTTGCAGCACGCAGACAAAGAAATGTTCAAAAATGGCGTGAGATAAGCACCGCACCGTCTTATTCGCCTACGTGAACTTGATATCACTACTAGATGGAACAGAACACAATCACATAGGTAACGCTGATTTGCCCTGTTGTTATTATTTGATTATAGAAAAAATTATAAATTATACTATATAATTTGTCCTTTTAATTATACTAGCGAAATTGACCGCGCATTGCAACGAGAGTACTAATATTTATCGGTCCAATCTAAAAAAAGGCCATGTCAAAAAATATATAATCGAAATCCAATATATACAAAATCTTCTAAAAAATTCCATCCAAAATCTTCTAAAAAAACATAAGTAATTCAACAGCCTTTGTAAATTCTTCATTTTCTATATTCAAAACTTGCCATATCATCTATCTGTTTTGTTTTGGATCCACAAACTCCACAACCATGTGAACCATGTTCGTCTTCCTCCATCATCTATCTATTTTGTTTTGGATCCACACTCCACAACATAAGTAACTTTTAGCAGGAAGCTGATGAGCCTAACGAAGTTGGTATGGTTGATCCTGCATAGCGTGCTCCGGCATGATGTCGTTGCCATATGAACTACTGCTCCATGATCTTGTTCGCCATGTGCTCGTGCAGCACCTTGCATTGACGGCGATGTCGAGGCCATTGGGGGAGCTGAGCATGTCTTTGTAGAAGACGCTACAGCCTCCGATCCGTGCCCGAGCTTGGAGGACCTGTGCTGCCGCTGCGTGTACTCCTCGACGATCGAGGTCAACCGTATGGCTGGGATGGCGCTTTTTCGTGGGCTATCTCGTTGTCGTCGGTGGTGTTCGATAGTACAGTATCATGGAGTCAGGCAACGCTGGCCTCTGCTCCATCGTAGGCTCGTAGCTGCCCCCTGGTTCATGGTGCTCGTCTTTACGTTGGCGGACTGGAATCCCAAATACAATATCCGTTTGAGCCTATTCCATGCTTCTAAAACTCTAAAATAGATTCAAAATTAGGAATAGTGTCTCAGAGTTGCTCTCATATTTCCTTTTCTTCACGTTTCGTGTTGTGTCCGTATGATCAACTAATGCCATGTAAGTTTCTTTTCTCTCCATCGGTGTTACGGCCAATTTTAGGTTGGTTCACAAACAGTTCTTTATCCGTTTTTTTACCATCCTCACAAGTAGTTAGAGAAGGCTAGAAAAAAAAATTACCTCTTTATTATTAATGGTATATATATGGATATAGATATAGTAGATATAGACTAGTTAGTTGTTTAAGATTGTCGTATGGAAATTCACACGTCTAAAATAGAGCAACTCCCTTTTTTAACGTACAATTTGTTAGGTATTCGCAAGATGTTCAAAGCGCTGGCGCTCTTAATCAAGTGGCCATCGTGTGCATCCGTCCGCCACCTGGCCCAGGCCCGAGCTAGGCACGACCTAATCGAGTCGGGCCAGCCAAGGCACGGCGGGCTGCCGGGCCGGGCCGAGGGCATGCCTCGTGCCGCGCCATTGGCCCAGGCCCGGTCCGATCGGGGGTTGAGCGGGCCTGAAGGCCCATCGGGCTTGCTAGTGAAATATATATGTGTGTATATAGAACTACTATTTAGGATATATAACACTCTAAATAATATTTAGAGCACCGGTGGAGCATCCCAAACCCCACAACCGTAAATGTTGTTACCAACAACCATCTTTTTGTATGCACTAGCAAAGCGATCCCGCAACCGTAAATATTTCAGCCCGCAACCGTAAATGTCGTAGAAGGAAGAGAATGATCTAGATACCATTTACGGTTGTGAGATAAGAATTAGCAGTAACTTTTACGGTTGGGGATGGAAGAGAGAATGATGTGGCTGCCATTTACTATTGCGGAATGAGAATTAGTAGTAACTTTTATGGTTGCGGGAACAGATGGTCAGTGACGCTCTAAATAATATTTAGAGCGCTGCGCTCCAAATAGCGGGGTCCTATATATTTGGAGCGCAGCGCTCTAAATAGTATTTAGAGCGCCGGCAGGGTTCTGGCAGCCTCATCCCGCAACAATAAATATATTACTAATTCATCCCACAACCGTAAAACATGATCCTCGTGAAGTCTGACTCAACAGAGGCTCCGCTAACACCTTTCCACGACAGTAAAGTTATCACTATTTCATCTCGCAACCGTAAAAAATAGTAAAGTTACCACTATTTCATCCTGTAACCGTAAAAGTAATATTCACCCGAGTCAACAACCGGTGACTAACACCCCGCAAGCGTAACATACATCGCCTTTTAATATTTGTAACCGTAAATGTACTCAAGGGCCACCGAATCAGTATTAGTTGCCAATTTCCTAATGTTTGACATATTGCATGTTGATGTTCTAAAATTCGGGAAACCATATGACGGTTTAGGATTCTTTTTTCACCTACCTTAGCGAGATTACGTAGTAAAAGTTAATCAGTTTACACAAATGGTCTATAAAAAATTTAGAATAAATAGTAGGATTTTTCTTCAATAGTAACAAAATTTATATAAAATTAGTCTCTAAAGATTTCTAGGAAGTACGAACTAAAAGTAAGATTCTTTTCTCCTTCATGGCAAACGGTAAAAAAAATTACAAAAAGCGAAAGAGTGAAATCCCCATACGATTGTAGTACAAATTAGAGCTTTGTAATAGTAATCATCGAGAAAATAACACAGATCATATACTGATAAATCCTTGTTTACATTACAGATAAATTTTTGCACCAAGATCAAACAAATTTAATTGTACTTTGTACAAACAAATCCATAAAAAACAAATTATGTCTCTTAGTAAATGGAGGGCGCTGCTGCCATCGGTAGGGTAGGGAGACGCCTTCCACGGAGTCAGGGCCGTCGCCGCCATCAATGGGAATCCCACGACGACGCGAGTTTCTCACCTCTCCTGTGCGAGATTCACCTCCGCCGGCCCCTATCCGCTCACGCGAAGAAGGCCCAGCCACCAGAGATGCGATGGGTGCCAGGCTGCTGCCTCATGATGAACGGGAGCAACGTCGGAGGTGAGGGAAGGCAGCGCCGTGCTGGAAGTCCGGAGAGAGCGACGCCGCCCGCATGAGCCTTCAGAGCTACAACCGATCTGGATCTCAAATGGGTGGAGAGGAGAGAGAGAAAGAAAACGGTGGATTAAATAATGTGCTGAAATTTTACGGCTGTTTACGGTCGTGGGTGTGATACTTTGACGGAGAAAAATTACTGTCCTGGGATTGCTTTTATGGTCAAAATATCGTCCTCGTCGGAGTTGAACGGAGCTCCGCCGGCGCTCTATATACTATTTAGAGCGTAGTATCCTGAATAGCAAATATATATATATATATATATATATATATATATATTTATATAGGGTAATTATTCCGTACTCCCAGAGAGTAATTACTCTCATGTGTATATCTCAATATTTGTAGTATGTATAGCATGCCAAAATATATATACGCGGAGTATATGATCATACTAGAACATCTACGGTAGTATATTTGTCGAGTATGCATATATACATGAAGTATATGATTATACTTACTTTATATACTACTATAATGACATTATAGTAATATATTAAAAAATATATGCTTAGTTAATTTTTTCATATAGTAAGATTTAGAGTATCTTAAAATAAATAAGTATGTAAACATACTCAAAGTGATAAATAAGTATGCACCGATACGCAACATGGTTTATTGAAGATGGAAGTAACTACTAACGGGAGTATAGAATAATTACCATTTTTATATATATACATATATATATACTCCCTCCGTCCCTAAATAAGTGTCGTCTGGAAAGCGTGTCTGTGAGGGAAACACGGATTTCTAGAGACACTTATTTTGGGACAGAGGGAGTATGTGTGTGTATCGGGCCAGGCCAGGCCGGCCCGCTGTGCCGAGGGTGCAGCCCAGGCACAGTCCGAGGGACGGGTCGGAGTATAAGCTTTTCTTATTTAAAGAACTAACTAGTTAATTTCTTTTCTTATTTTTACATATCTAGTTTATTTAGTTGAACTAGAGAAGAACCACGATTCGCTCCACCCTATTCTTAGGTCGACGTTGGGGGACAACAGGGCTCGGCTCTGGTTCTAGGCTGTTGCGGCATAGACCTAAGCATGGGGGTGGATGAGAGGCACCCATGAGGGAAGGCTGAAGCTGTCGGATATGGGAGTCTGCCAGTGGACAATGGACTTGACGTAGCGGCCTACGGTTCTACACGTGATGCCAATTGCCAACTACAACGAGTCCGGTGGCCAATGTCCTGCTTTGGCCGGAGGTGTGTTTCGGACAACGGGCCGGGGGGGTGTATCTGGCAAGCTCGGGGCCAATCTGTTGGGCTCTTGGCGTCTGCAGCTGTGGTCGAGAAAGGAGGCAGTGGCAGTAGTAGCTAGTGTCGGGGATTGGGTAGCGATGCCTCCCGTGGCGATTGGCATTGTGGGGTGGTGCGATGGCCGGGTGTGGGCGGCACGGTGAAGTGGCGGCATGGTGGCACTGTTGGCTTACGACGATGCGGAGGCGGGAAGGCGATGGAACTCGGGAGCGGTTGTACGCGATGGCATGGTGTCACAGTTGTTAAAAGGTCCTAAATGGTTAGGGAGGTGAATAGCCCAATAAAAATTCTATGATACACTAAACAAACTTATTAGCAACCAACGAAGCGAAGTTTTTGTACTAGCACCACAAGAGTTGTGAGCCACCTAATAAACCAATCAATTCTAGTCACTAACATCACTAAGCCACACAAAACTATGTCACTACTACTCTAGAGACCTAGCTAGCACAAGAAGGCTAGCTAGCTACACAACTAGAGGGACTAGCAACTACTTCTACCACAACACAAAGTAACTAAGAACAAAGTAAAGCGAGAGTGGTATAGAGGGTTATACCGAGCCGCCATGTGATCAATCAAGAATACAAATGGATGAACCAATCACGAAAGAAACCAAGCGAGCCAATTGACACAAGATGTTCTCCCGATGTTCGTGTGCCTATCGGCGAACTAGTCCCCATTGTAACGAGACATTCTCTTGGAGGTTTGTGCGCTAATTGGCATCAACAAGACAAACCCAAAAGGGTGTGAAAGGACCTTGATGTCACCTAGAGGGGGATGAATAGGCCTACAAAATTTTAGCTCAAACGGATATTAAAAACTGAGCGACAGTGCTGCTCTGGAGAGCGGCAATGCTGCCCGAGTGGCAGTGCTCCTCTAAAGAGTGGCAGTGCTGCTCTAACTGACACCTGAGACTCCAGTTCAAAAACTACCCAACAAAATTTAGATCAAAAAATTTCCTAAGCTTTCTGGGGTAGAGTAGAGCCTATTCCACCAACTAGATGTAGGATAAAGTGTACGAATGAGTAGATCGGCACCAAACCCTAAAACCACCAACAAACAAGTAGAGAGCAATATAAAGAAAGAATGAAAGAGACACAAAGATTTATCCTATAGTTTAACTCGCCACCAAGACTTGCCTATGTCCACGTTGTTGAGGAAGCCACAAAAGGCTTTTGGATCTCTTTCAACTATATCCTCGGTCTCAAGTCAAGGGAGCAAGCCTCTTTAGATGAGAGGTTCTTACTAGCTGAAGAGGGTGATTACAAACTTCTTGTGGCTGCCACACAAGTTGGTAAGTTTCTAGGCAACGCCTAGCCGACTAAGAGCAAGCTCTAAGAGTAACAAACACAATCCACCGGCTTGAACGTGAACAGAGTACTCTAGGAGTTGTAGAACAGTTAGGGTTGCTCTCTATTACAGTTTGGAGGCTCAAACTCTCAAGGAATCAGAGAGGAATCGAAGGGAGAAGCTTGAGGGGCTCCAATTGAGAGTGAGTGAGTGAGTGAGAGAGAGAGAGAGCTGCTCTGGTTGCATTTGAGAAGGGAATGGTCGAACTAACCATTGGGGGTGGATGAGAGAGGTGTAAAATACCCTTAACACCCAACGACCATTTTAACTCGTGGTACTACTGCTTTGGAGAACGACAGTGACACTCTACCTAAAAGGCTCTGAATGTAAAATTGTTTCATTGACAGTTTATGCAAGATAAAAGAGGATGTTTAGACATTTAAGCTTGTGAGATGCATCCCCCTTAGTAGTATGACTTATCCTAAACTTAAACTCAAAATAAGAATGAATTATAAACGCCTTTGAGTTGGTTACCACTTTCTCTTGGTAATTAGGGGTTCCACCATCGAATGTACTATCCCCTTTCTCAATTATCACTTCATCAAGGTTTGCATTCATCCTTGTCTCATCTCTTTGAGCAAACACACCTTGAGCTTGTGACAATCTTTCCAACAAATGTGAGTTCAGTCCATGACTTCAATTCACTTCCACAAATAATTTGATCTGCAACACTCCTCATAGCTTGATTAGTACCTCGACTCAATGCAAGTACTCTCTTCTTCACCTTAGCCATAGTACCTCGGTCTCCTTGACCTTGACCTTCGCTTAGTACCTCGAAGCCCTTTCCTTACTATCTTCACCCTATCAAGCCATACTCAAGTCACATCATATTAAGCATCAATTGAAAAAACATTTTCTTCAATATTGTGATATTTGCTTGAATATCTTCTAGATATGAATATTGAGATCAATCAAGCTCTAGTTAGATTACATAGATATGGTCAAGCCAATTCATGATTCCTTATATCCTCATCATTTTGACTTGACACTCCTAACACTCACTTCAATATCTATCTTCATACTTCTAGCTTGATCAAATCAATGCAAAGTGATTTTCCAAATCTTTATCCATACAAGCAAACCAATAGAGAAACCAACTTATTGTCACACCCGGTTTTAAGAACAAAACCAGATATACACCATATGTGAGCCCAGGAAGTCAAATCTCACATATAGCCACAATTAAAGGGTAATATTGCAAGACAATGCTCATATATATAACGTATAAACACAAAGAACATAACCTTAAGGAGCAGATAGCGGAAAGACACTCCGATCTTCAGATGGAGACACCAACTTCACAGGGAACAACTGACTGGTTGACCACAAGCCTAAGCTTAGGAAACTCATCTGAGTCACCACCACGCTTTCGCTGCGCAACTCTGATGGAGACTGGGGAAACTCCATCTCCAACTTCATCTGTTACCCATCCGGGATTTTTATCCAAAAAGAAAGAGAAACAACAAGCGTAAGTACTCCTCGTACTTAGCAAGCCAACATGGGGTTCATGAGGCTCAAAGAGGCTGACACTGTCTGACTGCAGTTAGCTTTTATGTTGGCAAAGTTTTAGCATTAGAGTAAACGAATATTATGCTTAACCCTTAACCCATGATCCATATGTCCATCAAAGAAAAAAAAGTTCAACATAAGATCACCATCAACATAAAGTAACATTTAATTAAGTATCATAGTTCTGCTAGTTTTCCGGGCCACTCGTGACCGTGAGCACGGCTGTTATAACAGTTTTACACTCTGCAGAGGTGGTGCATCTTTACCCACAAGCCGTGTTACCCTTGTGCCCGAGGCGGCCAACCTCTTGATCCACTTCCGAGGTAGATCGGCAGGGCTCACTATGAAGCCTTTCGCTGGTTCGTCTAACTGGTCAGGGCCGCTAGGTTTCCTTGGCAGGCAGATGTAGCAACCCCCCTTTTCTATGGCACAAGGCCATCGCAGCTATACACATAGAAACAGGAGCAGCCCTACACCCAAAGTGGCAAGCCCCTTTTGCGCCCTTTCGGGTCACCGCTGCCATATTAGACAAGGTCCAGTTTACTGAGCTAAAACCAGAGCCATATAGCACTCATGGTAGCACTGTCAATCCCAGCTTTTGCTAACAGCAAGTTTTATTAACCGTTTAACAACATATCATCATGAGAAACAAATTCATCATTGGACTGGATCGATTATAAGTCAGTTAGCACTAGCAAAGCTACCCATATGCATATATCCCACGGGAACAAGAACATCACAGATCACAAAGCTAAGTGGGTTTTCTAAGGTTGCTCAATTGGACACATGCATAAATGAGTGATTACAGTAAAGTGTATAGGTAAACAAGGAGGTCCCATGCTAACTTGCCTTGGTTGTCGAAAGGTTGATCCTCCTGCTGGTCACTGAACGAGGGGTCCTGGTCGTACCACACCGACTCACCGTCTACTCGATCACAAACATCACCACGCATTCCAGGTGCAAACATACACGATGCAAACAGGGCTATTATTAGAGCAATACACCAAACAGTAATAAACTTAAATAAAACTTTGATAAAACTGAAGTACGCATCTCTACGATCACAACAAGCTTTGGTTCATCGAAAACGGAGTTACGGTGCGAAAGTTACGATCGAAACGATGTATATAAAGCCCTAAACAAGATTAACTTGGACCCTAAAGCTAAACTGTCTAAAACAGGTTAACAGGGGTATAAGCGGGTAGAGCACTAAATTACGAAGCTAACGCAATTTGAACGGATCAAAACGGAGCTAAAACGTGGGTTTTATAAGCATTTTAACTCAGTGGCAAAGTTGTAAATAAGCAGAAATTCATTTGAATTCAACTCTGATTTTAAATGAAATTTAAATCAATTTTA
This sequence comes from Coix lacryma-jobi var. lacryma-jobi, assembly GCA_009763385.1. NCBI lineage: Eukaryota > Viridiplantae > Streptophyta > Magnoliopsida > Poales > Poaceae > Coix > Coix lacryma-jobi. The sequence goes on from CM019824.1 coordinate 3,714,001, forward strand.
AATCTGATTTCAACCGGCTGAAGGACTGCGGGTTGATTCCTGAGTTTCCCGGGGTCTCTTTAGGAAAAATCCCCCGAAGGGGTATCAGCCCTCCAGGGCCCTTGGATCTGAGCCGAACGGCTCCGATTAATGGAAGGAGGGAGAGGGGCACCGGGCGGCGCGCGAGGCCGGCGGGAAAGGCCAACCACGGCGGCGCCATAAGCGGTGACGAGTAAACCTCGCCGGAGCTCACTGGAAAATCCAAACAGCCACCAAAAATTCCAGAAAAATATCAGGGAGAGAGAGGGGGATACGGTGAGTCACTCCCCGACGAAGATGGAGGCCGGAGAGGAGCGGAGCTGATGAATTCCGGCGGCCGGCGGAGCTCTGTTCAAAGGATAAGTGGTGGTTAGGGCGATGTGAAGATAAAGGAAGAGGAGGAGAGGTTCGGTCTCATCCTCAATTCGACGCGAAGCTCGATGGAGGCTCAGATTGTTCGGCAGCGCGGCGGAACGACAAGGTGAGCTCTGGGTCGCGGCGGCGATGGACTGCGATGGCTCCAGGGGGCTCGGGAGCGGATGGGTGCGGAGGGAAAAATGAAAGAAAGAGGGAGAGACTGCGAGCGCCTGCCGATTTGAGGCTGAAGGGGGGGGGAATGGGGCACGCCCATGACGCGAGGGGGGAGAGCGGGCGGCGGTTGCTCGCTCGGTGATTCAAGAGAGCGGAGCGGGAGCAGGAGGAAGGGGAACGCGGCTGACAGGTGGGGCGGCGCCGTCAGCCACCAGAGGGAGAGGTCGGCGGATTGCACACGCGCAGATGGGCCAAGCTGGCTTGTTGGGCCGCATGGGCGGGGGAAAAGAAGTTGGGGGAGTCGGCCCATTGCGGAAGGAGAGAGGAAGGGAGGCAGGAGCGGTGGCCCGGGGAGAGTTGGGCCATCGGGCCGGTCGGGCCAAATGGGAGGGAGAGTGGCAAGAGAGGAGGAAAGAGTTTTTCTTTTTATTTCCAAAGCATTTCAAACCATTTCCAAAAGAAATTTGAATCCAAAAAAAATGGACAAAAACCACTCATCACAGAAATTAAATTGCAAGGGCATGAATGCAACAACATGTTTCCTAACTTGGTTTTAATTTTGTGAAAATTATTTAATCCTAGGTTAAATGCACACCAAAAATCAATAAAGAAACATTTTCACCTATTTTAAAATTAGGGAAATTTTAGGGTGTCACAAATCTACCCCCCTTAAGAGAATCTCGTCCTCGAGATTCGGAGAAAGATGGTCAAGAGACAGATACTCTGGTATTGAAACTTCATCTTCACTTCGAAAAGGAACTCCAGGATGTGAGCAACCTTAAGATTGTGACTTCTTCATCTTGGCTACCCCCCTTAAGAAGAGTTGAACCAGAGGACACCGAAGGGTAGCTTCTTACTCCTTTTGAGAAGATGGTTAACCATAACGGCCTTCTGTGAGAAGATGGTTAACCATAACGGCCTTCTGATATCCATCACTTTTGGTTGTCCCACACTTGAGATAGGAGCCGAAGAAGACAACTGCTCCAGATAGATAGGGTAGAAGAGAGAGACGAAAACAGAAACCCAACCCTTTATGCATAAACCTCTTAACTAACCTAAATGAGATTGTGAGGAAATCTCACAAAATCATTACACTCATTACAAAGATCCAAAACAAACATGTGCATAATAACAAAGCAACTGAACCACAAAGTTTCACTTTTCAAACAATGACTCAACTTGCGATACTAACGTTCTCTTCATAAAGGGCAAAGATCCTAAGCTCCACTTTTGACAAAGCGAGAAGGTGATAAGAGAGGACTTTAAAAGAATATCAAGACAAGGAGTGTGGATGGAAACAAGATTTTAAAGTTAAGCAACAAGGAGGAGACGAATAACAAGGGTAGAAGTAACAAATAGAGAAGAAAATATCAAGGTTGATAGAACAGGGGTTCTATAGCAATTTTTGAAACTTTAAAATGACCAGTTTCTAACTAGGCTTGCGTCCTACAGTCAGCATTGCTTTGATACCACTTTGTCACACCCGGTTTTAAGAACAAAACCAGATATACACCATATGTGAGCCCAGGAAGTCAAATCTCACATATAGCCACAATTAAAGGGTAATATCGCAAGACAATGCTCATATATATAACGTATAAACACAAAGAACATAACCTTAAGGAGCAGATAGCGGAAAGACACTCCGATCTTCAGATGGAGACACCAACTTCACAGGGAACAACTGACTGGTTGACCACAAGCCTAAGCTTAGGAAACTCATCTGAGTCACCACCACGCTTTCGCTGCGCAACTCTGATGGAGACTGGGGAAACTCCATCTCCAACTTCATCTGTTACCCATCCGGGATTTTTATCCAAAAAGAAAGAGAAACAACAAGCGTAAGTACTCCTCGTACTTAGCAAGCCAACATGGGGTTCATGAGGCTCAAAGAGGCTGACACTGTCTGACTGCAGTTAGCTTTTATGTTGGCAAAGTTTTAGCATTAGAGTAAACGAATATTATGCTTAACCCTTAACCCATGATCCATATGTCCATCAAAGAAAAAAAAGTTCAACATAAGATCACCATCAACATAAAGTAACATTTAATTAAGTATCATAGTTCTGCTAGTTTTCCGGGCCACTCGTGACCGTGAGCACGGCTGTTATAACAGTTTTACACTCTGCAGAGGTGGTGCATCTTTACCCACAAGCCGTGTTACCCTTGTGCCCGAGGCGGCCAACCTCTTGATCCACTTCCGAGGTAGATCGGCAGGGCTCACTATGAAGCCTTTCGCTGGTTCGTCTAACTGGTCAGGGCCGCTAGGTTTCCTTGGCAGGCAGATGTAGCAACCCCCCTTTTCTATGGCACAAGGCCATCGCAGCTATACACATAGAAACAGGAGCAGCCCTACACCCAAAGTGGCAAGCCCCTTTTGCGCCCTTTCGGGTCACCGCTGCCATATTAGACAAGGTCCAGTTTACTGAGCTAAAACCAGAGCCATATAGCACTCATGGTAGCACTGTCAATCCCAGCTTTTGCTAACAGCAAGTTTTATTAACCGTTTAACAACATATCATCATGAGAAACAAATTCATCATTGGACTGGATCGATTATAAGTCAGTTAGCACTAGCAAAGCTACCCATATGCATATATCCCACGGGAACAAGAACATCACAGATCACAAAGCTAAGTGGGTTTTCTAAGGTTGCTCAATTGGACACATGCATAAATGAGTGATTACAGTAAAGTGTATAGGTAAACAAGGAGGTCCCATGCTAACTTGCCTTGGTTGTCGAAAGGTTGATCCTCCTGCTGGTCACTGAACGAGGGGTCCTGGTCGTACCACACCGACTCACCGTCTACTCGATCACAAACATCACCACGCATTCCAGGTGCAAACATACACGATGCAAACAGGGCTATTATTAGAGCAATACACCAAACAGTAATAAACTTAAATAAAACTTTGATAAAACTGAAGTACGCATCTCTACGATCACAACAAGCTTTGGTTCATCGAAAACGGAGTTACGGTGCGAAAGTTACGATCGAAACGATGTATATAAAGCCCTAAACAAGATTAACTTGGACCCTAAAGCTAAACTGTCTAAAACAGGTTAACAGGGGTATAAGCGGGTAGAGCACTAAATTACGAAGCTAACGCAATTTGAACGGATCAAAACGGAGCTAAAACGTGGGTTTTATAAGCATTTTAACTCAGTGGCAAAGTTGTAAATAAGCAGAAATTCATTTGAATTCAACTCTGATTTTAAATGAAATTTAAATCAATTTTAAATCTGATTTCAACCGGCTGAAGGACTGCGGGTTGATTCCTGAGTTTCCCGGGGTCTCTTTAGGAAAAATCCCCCGAAGGGGTATCAGCCCTCCAGGGCCCTTGGATCTGAGCCGAACGGCTCCGATTAATGGAAGGAGGGAGAGGGGCACCGGGCGGCGCGCGAGGCCGGCGGGAAAGGCCAACCACGGCGGCGCCATAAGCGGTGACGAGTAAACCTCGCCGGAGCTCACTGGAAAATCCAAACAGCCACCAAAAATTCCAGAAAAATATCAGGGAGAGAGAGGGGGATACGGTGAGTCACTCCCCGACGAAGATGGAGGCCGGAGAGGAGCGGAGCTGATGAATTCCGGCGGCCGGCGGAGCTCTGTTCAAAGGATAAGTGGTGGTTAGGGCGATGTGAAGATAAAGGAAGAGGAGGAGAGGTTCGGTCTCATCCTCAATTCGACGCGAAGCTCGATGGAGGCTCAGATTGTTCGGCAGCGCGGCGGAACGACAAGGTGAGCTCTGGGTCGCGGCGGCGATGGACTGCGATGGCTCCAGGGGGCTCGGGAGCGGATGGGTGCGGAGGGAAAAATGAAAGAAAGAGGGAGAGACTGCGAGCGCCTGCCGATTTGAGGCCGAAGGGGGGGGGGGAATGGGGCACGCCCATGACGCGAGGGGGGAGAGCGGGCGGCGGTTGCTCGCTCGGTGATTCAAGAGAGCGGAGCGGGAGCAGGAGGAAGGGGAACGCGGCTGACAGGTGGGGCGGCGCCGTCAGCCACCAGAGGGAGAGGTCGGCGGATTGCACACGCGCAGATGGGCCAAGCTGGCTTGTTGGGCCGCATGGGCGGGGGAAAAGAAGTTGGGGGAGTCGGCCCATTGCGGAAGGAGAGAGGAGGGGAGGCAGGAGCGGTGGCCCGGGGAGAGTTGGGCCATCGGGCCGGTCGGGCCAAATGGGAGGGAGAGTGGCAAGAGAGGAGGAAAGAGTTTTTCTTTTTATTTCCAAAGCATTTCAAACCATTTCCAAAAGAAATTTGAATCCAAAAAAAAATGGACAAAAACCACTCATCACAGAAATTAAATTGCAAGGGCATGAATGCAACAACATGTTTCCTAACTTGGTTTTAATTTTGTGAAAATTATTTAATCCTAGGTTAAATGCACACCAAAAATCAATAAAGAAACATTTTCACCTATTTTAAAATTAGGGAAATTTTAGGGTGTCACACTTATATCCAATATGAGTTGTGTCCTTTGTCATTTGAGCTTTGCTTGACATTTCTTCACTTATGCATTCTTAATTGACTCTTCAATCTTGATCAAAACTAATCCACTATCAAACTCTTCTTGTTCATGAAAAGCAAGTGATTATTGAGACTAATCCAAGATCATCAACTCATATATCATTTGTCATTATCCAAATATGTTTGCTTTCTCATGATGCTATGATATCCTAGAACATAGAAGCCATTTCATTGATTCCAAATACATTGTTGTCTTCTGCTTGAACTAGATTATTTCCATAATCCTCCAATACAACAATCTATAATTTTGGCCTTCATTTCAACACTATGTGGAATACCATCAAGTTTGCTTTTCTTGTTGAACCTTTGATACACTTAGCAAACTCATTAGACCGTTAGTTGAGTTGTCATTCAATTTACCAAAACCCACTAAGGGCTAGATGCACTTACAATCTCTCCTTTTTTGGTGATTGATGACAACATAATTAAAGCTTACAACATATTGATAAATAATAAGATTTTGAATCCTATGATATATTGAGCTCCCTCTAAATGTGTGCATTGAAAGGAATTCAGAATTTAGCCTCAAATGCCAAATACACATATTTAAGGAATAATGTGGGAACTCTCCTATATCTTAGCATTCGTGGGGTGCAAGGTGTCAACATGATAAAACGTGATGCTTATGACAGTTCATGCACTCAAAGGAATAGGGTGGAAACTACAGCTAAGCAGCACTGCTGCTCCAATGATAGCCAGCTAGCACAAAAATCAGCCACCACACAGATCTAGCATAAACGGTCCTTATCAAGAGCAGCAATTTAAACTATCCTTGCACACACCACATAATTTTGAAAAACATTATGTGCCTCTCTTTTACCCTTTTACATCCACATATCAATCTCTCCCCTTACATTCTCCCCCAATATTTCTCCCCTTTGGCATTAATCTCCAAAAAGGATTTCTCCACTAAAAGGAAGAAATGATGGTAGACAAGTGAGGGCAAGAGGTAGGTAAAAGTTTAGCATGCAAGATTTCTCTCCTATGTTTTCTACCAAACAAAGTATGCAACAATTTAAATCAAGATTCTTGAGAAGTTAGCATATTTAGCTCATACCTCACTTAGGTGACATCTTTTAACATGAGACAAACCCATGGCATCACCACAAGAGGTATCAACCAAATATCTAAGAATTCCCTAATCGTCACCACAAGAACAAACTTATTGCGTGACTCAAAATATTGCATACACATGCACACACTAGCATGTAAGGGCCTAGATGCACAAAGGTAATACAAGAGTTCATGGAGCAATATACCTTTGTTTTAAGCCTCAAAATCTCCAACATGATGATGATTTTGAATTTAGTGTTTTGATGGGCTTGACACTTCTTACGCAAAAGGATCTTATTTATGATCATCCCTCTTTATCATCATCTTCAAAGAGACATCACAAACTTGTGCTTGATCTCAATTAAATGTTTATTACTAGCTCTTGTTGTCATTTTGAGATTCCAATTGAAGACATATTTCTTGATATACCAAATTGAAAGATTATCCACCAATACCAATTGAAATATTATCTTCTGTCACATCCAACTCAGTTTGAAATTGGGCCCATTAAGGCCCATGTGCTTGTTATGAGATATTAGGGGGGTTTAGTCCCACCTTGGTTGTTTAGAGTGGATTAGACCAACATATAAGGCTTCTAGAGTCCATCCCACCATCCCCGGGTTAATCCTTTTATGCGAAGCGAGGACGAAAGCATAAGTCGAATGGTGGTAGGTGTGGTTCGCTCAGCATGCAGAGTGGATATGAGTCGTTTGGACTCTGAGGCGTTACAAATGATATCAGAGCCGACCTTCATGACCACGGGTGTGTGCGGGTCAGGGGCGCGAACATGGAGGTTCATTGTGTGTGTAGGTCATGCGGGGTGCATGACATGGCACATGTGCCGGCACTGGCCGCATGGTCATGTGTGCTAAGAGGGAACATTGCTAGTCATCATTTGCCCGATTGTGAGTGTGTTGGGCCGACGAGGACGTCGGGCCCTTTAAGGGGGGTGTATGTCACATCCGGTATAGTTTAAAATTTGGCCAATTATGGCTCATGTGCTTGTTATGAGATATTGTGGGGTGGGGGGTTAGTCCTACCTTGGTTGTTTAGAGTGGGTTAGACCAACATACAAGGCTTCTAGAGTCTATCTCACCATCCCCGGGTTAATCCTTTTACGCGAAGCGAGGACGAAAACGTAAGTGAGATGGTGGTAGGTGTGGTTCGCTCAGCATGCAGAGTGGATCTGAGCCGTTTGGACTCTGGGGCATTACATCTTCATAGTTTGACACCAATTGGAGAAATCTTCATAAGTTGATGCCAATTAGAATGGATGCACCTAGATGTCACCTAGACAATGCTCACAAGGACAAGAGATAGCATTAAATTGCACAAGCTATAGTTTCACAACTAGTGACCATTTGGATGTGGAAGGCATATAGATCACTAATTGCAAAACCTCATAACATAGACTAAATTCTCCCTTTTTGATAGTGCATACATATATATGTGGATGGCAAAAACATATGCACTTTTGGTCAATAAAGTCCAAACAAGGGAATTTAAGCTATATTATGGAGAGTAGCTACAAAAGTGATAAAATTGCAATCCAAATGAGTATGAGAGCCAACTTTGCTGATTTGGACTGAGTTGATGTAGCATACCCTTAAGAAACTTATTCTCACTAAGAGACTACATAAATTCACTAGAAGAAAAGGTTAGTCTCAAAAGACACAAGACATAGAATGAGCTCCCCCTTAATATGTGCACCAAGTACTCGAATTACTTGTGAAATGTACTTGAATCAGTTTAAGAGTCTAGAGGAGTTTATCCTATATTTTGATCAAGGCATGATAAATTTGCAACAATTGAAATTATGCCAAGAAAACATACCATCACCAAGGTAGATAGATACAACAACAACAACAACCAAGCCTCTTAGTCCCAAACAAGTTGGGGTAGGTTAGAGTTGAAACCCAACAAGAGACCCTAGTCACGGTTCAGGCACGTCAATAGCTGCTCTCCATGCATTTCTATCTAAACATAGATCTCTAGGTATATCCCAACTTTTTATATCTCTCTTTATTGCCTCCCCCACGTCAATTTCGGTCTACCTCTACCTCTCCTTACATGAAAATCTTGGGCTAAAACTCCACAATGCACTGGTGCCTCTGGAGGTCTTCTTTGGATATGACCAAACCACCTCAACCGATGTTGGACCAACTTTTCTTCAATTGGTGCTACCCCTAGCCGGTCACGAATATCGTCATTTCGGACTCGGTCCATCCTTGTGTGGCCACAAATCCAGTGCAACAAGGTAGATAGATCACCACACAAATTTTAATTAACATGACCATCATATAACTAAGATTTCAAATATTTGGATAGCCATAGTTCTCACTTGATGAGTAAAAGGACCTTGAAGAAATGAGTTGAATTATAACACTCTTTGTTGACAAGGTCTTGGGTGATCAATGGGATGGCTCATCTGAACTTGATGAAATATATAGTAGAGAATTGACAATGAAAGTCCAATCTTCAATTATTTTCTCCAACTCATTCGATTTTAGTTCCACTAAAGGATTGAGGCATTCGACAGTAATCCAGGAGGACTTGGTTTATAAAGACCAAGACCTGCTAGAATTGTGAAGTACCCAATATGAATCTAAAGGAACCATCCATCCTTCCAATGAGTGGGACTACATAACATGAATCTTGAAAGAATCCATTAGTCCAACAAGATATAGACTAAACTCCTCCTCAATTTGTGCATATAAGAGTACACAAAGTACACTCATGCATATCGAAAAATCCTAGGGTCAAGAGGGGAAGTTTACACTATAACCCAACTAATTTCTAACTCCTTTCAAGCTGCTTGTAAACCAACTAGTTTCAGCTGGTTCTATTTGATTTCAGCTAGTTCCAATAGGTTGCAGTTACTTGTTGCTGCTTGTAATTTGGTTCCAACTTGTTTGGACCTTCATGTGAGTCCTTTTCTCTCATTGTAACTCCTTTGGACCAAACTGATGCTTCTTATTTTTACTAATTCTTCATGACCGACTTGAGACCAACTTTGTCTTGTTGTTGCAATGCAATCCAATCTCATACAGTGAGTTTTCAGATTCTGTCCTCCTTGGTGAAAATTTCATATCTCTCAGACTGCTAATTCAATATGCATGAAATTTGGTAGAGATATGCATGAATGAGTCGTCTAACTACTATAAAAATTTTAGCCCTTTTGAACTCCATTTGATTAGTCAAATATATTTTCTACCAAAACTGCTTAAGTCTGAAACTGTAGTGCTGAGGCTAACAGAATTCAACTGAAAACTGATTTTCTTCGAAACCAAACTGCATGCCAACTTACAACAACATGCATTAGATGTGTATACCATGCTCTCAAAGTTTTAGGCTATTTCATCGGTATTTGAACTTCCAAATCCATGCTTGAAAGCAACCAACTCATATTACCAATTTTTTAGACAGATTTGATATTTCATAATTCTTCTCTTCTTCTTGTCCAATTTTGAGGTGAATTTGATTGAGAATACTCATAAGATGTTATTTCCATTTAGTCCTCTTATCAATGCTTGTAATCTTGTGAATTCTTCCAATATAGCTTATCCAACTCAACCTGAAACTTGATCTTTTATTCAAATTCTGATTTTGATCTCTTTGGCCTCTAGCGACCTCATCTTACGACTTGTGATTTGTCCAATCAAATTAGCACAACTTCTTCTTATTTATTTCTTATGAATAAGCTCAATACAAGAGGGCATCAGTAACGCAAGCACTAGTTTCTCATTTAGTAACCCTTTACGTGTGAAAGGCAAGTGGGCTACCAAAATAGAGAAACCTCATAACATGGATTAAATCTCTCTTGATGTCTCATGCACTCTCTTGATGTCTCATGGATTAACTCTTTTGAGGTATTAAATCTCTCTTGATGTCTCATAACATAGTATTTCAAGGTATTGTTATTTGTATTTTCCCAAAGGAAGGCAAAGTAGACTTTAGTATGAACATGATCGAGATAACATGCTTGCATAATAAATCAATTACTCATGATAGGGGTTAAAATGGTATTTTGGATAGTGGACACACTGACACATACAAGACTTCTCAGGGGTAGGGATGAAAGATAAAGAATAAAGAATGTTCTAATAGGAGCAGACATATCTAGTTATAGCTATGTAAAAGAATAGTAGTTAGTCATACAATGTACATGAGTTAGAGCTAGAGCTAAGCATGAGATGGATTAGGAGGCCTCCGAGTACTGGTTTACCAGCAACCTCATGAGGCAATTTAGACTCCTACACCCCAGACAAACGTGGATGATTACCAGGGACAGACAGGGATATCACCACTTGGCGCCTACACTTCAACCATAGAAAGGGAAATGTACTCGCTCGTTCCTATGTATCTGAACACCATGCCTGCATACAAAGCAACTACCAAAATCCCCAGGGCCCCCGACCCTACAAATCGACGAGTAAGAGACTTGGGCACACCTGAAGGCACAACAAAATACCATCTCAATCTAGTTCTAAATCTAATAATGAACAAGGTATGAACAATGAAGCATTAAGGCTATCTCTACATTTGGTGTTCATTTTATATGATATTTGGTGGTTAAAAGTAGGAGTTAAGGACCGCTAATATTAATCTCGCTATAAAGGTGTTTAGCACAAGGCTTAGGCAACCTTGGTCTTAGATATTCATCCCTAATCAATACGAATGGTGCAACCATTCATGACCCTAATCTATATCTGGTAGGGACAAACTACCGAAAAATAATTACCACTACTAAAAAAAATACTGGCAACTACAGGAGCCACTCCGTTTTTTATTGTCACATTTCGGTTGTCCTAAATCAAATGCGTGCATCTTTTAACCATTAGTTTCAAAAAACTTATATAGTTTCGTATCATAATATTTATATTTTTAGATTTACTATTAGAAATAATATCATAATATGTAATTTACATATTGTGAAACTATAAGGATTTCTAAAAATAGTTGGTCAAAGATTGAAATGTTTGACTTAAGACAAACCAAATACGACACTTAATATAAAAAACGGAGGGAGTAATAAAAACTGCAAACTAACAAATAAATGCAACTACTAAGTCATTGTACCGATAAAAACTGCATATCAATGAGAGGAGGTAGACCATAAACACAATAATTACACCAATACATAATCAAAAGAGTTAAATGTACCAAAGGTGCATGTTTTGATTAGATCCATCAACTCTAAAAGTTGATAGGTTCATAAACTTTTTAAATGGTTCACCGTTGGTTCATACCCCTTTATTTGACTCTAAGATCTGACATGACATGTGAAATCTACTAAATTAAAAGCTATATGTTTCTATATTAGTAATTTTCTTAGGATTTTTTTTCATTGTGTGTGTCTCCTTAGGATTAATACGGAGGTGGAAGCCTCCAGTTAGCAATATTAAGATTGTTACAGTACATATAAGCGCCATTGAATACATTCAATTAGTTGATATATTAAGATTTGTGAAACAACAGCTCTAATATCCGAATCCGACGGAGACAAGTGTGACGTGTCTCATCTTTCAGGTTGAAGCTGCTTGATATATATATACTTGGATTAGTAGTGGGTCCGTCTCATATTCTCATATGGACGCAACAGCGACGAGTGTATCTGGTTTCTCTGGTACATCTGTATTGCTAGAAGATGTTGTTTGGAGATTGCTGCTGAATGAAGATACTAAAATAATGAGATCTAGAGGTGGGCACCAGATGATCATGGCCAAACAAGAACTGCAAGAAATTGAGAAGTACATCAACTATGCTTCAATCATCATAGCTCATGGGAATGAAGATGCCAAGCTACGCAGCTGGCTAGATGACGCCCAATTGGATGCTTTTTGCTTGGAAGATCAGATTGCCATGTATTCAACAAAGGATTTTGATAAATATCAGTTATCTTCTTTGAAGTCCGCAATTGGGAAGTTGTCGATCAAAAAATTGACTGAGAATATCAAAACTCACTTAAAATTAGAGAAAATGCCAATTGAGCTGCAAATCAGAGCTACGCTTTCTGAAATATCCAGTTTCACCCGATACTCTAATCTCGTGTCGGCTGCCAGAATGGTTGGAATGGAGAAGGAAGTTAGTAAGGTGATGGATTTTCTGGGAAGCGGGGATGATCGTCAGGTGCTCTTTATCACCGGAGGGCAGGGCTCAGGAAAGACAACACTAATGGACAAGGTGTGTGAAGACTCTTATGTGAAGAAGCAATTCAGCTTACGTTCCAGGGTGAACGTATCGGAAGCCAGAGGTCTAGTTGGCTTACTGAGAGAAGTGCTGCAAGGATCATCTGTTGATCCCGGTGCCATTGATGAGCTTGAGATAATGAAGAAGGTCCGTGATACCTTCAACGAGGAGCAAAACTACTTGATAGTACTGGATGATGTCCAAGATATTGGTGTCTTGAGTAGCCTTACGCATGTCCTGAATAACTCGAATGGGAAGATCATCTGCTTGACAAAAAAAGCAGAAATAGCTGAGCAGTATCATAATTTTAGTATTTCCAGCCTTAAACATGGCGAGGCCTGCAATTTACTCAGGCGTGCAGCTTTCCCCGACTATACTAGCACTGATCAAGATGGTGGATTTCTTAAGGCTCTCATCAGCCTTTGGCCGAGTAAACCCGCACATGAGTTGAATGAGATGGAGAATATCCTGAAAGATATCCAAAGACGATGCCAGGGCAACCCTTGGAACCTATGCACGATGGGGGCATTGCTTCAAGAGAAATCATTTCATGCTAAATGGAGGGAAATCAGGGATCGGACGGATGGTATTATTGTAATACATGATGATACTGGTCAAGCTCATGACGGGCGTGGTCTAAAGCTGGAGGATGACAAATCACGAGGTGGCATTCGGCTTGCCTTCTTATACTGCCTGGCTTTCCCAGATAGCTCAGAGATACCAGAGAATGCTGGGATTCCCAAGAAGAAGCTTATCCGGTTGTGGATGGCAGAAGGATTCCTGCAGGATAGCCCACATCAGAGCCAAGAGCAAGAAGCAGAGGATCTTCTAGACGAACTCACCAAGAGGGGCCTGCTTATTAAGAAGGAGGAGGACATGGACGGCAAAGTGCTCAAGTACACAGTCAACAAGGACATCCAGGGCTTGGCTTCACAAATTGGCAAGCTCCAAAAGTTCTGCCGATTCGTACCCGAGCCCGACAATGGGAGTGAGAATGAGGCAAGATCTACCCCCACCACCCGCAGCAGGAGCAGGAGCAGGAGCAGGAGGACCCTACCAGAGCGCCGCTACCGCATGGTTGCTGTGCACGGAGACGACGGTGTTAACGAGGCATTGACTGCACTTAAAGACGTCCGACTCCGTTGCCTGCTGTATTTTATAACTCAGAGGGAGCATCGGAAGCTTCCACTGTCATTTAATCGGGAATACAAGCTTCTGCGGACGTTGGAGCTACAGGGAGCCCGTCTTGACCGTCTACCGTCCAGTATCGGGTACCTTATCTGCTTGCGCTACCTAGGCCTGCGGGGAACACAGTTGGAGTATCTGCCTTCATCTTGCCAGAGGCTCAGGCACCTGATGTGCCTCGATATCAGGGACACAAACATAGCGAGGCTGGACACCGTCTAAACCTTCACGGAGATGAGACATCTCCACCTCTCAAACTCTTTCCGTGATAAGTCTGTCCACGTCTTCGAAGGCCTAAACTTCTTGAGCAACCTGCAAACGCTGGCAGGGGCTGCACACGGGCCGCAGCAGTCTCCTCGGGGGCCATCTTTCGAGCAACAGCTATCGTATCTCCAGTTCCTTAGGAAGCTGTCAATTAAGAAGGTGCCAAGGGAAGTCTCCAGGGGCATCTGTCGCCAAATCAGCAAGATGGAGTTCCTTCGATCGCTGACAATTACTACACGCCAGGGGGACCGGTTTGATGCAACATCCCTGACAACTGGAAAAAACCTTGACAAGCTGAAGCTCGGAGGAGATATGGGGCCACTCTGCAACTGTCGCCTCTCAATGATGCAAACCGTCACCTGCCTCTATCTCTGGGACAGCAACCTGGAAGAAGACCCCTTACATGAGCTGCAAGGTCTTCGACACCTCATCATCCTCTCCTTATGCAACGCCTCCACATCGGCGACACTGGGTTGTCTAGATGGGGGCTACCGTAGACTGAAAAGGCTGTCCATCATCTCCATGAGAAACCTGATCCAGTGCACATTTAAACCAGGATCCATGAGCAGCCTCGAGGAGCTGGTATTTACGAAATGTGGCAAACTCAAGACCCCACCGGCAAAGCTTTGTGGTTTCATGAATCTCAAGGTGGTACATCTGGCTCGAATGCACGACGACTCCAGCAAGGGCATCGAACGCACCGCAAGCGGGCGTCCAGACGTAAAGATACACGACATTGGCATCCACTTCCACACTGAAGGAAACCAGGAAACAGCAACTGATGGTCCCGCCGCCACAACCACTGCTGCTCCTCATACTACTGAAGGAAGCCAGAACTCAGCTAAAGGGAGCCAAACCACGACACCCGACACTACCAGAGAACAGGCCTTTGGACGATTTGCAAAATCGGCATTAGTCACGGAAAAATTTGCGTCCGGGACTAGAAAGGTCTTTAGCATAAAAGAAGAATTAGAGACCATCATTGGAAGTGCTCCGCAAATTGATCATTGGAAGAAGAATTATGTATATGGCCAGAGTCTATACAACCCTGCGGTCCTCACAGAACTTGGTACTCCAATGTACTTGGTAAACCAGTGGTACATGGCAGCGTGTAGCAAAAAAACGAATGATTGGATTTGCGTTAGAATTAGAGACCATCATTACTTTCGTGGCGATGACATTATACTTATCCAATTCAATGAGTTACACCAGCTATGCCACATGGATGCTCTAGACAAATCTCTCGTCAGCTGCTTTTGTTTGTAAGTGATCCTTCATTTTAATAATCTCACTCTAGCATATGTATATGTAAATGTAATTATACTAACACTAGCTAGCGTGTCTATACATATACAGAAATATGATGAGAGACCTCGTACGTAGAAATGACAAGGAGGTTGGTTTCATTGATCCATATATTATATTCTCGGTCCCAAACAAAGATTCCTGCTATGATATATGGAGAAATGAAACGGAGAGGAATCTCCGGAGGTTCTTGATCAACCAAAAGCACAAAAGATATATACTCTTTCCCTACAACTTTAGGTGGGTGTTGTTATCGTGTGCACATTTAATTTTACTTACTCAATTCCTATGATATATGTTGACTATATAAGCAAATTAATGCAGCTTTCACTGGATATTGATTGTCTTTGATATGTCCGAAAGTCAATTGCTAATCTATGACTCGTTGATAAAACCACTGGGAGATTACCAAGATATGATAGACATTATCCAGGGGTAACTTTCGATCTCTAAATATTGATTTCTACACATTAAATCTGCAATAGTTAATTACGATCTATTTATTGTGCAGCGTTTGGGCTTGGTTCGTTCCGAAACATCGTCCGGATTTGAAAGCGACACTTCCTCATCCTATTCAATTGCAAGTAAGTTGTACTAGCTACCCGCGTCTTTACCACTGTAGCATGCTTCATCACACGTGCGGGATGACGAGAGTAATCTTTTTACATCGTGTAGTGGGTTCTACAGCAACCACCAGGGAACAATTTGTGTGGGTACTACGTTTGCGAGTTTCTCTCGGTGTATGAGAAAAGAACTCCTCTAGAGAGACAGAAAGTATGTAACATGTATATATAATAAATTCATGTATTTCTTTATTGCTATTAAATAAATTTTATGTATATTAATGCATTTTTCCTTTTTTTGCAAATTGAAGGAGCTATGGTTAAAGAACCAGGTGTTGGAAATGGTGTGCCTCAAAGGAATTCAAGAGACAATCGCAGGATTTCTTAATGACCATGTCCTCAAAGCTGACACCGAGTTCTACTATAACCTGGAAGAACCAGTGAAACCAAACCTGGACGAACAATTGTATGCCTCAAAAGACAGCATCGTGGTCCGTCGGGGCCACGACTTGCTCACCGAGGTCCTAGGAACCCCCGAGCACCGCGGCCGTGTTCGTGGTGTCGGGTCGAAGATGAGCTGGAAGTTAGTTGAGTCGTGGCAATCCGACGCGGCCACATACAAGTCCAGGCAAAGGTATAAAGATGAGCTATATAACAAGGGCTTCAATGAAGGCGTGGCTGAAATGATCAAAAGCTCAATAAAGGAAGCCTTCACGAGCAACGACCCGGAGATGGTAGCGATGAGGTCGAAGATGTTTGATCACCATGGGATGCCCAATCCTCAAGCAAAGGAAAAGAAAGCCTTACTGCCGATGAACGAGGATCGCCCAAGGGTCTCGAACGAGGACTTCAAGGAAAACCAGCACGTCCAACTCCTCATCCCGTTCGGAAGGTCCAAGAAGATGGTGGTGGCCGAGGGATGCATTCTTGCACCCCACGATATTCACGACTTCAACAAAGACAACACCCCCGAAGACTATGTGGTCGTGAGCCCATTATGGCACGTTCCCGACCAGGAACATTTTGAATTGGACCATCCCAACCTACAAACGGCCAGGCACCTAGGGCAGGCACTTGGATTGGAAGTCCTATGGAACCGCGAGGACATCAAGATCATTGCTCGGACGCCAACTCTAACGCCGACACCAGCATCACAACCATCAGCCGCCGGATCTTGTCCTCCGAAAGATCCAGATCACGACAGCGATGATGACGAAGAAAAGGGCGGGGACAAGGGCAAGGGAAAGGACAAAGGAGAAGGCGGTAGCAAAGGCGGGGACAAGGAAAAGGTAGAAGGTGATGGCGGGGAAAAGGAAAAGGGAACTGACATGGGAACTGTGTCTCCCCCTCCTCTAAATAGTCCGCCGATCGGCCCGGTCCATGAGGCAAGAAGCTCAGAGGCCGGTAAGGGCGACAACACGACAACGACAAGCCAGCCAAGCACGAACGAGCAACAGGGAGGCACGACGGGGGAGGCAACAGGGACGAAGACACCTCCCCCATCAACCACAAGCCAATGTCCTCCCCCGCCCACTAAGAATCCAAGAACGTCCACCGACAAGCTCCCGTACACGCTCACGTTCGAAAGGTATGGTAACATTGAGCATAATACCACGTCCATAGTATATATGCTACTAACATCCCTATCCATCGTTTGCCAGGCCTGAAACTACCCGTCAACTATTTGATGAGGCCGAAGATTGCCCTGGCCCCTATGTGTGCGGGAAGTTCATGATTCCCAAGGCCCAGCTCATCGACGAGGAAAAGTGGGATACAAGGAGGTTCCATCTATGGTACATGGAAGCTGCAAAAGCCGGGATGTCAAGTTTTAACGTCAAGATTCCCACTGAGTACTTCCACTTGCCTGCTGGTAACGAAATGCACCTACCCGTCGACTTTAGCGACATGTACAACCTGATTCGGGAAGAAGACCTGGACATCGTTCAAATCACCCTATTCACACTGTAAGCGATGAATGCAACTTCCACAGATCACTACATTCGTATTTTCCATAGTTCTATACTTATTATGTCACGATGACTTTTCCGTGCAGCATGACGGTCACTGTAAGTAATAAAAAGACACGTCTTGTACTCTACCTCTCTCCTGCACATATTGCCGAAAGAGTCATCAAGGGTTTCGAGATCACTGATCCGGAGATGACAGTTCGACAGCGAGAGAAGAAATATGAAGAAAATATGAAAGCCGAGAAGACTAAGTTGAAAAATTACATTCTAGAATGCATGAAGAAGATCAAGCCGGATGGACCAGAGTGTATAATGGTTGCCTATCACTTTGGGTAAGTCAAATACATGTACGTACACCTAAGTCGGTAGCATATCATGCCTTCTAGTCATCATAAACTCTATTTTGTTGCAATGGTGCAGCCAGGGCCTCGTGGGTGGCCACTGGGTCGCTTTTATCATATACCCTCAAGATGGCAGGGCCTGTGTGTTTGACTCCTTGAGCGTACCAAACAAGCAAGGGTACAAGGCATTCAAAGATTGTCTGAAAAAGTAAGTCATCCAGCTTTTTCATCAGTTACGGTTACCATACGTTTTTAAATTGTGGCTAAAACTATTATATTTTGTACAACGCTTATAAGGAATACCAAAAGGTGTCCGGATTCTGGGACCGAAGAACTCAAAAGTTCAAGGACAAGCATAGGTACCACCTCAAAATCCGACGAGATTTCCCGGTAAGTATTTCAAAGGTTCAATTCATGTTTCATACATATATATGGGTTCTAATGCTTGTGTATCAATCGTGCAGTGCGCCAAACAGCCACTAGAATCGAAGACATGTGGCTTGTACACATGTGAGTTTCTAAGGGAAAGCAAGGAGTACACCAATAGCTGGAAGAAGCTCAAGGAAGGTGTCAAGTATTGGGGAGAGCAGCAGAGCCGCAGGATGTGCTTTAAACAAGTCAAGACGGACATATGCAAGTTTGTAATGGAGAAATGCATTCTCGAAGGAGAAACGTTCTTTGACAACGAATCCGACCTGGCGTTGCTACCCCAATACGAGAAGCTCCGCAAATGGAACACAATACTTCGTCCGACAGATTATGCTCATCAAGTTGAAATATGAATTGTAATTTGAATTTGAAATCAACTAAGTCAATGTGTATATGATGACAACAAACAACTAAGTCACTTTGTATGTTACGTCCAGATGGTTTATATGTGTATATATATATATATCTGCTAGAAATCTAGAATTCTGGAATTATTTGAAAACTGCAGATTTGAATTCATATTCTGTTGTTTCTGCTGGCTATATCCTGCTGTTTCTGCTGGCTGCATTATTTATTTTTATTAATCCAAAATTAATAACCGTGGCGGGCAACATAACCTGCCCGCTACGGTTAAACGCAACTACCGCAGCGGGCAACCTAAAGCGACTGCTGCGGTTAATCATTTACCGCAGCGGGCGGTTTAGGTTGTCCGCTGCGGTTAATGCTATTAACCGCAGCGGGCTAATTATGTTGCCCGCTGCGGTTAAGGCTTTTACCGCAGCGGGCAACAGCGCCCGCTGCGGTAATAGCCACGATTAACCGTGGCCTTAGCACCGCAGCGGACGCTGTTGCCCGCTGCAGTAAAGCCAAAACGCCCGCTGCGGTTAAGCTTTGTGCACTAGTGGTGGTTTCAGATGTTGTTCAGAATCAGCCATGGATAGATGCTTCAGGCGTTGAGACCCAGCGTATGGATGACACAGAAACATTGGTCTGCTACAAATATAATGTTTGTGATTTGAATCATCGAACAGAATGTGAAATTGAGCAGTTGGCTGATCAGAAAGTAGTGACTAATACAACTTTATCTAATGAAGAAAGAGCCCCAGAAGGACCCCAAATCACTCCACCCAGGTGAGCACTCATAGACTCATTACTACCACCTCTATTGCAAAGCGTGTGATATGATCGTGAGCACTCTCTGATCAAGCTTTTTATTTGTATAACAGGGGTGCTAAAGGCACAACTCAAAATACAAAATCTTTTGATAGCGATGATGGAGACAAAGCTGGTCAAACTAGTTCCATGACAGAAACTTGTCAGAGTTCTGAACAGGCAAAGGAACAGGCAAATAAAAGTCCATCTAGTGATGTTGGACCTCTTAAACCTCATTTGCAAGAGAGTGAGCTCCATGATGATGACAGTGCTGCGAAGAATGCTTCCACTGCTGGTCTTATTCAGAGTTCAGACTCGTCTACCAGCACCAATCAGGAGTCCTCTTCAAGGTCAAGACATGACAAGGATATCCAGTGAAGATGCTGACAGCACAAAAAGGTGATCTCTTCAAGGCCGTTAAATTTTAATGCTAATTTGTTTCTGTGAGTGTAGCAATTTATTTTTTTCCCCAAGCATAAAGAGAAATATATTTAGCTATAGAAAATATGTCTGCTGTTAATTCTATAGGGGTTGCTTATGACCTTTTCATTTTATGCAGGAGCAGTCCGTACCACCTATGTTCGACTCGTGCCCCCTATGGGCCAAGACGCAAAGTTAACCACCCCCTTAAAAATCTTTGTGTATGCATACCAGGCTTCCTCTTCGGTAATCTCCGAGGTCTAGATTCCCTCCTTTGCCCAAGGTTTGCTGCTTTCCTGCAGTATGCTTGTCTACACGGCTTTGGAGTCCACTCTGAATAAATTCATTTTTAATGCACTCACTTCTCCCCAATTATTGTTTTTCTTAGTAAGAGTTTGTTTTCCAACACTCCAATAGTCCAATGTATGGTATTGATGGCAAATTACTGCTATCTTAATATCGCGACTCTTGTTCAACGTCAGATATGTGCTAAGAGCCTAAGACTGGGATTATGCACATCTGTAATCTTTTTATTCGACAATGATTCGTATGTATCTATGTGTCAACTCAGCGTGTTTTTGTTTGTGTCGAAAACTCGAAATAAGGACAAGGTGCACACAGCACATGAACATAGCCAGTTCCACAGTTGTGCTTTGCCGTTACATGCTGTCATGTTCAAGGTGGGTATGGACTGTGGAGTTCACTAATGGATAGATATCGCACCAATTGTGATAGTAGTTGTTTTAGTTTCTGGTTATTTATTTTTCAGCTATGCTGAGGGAGAATACATCTAGTAAAACTGGCCAAAAGTGAATTGGCTAGAACAAACAAACTTAGCATGTGTTTGTGTTTGGTTTGGGGACAACTTATAAATGTACCAAATGCTGGATAAGTTGAAAGCTGAAGGCTGAAGCCCGGTCTCAGCCAACGTGGGATAGCATGTTTGTATGGTTGGAGAGGAGACCCTACATGTTCACTCCCTCCACCTCCGGCAGACTCTCTGAATACAAAGACCCAGAATTTAGGAGCATCTAGAAAGTAATAATAAATTTGAAGAAAAAAGGGCGAACATTACCCCCTTTTTTCCCCTCGCCGCGCGCCCGCATCGCACTCGCACCTCGCCGCAAAACCTCGAGGGCAACTGGGCAAGGCCAACCGTGGCGCACGCGCCTCATTGACACTAGCACGGCGGACGCCCTCCCTCCGCATCGCCCTCTCCGACGACGACCCTAACATCTCCGGCTGTACGGCACTATAGCCTCTCTTCTTTTGCGCGTTTTTTTTTTTCTTGGAGGAGTCGCCCCCGTCAGCGCCTTCGCTGTCAGGAGAGAGTGTGCTTCGGTGAACGCTTTGGGCCTCGCCCAAAAGAATAGCCCATACGATCAATAGGCCCGATTACTCTTGCAGGCCATTCTAAAGGCCCAAATAGTTGCTGGCTTTTCTCTCCTTTTCTTTTTTCCAAAAGTTACCAAGAGCCTTCTGGACTGGTTCTGCCGTTCTGGTCAGTACTCGCTGGTCGCTGCTAGTTCCCGAGCGCTGCCTGCCGCGACGGCTGACGGCCTGGGCTGACCAACATGCACGGAGACGGAGCAGGCGCGTGGATCGCTCGCTGTTGCATGCATGCCAAATTAAGGCAAGGCAAGGCAGGCAGGGGGACGAGGCGCGCGGGCTGGCCACCCAAAAGCTCGGGCCGACCATTGCCCCCGCCGCTCGTCGTCTCCGGTCCCTGCCTATTCATTCGTCTCTCCCGCAGCAGCTCACCGTGCCTCCTCGCCATCGGCAGCATCGACCCGGCCCGGCCGAGAGCACACCGTGCCGTACATACGTGTCTCTCCCCGGCGTGTGCGCCCGCGCGTGGTCGGAGGCTGCCGTCGCTCGCGTCGGCCGCCCCCGGCCCCCCGACACCACCGGCGGCCAAGCTAGGCCAGCAGGGAGGAACAAACGCACGCACGAACGAACGGACGAGCCAGCCCAAGCTGAAGAATGATCAGCCACATACCGTTCCTCCGGAAAATGCGCTGGATCCTCCCTAGCTGCGGCGAGTTCCGCCAGCAGCGCTCGTCGTCGTCCCGCCGGCGAGGTACGCACGCACCTGATCGACCGGCCGGCCTCAAGGAGTCAGCGCCTCGATTCCGCCGCGCTTAATCTGCATGCATGCATGCATGCTCGATATATATATATATATATATATATATATATATATATATATATATATATACTTATATGATCGGTGATGATCTGCGTTCCTGGCCGGCCGATCTTGGCGCCGCGCATGCGTGCGTGCAGATGAGGCCCCGGCGACGAGGCCGGCGGCGGCCCCCTCGAAGCTGAGGAAGGTGGGGTCGGAGGGGACGCTGGTGCTGGCCGTGCCCAAGGACGTGGAGGAGTTCCGGACCATGTCGGCGTACGGCCGCCTCAAGCTCTTCACCTACGACGAGCTCAGGAAGGCCACCGGCGACTTCAACCCGAGGCAGATCGTCGGCGAGGGCGGCTTCGGCGTCGTCTACAGAGGGGTCATCGACAGCGCCGTGCGCAAGGGGTACCCGCTCACGGAGGTGGCCGTCAAGGTGCTCAACCCGGGGGGACTCCAGGGCGACAGGGAGTGGCTGGTCAGGCTCTCTCTCTCTCTCTCTCTCTCTCTCTCTCTCACAGGCATCCACCATATATCTTTGATCTCACCCACGCCGTGCCCGTGCCCCGTGCCGTGACGTCCATGGTCGACATGCGTATTCGTGCGTGCAGACGGAGGTGAGCTACCTCGGGCAGTACAGCCACCCCAACCTGGTGGAGCTCATCGGCTACTGCTGCGAGGACGACCACCGCCTGCTGGTGTACGAGTTCATGGCCAAGGGCAGCCTGGAGCACCACCTGTTCCGCCGCTCCTGCAACCTGTCGTGGACCACGCGGGTGGCCATCGCGCTCCACGTCGCTAGGGGCCTCGCCTTCCTCCACGGGCCCGACCGCCCCATCATCTACCGCGACTTCAAGACCTCCAACATCTTGCTCGACGCGGTTCGTTGTCGTTGTTAATAATTATTCGGCGGGCCGGCCGGCGGCGGCGGCGGCGCCGGTGGCCATCAGAGACGCGATACCTCTCTCAATCGATCTGCATGCCGCCAGGAATTCAACGCGAAGCTGTCGGACTTCGGGCTCGCCAAGGAGGGGCCGATGGGCGGCGAGACGCACGTGTCCACCAGGGTCATGGGCACCTACGGCTACGCCGCGCCGGAGTACATAGCCACCGGTATGTAGTAGGTACCTTCTTCTTCTCCGCTGACGGCGCCGATCGCCGCCGCCGGTGAGCCAGCTGCCAGCTGCACCTGCAATGACAGAATGCAATAATGGTACGTCGTGCAGGGCACCTGACGGTGATGAGCGACGTGTACGGCTTCGGCGTGGTGCTGCTGGAGATGCTGGTGGGGCGGCGCGCGCTGGAGCCGAGCCGGGCGGGGGCCCGCGAGGGCAGCCTGGTGGACTGGGCGCGGCCCATCCTGATCCGGCCCCAGAAGCTGGAGCGGATCCTGGACCGGCGGATGGGCGAGGTGGGCCCGGAGATGGGGCTGGAGCGCGTGGCCCGCGTCGCCTACGACTGCCTCAGCCAGAACCCCAAGGTCCGGCCCTCCATGGCCAGGGTCGTCGCCACGCTCGAGGCCGTCCTCGTCGCCGCCGCCGCCGCCGTCGCCGTCGTCGACGTCGACGCCCCGCCGCGGTGAGACCCGCCGGCCGGCCGCCGTGCCGCGAGGTGGATCGTAGGTAGTAGGGTCGGCATACAGCTTAATTAATTGGCTTAATTAGGTGCGTGCGTACGGCCGGGTATATGCATTGGCAAAGGAGAGCCGCCATGTTTAATTTGGTGTATGTAATCATACGATGGATCGATTTATTCATTGGAGTAAAAAGATATTAATAAACTTGTAAAAGAATAAGAAACAATTAAGCAGCTTTTCTCGGACGCTATTGTAAAAGAAATAAAAAAACAACTGAGTATAGTAGAGATAATTAATTAGACGGTCGGGTCGAGCTCATCACCCTGCACTGTTAGGTCTTGTTTGGCTGCAAACGAATACACTTTAATCCACGTGGGTTGAGAGGGATTGAGGTGTAATTTAGTTCAAGTACTTCAATCCACTTGAACCAACGGATTGAGGTGTATTTATGTGCAGCAAAACAAGCCTTTATTATTTGCAAAAAGAATAAAAACAAAGGAGTTGCGCTACTCCTTTGCTTCCACTGATAATGCTTCTAGAGTTCTACGGATAAGACACCCAATTCCATCACTCGCTTTCGTCGCCATGCATGACCAATAGCCCCCACCTAATCGTTACGAAGTAGAAAAAGAGGAGGGTCAATATGACATTGAATGAAATTAGAGGGGCCAAATTAGTATTTTGTTAGCACCTAAAAACAATAAAATTAAGTGGTATATTGATAATTTGTCAAGCTCTAGGGGTGATCATGGCCCTAACTAACCTCCGCCAGTGGTTATTAGGAAGGACAAACACCTTCTTGACATGTTCACTACTAGTGGCAGATTCAAAAAAAAAATAGGGAGGAATTATTCAACCTCCAAATAGCTTCAGCTCCTCCTCAGTATATATCCATAACCAAAAAAAAATCTAGGATGACCCTATGAATCCAACGATTGTAGGGAGGGTTGGAGCCCCACTCGCTTCACCGCTGGATCCACCTCTACTCACTACTTAGTACTCACTAGCTAGCTAGCTCCATGTACACATGCAGTTGTTATAAAGTAGATAAGACGAGTATTACAATACGTGTTGCGTGTACGTATATGATATGATACGACAAGACAATAGGTGGGAAGACGGAAATCATCGGCTTCAAACCCCAAGTCTCCTTTAAAATGGAGCTAGGCACACCGTTTTTCTTCCTTGCAGCATCAACATGGCCCACCGCTTCTCTCTCGTCTTCATCTCCGGCAATGCTCTCCCTTCCCTCGTCTTCGTCTCTAGTGGGTTTAGAAGAAAGGGGCTCATAGGAGGCAGAGAAGCTAGACGGTGGGAATGATGTTTGAGCGGTTAGGGACCCTGACAGTGACAGTGGCTAAGTCAGGTCGGGGCAAGGACGTCACAAAAGTGGCTTGCTGACGAGCATGTTCATGACGATGGTGGCAAGAGTGAGGCGCGAAGAGAGGAAGAATGAAGCCGTCGTGGGCGCCGTTAGATTTTTTAGCATACACTTTGTTATGGAACTTTAGATTTCACTTTAGCATGTGGTTTTAGTTCCTTAACAAACCTATTTTAGTTGTGTGGTTTTAGTTATGTTCAAAGTTAGAGCAAAATTTTGCTACAAAAATTGTGTCGGCCCACTAAAAGGTTATGTGTTTAACATGTGGTTTTAGTTTCTTAACAAACCACATGTAGCTAAAGGATCACAATTAGATTTCACTTTGAGCAAAATTTTAGGAAGTAGTTACGTGGTTTGGAAAGTTATGTCGGTCCGGTCTCTGGAAGATGTGATGTTTATAGTGGAACTATTTGTGTATGTTGTACGTGTCAGTATTGTACTGCGTAATTTAAAAAAAAATACTACTTTCCAAAACCAAGAATTTAGATGATTTTTTTATATTTTATTAAACCATTTTGGGGCTAAACACCTTAATTGAAAACTCAAATATAGCATTTTGTCAAGAATTTTAATGTCAAAACTATGATTCCTATGATGTCAGATCTAAGAAAAATGAGTCAGACTTGGTTTTAGCATCTATTTGGGAAAAAAACTTGCTAGAATTTTGGAGTTTCCTAGGTCCTTTGTTTTGGAACCACAAGGAAAAAAAATAGCTTAACAACAACTTAAATATAGCATTTCTCGTGATGAACTTTAGTTTCAAAACTACGAAAGGTATGGTATCGGATTAAGCAAAATGGATCGCCCTTAATTTTTATAGCATATCTATATCAAAAATTCAACATTTTCTTAGGTGCACATAGTCAACATTGTCAATGAATGGAACCAAATAAAAAAGACAAAATTTGCACCGGATACACTGAAAGTGACCTCATTTTGCTGGCGGGCATCGAAAATAAAACGATTTGTTAGTGAACACTTTTGTTATTGCTAAATTTGCTCAGGAGGTTGCGACGTTGGAGCGCATGCATTATTTTGTCCACTGCCCACTGTTCATCTGTCTGTCTCAGACCAGTTCTTCGATCTGTATATATAATATATTATATATGATAGTGGTCCAATCAGGGGCACCGAAGAACAAGTATCAAGATCACTAGAGACTTATGGTGTGTTTGGTTCGAGGAATGAGGTGATATATCATTTTCTCACTTCTCACTTTTTCTATTTGGTTGGTGGAATGGAATGAGTTGATGCATCACCACCTCATTCTTCATAAGTCAATAATTAGTATATGCATGAGGAATGAGTTGGTTCCACCAAAATTCATGGGATGGACTCATAATGCATCACCTCATGAAGTATGAGTTGATTCCACGAACCAAACACCCGAGCAGGTGTTGTTTGGTTTAGCATAAATTATATGTATATGCTAGCCGTGTTTGTCTTACACTGCAACGAATCTCACAGTAACCTGATTCCGATCCCATTAGAGCGTTGCCGCTCTCAAAAACCGAAATATTCGCTTCAAGAGACATGCATATGTATATCATTGTCTGATGCCTATTTGGCAATATTTTTTTGCCACCGGTTAGCTAGATGACGCATGCACATTGTTATTTTTTTAGATAAAGGATAATATTTCATATCCGGCTTCATCTACCAACAGTTAGAATCAGACCAAATTATTATAACAGAGAAAACTAAAATAAAAGAAACTGACGGACGGAAAAAAATCCTAACAAGGAACTCTAGTAGTCCTACGTGACAAATGACTTACTCCGTGATGTCGACTTCACAAGAGTATGACCACCAACATCGAGACAATACCGTCACACACGTCTGACAGACCTAATAAGGGCACTTAATGATCGTTTAGACACCGACCACTTTGAAGACATTGGATGTTGTATTCCGGCAATAGCACGAAGCGGCTGGTGTATATCCAAAGAAGTCACCATCTCGTTGTCGGCACCAAAGCCAACAACCCAAGAAATCTTCCAAGAGCAACGTCTCCAACGAGAAAATAACATCCACAAACGCCATCATCGTTCCGCCAGAGAACTGGACATGAGTTTTCACCCGGGAAGATCCGCATGAAAGACGACGCCTCCAGAAAAAAGTGGCCCCACAAGCATCACCACCGTCGAAACATGATAGTACCGTCATTGTCCACCAATTGCCGAACTATTACGTCATTGATTGTCGCCTCCGTCTTGATCTGGCCATCGTTGTATACGCCGAGGTCGGTTGCCACCGTTGCATGAGTAAGGTCGTCAATGCCCAGACACACGACGGTTGTGGCTCCGCCGAACCCACCTTCGGCGGCGGTGCGGCGAGACGCCGACCGAGTCGCGTGGTGGTTGATCCGATTTTTGCGGACTCCACCAGATCTGGTCACGAAAAGCCAAATCGGATGAGCCACAAATTGATTTGCTCCCTATGAAGGCAAGCGCCATTGGCCGCCCACCTTCGCCCCCTCCTCCATCACGCCAGAAACAGGACGAGCCGCCACCATCATCGTTTGTCGTTCGGGCCTCTCGGTGGCGTGCTCCGGCGGCGGCGAGGTGGAGAGAAAGGTGGCGGCGGCGAGGTGGGCAGGTGGCGGTAGCGGCTATGGTTTCGCCCCGAGTCGCCCGCGCGTGGGAGCCGTCCGCCCTTCATGCACATAATACAACCTCTACCCGCGGGAGGATTGGCGCCCTCCCGCGGGAGGATTGGCGCCCTCCCGCGGGGGTAGGCTACTGTAGCTTTTTTTTCTTTTCTTTTTTCCTTTTCTTTTACTTTTTCTATTTTTTTTTCTTTTTAAGATTTTTGTAGGCATCTTTTTTTATTAAAAACCGGTGTGACGATAGCGCGTCCAATAATACAAACTCTAATTGTGGACAACGCCCTTCTCAATACTTGTGTGCGTTTTATACTTATATAGTGACTAATATATGTAGAGATTGTTTAGTTCCAAATTAAAAAGTTTTGGGATGTCATATCGAGTGTTTAACACTAATTTAGAGTATTAAATACTATTAACAAAACTAATTACATAATATAAAACTATGACCGCGGGAGGATTGGCGGCCTCCCAGCGCTTGATGTATCGTAGCTTTTTTTGCTTTCGTTTTTTTCCTTTTCTTTTATGTCTCTTTTCTACTTTTTTCTTCTTTTTTCTTTTTTTTCATGATTTTCGTTCTAAAAAACCGATGCGCGATAGCGCGTTCAATAGTATTATAAGATATAATAATATTCTTAATGAGGAGTTACCTTTTACCTCTTCATGCCTTAGTCTACTGTTCATTTCATTTTTATTTTCTTTTATGGTTATTGTTTTTCTCCTTTTCTCTCATTTTAGCATAGGTTTTTTAAAAAACTTCCGTATAGATTTTTTCCTTTCAAAAACCAGCGTGTTCATAGAGCGCTCATAATAGTATCCTTGAACCACGAGTTTTTTTCTCTTTTCCTTTCATTTAGCACATATTTTTTTAACAAACTTTCGCATAGATTTTTCTCTTTTCAAAAAACGGTGTGACGTCAGTGCACCCATAATAGTATCTCTCAGCTATGAGTTTTTGAGAGCTTTCACAGCTCCAGGGACTGTAACGCTACTGTTCATTCCTCTTTTTCTGTAGCGCTACTGTTTATTTCTCTTTTTTGTCTTTTCCTCCTCTTTTAGGTTATTTTTCTCTTTCCTTTTATGTTCACTATTCTTTGTCTTTATTTGTATAATTAGTTTTATTAGTAGACTATTTTTACTACTCTTTTACACATGTTAAAATTTAGTCACAAAAAATAAACACCTCCTAAATATAAATTATTTTATAATTAGATGCTTTTGATATTATATGTTTATTAATTTAATCTTCGCTAGCGCAGCGAAGCGCGCATTATCAAGCTAGTTGTTAACGATGGGCAGGAGCTTCACTCGACGCCGGAGGCCGGCCGGGAAGGCAATAATTCAATCGTGATGGTGGTTGCCTACTTTGTCAACGCTATCGAAACAATTAAAATTAATCATGAAAAAGTTTAAACGAATAGAGCCTCAGATAAGACGGCAGATATATAGGTTGGGCTGTGCTCAGGTCTCCACGAGTCTGCATGAGCAGCTCTAGGGCGTCGCGCTGTAGCAGCTCCCAGAGCTAGGAACCAACGCTCTACAGCATTTGCAGAATTGCAGCCATGTGGAGGCTGAAGGTGAGCGAAGGTGGCGGGCCGTGGCTGCGGTCAGAGAACGGCTTCCTCGGCAGGCAGGTGTGGGAGTTCGACGCCGACGCCGGCACGCCGGAGGAGCGCGCCGAGGTCGAGAGGTTGCGCCAGGAGTTCACCCGCCACCGCTTCCACAGGAAGGAGTCCCAGGACCTCCTCCTACGCATGCAGGTGATGATGGTGCAGCGTTTAGGCCTTGTTTACTTCTCCCCGTATAAACTTTTCACTCATCCACATCGAGTGTTTGACAGATATACGGAGTACTAAACATATGAAAAAAATTAACTAATTATATAGATTATGTGTAATTTGTCAGACGATTTTTTAAGCCTCATAAGTTTATGTTCTGATACTATTAAGCTACAGTAAACATGTGTTAATAACGAATTAATTAGTCTTAATAAATACACAGTTTCCAGACGGAATATGTAATTTAATTTTTATTAGTTTATTTTTAATAGACTAAATGAGTACTCCCTCCGTCCCTAAATGTCTGTCTCTAGAAATCCGTGTTTCCCTCACAGACACGCTTTCCGGACGACACACGTTAAGGGACGGAGGGAGTATGTCTTAATAAATACACGGTTTCCAGACGGAATATGTAATTTGGTTTTTATTAGTTTATTTTTAACACAGTCTAAATAAGTATCGTATAACACATCTAACGTGATACACAGAAACTTTCCGTCCCCCCGACTAATATTCCGATCCTTATTGCATTTCCAGAACATGTTGCATATATATGCAGTACATATACGTACTGCATTTTTTTCTTCTTCTCCGTGTTCCGTCTTCTTTGTACGTACTAACGTTTTTATGCCGTATTCTCATCGTATCTTAATGGTTGTATGTTACTACTAGTGTATTAGAGTACTATCTCCCGTTTTGTCTGTGGCGTTTTAGTTTTGTGTGCTTGTCAGCATGTGGACCGTCCGGGTGTGACACAGGGCAGTTCGTGGAGGCTTACAGTATGCTCCGGTCTATGCTGGTGGGATAAACTGTGGGTGCTTACGGGCCCGCCTGTCTGTGTGGTTTAGGCAAAAACATCTTAGCCTCTGTGCTAGTTTTTATCTTAATTAGCGGGCCATCCCTATAAAACCATGACGAAAGCGCTGAGGTCCGCTCTTGATTCTATCGTGCAAGGATTACATTGCTGACTCACCCGAGTGCATCTAATCTTGGACAAGAGGAGCCATGCACAGTCAGCGTGCCACCACACTGAAAATTTAGGATTCTGAAAAAGTATCGTACGTAAGAATTGATAGATCTAGATGACGCGGCTTTCCAATTCGAAGGACAGTCCAGATTTTTTTTTCTCAAAAAAAAAAACTAAATCGAGAGAGTACATACTATTACCTTTCTCTTGGGCTTTGTCTAGGATAAGTCAGGGTATGGCTTGGGCCTGGCGGCATGCATATAGAGGTCAGACTTGATCTAGGCCCATCTTACAGTGTTGGCTGATAAGTCGATTTCCCCGTTTTTCATCATCCATTGCAAATCCTTATCAGAGTATCATCATCTTTTGCATGCAGTATGCAAAACAAAACTACCTTGTACAAAATATTCCTCCCGTGAAGCTTGGAAAGGTTGCAGAGGTTACAGAGGAGATTCTGTCAACTTCATTGAAGCGAGCCATGAACCAGTATTCTGCTCTACAAGCACATGATGGCCATTGGCCTGGCGATTACAGTGGGATTCTGTTCATTATGCCCATATTTGTAAGCATTTCCAACTTCGCATATCATCATGCTCATGCCACCGGAACACCCTGTTGCTGCAGCCAGAAGTTACTTTCCAACTTAATTAACATCTGTTCCTCTTTCAGATATTTGCTCTGCATGTTACTGGGTCCATTAATGTCGTGATATCATCAGAGCATCGACGAGAGATACTGCGCTACATTTACAACCATCAGGCATGAAATACTTTCATACAATCTTATTCAAAAGCTCGAAAATTTGGATTTTGGCTGTCGATGTAGAAAAATAAATAAACAGAACCCATATAATAATTGCAGAATGAAGATGGAGGTTGGGGCACACAAGTGTTGGGGCCAAGTAGCATGTTTGGATCATGCTTGAACTATGCTACATTGAGGCTTCTTGGCGAGGTGTCAAATGGCGAGAATGATGCGTTGGCCAAAGGGCGTGCTTGGATTTTATCCCACGGAAGTGCAACTGCGATACCGCAATGGGGAAAGATATGGCTCTCTGTAAGGAAAAGTAGACAAAATATGTTACTTTAATGAAGAATATGAAATATTATTAGTGAACATATGCACAAACTTAATCTCCTCTCTTGCTCTAATCTAAATGGCACATGTAAGAGGTGGGAATCACATTAACTTGTCTATCTACCTGTTTGATGGAGCTAGTTCTAATTGGGCCTAAGCCAGCCCAAGAGGGATGGGAGAACTCCCACCTCCCCTATGGGCATGTATGTAATTGTGCATATATTCACCAATACTCTGGTGTGCCTGATATTTGCTCTTCTCTAATACTCTCTCCATCCCAAATTATAAGACATTCCAAGAATCTTGGAGAGTCAAAGTTTTTCAACTTTGACCAAATTTATATAATAAAATAATAATATTTATGATACCAACTAAGTGCAATTACATTCTTCA
Source organism: Coix lacryma-jobi var. lacryma-jobi (assembly GCA_009763385.1). Taxonomy (NCBI): domain Eukaryota; kingdom Viridiplantae; phylum Streptophyta; class Magnoliopsida; order Poales; family Poaceae; genus Coix; species Coix lacryma-jobi. The sequence continues at coordinate 3,745,852 of CM019824.1, forward strand.
TTACTTATATTTTCATAATATACATATTTGATGTTATAAATCTTTGTATTTTTCTATATAATTTTGGTCAAAGTTGAAAAACTTTGACTCTCCAAGATTCTTGGAATGTCTTATAATTTGGGATGGAGGGAGTATTTAACAGAGAAATATTGTGATAACATTGAAATCAACTATCACAACTATCACAGAAAACAATCCTAAGCTTGTACTTCTATTAATTAACATTGTAAAACACAATTTCATTCTCGTCTATTTTGACACTAATGTATGGTAATCTTTTGAATCACAGATAATTGGTGCTTATGAATGGTCAGGAAATAATCCAGTAATTCCTGAATTGTGGATGGTTCCATATTTTCTTCCAATCCATCCAGGTAACTGTACCATTTAGACAAACAACTTAAACTTCTAAATTTAATCTCAGAATATAAATGGTATTCACTCTGACCTTGAATATTGATTGGTATGATTTTTTTTTGGTACAAGTTCCATTATTATTTTTGTAGCTTGCAATTGATTTGTAATAGGCTAAAATGAATCTAAAAACAGTGTTATAAACAGTTTAAAACATGCAAGTTCAACTCAGCTTTATTACAAAAATACATCAAGTAAAACAATGTGGGAAGCAATAATAACTGAGGTCACTGGCTTACAAAGAACAATAAAACACTCCTAAGCAATATCATAAACCTAGTACACGCTATTCAAAATAAGAGTAAATAAGGTCCCAGCTAAGTCTGCTTCATCCAATCATCCTCTCTCACCCTTTTGTCAATTCACAAGCCTTTTAGTTTTCTATGCATTACCATGATCTTCATCTAATCTCCCTGCAAGATAATTGTACCTTTATTTTACGTTTTCTGATTCAAAGCATACTTTATCCTTCATAGGACGATTTTGGTGCTTTTGCCGTCTGGTGTATATGCCCATGGCTTACCTTTATGGGAAAAAATTCGTTGGGCCCATCACTGAAACTATACTGAAATTACGAGAGGAGCTCTATAGCATACCATATGACACTGTTGACTGGAACAAGGCTCGCCATTCTTGTGCCAAGGTTTGTTACTGTCCAAATTCTAAAACTTTAGGTATTCAACTCTATAACCTTAGCTAAGATATGCATGGGGCCTCAGATTACAGTTGGGCGATTGTTCCCTTAACACTTAACTGGAACTAGTAAGTGGTCAGTGCTGCTAGTTATAGTTATGTATGCGTCCATATGAATGTTGCTCTGATTGTGAGAATAAGCCATTTTTAGCAGTGCTAAACTTTTTAATCAGCACAGGCTATATAGTACAACTTAAAACTACAATTCTCGATTTTTGGTTTAATCAAATTTCATATAGGCACACAAAATAACATGTAAAACTGAAAGACTTTTTGTAGGCCCCATGGGACATAGAGTTTGCAACCTAAAAATGCATTAGCACAAGTTTCATAAATTGCCATTGACCATCCAAAAATAGACGAAGGAGCAGGTCCAACCCATCATTGACAGGGTGGCTGATCAGCTACCTGGATGGAAGGCTGATCTGATGACACGTGCTGGCAGAGTAATTCAAGTAAAATTTGTGCTCACAGGAATCCTAATTTATGTGGCTATGGAAACTGATCTTCCACCTTGGGCTAACAGAGCCATTGATAAGATCAGAAGGGCATATCTTTGGAACTTGGAAGGGCCGAAAGGAGGCAAAAGGGGTCACTGCCCCATTGCCTGGCCTAAAATGTGCCGATCCCGGGAATTGGGTGGTCTCGGGATTGCAGATTTAAAATCTTTGTGTATTGCCTTGAGAGCAAGATGGTCGTGGCTAAAACGCCCAACAAACCCTGGGCTAATCTGCCTTTCCAAGACAGTAAAGAGGTGGCTGGCCTCATCTCTGTAGCAATGATAACTGAGGTGGGAAGTGGATCAAATACATCTTTTTGGAAGGACAAATGGCTGGACGGTAAGGGAGTCCAGGATATTGCACCTCTTGTTGCAATGGTCCCTAAGAGGAGATTAAATAAGCTTACTGTGTTGGAGGCCCTCACTGACCAGAAATGGGTAGAGGACATACAGGGTGAAATCGATATGGCAGCCTTGACTCAATACCTGGACCTTTGGGACATATTGAATTCGGTTGAGTTGGATATTCCTGATAGACATATCTCCTTTGATACTCTATTTCAGGGAGCAATCTCCTTTGAACCTTTTGAGAGAATCTGGAAATCCTGGGCACCACCCAAATGCAGATTTTTCATGTGGCTTGCTGCTCATAACAGATGCTGGACGGCGGACAGATTGGCAAGGAGGGGTCTCCCTCATCCGGAGTAGTGCCTTCTCTGTGACCAACACGAGGAGAATATTCATCATCTTCTTGTAGGTTGTGTGTTCTCAAGAGAGTTTTGGTTCTCCCTCCTGTCACATTATGGAGCGCTGTACTTGCTCCACAGCCTTCTGGTCAGTCCTTTCATGAGAAAAGTGATGAAGCTGCTAGCAGAGATGTGAGGAAGGGGCTGAATTCGTTGGTCATTTTGGGAGCCCTGGAGCATTTGGCAGCATAGAAATGATTGTGTTTTCAATGGTATTGTGCCAAACGTTAATGTGGCTCTGAGAATGGCAAGGGATGAAGCCTATTGTTGGAGCCTTGCAGGAGCTAAGGAGATCTCCCTGCTCACTGCTAGAGGTGCAGTCTGATGGGCTGCTGTTGCTGTTGGGTCATCTTTTTTGTTTTAATCAGTCTTTTAATCCCCATATTTTAGTGTGTGCGGGTGTGTGTGTGGTTTTGGATCTATGTTTGACACTTTCTTCTTCTATTAATACAATGATACGCAACTCTCCTGCGTGTTCGAGAAAAAAACAAGTTCCACAAACATTATTGTTTTAGTACTTTGAACTACTAATTTCATGCTGCTTTTGGCAGTAAAATCAAAAGATCTTTACCGGCCAATAAAAAAGCTTTTGTAATACTCGCCATACAGCTTTAGAGAGGGCAATACTTCCTCTTATCCTCTGCTAGGCATCCAGATTTTCAATGTTTATGGCTCAAAAAAAATATTTTCAATGTTTAATATGCTCTTGCTTTGTCACAGGGCGACCTTCGCTATCCTCGCTCAGAGTTGCAAAATATTATTTTCAGTTGTCTCAACAAGTTTGTGGAGCCAATGTTAAATTGCTGGGCCAGTTAACAAGCTGCGAGAGAAAGCTTTGGACAACCTGATAGAGCACATCCACTATCAAGAGGAAGCTACCAAATATATCTGTATTTGTCCTATTGATAAGGTAATGCATATGGAAGCAGCAACTCTACCTTTCAATTTATAACTATCCTGCAATAATTTAACTCACTCCCTTTTCGAACAGTTCCTTGTTTATAAACTTTGTATCTTGGCAGTAATTGCTGGTGACTAAAATCCATGGCATGAGAATAACTTGTTTTTTTCTTGTTAAAATGCCTTCTATGATCTTTGCATTTCAGCCATGTTTTTCTGCGAATAATTGGCAATTTTTTTTCTGTGATTAGGCACTAGACATGATTTGCTGCTGGGTAGAAAATCCAAATTCAGATGCATTCAAGAAGCATCTTCCAAGGATTTATGATTACTTGTGGCTTGCAGAAGATGGTATGAAGGCACAGGTAGTGGTTTCTTCTGTCTCATGGAATTATCAGAACTGAATTTGTTTTTTACCAACCAATCAGGAATGGTTGTACCTAGCCATTAAACTTATATGTGAAGGACCTTTCCAGCTGAAATATTTATAACACCGTTGAATCACAACTGGAATATGCTAGGGAAACATGTCTTACTGCAATAGAATTGGAAGAAAACTAAATTTTCTTTAGGCTTAGCTTATTTCATGGACTATAATAAGTATAAAAGAGCTATAACTTCCACATGTTAGGTGTTAGGGGATAACCCGTCTTCTCGGTACCCCCCTATCCTACTCCGGGGTTATCTCCTCGCTTCCACACTTTCAAGCATTCGTCGGCAATGGTGGGAAGACGGTCTTCGTCATTAGAGAGTCAGAGACGAAAGGCTGCTTTCATCATCGGAGCTAAAAGGGTGATAACAGAAACTTCGGCAGACCGTCTTGTGGAGTGTGCGGTATCCATTGCAAACAATTAAAACTTCTTCTTAATGAAAAACACGTGTCCTCGAAAAAAGCAGAGCGTCTTGCGCCTCGGTGGTGGGTTGTGGCCATCGCTCTCGCCCTTTCGCCGTGTCTCTCAGTCAACGTGTTCTCCTGTGGATCACATAACCATTTCGTCAAGTGGCTTTATCCTACTCATGTGATTTTGCTTTTGGTCCCCCCTTCGGCGGGGTGCACCTGGGTGGGGAAGGTGCCAAGCCAGGAAGGCTAAAGGCTGATTGGGCGCGTCCATATTACGAAATATGCTCTAGGATCAGGGTAACTAGAGGAACATTTTGGTCCCTGGGGAAAATTACGGACATGTATAAAAATAAGGGCTCCAAGAGAGCCAAGGGGGGAGACCCTAATTTTCCTACTCGTTTTGTCGTTGTCGTTCCGTCACCTTCAGCTCCGTCCTTCCTTCCCCGCACCGTCACCTTCAGCTCCGTCCTTCCTTCCCCGCATTTCCGGTTGCCAGAGCAACAGCCGGGTGTTCAAAGACTAAGGCCTAGAACAACATTAGGTACTTACATACCTCTAGTAGTCTGGTACCACTAGAAGATTGAACTTGTTTTGCCTCAGGATGTTTGGTACAGTAGATATCACTATGTTAGAGAAGTGCCCTCCTAGAATTTTCATCCAACCCTTTCCTGAATGTGCAAAAAGGAATGGTCAAAGAGCCAGACATTTTCCTTGCAGCAAGAAATAGAAATAAATGCCCCTATTTTGGAGCACACGAGATAATAGGCGCTCCTTTTAGCGTGCTTTAGATTTCTGTGATGGCATGCCAATTTTCCTATTACATACCAAAAAAAAGTTGTTGTCCTTCTAAAAGAGACTGATTTTTCCCAGACATAAAACTGGATGAGAACCTAATGTTATTCTGTGAAAAACAGGTTTATGATGGTTGCCAGAGCTGGGAGACAGCATTCATAGTTCAAGCCTTTTGCTCAACAGATCTTGCCAATGAATTTAGTCAAACTCTAGAAAGAGCACACGATTTTATCAAAAAATCACAGGTAATTCTCTTATTAAGTTAAAATGGAACTTCTTCAGAACAAATTGAAATGCCATTTCTTTTCCTTTGCTTCAAGGTTCTTGAAAATCATATAAATTACGAAAGCTATTATCGTCATAAATCAAAGGGTTCATGGACTCTTTCAACAGCAGACAACGGATGGTCTGTATCAGATTGTACAGCAGAAGCTCTCAAGGTTAACTTCAGTTTATAAAAGTTCGATTGGTATTCATACAATGTATGATGGAAAGCTTTGGTTTTGTGGATTCTTAATTGCATATAGTCATTTCCTTCAGGCATTACTGCTGTTGTCAAAGATTTCACCCAAACTTGTTGGCCAACCAATAAAACAGGAAAGGTTATTTGATGCCATTGACAGCATCCTTTCTTTTATGGTATGGCCCTCCAAACTAAATCATTTAACATGGCAATACTTTGATCAACATTCGTCCATACTCATGAAAATTATACAGCTATAGTGCACTGCAATGCACATGAAAACTGTAATGCAAGGTTTATCAGCTGGATGACACTTTCCTTTTTCTTTTGACTATTGAAGAACAAAGACGGAACCTTTTCAACATATGAATGTAAAAGAACAGTCTCTTGGATAGAGGTAAAGTATCCCTCAGTTATACTTTTACCAGTTCAACTGAGCCAGAGTATATAAATATTTCAAATTTTGTGTGGAAAACTAGATTCTCAATCCTTCAGAGAGCTTTATAAACATCGTCGTGGATTATCCGTAAGTGATCCAAATGCCCACGTGAAATGATTCAACCTCCCAATGAAATAGAGAACTAATAATGGCATGTAACCAATTGTTAGATCTGTTGAATGCACATCATCAGTTCTTGAAGCTTTGACACTGTTCAGAGACCTATGTCCACCATACCGTGCCAAAGAGATAGAAAAATGTATTAAGGATGGTGCTATGTTTATTGAGAACAAACAACGAAAGGATGGTTCATGGTAAGTGAAATTTTGTGATTTTATAATACATATGGAAAATATTTTTTCCTTCAAATTACGCTATTACCAATAATGTTACTTAATTATCTGGCAGGTATGGAACTTGGAGTATATGTTTCACTTATGGAACCATGTTTGCGGTAAAAGGATTAGTTGCTGCTGGAAGAACATATGATACTAGTTCTTGCATTAGGAAAGCATGCGACTTTCTGTTGTCAAAGCAACAAATTACAGGTGGATGGGGGGAAAGCTATCTATCTAGCGAAACAGAGGTAAATTTCTTATTATCTACCAAGATGCCTTTGTTTTGGTTGTGAAAAAGGTAATCAGGTTCATCTTGTTCATTTATAAATTTCTTGTGATATAGTGCTATTGAAAGAACTCCTCTTCGATTCCTCTTATTACTGTTTGATGAGGACATGCTGCAACCACTTCAGATTTGAAAAGTTCTTTTCAGAATACATGCAATCAGTTTTGGGACTTGGATGTGTTCCATAGCAAACAATATACCTGCCAATAATGCTCTAGCAACTGACATAAATGTTCAACTTCATTTCATGAAAAAAATTGAACAGGATTATGTTGATGGAGGTACTCCTCATGCAGTAAATACTGCTTGGGCAATGTTAGCTTTGATTTATGCCGGCCAGGTCAGTTCATTTTTCTTTGGAAGGCATACTAATGTGCTCATTTATATGAGACAACTTTCATAAGTGTGTGTTATTATTTTCTGATAATCGCATTATCTGATATTTGGTATCCTGGCCAGGTTGAGCGCGATCCAATACCATTATATCATGCTGCAAGAGAATTGATCAGCATGCAGCTAGAGACAGGCGAGTTCCCCCAACAGGTGAGTTTTTAGTTATCCTGGCAGAATAGTAATGTTTGGCAGAGTTGTAGTCAAAATTGAGGTACTAACAAATGACAACAGGAAACAGCTTTAAACAGAAAGTATCTGCTAACAGTCTAACAGATAATGAAAATGGATACATTGTTAATAGAGAAGTCTAAATTGAAACTACCATTGGTTTGCAGCTAGTAAGATGCTTGAAGTGTCATCTAAAGTTATATAATATATTTACTGACAGATGAAAATTAGCAATTTCAGTAACCAATAAACCTCATGTTTTAACTTCTTTCATGTTAGGAACACATTGGGTGTTTTAACTCCTCCCTCTACTACAACTACGCCAACTATCGCAACTTATTCCCCATTTGGGCCCTTGGAGAATTTCGCCAACGGCTTCTTGCAAACAAGAGCTAATGCCATTGTATATGATTACTGTATCGTAATACACAAGCTCAAGGTGTGTTGTAAGGAAATAAGAAAGCATTGTTCCCACGAGAATTATTTCTTTTCCCTGAAAAAAAAAATCAAATTGCTCTGTGCAGATTGCAGACATGGAAACTGATCTGTTTGATGAATTGATCTCTTCGATGCAAACTTGCCAAGGTCCACAATTTGCCATCAGGTAGAGGCAGGACTATTTGCTCGGCGAAATATAATTAAAAATTAAAAATTAAATTATGACTGTTGTTTTGGCCCAGGTGTCATGCAACGAGAGTTACTTTAGGAGGGGTGATTAGTTGTGATATTACCAATGCGGTACATGTCATTCATTGACTTATTGCGTTACATGTCCAGAAATATGACGAGGGACAAAACAGCACAGCCATGATCATTTTGGACTATTTTTTTCGCGAATACACAAAAGATTTGTGTATCAATATATTAAGGTCGAGAAATGTTGAACGTTACAACGACGCGCCACGAACGTAGCGCACTAGGGGGGTTAGCCAAACACAATCGACTTCTTCCTCCCTAACTTAAGGATACGAAAAGCTATTACTCACTAATCATACTACTAAGCCACCGACGGCGATCAGACGCGCTGGCTTGCGCGACGCCCTTTCCGCCCGCCTTGTGTATCTCCCTATGCGTCCGGAAAAAGCTCTCGCATTGCCTCGGCGTGTGAGGGGTGAAGCTGATCAATGAAGATACTGTCGTAGACTTCCTTGGATGTTGTGGAAGGCATTGTCAGTTTGTCGAGAAAGCCCATCCGCTTCATCACCAGCACCTCACCACGCTTAGAGACCGGGACGCGTGAAAGCGCCTGGGCGGCGATCCTCCAGCTACGGGTCGGCACCTTAGACGGTGTCTCCGCAGTCGGTAGAGGCAACAACAGCGATGACACTTTACGCAGGACCTTATCCCTGAACTGCTTTAGCCTCATTTTGGACTATTCAGTGGTATGGCATGGAAGAAAATGTCACCAAATTGCCTTACTAAAGTTGCCAGGATTGGATTCTAGCTAAATTATCCAAGCGAAAAAACACTAAAGCATAACGATCCTCGTGCTCAGTCATAGCAAGTTTGGTACACGACACAGCATATTAAAATAAATGTGCATTGTGCCTCCATGATCGACCATGAAGAGTAGAGGAAAGAAGTTACACCTGAACCTAACAGAACCTCAAACGCCAAAGCTCGCAAATGAACTCGAGACTGATTTTGCAGACAAAGTTTGGTAGTTACCTGACATTAATTCATGATCCAACTTGTCATTATACTGTAAGCATTGGGCGTTTACAAGGCCCTGCCAATTGAGATAACCCTGAAACTGCAGTGATGAACAAAACAGAACGACCATGAACCGATGTAGCCCAAACAAAAAAACATGCAAATACATCGGTGGTAGTATGTACCTGAACAAGTCTCCATCCCGGACTCGATCACAGATCGCCTGAGCCAGCTGAGCTAACACGCGAGTAGATCGAGACTTGAGATAAGGCGGAGAGCTTGAAGCGAATGTGAACAACAACAGGGAGAACAAGCAGGATCCAGTGAAAGCAAGCGCGCCGAATCGAGACCCCCATATCAAACCAGAAGCTCAACGAAAATGGCCCGGCGGGGCACTCCGGATATTTGGTTTGCAGCCACGGTCCCCGCCACCGTCGAAGACGGCGGAAGGACGGCCGCGTTGCAGGTTCCGTGGCGGTGCCGCCGTGCCGGAGAGGTCGTCAATGGCGGCTGAGCCGCTGAGGCGAGACTGGGAGCGGAAAAAAAGGAAGAATACTAGGAGAGGAATTGAGGAAAAGAAAAAAAAAATAGGAAAAGAATGTGATGAAGAGAAAAAAGAATGAAAGAAAACAAGGAAAAATAAAAAATTCCGTGGCGGTGCCGCCGTGCCGGAGAGGTCGTCAATGGCGGCTGAGCCGCTGAGGCGAGACTGGGAGCGGAAAAAAAGGAAGAATACTAGGAGAGGAATTGAGGAAAAGAAAAAAAAAATAGGAAAAGAATGTGATGAAGAGAAAAAAGAATGAAACAAGGAAAAAAAAAAAATGTAAACTGTGGCTGCTGGGATTCGAGCCCAGGTCTCTACGGCCACAACGTAGAATTCTCACCACTAAACTACAGCCACATTGTTGTTTAGTGACCATATGATTTTGTTTTAATAACGTACAGTCTCTTCGCAGGATGCTGCAAAAATACCAATTACAGGATCACTAGTGTCCATGCGGGATCAATCAATCGCTTTAGTTTTATGCTGCCGAAAGCCAGGCACAGGATCACTGAGTTATGCTGCCGGAACGTCAGGCACCTCCATGTGTGGTACTGGGTGTCAGTTATTAGAATGATGTACTGGCACAGAGTTCAGAGGGGATGGCCTCCGGTTCCAGTTTCCACCGCTCCAATCTCGCCAAGATCAAGGCAAGGAGATACAGATGAGAACAACATGGATCAGAACAAGTGGATGTTTCAGGCCTATCCAATCAAAAAACACAGCTCGATCTTGTAATAATCCTCAGTGCAATATGTTTAGGATAATCAGTAATTATCCATGCCTTGGTAATTGGAGCCGTCACCCACCCTCAGCCTACAAAGGACAAAAAAACAGAACCGTCCTGATGTTAACAGCCTCGATGTCACAGCTTAACGCTCTCGAGTAATTTTCCCAAAAAAAACAGAGAACAAGAGAAATCAGTGTTCGTGGATTCACTGAATCCCTCGTGATAGCATTCGTGAATTTACATGTTATTCCAAACTCTTGGAGCCATTGCTGACGATACAAGTTACAACTAGATTAGCTCATCCTATGCTATTGCTATGGTAGTAGCACTAATGTATCACCCCGAAAATGATTTCTGAAAGGTTTCTTGATGGTGAAAGTGAAACCACCCAGTCGATAAAATCCTCCAAGTGTGAACTGTGCCGCTAGGGGTAGCTTGGGTCAAACTAAACCCACATGAACAAACAGCGCACAATAGTTTTGATGACTAAGGATTGAGACCTTGGAAGATGCAGCCAGAACTGAAGAAGCCCCGAGAAATCAACCAATAATCTAAGCCTGAGACTCAAAGGTGAGAATGAACACACAAAAAACCTCCAGACCATTATCATGCTGCATTAATCACAGTTGTATTTACATTTTCCGAAATACAGAATCTGGTCATCTGTCGAATTTGAGTTATAATGTTACAATAGATCGTAGCATAAAGAACTACATCATAACCAGCTTCCTCGAGGGGCTTGTGGCACTTGTTGGACAGCAGCTAGAGGGTTCATCTGGACAGAGAACGCAAGCTGAAGTGCATCAAAGAATGCTCGTCGCAGAGAAGAAGCTTGCTGGAACACAGTCCTGTTCAGCAGATTCATATACAAAAAGTTTACTTTTGACTGTTAAAGCACGAAAACAGACAAGGTGCCTTGGATAATATTAAAGTTAACTGAGAAGTTCTTACCTCTTCAAGCCAGCAGTTTTCCTTCGGAGCACATACATGGTTGAGAACAGCAGCGAGAACAGAAACATTAACTTACCGCTTGGTAGAACAATATTTACTTTTCCAAACTTCAGGCGAATCGAATGAAACCACCAGAACAACGGATCAAATCGATTTGCAACACGCTGGGATGGTTGAGCAGACTTCACTAGGACCTTTTTGAGCCCGCCACACACTGGAGCTATCTTTGGAGGATCCTCATGTGGCAATGGTGTTGAGCCATTTGTAGAAGTAGAAAGGGTCTTCTCTGCTGTTTGTTTTACCCCTTCAACAGTGGACAGCTTTTTATTTGCAGCTAATCGTATTGCATGAAGCTTTTTTAGTAGGTCCTGCAGAAAAAAATTAAGAAACAGCTTGATGAAAAAAAATGCAACAGTAAAACTTACTGAGAAAAGCAAGAAAAATGGGAATTCAGAAACAAATGGTTTTGGAAATATAAGGAGTCCTAATTTAGCATGAAAATTATTTGGAAATGAGAAAAACAAGCATACTGTAGTGGGAAACTGGGAATTCATTCAGAAAAGAAATAGTTTTGGAAATATAAAGAATCCTAGTTTAGCATAAAATCTATAAGATCCAAAGCTGGTATAGACCTAAGCAATGTTTTAAAGGCAGCTAGGTGTCCAGGCGAGTGCTGGATAAGCCTGGACGCCTAGGCAGCGCCTAGGCAACAAGGCGCCACTGTTTTCTAAGGCGAGCTGCGTACGCCTGGACGCCTAGGCGACGCCTTTAAAACACTGAACCTAAGTTGGCACAATGTAACATTTGGATTCAGTATGCTTTAGTAGAATTACTAACCAATGCTTATAAGATCCGAAGTTGGCATAATGTAACATTTGGATTCAGTATGCTGTATAGTAGAATTACTAACCAATGTCTACAAGAAAAATACCTGCCGTCTTTGTTCAGTCAGATCAGCTTTTTCTGCCCATGATATAGCAGTTTCAGTATCTTGAGAAACAATACAGAGGAATGTTACTGTATACAATTCTGCCACCTCAAAATACTGCCCGGTTGACATAACAGATGTAACAACAGAACCATTTGAAGCGCTGTCATGTCCTCCATCCAAAACATAAACCTCATCATTTGTATATCTCCAATTAGCAAGGTACTCCTCAAAGATTGGTCTGAGGTCAGATACCGATCCTGCTGCCATTTGAATGGTAGCTCTATGAGGAGAAATATAGCAGTCATTGATACAAGAAAATGATAGACACATTACAGGTAATACTAAGTATATGATACTTCTAAGTAGCAATTACCCTGTAAGGAAAACTCTAGCAGGTACTGATGGCACTGAACCAAACATCGTCTTAAGCTGAACAAACATCTCAGGGGTCCTGGAATACTTAGCATAATGTGTTAGGATAAAAACATAGGCATGAGCTCTGTGTGTGTTAAGCACAGGGAATCTCTACATCATCAATATGTAGGCACGTGATGCTTTCTATTTGGCAAATCTAGGCACTAGCTTCATTATCAGCAGTTTGTCTCATTACAGCACATAATGATATACCAAATTTGGTTCTGGCAGGAAGTATAGGTACAAAAAAAAAGGAAATGAGAAGGATTTACCTCCTGAGTTCTTTTAGTGCCTGCACAAGTACCATCCCAGCTGATTCAAGCATCTCCAGGAGCTCATCCTGGTCGCATGTGTTCTCCGAAGAAGCCATACGTATTTGATCAGAAACGGATAAAGCAGCCAACATCGCCTGCTCGAATGATCCACTGACTAGATAACTGAGTCATGAGGATGATAACAGGGTAAGGAAACAGTTAACCATACTTCTTATTTTTCAGATAAAACATGACCCTGCGTATTCAGGTATGCAATGAAAAACACTGTAAATAATGGCAACTGGCAAGAACTCTGCAGCTCCATCAATCATCAGCAGGTAGAAAAAAGTGGCTCTAAAAATTCGGCAATCATAGCAACCATAACAATCAATGAGATTATGCTTCCGTGCTTCCTCTCTTGCAGTTCCAAACTGAATGAAGCAATATGCTCATAACAGATTTCTACTGAGGACATCGTAATTCGATTACACTAGTACTCATCAACTAGCAAAGGACGGAGCAGAAGGGAAGAGGAATCTTACTACTCGGCGTCGTCGATTTGCTTCCAGAGAGGCGATTCCTGGGCAGAGGTCCCCATGGTTCCAGAGAGCAGGGGCGAACCTGTCGTGGTTCATGCAGGGAGAATTGAAGTTAGGGGCGTGCATAATAGCTAGATATAACTTAGGGTTTGGGTGCTCGGTCTCGGGCAGGGAAGAGAAGGGGTCGGCATACCTGGGGAGAAGAAGGTTGCGTTTGGTTGCAGGGATGAGGTGGGATGGGGATGGTATGGATCCACTTTTGCTCCTGGATGTGGAAAGGGAGGAAGGGAGGGGAAGAAGAAAGAGGCGCGGGTGCCGGCGGAGGAGGCGCGGGCCGGCGCACGGCCGGGCTCGCCGCGCGGAGGATGGGTGGGGCGCGGCCGCGCTCGCAGGCGAAGGTCGCGGGTCAGCGGGTGTGCGAGCCTGCGGTTGGGGACGGACATAAAAGACAAGAAGGAAGAAGGAAAAAAAACTGACAAATGGGGCCCATCCATCAATGGCTCATCTCACTTTTGATGACTCTGGACCAAATATAAAACGGGCTGGTCCATATCCTATCTCAACCAAAGACAAAGGGAGTGTCCGTTTCGTAGAAAAAAAAAATTAGTCTGTCACGTCGGACGTTCCGAAACTAATTTAGTCTATCAAAAATAAATTAATTATAAAACTAATTGTACTGTTATATGCTAATTAACAAGACGAATCTATTAAGATAAATTAATTCATCATTAGTAAATATTTACTATAGCATTATATCCTCAAATCATGACTTAATTAAGTTTAATAGATTGGTCTCGTGAATTAGCCTTCGACTGACAACTTAGTTTTTTAATTACTCTATTTTTAATAGACTAAATTAGAACTGCAAAATTCGATGTAACAGGGCTATTTTTTTTTAAAAGGAAACGAACACCCCAAAAATAAAGTTGTCGCATCCCACAAACTAGACACCAGACCATCCTACTTCACTTTGTCTCTTAACCAAATGCTAAGGAAAAGGTTGCAGGAATGATGGTTCAAAAAGAGCGATTGTAATTGCGGCGGTTTTATTTAAAATCATTTATTAACGATCTTTAAATTTCGTTTGAAGTTCTTTTATTTTAAAGTTTAATTTTTCAGATTATTTAAACAAACACATATGACAAATTATCAAAACTAAAGTTATAGACCTTAAAGAGATATATTATAATTTTAAAAATATAGTAATTTTATATTTCTAAATTAAAAATAATTATGTATAAATTTATAGTGAGTTACCTATTTTTAATTATTTTTAGAATTTATAAAATACATCTTTAACCAAAACCACCTTTCCGGAGCCAATCTCTTTCTTATTTCACAACCACGACGTTCATGCTTTCTTTATTTAACGTAAAAACATTTATAATTTTCTTATTTAATACCAATAATTCTCGTGTAGAGAGCGACATATGGATTATTTTGGAGACCACTTAACAAATACAATGTTAGTGAAAGAGATAGATGGTAATGCAAAATAAGGAATAATGATGTTTCGACTCGATGCTAGATAAGAAACTCCGATTTCAAGTGGGCTTTAGAAAAAATATTATTTTTTTATATGTCAAATAAATAATTTCCTCTTGTATATATACCCTATTTTATGTGGGACTTTCGGAGTTTTGTATCCGATCCTAATGCTCAACTTCTTTTTGTAAAGCTTGTTTATTACTTTCTAATAAAGTCGTCGTTGGTGATAAAATGGTCATCACCGTCGGTTGAAAACCGACGATGATTATAGATATCACCACCGGTTTATATTACCAATCGACGATAATTAGGATTTCTAGAAATTTTAAAATCAAGCTAAAAATAGTAAAAATTTGGTTTAATCTAGAGAAACCTGACCAGCAGCTCATAAGTTCGCACGTCCAAGCAAGTCACGCCATTTTTTATGCGCTGAGCAACGACGGGATTCAAATGCATAGCTACTCTAGCCACTTCACCCCAAGTCACTTCTATCTATATGACATATTTATTCTAGTATTCATTTCTTATGATTTGAAAATAAATATTTGGGATCCTAAACAACTTCAAATAAAAAATTCATTAACTATAGGTTGTAGTTCTATCGAGATCTATAACTTTAGTCTTGGTTGTTTCACCAGCTGAAGTCGTGTGATATATTTAGATTTATCAGAACTTGAGCTTTACTTTTAGGACCTCTAATGATTTCAAATAAAAAAATCATTAGCTATAAAGTTGTTGCTCTCATAGAGATCTATAACTTTGGTTTTGGTCGATTTTTCATCTAAGATCGTTCAGAAATTTTAAATTTTAATATTGTAACTTCAAATATAAATATGAGGCCATAAGTGCTTTCTAATAAAAAAAAGTTGTCGACTACAAAGTTCTAGCACTCATTAATCTACAACTTTCTTTCTTATCATTTTTTTATTTAAAGTCATTTGTACACTTAAATAGAATTTGAGACAGTAAATGATTTTAAATGATAAAGTGATTAACTACAAAGTTGTAGATCTCGATATAAAGTTTGTTTTCATCATACTTTATTGGAAAAATTTATAAATTTATTATGCTACAACATATAAGTCAAACCGTTTCACCGTCAGTTCGCGTAAAATAAACCAAACAAACCAGCAGTAATGATAGGTTATCGCCACTGGTTCATGTCACAAACTGGTCGTGATAATGACTGACAACGATAATCGCTCCCATTTTTATCGTCGGTTCATAACACAAACCCGGTGGTGATGAGCATCACTAACGGTTTGGAGCAAATTAGCGGTAAAAATGGTGGTGGTGGTAATGAATTATGTAGTAGTGATACAAACTAATGGAGTCAATCAAACTCATACTGTATATCTAGGTGTATAAATAAAACTTTGCATCTAAGAGCAACTCCAAGCACTACAGGAAACACGATCTTCGCCGAGTGCCTGCCAGTTTGCCGAGTGCCAAATTTCGGCACTCGGAAACAGCCTCTTTGCCGAGTGCCGGAAATCTGGCACTCGGCGAAGACTGAGCACAAGGCAAAGACTGCTTTGCCGAGTGCCCAACACTTTGGCAAGGAAAAGCACTCGGCGAAGTGACCTCTTTGTCGAGTGTCGCACACTCGACAAAGATGAGCACTTGGCAAAGTGTCGCGGACCAGACGGCATCCAGGCCCGTTAGCTTTGCCGAGTGCCCGCCGTCTGGCACTCGGCGAAGATCCCCCTCTTTGCCAAGTGTCAGCCACGTGACACTCGGCAAAGCGTGTGGCCCCGTTGTTTGACACGTAGGCTGTTCTTTGCCGAGTGCCACGTGGCAGGCACTCGGCAAAGAGGGGATCTTCGCCGAGTGCCAGCCACGTGGCACTCGGCAAGAACGTCTGTTCTTTGTCGTCGTGCCACGTGGCTGGCACTCGGCGAAGATCCTATCTTTGCCGAGTGTCTGCCACGTGGCACTCGCAAAGTTTTTTTTTTGAATTTTGGACACCAAATTTTTTGTGGTCATCCCCACAGTCATATGGCCAACATGTTCAATTTTGACAGTTTTTCAAAACTTTTCGTTATATTTTTTTGACTTTATTTCGTTTTCTTGAATTTTCCCGAAGACGCAAGTTTGAACTGCGGGTGCATCGAATAATGGATTTTCATGATTTAAAAATATATTCTTTTTTTTAACCGTATGTTGAGGCCAAATCCAAAACCTGACCTGATGTTTCGATCAACGTGCTCACGAATTTGCTTCTCCTTTGTGCACTCACAGTTGGAGGGTTCGGCACCGACTCCTCAACCTGGCCTTCCTCCGCACACTCTGCACATCACTGGTGGCCCTCCTCCGCAGCCTGGGTGGCTCCCCGGTGGCCCTCCTCCGCCCTATGGGTGGTCAGGTTACCCTCCTCCGCAGTCAGGTACACCGGGTGGCCATCTGGACCTCCCGCCGCCTGGGTGGCAAGGTTGACAAGGTGGTCCTTCGGGCGTGTCATGGGACGCGTGGCAAGGTGGGGTTCTTCACAATCTGAGCA
The DNA here is from genome assembly GCA_009763385.1 of Coix lacryma-jobi var. lacryma-jobi. Classification (NCBI taxonomy): domain Eukaryota; kingdom Viridiplantae; phylum Streptophyta; class Magnoliopsida; order Poales; family Poaceae; genus Coix; species Coix lacryma-jobi. The sequence goes on from CM019824.1 coordinate 3,762,825, forward strand.
CCAAGGTGAGCAGTGATGACCGACTTAGATTTGTCATGGACTTGTGAGATGGATGTGATGGACTTGTGAACTTATGATGGACTTGTGATAAACTTGTGAGCTTGTGATGCATGGAGACTGAACGTGTGATATTTTTTTGAAATGGATATGTATGTGATATATGGATGTGTGATATATATGCATGTGATATTTGTCTGAAATGGAATATGGATTGTGATATGTGATATGTGATATGTTTTCTGTCAAGGAAAATGAAAACAGAAAAAAAAATCACTTTTCCTAGCTTGCCGAGTGCCACACTCGCAAAGAGGCCACGACACTCGGCAAAGCTGGGCAAATTTTGCCCAGGCCGGCCTCTTTGCCGAGTGTCTTGACCATGACACTCGGCAAAGAGGCCCCCTTTGCCGAGTGCCGGCCCCGTGGCACTCGGCAAAGAGGCCACTTTTGCCGAGTGCCGCCCATGTGGCACTCGGCAAAGAGGCCCTCTTTGCCGAGTGTCTGGACACGTGGCACTTCGGCAAAGAGACCCCTTTTGCCGAGTGCCGGCCCACGTGGCACTTGGCAAAGAGGTCGTCAAGTGACGGTTCCCGTTTGCTTCGCCGAGTGCTGACCTGGCACTCGGCGAAGCCTTTGCCGAGTGCCCGATATTTGACACTCGGCAAAGAATTCTTTGCCGTTATATTCTTCGCCGAGTGCCCTTCGTCGAGTGCGGCACTCGGCGAAGGCTTCGCCGAGTGCGAAAGGGCCTTCGCCAGCACTCGGCAAAGCCTGGACCTCCTGTAGTGAAGGGACTTTTTATATCATTCTTGATTGTTAGGAATAGAGAATTTGGTGAAAAATACATCCTACATTTCTAATTGGATATATCTAAATATAGTCATCGTATATTCTAGATTTTCCCGCTACCCAAAGATGCATAACGAGGTTAACTCTCTACTCTCTAGAGTCCGTGTAAGATAGAGGGAGTGAAAGTATATAGAAAACAATTTTATTCAAAGTCAAGAGACATTTTGGACACACAACTCTTGCACACCATGATTAGTCTCACACGTACACTTAACCAAAGCCCTTGTCATCTCATTTGACAAACACCCGTTACTCACGCATGGGTATATATCAACTGTGTTTTGAAGTTTGTATTGAGGCCGGTGAGCATAGGAGAAGACACGAGACGAATCAGAAGAAGCTAGGTCATGTTTTTTTTTTTTGAAAATCTAGTATTACCAAAAAAAAATCTTAGGCAATCTCTATTTGAATAGGTGAGGATCTCCAGTCTGAAATTTGCTTCTTTATCATTTCTATCTCCTTGTCAGTCCGTGGATATGTGGTTGAAGGAAGAAACTCACAACGCAAACATGGACGAGTTTCACGGAGCGATACAACTTCCAGATTCATCGCTGCTTCCATGACACATCTTATATATCTTGTGAACTTCGGTTCAACTTGGAATCCCTCGATAATGATCCTTTTCATATTATGATGCTTGAAATCATGATGTGTCTCCCATTTTAATAAATCAGCTTCTCTCTGAAAATCCGTTTGGTTGTAATCATCCTCTTGGTATGAGTAACCACATCTGTGGTACGACATCTGCAAAGGATTCAAAAGTTAACACTGATTCTTATGATATGTTTATCAGTCCTGCAAATTAGCATGAGGACTACTTAGTAGCCACAAAAAATGTCACACTTGTTTAAAAGTCTTTTTGAAGATTTGTTCAGAAGACTAAGATTAGGTCCTTAATTTAGGAAAAATGAAACAACTTACATCCAGTTCCTATATATTCACCATTTATGTATCAAAAAAACCTTTCAATTGTTTCTGTAACACATCAACACATTTTTATATAGGGATTCTATTTCTCGTTTCTCAGTACTATATATATATATATATATATATTTAATATATATATAAATAATGCAGTAACTACCTGGGTATTACATTAAACAAATTAGATTAATTATTAGGAACATACCTGCATGTCAAGTGTATGTAAGAGGGGTGCGGCTTCTAAGATGAACAATGTCCACATTAGGTCGTACTCTTCATGAATGAACCCGAGCATTAAAACCCTCAAATTCCGCAGCAGAGGAGCAAGTCGTTTTGGACCTTCAGGTTGAATCCAAATCTACACCATATATATAAAGTAGAGACAATTATTATTAATTATCAGCAAAACAATGTTATTAATTACAACGATATATAAATAATGCCTACTACTTTCACTCTGAAGCATATATAAAGTAGTGATGATAATATATCAATTACCATCACTCACCTTTTTGTGTACAAAATTCAGATAAAGTTCATCAACGACGGCATGATTACCAAGGAGCTCACTGAGCTTAAAAGTTTTGTGTGCTCATTCGTGCAAGCAGTACTTAGTGTTAGCACACGAAGCTGTGGAACATAGCCGAATGACAGTGGATACTGATCCTGTTGTGAAGGCGGCGGGCAACTTCGGCATGTCAAGCGTGTGAGCCTTGGAAGCCATTTGAGCTCAACAGTCTCAAACCCACAGAAAATAACGACCAGCTCAACGAGCCTCGAATGCTCCACTTGTAGCACAGACGACGACTCGCCGTCGTCGTCGTCGTCGTGAATCCCTGCGTATGCGTCACAGTTGTTCAGGCTAAGGTACTCGAGCTTATCGCATGTGCTGAGCACATTGGGGATGTCGGACTCGCCGAGCCTCAGACAGAATAGATTCAGCTCCTTGAGGGCACGCGTCGAAGAACGCCCTGAAGCGTCTCCCGCAGGCGAGCAGAACGTCGTCGTCCTCGCAGTCGTTGAAGTTGGGCACGTCCGGCGGCAGGATCGTGAACTCGGCCGCGACGACCGTGCTGCGGTCTGCCATGGCCGCGTCCACGGCGCGGACAATGGCGATGGATTCGTCCCTGAGACAGAACGTGATCCTTAGGAGCTGGATGGGACGACAGCGGCGGCGGCGCCGGTGCTGCAGGATGCTCTTTATGGCTTCCACGACGGACGCGTTAGTCCGCTCCTGGTCGTCGTACTCATGCGTGGCGTCGAAGTTGAGAACGTCCACATCGATCTCGGAACGGAACCCTAGCAAATGCCTCCAGCGCCTTGAGAGGACGGTGGTCCTTGCAGCGTCACGTATCAGGGCCAGCTTGTCCAGGATCACGAGGAGGATGTCGTCTTGAAGGTTGCTTATGTTAGAAATAAAGGCAATTTCCATGTCATTTTAACTCCGTAAATTAACATTATGATGACGACATAACAGAGATAATATAAAAGTGATTTCATAATATCACATATGACCATAGCAGTACGGCACATATGTGAAAGAAGCATGTGAATCATATATATGATGATAAAACATAATAAATCATCTACTGCAGGAAAGCATGTGAAACAACATAACAGACTTACTGAAACATATAAGCAGCAACTACTAAAACTACGAATCAGAGCTACTGCAATATTCAGGAAATATGTAACAAACAGCAGCCCAGAAATATAGCTGACAGCACACTGCATAACTTACGAAACAATAGAAGACAACTACTGCAACATATTCAACAATGCTACTGAAATAGCATGACGGAACAAAATACTGAGTTACGAAAAACAGAGAGAAGATGAACAGTTCATACCCGCCCATCCTTAGCGCAGATCCAGATCCTTGACCAACTTCCTTGGTCATATTGCAGAAGATGAAGACGAAGACCAATCACCGGGAAGTAGACGAACAGCCAATCACTGGGAAGAAGACGAACGTCCAATCACCGGGAAGAAGATGAACAGTAGCAGCAACTTCGCCGGGAAGAAGACGACGACGGCGATCCTCCTGAAGAAGAAGAATGACGGCGAAGATCGTTCGGACAGTCGCGTAGTCGCTCCCCAAAACCTAATTGCCGATCCCTCGTGCAAGGTCTCGATCGACACTGGCTCCGGAGGCACCCTGCCTCTCTCGCTCCTCCGTGCGCGCGGATGAACGAGATGGGAAAGCCTTTCCTGCAGCGGAACTGAGCTCTGGAATGTGTTCGGGATGGAGAGAAAGAAGGAAGTGAATTCAGCCTTGCGCACAGGAGGAGGCGCTGCTCCTTTTATTCCCGTACGGGCGCAGGGAGAGCGCAGGAGATGAGGAGACAGGTAAATGAATAGGTGTAACTCCCTCCATCATGGTGAGTGATGAAGAGTTGTAACTCCCTTCATCATGGTGAGTGATGAAGAGTTGTAACTCCCTTCATCATGGTGAGTGATGAAGAGTTGTAACTCCCTCATCATGGTGAGTGGGTGCCAAAATAACACACACGCCACGCCCGCTCTCGCCTGCCTGCTTGCCTTGCCTCGTCTCGGCCCGTTTCACAACTTCTCAAATTAAGTGGTATAATTCCCACCATATAAGTTGAGTCAACATCCTTTAACTTCCAATCCGGTACAATTAATATTTCACCATTACACACCATAGAGTTATTGATTTATTAAATATATTAATGGGCTTGGCCCACAATAAATCTAACAATCCCCACCAAACTCTAGGGTTTGTAACAATGAAGTTCCAGAATCTCAATTCTTTGATATACCAGTGTTTCAATGGAGACTGTTAAGTTGAACATCCACCTAGAGCAAGAGTTTCACTCAGTCACAACTGAACAATGGACTATGCCTTGAATTGACAGTTTTGCGTGAGGTGAGATTCACTCAAGTCCTTTGCTGGTACTAGGCTGCAACAGACATTCCCGCTGTTTGAAGCATATAAGTCACACTTCAGTGCCTTTCATGAGTATTTAGGGACCTCCCAAATCCCATAGACTGTGACTAGCAGTCTGACTCATATAGGTGTATTCCTCATAAGATATTCTGTAGGACAACATCTCATCTTTATAAGACTCTCGGAATACATTAAGGTAAATACCAACCTGCCTTACAGAAGGAAAGTTATGCATCAGAGATAGGTTCAAAAGGGAACTTTCCTCTCAACCTACTCATAGCTTGTTTCACCACTCTACTTCACGGGATCTCCGATCACATAGAGCAGGTTACCACTATAGTAGATTTTCATATGGGTCTCATACCCATCTCCCTCGATGCATTTTCTATCACATTTCGTGACAATCCCTTAGTGAATTGATCTGCCAGATTATTCGACGTGTGGACATAATCCAACGTTATAACTCCGGAGGTTTTTAGTTTTCTGACAGATTTCAATCTTCTCTTAACATGCCTTGTAGACTTCATGTTACTCCTAGAACTGTTGACCTTCGCAATCACAGTTTGATTATCACAGTTCATGGAAATAGCCGGTATTGGTTTTTCAACCACCGGTAAATCCAACAAGAGTTCACGAAGCCACTCGGCCTCAGCCCCAGCAGTGTCTAACGCTGTGAGTTCTGCTTCCATGGTAGACTTCGTAATGAGAGTCTGCTTGCAAGACTTCCAGGAAACAGCGCACCTCCAAGCAGGAACACATACCCGCTTGTGGCTCTAAGCTCATCAGCATCAGATATCCAGTTGGCATCACAATAGCCTTCTAGCACTTTTGGGTGTCCGGTATAATGAATACCATAAGTCATAGTACCTTTCAGGTACCGCAACACTCTCTCAAGAGCGTGCCAGTGATCATCTCCAGGTTTGGACACAAACCTGCTCAGCTTGCTCACAGCATATGAGATGTCAAGCCTTGTTGCACTCGCAAGGTACATTAGCGAGCCAATGATCTGGGAGTATGTCAATTGATCCCTTGCTATTCTTCGGTTTTTCCGCAATAGCACACTAGGATCATAAGGTGTAGGAGCAGGATTATAGTCACTATAACCAAAGCGACTTAACACCTTTCCACATAATGGGACTGCAACAAAGTCACCCCACCATCACCTTCTCTAATTAATTTGATGTTCAGAATAACATCAGCTTCTCCCAAATCTTTCATATCAAAATTACTTGACAAAAGTTTCTTAACTTCCTCAATCACATTGAGGTTTGATCCAAAGATCAATATGTCATCAACATAAAGGCACAACATAACAGCCTCACCCCCACCATACCTATAATACACACATGTGTCAGCTTCGTTCACAACAAAGCCAGCAGCTAGTAGAGTATTGTCAAATTTTTCATGCCATTGCTTAGGTGCTTGTTTCAGGCCATATAATGACTTTAACAACCTGCACACCTTGTTCTCTTGACCATCCGCAATGAAGCCCTCTGGCTGATCCATATAGATCTCCTCATCCAACTCTCCATTTAGGAAAGCTGTCTTTACATCCATCTGATGTATGATAAGACCATATGAGGCTGCCACAGCTATCAAAGTGCGAATTGTAGTCAAACGAGCAACTGGTGAATAGGTGTCAAAGAAATCTTCACCCTCCTTTTGGGTGTATCCTTGGCCACAAGCCTTGCCTTGTACCTCTCAACGGTACCATCAGGCCTAAGCTTTTTCTTGAATATCCATTTACAACCTATAGGTTGACAACCATAAGGACGGTCAACGACCTCCCAAGTTCCATTAGACATAATAGATTCCATCTCACTCCTGACAGCTTCCTTCCACAAGTCAGCATCAGGAGAGGAATATGCCTGTCTAATAGTGGTTGGTGTGTCTTCCACAAGGTACACTATATAGTCATCACCAAAAGATTTTGCAACCCTTTGTCTCTTACTCTTTCGAGTAACTATAGTGTCATCCTCCTCAGGGATGTGCACATGAGTATCCTCAGCATGATCTATTTGTTCTGGTTCATAGGGAATTATAGTCTCATGACTTGTTTCACTTGTTCACTAGGTGTATTCTTCATTGGAAATTCATTCTCAAAAAATGTTGCGTCTCTCGATTCCATGATTGTATCAACATACACATCAGGAATATCAGATTTAATAATTAAGAACCTATACCCAACGCTGTGAAAAGCATAACCTAGGAAAATACAATCAACTGTTTTAGGTCCAAGTTTACGCTTCTTGTTGATTGGCACATTCACCTTAGCCAAACAACCCCAAGTGCGTAAATATGAGAGATTTAATCTTCTCTTTCCCATTCCTCGAATGGTGTGATCTCTTTGTTCTTAGTTGGAACTCTGTTCAGGACATGACACGCTGTCAAAATCGCCTCACCCCACCATTCCTTGGATAATCCCGCTGTACTCAACATTGCATTCACAAGCTCTGTTAGAGTGCGTTTTTTCCTTTCAGCAATCCCATTGGATTGTGGTGAGTATGGCGGTGTCCTCTCATGAACAATCCCATGTTCCACACAGAACTCATCGAACACATTAGAGAAATATTCTCCACCTCGATCAGACCTTAAACGTTTTATTTTCCTCTCAAGTTGGTTCTCAACTTCAGCTTTATAGGCCTTAAAATAATTAAACGCTTCATCTTTTGATTTTAAGAGATACACATAGCAAAACCTAGTGGAGTCATCTATAAAGGTGAGAAAGTATTTTTTACCGCCTTTAGTCAAAATTCCGTTCATCTCGCATAGATCGGAATGCACAAGTTCTAGAGGTGCCAAGTTCCTCGCCTCAGCAGCCTTGTGTGGCTTGCGAGGTTGTTTCGATTCAACACACACATGGCACTTAGACTTTTTGACTAAATTAAATTTAGGAATTAAATTCAGATTTGCTAACCGCATTAAACAGCCAAAACTTGCATGACAGAAACGTGAATGCCATAAATCTGACTCATCAGAAATATTAACAGAATTCACCAGTTTATTACACACATCATGCAACGATAAGTGGAACAAACCTCCACAATCATACCCTTTACCAATAAACAAACCATGTTTAGACAGAACACATTTATTCGACTCAAGAACAACTTTGTAGCCATCTCGGCACAACATGGAAGCACTAACAAGATTTTTCTTGATAGAGGGCACATGCTGCACGCTCTTCAATGGCACTGTCTTTCCCGAAGTAAACTTCAGAATGACTGTACCAACACCAAGAACATGAGCACGCGACCCATTTCCCATCAACAAGGCGCCAGACCTCCCGACCTGGTAGGAGGAAAATAGAGATACATCAGCACACACATGTATATTTGCACCACTGTCCATCCACCACTCAGGTGAATACAAACGGAAAGAACGAATGGTAAAGAATTACCATACCCAGATGTTCCTTCACCATTGTCAGTAGTAACAACATTTGCTGATTTATTGTCCCGGTGGTATTTGCGATCAGGACACTCACTTGCCCAATGCGCATCACTACCACAGACAAAGCATCCTCCCTTCTTGTTGTTTGTTGTCCTTTTTCTTAAATTGTGTTGTCTGATTGGTCTTAGGAATATTCTGTTGCTTGTTCTGGTTTTTCTTCTTTTTGTACTTGCGGAATTTGGAGTTTCTCTTCTGCACCACATTGGCAGTAGAGGTCTCAACATCTTTTCCATTGTCCTTTGCTCTCGCCCTCTCCTCAACATCAAGAGTGCCAATGAGCTCTTCCACATTGAACTCTTGTCTCTTATGTTTGAGAGAGGTAGCAAAGTCCTTCCATGACGGTGGCAGCTTAGCGATAATACCGCCAGCCACAAACTTGTCAGGAAGAGGACAAGGAAAAAGCTCAAGTTCCTTTGCTAGTGCCTGAATCTCATGAGCCTGTTCCACTACAGATCGGTTCTCAACCATCTTGTAGTCATACAGTTGCTCCATAAGATACAGCTCGCTACCAGCATCGGTAACTCCAAACTTTCCAACAAGTGCATCTACAGCTCTTTGCCTGTGGGAAGTATGATGTAGCTTTTCTGGAATTTTGCATCAGTGCGCTAATCATCACTCCTCTCTCGAAAGAGGTTGTCATCAGCCTTAAACTTAGCCTCATCCTCAGGAGACAAGTTATCAGGCTTGCCCTCAATCACATAAAAGCATGACATAGCAATTAGCCACAATTCCATCTTAGCTCTCCATACCAAGAAGTTTTTCCCATCAAAAGCATCAGGTTTTAACACGGCAGCAAAACCACTGACACAAAAATGCCTAAAATTAGGTTTTTGGATTGTTAGAAATAAAGGCAATTTCCATGTCATTTTAACTCCGTAAATTAACATTATGATGACGACATAACAGAGATAATATAAAAGTGATTTCATAATATCACATATGACCATAGCAGTACGGCACATATGTGAAAGAAGCATGTGAATCATATATATGATGATAAAACATAATAATCATCTACTGCAGGAAAGCATGTGAAACAAACAACTAAAAAACTTATGAAAAATAAGCAGCAACTACTAAAACTACGAATCAGAGCTACTGCAATATTCAGGAAATATGTAACAAACAGCAGCCCAGAAAATATAGCTGACAGCAACACTGCATAACTTACGAAACAATAGAAGACAACTACTGCAACATATTCAACAATGCTACTGAAATAGCATGACGGAACAAAATACTGAGTTACGAAAAACAGAGAGAAGATGAACAGTTCATACCCGCCCATCCTTAGCGCAGATCCAGATCCTTGACCAACTTCCTTGGTCATATTGCAGAAGATGAAGACGAAGACCAATCACCGGGAAGTAGACGAACAGCCAATCACTGGGAAGAAGACGAACGTCCAATCACCGGGAAGAAGATGAACAGTAGCAGCAACTTCGCCGGAAGAAGACGACGACGGCGATCCTCCTGAAGAAGAAGAATGACGGCGAAGATCGTTCGGACAGTCGCGTAGTCGCTCCCAAAAACCTAATTGCCGATCCCTCGTGCAAGGTCTCGATCGACACTGGCTCCGGAGGCACCTGCCCTCGCTCGCCTCCTCCGTGCGCGCGGATGAACGAGATGGGAAAGCCTTTCCTGCAGCGGAACTGAGCTCTGGAATGTGTTCGGGATGGAGAGAAAGAAGGAAGTGAATTCAGCCTTGCGCACAGGAGGAGGCGCTGCTCCTTTTATTCCCGTACGGGCGCAGGGAGAGCGCAGGAGATGAGGAGACAGGTAAATGAATAGGTGTAACTCCCTCCATCATGGTGAGTGATGAAGAGATCATGGTGAGTGATGAAGAGTTGTAACTCCCTTCATCATGGTGAGTGATGAAGAGTTGTAACTCCCTTCATCATGGTGAGTGGGTGCCAAAAATAAACACGCCACGCCACGCCCGCTCGCCTGCCTGCCTGCCTGCCTTGCCTCGTCTCGGCCCGTTTCACAACTTCTCAAATTAAGTGGTATAATTCCCACCATATAAGTTGAGTCAACATCCCTTTAACTTCCAATCCGGTACAATTAATATTTCACCATTACACACCATAGAGTTATTGATTTATTAAATATATTAATGGGCTTGGCCCACAATAAATCTAACAGCTTAGCCTGTCGTCCCTGTCATCGTCGCCCTCCGCCGCCTGTTCGTGCTCCTCCTGTACGAGTAAACCGCATTGGAGTAATAGTAATTCATGCAATGTTAGGTTTGGCGTACTTGATACAGATAGTCGATCGATCATCAGACAGGAAGAAGAAATAAAATACTACCTGGGTCGTCGTAGTTTCTGCCGCCCATCTTCTTCATTCAGTTGTCGTCGATGGAATTCGAAGCACGTTTATTTATTTCCGACAGTTTCGATTCGTCCTGTGGTTTGGGTTCCTACATACTGGGTTTTCCTCCCAACGCTCGGTAGGGTCGTCATGGCGTTCCTGATTCGTTTCAATGGCGTTCCTGATTCGTTTCAGTGTTTCATGAGGTGGACAGAAGAGGCTGCTTGCTTATCCTACTCGGAGTCTGAGTTCGTGCCGGATATGGTTTTACACTCACAACTTCGGGCCCAACAAAATGAACAGGATCGGAACAGCCCACTATCCGTTTGAAAAAAAAAACAAAAAGAGAATAGGAACAGCCCACGATAACGTGGAATTCGAACCACGCGTTTCCGACAGGTTCAATTCGTCCTGTGGTTTGCGTTCCTGGTTTGTTTCTGTAACAACCCACAAATTTCTACCCCAAAAATCCCAACCACAAAATTTTTTTTTTCCTTTTACCTTGCATGATGAGTGAGACAACTTACTTGTGCGTCAATCTCTAAGCATATGCATTAACATTCATACTTGACCATTAGGTAAGGTGCATAGTGTGTAACTAAATAACCTATTAATAAGCATATGTGATTTGGCTCTTCTTGGATTTCTGTGTGAAATGCACCAAAAACATATATATAAATTTACATAACATACTACTTGACAGCCCTAAAAGTTTGAGATTAATATTTGGAATAAGTATCAACATTAGCATTAATCTAATTAGGAAAAGAAAAAGAGAGAGGGGAACACACTGACTGGGCCGAAACTTCCCGCGCAGAAAGCACTCGCGCAGCCATTTCGGCCCGTCACCACGCGTGCACCGCACGGCCCAACCGACCAGCTCAACCGCGCGCGGAGCGGCTCTGCCATCACGTGCGCCCGCTCGCCTCCGCGCCGAGACCCCGACAACCCGACCCCACGCGTCAGCGAGAACCATCTCTGTTCTTCTTCTTGCGCAAGCCGGAAGGCAGAGCACGGCAACACGGCGGCGGCCCCCCCAGTGCCACCTCGGCCGACCGCGGCTAACAACCCTAACAAACTAGGGAATCTTGCCCCCTGCGATTGAATTGGAGGCGTGTGGAATCGGAGTGCCTCGCGACCCTCGGATCGAGCTGCGTGCCGATCCGCCATCCACCGCGACGGGCACCCTGCGCCCCATAAAAGCAGAGCCCACCGGAACCCCTGGGTCCCAGCAAGCGTCGCCACACCGTGGCGCACTCACCACACCACACCGCCAAGAGGGAGAGTTGAGGGCAGAAGAAGGAAGAGAGCCGGAGCGGAGACGGGTGGAACCGGAGCGCCGCCGCAAGAATTCGTCGCGCCGAGGAAGAGGTCCGCAAGCGGAGCACGGGGTGAACCAGGAGCTGCACGGCACTGCAACCGGAGCTACACGGCCTCGAATCGCCCAACCACCGCTACCCTATCTTCACCGCCACCACGGTAAGCCTCATGCCGCCTCCGCCATCTTCGTCCTCTGCATCGGCCATGGCGCCCGTACCGGAGCGCGCAGGCCAGAGCCCTACCGGCTCGGAGCGAACCCACACCACCGCGCACACGTGAATGCCTCATGAACCGCACTCCGAACTAGGTAGGAAGACCGAGCTCACGGCGATGAAACGCATGCACGTCGCCGCGAACTGACGCGCGCGGCGAAACGTTGACCAAACGCTATAGCCCACAAGAGACGCTGCTGGATAGCCGATGGTGATCACCACTCGAAGTAGAATCCTGTGCACATTCTAGTTGAAGCCATAGGCCGGGGAGCATTCTAGCCGAGAGGGTGAGACGTCATGACCACGCGCGACGTCGCGGCTGGGCATGCCGTGGCGAACCTGTGCTCCAGTTGCCACGGGCTCGAGCTGGGAAACTAACTGGTCGCATAGCATCACCGAGTGATGGAGAACACCGTGCGCGCCGTAGAATTAACTGGTGACCGATAATGAGCTCGTTCCGATGTCGCATGGTCGCGCCGTGTGGCCCATGCGAGATCATACGCGTGGAGTTGTTTGCCGGGATTACTGATGGCAGCAGCAGCATGATCTAGGCAGTAGAGGAGATGGGAAGGAGACCGTATGATTGAATTTGGTTGGGGAGGAGCGGAGCTAGCCAAACGGCATAACACCGCCGCCGGCTCCGCCGCCGAGTCACACCCACGCTGGCCACTAGGATCACCAGATCACGGAATTGGTGGCTTGGATCGATCCGCCGTAGAAGCACGAGCACGCTGCAGCACAGAATCGAGTCTGGGGAGGCGAAGTTGAGCACCGGCGCCGCGCGTTGGCGGAGCGCCGCCGTAACAAACAGAGGAGAAGGGGAGAAAAAACCGGTTCGCCCGAGGCTCGAGGTTGAAGGAGGCCTCGGTGCAAAACACCGATTCGCTCGAGGCTCGAGGTTGAAGGAGGCCTCGGTGCAAAACAAAAACACCGATTCGCCCGAGGCTCGAGGTTGAAGGAGGCCTCGGTGCAAAACACCGATTCCGATTCGCGGCGGCTCGAGTTGAAGGGGCCTCGGTGCAAAACACCGATTCGCCCGAGGCTCGAGGTTGAAGGAGGCCTCGGTGCAAAACACCGATTCGCCCGAGGCGAGGGTAGCGTCCTCGGCATCATCACCGTTCGAGGGAGGCCTCGACTTAATCGAGGGTAGCGACCTCGGCATCACCGTCCGTGGGAGGCCTCGGCTCACTCGAGGGACGCGAACAGAAGCGTCCGAGTTTGACGTAATGCTGACGTCATGCTGACATCAACACCCGTTGACCAAGTCAACGCTGACCGCGGACCCACCTGTCATTCACTAACTCCGAACTGACCAGTCACAGCGACACGTGTCGTCACCACCTGTTTAACCTGTCTTTTGTTATTTTCAGAAAATAGAATAAACTTCGGAAATTCATAACTAATTCATACAGACTCCAAAAATAGTGGTTCAAGTTGCTAAATTCATCTAAAATCGAGATCTACCTATTTGGTACCATGTTTGAGTGCATTTGGATATTTTGAATTTTCATTCGTTCTTTGTGCTATTCTATAGATGTCGCTAATGCGACCGTTTTCGTACGTTTTCAGAGCCGGAAGGGACGCCTGACAACGAGGATCACGTCTACGAGGAGGAACAAGACACGATCAATCTCAAGGTGCCACAGCCCATCCAACCTCGTAGATCCCATTACGCATGCTAAACTACATTTCTAATTTAATAATGCTCAGTATAGGACTTGCATGATAGATTTGCTTGTAAGCCCATACCTTGACGCAACCTACCTCTTGCTACCCCTGATAGGATAGACACACGCGCTGTAAATACTATCTTGATTATATTTATTTGTGCTACGGTGAAAACCGGTGCATAATGCTATACGGTGTATATCGGGGAGTGTGCTCTGCGTGTTTTTGGGTGAGTATGGTGGTGAGGGTTGTGTCGACCAAGCCGGAATATATGACGAGCCTGGTGCGAGTCTTGCCGTAGGGCATATCTGGATGCCCTGTGGTGTGAAACCTGTGGCGGGTTAAATGGTGACATGAGGAGGATCTGGGTGTGAGCCGCTGGTGGAGCCCAGATCAGGAGCGTGCTGTGGTGGCACATATAATGAAACCTTTGAGAAGACATTCCGGCTTAGTCACCTAGATTGGTGCGGGATCTGGACCACGGGGAAATACCTTTGCAAGCCACTCGCTCCTTATGGACGGAGACGGTCGAGCTACCTGGTAGGGTAATGCCATTACTGCTAGGCGAGAGAGTGCGAGGAAGGTACGAGTATTAGAGTCCCACACCCTTCCGAGACGATCACGGCTCCCCCTCGGGAGAGGGATCGTGACTTCACAGACTTAGCCACCCAGACATACTTGAGGTGAATCCAGGGCTGAGTGGTAGGGTGGCATTACTCTAGGCTGGCAGCGGCGATATCCGCCTAGGCACATCCGGGGTGCTGATGATGGCGATCTTGTGGATATTGTAGAACCTCTGCAGAGTGTATGGTTGATCGATCGATACGTTGGCCAATTCGTTGGCCGCGGACCTTTTTCCCTGACCTGTTTCCGACTAGTAAGAGCTTCTCTTTTTCTCCCTCTGGTAAGAGTGTGCCGGCGTGAGTCAGGTGAGACTGCGGGCCGTTGAGACAAAGGCTGGGAGGGAGCTGGCCTCTGTCGAATGAGCGAGAGTATGTGTGTGTGAGGAATGATGAATTGGTGATGGATACGGTGATAAGTTAAAATGGTGAAACATGATAAACATACATAATTATTATACTGTTATGCATAGGAAAACCCCAGCCTGCTAGGTCTGAATTTCATTACCTGTTGCATCCACTACCACATATAAATATATAGGATGGGAAAGTGTGGCCAGTACAATCGTACTGAATATTGAGGTTTCAGGTTCCGAGGAGGAGTACCACTCCGAGGAGTTCGAGGAATAGGGGTTTTCGCTTCTACGCTCAAGTTGGAGTTCGATCGCGCTTCTTCGTCTACTTCAAGCTGTTCCGGATGTTGTTTATCTAAATTTTCGCCTGTTGGCGATGTAATAATGTATTATTGTATTAAGTACGCTTTTTATTCGAAGTAGGATTATTGATATTTGACTGGATTATCGGGTAATTTTGACTCGAAAGAGTTTTATTACACTTGACTCTGTGGATTTTCCTCGTGGAAAATCAGGTCATTTCAGTTGGTATCAGAGCCATACTTGACCTTAGGACGACCCTAGAAAATGGACGTAGAAAAAAGGAAGCCACTCTCTTCGGTTATATACCGACCCTGCATTTACTTTTTCAATGCAAGGCTTATCTTACTATGGACTTGCTAACCTTAGCTTTTGATACGTGCAGATGGAGACAACCCCAGAGTATCCGCCGCTAGGACCTTTGCTCAGCCTTACTGCAAAGTGTGTTTCCAACGGCGAAGGGATCGCAGGAATTCCACTTACCCTGCGAGAAGTTCTTGTGACATTAGGAGTCCCAGTTGATCAAATTCTGTATACTTGCTCTGGAGAGCCAGCACTTGAGGGCGGACTCAAGGCACCCCTTATAGTGGCCAGAACTAGAGATCCCGCAAGTCAAACCTTGCCATCCGTTCCAGCTTACTCAGAGATGGTGATTGGAGAGACCATTGATGAGTGCGTGCAGGCTGTGTCCCTTCAAGCACTCAAGGTTGTACACGAGACAACAGAGACCACTTGAAGAATACAGAGTTCCGGTTACTACCCCAGGCTTTACACCCTCACCTCACCCAGGTTGAGCAGGAGCATGCCTACACCCAGACTGTGCTTGCTGAAGCCGATCCCTGCCTACGCACCACAGCTTACCATTTGTATGACCTGAACAGCTATGCAAGTCACCTTGAGCTCAAACAGACTGCAGCTCGCAACCACCTGATGGAGTGCCAGGAAGTGACCAAGATTGAGAGATCCGTTCAGGAGGAACTAAGAGCTACTATAGCAAAACTACAAGACAAGTTGGAGCGACAAGAGGAAAGGCACAACAAGGCGGAAGTGGCAGATCTGCGATACAAGGCTGCAGATTTGGGAAACGACAACTGGTATCTGGACTGTCGAGTGCTGGAATTGCAAAGAAATCTAGAAGAAAGGACCGAAGCCTTGAACCAGAGTTGGAACCGAAAGAAGAATCATGGCATGGAGTTTCTAAAACTTCAAAACAAGGTGAAGGCCCTGGAACAAGAAGTCAAGGAGATGCAGGTGAAAGCGTTGCGTAACCAAGGCCACCTGATAGAATATGTCAAGAACACAGAATACTTACAAGAGAAATGCGAGCGAACTCGGGATGCCTGGAAGAAGTCAGACAGAAAACGACTCAGGGAGATGAAGGGCATCTGGGAGAAACTACCCAAAGAAGAACGCGTCAAAATCCGACCCAGGACTGAGGATTTTGAGCTGGCACCCACCCGACTCAACCTCGACGCTTGCCCTGTTCTACCTGGAGCCAAGCCTACTGAAGAGCTTGCCGAAGCGCTTAAGTATGTAGCCCGACTCCACAAGACTAACGAGGACATCGAAGCTGAGGACAGTCGCTTTCCGGAAGCAGTGTACGCGGCAGGAGTAGGTGTGAGTGATGACCCTGCGTGGTCATGTGATGAGTTCCAGTGTGTGTCACCCATGAGATGTATTCCCGAGTTGTACCCACGATGCGTAGTACGAATAATTAATTATTAAATAAGACAAACATGTTATGAGTGTTCGGATTTTATTGCGTCTTATGGATCTTTATCGCTTCTTTGTTTGAGTGCAGGATAGAATAATGATTTCTTTAACTCGTTGAAATGACTCCAATAAAACTTGAAAGCAATGATTAAACAATTAACATATATACTAAAACTCTATCTATTCTATAACACAGATGTCGCTACGCCGCTCAGAACGTCTGAGCCACCCGCGTGATCTGACCCCTGAACCCGCTGTAAGAGCTGGGCGATTCCGTGGACGAGGACGCGGGGCTGGAAACGGCCGTGGCCGTGGAGGAAGACGTGGAGTACCATTCAACATGGAGCAGACGCCACCACCAGCAGGAGATGACCATGTTCCCGCTGATGATCACGTGCCAATCGGCGCGGCACCACCGCCTCCACCACCGCCAGCACCACCAAGTCTGGCTGAAGTGATGGCTCAACAGACTCAGCTGCTAGCTGCACTCGTAGAGGGTGCAAATCGTCGCAATGGTGGTCAATACAATGACTTTCAAAGGAAGCTTGAAGGATTCATAAAACTCAGGCCACCTACCTATGATGGCACCGATCCTGATCCACTCGCTGCCAACGACTGGCTACGTGAGATGGAAAAGAAGCTTGACCTTACCATGCTGTCCGATGAAGAGTGTGTTGGAGCCGCTACCCATCAGCTCACTGGTGCAACCCGCGCCTGGTGGGACAGTTTCAGTGACTCTCATGAGAATCCAGCTGGGATTACTTGGGATGAGTTCGTGGAAGCTTTCACTGACTATCACGTTCCTGAAGGCGTGATGCAAGCTAAGGCAGAAGAGTTTCGTAACATTAAGATGGGAATGAGAAGGTTACTGAGTATACCACTCTCTTCACCACTCTACTTCGCTTTGCGCCACTTTCTATAGTGACCAGCGAAGAAGAAGAGAAGTTGTACTACTACCGCAGGGTCTCAGTTCTCGCATCAAGGTGAATATGGGAGGAGTTAAGAGTCACACTCTGCGCGACCTCATAGATCACAGCATCCAGATCGAAAAGGATAGGAATGAAGCTGGAGAAGAGTTCAGAGAGAGGAAGCGCAAAGCAGATGGTTCCTTTCGCCACCCTGAGCGCAAGAAGGCACGAATGACCCATGTTACCAGCTACTCTCGCCCTGGATCCGGTAGGAGCGGAGGCTCACATGCTGCCCAATACTCTCGCTCATACCAAGACCGTACTCCGGCTCGTACTCAGGATCGTTCAGGGAGCTTTCGTGCGTCACAAGACCGTACTGCTCAGAATCGCACTACACAGAATGCATCTACTTGGAAGGTACCCACACCAACTTCCACCAGTGGTATGCCTTGGACATGTTTCAAGTGTGGACAGCCTGGCCACAAGATTGCCAACTGCCCAGAAAATGCCAAAGCCCCGAAGGCACCACCAAGAGCTCAACCTCACCCCGGGAATCTGCTTCCCGTGGTCGCCTTACTCACCTGAATGCTGAGGATGCCCAAGATGCCCCAGATGTGGTGTACGGTATGTTTTTGGTTAACGGCATTAGAGCATCAGTTCTTTTGATTCAGGAGCTACATGTTCTTACATATCATCAAAGTTTGCACATGAGCATTGCATTCCGGTCAGCCCACGCCAACTTCCAATCATAACTAGCTCACCCTTAGGAGACCTAAAAAGTACCCATATATGTAAGGGAGTGAAATTAACCATCGAGGGATTAGTTTTCACAGCCGACCTAACCCTACTACCTTCTACCAACTTAGAGGTTATTTTAGGAATGGACTGGTTAACCAAGCACCGGAGTATTATATCCTGCTCACCCAGATACATTCAAATAACTCATCCAACAGGCCAAGCAGTGCGATGCACACCCCAAACGAGAAAACCGCTACCCTTCTATGTGCCCTTAAAACCAAGGTTACACCCCGGGACAAACCTTGACAGTAGATGATGTGCCCGTAGTCAGAGACCATGCCGATGTGTTTCCGGAGGAAATACCAGGGATGCCCCGGAACGGGAAGTGGAGTTTGTGATCAATTTATTGCCGGGAACAGGGCCTATAGCCAAAAGACCATATCGCATGTTGTTGATGAATTGGCTGAATTAAAGAAACAATTGAAGGAACTTGCTGATAAGGGATATATCAGGCCTAGTGCATCACCTTGGGGCTCTCCTGTACTGTTTGTGAGGAAGAAGGATGACACAATGAGGATGTGTGTTGATTATAGGAGCCTGAATGCGGTGACTATCAAGAACAAATACCCGTTGCCGAGGATTGATGACCTGCTTGATCAGTTGCGGAATGCTAAATATTTTTCCAAGATTGATCTCCGATCAGGGTATCACCAGATGAGGATCAGAGAAGATGATATTTCCAAGACAGCTTTTGTCACGAGGTATGGATAGTATGAGTTCACAGTGGTACCATTTGGACTCACGAATGCACCTGCTTATTTCATGAACATGATGAATAAGGTGTTTATGGAGGAGTTAGATAAGTTTGTCGTAGTATTCATTGACGACATTCTTATATACTCAGCCACAGCAGAAGAGCATGAGCTGCATTTGAGGTCTGTACTAGAAAGATTGGCACAAAATCTGCTCTATGCTAAGTTCAGCAAATGTGAGTTCTGGCTTGAAGAAGTGACATTTCTAGGACACGTACTATCAGCTGAAGGAGTAGCTGTTGATCCCACGAAAATAGAAGCTATCAGAGATTGGGACTCGCCACGTAATGTGAGTGAGATCAGAAGCTTTCTGGGATTGGCGGGATATTATCGCAGATTTATTGAGAACTTCTCGAAGATTGCTCGGCCGATGACCAATCTGTTGAAAAAGACACAGAACTTCGAGTGGTCAGATGAATGTGAGAATAGCTTTCTTGAGCTAAAGAAGAGACTCACTACCACCCCTGTGTTGGCTCTGCCCGACATCAATCAGGGTTTCGTAGTCTAATGTGACGCCTCCCGTCAAGGACTCGGATGTGTTCTGATGCAGAATGAAAAGGCTATAGCCTATGCCTCTTGACAGCTGAAAGATCACGAGCAGCGATACCCCACTCATGATCTTGAGCTTGCAGCTGTGGTACATGCACTAAAGATTTGGAGGCACTATTTGATAGGCAACAAGTGCGATATTATACCGATCACAAGAGCCTGAAATATTTTCTTACTCAAGAAGATCTAAATATGAGGCAGCGCCGATGGCTCGAACTTATTAAAGATTATGATCTAGAAATTCACTATCACCCAGGAAAGGCCAATGTTGTGGCAGATGCACTCAGTCGCAAGAGTTATTGTCACACCCTAATAGCGGAATCTGTGCCAACTGAACTGAAGGAGGAAATTGATCACTTCCAGTTAGAGATCCTACCGCATGGAATGCTGAATGAGTTACGGATCCAATACAACCTCACAGATAGAATCCGCAAAGCTCAGGAGAATTGTGAGGAAATGGAGTATATCCGGGGCTTGATGAAGCTTGGGTGTCGCACCGATCACCGAGAAGATGACCAAGGAACTCTTTGGTACAAGGATCAAATATGTGTACCCAATAACCCGGAGCTTCGTAATGAAATATTGACTGAGGCACATAACTCTAAGTATAATATTCACCCTGGAGGAGCCAAAATGTACCAAGATTTGAAGAAACACTTCTGGTGGAAAGGCATGAAAACCTCTGTAGCAGAGCACGTGGCAAAATGTGACACGTGCAGCAGGGTTAAAGCTGAGCATGGAAGACCCGCGGGATTACTTAAACCACTAGAAATTCCTCAGTGGAAATGGGAATGCATAACCATGGACTTTATAGTTGGGTTGCCAAGGACACAAAAAGGCAACAACTCCATTTGGGTGATTGTGGACAGGTTGACAAAAGTGGCTCATTTCATACCTGTTAAGACCGCTTATCCTACTGAGAGATTAGCAGAGTTATACGTGGAACATATCCTTAAGCTTCATGGAGCACCATCAAGCATCGTGTCTGATCGAGGACCACAATTTACTTCTCAATTTTGGAAATCCTTGCATAAGGCAATTAGGACGAAACTTGATTACAGCACAGCTTACCACCCACAAACCGACGGGCAAACAGAAAGAGTAAATCAGATATTGGAAGATATGCTCCGAGCCAGTGTGCTAAATTACGGCAAGGAGGATGGGAGAAATGCTTAGCACATGCAGAATTTGCATATAACAACAGCTACCAGGCTAGCATTAAGATGTCCCCATTTGAGGCCTTGTACGGAAGACCATGCCAGACTCCGTTAATGTGGTCTAACCCTGGAGAAAGATCACTCTTCGGACCCGCAAAAATTAAGGAAGCAGAGGAAGGGGTGAATCAGGTTCGAGAAAATCTAAAGATAGCACAAACTCGATACAAGAGTTATGCAGATAAAAGGCGAAGAGACCTCGCATTTGAGGTAGGAGATTTTGTTTACCTAAAAGTATCTCCACTTCGGGGCACCGTCAGATTTCATAAGAAAGGAAAGCTTGCACCAAGATTCGTGGGACCATACCAAATTACTGGGAAGGTTGGAAAGCTTGCATATGAACTGGACCTACCTAAAGAGTTAATAGGGGTACATCCTGTGTTCCACGTATCTCAGCTACGTAAATGTTTACGAGTACCAGAGGAGGTTGTGCCCACTAATGCACTTGATTTACAAGATACACTTGAGTATAGAGAACATCCAATCAAGATATTGGGATGGGACACAAAAGAGACCCGAAGTAAGATTATCGGAATGTGTAAAGTTCAGTGGAGTAACCACACTGAAAGAGAAGCAACGTGGGAGAAAGAATCCGATCTACGAGAGCAATTTCCCTACCTATTCATCGGGTACGTATCGGTTTAATCTCGGGGTCGAGATCCTATAAGGGGGGAGACTGTAACAACCCACAAATTTCTACCCAAAAATCCCAACCACAAAATTTTTCTTTTCCTTTTACCTTGCATGATGAGTGAGACAACTTACTTGTGCGTCAATCTCTAAGCATATGCATTAACATTCATACTTGACCATTAGGTAAGGTGCATAGTGTGTAACTAAATAACCTATTAATAAGCATATGTGATTTGGCTCTTCTTGGATTTCTGTGTGAAATGCACCAAAAACATATATATAAATTTACATAACATACTACTTGACAGCCCTAAAAGTTTGAGATTAATATTTGGAATAAGTATCAACATTAGCATTAATCTAATTAGGAAAAGAAAAGAGAGAGGGGAACACTGACTGGGCCGAAACTTCCCGCGCAGAAAGCACTCGCGCAGCCATTTCGGCCCGTCACCACGCGTGCACCGCACGGCCCAACCGACCAGCTCAACCGCGCGCGGAGCGGCTCTGCCATCACGTGCGCCCGCTCGCCTCCGCGCCGAGACCCCGACAACCCGACCCCACGCGTCAGCGAGAGAACCATCTCTGTTCTTCTTCTTGCGCAAGCCGGAAGGCAGAGCACGGCAACGGCGGCGGCCCCCACCGTGCCACCTCGGCCGACCGCGGCTAACAACCCTAACAAACTAGGGAATCTTGCCCCCTGCGATTGAATTGGAGGCGTGTGGAATCGGAGTGCCTCGCGACCCTCGGATCGAGCTGCGTGGCCGATCCGCCATCCACCGCGACGGGCACCCTGCGCCCATAAAAGCAGAGCCCTCACCGGAACCCCTGGGTTCCCAGCAAGCGTCGCCACACCGTGGCGCACTCACCACACCACACCGCCAAGAGGGAGAGTTGAGGGCAGAAGAAGGAAGAGAGCCGGAGGCGGAGACGGGTGGAACCGGAGCGCCGCCGCGAGAATTCGTCGGCGCCGAGGAAGAGGTCCGCAAGCGGAGCACGGGGTGAACCAGGAGCTGCACGGCACTGCAACCGGAGCTACACGGCCTCGAATCGCCCTGCACCGCTACCCTATCTTCACCGCCACCACGGTAAGCCTCATGCCCCTCCGCCATCTTCGTCCTCTGCATCGGCCATGGCGCCCGTACCGGAGCGCGCAGGCCAGAGCCTCTACCGGCTCGGAGCGAACCCACACCACCGCGCACACGTTGATGCCTCATGAACCGCACTCCGAACTAGGTAGGAAGACCGAGCTCACGGCGATGAAACGCATGCACGTCGCCGCGAACTGACGCGCCGCGGCGAAACGTTGACCCAAACGCTATAGCCCACAAGAGACGCTGCTGGATAGCCGATGGTGATCACCACTCGAAGTAGAATCCTGTGCACATTCTAGTTGAAGCCATAGGCCGGGGAGCATTCTAGCCGAGAGGGTGAGACGTCATGACCACGCGCGACGTCGCGGCTGGGCATGCCGTGGCGAACCTGTGCTCCAGTTGCCACGGGCCTCGAGCTGGGAAACTAACTGGCCGCATAGCATCACCGAGTGATGGAGAACACCGTGCGCGCCGTAGAATTAACTGGTGACCGATAATGAGCTCGTTCCGATGTCGCATGGTCGCGCCGCTGTGTGCCGCCATGCGAGATCATACGCGTGGAGTTGCTGCCGGGATTACTGATGGCAGCAGCATGATCTAGAGGCAGTAGAGAGAGATGGGAAGGAGACCGTATGATTGAATTTGGTTGGGGAGGAGCGGAGCTAGCCAAACGGCATAACACCACCGCGGCTCCGCCGCCGAGTCACCCACGCTGGCCACTAGGATCACCAGATCACGGAATTGGTGGCTTGGATCGATCCGCCGTAGAAGCACGAGCACGCTGAAGCACAGAATCGAGTCTGGGGAGGCGAAGTGAGCACCGGCGCAAGCGCGCCGTTGGCGGAGCGCCGCCGTAACAGAACAGAGAGAGAAAGGGGAGGAGAAAACACGGTTCGCCCGAGGCTCGAGGTTGAAGGAGGCCTCGGTGCAAAACACCGATTCGCCCGAGGCTCGAGGTTGAAGGAGGCCTCGGTGCAAAACACCGATTCGCCCGAGGCTCGAGGTTGAAGGAGGCCTCGGTGCAAAACACCGATTCGCCCGAGGCTCGAGGTTGAAGGGGCCTCGGTGCAAAACACCGATTCGCCCGAGGCTCGAGGTTGAAGGAGGCCTCGGTGCAAAACACCGATTCGCCCGAGGCTCGAGGGTAGCGTCCTCGGCATCACCGTTCGAGGGAGGCCTCGACTTAATCGAGGGTAGCGACCTCGGCATCACCGTCCGTGGGAGGCCTCGGCTCACTCGAGGGACGCGAACAGAAGCGTCCGAGTTGACGTAATGCTGACGTCATGCTGACATCAACACCCGTTGACCAAGTCAACGCTGACCGCGGACCCACCTGTCATTCACTAACTCCGAACTGACCAGTCACAGAGCGACACGTGTCGTCACCCTGTTTAACCTGTCTTTTGTTATTTTCAGAAAATAGAATAAACTTCGGAAATTCATAACTAATTCATACAGACTCCAAAAATAGTGGTTCAAGTTGCTAAATTCATCTAAAATCGAGATCTACCTATTGGTACCATGTTTGAGTGCATTTGGATATTTTGAATTTTCATTCGTTCTTTGTGCTATTCTATAGATGTCGCTAATGCGACCGTTTTCGTACGTTTTCAGAGCCGGAAGGGACGCCTGACAACGAGGATCACGTCTACGAGGAGGAACAAGACCACGATCAATCTCAAGGTGCCACAGCCCATCCAACCTCGTAGATCCCATTACGCATGCTAAACTACATTTCTAATTTAATAATGCTCAGTATAGGACTTGCATGATAGATTTGCTTGTAAGCCCATACCTTGACGCAACCTACCTCTTGCTACCCAGCTGATAGGATAGACACACGCGCTGTAAATACTATCTTGATTATATTTATTTGTGCTACGGTGAAAACCGGTGCATAATGCTATACGATGTATATCGGGGAGTGTGCTGCGTGTGTTTTGGGTGAGTATGGTGGTGAGGGTTGTGTCGACCAAGCCGGAATATATGACGAGCCTGGTGCGAGTCTTGCCGTAGGGCATATCTGGATGCCCTGTGGTGTGAAACCTGTGGCGGGTTAAATGGTGACATGAGGAGGATCTGGGTGTGAGCCGCTGGTGGAGCCCAGATCAGGAGCGTGCTGTGGTGGCACATATAATAAAAACCTTTGAGAAGACATTCCGGCTTAGTCACCCTAGATTGGTGCGGGATCTGGACCACGGGGAAATACCTTTGCAAGCCACTCGCTCCTTATGGACGGGGACGGTCGAGCTACCTGGTAGGGTAATGCCATTACTGCTAGGCGAGAGAGTGCGAGGAAGGTACGAGTATCAGAGTCCCACACCCTTCCGAGACGATCACGGCTCCCCCTTCGGGAGAGGGATCGTGACTTCACAGACTTAGCCACCCAGACATACTTGAGGTGAATCCAGGGCTGAGTGGTAGGGTGGCATTACTCTAGGCTGGCAAGCGGCCGGTATCCGCCTAGGCACATCCGGGGTGCTGATGATGGCGATCTTGTGGATATTGTAGAACCTCTGCAGAGTGTATGGTTGATCGATCGATACGTTGGCCAATTCGTTGGCCGCGGACCTTTTTCCCTGACCTGTTTCCGACTAGTAAGAGCTTCTCTTTTCTCCCTCTGGTAAGAGTGTGCCGGCCGTGAGTCAGGTGAGACTGCGGGCCGTTGAGACAAAGGCTGGGAGGGAGCTGGCCTCTGTCGAATGAGCGAGAGTATGTGTGTGTGAGGGAATGGTGAATTGGTGATGGATACGGTGATAAGTTAAAATGGTGAAACATGATAAACATACATAATTATTATACTGTTATGCATAGGAAAACCCAGCCTGCTAGGTCTGAATTTCATTACCTGTTGCATCCACTACCACATATAAATCATATAGGATGGGAAAGTGTGGCCAGTACAAATCGTACTGAATATTGAGGTTTCAGGTTCCGAGGAGGAGTACCACTCCGAGGAGTTCGAGGAATAGGGGGGTTTCGCTTCTACGCTCAAGTTGGAGTTCGATCGCGCTTCTTCGTCTACTTCAAGCTGTTCCGGATGTTGTTTATCTAAATTTTCGCCTGTTGGCGATGTAATAAATGTATTATCGTATTAAGTACGCTTTTATTCGAAGTATGGATTATTGATATTTGACTGGATTATCGGGTAATTTGTATCGAAAGAGTTTTATTACACTTGACTCTGTGGATTTTCCCTTCGTGGAAAATCAGGTCATTTCAGTTTCCATGGGTGGATAGGCTGCTTGTGCTCATAAAAAGCCGTACTTGGCGCGAAGTTGCGAGTACGATCTGCACTGTAACCGTGTCTGGCAGGAATTCAGACCCCCGATTACACCAATTTTATTCACTACTATAGAAAACTTAATTGAGACGAATGTTTTTTCATTATCCGAGGCAGACAAAGGTAACCACCTCCGTTCAAAGGTCACAGTTAATCCGTAAATAACAGAGGCGGTGTCTTGCCCGCTTTGGTTAATCGAGGAAAAAAAATCTTGAGTCCATCGACGAGCCATTTCCGAGCCCGCCGGCGAGCCTGTTCTTGAGCCCACTAGTCGGATCCGACGATGCAAGACGTCAGCCCCCTGCCCCTGCTCCGGATCTATCCGTTGCTCACGCTCCATGGCCCCCTCCTTGCACTACAACAGAATAGGCCTTTGGACGATCTATCAACTGAGCTTTAGTCTAACTCGCGGTTCCCAGCCCTGCCGCCGCCGCCTCCGTAGCCGCCGCCACCGCCTGACCCCCGTTCCCCTCGCCTCCGGCCTCCTGCCGGTGGAGAGGGGGAACGGGGGTCCATCGTTCTAGTCGATCTACTGTTTCGTAGAGTGAGTGAGTCGAGTCCACCTAGGTCTAGGTTTGCTCGCCGTCGATGTTGGCGGCGGAGTTAGGTTTTGCCGGAGGAGTGTGTCTCCTTTGCGACTTGTTTTTTCCTGGCGACGCCGGCGATGCGGAAGCGGCAGCGGCGCAGCGGAATAATTTCTTCCAGCCTCTTCCGTTCTCCGATGGTGATCTACTCCGACCAACAACAGAGGGTTGGGGAGACCTGTCCAGAGTCGAGCCGGCCGGTGCATCGTTGTCTTCTTCAGGTGATGATGGTGCTGACCCTGTTAATCTCGAGGAAGATGTTCTTTGATGGAAATCTGAGCTTTGCTCGGGTTGCCGGCGATGGAATCGAAGGATGCGTCGTGGGTACGGGAGTTAGCCGATGCGCCTGGGAGGCAGTGTCGGCTGATTCGCCCAGAAGTAAGTCCTCCTCTGCGGCCTCCACCTTGGAGTTTGGTTCTGGTGCCCGATGACGATTGGGAAGCGGCTTTGATGGCGGTGACGAACGGATCTCTGAAGGCTACGAGGAAGACGAACAGGAGTTTTGAACTTCTTTGTAATTTTCCTTTTCTTTGGAGACCTGTTTGTAAAAAGGCCGGTGTACGACGCTAAGATCAATACATGTTCCTTCTCAAAAAAAAAAACTGAGCTTTAGTCTCGGCAAAAAATTGCGTCCCGGACTAAAAGTCTCAACCGAGACTAAAAGTGAACCTTTAGTCCCGGTTGGTATTACCAACCCATACTAAAGGTCCCCAAGCTTTAGTCCCGGTTGGTAATACCAACCGAGACTAAAAGTGAACCTTTAGTCCCGGTTGGTATTACCAACCCGTACTAAAGGTCCCCAAATACCAACCGGGACTAAAGGTTTACCTTTTAGCCTCGGTTGGTGTTACCAACCGGGATTAAAGGTCCTTTTAGTCTCGGTTGGTGTTACCAACCGGGGCTAAAGGTCCTTCACGAGTGAATTCAAAAGGAAACCGCCCTAAACTATATCACGTGGGTTGTGTAGCCGAGTTGGTAAGTGTGCGTGAGGCGAGAGGTGCTTAGTTCGAATCTCACAGATATATATTTATTTTTTCTCGTGGGAGCCTTTAACCCCGGTTGGGCTCCACCTTTAGTCCCGGATTCCCAACCGGGGCTAAAGTCCTTTTGTGTACTAGTGTTGCCTACTCGTCGGATCTAGATCTACACCAGAGAGGAAGGGACTCCAAATCTACAACGAGAAAGGAAGGGATTTTATGTTTCAAAGAAAGTTTATTTTAGTAGCAATTTATGTGTTAAAATATGCTAAAAGATTTATGGAAAAAGTTACTACCATGTAATACTAAACTTGTTATGCTACATGCTCAGGGGGCAAATTTTTTAAAAAAGTTACTACCATGTAAGGGGCAAAAAAATTAGAAGGAATTACTTCCATGTAATAATACTAGTTGTATAATTTAAAGGGCAAAGTATGACAACAAACCTAAAAATAAAAGTTGTTGCACAAGCTAGAGGTAAGTTGTTCTGTTGTGACAACTTATATGTGCAATAGATACCTTTTTGTGACAATTTAAACATTGTAGATGAGACAACTGATATACAAGTTTTAGGAAGACATTTGAACCTAAAAGATGATTGATGAAAAGAAACAAAAAAAAATTAAAAACTTGACTGATAACTAAAACCGAAAAACATTAAAAGAAACTAAAAATCTGAAAACAGGAACTAAAAATACAACACCTAAAATAACAACTCAAATAAAAATGAAATAAAAAAGTTGAAGTATACTCCCTCCGTTTTTTATTAAGTGTCGCATTTTGTTTGTCTTAAGTCAAACATTTCAATCTTTGACCAACTATTTTTTAAAATCCTTATAGTTTCACAATATATAAATTACATATTATGAAACTATTTCTAATAATAAATCTAAAAATATAAATATTATGATATGAAACTATATATATTTTTGTAAATTAATAGTCAAAGGTACATACATTTGACTTAGGACAAACCAAATGCGACATTTAATAAAAAACGGAGGGAGTAGTAGACACAAATAAAAAATGAAAAAAATTAACAAACCTTTTAAAAAACTAAAGTAGACAAAAAAAGAAACGCAAATGTAAAAATAAAATTAAAACTGAACTTAAAAACCAAGAAATTTAACGGAAAAATAAAAATAAAAAATGAAAAGTAAAGAAAAGTAAAAAAGTCGCAATGCCACCATCGTAGAAAAATGCAAAATTAAAAATTAAAACTAAAACTGAAGTTGAAAACCAAGAAATTTAACTGAAAAAAGAAAAAAAAAATGAAAATTAAGGAAAAAAAAGAAAAACCAACGTCATAATAATGTCGTCGCCGTACGCTCTTTAGCGCAAGCGGCCGAGTCTCCCATCCCATACAAGCAAGCTAGGCCGCATAGTCGTGACTCGTGACTCGTGAGAGTGAGACGCACGGGTAACTGGGTAAGCAAGCCAGGCCGCGCCACGCGAGTCACGCAGGAGCGCCCCTGGTCGCGAAATATCTTTTGCGATTATTCATAGTCAACTAAAGTCAACATATGCTGGCTGTGTAATTAAATCTCGATTTCACTTTCCATTGGACCATCGAAAACCAGATTGTACTCTAAGCCCTGTATATATAACATGACGAGACAACAGGGTGTCAAATTAAGATATTTTTTAGTTTATGGGTGAAAAGCTCTGACATGTCATGTCATATCGGATGTTCCAACACTAATTTAGTCTATTAAACTAATAAAAATATAAATTACATATTTCATCAGAAAACAATGAGACACATTTATTAAGACTAATTAATCTGTTATTAGCATATATTTAGTATAACAACATTGTCAAATTGTAAATTAATTAAGACACTCACCATACGTACTAGAGTCTAAATCTATTTATTATCCTCTCATTTATAGTTTTTTACTGATATGATAATATATTTACTGAAGAGAGACAAACCAAGACTAAATAGACTTAGACTTTATGGTATAGTTTTCACTGAATACCGTTAGATTTAAAAATATTGTCTCGTGAAGTTATCAATGTAGACTAGATAGTTCGAGTGGCCGGGCGCGTGAGGTGAGTGGACACGAAAGAGCCCGTTAACCCACCCTACTTAGGCTAGTCTTAGTGGGAATTTCATAGAGTTTTATGGATATTTAATACACTCATATGACGCTATATTAATAAAGAGAGAGATGACAAGAGTTTTATGAGAGTAGAGATAGTTTCATTCCCATAAAACTCTTATGCACTGTTTCCAAAATCTGATTGTATTGGAAACTAGGAGATAAAATCCCCACTTAGACTGGCCTTACTGTACTCTCTCCGTCCCCAATTGACCGTCACCATATTTTACGTGCTAAGAAGTTCGACTCAATTTATATAAAATACGTACAATATTTTTATCTCTAAATAAATTTAATAAAAAAACTAGATTCAAATATCTATCTAACGATACTATAATTATGTATCACACACATTAATATTTTTAAATATATATTTAGTTAAAGTTGTTTGTTAAGAAGCGAGAAAACGATCACTACTAGAGAACAGACCTTTGGACGATCTATCAACTGAGCTTTAGTCTCGGTAAAAATTTGCGTCCGGGGCTAAAGACTTTTAGTCACGGTTGGTATTACCAACCAGGGCTACCAGGGCTAAAGGTGAATCTTTAGCCCCGGTTGGTATTACCAACCGGAACTAAAGGTCCTGGACCTTTAGTCCCGGTTGGTACCACCAACCGGAGCTCAAGGGTCACCCTTTAGCCCCGATTGGTATTACCAACCGGGACTAAAGGTCCTTTTAGCCCCGGTTGGTGTTAGCAACCGGGGTTAAAGGTCCTTCACGAGTGGATTTAAAAGAAAAACATCCAGAACTACATCACGTGGGTTGCGTAGCTCAGTTGGTAAGCGTGCCTGAGGCGAGATGCGCTAAGTTCGAATCTCACATAACACACATTTATTTTTCCTCTCTGGATCTTTAGCCTCGGTTGAAAGCACCTGGGACTAAAGGCCGGGACCTTTAGTCCCGGATTCTTAGCCCCGGTTGGAATACCCTGGGCTAAAAGTAGTGGATAGACATGGGACGGAGCGAGTACGTCCACTCCCCAGAAATAATCAATGAAAGAGCGACACGTAACATGTGTAGTGTTGGACTTTTTATCTTGGACTCTTCTTGTCCTCACTTTATTTACCTCCATCTCCATCCATCAGAGACTAACTAGGCCAGCTAGCAGACGTTCGATTGACTGATGGCTATATGTACTCCAATTCATTAGGCGCGCACTGTGATAATCGTTTTCATCCCATTCATCAATCTGTTTTGGAACATTGAGTGGGACTCTAAACGTACAAAAACAGCGAAACATATATCTTCGATTCTGTGGACTCAAACCAGCATGTACGGCCTTGTTAAAACCCCAGTACACGTACACTGCTGATGGACGCGATTAGATCGAGTGGAAGTGTTGCACTTTTCTTGGACTCCATTTAGGCCACGTTCAGTTGCCCAAATAATATACCAAAAAATGTTATGCAGTACACATCAAATCTTTAGACGTATGTATAAAGTATTAAATATAGGTTAAAAAATAATTAATTATATTTTTAGTTTGTTTATGTCGAGACGAATTTTTTGAGTCTAGTTAGTCTATGTTTAATAAAATTTGTCAAATAACAACGAAAGTATTACAGAAACTTTTCCCGAAAAACTGAACGAGACCTTATTCATCCTTATCCGGCGTGTGTTGTGTGGATATACTACGACACATCATGCACACTGCACACATCAATGATGAGACTGATGGCAGAGGTTCCATTATTCACTCGACGCCGGAGTCCCGGAGAGACCTGGAAAAGGCAATTATCTCCTGATCCCTTATTATTCGAAGACGCGACAATTAATGCGTAGGAGCAACTCCAAGAGAGTTGATAAAAATGGATAACTAAACTTATAATATAGCTAGTCTCTAAAATAAAAAACTCTATAAAAAAATAGAAAACCCCAACAGTCTTTCTATTATAGCAATACTAGATAGCTAGTGACGCATGCAAGCTATATTTACCATGCGAGATTTTAGAAATAGCAAACTTGTTATTTTACAAATCAAGATAGCATAGCTGTTGGAGTTCACTTTTTACTCTAAAAATCTAAATATAGCATACAAAACAAAGATAGCAAGTCTCTTGGAGATGCTCTGATAACTGTATATATACGAGGAAGAGGGCGGTCCAGGCTATATAGCAGCTCGCAGCAGAGGAACGAACGATAGTACATACACAGATAGCATCATTTGCAGCCATGTGGAGGCTGAAGGTGAGCGAAGGTGGCGGGCCGTGGCTGCGGTCGGAGAACGGCTTCCTCGGCAGGCACGTTTGGGAGTTCGACGCCGACGCCGGCACGCCGGAGGAGCGCGCCGAGGTCGAGAGGCTGCGCCAGGAGTTCACCCGCCACCGCTTTCACAAGAAGGAGTCCCAGGACCTCCTCCTACGCATGCAGGTTTTACGTACTATTCCGATCACTGAACATGATGCATATATAATTGTAACATATAGTGAATTTTTTCCTCCTTGTTTCATATTTTGGCTCTGTTAGTTTGACCTCCTCTACTAGCTTTAGTCGGTATAAATCAGTCATGGAACAATATTTTTTTTTCTCATAAAATCAGTCGTATAATAAATCAGCCAAAATAGCTTCTTGCTCAAGCAAACGGAGCCCTTATTTGAAGGTCCATTTGGCAGAGGTTCAGTGAAGCTGTTAGTTTGTTTAGAAAATAGTTTCATGAACAATTTTGTATGTGAAGCTGAGCTATTTAGAAAAAAAATATTTGACAAAACAGCTTCACTGACAACTTCATGCATAATTGAGAAAAAAATGAGTGTGCAAGTTATGAAAACTATTTTTTTCCAGAATAAAACAACTTTATGGGTGAATCTATTCTGAAAAAAGATGTTTCACGAAATAATAGCTCATAACAGTTTATGAAGTTGTTATGAGTTGTACCAAACATGTCCTAAATATGCGAATACTCTAACGTTTTTTTTCTAAGCTGTATTCTCATAGAATCTCTTATTAATAATGGTTGTATTATTATCTCCGGTTTTATGTATCTAGAAAGAATCCGGATGATTTATTTGCACTCCAAACTCGATCGGTCACATGGTGATTTTCCCCTTTAGAATGGTTTGATAATTTGACACTATACCTAACCATGATCTCTCCGACTCGATCATCCTGATATATCTGACGTGTCAGAAAATGATCCAAACCTAGGAAGAGCGGGGTCTACAGGGTAGAGGAAGGATGACCTCGGCCCTCACAGTGTCGATGCAACCACGGTGAGAGCTCGGAGATGGGGAAGGGGCCAGTGGCGCAAGAGAGGTGAGCGGACCATGTGGAGGAGAAGAGAGAGATGGATGTCATATGGAGGAGAGATATGAAGTGCGTGCAGTGCAAGAGAGGGAAAAAGGATGACATGTGTTGGCTAGGCACTGCTTGTGGTGTTAGGGCTATGAATGTTTTTTTAGAATAAGAGGGGCAAGGAGCCCCTACTAAAATTATATTAAGAGAATCCACAAAACAGTTGTTAAACAGGGGTACACCACAGGAATGCAGGGATACTCCCTCCCTATAAGAAATAAATGACGTTTTGGACATCGACACGGTCTCCAAAGTACAACTTTGACTCTCTTTATTGTAAAAAATATTTATCAAAAAGTGTTATATATATTTTTATGAAAGTATTTTTCAAGATAAATCTATCCATATGGTTTTTATATTTTCAAACTCAACAACTTAAAAGTTATTCATGATTTATATTCTCAATGTTTGACCGAAACTATGTCTAAAACGTCATCTATTTCCTATACGAAGGGAGTACGAAAATAATGTGTTTTAGCTAGGGACTTGGTGTTGGGGCTGTGGATGTTGCGTTTATCGCTTTGGGGTTTGGGCTAGTTTCGGCTCCATATACAGACCGGTACGATGATAAAAATTTATCACAAGCGGTTTATAAAAAACCAATGGTGAAAATGTTTTCTGTAGTAGTGTACACAGTTTTAGATTTGCCATAAACATAGTGTTTTTCCTCTTTTTATCAGCAATTGGATGCTACTCTATTTTTTGGAGTATCTAACAATCAGTTGCCGTTTCCCCCTCTTAGTACCAGGATACTCTATTTCTTTTATATATACACCCTCAAGTCGTGATTACCCATTTGTATGCAGTATTCAAACTTAAACCAACGACCATGTCCTTCAACTCCATCGACGAAGCTTGAAAATAGTGAAGAAGTGACTGAAGAAATACTATTACTTCATTAAGGCGAGCTTTAAGTCAACATTCTAGTTTACAAGCACATGATGGTCACTGGCCAGGAGAATACAGTGGACTTTTGATCATTATGCCAATGTTTGTAAGTACTTTATAGGCTTCATCTGTTAGTGGCTTGTTGTTTTTATTTGTCTTTTCTCTATCAGGAGAAAGAAGATAAGCATCATTCACTTTCTGCATTACTACATAGAACATTATCTTTGATGGGGTATTACTATCAGAGTCACACAAACCCAATGCAGGCTATATGGTTTGACGGTTAGTTTCATACACATAACTTATAAAAAAAACTTTCCTACACATGTGGCAAATTTTTATTTGGTTAAATTTTATAAGACCATGGGTCAATATTGTCTTCTCTCACTCGTGAAAATAATGAAAATAATAGCAATTCAGTGACGCATAAATTAATTCCGACAAAGCCAAACTTTGTAGCGCTAATAACACGAAGAATAGGAAAACAAAAAACACAAAGAGATTGAGGACATTCTTACAATGAGGTTGTCGTCCCTAGAATCTAGTGCTAGACGAAGTGTAGACCATTGATAGAGATCGGCAAAGTCAGCATGGAGGGAAGAAGACGTTTAGCGAGCAGTCGCGACAACGCTTTCCAAAAACCTGTTATGTCCCCAACCACGTGCAGTGAAGCTATTACGTGAGCTTTGGAGTTCTACTCTCGCGGTGCCAATGGCACGGCGGCGGCGGGATGAGGACGACAACGACAATGCATCACTAGGGCAAAATCACAAATAGGACGTCTCGGCCCTATTTATACACGCACCATAGCTATGGAAAGAAATAGCCGCGTAATATATCACAATATTTGTCGGAGGTCCGCAAAAGGGGTACCCCAATCAACGCAAACAAAATAGGTAAACCTAGAACACCGTTAATACAGACCTAACTAGTCTAACCCCCTAAAAAGCCGACCCCCGAGGCCTACACGCTGGCCCACCGAGCCGAGCCCTCCAAGCCAGGCCTCGGGCGCGCGCTCGTTTTCCGTCTCGCCCGAGCCCCATGCCAGGCCTCGGGCGCACGTTCATTTTCCGTCTCGCCCGAGCCCTCCAAGCCAGGCCTCGGGCGCACGCTCGTTTTCCGTCTCGCCGAGCCCTCCATGCCAGGCCTCGGGCGCACGATCGTTTTCCGTCTCGCCCGAGCCCTCCAAGCCAGGCCTCGGGCGCACGCTCGTTTTCCGTCTCGCCCGAGCCCTCCAGGCCTCGGGCAAGCGCTCCACTACCCTTCGAGCCCCCCACAGCCGAACACCACACCTCGAGACCCCACGCGGGGACCTCGAGCCTCTCTGGCACAGCGGCCTATCCCTCGAGACGCGTTATGCCTCCCTCGAGCGGTGCAGACATCGGATGCCAGCCCCATACCGCGCACTTAATTCATCCACCTACTCCAGTCACGTCCTCTGTAACACAACGTGTGCCACAGTGGTCTGGGGCAGAGTCAAGTCTCGTTTTCACCACAAGTATGGGCGAAAAGGCACCAGTGAAGCACTGTTAACCCACGCCCTACACTGTGGCACGTCCAAGCCACGCCTCGAGGCCCAGATGCCTGCCGCTCAATCGATTTTCACGGGACTTGCCCATACCTGCGGGGACTCGAGCCCCCCGTAGGCGCCGCCTCGAGGCCGGCTCCGCGCCCCTCGAGCCCTAACTACTTTCATGCTATTGGAGGACAGGTACCCCAAGACCCGGAGGGACCCCGCCGCGTCCTGTACGTTCCGGGGATGGGCGCTGTACGGCTTCCACCTCGCCGCGCCTCCACGTCCGCGCCCAGGATGGAGGCCACGCTTCAAGGACGCTTCAACAGCAACGCCCACGTCGGCTACAATGTCTTCGACAAGACAGGGTTCCTACCCTTCTTCGTAAGGGACACAATACACCCCGACACCTGTAATACCCTTGTGTAACCCTGGCCTCCCCTTGCTCTATAAAAGGGGACACCAAGGCCCTCATTCCTTCGGTCGGAACAGACACGTTAAGACACAAGTCCACACACACACGAGTCCGGACTCCGGTCCACGCTCACTGAGCTTGTATTCGCCCCTGTACAAGCACTTAGGTGCAAGTAATACAAGAACATCCTCCCCCCGCTGGACGTAGGGCCTTCTTTGCCCGAACCAGGATAAATCCTTGGTCCCTCTTGCATCACCATCCAGGAAGAGAAGCACGCGATCATATTACTCGTTGGTGTCATACCCCCGGTTTCGAAACACCGACAGTTGGCGCGCCAGGTAGGGCCTTCGCGTGTCGAGTCGGTTTCTCGCCGTTTCCTGGATGGCTGCTTCGACTCCTTCGTTCTCTGCCGGTGCCGTCATCTGGTTCGGGAGCCTCGAGTTCCTGGCCACTGACAACGGCAACGAGCTGACCTTGCTCTCCACGGAGGGCCCGAGTGGAGGGCGTGTCGCGCCGCCCCGTGCGAGGAGCATGGCACGTCGCCCACACCATCACGCGTCGCCACCCGTGAGCGGCGCCGTCGTCATCATCGTCGCCAGGCACAGGCGGTGCCGGCGGCATACACCCACTTCCCGCGGCCGGCGCGGAGTTCCCAAGGAGGAGCTTGCCCGCGCACGGCCGGAGACTTCCCGGGCGCGCCCGCGCCCGCCCAGCGACTTCGCGTTCATCATGCGCACGGACCAGGAGCCAGGCCAGAGGCCTCCGAGCCGTGCACCGTCGACGCCGCCCAGCCTCCTCCCGCACGGGGTGTACCGCGCTCGACGCCGGCAGTTCCCGTTCGGCCTCGACAGCTCCGCGGCAGCCTACGCCCGCCAGCTCAACGAGCGCAGTCGGGGCCGACAGCCGGCGGAGCAGGAGGAACGCCCGGGCGTGCTGCTGCAGGCCATGGCCAACCTGGAGATTGTCCACCCCGCACGCGTCGACCGCGGCCTCTCACGAGCCGTCGGCCACCTCGTCAAGCCACCTTCGGGGAGTGGTACCGCGAGCTGCAGCCCCGGCACGAGCCAAGGCGGCGCGGCATCACCAGCTCCGACTCCGACGAATACGACTACCACGACCCCGACCTCTGGGATCCCACCAGGGAGTGCTTCCAACTCGAGGGGGTCGTATGCGACACCGAGGACGAGGGCGACGACGGCAGGCCGGCGCTCAACCTCGAAGGCCCAGAGACGTGGCTGCGGCAGGGGGTCACGTGTTCACGGGAGGAACGAACCCCGGCACCGGCTGCACCATCCCAGCACAGCGACGACCGAGCGGCGCAGCTCGCGCAGCTGCGGGAGGCCATCGCCAAGGCTGAGGAGGACCGACAACGCCTGCTGCAGCTCGAGAAAACCCTAGCACAAGAACCAGCCCAGCCTCGAGGTGCCGGCGCTCGTGGCCGAGCTCGAGAGGTCCACCGGCAGATCCTCGAGGACGGGGCGCCAGCACGCCCCGAGGTGCGTTCCCGCGAGCGGGACAGAACGTGGTGGCGGCGGCGATGCTGCTCCGCGATCTGCCCGCCGTCTCCAACCCTGACGCCAGGCGCATGCTTGGGGAAATGAAGAACCTCCTCGAGACAGCCGCTGTGCAGCAAGCCGAGAGCTCGGCGTCACGACGACGCGGAGCAGCCTCGGGGAAGCCGGCGGACACGCCCCGCAACGAGCGCGAGGCATCCGTCCACCAACCTGACGCCTCTCGAGCTAGGCCAGTCCGCGAACGGATCATCGACAACCGGCCACCTCGAGACCCCAACGACGCCCGCAACGACATCAACCGCCGGCGCAAGGACAAGGGGGCCCAGGAGCGTGGCTATAGCGCCCATCGAGGGGGGCGCTACGACAGCGACGAGGACCGGCAAGTCCTCGAGCCCCCGGGCCCCAGAGTCTTCAGCCGGGCCATCCGCAGCTCAACCCTCCCCGACCGCTTCCGACCGCCGACCAACATCGTGAAGTATGACGGGGAGGTCGAGCCCAAGCTCTGGCTCTCGGACTTCCGCCTAGGCTGCCAACTGGGCGGAGCGAAGAACGACGACCGTGTGATCATACGCCAACTCCCACTTTACCTCTCGGACACCGCCCGCCGGTGGCTCGAGGGGCTCCCGCCGGATCGGATCGACGACTGGGCCGACCTAGTCAGGGTCTTCGACGGGAATTTCAAGGGGACGTGCGTGCGCCCAGGCAACCCCTGGGATCTACGGCGTTGCAGGCAGGCGGCGAACGAGCCCCTCCGCGATTTGCTCGACGGTTCTCGAAGCAGCGCCTCGAGCTCCCCCACGTGCCTGATGAGGACGTCATCTCAGCGTTCCTCGCGGGCACGACATGCCAAGAGCTAGTCCATGAGCTAGGACGCTACCGTCCCAGGACGGTCGAGGACCTGATGGATCGTGTCACCAGCTTTGCCTCAGGCGACGAGGCAGTGGGGGCCTTCTTTGGCCGTTCCACGGACAAAGGCAAGGCGGTGGCCGCGCCGGAGGTCACGAACAAAGGCAACGACGCCAAGAACGACAACAATAACAGCAACAAAAAAGAAGAACAAACGCAAAGGTCAGAAGGCGAAGCGCGACGCCAATGACGACGACGACGAAGAAGTGCTCGCAGGCGCCCTCGAGCCTAAGAAGCCCCGAGGCCCCCCTGACGGGGCTGTTTTCGACCAGATGCTCGAGGACCCCTGCACTTATCACAGGGGCCCCGTAAATCACAAGTTAAAGGACTGCCGACTGCTGAAAGGCTACTACTCCAAGCTCGGCGATAAGAGAGAAGACGCGCCTAAGGGCAAGGATACCAATCGACGCGGCGGTGGGGACGCGGACGGCGACTTCCCCCCGTGCGCGACTGCTACATGATCTACGGGGGGCCGACCGTCGGGCTCTCGGCTCGAGAAAGAAAGAAGGAGCGCCGGGAGGTCTTTGCACTCTGCCACGACGCCCCCCGGTATCTTGACTGGTCTGATGCGCCGATCACGTTCGACCGTGACGACCCCGGACCGTGTCATAAACCCGGGGCGTACCCCCTCGTCGTCGACCCCGTCATCGTCGACGTACGGTTCTCCAAGGTGTTGATGGATGGGGGCTCGAGCCTCAACATCATATACCTCGAGACACTCGACCTCCTGGGGATTTCAGAGGGTCAGCTCCGGCCCAGCGTCGGGGGGTTCCACGGAGTCGTACCGGGGAAGAAGGCCCACCCCCTCGGGCGCATCGACCTGCCGGTTTGCTTTGGCACGCCGGCTAACTTCCGCCGAGAGACGCTCACCTTCGAGGTGGTTGGGTTCCAAGGGGCCTACCACGCCATCATCGGCCGGCCAGGCTACGCCAAGTTCATGGCGGTTCCCAATTACACGTACTTAAAGCTCAAGATGCCGGGGCCAAAAGGGGTCATCACCATCGACACCTCCTACGAGCACGCATACCACTGCGACGTGGAGTGCGTCGAGCGTGGGGAGGCCAACGTCCACCTCGACTCGCTCGAGGCCCTAGCCGCCCTGGCCACCGAGGAGGCTCCTGAAGCGAAGCGTCACGCTGGCAACTTCGAGCCGGCGGAGCACACAAAGCGGATACCCGTCGACCCGACCTCGACCGATGGCAAGACGCTGGCCGTCAGTGCCAGCCTCGAGCCTAAATAGGAAGCAGTGCTCGTCGACTTTCTCCGCGCGAACATCGACATGTTTGCGTGGGGTCCCTCGGACATGCCGGGCATACCAAGGGAAGTCGCCGAGCACGCCTTGGAAATCCGGGCCGGTTCCAGACCGGTGAAGCAACGCCTGCGCCGCTTCGACGAGGAGAAGCGCAGGATCATCGGCGAGGAGGTGCACAAGCTTTTGCGGCCGGGTTCATCAAGGAGGTATTTTACCCAGAGTGGCTAGCTAACCCTGTATTAGTTAGGAAAAAGAATGGAAAAATACGGATGTGTGTAGACTACACTGGTCTGAATAAAGCATGTCCAAAAGTTCCATTTCCTTTACCTAGAATTGATCAGATTGTCGATTCCACTGCTGGGTGCGAAGTGCTTTCGTTCCTTGATGCGTATTCCGGCTACCACCAAATTAAGATGAAAAAATCCGACGAACTCGCAACCTCTTTTATCACGCCATTTGGTATGTATTGCTACGTTACGATGCCCTTCGGCCTACGAAACGCCGGGGCAACGTATCAACGATGTATGCAGCACATCTTTGGCGAGCACATAGGCAGGACCGTCGAGGCCTACGTCGATGACATCGTGGTTAAAACCAAGAAAGTCGGGAACCTCATCAGCGACCTCGAGACCACATTCGAGTGCCTCCGGGCCAAGAATGTGAAGCTCAACCCCGAGAAGTGTGTCTTTGGTGTGCCTCGAGGCATGCTACTTGGCTACATTGTCTCACAACGGGGGATCGAGGCAACCCTGAAAAAATCTCAGCAGTCACGAGGATGGGCCCGATTCGAGACCTCAAGGGTGTGCAGAAAGTGACTGGCTGCCTAGCCGCTCTCAGCAGATTCATCTCGAGGCTAGGGGAAAAAGCGCTACCCCTCTACCGCCTGCTGAAGAAGACGGAACACTTTGCGTGGACTGTCGAAGCCGAGGAGGCCTTAACCAAGTTGAAGGGGTTGCTGACTTCCGCACCAATCCTCGTGCCACCGCGACCAGCCCAGGTGGCGATTCCCCCGAGCCTCTCCTCCTCTATGTGGCCGCAACCACTCAGGTGGTCAGCGCGGTCGTAGCCGTCGAGAGGCACGAGGAGGGTCATGCATTGCCGGTCCAACGACCGGTGTACTTCACCAGTGAGGTACTCTCCGAGGCCAAGGTCCGGTATCCGCACATCCAGAAGCTGCTCTACGGCATCGTCGTCACAAGGCGCAAGCTCCAGCACTACTTCCTCGCTCATCCCGTAACGGTGGTGTCGTCCTTCCCCCTCGGTGAGATCATCAACAATCGGGAGGCCACGGGGCGCATCGCCAAGTGGTCCGCCGAACTAATGGGGAGACCATCACACTACGCCCCGCGAAAGGCCATCAAGTCGCAAGCGTTGGCGGACTTCGTTGCTGAATGGACCGACACTCAGCTCCCGGCGCAGATTCAAGCCGAGCTCTGGACCATGTACTTCGACGGATCCCTCACGAAGACGGGGGCAGGCGCAGGCCTGCTCTTCATCTCACCCCTCGGAGTCCACATGCGCTACCTGCTACGCTTGCACTTCCCCGCCTCCAACAACGTCGCCGAGTACGAGGCCCTCGTCAATGGGCTGCGCATCGCCCTCGAGCTCGGGGTCCGACGCCTCGACGCCCGAGGAGACTCGCAGCTCGTCATCAACCAGGTTATGAAGGCTTCAAGCTGCATCGATCCCAAGATGGAGGCATACTGCGGGGAGGTGCGCAAGCTGGAAGATAAGTTTTACGGCCTCGAGCTCAACCACATAGCTCGAAAGTACAACGAGGCCGCAGACGAGCTGGCAAAGTTGGCGTCCACGCGCGGCACGGTACCACCAGACGTCTTCTCGAGGGACGTCTTCGAGCCATCCGTCGAAATCGACCCGGGGCTGGCCCCTCGACGCCACCCCTCGAGCTAGACACGGGGGCTCGACTTTCAACGCCACCCCCGGGAATGACCCTGGACACCCGCTGAGGCGATGCAGGTCGACGCAACCGCCTCTTCTTCACCACGACACCTCGACTGGCGGACGCCCTACCTCGACTACTTAGCGCAAGGCGTGCTACCGGAAGACAAGACGGAGGCTCGACGCATAGCTCGAAGGGCCAAGACCTACGTCACCTACGGCGACGAACGGGAACTATACCGACGAAGCCCGACCGGGATCCTTCAGCGCTGCATCCCCCTCGAGGAGGGACGCAAGCTCCTCGACGACATGCACTCGGGGGCTTGCGGCCACCACGCAGCGCCGAGGGCCCTGGTTGGGAACGCCTTCCGTCAAGGCTTCTATTGGCCGACCGCCATTGGGGACGCCAAGCGCTTGGTCCGAGCATGCCATGGGTGTCAATTCTACGCCAAGCAAACGCACCAGCCCGCACATGCCCTGCAGATGATCCCAATCACTTGGCCATTTGCCGTTTGGGGGCTCGACCTCGTGGGTCCCCTCAAAAGGACAAGTGGAGGGTACACACACGTGCTCGTGGCCATCGACAAGTTCACCAAGTGGATCGAGGCTAAGCCGATAGGAGACCCCACCTCCGAGAAGGCGTCGAGTTCATCGCCAACATCATGTACCGGTTTGGAGTGCCTAACGTCATCATCACCGACAATGGCACCCAATTCACGGGCAAAAAGTTCACCAACTTCTGCGATGACAACAACATTCGCGTAACCTGGGCCTCGGTCGCATACCCTCAATGCAACGGGCAGGTCGAGCGCGCCAACGGCATGATACTCCATGGGCTGAAGCCGAGGCTGTTCAAGACTCTCAAAAATTTCGGAAAGGGATGGGCCGCAGAGCTCCCCTCGGTGCTGTGCAACTCAGGACTACGCCGAGTCGAGCCACCGGTTCACTCCTTTTTCCTAACCTACGGCGCCGAGGCAGTCTTGCCTACGGACCTCGAGTACGGCTCCCCTCGACTTCGAGCCTACAACGAGCAAAACAACGACGAGAGGCTTGCCAACGCCAAGGACCAGCTCGAGGAGGCCCGAGATGTGGCGCTCATCAACTCCGCACGCTACCAGCAATCACTTCGACGCTACCACGACAAGTATGTGCGCAAAAGAGACCTAGCAGTGGGGGACCTCGTGCTTCGACGGCTTCAAGACAACCGAGGGCGCCACAAGCTCACCCCTCCATGGGAAGGCCCATACACCGTGGCTAAGGTGCTCAAGCCAGGAACATACAAGCTCTACGACGATCAAGGCAGAATCCTGGCGAACGCGTGGAACATATCTCAGCTACGTCGCTTCTATCCTTAAGGGCCTCAAGGCCTTGTTCATTTTGTTGCTTTGTACAAACATGTCAAATATGAATGAACAATCTCGTGCGTTGTCTTTCATTTTGCTTAGCAGCATAAGGTAGCCTCGACCCTGCCTTGCTCAGGGTCGAGCCTCCCTCGGGGGCTGACAGGGGGGTAACCGCCCCCCAGACTCCGGAAAAATGCGTGTTTTCTTTTCAAAAAA
The DNA here is from genome assembly GCA_009763385.1 of Coix lacryma-jobi var. lacryma-jobi. Classification (NCBI taxonomy): domain Eukaryota; kingdom Viridiplantae; phylum Streptophyta; class Magnoliopsida; order Poales; family Poaceae; genus Coix; species Coix lacryma-jobi. The sequence continues at coordinate 3,805,590 of CM019824.1, forward strand.
TTCGACCCTCGTCTCGACTCGTGCCTCGAGTGAACTAGCGACGTCTAAATCCCAAAATACCTCGAGCCTCCAAAGGTCGGGGCGTCGACGTAGACGGCCACCTACGCCCCCGGGCTACGGTACCCTACCTACGCCTCCCCTCGAGGGGCTCGCGACGTATCGAAGGAGTACAGACTAAGTTAGCAGAAACTCGAGCTTGCAACAAAGAGAAGTGGTCAAACGCATTTGAAAAGAAAACAACACCTTTAAACAAACAAGTCATATATACAAAGGGTCTCGACGGACCCTCATCCATGCCATAAAATTCTTACAAGGGCCTCGACGCCCAAATTTGGCACGCAGGCCCTAATCTTCGTCGGTGTGGTACTCCTCCCCGAGGTCTTCCACGGCGGGCTCAGCCTCGACACCCGAGCTAGAAGGAGGAGGGCCCTCGACACCGCTGCTGGCGTCAGGAGGCAGCACGTCCTCCTCGAAAATCTTGGCGAGCGATGTCCCCGGCCTCTCCATCTTCTCCAAAATTTTGTCGACACGGCGGTTGTTCCACTCCTCGTCCTTCCCCTCGATCTCGATGAAGCCGTTGGCAACAACGTGGACCGGGAAGCGGAAACCGGAGCGAACGACCGCGAGCGTCTGCTTGACGCCATGATGGAGAGCTTGCCGGACACGGTCCCGCGCCGCTGCGTCAAAGAAGCACAAGGCGTCGACCAAGGCATCGCCTCGGGCCACTGCACCTTCTGCCGCAGCCACTGGAGGAGCACCCCATGGGGCCAAGCCGGTCGAGGGAGGTGCGAGCCCGCTCCGCCACCATCGTCTCGTCTTGGAGTTGGTCCAAGAGAGCCTGGTTCGTCCCGCGGAGCTCCTCGACCGTCCTCTCGACCCCTGCGCGACGAACAAGGAAGAGTGAGACTGCGGCGTAACAAAAAACTTCGAGACCCAAACAAGAACAAGGTGTAAGCCTCACCGTCGCAATGTTGCCCCAATGCGGCGAGATCGCTGGTCAGGCCCTCAGCACGCTGCTCAAGCCTGCGCTTCTCGGCCAACATGAGGAGCCTCTCGGACCTAAGGTCCTCGATCTGCCGGCCCGCCTCCACAAGGGCCAGATCCTTGCGGATCACCTCCTGCCGCGCCGCCCCCTCGGCAGCTCGGCGGTGGCGACACCAATCTCGGCGTCTTCGGCCTCTTTTCTCGCCGCCTCCGCTGCGGTTCGGGCGGCGGCGGCCTCGCCACGGGCGTCAGCGGCCTCCTGCTTCGCCGCCTCGGCCTCAGCCCGGGCGGAGGTGGCCTCGCTTCGGGCGTCCGCGGCCTCCTTCCTCGACGCTTCGAGAGCAGCGGCGGCCTCCTCCTTGGATCGAGCGACCTCACCTCGAGCCGCCCGGACCTCCGCCTCGCCTCGTTGAGCCGGCTCGCCATTTGGGCGTTCCGGCTCAGCTCAGCGCGGAGATCTTGAAGCTCCGCCTCAGCCCTCGCGAGGGCGGCCGACACCTGTGCGGACCGCCCGCCTCCTCGGAGCAGGACCGCTCCGCCTCCGCCATGAGCTCGGCCACCTCCCGAAAGATGGCCCGCACCTCGCGCGGAGCCCCCCGCTGGACCGGTCGCTCGACGTGGACCATGGCAAGGGGCGGGCTTGGCGCGTCAGGAAACGGCCATACTGGTCGGTCGAGCTCGATGTCGGGCTGATCCTCCTCCATCCCGAGCTGCCCCAGCTGCGGCCCGCCGCCCGACGGCACGGGCCCCGGCTCTTCCCTGGCCAGGCTCTCCTGCGTCTCGTCAGCACTGGTCGGCGCCTCGGGCGCCTCCACCATCGGCAAGCCCGCGGCGAGGGGCGGCCCTTGCTCCAGCTCGTTCAGGAGGTCCTCCACCGTCGGGGCCTCGAGGGGCGGTCTCCTCGGCCCCAGACACCGGCGGGGCCGTGCTCGCCCCAGGCGCTTCCCCCGGAACGCCGTTGTAGCGGGGGAGGGGTGGCGCTCCCGACAGACGCCATCGCAGGAGGAGAAGGGGAGACGGCAGCGCCTCAGTAAGCATGGTAGCGGCGGGCTCGATGCCGTGAGCTGAGGCCCCTGCAATACGAGATGACATTGATATCAGAATCAAGAGGAATGCCTCGACCCCTGCGGTCGACGGCGACGGCCTCACCAAAATTCGCGACGATCATCTGACCACCTCGAGCCATGGCAGCTCGAGCCTTCTCCAGCCAAGCGGCTTCTCTAGCGGAGGAGGGTGCCATACCTCGAGGTGCTTGTGCCTCGACGGGGCTCGAGGCTTTGCCCGCTTGGACGCAGCAAGGTCCACCTCCGGGTAGGAGCGCTTCCCCCTGAGAGACCAGAGATGGCATGCATCATCAAAAGTAAAGAGGTCAAGCCTCGCTGCCGACGAGGTCCAAGAAAATACTCACCCAAAGCGGCGGCTGGGCTTCTTCCCGGAATCGCCGGACCCACTCGGGGGCTTCGAGCCCACCCCACGGCTCGAGCCCTGCGCCTGGGCCATCTCCGCAGGGCTGGGATGGGGGAGGGCTCCCGACGCCTCCCGTGGCTTGACCTCGAGGGAGAGCCCTCCTTCCGCCCCACGTCGCGGGAGGGCGACCGTACCTCCCTCGTGCTGTCGTAGCGGCGCCCGCCCCGGCGCGGGCTCCGGGACCCGCTCCGGCGCTCGCGCTGGCGGCGCGCCCTCCCGCGTCCGCTTCTGTGTCCCGGCGGCGGTGCGGCGACGGACTCCGGGGACGCTCACGCCCCTGGTCACGAGACGCCCGGGGGCTCCCTCCCCGAAGCTCGTGATGGCGCGGGCTCGACGCCTCCTCCTGACGCCCGCTCCTCCGCGGGCTCGACCGCGCCCTTGACGGCTCGCGGCGGTCGGGCCCGAAATCCTTCTCGACCTGTCGGCCGCTTCTCGAGGCCCGGCCCTCCTCCAGACCTCCCGCCTGGGCTGGCGCGGGGGCGGCCTCCGTTGGTGCTGTGGCGGAGGCGCTCCGGGTTCGGGGCTTCCTCACGACCGGGGCACGTCCGCCGCAGAGCTCGACGGACCTCGGGCCCCCGACGAGGCAGGAATCGGCGCCGCCTTCCGCGGCTGCGTCCCGCGCGGTCCCTTCGCCGGGGGGACCTCCAGCATACCCTCCTGCACAGAGGAGCGGTCAGCCCTGTCATCGACGACCCCCGCGCTCTCAGGCGCGCATCCATCCCCTCGTCGTCGCTCTCCTCCTCATCACCGCTCTCCTCCTCCGAGCTCGAGGAGCTCAGCTCGGGGGACCCGTCTCCAGGCTGACGGTTGCGACGAGCCTTCGCCAGTCTCTGCTCCCGAGCCAAGCGACGCAGGTTTTTGTTTTTCTCTTTCTTCTTCCTGGCATCCTTGCTCTCCTTGTCTTTCTGAGCAGAGAGGCGCCTCACCTGAGTATCCGCGGCGTCCTCCCTCACCGGGGGCCTCGACGCGCGACAAGTAAACGCCCCCTGAAAAAAAAGAAGCGTGACGAGACAAACCACAAGAAGAATGCAAAAGGTTCGAAGGAGGAGAAAGGGGGAGGGGGCTCGGAACAGCTCAGCTCGAGGGAGGCTCACCAGGTCGAGACACCCCTCGTCGGGTGCCATGGCGACCAGGTGGGTGTACTCAGGGATGAACGGTCCCTGGATCGTGATTGACACCCGGGAGACGCCCTCGTTCGGGACAGCCTCTCCTCGGCCATCCTCGATCGATTAAGCGCCTCGAGCCTGGCCTCCGGCCCCATCTCGTGCATAAGAAGGGGGCGGTCCGCCAGCGGGAGAACTCTTCGCTGGTGGAACGCCCAAATGACCGCTTGCACGGTCAACTTCTTCTCATCCACCAGCGTCTTCATCATCTTCATCAGCGGGGCCAGGTGGCGTTGCCTGTCCGCCGCGACGCCCCAGGTCCACTTCTCCGGCGTTGAGCGAGGACCCTGCCGGTGTACTGCGGAAAGAGACCATCTTCATTCCGCAGATAGAACCAATGGTCGTCCCACCGGCCTGGTTGGTGGAAAGCTTGTATCGCAGGTATTCACGGGGGACGTTGGCCGACGAGGTCCCAGCCCTCGCAGTGATGGCAAGGGAGCCCATGCGCACGAGCCGCCTCCCGCTGGGCTTTAGGGCCTTGATGAAGAGCTCGCCCCGGAAGAGATGGACGAACATCTCCCAGTGCGGCTCCATCTTCAGGTACCCCTCGCACACCGCGGCGAATATGGCGGCGTGCGAGATGGAGTTGGGGGAGAAGTGCTGCAGCTCCACCTCGAAGTGGTGGGCCAGCCCCCGCATGAAGCGGCTCGGCGGGACGCCGAGCCCCATACGGTGGTAGCGCGTGAAGCTCACCACGTACCCCTCCGGCGGGTGCGGCTCCCGGTGCTCCGCCGACGGGATAACCCACCACGCGGGTCCCTCCTCCGGGTTGGGGCGCAGAAGCCCCTGGGCCACCAACGAGTCCATCTCGCTCTGCGTCACCTTCGACGAGCTCCAGTCTTCGGCCGGCAGCACTTGTGTCTGGGCGGCCATGGCGGTGGCGCGGCGCGGACCCGAGCAGCGGACGGGCAGCCGGAAAATCCCCAATCAACTAGCTCGAAGGAGAGGGCGCGTGAAGGCTACGGCGGCGGTGAAGGCAAAGGCAAAGTAAAGGGTTCCTTTTCCCCTCTCTCGATATTTATAAGGGAAACCCCGACGGGCGGGGTCTCCCACGACGTAAAAAGGTAACCGCATAGCATTTAATGCGCCCACCTAACTACGTCTCGAGCCGGATGCAGGGAACACGCGGCAGCTCACCGTTCGCTCAACTGCCGGGGCCCTCTGCGGCCGCCGCTCCGACTTCGCGCCCGCCGCCCTGGCGCCACGATCTCCACTCCCTGGCGGTTTCCGCCTAAAAAGGCGCGCCCAACGGAGAAGGATTCCAAGGGAAAAAAGACGAAGGCTTCTTCTGAAGTAAAAACGGGCCCCGCCCTAAGTCTCGAAGCAGCGAAGGCTGGCCCTCGAAAAAGGGTTCGACAGCCGGCTTCGAGCACCCAAAACGGGCCCCGGCCCTAAGTCTCGAAGCAGCGAAGGCTGGCCCTCGACGAAAGAGGGTTCGACAGCCGGCTTCGAGCACCCGAGTCAGGGACACCAAGGGGCGCCATTCGCGGCATCACTCGAGGGCCAAGCCCTCGAGGCCCCTCACGTGTATCCAAGGCGGGGAGCTCGACATGCAGTGAGATCCCCTCGGAGGGAGGCATCGAGCCACCGGGTCCTATCGAATGGACCCGGCACTCCTGCAGACTGAGCACCCATGCTTTATGAGACCGCCTCCGGGCCACAGTCGACCCCTATCGAACGGGGCACGAGCTCTCACTTGGATTCCCCGTTACCAGCTCACCGGGAACCTCGATACTCGCCCACTCGGGGTAGTACGAGGCATCCCCCCTCGCATCCGATCGAAAGGACTCGCGGGATGACAAGCCAGGGCAACCGGTGCGCCGGACAGCTCGAAGAGCCGGCCGGCCGGTTCAGCCTGGCACCCCTCGACGAAAGAGGGTCTAAAAACTCGGGGGCCTGACACCCCTGAACCTAAAATCGCAACTAAAACTCGCAAAAAGCCCACGAGGAAGTTCTAACCACTCCCTCGTGGCCTCGGGGCTACACCCGCGGGTGTCGCTCGCACGACACCCACGGAATCAAATCGACGAAACCCTCGAGGCCAGTTAGCTAACCCACGAGTTCCCAGTCGGGAGCCCCTGCTCGAGTGCAAGCACTCGAGCAAGGGCTCGGGGCTACTGTCGGGGGTCCGCAAAAGGGGTACCCCCAATCAACGCAAACAAATAGGGTAAACCTAGAACACCGGTTAATAACAGACCTAACTAGTCTAACCCCTAAAAAGCCGACCCCCCGAGGCCTACGACGCTGGCCCACCGAGCCGAGCCCTCCAAGCCAGGCCTCGGGGCGCTCGCTCGTTTCGTCTCGCCCGAGCCCCAAGCCATGCCAGGTCGGGCCTCGGCGCACGTTCGTTTCCGTCTCGCCCGAGCCCTCCAACCAGGCCTCGGGCGCACGCTCGTTTTCCGTCTCGCCCGAGCCCTCCTGCCAGGCCTCGGCGCAATCGTTTTCCGTCTCGCCCGAGCCCTCCAAGCCAGGCCTCGGGCGCACGCTCGTTTTCCGTCTCGCCCGAGCTCTCCAGGCCTCGGGCAAGCGCTCCACTACCCTTCGAGCCCCCACAGCCGAACACCACACCTCGAGACCCCACGCGGGGACCTCGAGCCTCTCTGGCACAGCGGCCTATCCCTCGAGACGCGTTATGCCTCCATCCTCGAGCGGTGCAGACATCGGATGCCAGCCCCATACCGCGCACTAATTCATCCACCTACTCCAGTCACGTCCTCTGTAACACAACGTGTGCCACAGTGGTCTGGGGCAGAGTCAAGTCTCGTTTTCACCACAAGTATGGGCGAAAGGCACCAGTGAAGCACTGTTAACCCACGCCCTACACTGTGGCACGTCCAAGTCACGCCTCGAGGCCCAGATGCCTGCCGCTCAATCGATTTTCACGGGACTTGCCCATACCTGCGGAGACTCGAGCCCCCCGTAGGCGCCGCCTCGAGGCCGGCTCCGCGTCCCTCGAGCCCTAACTACTTTCATGCTATTGGAGGACAGGTACCCCAAGACCCGGAGGGACCCCGCCGCGTCCTGTACGTTCCGGATGGGCGTGTACGGCTTCCACTCGCCGCGCCTCCACGTCCGCCGCCCAGGATGGAGGCCACGCTTCAAGGACGCTTCAACAGCAACGCCCACGTCGGCTACAATGTCTTCGACAAGACAGGGTTCCTACCCTTCTTCGTAAGGGACACAATACACCCCGACACCTGTAATACCCTTGTGTAACCCTGGCCTCCCCTTGCTCTATAAAAGGGACACCAAGGCCCTCATTCCTTCGGTCGGGAACAGACACGTTAAGACACAAGTCCACACACACACGAGTCCGGACTCCGGTCCACGCTCACTGAGCTTGTATTCGCCCCTGTACAAGCACTTAGGTGCAAGTAATACAAGAACATCCTCCCCCCGCTGGACGTAGGGCCTTCTTTGCCCGAACCAGGATAAATCCTTGGTCCCTCTTGCATCACCATCCAGGAAGAGAAGCACGCGATCATATTACTCGTTGGTGTCATACCCCCGGTTTTGAAACACCGACAATATTAAAATGATTGAACCTGTCGTTAGAGCAAGTATTATAAGGGGCTGCAACAAGGTTGTATGCTGACGTGGAAAAAGAAAGAGAAAGAGAAAGAAGAGAGGTGGGTTGTAAGCTTACAGCCAGCCAAAGGCGCAAGAACCAAAAAATTTGTGAGAGAGTGATCGAGGTGGGCTGTAAGAGGAGCAACCACTATATGAGTTGGATGAGATGTAAGAGCTCATAACTTCATACAGCCAGCTGAAGGCTGTATTATTAAACTTGCTCTTAGTGAACCAGATCAATCACCATTAATATAAGAATAATTGCTTGCCAAAATAAGTCAACATAATTTTCTTCGTGCATGTAAAATACTGAGTGGCAAAAGAAGTTGTGCACCTGCAAGATCTCGGGCGGACCATTCGCACACATGTTGCGAGCCCATATCCTTGCCCCGCCCGACCCGGCGAGGCGAGTGCGCATGAGTCTTCTTTTCTCTCTCTTCAATAGCTTCAACTAGTTAAAGATAGCTCAACTATATAAGTTGGTCTCACTTCTTTTAAAATAGAAATATGAGACTAAAATCTTTTATTATATCATTTATGTATGAGTGGGTCTTTAAAATTTATTTAGGCAAAGATCAAATCTTCTAACATAAAAGACCGGGCGCCAGGCCACCCCACCGCCGCGATCAGAGGCCGCATAGCCAAGTCACGCCTCTGGTTATACACCGGTAGAATTGAGCTTTAGTCTCGGCAAAAAATTGCGTCCGGGACTAAGTTGGTAAAACCAACCGAGATTAAAGGTTCTTTTAGTCTCGGTTGGTGTTACCAACCGGGACTAAGGTCCTTCACGAGTGAATTCAAAAGGAAAACGTCCAGAACTATATCATGTGGGTTGTGTAGCCGAGTTGGTAAGTGTGCGAGGCGAGAGGTACTGAGTTTGAATCTCACAGACACATTTATTTTTTCTTGTGAGAGCCTTTATCCCCGATTAGAAGCACCCGGGACCCGGATTGCTAGCTCCGGTAGCCTCGTTCAGAGTTCATGAGGGAGAGGAGAGAAAATGAGGGGATAAGGTAAATAAACACAAGGATAAAATGGTTAGAGTAGGTCAAAGGTTGGGGTGAAAAAGCTAAAAGTTAGTTTAAGTCCTAAAATAACAATATACTCTGTCCCTTAAATAGAGTCACTATAAGATATGTGTTAGTCAAATTTTCTTAAATTTAACTGATTTTTTAAAAAATATGTGTAATATTTGTATCTGTAAATAAGTTTATTATATATTCAAAGACCTATCCAAAATACTAATTATATATTATAAATATTAATATTTTAATATATATATTTTAAAGTTAAGTAAAAGTTATTAGCTTTTCGGGAAACGAGAATGACTCTTTTTTAAAAGCGGAGAGAGTATATAGCATGAAAGACCTGTGTTTCATAAAAGCATTCCGGTGAATCCCACAACTTCAATAGCATTAGAGCACACCCGTATAAGAGTGATAATGCATCAAGTAGTTTATAGTTCTATCAAACATACAAAAGGCATAGACGCTATTACAGTACATCTCGTACATATGGACGTTTTATTTCTCTTGCAGATATTCTCTTTATATGTCACTAGATCAATCAATACCATCGTATCACTGGAACATCGACGCGAGATATTGCGCTACATTTACAACCATCAGGTACACTAATACACAAATGATTTTTCGAGACACCATGCTTGAATTAATCGAGGCGGCGTTTAATACCTGCCTCGGTTAATATTTACCTTAAGACAACCATCTCAGCTAATTAAATTATTTTCCAAGACAGTTGTTTTAAGCAACCATCTCGGTAAATCCATTAACCATGATAGACATCTTAAGTTATCTGTCTCGGTTAATGACTACAATAAAAAATAATTTATAATTCTTTCAAATAAACTCAGATAAAGATAAACTTTATATCCAAATTGTAGCCCTCGACGAGATCTACAACTTTGTAGTTAAAAAGTTTTTGAATTGAAACTATTTAGATTCCTAAAATATTGTTATAAGTGAACAAATTTAAAATTATGAAATGATCTCGTATGTTGACATGGTCTACACAAAAGATATAGTTCTCAATAGAATCTACAACTTGTAGTTGATTTTTTTAAATTTAAAGTTGTTTAGAGTCCCAAATATGTGCTCAAAAGTTATAGATTTTGTTATTTAAAATTTAGAATTCCTAAACAATCTCAAATATTCACATAGTTAATACCAAAGTTGTAGTGACCAACCTGAGCTACAACTTTGATATTAACAAGTTTTTGTTTTAAAATCATCTAGAGTCTCAATATGTGTTTGAAATTCACATGTTTTGAGACTCAACCTTTTGAAGTTTTCAAACTATTTGATGGAAATATATCCTATACCAAAGTTGTAGTATTTAATAAGATTGAAAACTTTATAGCTATAAGTTTTTCATTTGAGTTCATTTAGTAGCTCAAATATTCAATATAAGAATTCATACAAAACAATAACATATTTTATATAGACATGAATGAGTGTGAGGTGAAGTGGTAGAGACAAAATAGTGTGGTGTGTGAGGTTGTGAGTTTGATACCCCGTTAATCTTGATTAACCGAGACCTTTCCACCAAGGCGGTTGGAATGTCCGCCTCGAATAATTAAAACGGTTAATCCTGATTAACCGAGACCTTTCCACCGAGACGGTTGGAATGTCCGCCTCGGATAATTAAAACTGTTAATCATGATTAACCGAAGCCTTTTCACTGAGGCGGTTATATATTCTTAGTCAAGTCCAATTAAATTGTGTAAGAGTTCTGCTTTTTTGCTATATGAAATATACAAAACAAATAAAAAATACAGAATGAAGATGGCGGTTGGAGCACACATGTTCTAATAAGGACAAGCACCATGCTAGGATCATGCTTGAACTATGTTGCCCTAAGGCTTCTCGGTGAGGTGGCACATGGGGAGAATGATGCTCTGTCAAAAGGAAAGGCTTGGATTTTATCCCATGGAACTGCAACTGCGCTACCACAATGGGGAAAGATATGGCTGTCGGTACGAAATACTCCTAGAAAGATACAAAAACCGTTACATTTTATGTTATAATAAAAAATCAAACACTAATGATTTTTAAAATCATTTTTTGATAACATGAGAATCTTTGCACTACATGGACACATAAACTTTATTTCTTCTGTTTTTATCATATTAGAACAACTTGTGCAACATGTTATTAGGGATAATGTGAAATCACATACCTAGATAATTAATACTCATAGACATCATCAACCACATTTCACTCATGTTTATGCCCAGGCTAATATAAGCTACCATGTATTTGAAATCACAGATAATTGGTGCTTATGATTGGTCAGGAAATAACTCAATTACTCCTGAATTGTGGATGGTGCCATATGCTCTTCCAATTCATCCAGGTATTTAAATGTTCATTTTTGGGGTAACTTAGGTTTAGCATCTGTCCTTGATAGATAAAATGATCCTTACACCATGGAAACATATGGCAGCAGTGTCTGTCTTCTTTTAGCATTTTTGACATAGTGCCTTTTGAATTCATTATTTTTTACATATTATACCATGCGTTTGTAAGTAACTAGGGAAAAAGATCCATGAACATATGGAAAGTTTTAGTCACCCTAGCCTTATTAGAAAAGGCCACATTGAACAAAATAGCATGCAAAGAAGTATATACGAGCAAGCAGATTTTGGCTTACAAACAAGGAATAGGCTTAATGGGGAAAAACAGTTATACTACAACATACAAATATATTATACTTGATATACAAACTTAAATTAATTAAGAGCAAAATATAATATCATCTGAATCTGCATCATTAAGATTTTGTTTGACCCCTTCCAATTTACAAGTCTTTTCTCAATGTACCACCGCATGCACCATGCATGCATATGATCCTTCAAGATAATAGCACACCTTTTTCATAGACTAGATTCATGAACCCATAATTTATTCACATCTTAGTCAAATTCATCACATTTTTTGCCCATTTGGTAAACCTTCCAAGAACCAGGGCTGGATCCCCACAACTTTTGTGATACCTCTTAAGAAGCCCATAAGTTTAGTCTTCTCTCTGTACTATTATGGTCAATCAACGGAGCCCGTTTCATATGACATGATGCAATAATGAAACAACAAACGAGCTCCATATTGTGTGAACCAAGTTTCCCAAGACTAGTGGATTAATCACAATAATGAGAATCCAACCTAAGCATTATTTGCGAAACAGGAAAAGTTTATTAGGTTTGGGACTATTGAAATAATTTTTTTGTGAAATTTAGTATTTAATTTCTATATGTATCTAATACAAGATTTTTTTCTTTGTAGGACGGTTCTATTGCTTTTTTCGGTTGGTATATATGCCAATGGCGTATCTTTATGGGAAGAAATTTGTTGGGCCCATTACTCCAACTGCGTTAGCATTGCGGGAGGAACTTTACAACATCCCATATGACAATATTAATTGGAAAGAGGCTCGTCATTCTTGTTCTAAGGTTCGTTTCAATCTAAACTATCACTTAAACAGCTCAGCATACAAACCTTTGTCGTACCCGGCTCCCCAATCTGCCTATATGTATATAATACTGGTTCCTGAGTAATACTATTGTGTATTCCACAACCCTACTATGCTTGCATGGTATCACGAGCAGTTCGCTCCCGCGGCCATGCTTCCTAGTCGCTGCTGATCCGTTGTCGGCTATCTCAACTTTCCAGTCTGTCCTGTCCTTTGGACGCCGGTCCTTCCTTCCTTCCCTTCTTGCCGCTGAACCCTCGCTGGGACTTCCTATCCCGTCGCTGTCCTCCACGGACACCAGAACCTCCCGACCGCTGCGATCCTGCACAACAGAGATCCCACCCCTGTGCCACGCCGCAGCCACGCGTCCGATCCCACACAATGTCACAACATCGCGTCATGCGATCCCATGCTGAACCAACACTACCCCTCTCATCACAGATATGGTGCCCAGCAACGACGCAGCTGCTAAGGCAGCCACCAAAGCTAAGGCCAAGTGCCCCGAAGTTGAGGTTCGTTGTGCGGCTACAACCCTATATGAGGCGCTCACTGCCAAAGCGGCCACCAATGCCACCCTGCACACGCAAGCAATCACCGTCCTCAACATTAAGGTCCTCATTCCTGTCACCTTGGAGAAGCCAACCAACAACTATGGATGTTGGTGCAACCTCTTCCTCCTCATCATCGACAGGTAGAACTTGTAGTTGAAGGACCGCGTCCTCTCTGATGACGCATATCCCGACCGATCAACTTTTTCGACCATGGACTATTGCGTCCTCACTTGGATCTACAACATCGTGTCCAACGATTGGCAGCAGTTGTTGATGAACCGTGGCCCCGACGCTTGCACGACCTGGCTGTACCTCGAGGACGAATTCCTCGTCTGCCACCACACACAACCAAGTCTTATAACATTGTCAGCTTATTTTCTTATAAAAATAAAGAAAACAGTTCAATCAAATAGTAGAAAATCATATGCAAACTCTATTATTAACTTGCCATCCGTTGTTGGCAAACATATGCAGAGCGATAATCCTCCAACACTTTGCTTGCCAATCAAAACTTCTCCTTTTTATCTTCATGTTGTAGGAATGCCTCAAATTGCAACCAATATATATGATCATCTAAAATGGAAAAACTTAGATGGGAATTATCCCCATCATCACCCATGGCCACCCACCGTGCATGCATGCCACATGTCCATGTATAATCATTTAAAAGCTTTGTTTTTTCTTTCCAACTAATTCTCCTTAATTTACAGAGCAGTCCAAACACATGACATGAATCCACGATGTGTGTCCATGACTATGTGGTAGGGATAGTCCCCACCCCATTCCCCCTCTAAAAATAGCTTGCATAGAAGATATATTTTGTTTTTTTATCAAAACAATGTCATTACGAGTATAGCAAATTATAGGCAAAACTATGAATTTTTTGGTGAAAATGATATCCTAGTTTATTAATTACGCACACATTAATCGTACAAATTGACCATGATTATGTAGATCCAAGTTTAAAACATCCTTCTCATTTGGTATTTATAGTTTGGTACAAATTGCATGACACAAGAAAAAGGACAACAAACAAGATATTTATGTGCACGCAATAGATGGAAACTATCTATAGTTTATTGCTATGTATAAGAGTCAATCCAACATGTTGGCAATGCTGCTATTGTTACAACTCACATGTGACTATAAGGCACAACAATGCTTCTATTGTCACAACTCACATGTGACTATATCTCGCTAGAGAGCTGACATACCAAATTTGGCTAAGATGGTCAGGCCTTGTTCAGTTTGCGAAATATTTGGCGAAAAGTTACTGTAGCATTTTTGTTGTTATTTGACAAACTTTATCCAAACATGACCCAACTAGACTCAAAAAATTCGTCTCGATATGAGCAGACTAAAAGTACAATTAGTTTTTTTTACCTACATTTAATGCTCCATGCATGCGTCTAAAACGGGTACTGCGCAAAATATTTGGGGACATTTCGCGAACTGAACGTGGCCTCAATCTTTCTTTATTAGTAAAAAGCTAAATCATGAATTATTTTTTATCTGCTAAACCATGATAGCCTTATATACATCTTTAATATGTATATACCGCAAGAACAATATAACCAATTTTTTTAACGTTTGATTCACTTCTCTTTTGTTACAGGAAGATCTTCTCTATCCACGCTCACGAGTGCAAAATATTATTTTTACTTGTCTCAACAAGTTTGTGGAGCCAATGTTAAATTGTTGGCCAATTCAAAAACTGAGAGAGAGAGCTCTGCATAACCTCATGGAACATATCCATTATGAAGATGAAACTACTAAATATATTTGCCTTTGTCCTGTTAACAAGGTATTGCAAAACTATCTTTGTACTCTTCTATTTAAGCTGCATTATATGATTATTCAAAGAAAAAATATATAAAGAATAAGAAACACAACAATCCTAAGGCCAACAACGGTTTCATAGCCCTTTTTGGAAGGTTCTTGCAATTCATTCAAGGTTTGCATCTTGGCAATTGTTGTTTGTTCATACTCACAACATGCTAATACTTATAGTTTCACTTGTCATATATTGAAGCTAAATGTTGATTGCTCACATATGGTGGTGTTTCCACGTGGTGTGTTGTTTGAATTGTCTAATGGGCCATTGTGGAAATCTTGCACTATAAAGGACATTTTTTCCTTGATTCTTATTCTTGTATTAAAGTATAAATAGATTGAATGAAACATCCTATGTTCTTTTTGTTAGGCATTGAATATGATTTGTTGTTGGGTAGAAAATGAAAATTCAGATGCATTCAAGCAACATCTTCCAAGGATCTATGATTACTTGTGGCTTGCCGAAGATGGCATGAAAGCACAGGTACACCTTTAGACTATCATTTGAAATTATTGGACTCAAATGTTTTTGAATTAACCAATTTGTGAGTGAGAAAGTAGTTAAAGAAACTTTCCAATTGAAGTATTAGCATTGAAGAAAATTAGAGTCTTAAGTACTTAGTTGGAAACGACCAAAGTCCTATTTGGAGTCTCCTTTGTTTGCATGTGGCAAGTATAACTAGGGAAACATAGTGTCTTATGTCTTACTGATCTTATGTACTAGTGAAACATTAAATTTAATGCTTAAACTAGACTTAATATTTTGTGTATGTCACTATATTTGTGTAATGCCTATATTCCAAATGGCTTAGATCCATGTTGCACGCCAAGTGAACCACACACTATCACCATTCCACTTGCCCATGCTTCAAGTAAAATGGTTAACATGGGTGGTGGTATAGACTTAGAAACCTTATATGTTAGACTAACCCACCCTCAAAAACTAAGGTGGGACACTGTGACACCCCAATTTTAAGAACAAAATTGGAGCACAATATATGTATGTCAGGATCAATTTTTATACATATATCGACATCAAAGTAAATATTAAAATAATATTTTATTAATATATCGAATTTATTACAAAAATGACCCTCGGGTCTGAAAGAAAAGTACAGACTCTCACGTAGACTCTGATGTAGACTCGCGGAAACTGGACGCCATCTCCACAGAAAGGTCGACCGGGGGCTGCGCCATCCTAGTACCAGTCGTATGGGTCGTATCCACCGTCTTCGGGGTACTCGTGCGCGTAGTCGCCAGCGTCTGGGTGGGGTAGCAAGGGGGACAAAGAGGAAGGGTGAGTACATCGAAATGTACTCCACAAGTGTAGGAAATATATGCTTATGAGGCTTATAACAAAGGTAGGCCGACACAGTTTGACTCATGCGCCTAAAGCGACAAATCCTATTAAACCTATTAACCCTATGCACTTATTTACTAGGTTATAGACACAAACACTATAGAAAAGTAACAACACTCGGAGTCGCACCGAGCAAGACCACACTCAGAGTCACACCGAGCAACCAACACTTGGAGTCACACCAACCAACCGCACTTGGAGTCGCACCAAGTACCCACACCTGAAGTCCATCAGGCAACCGCACCTGAAGTCCGTCAGATGACCCGAACCCAAAACCAACCAGTAACCAACTAATCTCAAAGAAGTCCAAGCCGCTCGTGACCGTGAGTACGACTGATATATCAGTTTTATACTCTGCAGAGTTTGCACATCGTTACCCATCAGTCATGTGTTCCCCATCACGCTAAACACTGCCAAGGTGCACAGCAGGGTCACACTACAAGGCCTTTACAAAGCCCCCTCCAAGTCCGTTCCACACGTACCTATAAGGTTTCACCCCGTACAAAGGTCTACGACCCCTAGGGCCCCCTCTTGAGCCACTACAACAAACCCCGTGTAGACCCTCAACTTGGAGGTAACTAATTAATTAGTCAGGTCCAGCCCATCCAGACCTCATGGTTGTGCTGTGTAACCGGGTTACATGCTCTGAGAACCGGGTCCTAGGGATCCAGGTAGGATAAATCTAGCACGAACCCGGAACCAAAAACCAAAAGCAGCTGTCGAGTCCCACGGCACAAAACCACCAGTACGGGTTCATCCTGCCGGATTTACCTAAACACCATGTTGCTACAAAATTACCATGTCCACATTGTTTCATAGTTCATTAGTCAAAGTTATTAATATTTAACTCCCATCCCAACCATGACTGCAGGGCTAAGCAAGACACCTACCCGAACATCCCAAAACAGGCGACAAGGATAATAGAGCAAAATCTAGTAAACCATAACATAGGATTCAATTTAATGACAAGCATGCAACTACAGGATCTAAACTACTCTAATACCAAAAGTAAAATAAATACAGGGTGCAAGATGTTCAAGAACACTTGCCTTCGGGCTAGGTCGAATTGACGAAGGCACAAGCTAGATCAGAAGGTTCCACGTAGCTCACACTCGCTGGATCAAACATCATCACTTGGCCCAAACAAAGCAATATAAGAAACAATACATCATACAACAATAAAAAGGAACGTAAATAGATCTACTGCATAGAGCTCGACGAGACGAATCTAACACAAGTTGAACGGGTCGAATCGGAGTTAAAATGAGCAAGTTATGAGCATTTGAATAGGAGTGGCAAATCTGTAAATAAGTTGAACTCATTTTGCAATTTAAATAAAAAAAATCAGAAAAAGGAACGTGCAGCGGACCGGGCCTCATTTACTCGGAACTGTAGAGGCCACAAGGAAAAATCTCGTAGACTCACCGAACCGTGATATAAGAGTTCGGGTTGATTAGAGGAAACGTGAGGGGCCAAAGTGCAAATGATGTGTGGTCGGCCGACGTGGCGTCTGCGTGGCGCCATGTGGTGACAGCTGGCGCTGACGGGGCCTGCGGACGTGTGCGGTGGCACAGAGGACCGCGCCTCCTTTCTTTGAAAGCGCAGGGGGAAACGGAAAGATTTCCAGGACTCATCGTACAGTGGTTTAGGACTGTGGGTTGATTCCGGGGAACAACAGGGGGCTTTCTGCATTTTGGCCGAAGCCTGCCAACGCGTGCAGACGACGCGCCAGGTGGCGGCGCGGGGTTGGTTGGGCTCACGCGCTATGCAGTGGACATGAGGAGGTGTGCGGTATGGACCGAGTCCATGGATCCGCGGACGCGGTCCATACCGGTTCGATGGCTCCTTCTAATCTGAGCCGCCCAGTGTAGATCGAACGGCTCAGGTAGATAGGGAGGACCTGCTCGTCAGCCGACGCCAAACAACACGGCGGCGCCCTGTTTCTCCCGCGGCGGCGCCATGGACGGTGCGCTCGGGATCACGCTATCGGTCGGTAGAGACAGAGAGGAAAGATGGGATCGATGGGGAAACTCACGATGAACTTGAAGAAGGGGTTGGCAACGCCGGATTTTGTCTAGAGGCGGCCTGAAACGGTGTGGCGCGGACGATGGTGCTCGGGCCCTGACGAACAACTGGTTTGAGGCCGCGGCTTACCAAATTTTGGGTGCCAAGGGAGAGAGGAGAGGGAGGCGAACCTTCTGAAAGTCTCGTCGTGGTTAAAGATGATCCGGAGAGGAGGAATCGACGGCGGGGCAAGTGCTCTTCTCTGTGCATTCCTCCGGCGTCTTCTCTGCGTGGTGATGTAGCGCGCCACAGTCACCGATCGAATGCGTCGGAGGTGCGGAGTAATCTCACCACACCACCGCGGAGCCGGAGAGGAGAACGAGGAGGCGAGAGTGGAGGTGGAGCTCGGCAAGTGCTGGGGTGGTCAGCAATGATGGTGTCTGCTCGAGGAGATCGGTCGAGGGGATGCGGCGCGTAGGCAGGGGGTTAGGGATCCTAAGTAGGACGCATGAACGCGGAGATGGCGGGGTGATCTGTTGATTTGGGTCGAGACCTGTGGTTCGGAGGTGAGAGCGAGGGAGGAGCAGGGGGGGGGGGGGGTCGTTCGTCCCGATCGGTGGTGGGATGGGAGCGGAAGGAAGGGAAAAGGCGCCGACAGGCGGGCCCTGCGTGGCAGTGGGCGAGGGGGAGGAGTGCGGTGCTGGTCTGGGCCGGACTGAGCGGGCCGGAAGCTGTGAGTGGCGCTTGGGCCGCTCAGGCACGAGTAAGGCCGGCCGGGTGGGAGGGGTGCGGAGTGCGCCTGAAGGGGGAATGAGGTCCAGATAGCCCTTTGCCTTTCCCTTTTTCTTTTCCAAGTTTTGCAAATCCTTTTTAAGAACAAATTTCAAATCCATTTTAAAACCTATTTGAAACCAAATCTATTTAAAAGCTTTTGAAATAAGTTTCCTAGGTTTTGAAACCAAAATTTAGAGTTTATTTTTATAAAAACTTTTGTAAATTCTTTGGTTTCGAAATAGAGTAAAATTCGGTACGCCCTAAACGGGTTTAATAAATTCTTTTTCACCCAATAAAAATTATGCAACGACATGAATGCAACAAACATCTGGCTAGAATTTTCCTCCATCTAGGATTTTGGCCATTTTCTTATTAAATTCTAATTTATTTTAATTAAGTAAACACCCGGGGTGTTACAGACACCACTGCCCCATCTCACATCAACACACACACATGGACAACTAATGCCCTAATTAATTTAAATATGTTCGGATGTCACACCCCCTAAGGGCCCAACATCTTTGTCAGCCCAACACACCTACAACTGAGCAAACGATGATCAGGATCCATGGCACACATAATAGTATGTCTTGTGTCATTATATGTCTCATGCCATGAACCCCTCAAGGCCTATATGTGTCGTTGAAAGGTCCTAATTGGCTAGATGGGGGTGAATAGCCTGAATAAAAATTCTACAAACTCACTAGAGCAAAGTGTTAGTATAACAAATGGCGAAAATATGGTTTGCTCTAGCTCTAAATGTTAGGCAAGCCACCTATTCGTAATTCTAGTAATTTAATATCTCTATGACCTACTTTAACTAGTTAGAGAGCTAACAAGATAAGTAAATTGTTCAACACTATATCACTACTTTTACACTAGAAAGCAATCTAAAGAGCAAAATAAATTAACTAAATATGCTATGTTACTCTACTTCTATTTTATCACTACTACTACACAAGGTATATATGTAGCAAGTATGAAGGAGAGATAATTAATTTTAATACTGATGGTGAAGAGTAAAGGATGATGCCAATCACCAAATAATTAATTCCATCAACATATATATTTCAATCAATCCAATTCGTCTGAGAGATAAGATATGACACAATTAATTTTTCTCCCGAGGTTCACTTGCTTAACGACAAGCTAGCCCCCGTTGTGTCCCTCTATACAACGTGGTTCGGTGGGTGGCTAATCGGTTTCAGACATCGAGCCTCTCAATAGGCGCCATAAGAACCTACCAATGGAGAGAAGTTGAACGACACCAGCAATCCACCATAGAGTTGGAATTAGGCACTCCGCCAGGGAATCACAACAACCCCTCACAAATATCACCTTGATTGAGGGTGGACACAATGAAAGGACCTAATTGGCCTAGAGGGGGGGTGAATAGGCGTATTTGAAATTCCTGAAACTCACAAACTCAAATGCGGAAGTTAAATAACAACCAGAAGTACCAGTGGTTTGAAGCGGAAGTTCCGGTCGGAGACCAAAACTTCCGGTGCAAACCAACCTACACTTCCGGTGCCCTACGAGGCTATAAAATCAAAGTAAATTGAGTTGTTTGTTTCAAACCAATTATACACCACACCCTCTTGGATGTCATTGATGAAGATGTTGAGCTCTCTGATGCCTTGTTCCTCACCAAACGTTGGATGTTCACCTTCAACCTATGAAGTGGAGGGAGAGGAGAGAAACACAAATAACAAGGGTAGTCGAAGCTACCACCACAACAACAAGCACGCAAGACAAGCGATTTATCCCGAGGTTCGGCAATCCCCACGGAGGAGTTCCTATGTCCTCGTTGTTGAGGTGACCACTAAGGTCTGTCCACTTAGGTCTCCTCCCTCAAGCAACCACACATGAAGCTGAGATTTCCACTAAGATACATGGTGATACAAACGCTTCGGGGTGCCCTCACAAGTGAATCAATCCGGGCAACCACGAAGAACACCTAGCCGGCTAGGGTTCAAAGAACCCAAGAGTAATAACCACAAAACCAAGCCGACAAGATGAGGAATCCAAGTGCTCAAGTCAAAGATCGAAGCTCTCGCTCTCTAATCTCACGTCCCTAGCTTAAATCGATGCAGGATTGAAGCTTGGAAGCAAAGGGAGAGTGAGTGAGTGAGTCAACGCTTGGATGCTGAAGCAAAGTGAGTGTGAGGAGAGAGAAGTCAGTAACCCATCCAAGGAGGATGAGAAAAAGTATATATACTCGAGCTTCAGACGGCCTACCGGAAGTTCCGGTGGGGACCACCGGTACTACCGGTCAAAGGAGGTGCAACGGTTCAAAAAGCATGCAGGCAAAGAGATCTGGCGGAACTTACTTCCCTTCCGATCAATAGGACCGGTACTACCGGTCGCTGACCGGTAGTTCCGGTCAATTCTTTAGACGCCCGTTGGAGAAAAGAAGACACGAGCGAGGACTTCCGGTCGCCTGACCGGTACTTCCAGTCATGGACCGGAAGTACTTGGCGGTACTACCGACCATGCCTGAAACATCAGCAGAACTACTGCTTCCCTTGAGCGGTACTTCCGGTCTCTGACCGGTACTACCGCTCCACCCTGGTTGTCTTAAAAAAACTAAGTGCTCGTGGGTGAAAAAAGTGTTCTCGCAAGCGAACTAAGTTAACGACCTGAGCACTTTTCATCGTCACTTAGCTAGCTATGATGTGTGACCCTCTTGATAGAACGGTGTTTCCTATAACTCAAAATAAAGAGTAAAACAATGAACCGCTTGAGTTTAGACGCCTCTTTTTCCATCAAAATTTAGGGTGCTATGATTCACCAGATTTATCTATTTCAATGCATCCCTAGACTAACACTTGTGGATATAACTTCATAAACATGTTAGTCCCTAATTTGATTGTCATTAATTATCCAAAACCCACATCGGGGACGAATGCACTTACACACCATCACCAAATCCCCTCACCAATAAATCCAACACCAACCATCTAGGTGACCACAATCACCAAGAATAACAAGAGATCCACAATTGCATCCATCACCTAGTGCCACAAATATGAATCACAAATGCACAAACACTAGGGTTTCACCTCCTCTCATGAGCATGAACCAACCATGGAGATGGAGAGGAGACGGATGGATGAGATCCTCTTGGAGCTCTCAAATTGATATATGGAGCTTGCTCTCTCACTTGCCTACACCTCAAATCAATGGAGTGAGAGAGGGAGGAATGGAGCTCTCTTTATTCTTAGGGTTTGAGCAAGAGGAGGAAGAAGAGGAGAGCAAAAATGTGCGAGAGGGAGTTAGCAAAGGGAGAACACCGTAGGCCCAAAATAGCAGCCAACCAAATATCCGAGAAAGGGTTCACTGTCCACACAAACTGAACTGAGTTGAAAAATAACCGGAATATCTAGGTAGGCCCACAAATATATTCGGCTTGGGGTTCACTGTTAGGCGCGGTTGCTACTCTTCTCTTCTCTTTTTTTTCTTTCAAGTGTTATCTCTTCTAAAAAGATTCAAAAGAAATTTAGCACAAGAGATAGCACTTTCACAAAGATTTTTAGGGTTAATCTCACCACGTCACTAAGCGCTTAATTATATGCAAATGCTCACACTTAGTTGCACTAGATAATCATTGCAAATAAAGATTTTCCGTCTTTATAGTACGGTTATCTAGCCTAAATCCGATCATGCACTCTATTGCGTCTTGACCGGTAAAACAAACACCCTATTTAATACCTTTGCCTTAAGCCCATAGGGTTTTGTTTTTCTCTTCTTTCTTTTTGAAATGTGGAGAAATTTATCATCAATGACCATCACCATCACATTTGAGTGTCATCTTAAGCTCCACCTTGGTGTGAACCAACCTATCTCATATATCACTTAGAGCAAGAGGTTAGTTCACTTAGGTTTCATCAATTATCCAAAATCAAACTAGGGTTTTCAGTCATGCACCACATGTGTACGAATGTAGTCTGATACCATTTGCAATACTCGAGACTCCAAATTGTCTATATCCACTTGCACATCAAGTGAACCACACACGAGTAACATCCCACTTATGCTTTCATCCTCACTAGGTTAACCAGAAGATGGTGGTACATACTCTAGAAGTCTTATATGTTGGCCTAACCCACTGTTAGCAAACAAGGTGGACAAAACACAAGCCCCAACACACACACAACATGGGCCATGAAGGAAAAATTCAAATGAGGCCAAATGTCACCTTTTGAGAACTTACCACTATAATTTATAATGAAGTAGCTCACAAAAAAATGAAGTATTTTTGCTTCAAAGAGAATGTGGACAATGAATCGGTTTATATATTCTCATTAAGGGGATGCATTACATGTTGCAAGCATCAAAATAAATGATATTATTTTTGAATAAATGAATCTCAAGAGCTCATTTTATGCGTTTAGTTTTTTAAAGTGACAATATCATGTGCTATCCTTAGCAATAATTAAAGTGTAACCTATTTCTAACAACCAAAGTTATCTTTCTTATCGAACTTTAAGATTTAATTTTAATGAAACATGAGTTATTTAAGACACTAATCTAGATAATGATTTATGTTATTCTATCAAACTAGGTTTACAATGGCTGCCAAAGCTGGGAGACAATACTAACAACTTATGCCTTTTGCTCAACTAATCTTATTGATGAGTTTGGTCCCACTATACAAAGAGCACATGAATATATAAAAAGATCACAGGTTTGTTGTTTCTAACCTTTTATTACTAAAAATTTTCAATACAAATTGCCACACCCTTTTTTCTTTGAATGAAGGTTCTTAAAGATCAACCAAATTACCAAGTTATTATCGTCAAAGGTCAAAAGGTTCATGGACTCTATCAATAGCAGATAGTGGTTGGAATTCACCGGATATTACTGCAGAAGCTCTTAAGGTTATTAGAATAATTCTCTAAATTTGATCATGCAATGGTATTTTTGCCTTTTGTGGCATCTAAATATCGCATGCCATTTTTCTTCAGGTGGTAATGTTGTTGTCAAAGATTTCTCCTGACCTTGTAGGCAATCCAATAGAAGAACAAAAGTTGTATGATGCCATTGACTGCATCCTTTATTCCATGGTATGACCCTCAAAACCACATTATGTAACATTACCATCATTAACCTTGGTTTATTTTCATACACATGAAAACTATGTGATTATGTACAACCAAAAGTATGACCATATTTTTAAAAGTAGGTGTCAGTTGCTAGTTTATTTATACATATATCTAGAACTTGTATCCATAACAAATCATCACCAAGAAAAGTACTTATTTGTACAAAAAATTCAATCATTTTCAAACTTCTCCTTAAATAGTAACATTTAACATGCACCTTGTGATGGCTCGAATAGTTTTTATAATAATACAAACACACTTTTGTACGCTGATAGATGTGATTGGAAAACATCCATCCTAGGATACTAGGATTAACCACAAGTTGTGAATTAGGTGACATTGGAATTGTTTAATTGCTACAATTATTGTCAATGGTCATACATATTTGTGTGCCCCACACTAAAATACATAATTAATCTATTTTCTAGTACAAAGATCAGTCTATCTAACAACATATATTTTTTTTTGTTAACTGTGTGTTGAAGAATAAAGGTGGAACCTTTTCTTCATACGAATGTCAAAGGACAAGTTCTTGGGTAGAGGTAAGTGTATCCCAATTTTATCATATTATTTTGGGTATTCTATATATGTTATTATGTTTGCAAATATTCCATATGAGTGTGTTGTCTTTAGTACATCCATGTTGCATGTCAGGCACCAAGCACAAGTAGATAGAGTATTTTTCTACCATTCCTCTCCAGTATAGTGTGTTATACTACTCCGTACCTGTAAAGCAAGTCGTTTTGGATAAGACTCAAGTTAAACATTGGAAATATAAATCATGAATAACTTTTAAATTGTTGAGTTTGGAATTGTGAAAAACATATGAATAAATTTGTCTTGAAAAATATTTTCATAAAAATATACATATATCATTTTTTAATTATGAAGAAATATTTAAAAGTTATATTTATCAAAACGACTTTCATAAAAATATTTTCATAAATGTATACATATATCATTTATACAAGTGAAACATATACTCAAAGTTATATTTTGGAGACTATGTTGTTGTCCAAAACGACTTTCTTTATAGGTATGGAGGGAGTATATTGTAGTGTTACACTTATACTAACCCTTTTTTTGAAATTTTAGATTCTCAACCCTTCTGAGAATTTTGTGAATATTGTCATCGATTATCCGTAAGAGATCCAAAAACTCACAATGCTTACTTAACATCTATTATCACCCTTTTATATTTTTTTAACTTAACAAAACTATTTCTTGGAATGCCAATTGGTAGATATGTTGAATGTACATCATCAGTATTGGAAGCTTTTATATTATTCAAAGAGCTATATCCTTTGTACCGTACCCAAGAGATAGATAAATGCATAAACAATGCTGCCATGTTTATTGAAAACAAACAAAAGAAGGATGGTTCATGGTAAGTAAAATTATGTAATTTCATTTTGTACATAGATGCTTTCAACCTCATAACTCAGAACTATTTGTTATATTTTGGCAGGTATGGCACATGGGGTATATGTTTCACTTGTGGAACAATGTTTGCGCTAAAAGGACTAGTGGCCGCTGGAAGAACATACGGTACTAGTTCTTCCATCAGGAAAGCATGCAACTTTCTGTTGTCAAAACAACAACGTACAGGTGGATGGGGAGAAAGCTATCTTTCCAGTGAAACAGGGGTAAATTTCCATTCCTTGTCTTCTAATGATGTATGCTTTCTCCTTTAGATTTTTTTAAATGATTCAATTTCATCTCTCTCTATACATGGAATTGATGTGACAGATCTATAGTTCCATTTTAAACATCAAGAGTATTGGGGTAAATCTATTGGTTACCACCATGAAGCTAGCAAGCTCAACTCTCACAGACTTGTGGGCATGCACTACACATATCCTATTTATGCAAGCTCAACTCTCACAGACTTGTGGGCATGCACTACACATATCCTATTTATGGGAAAATTGGCTACAGGACATGTAAAGTGGAGACCAGTTGCTGGTGGACACTCCGTACAGTTTTTTTACACTACGAAAAACTGTACGGAGTGTCCACCAGCAAATGTTTTCACTTTCAGTGTCCTGTAGCAAATTGCCCCCCTATTTATTAGCACCCAACACTCGTCCATCTTAAGAGATATATATACTAGTTGTCGGTCTGTTTGGGTACAATATGTTGTCTCTAATTCCACCTTCACTAGTCAACGTAACCATATTGGTACATGTTGACACAACTCAATGACCAATTCTCGGATTTTTTTTCTTTAATTATGAAGAAGATGCACATGTACACACTCGCACACAACAAGTATATCTCATATGATCTAATTATGTTAAATGATTGAATGTACACATGCACGTGGAATCCGTATGTATATCAATAATCTTGATTTGTACATGTGCACCCTAACACATGCCTCCACCATCATACAAAGAGGTGATTCAAAGGATAAGGTGTAGAAGAATCTACAGATGAATTTAATCCTTTGTGAAGAGAGTTGCAATAATTGATGATGGTCAGCTAGCTTAAGCCATCCACAAAAGAGTGCTATTGGATTGTCCACACCTTAACACCGCATAAGATCCATATGTGTCGAGTCACCCATAGGGTCCCACTAGCTCCATGGGGTGTGTAGGATGAAGTCTGTGGGTGTAGTGTAGTGGTGGTGACACTGAAATGAACAAGTTGTTAGAGAAATATGTTGAGATCATGTGATCGTATTTTATTGTAACAACTAGATAGAGTTTGAGGTAGGTTGTGTTGCATGTACCTCAAACTGTAAAGAAAACTCAATATGTTTATTTAAAGATAATATGGACCTAAAATAGCTACATAGTTCACTATCTCTTTCACTAATAAACCATTCAAAGGGATGATGACCCTACGGTACTCAAATCTTAAGAGCAAGATAGGAATATTGGCTATGTCAAATATAACTTCAATGTACTATCTTGCCAAATTGTATTACAAATGGGACTAAAAAAGCGAGTTTTCTATGTATCATACACTAGTACAGAACGATACTGCACAGGCGGTTGTAGACCCATTCGTACAGGTGTTTTTCTCAACCGCCTGCGCTGGGAGCCAGTAGAAATAGGATCACAACATAGCATTTCCACAGGCGGTTGACATAGCGAACCGCCTGTGGAAAAACTTTTCGAAAAAGCCAAAAATAAATAGGGAAAAAATATTTTGATTGCGGTTGGCAATTTTTACGCAAAATTCGCGATTAACGCGGCTGGCGGGATTCGAACCCACGACCTCAGCCTCGCGCAAAGCCTCCTCTACCACTGCACCACACACTCACATATGTTCAAATACCCTTCGGTTCCCCACATATTATACAAACCCGAGTGTAATTTGTTTGTTTGAGGTCCTAAATGATTTTAAATCAAAACGTTGTCAACTATAAAGTTTCATAACTTTTTGAGACGAACAACTTTTGTATTAATCATTTCCCCATCCGAGATCGTTTACAAAATTTTAATTTCAAATTTGAGACTATTCAAACATATTTTTCGTTGATAAGATGACTTCAAATTAAAAAGTTGTAATTTACATAGTTTCATAACTTTTCAAGATGAACAACTTTTATTTTGGGTGTTTTCTCATCCGAGATAGTTTGAGAAAATCAAATTTTAAAATACACGTGTATTTCTACTAGCGGTTGTCTTAATGAACCGCCTGTATAAATAGATTTCTACATGCGGTTTGTTAAGACAACCGCCTGTAGAAATAAGACATTTCTACAGACGGTTCTAGACTTAAGGTCCACCGGATCATTTCTACAGGCGCGTGGTAACTCAAACCGTCAGTAAAAAAAATTGAGGCGCTAGGAAAAATCATCTTTCTACTAGTGATATGCATAAGTTTTAGAGCCTTCAATGTACCATTTTCCCATAATTTGTTTTTATTTTATTATATCCTAGTATTGAAAAGACTATATTTTTGCATTGTTGGTAAAACTCTAGCAAAAGACCAATCCAGGAATTGATGCATTAATGGAACTAATTTGATGAACCTTGTAATGATACATTGTTGACTGGTGTTTTCTTGTCCAAAATTGTACAGAATTATATTAATGGAGATACCCATGCAGTGAACACTGCTTGGGCGATGCTATCGTTGATATATGCTGGACAGGTTGTAATTATTGTTCCTTGGAAGGCGGATTAATACGTTGTTTCTATAAAACTATTTACATATTATTATTAGTTGAAAATGCAATAGCTAACAAGGATTCCTATATTATTTTACATTCTATCAAGGTTGAGCGAGATCCGATACCACTGTACCAAGCAGCAAGAGAACTAATTAACATGCAACTAGACACAGGAGAGTTTCCCCAACAGGTAATATTTTAGTTTACTTAGTGTGGTAAAATTGACCAATAGTCTTATTACAAATTTAGTACATTCAAGGTGAAGTGTATACCAAAAATTAGGGCACATAAACTAAACACAAATGATAGCCACGTCTCTTTGATAGACTAGCAAACTACTACCATGGTCATAAAATTTGATGCTCAGACTAAAATCCAATGAAAAATTTAAAGTTTGATCATCATCAGCTTTCAAAATGTATAAAATCATATTGTATATTTAACTTGAAGATACTTTCATATTATTAGAACTATGAATTCTAGAAACATAAAGGTCAAAATTGCACCACAAAGACCATAAGTGGTCAACAGTGCTAAATCTTTTTTAATGGGAGGTAGTTTATATATTTATGAATCGAGCATTACAATAGTAAGTATTCTTTTGGTAGGATTAAACAATTAATATTTGTAAAATTCTTATGGCGTTATTGATTTTTTTTTTCTTTTGGTATAGGAACATGTCGGATGCTTTAACTCCAACTTTTACCTCAACTATGCCAACTACCGCAACTTATACCCCATTTGGGCTCTTGGAGAATTTCACCACCGACTTGGTGCAAACAAAAATTGATACCAAAAAAATTAAATAATCATTATATTGTAGTTCTCTTGTCATCGAGGTTATTGCCATAAGTATATATATGTGGTTCCTTGCAAGAACATATAGTTTGTTTTTCCATGAAAGTATCAAACCACTTCGCTCTATTGCGAACATGGATGTTGTTATTTGAGAAATCAGTGGTTTATGTATCAACAAATAATCATATGAGAAGATTTCTATCACTAATGGGAACTATGTATATGCTTGCATCCTTGCATAGTTCTATCCATTTCCTTGGTATTTATCCCCTCTACATTATAACATATAGTGTAACTCTATTGCTCATTTAATGAAACTCATGCATAGGAGTGAACTCCACGTGACTAGATTCTCCTTCAGAGTTGTCATGATCTCCTTTTTTGTTCTTTCCCGAAGTTGTTATCAACTTGAATGCCAACCCTTCCAAAGCCAGCAATTTAATTTGACTTTCTCGGTCAATCATTTCCACACTCATAATTATACTTGATAATAGTTCATAAAGTTACTAATAGTCATATATTCATTGTTTCTTCTGTTAATCTTCAAAGTCTTTGGTGTTTTAATATTGATACCTTGTCTTCTATTCTCCATCTCTTTAGAACCTTTCTCTCCTAAGTCTTCATCCTCCTCATCCTTACCCTTTTTATCTTTACCAGTATAGGGCGCACTCTTTGCTCGCATCGATAGTGAACATATAAGAGAGCCAGCAAGTCTCGGATATGGACATGAATATTATATATGTTGTTAGATGCAGAATCCTGGCCTTCGATACAGACATAGTAGACTTGACATGGTACATAATGGTTCATATCTACCTGACATGGTACTTAATAGTGAAGTAGATAGGTATGTCGTTGGCGGCATTACATAGTCTTAGTACACTAAGCATACTTCAAGTAACAACGTAATATGTAAACATTGAGACAAACAACGAAACCTCCTGAGTTGGTGAATGAAAGGTCCAAGTTGGCTAGAGGGGGGTGAATAGCCTAATTAAAAATCTACAAAAATTACTTAGGCAAACACTATTAGTATAACAAATGGCGAAGCTTTTTGCGCTAGCCTAAAAGTGTGTTGCAAGCCACCTATCCAACAATTCTACCTAATATTTCTATGTCACACAATCAACTAGAGCTAATAACAAATGCGGAATAAAACAATATAGCTCTAGCACAAGTATGATATACAAAAATGTATATGAGACAAGTGTGTGCAATAGACAAACTAAGCAAGCTACTCACAACTAGCTACACAAGGTATATGACAAAAGATATACAACAAGAAAAGATATCTACACAAATGAAGTAGCTCAAAGTAAATACACAAAGTAAATAAGCTAGATAGAGGGAATTTCACCGAGCCTTCGGGATCGCCACGTAGAGAGCCAATCACCGGTGAAATCCACTTGTGAAGCCAATCACCAAGAATGTGTAGATGGAGACCAATCACCAAGATGGACACACATCACAATAAGCACTCGGGAGACAAAGATTTATCCCGAGGTTCACGTGCTTGCCGGCACGCTACTCCCCGTTGTGTCGACCAACACTAGGTGATCCGGTGGCTAATCGACGCAAAGCCAAGCTCACAAAGAGCGCCACAAGAATCTACCACTAGTGAGGTAGCTCAATGACACGAGCAATCCACTAAGGATGCCTCTTGCCGCTCCGGCGAGGTGAGGCTCCAAAGACCTCTCACAATCACAATCGGTGGTGGCCAAGAACAATCACCAATCTTGCCAACAACCACCTCAACACCTCCAAGCCGTCTAGGCACCGGCAAATGCCAAGAGTAACAAGAAAACTCAATGTCGATGCGAAGAACTAGTGCCACTAGATTGAACTCTATCAAATAACGCACTAGATCACTCAATCTCACTAGGTTTGATCAAATCAACTTGGGAGATGAGTTGGGAGACTTGCCAAAGCTCACTAGAATGCTTAGGAATCAGAAAGTGCAAGAGAGACTTCCAGCAAGCCGGCCAAGCCTCTTAAATAGGCCACACAAGGCAGCCTAGCCGTTGGGCTCGAAACAGCATCATCGGACGCGCCGGTGTCGGGGGCGTCCGATGCTCCGATGAGCACCACGTGTCCCCCTGGAATGAATTCAGCCCGTTAGATCCCAACGGTCACATTCTTTCTCACGCTGGTTAAAGTGGCATCGGACGCGCCGATGCCTAGCATCGGACGCTCCGATGCCTCTGCTCAATTCAGCTCTTTTCTGCGCCACATCGGACGCACCGGCACAGTTACATCGGACGCTCAACCCCAGCGTCCGATGGCACAACAGAAAGGTTCCAGAGAGGTCCAGAACGCATCGGACGCGTCCGATGGTTCTGCATCGGACGCAGGCCAGCGTCCGATGCTCCCTGCACAACACGATCGCGGCACGTCATGACCATCGGACTCTGCAACAGTGTTTCGCCTGCGTCCGTTGCCAGCGTCCGATGCTACCTCGACTTCTGACAGCAGTTAGGGTTTACCATCGGACGCTCGGTCAGCGTCCGATGCCAGCGACGCCAGCGTCTGATGCCCCTAACTTGACAACTTTTCATCTCTAACTTCTACCCTTGCTCCCATGTGCCAACACCAAAGTGTTTCACCACTTGTGCACGTGTGTTAGCATTTTGCAAAGCATTTTCCGAGGGTTTTGTTAGTCACTCACTAGGTCTATAGCATCGATATGTTAGAGAACACCTAGTGGCACTTGAACACCGCATAAGCCGTGAATAATCTCCTCTTAATAGTACGGCTATCTATCCTAAATGTGATCACACTCGCTAAGTGTCTTGATCACCAAAACAAAGAGCCCTATAGGTTATACCTTTGCCTTCGGGCCTCTTTGCTCCATCTCTTCTCTTCTTCTCTTAATTCACCAAAGGTAGAGCACTTGATCACTTGAGTGCTTGTGGCCAACACCATCCTCCATGGTTGCCACATTCCTAGCTCCACCACTTGGCCTGGTCTTAATCCTTTCTTATAAGCTACACACATGCTTAGCAATAGGATTAGACCAAATAGGTTTCATCAATTAACCAAAACCAAACTAGGGCTTTCAGTGAAGCCTGACACAAAACTTTGGTCCTCAGCTGCTAGAATGTAATATTCGAACAGGGAAACGACACTGGGAAAAAGCAAATATAAGAAACCAAGATGGCTTGAAATAATGGATTGTAGCAAATTTTCATGGTGAATAAGAGAGGCAACATGGTGGTAGCATAAAGACGAAGCATCTAACCAGATATTCGAGAATGGAAACACTATAAACTGCAGAACTTAGCAGAAATAGAGATGAAAAAACTAGATAACAAACCTTCAAAAAACAACACTATAGACTAGGTATGATGGCTCGAAGCAGGCGTGCTAAACCAGGTGACACCAAATAGTCCTAATCTGGGAATAGACATGGTATAAAATAGGCAAAACCAATTAGACCTCCTAAAGTTGGAAAGGCCGACAGGACAGGACACTAATTTAATGTAATATAGCATGGGGCACGAATTAAGGCATGGCCATGAATTTATTAGGAGCCTAAGATGGAACTAACAACCAACATAGCAATAAACCCCCTTCGATCCATACCATGTTGGGAGGGACCAGGGGAAAATTAGCTCAATTTCGCTCTAGTCCATATGGATGGTAGGGATTAAGTTTATCTAAAGAACTCCGCAAGATAGAAGATGCAGAATTTACATGACAAGATAGTGGCAGATAAGAAAAACAACCTTTCCAAGAACAGGACATGTGTATAGAGCATAAGAAAAAGAGGAAACCAACTAAAGCAGAAACCATACCCAAAAAAGAGCGTGAATAGATTTCCACTTATTACATGTCATAGACAGCGGTAGCAAGCAATTTGACCATACAATCGTTTGTACATTAAGAATAAGACATAGTCTGTAAACAATCACATGAAGGGATAAGATCTTATAGGATAACTTACTAAGGTACTCTCCACTCCGTCTGAATTGATATATCTTGGATAATCACCCCACTCGCTCATGAAACTATCATAGGCTGCAAGACAAGGCAACAACTAGACAATTCAGTTAGCAAATCACAGAACCGTCGGAGCAACAAATAATTCAAACAACACTACCATCAGAAGCTATAAGTAAGATGAGAGCAGCGAATAAAGGGCTAAAGTACTCGTGCTAGGTACAACATGATCACCATACGCTTGTCACAACCATAGTAATACGATAGCAACAGGAGGTCGGTTACATTGAGCAAGGGAATGAAAAATACAATTGGTAACAAGCAGCTAACAGTGGGCATTTAATTTCTGAAAATTAAAAGGGCCAAAGAAACAGGCAAATACCTTAACATTGTAGTGCCTCTTGTGGGCATAAAATCGCATGTGTAGATACCATGAGCAAAACAACAGCCTTTCAAATATGAAGCAACAACCTTCTGATAAATGAGGAAACAACAACGATAAACCTGGCGGAGACAATCATGAACTAAGAGTTATGTGAACTAATTATAGTTAGAGGTTTAGGGTTTGAAAGGGCCAAGCCAATTAATCATATTGAAATGCTCATAATTTGTAACTTCATGTGCTACAGGTTGGAAACAGGGTCGTTGTAGAGGCTCCAATATGGCACTGGACAAGCTGCACAACCTTCTCTGCTACAGTAGCTTACTGAACCAGAAATAAGAAAATATCAATATAGTTGGTAACCTAGTCTTGCAACCTTTGTGCAGGAGCAGGAAAAATATAGAAGTACAAAATCAACCTAGGAGACTAATTAGCTAACTCATACATAACTACAGTCATCCAACCACAAAGCTGCAGTTGTTCAAGTTATTACCTTACGTCAGCCTTCAAATTAAAATAGGAATGTTCTATAAAATTGACACCAATTCATGAATTGAATGTCAGATTTGTTGGCTGCAAATCAAAATATGAAGCAAAAATATTAATGAATTGTAACATACATGTGAAAAACGAAAACCTACCTAAATGTTGAATGTCCACTTAGCCAGCATTGAATAGCACCAACTTGTTATCAAAATCCTAAATGTCAATACCTCAGTAATTTGCAATTATATCAATAGTTGACATATTTAATCCTAGATAATTAAGTCAGTGAAGATAGAGGGAAAATGGGAAACTGTAAAGTAATATCTTTGTATAGCATGACTCGAAATAAGGCCTTATATACTTAGATGCAATACTGCTTTATACTTGTCCATTATCACTACAAATGGCCGGCCAAGAAAAATTCTTAAAATCGGCCAATTTTTTTTCTTTGCCCAAAAACGGTAGAGTAATCTTTTTATATAACATGGCTCAGAAAATATGGCCTTATATTCTTAGATGCAATATTGTTTTATGCTTGTCCATTAACACTACCAATGGCCAAGAAAAATTCCATTAGAAATCGACCTTTTTTTTTGCCAGAAATGGATCAATTATTGACATGTTCAAACACAGTGCATTGTCACAAAGGCCCAGCTTTTTTAGTTGGTAATCCAATCAAGTTGGCACTATGAAAACAAAAGTCAAGTAGGAAACTGAATAAACTTGCTATACAACGCCTAAGAAGACGTCTCTATATTATATCTCTATTAGTCCATTTTCTTACTGCTAGATCATGAAGTGAACGGCTTTGGAAATATAAGCTGAACTGGCTTGCATTGGTTCAATCATTTTATCAGGCAGGAGGTGACAAGTAGGCATACAGGAATGGGCAAAAAACCACTGCGTGCCAAGGGGCCGACCCAATAATCCAACGGAGTGTCGATGGTTTGTACGATGGCATGAGACACCTCAGATCCCAATGATACAAACCTGCAGGCAGGAAGAAAAGTCAGCTGCATACTACTCCGTCCCATAAAAAGAGTCGCTATGGGATGCGTGTTGGTCAAACTTTCTCAACTTTGACTGAGTTTATACAAAATGTGTGTAATATTTTTATCTCCAAATAATTTTATTATAAAAGTATATTCAAAGATCTACCCAATAATACTAATTATGTAACATAAATATTAATATTTTATTATATATATTTGGTCAAAGTTAAAATTTGTTGACTTTTTGGGAAGCGAGAATGACTCTTTTTTTTTGGACGGAGGAAGTATGCAAGAACAGAGAACAACACTAGCCAACCAATAAAAATGAAAGAGCAGAAAAAAGCACCCAGAGATGGCCGAAAAATTCTACTAGCTCCTCCATCCTCATGGATCAGCTCGCTAAATTCGCCCTCCCACTCTAGCTTGGCAGTCTCTAGAGACAATGACGACGTTCGTGAACCAGCTTCTTAGCCGGAGGATGAATCCTTGAGCCTAAATAGATAGGATCAGTAGCGATCCATATAGCACCCCTATAGTGAACTAGTATGCATACCTTGTTAAGCATCATATATCATACACATTGCATCATAAAAAATCCTATTTATGAAACTACTCTCTCCGTCCCTAAATTAATTATTGTCGTCGATATTCGTGTCACAAGTTTAACTCGATCTATAGCAAATACATGTAACATTTGTATCTCTAAATAATTTTGTTAAAAAACTAGATTTAAAAATCTTTCCAATGATACTAATTATGTATAACGAATACTAATATTTTTAAATATATATTTAGTCAAAGTTGGAAAGTGAAAACGACAGTTATTTAAGAACGGACGTTAAGTGTTGTGCGTTTAGCATGACAATCCAACAACACTATTGTGCTAAACCAGTCGATCGGTCAGTGTCATGCTCTGACGACGGACAGTCCACTACTGTAGACAACAGTGCCACCTACGGACAGTATAGCACATGACGATGGATACCCTGCACGCACGCACGCACTTTTGCTTTCCGCCATCATCATCAGGTCAGGGTCTCGATCAGGCGTCGCGAAGAGGATAAATTATGAACTACTCCCTCCGTCCCTAGAAATAAGTGTCGCCGTTGGTGTGCGTGCCACGTGTTTGACTCAATTTGTACAAAATATGTGTAATATTTACATCTCTAAATAATTTTGTTAAAAAACTAGATGTAAAGATCTTTCCAATGATAGTAATTATTTAGCATAAATATTAATATATTTTAATATATAATTGCCGACAACTTTTTCTCGGAAAGCAAGAACGACACTTATTTAGGGACAGAGGGAGCAGTACGTAGCAGTCGTCGGCCTAGCCAGTCGGCCTGCCTCATGCCCTCGTCATCACGTTCTCCCCTCCAGGCCCACGAGCTCAGCCGCTGTAGGAGCGTTGGGTTTCTTCAAGATCGGGGCTGTTTCGCCTCAACTTGGCAAACCTTGCATGTGACGCGCCACATATATTCTACATGTGGTTTAGTTGAGTTGAGAATTCAGGTCAGGTTCAGATTCCAAAATCTCCCTAAATATTTTGCGCAGTACCTATTTTAGACGCATGCATGGAGCATTAAATATAGGTAAAAGAAATAACTAATTGTACTTTTGGTATGCTCATGTCGAGACGAATCTTTTGAGTCTAGTTAGGTCATGTTTGGACAAAGTTTGTCAAATAACAACGAAATTGCTACAATAACATTTCGCCACATTTTTCGCGAACTCAACAATGCCTCACATGTAGCAGGCACAACTAGTTCGTCGCGATCCAAACATCCTTAAGGTCGGCGCCTCGGTGAGAGGAAGGGGCCTCCGCGTGGGATGGGTTCACACCCTCCTGATGAAAGATGCTGGCACCCTCTCCGTCACCATATATGGCAGCCGTCGTCGGTCTTGATCGATATTCCGACAGAGACTAAAACCTTGTTTAATTCCAAACAATAAAAAGACTTTATGTCATGTTGTGACGGAACAGCCCTAATCTCATGGCCCACGTGTCCCTGTCAACCTCTGACAGTCGAACCCATGTTCCATGTGATTAAGACCTGTTCGCCACCGGGTTACATCAGTGCCCAATGTCCGCAGGATCATCTCACAATTCGGTTACAGCATTGCATACTTTTACAAATAACATCGGAATAAAGAGCGGAAGACTTAAATATCATTAGTTTTACAAAGCAGGGTTCCAAATAGAAATTAAGGTGCAGTTATTACAAACCAAGTTCTGATAATAGAAATAGACAAAGGCAACGTAGCGGAGTACAACAAAATAAAGATACTGATAATCACCCAGCCCGAGAGTGCACAACTATTCTTCGGCCTCATCGGCCTCTTCCTGGACGATGGTCATGCAGCAGGGCGCAAGACACATCGGGGTCTCAGTCATACCTGCAGCATGGGTAACAAACCTGAGTACTGGGGTACTCAACAACTTACTTACCCGACTAAAGAAAGGGAGAAGACTCAGGAATGAGAGGCTTAGGGTAGTCAAGGTAAGGCTTAAGCAAGATCAGGTATTTTGCAGAAAAGCATTTTGTAAACCTTATTTTATTTTGGAAAGATTCAGTATTCCTCAATTCTTCATCGTTCCTGATTCATTTTACATTTCAAAACATTCCTAGTTGAGAACCACTCTCCGTTGACAGTCAGTGACCAGTCTCCATAACCGAGGAGCAACGTTAATCCGGATAAATAATACTCAGCTGAGGATCCCTATCCACCTGCATATGTAGCACCCAAGCTTGCATATGCCAACTCGTCTATCACGATTCCTCCAAGATTGGGCCCGGTCCTACGCCACCCGGAAGTACAGTACACCACTCCTATCCAGGTACGACGACCACTGGGTACATGCTACTTCCGCCATCTCTCCACTCCCCCATAAAGGTTCGGGTAATTCAAATAAGGATGAAGACTTAAGCATGTCTTGACCGGGGTCAGCTCCCTTTTTTTCCGTCAAACAAGTCACCGCAGATCACGTGTAACCGGAACTGGCTTGAGGAAGAGTAGATTTGTGAAGGTTATCACCTTGATCCACCTCGTTCAGCTCTTTGTCGGGACTAAAGCAATCGAAGGTAGTCCATTTTCATTTTGGCAAGGTCTTTAATAGCATTAAATTTAATACAAAATTTCTCGTGGATAGTTCCCGGCGGTCTGTCTAGTCACTTGTGGCTAATGAATAGAATGCTCATTTCTAAAAGCATGTTGATCGTTCCTGGTACAAGGGGCTGTCAAAACATGGGCAGAAGGGGATTGGTGTGCGGTTCGGTTAGTGGGGTTAAGGTTAAATCCGGAGCCCATTCTCCGTATAGCATAGAGCTGTAGTCACCAGTGGCTACTGGTTGCTATTACTTTTTTTGTTGCTAATTACATCAAGTTAGTCCAAAAGGCTAAAAATTACTCTCCAAGTTTCTCCCTGACATAGGAATAAATGATTCATTAAAGAGGCCAATCTTTTAAGTTTAAGTACCCAAGCCTGGCTTGGTCCTACTCTTTTGGAGCACTCGGTAAAATACGATGGTGAAACAGTTTCTTTCCAGGTTTTTGTGCTTTTCGCGGACGCGCGTGAGTGTCTCGGGTTGTCTTGGTCCGGGCAGTTGGACAGTTGTCGTGAGGTGGGGCTGGGAGGTCGGCGAAGAGGTAGGCACAGAGGTACTTGACAGTTGGTAAGGGGGTTGTGTCTCACTGCATGGCTGTGGACACGTCGGCGGTCCTGCTGCGAGGCCGATGAGCGAGCTGTTGGCGTGTAAAGCCGGATGGGGGCCGAGGGGATCAATGAAACAGGGAAGGAAAGAGCCCCTCGATACGTGATCGCTACGCGAGCGTGAGGGCAAGTCTGAGGATCATCGAACGAGGATAGAGTGTTGGGTCCGGTTGCTTGCTAGCCGGGGGGTGAGAGCGCGTGGTGTAAGCCTCGTCGTCGAACTGCTTTCGGGTAGCTTGCTCGGCGAGATCCACAGCCTTTCAGGTGGCAATTCGGAGGACGTTTCTGGATCTTTGGGAGGTGATGGTCAGCGCTTTTGAATTCCGGTAAGGACGGCGTTTTGGGTCGCAGTCTTTCGGGCGGAGGTACTTCCACTAAAGCTGGTACATCGACTGGAAGAGCCCGTTTTGGGTCCAATACGGAATCTTGGATAAGTGGACAGCAGCGTTAAGGTGGGAAGCAAGGGTTGGCCATGTATTTGGTTCATGACACTAATTGAGGGGATGCATTCTCCAGGTTGAAGCACACCAACACTCCTATAAACCTAATGCAATAATTTAACTCAAAGCATTTAAGGAAATCATTTTATAGGAAAGGGGTTAAATGCACCGGGGCTTGCCTTGAAAGCAAAAAGGACAGACTCGGGGTCGGCAGTGCAGGTGTCGGAGCTCGGGGTAGCCTCAGGGGTAGGTTCGTCAGCGGCTGCCTCGACTTTGATTCCTTCTCTTCGGTCACTATACAGATGCAATGATGTATGCACATGAGTATGCTAGCATGAACAATGCAACACAGGGCATACAACATGAACTCTACTTGATTTTTTTATTTTTTCCTAATTATTAAAAAGATCATTTTATGAAGTTACTCCAAAAGGCCTAAAAATCTACAGAGACTAAGCATGACATAACTAGCAAACAAAAATTTATCTCATGATTTTTGGAGCTACACATGTTTTCTAAAAATCTAAAACCATTCATTTCTTAATTAAAAGGGAGATTTTCATTTTCAATTTTTGCACAAAGTCCAAGTTTCATATTTCCAAAATACTACATGGTATAAAGAGTCTACCATCAAATTTTCAGAATTTTTGGAGCAACACAGAAAATCACACAAAAAGATGAAAAGGAACACTATTCACAACT
This sequence comes from Coix lacryma-jobi var. lacryma-jobi, assembly GCA_009763385.1. Classification (NCBI taxonomy): domain Eukaryota; kingdom Viridiplantae; phylum Streptophyta; class Magnoliopsida; order Poales; family Poaceae; genus Coix; species Coix lacryma-jobi. The sequence continues at coordinate 3,844,469 of CM019824.1, forward strand.
TCCAAAAAGGAAAAGAGCACTGTGCTCCTCCCTCGCAGGGCTCGGCGAATCGCGTGAGACGGACCGCAGGGCTCGGGCGAAGCGGAAACAATCGTTTCGTCCGAGGCCTGCTCGGAGGTCGGGCAAGACGGAAACAATCGTTTCGTCCGAGGCCTGGCTCGGAGGCTCGGGCGAGACGGAAACAATCGTTTCGTCCGAGGCCTGGCTCGGCGAAGCGGAGGGTGCATGCTTGCTCGAGGCTAGGCTCGGCGAAGCTGAGGGTGCGTGTCTGCTCGAGGCCTGGCTCGAGCTAGACAGTGTGCGAGTGCTTGCTCGAGGCCTGGCCCGAGCTTTGCGCTGTGAAAGCAGAGCGGGGGGGCTTCGAGTGCTTACCACGGGTCGGAGGCCGGGCTCGGCGGGGCGGAACAAGGGTCGAAGGAGTGAGCTCGACGTTGGCGGTGCTTCGGCGGAGCTCTCTCAGCGGCGAGCGGCGTGCCGGCGGCTCTGTCCACTAAAAGAGATCGCCGAGGAGCGGTTAGGAGCGCACCAAGATGAGGAAGGGAGGGGGCGGGGGTCGGATGGATGAGAAGAAGACCCACGGCGGCGAATTTTGCTGCTACCGGGCGGGGTCGTACGCCGGAGTTGGGGAGGAGCACCTGCGCCGGTGAGAGGAGGGGCGGAGGGTGAAATTGGTTGCTCGAGAAGGTGGAGCACCAAGGCGAAGGCAACGGCGGGCTCGGCGGGCTCTGGGGTGGCTCGGGTTCACGGTGCTGCTGGTGGCGGAGAACGGCGGCCGGCGGGTCTTTTATAGCCGCGGCCAGGGGCAGATAGGGAGCGCGCGGGGGTGGATAAGATCGACCGCGTCGCGTGCTTGCGAATCCATGATGAAGAAAGGACGGAAGTCTGCTCAGGGACCGGGCGTGGGTCGCCGGCGGCGGCCACGCGGCGGCGACGTGCTGGGAGCAGTGGGGGACGGGCGAGGGTCAGCGCTTTGCGCGTGCGGGTGCGGCATGAGCACCGTGTCAGCGGCGGCAGACTGGTGGCAGGCGAGGAGCAGCCAGACGCGTGGCGCGCGCAGCGCCGGCGGCTCGGCCACGGCCGGGACCCCCCTCCTAGTTTAGGTTGAAGATGAACAGGGCTAGGTCTAGGGTTTGACTTAGAAAGGATTTTAGTATTTTGCAAATTACTCCCAAAATTTGAACTAAGCAACAAAAACTCAAAACACCAAAGTTGTGCAGAAAAAGGAGATCTAAACTTTGTCAATATGAACATTTTCAAAATCCAAAAAGTTTTTGAATCACATTTGAATTTGAAAGGGGGCACTTTTGGGATTTTAATAAATTCAAAATTACTTTTAATTTTAAATTGAAACTTGAAAATCTGTAAAAACCAAAGTTGTTCCTCTTGACAAGATCTACAACTTTGCTTTTTGACCAAGTCCAAATTTTGAATAGTTTTTAAATTATTAAAAAGGGGTAAAAGCCAGGGTTTGGAAATTAGGGTTTTCCAAAAGGAATTGAAATCTGATTTTTGATTTGATTTTTGAATAACACAACAAAACTTAAGACATCAAATTGAACAGGAATTACACAAGACTAGGCACAGAGTTGAAATTACCATTTTGCCCTTATAGGAAGATTTGGGCTTTTAGGTTTTTTAGAAAAAGGGATCACTACACACAAATACCTTTTAGGAAAAGGTAAAGGCAAGCAACCACTAGACAAACATTATTGCATGACAAGAATGATTATGACTAATGATGATGACATGTCAGGTTAATTACAGATTAAACACCAGAGGTGTTACAACCTTCCCCCTAAAAGAAATCTCGCCCCGAGATTTTGCGTCTTAAGAAGGACAAGGGTAAAAACCTTATATCTACAGAGTATCGAGAAAGTCGGGATAGCTCTTTGCTAAGAAGTCTTCGGATTCCCAAGTGGCTTCTCTTCAGAGTGTTGGTTCCACTGGACCTTGTACCATCTTGTGGTAGTCCTCCGGGTAACACGGTCCTTGTAATCCAACACACGAACTGGATATTCAGAGTATGACAGATCGGGTTTCTAATTCAACACCTTCAACTTCCACCACGTGTTCGGGTACTCGGAGACACTTCTTGAGTGGGAGACGTGAAACACATTATGGACGGCGGAAAGATGATCGGGCAATCTAGTTTGTAAGCTACCTTGCCACAGCGTTCCAAAATTTCAAAGGGACCAATATAGCGTGGTGCTAACTTCCCCTTGACTCAAAACGAGTAACTCTTTGGTGGGTGAGACCTTCAGGTACGCATAATCCCCGATCTGGAACTTCAGAGGTCGACGTCTCTTGTCAGCATAGCTCTTCTGTCGAGACTGCGCAATCTTCATATTCTCTTGTATTTGCTTGACTTTTTTCTTCCATATCTTTTAATAGGTAACTCCAAAGATTCCCTTTCTCCAGGTTCCGACCAACTGAGAGGTGTACGACAACGGCGACCGTACAGTGCTTCAAAGGGTGCCATTTTGATGCTCTTGATAATGTTATTATACGAGAATTCTGCCAAGGGCAAACAGTTATCCCAAGTATCTGCGAAGGTGAGCACGCAGGCTCTCAACATATCCTCTAGCACTTGGTTGACTCGCTCAGTTTGTCCATCTGTTTGCGGATGATATGCCGTACTATGCAAGAGCTTGGTTCCAAGTGAGGTATGGAACGCTTTCCAAAACTGGCGACAAACTGGGTACCACGATCAGAGATAATGGTCTGGGTATGCCATGGAGTTTCACTATGTGGTTCTTGTACAAAGTGGCATATGTGGGGACGGTGTAGCTGGTTTTGACTGGCAGGAATGAGCTTTCTTAGTGAGGCGATCCACGATCACCCAGATGGAATCAAACCCTTTGGGTCTTGGTAGCCCATTGATAAAATCCATACTGATATCGTTCCATTTCCAAGCAGGTACAGGTAAAGGTTGCAATTCTCCTCCGGGCCTCATGTGCACGGCTTTGACTTTCTGGCAAGTATCACACTGAGCGACATACCGGGCGATCAATCTTCATCTTGTCCACCAGAACCTTTGCTTCAAGTCCTGGTACATCTTGTTGCTGCCGGGGTGGATGGAGAATCTAGTCAAGTGCTTCATCAAGGATTAACTTTCTTAACTCAGGCACTTTAGGAACTACTAACCGATTCTTAAACCATACTACTCCTGTATCATCAATCCTGAAACAATCAGCTTTCCGGATTGGACCTTTTCGATGATGTGCTTGATTCCAGGGATTCTTTGTGCAGCGATGATCTGCTCTCTGATAGGGGTTTCTATTCTGATATTATTCAGAGTTCCTTGTGGAATCATTTCAATATTCAACTTTTCCAGCTCATAACACAAAGAAGAATCATAGGGTTTCATCATCAGACAGTTGCAATATGACTTGCGACTGAGCGCATCGGCAACCACATTCGCCTTACCCGGATGGTAATGCACTTCAAGATCATAGTCCTTAATTAACTCAAGCCATCTTCTCTGCCTCATATTCAGTTCCTCTTGAGTGAAGATATACTTCAGGCTTTTGTGATCAGTGTACACATTACAGGTACTGCCCAACAGATAATGACGCCAGATCTTTAAGGCATGCACCACTGCTGCTAACTCAAGATCATGGTTGGATAATTCTCTTCATGTCGCTTAAGCTGTCGGGAGGCATATGCGATCACTCGACCTTCTTGCATCAAAACACAGCCCAAACCAGTACCAGATGCATCACAGAAGACATCAAAGGGCTTTTCAATGTTCGGCTGGGCTAGCACTGGTGATGTAGTTAACAGTTTCTTCAGGTTTGAAAGGCTTGCTCACAGGCTGGTGACCAGACAAACTTCACAGAATTCTTTACTAACTCAGTGATAGGCTTGGCGATTCTGGAGAAATCCGGAATGAATCGACGATAATATCCAGCCATTCCCATAAAGCTGCGGACTTGATGAACAGTGGTAGGTGGCTTCCAATCCAGAATGTCTGCCACTTTACCAGGGTCAACTGACACACCTTCAGCGGATAGGACATGACCAAGAAACTGTATCTGATCTAACCAGAACTCACATTTACTGAACTTGGCATAAAGCTGATGATCTCTGAGACGGGATAGAACGATACGAAGATGTTGGCATGATCTCAGGGGTTTTTGAGTAGACAAGGATGTCATCAATGAACACGACCACGAATTTATCAAGCTCTGGCATGAACACAGAGTTCATGAGGTACATGAAATGAGCAGGGGCATTGGTCAAACCGAAGGACATGACAAGTACTCATATAGCCGTATCTGGTGGTGAAATGTTTTAGGAATATCTTCAGGACGTATCTTTATTTGGTGGTAGCCAGATCTGAGATCGATCTTGGAGAATACTTTGGCTCCAGCTAACTGGTCAAAAGAAGATCAATACGAGGCAAGGGATATTTATTTTTGATGGTGACTTCATTGAGTGGGCGATAATCAACACATAGCCTGAGACTCTTGTCTTTCTTCTTTACAAAGATTGCAGGACAGCCCCAAGGAGACGAGCTGGGCGAATGAAGCCCTTGTCCAACAAATCTTGTAACTGAGTTTTCAGCTCCGCCAACTCTCTGGGAGCATTCGATAAGCTCTGCGGGATATAGGAGCAGTCCAGGCTTTAGCTCTATGGCAAACTCAACATCACGGTCAGGAGGCAGACCAGGTAAGTCCTCTGGAAAAACATCAGGGAATTCACAGACCACGGGGATGTCTCTGGTTTCCAGAACATAGGTGGTATTCAAAAGTGTGGCTGCTGGTTTTTGAGGCATTGGGAGTTGGAGAAGGAGTTTTGGAGGTACTGTTGGGAATGTCCACTCTCACAACCCTATTCAGGATGTCAATCATAGCCTTATACTGGCACATCCAATTCATGCCTAGAATGACATCTATCTCCTGATCACATAGCACTATCATGGTGGTAGGAAATATGTGTTTCCCCAACATCACCGGTATATTGCGAACCACTCCTTAGTAATATACGCCCTCCAGGCGAAAATATACAGAAACTTCTTTCAACTCCCCGATTGATATCTCATGCTTAGAGACAAAAGTACGACTGATGAAGGAATGCGATGCACCAGAATCAAACAACACGACTGCAGGATGATTGGCAACGGGAACAAACTACCGATCATGACGGGCTCTCCTTCTGGGATGTCGCCGACAGTGGTGTAGTAGAATGCCCGTGCTCTTGACAACTTTGCCTTTCTAAACATGCTGCTGCTGGACACGGTGCTGCTGCTGCTGCTGAGATCCTCCAGGATTCTTCTGAGTATTCTGGGCATACTCTTGGGCTTTGGGCACTCACGAGACCAGTGACCAAGCTGGCCGCAGTTGTAGCAGGGATGGTTGTAGGCTGTTGTGGAGTGGTGATACGAACACCTGGGGCGTTCGGCGGTGGGGCACTCTGCTGGTTTGGCATTATGGGTGGTGGCCGCGGTACGGACGACCACTTGCTGATGGGGTAAGTAGACGATTTTGGTGGTGGCTGGGGTGGTAAATGACCCTCTGCGCTTGTGATTGCCAGAGAAGCCGCTTGGATCCTGCTTTCTTCTTCTTCTTTCCTCTTGGTATGGCGATTGCTCTCCTCAAAGCAACAGCCGGTCAACAGCATCATGATAGAACCGGTCAGGTTATTGGACATACTTCTGCGAATCTTGGGGTGCAGTCCCCAGGAAACAGTCCCTTTCTTTTCGTCTGTGTTGACGTATTCCGAGGCATAATGGCTAAGGTGGTGAACTGACCCACGTACTGCATCACTGAGGAGTCCTTCTGTTGCAGTGCCAGAAACTGATCAAGCTTCATCTTCATCAATCCGGAAGGGATATGAGTGCATGGAAAGCGGTGCGGAAACTCTTCCCAAGTCAACTGATGACCTTCTGGCTGGGTAGCCAACAGGTGGCATACCAAGCGCTTGCTGGACCACGAAGCTGCTGGGGAAGCAAACCGGGGCTTCTGGTTGTCGGTACAGCGAGAGAAGACCGAACTTCTGCTCCATAGTGCGGAAGCAGTCATCAGCTTCAAGGGGTTCATCGCCTTGGAAATACGGTGGACGGGTTTCGGTGAAATCCCATATGTGGTCTCGTTGTTGATGTTAGGACGACCACGGTGACCATTGTTCTGCTGCCCCTGATTTGAGCCATTAGGTTAGCAGCGGCTGCCAAGGCTGCAATGACATCTGCTAGCGTAGCAGGAACAGGTGGAGGGTTTGGAAGGTTGGCATCATCAGAACCTCCAGCTCCAGTGCGAGGTTCACAGGCCTCTGTTAAGCAACTTGGAACTTAGCATTCATAGATAGGGTTCTGAAATCAACAGACTGATAGCTTCTTCGTACAAAGACTGATAGATTGATAAAGATGACTGACAGATAGCGACTGACTGATAAGGAGAAAAGGTACGAAAAGAAAGATACAGACTGACTTAACAAAAGACAGACTAACGCTCCCAAACCTAGACTAAGGTTTTAGGTAAGCAGGTGGTACAGAACACACGGGATCTCCATCTCCTAACGACGAGCCTAATCCTCATCATCGAAGATGATCATGTCGTTGCAGTCGTCTTCTTCGAGGATGAGCTCAGGCTCTTCCCCTCGTCCTCGTCTTCAGCGTGGACGTCCTCAGTAGGTTCAATTTCTTCGTCCACGTCTGGCTCTTGTTCCACATCGGGTTCTTCCACTACTCCGTCCTCAGGGTCTTCCATAACGGGGGTACCAAGGGGTGGAGTTGATCATACAGCTGATGCACTTCCTCATGAAGCATATCATTGAACTGTTCAATCTGAGCTGTGTACTGCTGCAGTCCGTGGAGCTCGGCTCTGGTGACGTCCTCGCGGATCCAGCATCATTGCGCTGCTCGATAGCGCGAACCGTGTTCCGGTTGGCTGCTCCAGGGAAGCTCGTGCCTCATAAAACTCCAGGCGTGAGTGGTAGAAGTCATGCTCCAAGTTCTTCAGCTCAGCCTTCAGATTCTTGATCTCCTCCTTCAGGTTCTTACGGGTGCGGCGGCGGGGAAAGCGACGACTGTTGGAAGATTCTCCAGTCTCCTCCTCAGCGCGTGGTGCCAGCTGGTGGCGTGGCACACCATGCGGTCCAGTCGACTTGCGGGCGGTCAGCTTGATGCGAGCCATGTCTGGTTAAGAGAAGATGGATGAGAAAGGCTAGCAAGAACAGGTAAAGGCATACTACCCCAACGAACTTGGAGAGGAAGTTAACTTAAGTGATTATGACATGATGCATGAATCGTTCCTACGGAACAAAGCAATGCAATAAATAAATAAGGTACATAGGGCTTAAAACATGTTGTTCCACTAGCTAGTGTTGCCATATGAGAGACAAGATGAGAAAAGCAATTTGGACTCAAAATAGTCAAGTTTAGTGTTTGGACTCAAAAGGTCTTTTGAAGTTTTCGCAAAAACGAACACTGCAACGTTAAAGTGAGATGCTCCGATACCACTCTGTGACGGAACGACCCTAATCTCATGGCCCACGTTGTCCCTGTCAACCTCTGACAGCCGAACCCATGTTCCATGTGATTAAGACCTGTTCGCCCCGGGCTACATCAGTGCCCAATGTCCGCAGGATCATCTCACAATTCGGTTACAACATTGCATAATTACAAATACATCGGAATAAAGAGCAGAAGACTTAAATAACATTAGTTTTACAAAGCAGGGTTACAAATAGAAATTAAGGTGCAGTTATTACAAACCAAGTTCTGATAATAGAAATAGACAAAGGCAACGTAGCGGAGTACAACAAAATAAAGATACTGATAATCACCCAGCCCGAGGGTGCACACAACTATTCTTCGGCCTCATCGGCCTCTTCCTGGACGATGGTCATGCAGCAGGGCGCAAGACACATCGGGGTCTCAGTCATACCTGCAGCATGGGTAACAAACCCTGAGTACGGGGGTACTCAACAAGACTTACCCGACTAAAGAAAGAAGGGAGAAGACTCAGGAATGAGAGGCTTAGGGTAGTCAAGGTAAGGCTTAAGCAAGATCAGGTATTTTACAAAAAAAACATTTGTAAACCTTATTTTATTTTGGAAAGATTCAGTATCCTCAATTCTTCATCGTTCCTGATTCATTTACATTTCAAAACATTCCTAGTTGAGAACCACTCTCCGTTGACAGTCAGTGACCAAGTCTCCATAACCGAGGAGCAACGTTAATCCGGATAAATAATACTCAGCTGAGGATCCCTATCCACACTGCATATGTAGCACCCAAGCTTGCATATGCCAACTCGTCTATCACGATTCCTCCAAGATTGGGCCCGGTCCTACGCCACCCGGAAGTACAGTACACCACTCCTATCCAGGTACGACGACCACGTGGGTACATGCTACTTCCGCCATCTCTCCACTCCCAGTGCGCGGTTGTCGGTCCAATAAAGGATTCCTCGGAGCCAGAGCTTTCCGAAGTATGTGAATAGTTACAAGTCTTGACCAGCAGGCCCCCACACGGATGGTCCCTAAAGTTTTTCCGTCAGCAACAAGCACCTCGGGACTCTAACCCAAGAGTACAGGTCCTGTCGGTTTTTCAACCTGTCCCGGTCGGTGTCAACTGTTGAGTCCCGGACTACAACATGACGGCACCGTACGCGCAGACAACCTCTTCTCGACAATGACCACATGCTAGCCAGGCAAGCAGTCATCGAACGGAAGTAAAGCCAAATTCTCGTAAGATTCTTTCAGTGATCACACTTTGAAATTGGCATTTTATTGCAAAGTCTAATTCAATAAACATTGCTAAGCATTTTTCAAATACTTTTGAAAAGCAGGTATCAGTTGTATCAGTGGTCAGGTGGATAGTGCATCAATTAGGATAGCACACAACTCCTATAAACCTAATGCAATAATTTAACTTAAAAGCATTTAAGGAAATCATTTTATAAATTCAAGGAAAGGGGTTAAATGCACCGGGGCTTGCCTTGAAGAGCAAAAGGACAGACTCGGGGTCGGCAGTGCAGGTGTCGGAGCTCGGGGTAGCCTCAGGGGTAGGTTCGTCAGCGGCTGCCTCGACTTTGATTCCTTCTCCTTCGGTCACTATACGGATGCAATGATGTATGCACATGAGTATGCTAGCATGAACAATGCAACACAGGGCATACAACATGAACTCTACTTGATTTTTTTATTTTTTCCTAATTATATAAAAAGGTCATTTATGAAGTTACTCCAAAAGGCCTCAAAAATCTACCAGAGACTAAGCATGACATAACTAGCACAGAAAAATTTATCTCATGATTTTTGGAGCTACACATGTTTTTCTAAAAATCTAAAACCATTCATTTCTAATTAAAAGGGAGATTTTTCATTTTCAAATTTTTGCACAAAGTCCAAGTTTCATATTTTTCTAAAATACTACATGGTATAAAGAGTCTACCATCAATTTTCAGAATTTTGGAGCAACACAGAAAATCACACAAAAGATGAAAAAGGAACACTATTCACAACTTCCAAAAAGGAAAAGAGCACTGTGCTCCTCCCTCGCAGGGCTCGGGCGAATCGCGCGAGACGGACCGCAGGGCTCGGGCGAAGCAGAAACAATCGTTTCGTCCGAGGCCTGGCTCGGAGGCTCGGGCGAGACGGAAACAATCGTTTCGTCCGAGGCCTGGCTCGGAGGCTCGGGCGAGACGAAAACAATCGTTTCGTCCGAGGCCTGGCCTCGGGCGAAGCGGAGGGTGCATGCTTGCTCGAGGCTAGGCTCGGCGAAGCGGAGGGGGTGCGTGTCTGCTCGAGGCCTGGCTCGAGCTAGACAGTGTGCGAGTGCTTGCTCGAGGCCTGCCCGAGCTTTGCGCTGTGAAAGCAGAGACCGGGGGGGGGGCTTCGAGTGCTTACCACGGGTCGGAGGCAGGGCTCGGCGGGGCGGAAACAAGGGTCGAAGGAGTGAGCTCGACGTTGGCGGTGCTTCGGCGGAGCTCTCTCGGCGGCGAGCGGCGTGCCGGCGGCCTGTCCACTAAAAGAGATCGCCGAGGAGCGGTTAGGAGCGCACCAAGATGAGGAAGGGAGGGAGGGGGGGGGTCGGATATGAATGAGAAGAAGAACCACGACGGCGAATTTTTGCTGCTTACGAGGCGGCGGGGTCGTACGCGGAGTTGGGGACGGAGCACCTGCGCCGGTGAGAGGAGGGACGGAGGGGTGAAATTGGGTGCTCGAGAAGGGGGAGCAGCCCAAGGCGAAGGCAACGGCGGGCTCGGCGGCTCTGGGTGGCTCGGGTTCACGGTGCTTGCTGGTGGCGGAAGAACGGCGGCCGGCGGGTCTTTATAGCCGCGGCCAGGGGCAGATAGGGAGCGCGGGGGGGTGGATAAGATCGACCGCGTCGCGTGCTTGCGAATCCATGATGAAGAAAGGACGGAAGTCTGCTCAGGGACCGGGCGTGGGCTCGCCGGCGGCGGCCACGCGGCGGCGACGTGCTGGGGGAGCAGTGGGGACGGGCGAGGGTCAGCGCTTTGCGCGTGCGGGGTGCGGCATGAGCACGGTGTCAGCGGCGGCAGACTGGTGGCAGGCGAGGAGCGGCCAGACGCGTGGCGCGCGCAGCGCCGGCGGCTCGGCCACGACCGGGACCCCCCTCCTAGTTCTAGGTTGAAGATGAACAGGGCTAGGTCTAGGGTTTGACTTAGAAAGGATTCAGTATTTTGCAAATTACTCCCAAAATTTGAACTGAGCAACAAAAACTCAAAACACCAAAGTTGTGCAGAAAAGGAGATCTACAACTTTGTCAATATGAACATTTTCAAAATCCAAAAATTTTTTGAATCACATTTGAAATTTGAAAAGGGGACATTTGGGATTTTAAAATTCAAAATTACTTTTAATTTTATATTGAAACTTGAAAATCTGTAAAAACCAAAGTTGTTCCTCTTGACAAGATCTACATCTTTGCTTTTGGACCAAGTCCAAATTTTGAATAGTTTTTAAATATTAAAAGAGGGGTAAAAGCCAGGGTTTGGAAATTAGGGTTTTTCAAAAGAAATTTGAAATCTGATTTTTGATTTTGATTTTTGAATAACACAACAAAACTTCAAGACATCAAATTGAACAAGAATTACACAAGACTAGGCACAGAGTTGAAATTACCATTTTGCCCTTATAGGAAGATTTGTGCTTTTAGGGTTTTAGAAAAGGGATCACTACACACAAATACCTTTTAGGAAAAGGTAAAGGCAAGCAACCACTAGACAAATATTAATGCATGACAAGAATGATTATGACATGTCAGGTTAATTATAGATTAAAACACCAGAGGTGTTACACATGTCATATCGGATCTTTGATACATATATAGTGTATTAAATATAGATAAAAAATAATTAATTACATATTTTGTATGTAATTTGTAAGACAAATTTTTTAAACCTAATTAGTCTAGAATTTGATATTAATGTGTGTTACAGTAACACATGTGCTACTGACTGATTAATTAGGCTTAAAAATTTCAACTCACGATTTATAGATGGATTTTGTAATTTGTTTTTTTATCAGTACGTATCTGAACACGTCATGGAATATTTGATGTGACATCTAATAAGTTTTAGAGTCCGAAACTAAATAATGCCTAAATAGGATCTGTGGGCACGGACACGCGAACACCTTGTAGTCGGATGCTGTGTAGCATAGCATGGATACGCCTAGGAGGGTACCGTATCCGGATACAAGACTCAAGGGTTTTACGAAACTAGAAGATTGATATAATATTTATGAACAATATTACTACCACTACATTGGATAAATAAATAATTAAAATAAAAGTTGTAGATCTTGAGAAGTTATACAACTTTGTAGTTGAACACTTTTTAATTTAAATTAATTTTACCAATGAAAAAATACATTTGAATTTGTCAAATTTGAAATTTAAATTTTTCGAACGACCTCGGATGGAGAAACATCCAAAATGAGAGTTGTAAATTATAATAAGTTATGAAATTTTGCAGTTGATAAATTTTTTATTTGAAATCATCTGGTCAACGAAAACTAATTTGAATTTGTAAATATTTGAAATTTGATTTTTTTTAAGTACCTCGGATGGAAAATAATCAAAATAAAGTTGTAGTTTAAAAAGTTATAAAACTTTGTAGTTGATAACTTTTTTATTTGAAATCATCTTATCAACGAAAACTATATTTCAAATTCTCAATTTGAAATTCATATTCTGTAAACGGCCTTGGAATTAGAAACTACCCAAACAAAAGTTATAGATCTCGAAAAGTTATGAAACTTTATAGATAACAACTTTTTATGATTCGAATTAATTTTGTCAGCGAAAGTATGTTTGGATTTCTCAAATTTGAAATTCAAATTTTATAAACGATCTCAGATGGAGAACTACAAAATGAAAATTGTAGGTCTCAAAAAGTTTTGAAACTTTATAGTTGACGATTTTTTAATTTAAATTTGTTTAGGATCTCAAACAAATAATTTACACTTGGTTTAGTATAATAATATGTCAGGAACCGAAACGGAATCTAATCATAAGTACAGTGTGACAGTGTGATTCCGTGAGAGATGATGTTACGTGACCCGCAGACCGCATAGCAACATGTACAGCTCTAGCAATTTAATTTTTATATACATAAAAATATGTATAACTTAGTGTTACTACACAATGTTTAGCCCTATTTAATTCTGTTTAAACAGTCTACACGCTAAATAAAAGGATGATCGACGGTTACCGTTTATATAACAATTGTCCTATTACTCATCAGAATTAGTATGCGGTAACTACCATCGAGATCGCGACGGTTTACAATTATTTGAGAGTACCATAACAAACCCTAAATACACATTAGGCTAGCGGGTTTCATCTAGTCCCATAGCTAGGATAACTAAACTTGCACGCTCACACGGCTCATCAGCAAACAAGATAGCAAAACCACTAATAATGCAAATATGATAGCAAAACCACTAACAAATACTAGCGTCGTTTTTTTACTCCTCCCTCCACCGCCGCCGTTACCCTGCTGCATCATCATCACCTGGTCTGGCCGGGGCTGATGGGGAAGGATAAAGATCCTCTTGACGCCGCCGGTGAAGTCGACGCCGACCTCGGCGAAGCCCTTCTCCGCGTGCTGCCTCAGGACATCCTCGTGCAGGTCGATGCAGTAGTTCCTACGAGTCGTGTCAGCTACACGGAGGTCGCGCAGCTCGGGGAACCTCGAGTAGAGATAGGCATTCTCCTGGACAGGTGGCAGCTTCCGGAACAGAGGTCTCTTCTTAAGCTTGTCGATGAAAGCGTCAGGCACCCTCTCCTTGGTGACCGTAGCTGCCACCGCCGGCTCGACGGCCTTGCGCTCGAAGTCGAACCCCGCCGGCGGCTTGGACAAGAAGACGAACTTGATCCAGTTGGCCTCCGTCACCATGCCCGGCCTCCCGGCCGCCTCCTGCTTCTCAGCCTGCTTGGTGTTGCCGATGATCTCGCCGGTGGTCAAGCTGCTGCTGCTGCCGACGGCAACCGCGGGCTCGGGGTTGCCCTCCACCTCCGTCGTCTCGACGATGCTGCTCCCTGACGACATCCTGACCGACCGGCCGTCCACGCCGCAGCCTCGATCGGAGAGTGCTTGGTGACGACGGTGACCTCGTTTGACGTCGACGATGCCTGATCGACGACTTTGTCAGGGGCCAAGACCTGGTGGTTTTGCGATCTACGGGCAGGCGCCTCGCGATCGAGGTACCGCGCGCGTTGGCGGCGGCGGACTGCTGCAGCCTGTTGTTGGTTTGGTTGATGAGAGCCGCCCAGGGCGTCGCGCCTCGCGCGCTTATATTATATAGGTGCATGCCTGCCTGCCTGCCTGCTGCCGGCCCATGGGCCATATGGCCGCGCGTGGTCCACCGTCACACGTCTCCGATTCCAATTACAGGCGTAATAATAACTCAACTACATAGACGAAAGTATATATACTATAGCGTAATACTATCTGATAAGATCGATGGCCACCGATCTAACGCAGGGGAAGGATAAAGATCGTCTTCACATCATCCGTGAAATCCACGCCGACCTCCCCGGCCAGGAATTCCTCCTCCGGGTCCATCATCAGAGACAAATCTCAAGATTACTGTACAGTAGCTATCATCATAAACGTCAGGTCTGATTAAAATAACCGTCCGGAAGCAATCAGGTCTGATTTTTAAAATAATGTAGCTATTTCTAGCTTTTAACAACCTCGTTTATGCGCATCCACAATGAGCTACAAAATGAAGAAACACTACAAACTTCATTGAAGTTTCTTCTTGGGCCCGATGTCTCTTTCGCGAGAGGAAGGAAGAGGAACTTTTGTTTGTTAAAGATGAACAATTCACTTGTCGTATACTTCTCGCTGTCTTAAAAATATATATAAATCTCGCTTTTTTATCTGTTAAATAATTTTATGTCCGACTTAATTTATATAAAAAGTTTACTAACATTTATGATCCAAACAAGTATGAATGCATTGATTACGTAATAGATTTATATATTAAGAGTATCTTCAAAAGTTTAGTGTAGTTTACTTGCTAAATATATAGCAAATTAACAGTAATCTTAAATTTTGTCTTTCTCCAACGGTCTACAATAGCTTCGTAAACGACTTTGCATTTGGAACCCCAAACTCTCTCTAACGAACCAAGTTTTTTAATAGTTTTTTTTTTGGTCTTTTCGCTCTCTTAATAATTTACTCATGTGCTCAATTTACTTCGATCTCCTGATAAAAACATTGGACGTGTAGTGGTGGATACGAAGTTCCTATTGACAGGAGAAACCTACGAGTTGAAGGTGATATTAACAACCTTTTATTTTTAAGGAGTTTTTTTTATCAAACTGTTGGAGGCTTTTTTTCTTTTTTTGCTAAAAGTTGTTGTTTTTTTAACTCCTAGTCCTAGAGATGCTCAAAGTCTAATTGGAGACATAAATATTGGTAACTTTTCTTATAAACTCGATCAACCTTAGAAATTTTTTTTGCTTATATAAATTCTATAATATAATTGCATTTTTTGGACGATGAAGTATGCTTAGACATCGCGGAGTGAAACGATCACCTTATCAGGTCCTCTGTACGTATGAGCACGAGAATTTTTCTCTTGTCTCATACGTTCATGGTTCTCTCTGCAAATAAACTGTTTTTTTATATAAAAAAATCTGTATAATTTTCTTGAAATTCTTGAGTCCCAACAAGCCCTTCGACCTGCTCGTCATCCAACGAGGTCAGGTCAGTAACCAGACTTGTGTCTCGTGTGAGTGTGACACCGTGACTATTTCTCCACACGGCACTAATCTTGACGCACGCTCCACCTTCTAGAGTCTAGACCTCGACTGCTGCTAGCTACTCTATCCGCCTCTGTATTTAAAGGCGCACGCACCCCTGTTTCAGAAATCAGAATCACACACACACGACACCCCGCACGACCCAACAGCGCTCGACTCGACAAGCGGCGCGGAGCCAGACAACGGGCACCCGAACCAGACGCCTCCCCAGTCCCCCACCTCGATCGCCATGGCGACATCGCCGCCTCCCCCTGCTCCGGCCGGGGCGCACACCGTCTTCGTCTACGGGAGCCTGATGGCGGACGAGGTGGTCCGCACCATCCTCAAGCGCGTGCCGCCCGCCGCCCCGGCGCTCCTCCCAAACTAGTACGCACGTCCGCCCGCCCCTCCCTCGAACCTCATCCCCCGCTTGCCCTCCCTCCGCCTCCCCCGTCTTGGTGGTGGTGGTGGCCCTCGCCCCTCGGTTCCCTGGCCCCTGGGAGCGTCGCTGTCGCTTCCCCGTCGTCGTAGTTCGCTGGTGCGCTGACGCGGTGCCGATTGCATTGCCTTTGTTTTTTTTAGCGGTGCCGATTCCTATTCCTGCAAGTTGCCGATTCGTGGAGTAGATATATATATTATATGCACCCGCCACGCACGCGAACAGCGAGAGTATCATTCATAATGTATGCTTACTTTCGATTTCAACCTGCAAGCTCAGTTCTAACACGCTACGGCCCATTTTTATGCAGCCACCGGTTCAACATCAAGGGTCGCATTTACCCGGCGATCCTGCGCGTTGAAAGCAAGAGAGTTGCTGGGAGGGTCTGTCGTTGCTTACTGTCACATAGGACCTGTTTGAGTTCAAGCCTCAGAAATTGCTCCTCAGCTTACTTCTTATTTGTAACACTGCTACTACAATTGGTCACTGCAGGTTCTCACGGGTGTCACTGACGAAGAGCTCCAGATTCTGGATGCGTTCGAAGATGTGGAGTACACGAGGACAAGAGTTGAGATATCATTGACTGTGAGTACAACCGGCATCTCAGTCTCAGCCATTATTATACACAGGCAAATATAAATATGGTGATTAGTGAAGCAATGAAACTGGCTCTAGTAGGAATTCAGTTGATTCTTTACTGCCTAACCGATAAGGTACAGTATAATCAGCTCTAGTTTTTTCCTGGAACAGTAACTACATTATCATCTCTCTTAAGGCACATTTTTTTCAGTACGAGATCAGATTCTCTATATGGTGTCAGCTATCAGGTCGATTAGGAACACCTTGTCCTCTACAAAATTTTGCATAGACAATCATGCTTTCCCTCATCTCTTCATCCTTGGAATGTACCCATCGTAGAGAATTTTAACTGGACAACCATCGTCCATTGTGTTTGTTTTTTTATTTTATCCTGGAATAGTGCCACTACTTGCATAGTATGATTTCTCATCAAGAGCTGTTTTGCCAAAAGAAAGGTGGTTTTGCATTGTAGGACTCTTCGCAGAAAATGCTGGCTGACGCTTATGTATGGAGTGATGCAGAGGATCCTAATCTTTATGGTGAATGGGATTTTGAGGTGAGAAGCCCTGTTTCCTGCAATCCTGGGATGTGATTATTCTTGTTCTTTAGTCCCCACACTTGGTCCTTGTGAATTCTGTCTATAATTTATCATCAAGCTATAGATGCCAATAGGAGAACTGCAGCAACCTTAGGATCATATCAAAAATGCTGAACTCTATCAGCTATTGCCATCCTCAGGATCTAAAATTCCCTTTCAGCCACACATTATGAACGTTTAGCAATCTGTAATATTGAAAACAGAGGCCTAATTCCGAGAACTACTCTTTATCAATACGTTTTCCACGTCTTCGTCTATCTGTTTCCAGTACACCCATAGCCCAAAATGTAGTACCTACATATGTGGCTTTGTGCTTTCTAACTACAAAGATTGCCCTCTTGTCCACAGGAGTGGAAGAAACTGCATATGAAGGATTTCCTTGCGATGACGAATGGTTTCATGCATGAACTCGAACAGCCTGAATCGAAGACCAGGGTGGAGACCTACGAGTCATTCATGCAACAACAGGAACAGCCGGCGCCGGGGACCCAGGTTGAGGGTTAGAGAATTGCAATCTGCTAGCTACTGATCTACATCTAGTCTAGTCATTCTCCTGGAGGAATTGCATTGGCATTGGACTGTACCATCTGTAATAGGTCACCTATATGATTTGTGAAACAAGATCAGGATTATCCTATAATAATAGTATAATAATTAAGCATATAAATAAAACGTCCACCGAGATTTCTGTTGATTCCTTATGTCAATTGTTGACCCCATGGCTGGTCCTCAACTGCTGATGCTCTCTCTATGATTTGTGAAATATGATCATGATTATCAATAGTTAAGTATATGTATATCAAAAAACTTTTCTTGAGATTTTTGTCGATTCTTCTGTTATTGTTGACCCCATGGCTGTTTGTGAAATAACATCAGGGTTATCCTTTGATATATAGAATAGTTAAGTACAGCAATAAAAAAAATCACTGCTATTGTTGATGAACCCATGGCTGGTGCCTGGTGCTGAACTGTTGATGCACGGTTTTAGCAATAAGAGACTAACAGGAATTCAAAAGCTCTTGTCCAAAAAAAAAAAACAGGAATTCAGAAGCGTAGGTTGCTTCTGGGAATGTGGGATTGTTTTTTTATTCAGTTGTATACATTCTAAGTTGTGGCTGCAAAGAATATGCACAGTGCTAACCTACTACCATGAACAATCTCCAAAACTTTATGAATCAACTCTGACAAAAAAAAAAAGGGACAAAAAGCTCTCAATTCCTGAATGAAATTCAACAGGAAAATTAAGAAGAAACAGCAACCTGGACATGACTGAAATTCAACAGGAAAAAATTAGGGAGAAAATTGTCTCAATTCCTCAGAAGATGCTGCATTTGGGTCATCTGTTTATACAAGCACAAATCGGTTCGAGCAAAGCATAGCTACCATAATTTATATCGCTTTGTGTTGCTTGATCAGTAAATTAATCAGTTTTCAGGCCCAATAGTTCCTCCCGGTGCTCGAGCGCACGGGCCAGCCACACGGCGTCTTCCAGGGTCGCCGGGCGCCCCAGCTCCACGTCGGCGCGCAGCGGATCGCGGAGGCCGGCGGTGAAGAAGGCGAGCCGCTGCGGATCCGTCACGCCGTCGCATCTGTCCAGCAGCCCCATGAACTCTTCCCGGTACTCCGCGACGGAGCCGGTGTGCCGCAGCCGGATGAGCTCGCCGAACGCGGTGTAGCCGCGCGTCAGGGCGCCGAAGCGGCGGCGCACCGACTCGGCGAACTGCGGCCAGGCAGGGACGCCGCGGTTCCGCTCGAGCCCGTAGTACCAGATCTGCGCCGCGCCGGTCATGTGGAAGGCCGCGAGGCACACCCTTTTGTCTTCCTCGGTCTGCTGCAGGCGGAAGAACAGCTCGAAGCGGTGGAGCCATACGTCGGCGTCGTCCGTGCCGTCGTACTCCGGTAGACGCAGATCGAGTACTCCGGGGAACGCCGCCTGCTTCTCAGCCTTGACGGCGTCGTGGAGGCGCAGTTGGTCGAGCTTGACGGTGGAGAGCTCGCGATCGACCGTCGTCAGATTGGTCTCGAGCGTTGTCAGCTTGTCGAGGACATCGCCGAGCAGCTTCTTGATATCGCTGAGGCCGGAGTCCGCCATTGCCGGGCGAGGAGCAGGAAACACTAGGGTTCGAGCCGGCGGCCGCAAGGGGATAAATGTTTTAGGGTTCAATTTGGTAACCGATCCGTCGATACTAGCAAACTACTGGACAGATGCGACGGCGTGACGGATCCGCAGCAGCTCGCCCGGATATGTTGTACCATGGGTTCAAATGGCTCCATGGAGTACGTACTTAACTTTAGCAAATTCCTCAAAAAAAAACTAAAGTTTACCCATATAAATGAAAAAAATAAAATAATCAACAAAGCGGTTGTTTGGATCTCCAAAACAAAAACTAGTTTTAGTAAGGTTTTCATGAAAAAACAGTTATAGTAAATCAGAGTTTTGGGAGGATTTTTAGGGAAAAAAACTAGTTTTCCTGATCAGTTGATTCCCTTCCGGCGAAGTTGCTGCTGATATGCAGAGCCCACAGAAGCGTCTACAACAGTAGTGGCAGAAAAAAAAAACATGTTGACTGGCCTTGTTCAGTTCGCGAAATATTTGGCGAAAAATTACTGTAGCACTTTCGTTGTTATTTGACAAATTTTGTCCAAACATAACTCAGCTAGACTCAAAAGATTCGTCTCGACATGAGCAGACCAAAAGTACAATTAGTTATTTTTTTTACCTACATTTAATGCTTCATGCATGCATCTAAAAAGTACACTGCGCAAAATATTTGAGGTCTTTTGGCCAACTGAACATGGCATGAATAAAGTGAAAGTGAAAATGTGTGTTCCTGTGAACTATGAGCATCAGCTAGAATTCTTGCGTTCAATTCCTGAAGAATGCATAAACAGGACATAACACTTGGAAACAGCACATGGTCAGTGAAGAAATTTGAGATACGTGGACTGAAAGCAGCAGTCTTTACTACTACAACTACAAGCGTGATTTTCCCCCTCAATAGTACAACATCATCTTTCACCTACGGTAAGCTTCATTTCCCATCCTCTATACTACATTCCTTCCATGTGAGAAAACCTACACATATGAACAAAAATACTACCAATCCATGGAGCCATTTGCTCTCCCGGATGTAAAACTGGCGACACATCTACAAATATTCTGCACCTGCCATCCCTCAGGAGACGCCTACTTGTGATCCGGCATGTATGGACCGGCAAGTTAGGTCATTCAAACTGGTCATATGAACCAGTAGAAGGGTTACCGGAGTTCTGATCGCAGCGAGCTCTCCAGGCATTCCCGCCGTCTGAGCTGCTGCAGGCCTGGTTGGGGAGAATGTTGTTCCCCAGATCCCCATCCAGGCTCATCTGCTGCACTTCGTGAGGCGACAGGATCCTAATGCACTTCACACAGTTGACAAATTCCCTGCATTATAGGCGATAGCATTCATTATAACAAAACAAGGGTAAGACAAAATCAGATCACATTTACGGTTGTTCATGTTTTGTTCATAACTCATCATCTAATTATTGAGCATATCTCAAAATTGTCAGGACCAGTTTCAAGAACATACATGTCCAACAATTTTACAAATTGATCATTAGTACCAATTTTGTTGGTATTCCCATCTTAGAGACTCCCCAGAGCAAATAATTTTAAAAATATAATATTAAAGTACGAGACGGCTGAACTTACTCCCACGGGTCATCACCAAGAAGTAGGATGTCATCCTCATGATCCTTGTAGACAAGTTTCCAGCCAATTCTCTGTCGTTCCTCAAGTTGCCCCTCCATACTAAACATGCGAGCCAGAGCATGCTTCAACTCATCATATCCATTGAATTGACTAATGTCAATGGACCGACCTACAGCTCCACGTTTATACACCTACAAGAAATTATAGCCTTATAGGTTAAGAAGGAAGAAACAATATGAAACAGCATATGCTTCGTTTCATACAAAATGAAAGATTAGCTGTAGGTCAAAGAAACATAAAAGTGCCAACCTTGGTAAATGTCCTCATCCTCTTTAGGGGAGGAGCAGGAGGCCAAGTTCTGTTCACGAAACCACCATCATTCATACCAGAGTCAATTGAATTGAATGCCATATCTGATGCGCCAAATGACTGTGAAACCATGGATGACGATATTTCTTGCTGACCATCCTTTGGGATCCTGTAGTTACCATCAATATCTGTTGAAATGTGATTTTGATACTTGGAAGCATCAATTCCATTCGATAAGAAGCCATCCGCTCCCATGGGAAAGCCCAGCTGACCATCGCCATTTATTCCAAAGAGTGTGTTGTTACTGGGATCTTCGCCCTGGATATCAGTCTCAGGAGCCGTGTCTTTGAACATCTGCTGCTGATTGAAGTTAGACATTGGGAAACCATGATGTAGAAGTCCATCCGCTTGGGAAAGCCACACTGAAGTTGCTGATGAAGCTGTTTCCAGATAGTCCGTCGGGGGTGCATTGTTAGCCAAATTTTGAGGTACAGGCCCTGTATTTGGCAGCTTCGAAGCCATTACACTTTGCTTGACATTAGAATTCAACTTTGGCAATTCCTTGATTGATCTTGGCGTCGCCGTGACAGCTTCCAGAGAGCTTGGGATTGACATAGGAGCAGTACACTGAGGTAACTTCTCATAGTTGATCATGCTGCATTGTTGGTTTCTTCCAAGGACAGGTTGCACAAGATGATTACCATTAGCTGTTGAAGGTGATGTTGAGCAGGAAGGGATTTCATCGGTAAGTACAGAATGTGTGGCACCAGTTGCCATCAGAGGACTTCCAACAGCTGAAATGGCATTGACTGATGTAGTTGGAGGAATGGCAGTGAACCCAACATGCTTCTGTGGAAGCTTCTGTTGTGACTCTAGTTGCACAGTTGGTGGCGGCGGTGTTGCCTGTGATGGAACTTTGGTACTTTGTTGAGGCATCATTTGTTGCTGGGAAAGTGATTGAGAATTCGACAGCTGCTGCTGCATATCAATAATCAACTTTTGCTGCTCTTGGATTAGAGGTAATTGTGCAAGAGTAACAGCTGGTTGTGATAGCAGCGACTGCTGCTGCTGTTGCAATTTTTGTAGCAGTTGCAGTTGAAGCTGCTGATCAGACAGTTGCAGCTGATGTTGTGCCAGATTTGGCACTTGCGCAGCCATCTTATTTAACTGTTGCTGATTTTGCTGCTGTTGCTGCAATTGTTGTTGCTGAAGTAAAAGCTGCTGCTGTTGATGTACCAACTTTTGTTGTTGATGCTGTTGCTGCTGCTGATGAGGCAGGAGCAGCGACTGGCTGGCAGCTGACTGCTGATTTTGAGTCATGGATGGTGGTTGCTGCTGCTGCTGCATTTGATTCTGGATAAGGACCTGAGCATGGACAAGATTGGATTGAGATTGGCTCAATGGAAGTAGTTGGTTCATGGACTGTTGTTGCCTCTGCAGATTGCTTGGGTCTTGAGTTTGTTCTTGAGGTTTGGTGCCCACACCAAGCTGATTCAATGGAAGTGATGCCTTTGACAACTCATTGACCGGCTGCATTTGCTGAGGAAGTTTGGGAGAACTAAATTGAATGCTGTTCTGTTGCAGAATCTGGTTCTGCAGGTTTAACTGCCTTGAGAGATCAGCTGCGCCAAGATTTTGCATGTTGGGATTGCTTAGTGATCGTAGGTACTCGGACTGCATCGCCGAGTTTGCAAACGAGGAGTTCTGCTGCATATTCATATTCATCCACTGAACCAAGCTCAGACCAGGCATTATGGTGTTCTGTGTCTGTGGATCCTTTATGCATATCTCCTCACCAAGCCATGGCATTGCCCTCTTTAAGAGATTCTCCATTTCTGAGGACTCGTCATCTGCAAATAGTAGAGATCATTTATTGTGCATCCATGCTACACATTAAAAAAGCATTATGAGGGCTCCAAACTATAAATCTTGAACTCACAAAGTATATACAGAATTCATTAACCGGTTGGTTAGCTATAACGAAAGAATACTACCAATCAGCTTCATAAGTGTAGTTTGAGGAATAGCATCCCTGACATACCAAACTATCTAGAAAAAAAGTCCTGCCATGTAACTTGTGCTAATGTAAACACCAAAGCATACCTAATTGTCTAGGACGTTTTGAACCAAAAAATGGTGGAGGGCATATGAAAAATGGAGCAGCAACCGGTTCGATTTCCCAGATTGAAACCCTGTTCCGCCTTTCGCCTGCTGCAGATTCATCCCAGCCAACCTATTGAAAAGAATACAATCTCCTTAGGTCACAAAAGGATATATGTATCAGCAACAGAAAAGGGAAAAAGGGTAGTGGACAGGATGCAACAAAATTAACTAGAAAACCAACCTGTAAGTTGCGCCATTGTGAGTTTTTCCATCTTACTGAATCTAGATCACTTATGCCAGTTATTGTACCCATGTACCTGAAAAATAACATATAGGAATATGAAAAAAAGGAGATATGGAAGACTATCAAGAACATGATATTTTAGTCAAAACAGCTAATTTGGTTTCTAGTTATAATATGGAATTACCAGAAAAAACCATTAATACATTATGTTTGTTAGAAAGAGAAATGCAAAAAAATAATCAAGACACTTGAGGCAGGGAAAAGGTAAAGTGAGATACAGTATACCTTCTTGTGCCTAATTCTTCAGTTTCAAACATCATGCGAAAGCGCATTCCTAAAGATATTTGATTACCATAGAGTGCCTTCTGATACTTAGCAAATGGTACGACAAACTCCGTAGGACTGGCCCTGCAAATAAAAGCTTTCAATTTGAGATTTTGATGGTCATTAGCATTGACTAGAAGTAAACCCATGTGTAGTAAATATTTAGACATTAAGTCACAACTCAGTGCAGACCTAGGATTATAAAATATGGTGAATGGGCTATTGTTAGCAGCGGCATGGGCTGCAGCAGCAAGAATTCCTATATGCATGCTGTCACTTGAGAGGACAGATGATGATATGTTAGTTGGCTGTCTATTAGCACGCCTGATGCCAAGTAGAAGTTGCTGCTTTTCATCCCTATAAACATATATAACAAAAACCACAGAATGAGGAATAGTCAGTGTTGAATCAACCATGAAAACCAGAAAAAAGGAGATATCATCTCATAAGCTTGTGTAAGAGAAAATTTATATGCATAGATTCACATGCTGTGATATACAATTGTACCTAACAAAAATGACAGAATCACCAGCAAATAATCTCTTTCCACTCACAAAAAGACTCCAGCCAGTGGTAAGCAGATGCCTTTTTGGCTGACCTGTTCGTTCCAAAAGATGGGGATGGTCAAACATCCTACAAAGTTTGTATGTGCACGGAAAAGATAAAACTATAAAAAAAACATGTGAAAACTTATACAAAAAATTGTGTACATGAGCTACAAGCCTACAACGCACAACTGTGTTGAAGACAATAAAACACAAAATTTACATGTAAGTCTCCATTATTCCATTGATACTAGATTTTTCAGCCAAAAGACTTCCAAGATGCTGCATCTTTACCTCGATATATGTGGCGGAATGTCCAAACATTATCATGTAAATCTCTGGCTTGGATCTCTTGAGCGGGTGGTTGCGTCGAGAAATCCTACAGAAGGATGTGAGTACATTTAATTGCAATAAAAAATAAAATGCTCAAAACCATGTGGACTCAAATCTTCACATACAAGAGGTGGAAATATCTTCTCAGCTGCTCGACGAGGCACGGAGAAGCCTCCATGAGTGCTTGTGTCACTTGCAGTTAGTGTCTTACAGAAGAACTCTGTTTGAGGCCTTGGTTGTTTCAGCGCTAGTTCTGATAGTTGCAGCGCCTCCTTCCCATACTGATCACCATTAACAATCAATTTGAAATACAAAGACTTGTGTTAAAATACCAAAATGAAGGAAAAACTTATGGCAAACCAGGAGTGGCACTGGATACATACTGAAGTAACTGGCAGGAGAGTCATTTGTGCATACACTTCATCTGTTTCTAGATCCGCCTATGAAAGCCCCAGAACGAATCCTTTTAGTATAAAGGAATAAATGGTCAAACAGAAGAGAATTAAAATGGGTGTACAGCAGAATTTTACATGTAAAGTGACATTATGCAGAAGGCAAATCAACTTTGATGGAAGATTTGGGTAGCTCGGAACATGTCCATCAACATCCTTTTGCATAGAAGCTGCAACCTACAATAAGAACCAACTTTAAATCTCATACTCCAATTCAAACACAGCCTGAGGAAAAAAAAAAACAGAATGAAAAAAATCTTCTTACGAAGAATACAGATATAAATTCCCAAAGTATTGTGAGATCATCAAGAATGAAACAAAGAAAAAATAAAATAAAGAGGCTACTAACTGATGTCGTACAGTGTAAAAACTAATATATACTGTGTAAATTAGGTTGAAAACTAATATCTACTGTAGAAGCCACATAAGAAAGTTGTGATGGAAAGTTGTTGGGATTTGACAGCACATTACACAAGTAGATACATTGCATCGAAGAGCTATTATAGCCACCATGTGCGATGAAACCACCAGCCAATCATAACTGAAAAGGTTCCATTTTCTTTCATCGAGCAAAAAGGAAAGGAAAAACCAAAGTTGGGCACCTCCCAGTACTTGCATTCAGAAAGAGAATCTCTTCCAAATCCGAACATGTGATCATCCCATACCCTAAACTTACTCAAAACAAGCTTCTTTGGTGCCAAATCCATGAATTTTGTGACAGAGGTTACTGAAAGCATAACCTGTATAGAAGCTAAAATTCCATCGCACTTGGTTCCTTCATCCACCAAACAGCAAGCAAGGGAATGGTGCAGCACACCAGAAACCCATAAAAAGGGTGGGGGTAGTAGGCCCATTACTCCCAACTGCTTTGGCCATAAGCCAAAAATCGGCAGCAAACAAAGCAAAATATGCTACCAACCAACTGAACAAACATTACAAGCACGGCATATCTTCTCTTTTTTGCGGTAGCATGTCCATATTTCAACGAATTCCTATTTCGAATGTACCACTTATTTCATTCATTTCACAAAAGAACGGACGAATCTTTACAAGAAATTGGAAATTGTCATGATACGATAGAACAAATAAGGGTCTGCTAAAGTACAGAACAGATATGCTTTGAAAAGTCATAAGTGAAACATTCCGGGAAATGAATACTTCTCTGTTACAAAATCTGTACTACATTTTTTGTTGTAAAAAATTATACACTAAAATAGTGATGAGCACTAAAAACAGCAAAAGATGCCATCAACTTAACTGGCAGCACCACTCATTCATCACTCAACAAAATGGAGAACAGCAAATCAAGTCACGTCCCTGATACTTTTAGCAATTAAAATTCGACAGAAACCAATCTTCGCCTGTCATCTGTCAAGACCCCAGAGGGCCCGTAATCTAGAATTAAAATATTCTTATGCATAGCATCAAAGCAAAAATTGCCAACTAGAAAGCATTTTAAAAAGTCGTATGCACATGAAGAAGTCAGACCGTATGAAAAAAAAAACTCATAAAAAATATGCAAAAAAAAAGTGGGGGCAGCCAAGGAGCAAGCCGACATGAATCACAACACAGCACGGGCAAGCTCCGAGAGAGGGGTTCACCGTTCACCTGCTCGCTGTGGCCTTGGGGGAAGTAGACGACGAGGCTGCCCGCCGGCGGCAGCGATACCAGAGGCCCCGCGCAGGCGTGCCAGAGCTCCGAGTTGATCGGCGGCGCCTTCTTCTCCCCTGCACACACACGCGCGCACGGCCAAACCAAACCAACCGCGTCATCAGTGATAACCACAGAAGAAAAAGGAGCCACGTATTCCCCGCTAATTCCGCCGGAGGCACGGAGACGACCGCCATGGCTGCCGTTGCAGCTCGCGCTTGCACATGCCCCCTGCTGATTCCTCGAGGATCAACGCGTGGCAAAGAAAGGAAGAACTGCTACTGCCACTACTCTTCAGAACTCTCGTAGCTCGCCAGATGGGAGCTCACGGAGGGACATAAATGCAGAATAATCATCATGCACTTTTCCACGCCGGTGGCCGGCGACGATCGCGACGGCGCGGCCAGCGGTGTTTTTTTTTTTGCACAGAAAAAAAAAACCCGCAAATCTCCAGAAACCACAACACAGACACACGCGCGCGCCTAAGAACGCATTGAAAAAATCGCGGCTTTGCTATAGCCAGAAGAAGTCCAGAGGGGAAGGAAAACAAAAGGCGCTTTCCAATCCCACCAGGCAGAAAAAAACTCGAGAAAGCAACGGAGCAGAGCAGAGAGCGAAGCCGAGATGGCACTGTTCCATTCCATTCCATTCCCGCCAGACCGCCATTAGCAAGCACTGCATACCTTCGCATCCGCTGGGCGGCGCCGGGACAGGCGCCGGTGGCGCGGCTGAGCTCGGCGGCGGCGCTGCCGCCGTCGCCGGCTGCTGCTGCTGCTGCTTGATCATCTCCGCGTCCCGGACCGCCGCCAAGGCAACGAATTCGCGCTCGTTTCGCCGGCGAGCGAACGAGAGAGAGAGAGAGGGGGGGTCGGCTAGCTAGCGGGCCCCACGCATGGCCGGCGCCGGAGCAGGCCCGCCCGTCCCACACGGCCGCGCGTGCGCGTGTCCCCTCCGACACGGGAGGGACAGGGGAGCAGGCGAGGCGGGGGAGGAAGCGAGGGAGCACAAGAAGGCAGAGAGCGGGCAGAGGGAGGCAGGGAGGCCAACACGATTACACGCACGGAGACCAAAGGCTTGCTTGTCTAGACCACCACCACCACACCAGGGCTTCTAGCTAGCTAGGAGTAGTAGTAGCTACTAGCTAGAGAGAGAGAAGGGAGTGGGGGAGGGTGGCGTGGGCATGCGTGTAGTAGGGGAGGAGCTGTGCTGTGCGCCTGTGCCGCGCGTGCTGCTGCGGTGTGGTCCTTCTCGCTCCTCTCCTCTGCTTCCTCTGCTTCTGCGGGCCTGCGCGCCTCCTCGGGGAAGTAAAAGTTTTTTTTTTTATTGTTGTTTGTGTCTTGTTGAGGAGAGGGGAGAGAGAGAGGAAGGAAGGAGACGGCGGAGGCATGGAGGTCAGGCAGCTGCGTCGCTTTCTCTCCCTCTCCTCTGTTTCTTCCCGGTTTTTTTTTTTTACTATTTTCCCGTTTTGGTCTCTATGCTCCCGATGTGCGCGTGTGGGCCCTTCCGGGTTTTTTTTTTTTCTTTTGGGGTGTGTGTTTGTGTGTGACTGTGGGTTCGTTTTTGTCCCTCCTGTTCTTGGTCACTTCTCGTTCATTTGTCTCATGGATGGAGTAGATGGAAAATGAGCATTTTTGAATGGAATTTTCTGGGCAAATGTTCTTTTATACGTACGGAGTACCTTTCAAAAGCCACACGTATTTTTCATGGAAAGTCGTCGATGTTTGAAACCATGATATACGTAAGTCGGGAGCAATGCAGCAACACTTCTCTAGTCACCGCAACGATCAGGGTTAAAACGCATTTGACCTTGCTGCGGCTCCATGTCAGATGCTTTGAGGCCGGAGCCAAAGCGGAACTCTTTTTTTTTGGGGGGGGGGGGGGGGGGGGGGGGTATGGCTACGTCTGCGTCGGTACTCTTGGGCTAGTGTTAACGAAGGTTTTACGGGAGTGTCGTGCACGTTAAATAAACTGTCATGTCAGTATTTGCATTAAATTGAGAGGAGAGAGAAGAAATTCGTTTCACCATGGTGAAACTATATAGCGGTGTTTCAAAAACATTGGAAAGTGTGTGAAACCTCCATTGAGAGTGTTATTTTATTTCATCTACATGCATGGAGGAAGGACATTGGTGGAAGAGAGGAGAGAGAGACAACGGTGGGCCCATAGAAGCTTTAAATAGTATGTGAAATTGTGCAATGAAACTATGTATTGAGGGAGAGAGTTGTTTCGTATTAAAATTTCAAATCTTAGAAACTGTGAGATGAAACTAGCCATTGAGACTAGCCTTACCGCACCACAAAGCTAGCTGGGGAGCCACACCAAAGAGGCCTTCAGTTATGATAAGATAACAAGGTCGATAAGTGCTAGTTGCCGAGCAAGCAAGGCGGTGATCCAACGACGGACGGTAATACGATGAGGCCATGTTCATTTCGCGAAATATTCGGTGAAATGTTACCGTAGTACTTTCGTTGTTATTTGACAAACTTTGTCCAAATATGGTCTAACTAGGCTTAAAAGATTCGTCTTGACATGTACAAAGTACAATTAGTTATTTATTTTACCAACATTTAATATATCATGCATGCGTCTAAAGATTCGATGTGACGAATACTATGCAAAATATTTGGGATTATCTGGGGAAGTGAACGTGGCCGTGACCCTGCTAGTACTAGATATTACTGACCGTGGTGGCACTATCCGTCATGTATGGCGTAGAAAACAAAGATTGACGTTAATTGGGGACACGTGACAATTAACAAGGAAAAGGGTGCGGGAATACCGTCTAGTGACATCATCTACCGGTTACATCTAAATTGTTAGATGGTCTTATCACCAGTGACACCATAACTTGCCACGCCTCACATTCGGCAAACTGTGGCTGCCACAGAAAGTCTGGCGAGCAAAATCGAAGCCACACTTGTAGCAAAGTTTGGCAAGAAAATAAGTCTATGACGTGTGGGGCATAGTGCTAAGAAAGTGTGACGTGCCATAACTGTGGCAGTCAACCAAACGACTGCCAGGAAAATTGTGGCACGACGAATCTGTGACGTGGCAAGTTCTGGTCACCAACCAAACAGGCCCGTAGTTTTATGCATTCAAGATGTAGTTATCCATATGCATCATCACTCTTTGTGCCGGAGTACATGCACATTAAATAGAGTATCGCATCAGCTTTTTGCATAAAACTAGGTGGAGAGAGAATGAAAACGTTTTATCCCTATGAAACCTTTGAGCGTTGTTTTACAAAACAGCGAAATCTTGGTGAAATCCCCATTGAGAGCATCAATATGTTTCATCTCGTACAACACGCGCAGCTCGAGAGAGAAAGAGATATCACGGGAGCACAAAGGCATATGAAACTGTGCATTGAAACTGTACATTGAAGGAAGATCTATTTCATTTGTCTTGAAAATCGGAAGATGAAATTATACATTGATACCGGTCTTTGGTCTAAGTATATACGAAGTATGTAACTAACTAGCGAAGACCGCGCGCCTTTGCGCGCGCCAGTAGGGGAATAAATCCAGATTTATAAAGAAATAGTTTATATTCATACCTATCTACAAAGTATTGTAAGCTTGGATTTACATGCCAAAGTTGTTAATGTATAGAATTTTTTTTAGAAAAAATAGTCCAAATTAGGAAGAATCAAATGTTTCAATAAAAAAATAAAACATGATAAGAATGTACATAATTTAAATGACACAAAAATTCACACCAACTTGCTTTGACAAGATCAAATGGACATACAAAATTCTAATCTGATAGTTGTATTGTAGATGTACACTAAAGGCATGTGAGAGAGGTAAAAAGTTTTTTTTGTGTTGTCCATAATGGTAGTTATGTCTTGTCACCTGATGCTTCTCTCCATGATCACATCACCTTGAGAAATCTTCACCTTTTAAGAGAGAGAGAAGATCAAATGAAGATAATAATCTTAGGATCATGAACAGCAGAATCTAAGATTTTCAATTTAACATATCGGTTCATTTCAACAAAGGAATTTTATGTAACAAAGCATAAATGCATCACAGAAGTATATGTCGCAGCTATCTTAAAATTGACTTATGTATGGCATCCTGGGAGGCATGTTTGTAAAGCTAATTCACAGAGGGAATGCAGTACTAAGTAAGGTATCTTGAAATATGTACCTATGTCAGCCAACCTCGTATACATAAAACAGGGAATGCAACACTCAGAAGTATAAGGAACTGAAAGAGCACATGCATGTTGATTATTAATACATACAGAAAATTGATTAGAGAATTTGACGTGCTATAATTTGGAGCATGTAATTGCACAATACAATCAAGTAGAAGATAAACATCTGCTCCAACAACAGGAATCATTCACATGCATGATATCAAACTGTCGCAAGACAGCTAGATGAAAAAGGTTTATTTTAACCAAGTTGTGAAAGCCTAATTACCGAAGTACAACCAATGAATATAGCAAAATATAGACAACACACTTGTGAACTAACACCAGCAAGCACCCGAGTGCCATGGGTGATGGACGTACCTCATCAACGAGGTGTAACCCAGTCAGCTTTTACTTGATTTACTGCTTCGAGACAGAGCCTAGATTATATTAGTGGATTCTGCTCCTTGAACACCGAAATCAATGAGTTTATCCTATAAGTCAAAGATAAGCCTGGAAATCAAGTAAAAGAAAGTGTATTCTGCAAAATCAGTGACCACCAAAATCTCAAAAAGCAGTGAACATCAAAATCGCCAATCATTTTTTTTCAACCTCAGGCAAGCAAGTACCGGATGCTAATCCCTCTTGCTCCCCTACTGGATTGTTTATATTTATATAAGGCTAATTTTATAAATCAATCACCACCTTTTTTTTGTTAGAGTATAGGTATATCAAGTAACACAACTATTTAGTTTAACCTACAAAACATGGTATGAGTAGAAATAAGATATGTCACCTCTGAAAGAAGCATATCATGACATGAAGTAAGAGTTGTCAAAGATTAAAGGATTGGGCGTCGAGGCTCCCTCAATCCCAGAAGTATCCTCGCAGCATCTTCCGTATAGAGATGAGCAATCTATAAGGCATTTAACTTCTGTGAAGAAAGAACACCTATCTCAAAATCAAGATTTATAAGAACAAGAACATACAAGGGAATCACTCACTTCGATTCATGAACGTATTAAAATTTGAGACCTTGAATTTAAGTTGAACATGAGTTTAGTAATGAAATTTCACCGCCATTAGCAGACTCGCGGGCGGCACCTGCCTAGCGAGCACATCGGAGGCGACGAGGGCGGACGCAGGCATGTGCCCTGGTCGCATCGGGAGAGAGTCAACTTTGATAAACCTTATAGAGAGATACAATAATTCTAAAATACTTTATCAGTGCACTGAAATACTAAAAAGATATATAAAGTGGGAAAACCTTAACAATTGATTTTGCCTTATTCATCCAAATTGGCCCAAGAGAGGTGGTTGTACTTTGGTAGCAGCTTTTACCTTGCCTATTCATATATTAGAGGGAAGTAATTAAATAAGAAGCTACACCAAACAGGAACGCAACAAATGCGTAAGTATTCTATTCTAAAACCATGTTGATTGTTCCATTTATAGATTAAAAAGTGAGTAGTAACCAAAAAGCATAAAGAAAATAGTTGGCTCATTTGTACCGGTCTATATCGTTAAAAAAATCCACTAAAACCTTACTCTGCACCTGATGTAAGACAAGAGCATACCAAATGGGCAAAATAAAAGAACACATACCTTTCTGATGTTGCTACCTTAACATAACCAATATGTAAGATATCAAGAAAGGAAAAAACAATAAGGAAAGAACATGTGGGGGAAAAACACCAACAAAGCTGCATAGATAAAACAATGCATTAAGAATTAAGGACACAATATGAACCTGACATAGAGCTCGATAACAAAGGCATTGGTCAAAGAGATCGTACCAGAGGTCTGAAACCATGCATTTGTGTGTGTGCAAAGTAAGTTTAATGCAAAAAAAAATGATGCAAAGTTGACAAAAAATCGACACAATCTTGGAGAGTTACAGATATGTCAAAGCTGACCTCATAGTCATATCATCACATATGTGCACTGCAAATTTTTTTTGTCTCATAGCCTAAACTTGTCTACGTTCTGAATAAAATTAAATCTGTGATATAAATAGCAAGAGTCAGACAAACTAAATATGTGAAGCGAATAGCAAGTTTTCGAGTTACTGTTATACAGGTACCATATTTGATATGTCAAACCTGAGTTCATAGTTATATCATCACATATGTCCACTGCAAAAGTTTTTATCTCATAGCCTAAACTTGGCACCGTTCTAAATACAATTAATTCTATGATATAAATAGCAAGAGTTTGCCAAACTAAATCTGTGAAGCGAATAGCAAGTTTTCGACTTACGGTTATACAGGTTAATAAATTTTTCTATTATTTTACAAATTCCAATGTGAATACAAACTAAGCATAGCTATCCCCTGCTGGACATCTGAATTCATCTTTAGCCAACAATATTTTTTTTTAGTGAGCCCAACAACGACATTCTGTCAATAAGAGAACAAGAAAGAGCAGCAGTAACAGCAAGCTAATTAACTGAAACATCATTATGAAAATATATCAAATTATTTTTTATCCATTGCCAAAGAGAAAGGAAAAAATAGAAGGCACAAATACAAAGTGCTTAAAGCCTAGCCTTTTTCGTGTTGGTAGAGTGCATCAAGTAGTTTTCAATGCCCTAATCATTATTTTGATTTTATGATTTAGGAAGGGAAACCAAAAAAGTTTACACTAATTCTTGTATATTTGTTGGAATGTCACAGTATAACTATTTGAAAGCTTGAAAGTGGTAACGAACAGTCAAAGGAGGCAATACAGAATGTATCAGTAGAAATCAAAATATGATTAGTGCTCTTCTTGACGCACAGCATGTTGAGCTCCTGTAAAATGCTAGAAATAACTTTAATTAGTAGACACATAAGGAAACAAATAGCAAAACTGTAAACAACGCAAATTAAATTGAAAATATGTGGTGTACTAATGGATTGGTTGAGCTGAAACCAAACCTAACAAATATCTCGGTGAGAGAAAAATTACCAGGAAATCAAGAATCTAAAAAAAATAGTCAAACAAGAAGAAGGGAGAGGAGTAGGCTTACCAGGATAGATGGATGTGGGCATGGAGGCACCAGATCCCGCTGTGGAGTAGCTAGGGTTTCCCGTAGCACCAGAGCACAACAGAGCTGAGCGACGCTGCAGCGGCAGGGGGCAGCCACGCCGAGCGAGGTCCGGTCACGCCGAGCCGGTTGTGGCCGAGGACGGCCAGCTCCGGCGTCCACGCGCAGCGCCGCGCCGCCGTCACAAACCGAGAGCGCCGTCATGCCCCGCTAGCGCCTGGCGCGGCGACCCTGCAGCGCTGTCCCGAGAGGCATGCCAAGGAGGGGGACGAGGTGGAGAGAGGGAGAGGGAGAGGGAGAGGGGGAGGGAGAGGGCGGGAACCGCGGCCGTCGCCGTCGTACCCTAACCCTAACCCTAGGGCACATGGTGAACGTCAGCTACGAGGCCTGCTTGGTGAGGAAACATGGAGATGGAGGGGAAGAAGGGAGGGGTTCACCTGCTGCGCCATCGCCGAGCTGCGCTGTCGCCGTGTCCATGGTGTCGTGCCGCGGGTGCACCACCGCGAGCTGCCTGGTCGCCGCCGCCTCGGTGCCGCTCGCCCGAGCCGCCGCCGACGCGACATGAGTGGGAGAGGAGGAGGCCAGGCACATCCGCAACCACCGTGGCCGCTGGCGCCCGCCATGGCCGCGTCCTATGGAGAGGGCCGCGTCAGGGAGAGGGAGAGAGCGACGGGGCGAGAGAGAGAGCGACGGGGAGGGAGAGAGAGCGAGCGTTGGGAAAGAGGAGTCGAGATTTTTTTTAGGAGCCGGTGGGAGAAGCTGAAACCCTAGTATATATTTGTTTCGCCAGCTCCAGAGCAGAAGCTGCACAACTTTGTAAGAAGTAAGGAGAAATGGCCAAAAGCGAACACGGAGCAGAAGAATCCACTTCTCATCGAATCCACTCCAGACGATCGTAGCCGCATGATCTAAGATCGAACGGCCGAAAATAATTAGAGCGACGTAGCCATGCGTCCTATGGAGAATCTCGTTGAAGAATATAGGTTTAAAAACTATCGGTACGGCTGGATAAAAAAACTCATAGCTTGGTAGCTTATGTTGCTCACAATTGAGAGGGTTTTACTTGTATGCCATGGCGAAAAATGACCCCAACCCTCAAGTCCCTGAAAGATCGAAGCAAACCTGTGTATCCAACCTCATTTTGGTTTTGTCTCACGTGCCACTCCGTCCGGATTTCTGTTAGATTTCGCCGTTTGGGTGCACTGACAGGTGGGTCCGAGCAGGAAAAAGACCAAAATACCCCCTCTCTCTCCTTCTCTCTCCCTGGCAGGTGGGTCCATGGCGGCCGCGGCGGCGGACCTCACGCGCGCGCCGTCCATGGCGGCCGCGGCGGAGCTCGCGCCCGCGCCGGCCATGGCGGTCGCAGCGGAGCTTGCGCGCGGCTTGCGCCCGCGCCGGCCATGGCGGCCGCGGCGGAGCTGAAAGGATTAAGATGCCCAAGAGGGGGGGTGAATTGGGCTTTTCTAAAACTTCTTGCAATAATAAAACCTATCAAGCCCCAATTAACCCCCTAGAGCCTAGAAGTGTGTATGACAAGAATCAATCGCACAAAAGACTATCGCTAAACCAATTCTATTCTAGCATGGCAATTCAACTTATGAAAGAACAACAAGTAAATGCGAAATTGAATTGCTCAAAGGTAAATGCGTAGTAAAGAGAGTAGAGATGACACGATGATCTTTTTGCCGAGGTATCGAGGTGTCGGCACACCCCCTAGTCCTCGTTGGAGCACCCGCGCAAGGGTATCGCTCCCCCTTGATCCGCGCAAGGATCAAGTGCTCACTACGAGCTGATTCTTCGCCACTCCGGCCCGGTGAATCGCTCGCTACCGGTCACAACTTGGCTTGGGTCATCCACAATGCCTCCGGATGATCACTAAGCTCTCCAATCGCCACCAAGCCGTCTAGGTGATGCCGATCACCAAGAGTAACAAGCTAGAACTCTCACTTGACCAACACAAGGCCAAAGAGATGGATGGATGCACACTTGCTACTCAATTCTCACTAGGAGGTGTCTAATTCTCACAATTAGCAAATCACTCAACCTCACTAGGGCTCTTGCACTCACTCACACTCACAAGGTGTTTCTCAGCTGATGGAAGTGGCAAGAACACTCAAATGAATGGAGGGAAGGAAGTATATATACTCCCCCAACCGGCCATCCAAAAACAGCTCTGGACAGGGTTTCTGCGGGGGCATCGGACGCTTCGATGCTTGGCATCGGAGGCTCCGATGACCTCGACCAACGGTCGACTGTACCCTCTTGTCAGACCTGTTAAAGGAGCATCGGATGCTGATCAGCATCCGATGCCCCTGCATCGGATGCGTCCGATGCCGTTTGAACCTCTCTGGAACCTCTCTGGACGGCCATCGGACGCTGGCCCTCAGTGTCCGATGCCAGCGTCCGATGCCTCCCAAAGTTCACTCCCAAGTGAACAGTGACACCGGAGCATCCGATGTGACACCATCGGAGCCTCCGATGCCACGCACAGACCAAACCCTAAGTCGGGGTGGGCATCGGAGCCTCCGATGCCCCCTCAGCCAGCGTCCGATGCCTCTTACAAGGCCAAAACAAACTCGGATCGCGAGGCGGCCTTAACGACTTTTGATCCTCTTGACATAAGGCATCTCTCTGAGCTACCTAGGGCTATGAAATAACAAGTGTGCACCACACCTACCTCAATAGACTCATCTAGGTCAAGCTACTGATTCACGCTCCCCTTTATAGTACGGCCAAAGGAAAAAAAACAAAGACCTAAGACTACCTAAGTGTCCTCCAACACCATATGACACTTAGCCTAGTCTACCGCCGTCTTCGTCGTCCATCCTTTGAAAACCGAAACGATATCCATCGCCAGGGGACATGAACTCCATATGCCTGTATCGTCGCCATTACCGTGACCTAACTCATCCCTGTTTCTGCAAAACACACGTTAGTCACAGTAATCTTGTGTTTCATCCAATCACCGAAACCACTAGGGACCAAGATGCGTTCAATCTCCCCCTTTTTGGTGATTGATGACAACACGAGATCGAGTATAGAGAGAAGAGGTTTTTAAATCATGACATGTATGAACTTGCAATAAATAAGAGAAAATGATTAGGGGCAAGTTCAAACATGTCATGCCATCATCCTACACTCAACAAGTTAGAGTGAAAAACAAGTGCAAGAGTAAAAGAGCTCATGTACATAGACAAGTGAAAATTAAGCGCAAGTAGATGAGCGAAATGAAATGACATGTCATATATGATAACATAGTGAGCATATACATGTCATAAGATCCATGGCATAAGTATATAACATCAAAACGCACAAAAGAAGCGATAAGTAAAGAGCGTATGTGAACATAACACAACAAGACATCGAAACCCTCTCACATCGCTCCCCCTATCACTATACTCGGCCACTCTCCCCCTTTGGCATCAAGCGCCAAACTAAGCGTCGGAGGGCGGAGGTGGTGCAGACGAGCCAGGTGTCGTCTCCGGAGAGCGCTGAGTGAACTCAAACTGCTGTATGTACTCCTCGGAGTCTGAAGAGGTAGCGCCGGTAGCCTGCTGACCCTGGGAAGCTGGAAGCTGCTGTGAAGCTGTCTGGGTCGGCTCGGGCACTGACTGCTCTGGCTGGTCTGGCGCAGTCTCAGTAGTAGTGTCACCCTGAGTATCGGAGTGCGGAAGCTCTGGAATAACGGACAACTCAGGGTGAACTATCGTGGTCGTCTCTGACTGCACCGGCTCTGTCTGCTCGGAAGACGCGACTGAGCTCGGGAGGGTCTCAGTGGTAGAAGTCACTGGAGCCGTCGTCGTCTGTACTGGAGCTTGAAGGTCTGGAGTGGGGAATCCGGTAAGCTCACTGAAGCTGGCAGACAAGTCCCGCGTCACTGTGGTGGTCGTCGCGAACAGAGACTCTGTCGGACGTGGCGTGAAACCAGTACGCAAGGGACTGAACACAGGGGCTCCTCCAGGTGGCGTGGTGAAAGAAAGGAACTGGGAGGAGCTCTGTGGAAACTGCTGCTGCTGACCAAACTGCTGGGGAGGAACAGGTGGCTGCCACTGGATCTGCTGCTGGGGGGGAGGCTGCTGCCACTGCCACTGAGGAGGACCGCTGGCTAGTCGCTCCATGAAACTCAGGGTCTGCTGCTGTAGTGCCATCATCTGACGCTGCAGAGCGTCTGAGCGCTCCTGAGCCTGCTGCTGTGCCAGGGCCTGCTGCTGTGCTAGACGCTGCTGCTCCTGGGCTAAACGTTGTACGTCCTGTGTCACGGTCCTCTGCTGCTCCTCCATCCATGCAAGTATAGCAAGGAGTGCGGGATCGGAGGAGGTGGACGGCCCGGCCTCAGTGTCGTGAGCTCGTGGCTGGTAGTGGGGCGGGAGCTGGTAGTCCTCGTCCGAGCTGTCTGTGGGGTCCTCTGCAACAAACGTGGCACCACCCACTAGATCAGCAAGCTCCTGCTCGGCGAGTGCCTGGACAGTCTCGTCCTGCTCCTGGGCTGACTCTGGGACCTCTGGTCTCTGGCGGGAAGTAGAAGGAGCGTCCTGCTGCTGCGGCGGCTGCCTGCGATCCCGGCTGTGTCCCAACAACTGACTCATGTTATACTGAGGGAACACGGTCGCGGACCCAGTGAGCGACTGACTGAGACGAGCACCAGTGGTGGCAGCTACCTTCCAAAGAATATACGAGATCCAATGCGCATAAGGGAGCTGCCTGCGGGCCTTGATGCCCTCTGCGACGGTATCCTCTATCTCACACAAGATGACGTCCCAGACGTCGAACGCCTGCTGTCGGACCATGTAAGCCAGTAACCACAGCTGCAACCTAGATAGCCCCTCTCCGAAGCCCACCCTGGGAAGCAAGGTCCGCCTGAGAATCGCGTTGAGGATCCGAGCCGTAGGGGTAAGGTCCCTAGGAGTGCAGCTCGAACCCTCATCGAAAGGCTCAGTGAAGCACGGGCGAACCAAGTTCGTCGACAGCTGTGCACCACCGTGAGGGCGGCGGGGTGGCTCCGTCCTGTCGTAGCACAGGTCGTGGATCCGGGTCTGAGAGTGTGTCAAACCGAACCAACCCCGGATCTCTGACGAAAACAGTCTGTAGTGCTCCCCCTCAAGTGCGAACTCGATGGTCTCTCTGTCCGGGTGCAGCCATAGCGAAGCATAAAACTGAAAAACCCAGTCCTCAACTTATGAGCCAGACCGCCCCAAGAGGTCCGCCAGACCAGGTAGGTAAGTGAAAATGGGACGGATCTGCTCTCCGACTGCCGTGACTACCGCCTCTAGGGGACAAACACGCTGGGGTCGCAGGGAGATGCCGACGTTCCTGTAACCCTGATAGAAATTCTCCTACAACACTGTATAGAACGCTGGGCCTGCCTGCTGCTGTCTCTCCCTCGGGAACCACTGCTCGACTGGGACGAGCCTGAGTGTCTGGATCTGAGAACAGGTAGCCCCTCGGAGGTCTAGGCGCGGAATCGGCGGGGGCGCACGCCTCGACGGAGCACGTGCTCCCCGCAGAGGGACGTCGGGCCAGGGTGGCACCGCTGTCCTGCGACGTGTGGACCGGCGCCGGGGAACCTCCTCGGGGACCTCCTCCTCGGCCTCTGCCTCTGCTGCTACTGCCTGTGCTGCTTCGGCCTCGGGTGTCTCTGCCTCAGCTGCCTCGGCCTCTGCCTGGCCCTGCTGCGAGCTCTGGGCTCGACTCCTGGGGAGGTGAACGTCGTCCGACGACCGGCAGCCATAAGCGTGCCAGTCGGAGAGTGGTGGAATCGCTCAACCTCCTCGATCGCCCTGCGCTGCTCGGGGGACAACTAGTCCTCAATCCTGAGTCCGCCCGTACTGCCACCTCGCTCTGCACGCTCTGCGGCGGCTGCAACCTCTCGAGCCTAGTCTGCCTCTCGCTGCTCCCTGGAGCGCTTCCTGCGCGTGATCAACTTCGCCTTCCCTGGCCGCTGACCGGGAGGGGGACGAGGAGGGGAGTCCCCTGGGCCACCACCAACATTCTTGCAGCGCAGCATGGCTGACAAGAACAGAGACACTGACACTGAAAGAGGTTTGGACTGGCACTGAAAGACCCACTGACCCTGAGACCCAAGCTGACAACCCAACTGATCAACTGAACGGACAACTCCCTCTGGCACAGATCCGCTGCCGCTGTCACTCGCGAGGCTTGGCCTCGATCCGTACCCGCGGGCTTGGCCCCGGGTTATCTGACACTACCAATTGACAACTGATGAGCTGACAACTGCCACGGACCCTGACTCGCTGCGAGAATAGATAGGATATATAAGAAACATATAATCTAGAGATGAGGAGGCCTATCGGAAGCAAAGCATAGGGGATAAGAAGGGAAAAGGCTTTGCTACCTGACGATCCGATGAAACGAGCACGAGAGGAGATGAGGATCGACGTTCTGGGGTCCACACAACACACCAAGTGGTATGCAAAGGGTTTGGGTGAAAACGGGGGTCAAAAACTTGATGAACGGCCTTTGAAGCATTACGTCGAACACATGGTGGGCACTGGTTATGAGAGAGGGGGTAGGATGCTCAATGTGAAGGTTCTGCAGACCGGGGTGAAGTCACCGGAGTGGGAGGAGGTGCTCGAGGACGACTCCGGCGAGGTGAACCCCCAGAGAAAGGAACTCCGGCGAGCTGCTCCGGCGAGGGGCTCAGGTGGGGGTCGGGCAAGAGCGCGCGCGCGGGTGTGAGGAAACTGTGGGGCAGGCGGCAGCCGGCGGGGGTGCAGCGGCCGGCGAGGAGGTGGCAGAGCAACAGTGGCCGGCGGCGAGGGCTCGGGAGGGTGGGTCACGGCGGCGCTAGGGTTAAGGTGGGGGCTCAGTGGATCAGGCACGGGCGAGTGAGCGCGAGGAAGAAGACAACGAATGGGATGACGTGTGGGACCCAGATGTCAATAGAAGACCTTACTGTGCCGCTTAAAGGGGCATCGAACGCGCTGGTGATTACGCAACGGACGCGCCGATGCCCGTCCAGAGAACTCCAGAAACGCTCTTCGCGCATCGGACGCGTCCTATGCCTCGGCATCGGACGCTGGGCAGCGTCCGATGGAGCATCGGACGCTCCGATGAGAATGCATCGGACGCTATCCTGACACTGTTTCAGCCGGAGCTGTCTACAGTGCAGGGCATCGGACGCTGAGGGAGCGTCCGATGCAGCGTTCGATGCCGCATTTTGAGCAGTTTTGAAGATTTCTGTTGCGGCTCCCTCTCCCAACCAAGTTCCAACTAAAATAAGAGGCAAATAAACACCAGTTGGAACCTAGAATGAGCATCCTCGCATAAACCCTCAATTTTATAAATATTTTGCCATAGGCTACATACATTTTTAAAGAAAATAAGCGATAAAAACCGAGGAGACAACATGTGGCCACCAAAACTAGGGGACTTAACCATTAGGAGCCTCAAATGCTCCCCCTAGCGGTGGACGAACACAGCGGTTGCTCAAAACATAACCGAAAAAACGACAAAGCAACAACCATGCATATGCAATGCATTACGGAATTTGAATCTAGGTTGCTTGTCAAGTTTGCTCATGGGTAAGCTTCTTCACACGCTTTTTAGGGCGGTTATCTTAACCACGTCTGACAAGCCTATGTGCATAACATAAATTGAACATGGCATATGATACAATGCAATGCAAAGACAACCCCCTTTCACCTTTTGACAAAGTTACTTAGATCAAGCACATTAAGCTCACTTCGCAATCTACAAAGGGTGTTCTCATCTAGGGGTTTTGTGAAGATATCCGCCAATTGATCTTCGGTTCTAACTCCCTCTAAGGATATATCTTTCTTGGAAACATGATCTCTAAGGAAGTGATGGCGAATATCTATGTGCTTTGTGTGAGAGTGTTGAACCGGGTTGTTAGCAAGCTTAACCGCGCTCTCATTGTCACACAACAAAGGTACCCTTTCTAGAACTACACCATAGTCTAAAAGGGTTTGTTTCATGTAAAGGATTTGTGCACAACAAGCACCCGCGACTATGTATTCCGCCTCGGCGGTAGACAAGGCCACACTATTTTGCTTTTTAGAACTCCATGAAACTAGTGATCTCCCAAGCAAATGGCACCCTCCGGATGTGCTTTTTCTTTCTATTTTGCAACCCGCGTAATCCGAATCGGAATACCCAATGAGTTGGAAGTTAGCTCCTTTGGGATACCAAAGGCCAATGCTTGGGGTGTGCTTTAGGTACCTAAGGATTCTCTTCACGGCTATGAGATATGATTCCCTATGATCGGCTTGAAAGCGAGCACACATGCACACACTAAACATGATATCGGTCCTAGATGCGGTCAAATATAACAAGCTACCAATCATAGAACGGTAGAGAGTGTGACACTCTAGTGTCAAGCACTGCATTAGGAACTACATTAGCTACTAAAGAGCATAAGTAATGCATTGCATCATTTCATGTGCATGAAAGTGTTTTTGGCTTTTGCTTGTTTAAATGGATTTTTGGTTTCTTTTGGACTTGGTTGTTGAGTGACTTTCTGACTTGGCAAATAGTTTTATAAAATAAAGAAAATTGAGTAAAGTGCTTTTCATGTTGACACCTTGATTTAGTTCAAAATTATTTATAAAATAAAAATGGGATAAACAAAATGATCTATGTCTCAAGAATTGGTTTTATTTTTGGGAGATTGCAAAAATAGTTTTCAGAAAAAGTGTCCTATACGAAAGTTGTAGAGAAAATTTTTTTGAGCAACTTTCATTTTTGGGTCAAAGCCTAGTTTGAAGTTTTTGAAACTGTTTTGAAGGGTCAAAGTTTGAAAAGTTTTTAGAAAAAGAAAAAGGAAAATCTTTTCCTTCCCGCGCCCCTTTCGGCCCAACCGGCCTTCTCAGCCCAGTCAGCGCCCGCGCCGGCCCACGCCCGCTCCCGCGCACCCCAGCGCCGCGCGCGCAGCGCCGCCTGACGCCGCCGCGCCGTGCGCCGGCCAAGGCCGCCGCGTGGCCACACCGCTCTGCCGCAAATCTTCGCCAGCCACTCGCCGCTCGATCCCCTCTCACCCGAGCACGCAAGCAATCCTCCCCGGCCACTCTCCGCTCGCCTCGCCTGCCGAGCCGCCTCGCCAACCGCGCCCGCCTCTCGCCGCTCGCCGCGCCGGGCCCCGCCACGACCACCGGCCGGCCAAGGCCGACCAAAACCCCGAGCACCCCTTCGCTCCCTCACTCACCCGCGCACACAACCCCTCATTCGCTCTCGCCCTCACTCCCTCTTCTCTCTCTCGCGAACGCGCAAGCCGAGCGCCCGGCTCGTCGCCGTTCACCACCATCACTCCCCTCTCCGTTCCCACTCCCCCGAGCCACCGCCAGTCGATTACTTCCACACACCACCTCACCTTCACCTCGGACACACGGTGCGCACCTCCGCACCACCCGCCGAGCTTCACCGACGCTGGGACCCGAGGAGCGCCGCCGCGGACGCCATCAGCGCCGCCCGGAGCCCGAACCTGTTCCGCGCGACCCCAAGCTTCGCCACCGCCCTCCTTCGCCCGCAAGCACCGCGAGGCAAAGGCAAGGTGAGAACACACCTCTG
This sequence comes from Coix lacryma-jobi var. lacryma-jobi, assembly GCA_009763385.1. Taxonomy (NCBI): domain Eukaryota; kingdom Viridiplantae; phylum Streptophyta; class Magnoliopsida; order Poales; family Poaceae; genus Coix; species Coix lacryma-jobi. The sequence goes on from CM019824.1 coordinate 3,887,676, forward strand.
CGAGGTCTCTACCGCTCCCTAACCCCCTCATCTTCCCCGACCGAGCGCCGCCACTGCCGCCATGGCCGCGCACGAGGTCCGGCTCCACCGGAGTTTCCCAAGCCCAACCAACCGCCTGGTCTAACTCCCTAGGGTTCGCTAGGTATGATGCGCACGCCAATTTGGCCGGCGACCGCCGGTGATGGCGTAGCCGAGCACCCTCGCCGCCGCCGTCCGCCATCGCTCGCCACTGGCGAGCTGCGGTCGCGCGCTGGCCCAACCAACACCACCACCCGAACCGCCTAGCCAAGGGGAACACGCCGAGCCCTACCTCCCCGCCGGCGACCTCTCCGTCGGCGAGGAATCGGCGGTCAAAGCCGCTCCCCTGTTCGGCTGTCACTGACAGCTGGGCCCCGTTGACCAGCAGGCCCCACGCGTCAGTCACACGCGGTCCATGGACCGGGTCTACGCAAGTTGGGCCGAACGTTTTCAAATGTTTTTCCTTTTTGTTTTATTTTCCAGTAAAGCTTGTTATTTTTGTGTAGCTCGATTTAAAGGTCCAAATGAGGTGCTTTTAGTTTTGATAGTTTGTTTATAAGTAGATCTATCATGGAAAAATAGGAAAGTATTTTTGGTAGAAGTTTATTTCACAGTTTTTATTTAATTTATTTTATGTGCTTTTGTTTGGATAAATGAAAATATGTGTTTTCTGGTTGAGATAATTCATGGAAAATTTTGTGTAGGTTCCTTATCGTGATATGTATCTGTGAAAAATGCATGAGGCACTATTTATGTGGAAAAAGTTTCTGTTATGGGTTAAAGTCCTTTTTAGCTGATTTCTTGGAATAAGTGTTAAGGTGTTTTATATGTCAAAATAAAATGTGGGAAAATTTGTGCAGTCTCTGTGCGTGATGTTCAAGCTAAGAAAAATATTAAGTATAGGTTGTTGTATGGAAAAATGTGAAGTTACTTTACAAATGTGCTTTTCTGTTTTTTCTTTAAAAATTCATGTAAGGAATAATATAATGTTTCTGTTCATGGAACTTTCTTGATAAATATGAAATGTGGAGTAGAATCTGGAAAAAATATGAAACTGAGTTTAGCACCCTTTTCGAGTAGGGTTGTAGTTCAATTGGGTTGTTTTGGATTAAATTTGTTTATTTTGTGTGGGTTAATATAATTATGTTTTGGCTGTGCATTTTCTGCAGTAGAGTATTTATGAGTAGATGAAGCTAGGAAAATTATGAAATCTGTTGTTTGACACCTTTGGTGTGAAAAGTTAGTTCAAAGCATATTTTGAGCAGTTTATTTCATCTTTTTGTGGCTGCTCTTCTGCATTTTAATTCTTGCTGAAATTTGTGCAGTGAAGTCCTGATGGTGTTAGTTGCTTCCTGGAATTTTTGTGGATTTTTCTGATTTCAGAAAAATGCACTTGCAGTTCAAACCTGAATTTCTTTTGAATTTCTAAATAGGAAATGGTTGAATTAATGATTTTTATTTTATGAGATAAATAAGTATTTACCTCAATGTCAAAAGTGGTTCAACAAGTTGGTTTTGTTGGTTTGCAAGAAATGTTATTTTTCTTACCACCGCATCTCGCACCACATATTAGTTATTCATTATTTCCAACCGCATTGCAATAGGATCGACAGTTCAGGAACAAGACCAGGAGCAGGAGGCAAACGTCAAGCAGGAAATCCCGGAACTTCATCAAGCCGAGGAAGTCGACCCCGCAGCGGAAACTAACCTGCCCGAGTGCCCCTCCCACGAGGCCTCGGTCTTCGCTCAAGGCAAGCCCCGGAGCATTCTAAGTCTCCTAGTTTTTACAATAAATCTATTTGAGTATTTTATATTGTGATGCATTAGGTATAGGAGTTGATTGGATCCTACTTGCTGCATTACCATTCCTTGATTATTGATTACTGCCTGCCTTGTTATCCTGTTACTTATTTATATGTAGAATTGCTTAGTCTGCTAAATAAAAGTAGTAGTTAAGGATGTTCCCGTAATACCCCTGGTGGGTATTTACCGGATCACGGTTGGCTATATTTGCTATCGTGGAAAAGAACCTGAGTAGTAACAAAATACGGTCAACTGGAAGGCAAGGCACAAGTTTAGAAACTTGGGGCAGTCCGTCCGTTGGATCGTGTAGGTTTGTATCGATGTTGGCCCTCGTTCATTTTTGAACGCGCCCTTTTACCTAGGGATATGTCGGTGCTGTAATCATCGACCCCAAAGCCAGTTAGAAGCTGTTCGGGCCGGTCTCAACCCGTGTCGCGCCCTCTAGTATGGAAATGCGATCTGCCGCGAGAGGCCATCGCCAGGTTCCAATTGGGCGGTCCGTGCTGTGAGCCGCGACGATTACCACCACGAACAAGCGTCGAGCGGTTGCCCAATGCATGGACCCGACGGGGAAAGTGTGGGCTGGTATTAAAGGTCTTTCACCAGCTGGTTTGGAATTCGATTCGAGTCGTCGTCTCCCCCGGTTAATGGGAAACTATGGCGAGCTTCACCACGATACAACTCCATGTGATGTTTAAAGGTTCAACTAAAATGTGGACAAGTCAACTGGATATGGTTATATTATTGTTTGTTAGACTCAAGTGTGTGTTATAGTTCAGGTGCAAACCTAGAATAAGGAATAGGTCTAAAAAGTGACAGCTCATCAATATCATTAATTACTCACTTATCTGAATTGAGCTTTTCGCAACTAAAAATCCCAGCTCCACCCAAAAAGGCCTTGCATATCCTTGGTGTCTTTATTTTCAGTTGGACGGGTAAGTCTAGCTGAGTACATTCCCGTACTCAGGGTTTATCCCGTTTGTTGCAGATGGCCAGGTTTACTATGGCTATTGTAAGCACTGCCTCTACCCAGTGGAACGTGATGAGGAGTAGGCCCAGGGCAGGGTCGTCCAGAAGCTTCCCCTTTTCTTTTGTTGGTCTGAGACTACTGATGGCACATTACTTAAAAAGGGAGGAGTGAGTTGTGTCGAGTTGGAGTTTCAAACAATGTTTTATTTGGACCACATGTGTGGTGGTCGTGTTTCAAAACTTATTTAAGCTTCCGCACTTTAAATTCGGTATTGTAATAACTCTATCGTAATTTCGCACTCTGATGTTTTAAATCCAGTTTCGTTATCTGTGATGTATCCTTGCGAATGTAATTCTTGAACAATGCGATCCTATATGTTGTATGATGATAGAAATCCTTCGAGATTTCCGGACTACCGGGGTTATATGGGTTCAAGTATGAGTCGATGTCAGACGGATTTGACTAAGACGATACTTGAGCTCTTATAATCAGGACGGTTCCGCCACAGAGAGTTTGGTCAACCGGGTTACCTCCCACATCTAAGTCGAGATGTCCATTTGTTGGCATTGGTGTCTTGATAGGCTTGCAATCATCCATCTTGAAGCGCTTGAGGAGGCCTTTTGTATACTTCTCTTGAGATATGAAAGTCCCCTCCTTCAATTGCTTGACTTGGAAGCCTAGGAAGAAAGTGAGCTCACCAATCATGGACATTTCGAACTCCTTCGACATCAAGTCACCAAATTCCTTGCAATATGATGAGACACAAGAGACACAAAGGAGTGATGTTCAATATATAAAGCAAGTTTTTGAGATCGAGTCATTACACCCCTTGTTGGACTCCCTATGATGAGTTCTTGAGGATGAGCTTGTAGTAGAGGCGTAGTCCTTTGATCAACCACTTGAGGGGCCGCTTGTGGAGCATCAACATCTTGAGCTTGTACCACCATTTGATCATGGGAGACATGAGTATCTTCAAATGGATCCCTCCCATCTTTGTCATCAACATGTGGTACATTGGATGAGGATGGCTTGTCAATGACTTGCACATCATCATAATCATCTTTAGTCTTGATGGCTCCAACCGGCATATTCTTCATGGCTTCCCTCAATGGTTCATCACCTACATCATCAAGATTTTCATGCTCTCCTTGAGAGCCATTAGATTCATCGAATTCCACATCATATGTTTCTTCTACCATCCCGATGGCATGGTTGAATACTCGATATGCTTTGGACTTCAATGAGTAACCAACAAGAAAACCAATATCACATCGGCGTTGAAACTTCCCTAGGTGTTGGCGCTTCTTGTAGATGTAGCATTTGCACCCAAACACTCTAAAGAATGATACATCCGGCTTCTTGTTGTTGAGTAGCTCATAGGGGGTCTTGCCAAGGAGACGATGGGGGAACAACCGGTTTGATGCATGGCAAGCGGTGTTGATTGCTTCCGCCCAAAATCTTTCCGGTGTAGTGTACTCGTCTAACATAGTCCTTGCTAGGGTGATTAGTGTTCGGTTCTTCCTCTCAACTACCCCATTTTGTTGTGGTGTGTAGGTTGCGGAGACTTCATGCTTGATCCCAACTTCATCACAATATTGCTCAATGTGGGTGTTGTCGAACTCTCTTCCATTGTCACTTCTTATCTTCTTGATCTTCAAGTTAAACTCATTTTGGGCTCTCTTGGCAAACTTCTTGAATGAAGGGGTTGCTTCGGATTTGTCATGAAGAAAGAATACCCAAGTGTATCTAGAGTAGTCATCAACGATCACTAGGCAATAGAGATTTCCACCCAAGCTAGCATATGTTGTTGGTCCAAATAGATCCATGTGAAGTAGCTCTAACTCTCTTGATGTTGACACAAAAGCTTTGGTTGGATGTGTATTTGCAACTTGCTTGCTGGCTTGACATGCACTACACAATTTGTCCTTCTCAAATTTGACATCCTTCAAGCCCCTAACCAAATCCTTCTTCAATAGCTTGTTGAGAGTGTTCATTCCAACATGTGCTAATCTTCTATGCCATAGCCAACCAAGTGATTGCTTAGTGAACAAGCATGTCTTCAAGTTGGCATCTTCGGAGGTGAAATCCACTAGATAGAGATTGTTGTATCTAAAGCCTTTGAATATCACTTGTGCATCATCTTTCTTTGTTACAACCACTTCCTTGTCGGTGAACAAACATTGAAAGCCAAGATCACATAGTTGCCCAACGGATAGCAAGTTGAAGCTCAATGATGCAACTAGAAGCACATTGGGGATGGTATGATCATTTGATATAGCCACTTTGCCCAATCCCTTGACATTGCCCTTTGAGTTGTCACCAAATGTTATCTTCTCTTTGTCATTGACATTCTCTTCTAGTGAGGTGAACATCCGGGGATCACCGGTCATATGTTGTGTGCAACCACTATCAATCACCCAATGAGATCCACCAGTCTTGTAGTTCACCTACACACATAAGAAATCAAGCTTGAGCTTTTGGGACCCAAACTTGTTGAGGTCCCTTAACCTTCTCTACTAGTGACTTTGCAACCCAAATTTGCTTTGGCCTATTCTTGTTAGGAGGCCCCATGAACATAACCTTCATCTTGCCACTAGAGTCTTGTCTAAGCATGTAGTGAGCATTGAAAGCAAAGGGCCTAGCATGCTTGGGCAAGGGTGTGGGCTTTGGCTCTTCACAATCATGAGCAAAGTGACCTTCCTTTCCACACTCACAGCATCTTCCAATCTTCTTCTTCTTTGGCTTAGTGATGCTCTTGCGTTGCTTCATCTTTTCTTCAAGGAAACCAATACCATTTCTATTGGTCTTCATGACGTTGTTCATGAGTAGCTCACTTTGAAGACATTGTCCCTTGGTGAATTTCTTCAACCCGGTGGTGAGGTGCTCCTTCTCTTTCTTGAGCTTGTCATTCTCTTGTTGGAGCTCTAATTGAGATGGTGTCATCTTGTAATCTCTCTCCATCTTCAATCTCTTGTTTTCTTCTTTTAGCATGTCAAGCTCAAGTGTCATGCTATACTCATCAACTTGGGTCTCAACAATGACTTGCTTTGTGGTTGCAAGCTTCTCTAGATCAACCTTGAGCTTTGCATTCTCATTCTTGATCTTGATATAATCATCATAGTGATCGGCCACAACCACATTCTTGCCCTTGCCACTAGCTCTTTGCTCATCATGCTCACTAACCAAGTCCTCACAAGATGTTGCTATGTCACACTTAACAACAAGGTTAGGAGCATCAAGTGTCTCATGTGAAAGCATATCATAAGCAATGGTGAGAGTATCATAATCTACTTTCACTTGAGTGTATTGTTCTTTGAGCAATTGATAACTAGTGGTAAAGTCACTATGCACCTTATCAAGTTTCTCATTTTTAGCTTTGAGCTCTTTGTTAGAGGACTTGGTGGATGACATAGTAGCAAGTTCATTTTTTAGCTCATCACTAGCATGAATAGCATGATCCCATTTTTCAACAAGAGATTCATTTTCATCAACAAGCTTTTTATTTTTAGCTCTAGTCTTTCTTATGATTTTAGAGTAGTCATTTAGCAATTTGACAAGTTCATCATAAGTGGGAGCCTAAAATTCACCATCACTATCACTATCACTATCACTAGAGTCATCATCGTTTTGTACCTTTCGGTCACCTTGGCCATAAGGCATAGGTGTGTAGATGATGATGGCGACGGTGGTGGTGGTGGTGTAGAGGAGCCAATGACTAGAGCGACCACCTTCTCCTTCTCATCATCACTATCTTCATTTGATGAGCCACCAGAGGAATCAATGTCGGTGAGCCAATCACCAACAATGTAAGCCTTTCCACCTTTCTTGTGGTATTGCTTCTTCTTCTTGCCATCCTTCTTGTAGTCGGGCTTTTCATCCTTCTTCTCATCTTCACTTGATGAGTCATACTTCTTGCCCTTGTTCTTGTTCTTGTAGCTCTCTTTCTTGGGCTTGGTGCATTGATGAGCAAGATAGCCAAGCTCACCGCAATTGTAGCAATCCATTTCGGAGATTGGCCTCCTCTTGCTACTTGTGAAGAACTTCTTCTTTCTTGAGTCAAAGTTGACTCCATTCTTGTGAAGCTTCTTCAACATCTTGGTGGTCCTTCTCACCATGAGAGCAATGTTGGAATCATCTTCTTCATCACTTGTGCTCTCATGATGCACCACAATAGCCTTGGACTTGCCTTTCTTGTCATGGCTAGCTTTGAAGGCCAAGTCCTTCTTCTTGTCGGTGGAGGAGCCACCACTTGGTGTGATGTGCATGTACATCTCATGCGCATTGATCTTTCCCAAGATTTGAGTTGGTGTAGCGGTGGAAAGATCACCTTGATGTAGCACCGTCACGATGTGTCCATACTTCTCAATTGGAAGGACACAAAGAATCTTCCTCACAACATCGGATGGTTGCATTTGTGTGAGGCCAAGTCCATTGAGTTCTTCTACAAGAACATTCAAGCGTGAGTACATTTCATTTGCACTTTCATTAGCATGCATATCAAATGAATGAAGCTTTTGCATAACTAAATGATATCTCTCCTCACGCTCACTCTTGGTCCCCTCATGGAGAGCACAGATGTTATCCCATAGATCATGGGCATTCTTGTGGTTCCGGACGCGGTTAAACACATCCTTGCAAATGCCTCTAAAAAGAATGTTTTTGGCCTTTGCATTCCACTTCTCATTTTCTTCCTCATGTGGCGTGAGGCTAGTGCCCTCCTTGGGTTTGGGGAACCCGGTTATGGCGGCATCGCGGCATTTTACATCAACCGCTTCTAGGTACGACTCCATACGGATTTTCTAATATGGAAAGTCGTCTCCCTCGAACATGGGAGGTGGTCCATCACCTCCGGACATCTTAACTCTAGGCGGTTAAGCCTAAATCGAGAGCACGAGGCTCCGATACCAATTGAAAGGATCAAGATGCCCAAGAGGGGGGGGGGTGAATTGGGCTTTTCTAAAACTTCTTGCAATAATAAAACCTATCAAGCCCCAATTAACCCCCTAGAGCCTAGAAGTGTGTATGACAAGAATCAATCGCACAAAAGACTATCGCTAAACCAATTCTACTCTAGCATGGCAATTCAACTTATGAAAGAACAACAAGTAAATGCGAAATTGAATTGCTCAAAGGTAAATGCGTAGTAAAGAGAGTAGAGATGACACGACGATCTTTTTGCCGAGGTATCGAGGTGTCGGCACACCCCCCTAGTCCTCGTTGGAGCACCCGCACAAGGGTATCACTCCCCCTTGATCCGCGCAAGGATCAAGTGCTCACTACGAGCTGATTCTTCGCCACTCCGGCCCGGTGAATCGCTCGCTACCGGTCACAACTTGGCTTGGGTCATCCACAATGCCTCCGGATGATCACCAAGCTCTCCAATCGCAACCAAGCCGTCTAGGTGATGCCGATCACCAAGAGTAACAAGCTAGAACTCTCACTTGACCAACACAAGGCCAAAGAGATGGATGGATGCACACTTGCTACTCAATTCTCACTAGGAGGTGTCTAATTGTCACAATTAGCAAATCACTCAACCTCACTAGGGCTCTTGCACTCACTCACACTCACAAGGTGTTTCTCAGCTGATGGAAGTGGCAAGAACACTCAAATGAATGGAGGGAAGGAAGTATATATACTCCCCAACCGGCCATCCAAAAACAGCTCTAGACAGGGTTTCTGCGGGGGCATCGGACGCTCCGATGCTTGGCATCGGAGGCTCCGATGACCTCGACCAACGATTGACTATACCCTCTTCTCAGACCTGTTAAAGGAGCATCGGATGCTGATCAGCATCCGATGCCCCTGCATCGGACGCGTCCGATGCCGTTTGAACCTCTCTGGAACCTCTCTAGACGGCCATCGGACGCTGGCCCTCAGCGTCCGATGCCAGCGTCCGATGCCTCCCAAAGTTCACTCCCAAGTGAACAGTGACACCGGAGCATCCGATGTGACACCATCGGAGCCTCCGATGCCACGCACAGACCAAACCCTAAGTCGGGGTGGGCATCGGAGCCTCCGATGCCCCCTCAGCCAGCGTCCGATGCCTCTTACAAGGCCAAAACGAACTCGGATCGCGACGCAACCTTAACGACTTTTGATCCTCTCGACATAAGGCATCTCTTTGAGCTACCTAGGGCTATGAAATAACAAGTGTGCACCACACCTACCTCAATAGACTCATCTAGGTCAAGCTACTAATTCACGCTCCCCTTTATAGTATGACCAAAGGAAAAAAAACAAAGACCTAAGACTACCTAAGTGTCCTCCAACACCATATGACACTTAGCCTAGTCTACCGCCGTCTTCGTCGTCCATCCTTGAAAACCGAAACGATATCCATCGCCAGGGGACATGAACTCCATATGCCTGTATCGTCGCCGTTACCGTGACCTAACTCATCCTTGTTTCTGCAAAATACACGTTAGTCACAGTAATCTTGTGTTTCATCCAATCACCGAAACCACTAGGGGCCAAGATGCGTTCAGGAGCCACGCGCGCGCCGGCCATGGCGGCCGCGGCGGAGCCACGCGCCCGCGCCGGCCATGGCGGTTGCGGCGGAGCCACGCGCGCGGCGGCCATGGCTGTGGCAGAACCTCCTGAATTAAGTGGCCCACATGCACCCATCATTGTCCTAAAGACTTCTGATTGGCGTGCACGAGTTCCAAATCACTCAAGAGATCTGTCGGGTGTCCTCGGGAAACCCGAATCATCCACGTTACATTCTTTTCAGGAATTCCCTCGTCAAGCATCACAGTATTACAACAGTTTTATAGATAAGATAAATCAAAGTAAAAGCGGAAAGAGTATATAACATAGATTGAAACTTAAGTTTAAAAGTTTACAACCCAGAAGTACTTGATACATAAAAGGTTCGGAACTTTATATTACATATACCACACAATTTTTGGTTACTTGCCCAAGGTCAAACATCAGTGTCATCATCACTCTCCTCCACAAGAGTGAAGAAACATTGACCACCAAAAGGATGATCAATAAACTCACCTGCAACAAAGGTTAACGAACCCTGAGTACAAAAGTACTCAACAAGACTTAACCGTCTAGAAAAGAGGAGAAGACTCAGGTATGAAGGCTATAGGAATTCAAGGTAAGGTTTTAGCAAGATCAAAACATTTCTTTTGCATAAAAGCTTACTAATAGTAAAGCCTATTTTCAAGTTTTAACTCAAGATTAAACTTTATAACTATCCAAAGATTCTCAAACCTTCATATGAATATCACATCTTTAGTTCTCATCTCATAAAGATCCCATTCATTACTACGGTGAGGGTCAGTGGATTGAGGCTCCATATCCGAGGAAACACGGCGATTCGAATCGATTAAACCCAGCTGGGGATTCAGTACCAAACGACATATGTAGATCTTAATCTTGCATATGTCAACCCTATCTATAGATCCTCCCATACAAGAACGGGTCCAGCGTCACCCGAGAGTACAGTACACCTCGAACCCGACTATCTCATAGCCCCGAGGGTACACGCTACTCCCGCCATCTCTCCACTCCCAGTACGTGGTTGGCCGTTCTCAAGTATCAAAATAGCGATAGATGAGGCTTACCACCGCATGTGGGCTGTACTCAAAGGTCTCAATCACAGCAGGCCAACAACGATAAGGTCCTATGTTGAGTAACACTACAACAAGACTCCATTCTTGATGTAAGCTACTATCGTTATCATGTTATCTTAAGATTCATGATTTCCATAACATAGCAACCATTTTTAAAAGCACCTACTATAATGAAGTAGTAAAGCATGTCTAAGCATACTAAGTATTTTCATAAAATGGGTATCAAGATTAAGTTTTGGAATCATCAAGGTTGGTAATGCATCAAATAGGGTTCACTCAACTCCTATTCACTTAATGCATCATATTAACTCAAGTGATATAAATAACTTTATAAAAAATACAAGAATAGGTTTAATGTCCGGGGCTTGCCTTGTTGATCAGCGAAGTCCGGTGACTCAGAAAAACCAGAAGGATCCAAACTCTCAGAAGAAACCCACTGTGGATCAGGTCCTTCCGAAACGAGATCTACACGTAGAAGTGCATATGCATGATCAATGAGATGCTTATGACATGATCATGGTAAAGATGGAAATTTTCTAAGCTGTAGACATTTATTTGTACAATCTTCCATCACGGTATAGTTGCAAACCAACAAAACCAACTTAGTTATTAAACTATATATTATTACTAAGCAAATTTTATTATCTCTATTAAGCAAGGTTATGTAACTAATCAAGTAACAAAAGACCATTTACATAAAGGAATCCATAACCAGGGAGCAAATCATGCTACTGATTCCCTGATTGTCAAACAAAACCAAAAATCATACAAACCTAAAAGGGATTAACAAATTCTATTTATTTTATAAGTCATTTTAATTAGCTTTTACTTATGAACAAATCATACTTATTCAAACAGAGCTGAAATTAAACATGAAGGTAGATATCAGTAACATAAACTCACATGTCAAATTTCATGATTTTTGGAGAAACACAAAAAATCACATAATTCATCAAAGTTGCATTTATTAATTAAAGTACAGATTTAATTGTCATAGTAAAAGTACTCAAAACACAAGTTTTATAATTTTTATATTAGCACAGACATGCTATCATCTAACATGTCAAATTTCACAAATAACAGAGCTATAGAATAATTATAGCAAAAATAACAAACTTAGCTACTGTGCATAAAGATATAAAAAGAAAAACTCAAATCTGGCCCAAACTGGGCTTTCGGCCCGCTCCAGCGCGGCCCAACGCGCGCACAAACGGCCCAGCCTGGCTCTGCCCGCGCGCCTCGGCGCTTTTGCAGAAAAGCCCTTCGGCTTAAACGAAAACAACCCGCAGTCCAGAACACTATTTACATGAGTCATGGACTTTGCAACCAACACCCTCTAACTTGTCGTCTTTACAACTGCGAGGTCCCCGACCTTGGCCAGAGCGCACGACGACGCACCGAGCGCCGGCGAGCCTTACGCCGGTCAACTCCGGCCATTAGAGACCTAACGGGCGCGAGCACCAACACCGGCAAGCTGCCCGTAGTCGATAGAGCCTCTAACCCTAAACGCTACTGCCCCGGTGAGGTCTGGCCACGCACGGCGGCGGACCAGATCACGGCGGAACTGTTCCGGCGTACTTAGGCCGGTAGCAGTAGAACGGAGGGGCTAGGAAGCTCCAGTAGCTCACCCTGATGCTGGCTACGTAGCTGGTTCAAGCGGAGGATGAGCGGAGAGGGAAGGTCCACGGAGCAGTGGCTTGCGGCGGCGAGCTCCGGCGAAGACAACGATGTTCCGGCTAGACCTGAGCACCAAACAGAGAACTATCAAGCCGATGAGACTCCTGGGTTCAAGATGAAACAGAAACGCGAGACAGGGAGAGTAGAGGAGTGCCCGGTTGAGCGGACCACGGCGAGATCGAGCTCGACGGCGATTTCGCCCGGCGGGAAGAAAAACGGCGAGCACGAGCTCTCTGAGGCAGTAGAGGTCGAAGGGATGGGCTCTGGAGATGCGCAAGGAGGTAAGGAGGTTATAGCCGCGGTCAATTTTGGATGAGGACGATCAGAGGCAGTGAATTTGGGATTTGGGTTAGGATGGAGTCCGTCGGTGCTCTGGTGGCGAGACGTCGACGGCGGACGCAGGAGAAGGTGCCACGGAGCGAGGGAGAGTGCCAGCAACCGCTTGACTTTGCCACGGACTCAGTTGCGCGCCCATTCGAGAGAGAACGACGCCCTTCGCGCGGTCAGTGCTGATCAAAGATCAGCTCCCACCGCCATGAACAGGAGAAGAAACTTATCACCCCTTTTTCCTTTATACCCTTTCGGAAATTTAGAAATTACTTTGGATTTTTTAATATAAGTTGAAAATATCCTAAAATATCAAATGCTCAGAATTAAATACTGAACATCTTTTATTTTTGCAACATATGCAAAATATGTTTAGATTTTGAATTAGGGTTTGAAAATCAAAAAGGGACATAGAAGGGCAAAAGTGTATTTTCCCAATTACTTTTGATTTCGTATGAAAACTTGAAAAACTTTATACATCAAAGTTGATCCTTATCAAAAATGGAGCAACTTTGCTTTTTAAAGCATAACCAAATTCTTTTTAGATTTAGAATTATGAAAAAGGGGACAAAAATAGGGTTTTTAACTTAATTAAATTATTTATTTGAATTTCAACCAAATTTGAATTATACCTCAATGGTGACTTAAAACATGATCCCAATACACCTTTGAGACATAATACCAAGATGTGGTCCAAAATTCAATTACTATATAAGAAATTACCATAGTACCCTTATATAGCATAAAAGCACTATTCACAACAAGAAAACATAAACTAGGGTTGCAAACTTAAACACTCCTTATCCACTAAGCACAAGCATAAAGAATAAAACTTGTTTTTAGTGAATGCAAAATTGAGTTATCAACTCAAATGAAATGCTAGTGCATATGATGACATGTCAGGTTTTAGTCTGCCTAACACCAGAGTGTTACAATGGCGGTCGCGGCGGAGCTCGCGCGCGCGCCGGCCATGGCGGCCGCGGCGGAGCCACGCGCGCGCGCCGGCCATGGCGGCCGCGGCGGAGCTCGCGCCCGCGCCGGTCCGGCCGCGGCGGAGCCACGCGCCTGCGCCGGCCATGGGGGCCGCGGCGGAGCCACCCCGCGCGCGCCGGCTCGACGGGAGGACCTGAGCGGGGTGAGGATGAGGGAGAGAGAGAAGGAGAGAGAGGCGGTATTTTGGTCTTTTCCCGGCTCGGACCCACCTGTCAGTGCACCCAAACGGCGAAATCTAACAGAAATCCGAACGGAGTGGCACGTGAGACAAAACGAAAATGAGGTTGGATACACAGGTTCGCTTCGATCTTTCAGGGACCTGAGGGTTGGGGTCATTTTTCGCGATGGCATATAGGCAAAACCCTCCACAATTGACTCACGTGAATTAAGGTTTGTTTAGTTGGAACGAGAAAAGTTTTTTTTACATGTTACATCACATGTTTTGGTACTCATTTAGCCTATTAAAAATAAATTAATAAGAAAACAAATTACATATTTCTCTTAGAAACCGTAAGATGAATTTATTGAGACTAATTAATCATAATTAGCACAAACCAGTCAAGTTAGGACTCATCACCTAGTAAAACTCGAGTAGTGCAAATGCGGTTCGTCAACCCAAAGTAAAGTAGTAGTAGTAATAATCTATACCTAATATAATATAATATAATTATAATTATTATTATATTATATATATATATATAAATAATAAAGAGTCAAAATTTCTGCCTCTAAAATTTTTGGTCCAACTTTGGTTTCTATCAGATTCTTTAAGCGCCAGTTTCTGTTATGGACCTACCAAAACTCAATCGGACGCCGCAAACAGGCCTCAAACGGAACCGGACAGAACTCGGTATCGATGGCAAAATTTCTGCGCATCTAAATTTTTCATCCACCCGATCGATAGTGTTGTATACGTGTCTGTGTCCGTGTCTACCGCTGCTCTCTCTATCTTTTTTTTGTTTCATGGGATGCCTTGCCCCCGTTCGCAACATAGCTTCCGCGTTGAGACTACAGAGTCCGTCTACACCGTGCTCCCTCCCGACGTCCCCGTGCCTCGGCGTCCGTGTAGGCGATAGCAAGCGCACGCAGTGGAGCGGAGCATGGCGTCGAAGCTCTTGTGCGTGCGGCATCCTCGAGCATGGAGACGGCGGCGACGAGGTGCGCGTCAGGGAGCAAGCGCGGGAGGAGTACGGTGAGGGAGCGGGACCAGCTTGGATCGCTAGAGAGGGCGGCGTGCACGCACGCGAGCTAGGTTCCGGGCCATGGCGGCGGTGCGGGAGCGGGTGACGCAGAGCAGGAGCCTCGTGGCATCAAATGTTGCAGCTTGCGGCAGCAACGTCGTGGTGCAAGCACGGACAGAACGTAACCTGATATCATGGGTTCTCTCGACGCTAACGATGGTTGCCGTCTACGAGGAGTCATCCGGTGTGGAGGCCACGGAGAAGTGCGCACTCCGTGTCGCCGGTCTATATCGAGATCGTGCTCGACAATGAAACGGAAGCATAGTCCATGTCATGGATAGACTCGAACTGTCTCTGCGACTCTGCCCATGTCTTCTTACACTGTGCCCTCTCGCCACCATAGAGCCCTCACGAATCTTGTCTCAGAATCACATGTATGAATCCCAATCATGTTGGTAAGAATTTCTTCTCAGCATCTGTTTTCTGACTCCTATTATCAAGTTTGTGTATCTTGCCTTTGTTTTTGAATTTCCTTCTGTTTTGTAGGAGGCAGTTGCGGCGGAGCACATGCTTAATTCAAAGGAGGCAGAGGAAGAGGCAAAGAAGGCGCCTGCCAAAACGTTTACTGCTTGTCTGCATGATGCTCAGGACATCATAATTCAGTCATAAACTCACAAGATCATAAAGTAGTTGCTCCAACTCCTAAACAAATCACAACTATCAAGGAACATGCATTTTTCACGTAATAAAACAATATGATAATGTGACCACAAGTTCAACCAGCTGAATCCTGTTGGTTTAGTTTTGCATTGAAAATAATTTAGTTTCAATTCTTTGATTACCTTGCATGGTATTATGTCCGTGTTCCCATTATATGTATTAATCAATAGACCTGCTTACTTTATTTGTTGATAATTGTTGCATACGAATGCTCACACAGTCACACTCATGAGGAAGCTGCAAGGCTAGAGCAAGTATGACTTTGTTCTCATGCTTTTTGTAGCTTTGGCTACTAACGATGTACTAATAATTTCTCTGTGAATTTGTATTTTGCCAAAGCCTGATGCAAACATGGCTGAAGCTTCAGAGGTAGCTGAGACGATGCATAAATATGGTCAGAACCAAGAGGGTGAGACTGATAGGCAGAAACTCACACAGTCACACTCAAGGCAAGAGCAGGTAATGTCCTATGACTTTGTTCTCATACTTTTTTTTAAGCTTTGGCTATTAACAATGAACTGACAGCTTCTCTAATATTAAGCACTGGTCAAGTTCCTGCTGAATTTGCAGTTCTCAAACCTAATGCAAACATGGCTGAAGCTTCATAGGGAGCTGAGAAAATGCATAAATATGATCAGAACCAAGAGTGTGAGGCTAATGAGCAGAAACAAGACGACGGAAGCCACCAAACAAGTAGAGGTATGTAATGATATTTTCTAGAGCATGTGTATATAATGTAGCCCCATCGTATAAAGATGCAATGAAAATATCTAAAGAAAGAAACAAACAGATGCAAAAGATATATAAAAAAATAAATAGATATATAACATTGTCATCCTTGTTTCCATTAACGAGGCCGTGCATTTATGATTGTTGCACCAACTACTCACCATATAAAAGCAACACTTATACAAATTAAGTTGTTGTGTTTGTTTCATATGTACGACAAGATGAAGATGAAGCTAATAAGTTGAACGTTTGATAGTTTTTTTTCTCCCGCTGCAACGCACGGACATGTTTACTAGTAGTAATAATAATAATAATAATAATAATAATAATAGTAGTAGTAGTAGTAGTAGTAGAAGTAGAAGAAGAAGAAGAAGAAAGCCATATCTGTATACTGTATGATCAAGATCATCCTCACGAGGTAGTTGACCCCAGGTTTTCCTTTGACTTTTGTTTCTTGCAACCGGACACCTTTTTTAGTGTACGTACGGTAGAAGTTCTTTCTCTTCCAATTGGCAACACTGACACGTGGCGCACGTACAGTCGTCGACACGTGGCGCACGTACAGTCGTCGACACGCGCGCAGAAAAAAAAAACTCTTATTTCCGAAGTTTCCCTTCCAGTCGTCGACACAGTGGTTCGTTCGATTCACAGTTCATACAGTTACAAATAATGCCAAACAAGAAGCCCCCATCCAAACAGGGCCAATTGAGTGTTCCTACGTTTTTTATGTAAACAGTTAACTGATTTTTATAAAATTCCCTTTTCATAAAATCCCAACTTTCCAAAAGGGTCAAAGTCGAAAGTCACCCGTGCTGCTGGGCGCTGCCCTAGGACTAGTACCTTATACTAATCACAGCCGCTAAAATTGACCATGGCGCCGGAAGCTTCATCTCTCATCAACTGGGTGGACCAGATGAGTTGGCTGGTTTAGGTGGGGGACCTGCATCTGCATGCCGTGATGGCGTTAAGAAAAAAAGAGAGTAAAATCGTAAATACTCAAGGACCAAAGTGAAAAAGTACGGAGTAGTTTCTAATCTAATAAAAAAAGTAAAATTAAAAAAGAACCCAAGGAACAAAGTGAAGCTTTTGCTTCCTCTCCGGCCTCCGTATCCTCGTCAAAGCAGTAATTAACGACACAATTAAGATCCAAACTACCCTATATAGAGATTGTAGCGGATTTGTGTGTGCGACCAAACAAACTCTAGAGAAGATGGACGTCTCGGTTGCACTTGCACGTTACCGTACCATGCATGTCTCAAGATGACACCTTGAGACACGCTCCATATTACTATCTGCAAACTGCCTTGTCGCAATAGACCATTTAACAACAAACTCTGTCACAATTTAAAATTAGTGGTTAGTGCGTCCGATAATATTTACACCAAACCTATGCTCGGTTTTTTTAATAAACTCTACGTACGTACTACAGCTACTACTGCAACACTAGAATTATTACAAATTTATTTAAAAACAGGAATACTATATGCATGGGATTGGAAACGGCGGAATGGGGTGGGCCAAGGCACACGCAACGTACGCAAACGCAACACCACACAAAGAGCGTGCGTGGGCCTCGATAATTGGGGGGAGAGAGAGAGAGACTGATGAGAGCATGCAATGCAAACAACCAAAGCAACGCCGGAAACCCGGCATGCATCTGTCTGTACACAGGCCAACTAATCACGTAACCTTCCCCCTTGTGGCCTCACCAGCTCCATCATTGACGCTACACCAGCTCCTGGATCAAGGTGGACCCCACTCCTGCCCATGTGCTCTCATCTTTAAATTAACCACCCACTTGGTGGGGCTAAACTACACTACGTGTACTCTAGTTTCATTTGCCCTTTGGTTAACATAAACAAATGGCATCTTGCAGCTGCAGCTGCATGCTGCCATGGGAGGAGAGGAGAGCATGCATAGGAGTAGAAAATTAAAAGCAGTAGTGGTGCATTATTATTAGGAGCATGATTGCCCTGGTTGAGAGCTTTTTTCCTACCTATGCATATGGTAGGGCAAATCACAGCATCCCTAGGTAGCTGCAGGATAATAATATAGTGGTGTCATCAGGTTGTTTGATTTGACCACGTAGTTTTCCACGCGGACTGAGTGATTTTTTGTTGTTGTTGTTGTTGTTGTTGTTGGGTTTTGCCGAAACACGTTACGGCTATGTACTTGCTGGTATATATACGCGCACACTCCTTTCTACGAACATCCCACGGACACACCGTCTCTAACCACCGAGAGGAACCTACCTTTGTTAAGCCTGTTCGTTTAAGCTTATCAGAACCAGTCATACTTTTTAGTCATGGAGTAATATTTCGCTCTCGTATAAATCAGCCGAAACAGTGTTTTTGGACCGCACACAAACCATCATCCGAGCAGACCATCAATTAGCGTATACAGTACATCGTCTATAGTGTCGTTTTCTTTTTTCTACATATGCGGGGAACGAAACATTGAGAACCCGTACATGGTATGAGTCGAACATGAACTTAAGTGAAGTGGTTGTACCACAAGAATTTGGACGGGCCTATTTTGATCACACCAGACTAAAGTTCAAAATAGGACCGTGGAGCGGCCGGGGCTACTTTGGGAGACAGGCAAACACGGGCAGTCGCCCAGTTCCCCACACCACATCATGATCGGCCGCAAAGCATCCCGGCGCCAGCGCGGCACGTGGCGCGACCTCGCTACGGGACAGATCGAGCGCGAGGGGGGTTCGGACAACGGGGTCGCTCCGATTGGCCTGGCAGGTGGCAGGGAGCAGGGACAGGGATAGGGATCCCCTGCGATGATGCTGTCCTGCTGACCCCCGTGCGTCGTCGCGTGCGAACGCTCCCGGGTCCTCCACTCACCCAGATCGAGGCGGCAGCCGCCCGCCCACATGGCAATGGGCAATGGGCAATGGGCAATGGGGCGTGGACGGCACCGGCATCCGGCAGCGTGTACTCCGTAGTACGTGCGTGCTCCTGCTCCGTGCCCGCCGCCATCGGTGTGGAGCGGGAGCGCTCGGCGTCGGCCAGGCGCAGGAGAGACTCGCTCGTTTCACGGGGAACTCGTTTTGCTCGTTTCGTTGGCAAGGCGCGTTGGTGGTGGTGGTGGGCATGCATGCTCGCTCGCTTTTCTCCGGCGGCTTTGCTTTGCCTTGCCTTTTCTGATTCTGGAGTGCGCTGTGCTCACGGCATTCTCACTCAACTCTGTCTGGTATATACGGAGTACGTACACCGTACTGTACACTTCCTTTGGACCGGACGCGGGGGCGCGTGGCGTGGCGTGGCATCTCGGCCGTCCGCCAGTCAGGGCGGGGCCTTCGCTCGTGACCGCCACCACCACCACCATGGAGCATGGATGGTTCACGGAATCATGATTGCACTGGTAGCCGACTAGCCGTACAGGTGTGTAATCTGGCGTGTGCGTGTGAATTTTGGAACGAGCCAAAAAAGAACCCTGGCGGCTGGCGTGGCCTACTGCACGGGGCGTGGGCCCGCCCGCCCGGCCGGCGTGGGGGTGGTGGTGTCTTTTGTGTTCCCCCGGAAACGCGGATTCTGCCAGGTTTTGGGGTTTGACCACGCGCGGCCGGGACCGGGAGGGTCCGGGTTACGAGGCCCCTGCTGCCGGTCGGTCGGGAGTGAGGAAAGGGCGTCCGGAAAACGTGTCTACCACGAAATACGGATTTTAAACACAATTATTTAGGGACAGAGAGAGTATGTATGTATAGGAGGAATCTCACCACCAGCGTGTACTACTATGGGCTTGTTTAGTTCCGAGAAATATTTGGAATTTGTACTGTAGCACTTTCGTTGTTATTTGACAAACTTTGTTCAAACATGGACCAACTAGGCTCAAAAGATTCGTCTCGACATGTAGATACTAAAAGTATAATCAATTATTTTTTTACCTACATTTAATGCTCCATGCATATAATTAAAAATTGATGTGACGAGAAATCGGGACATGTAGGGGAAACTAAACAATGCCTATACTCCGTACTACTGTAGCTGTTGCCTTCTGCTTCTGTCCTTGCGCGAAGCCGACTGATGACTAGCGTACCCTGAGGATGCTCCTGCATGCGTATGCGTGCAGTTGTCAGTGTGTACCTATTCATGTTTCTAACCGGAGGTTCTATCTACAAACCGATTCCTACAAATACTTGTTCTGCAATTTTTTTTTAAAAAAAATTGTTTTAAGACGGAGCGAGTAATATACAATAATTTGGAACTAGGGTGTACCGTTGAGATCCTATTAGCCTAATTAGGACACTCACAATGCAGACTCTATCATAGAGTCTAAACATATTTATTACACTCCTATTTATTGTATTTTGCTGATGTGGCAGTGTAGTTATTGAAGAGAGAGGGTAAAAAAGCAAGACTCCAAGTCTTATTTAGACTCCAAGTCTATGATAGCTTCGAGGTAATAAATAGACTTAGACTCTAAGTAGAGTCTGCATTGTGAGTGCCCTTATGCGACCACCAAACTTTGCAAACGACAACAGAGATGCCTTCGTAAAAATGATAATAGGGACCCATGACACGATTAGTATTTACTCCATTACAGCAAGTTCGTATAATAATGAGATGTAAACCGGCTAAATGCTGAGGTGGGAGAGATAAGAGGAGAAACGAGTTGTAAGCTTACAGTCGGCTCAGACACAAGAACAAAAAAAAATTTGTATGAGACAAACAAGTGAGTCATACATTAATTATAATGAGCTAACTACCGTGTGAGTATCAATATGGAGTAAAACCAGTACCCATTAGTACATAAAACAGAGCAAACTCTTCGCCCCTCGAATATGCGGGTATGGGGGCGTTCTAGCAGTCCTCATACCTATTTACCCATGGGTGAAAAATACCCGGCCTAAAACTAAAGAAGCCCACTAGGCACCAGTCTACCAGCAGCCCATACACTGAACTATTACTATTACTCTCTATTAGGTAATGTGCATGAATTATGAATTATTATGGTGCTATGTCACTAGTGGTTGCAGTAGAAATTATTCTGAGGACCTGTTTGATGCTTAGAATTAAATTCATTTTAAGAATCATAATTTAGACATATATTAATTAAGCTAATATTATTATATATGGATTATATTTGTATATTATTGTTGCTTATACGAGAGGGATACTCATGTATTGCATTTCTATCGTAAGAGAGTGAATTGAAGAAAATGTTATAAGTTGCAAAGTAGAAATATAGTATGGTGATGTATGGAATCCATTTCTCTCTCCCACCCTATGAATTTGAGTTAGACATATATGTGAACCTTGAAAAGTGGTGGAATGTCAAATACCAAGACAAATAGACTAGTTTATTAGTTTATTGAGTGAATTCCAATTCCACCAAAATGAAGTTATCCAAACGGGCCCTGATACTATTTGTCGGGTATGGTGAGGTGGCTATATGTGACTGGTGCTTGTGAATTGCTACCAGGTGACTGGTGCTTGTGAATTGTTGATGTTTACGTACTCCCTCCAGTTTGGTAAAAGAAGTCGTTTTGAACAAGGTTTGAGTCAAATATTAAGAATATAAATCATGAATAACTTTTAAATTGTTGAGTTTAGAGATGTACAAATCATATAAATAAATTTGTCTTGAAAAGTACTTTCATAAAAATATACATATAACATTTTTCAATAAATATTGTTAAAGAAATAAGTGGTCAAAGTTACGTTTTGGAGACCGTGTCGCTATCCGAAACGACTTCTTTTACCAAACTGGAGGGAGTATGTGCTTATAAAAGAACTTTTGGCGGGTATGGGTGACTATGGAGATATTACCTCCGTATACCCTCATGGACCTACTTGGGCTCTTCGTCAAGGACAGCCCAGCTCGCGAGGCCCTGCAACACACGACTAGCTCGTTGTGCTCGTCAAGGACTCTCCAGAAGCCTTGCCCGCCACGGAAGATCCTAGAGTTAGACCCAGATTCCTTGCCTTAAGGAACTGTTTGTAATCTGTTAGGACTCGACAACTGTAACCCTGCTCCCTGACTATATAAGGCGAGCAGGGACCCCCTCTCATCAGATGAGATCTCACCTCAGATCCTATCTGATCGCTCAATTAGCAATACAAACCAGCCACCAGAACACAGGACGTAGGGTATTACGGCGACTTGCCGGCACGAACCTGTCTAAATCGTCGTCTCTCGTCCCTGTGTCTACGCTTTGCAGACGTCTCGCACGCCTCCACCGCTTAATCTACTACCTTGGGCATACCCCTCGGTAGACTGCCGACCATATTTCGTCGACAGTTGGCGCCCCGGGTAGGGGGTGTGTGCTACGACACCATTATCTGCCAAGCGGTCATCTTCTTCGACTCCATGATCCTCCCGAGACTGGCGTCTCCTTCCAGATCGGATCTATCATTTGGACCAACGGCGACGCCGTCCTCGCTCTGGAGATCGCGGAACCCGCGTAGCTTCCTGCGCTGGATGCTTCACCGTCCACCATCGCGCCATCGCGCCAGCGCCATGCGCACCAAGATCCATCCGCCGCGACGACCTGGTCGAGGCCATCGACCGGGCCAACAAGAGGATCACCGACTACATCAACATCGCCGCCTTCGCCCGTCATCGACCGGGCTCATCGCCGCCTTCGCCCGTCGCCGCTGTCGCTCGTCGTCGACCAGGATTGTCGTCGCCTTCGTCACTGCCGTCATTCGTCGTCGACCAGACTGGTTGCCACCTTCGCTCATCGTCGACTAGGATCATCACCGCCTTCGTCGCTGTCGTCGCCTTCATCGTCACCTTCTTCGCTGTCGTCGCTCGTCGTCGACCAGGATTGTCGTCGCCTTCGTCGCCGCCTTCGCTCATCGTCGACCAGGATCATCGCCGTCTTCGTCGCTGTCGTCGCTCGACGACGACCAGCATCGTCGTCGCCTTCGTCGTCGCCTTCGTCGTTGCTGTCGTTCATCGTCGACCAGGCTCGTCGCCTTCGCTCGTCGCCGCCTTCGCCAGTAGCCACTTTCGCCCGTCGCCGCCGTCGCTCGTCATCGACCGGGCTCATCGCCGCCTTCGCTCGTCGCCGCCGTCGCTCGTCATCGAACAAGATCATCGCCGCCTGCGTCGTTGTCTTCGTCGCTGCTGTCGCTCGTCGTCGACCAGGATCGTCGCTGCCGTCGCTCATCGTCGACCAGGATCATCGCCGCCTTCATCGTCGCTGTCGTCGCTCGTCGCCGATCAGGATCGTCGCTGCCTTTGTCGTCGACTTCGTCGCTGCCGTCGCTCGTCGTCGACCAGGATCGTCGCCGCTGTCGCTCGTCATCGACCAGGCTCGTCGCTGCCTTCACCCGTCGCCGTCGTCACTTGTCATCGTCCAGGCTCATCACCGCCGTTAAAGATGGCAGCGGGTCGGGTTCGGGGCGGGTGGAGCGTTCGTGGACCCGCACCCGAAACCCGACAAGAAAACCCGAACTCGCCCCGAACCATGTTTCGGGGCAAGAATCGCCCCCGCCCCTGAACCCGTCGGGTCCCCGAAACCCGATGGGTTCCCCGAAACCCGAAATCTTTACAAGAAGAGTAGAACATAGCAGCTAGCAAAGTAGCAAACAGAAGAGTAGAAAAAATAGCAGCACACTGCACACAACCATCACATATTTCACAAATTACAATTCATAGCTCAATAGCTCACAGGTCCACTGGTCACATAGCTCACAGGTCACAGACTCTCAGTCACAACTCAAAGCCTCACAGGTGAGGTCGACAAGCACATATGACATATCAATGCAGTACAGGTTCTTGAAACAACACACTAAAGTACAGAACAGCCGCTACAGCTTGTACTTGAGATCCAGCAGCCGAAGAAGCACCAGCAGCTACAGGTTGAGATCCACCAGCCGAAGATGTACCAGGAGTAGACATTGTCCCATTCCTGGAAGAAACAACGTCATATAACCATATTATTGATAGTTTCACACATATATCATAAAAACTTCTTAGTACACATACACAGACTAGTCTCTGATTAAATATTTTATCACTGATGGAAAGCAGGGGCTGAAGGAGGGGAGCTGGGCGGCTACCTGCTGGGGCGAGTGACCAGCGTCCTCTTCAGTCCTCAGGCCGGGGAGATGTCGTACTCATACCAGGCGCCCAGGAAGCTGGCAGGTGATGGCCGGCAGAGTGCAGATGCATACCCTAGATGTGAGCAGCAAGAGGTTGGGGCTACATCACCGTGTTGGCCTTGGCCGTCCGCATCCTCGATGCCCTCGCCCTCGTCAGGTCGAGGTGTCGCAGCGCCGACCACAAGTCAGCTGGGGCAGGCGGTGATGTCCTTGTGCGGCGATTCGGTGGTCTGGCAGACGACGGCCTCTGCACTCCTGCAGAACCGCGAGCCGGCGCAGGACAAGGCCACAGGGGGCAGGCCGCAGGCGGGCAGCAGGGAAGGGCGCGCCGGGCCGCCGGTGCAGCGACTTTGGAGGCGAGCGTGGATTGGAGTGGACGGCGCGGCGAGGCAACAACTACAGGAGAGCCGAGAGCGGAGCGGGGGAGCGCCGAGTCGAGCGGATGCGGATGTGCGCCTGTGCGGCCGTGAGAGGGTCGGGCAGGTGGAGGGGGTGGGAGCAGGCAGCAGAGGATGCGTATGGTTGATATACCTAGGGTTAGATCCTTAGTTGGGCCTGCAGTGGGCCTTTTTAGCACATAACCCTGGGGGAGGTTTGAAACCCGACCCCGACCCGCCCCGTTTCGGGTCCTCGAACCCGAAAACCCGCGGGGCAAGATTTACACCCGCCCCCGCCCCCGACGGGTCTAAAACCCGCGGGTTTCGGGTCTAAACCCGACCCGCTGCCATCTTTAGCCGTCGTCGCCCGTCGCCAACCTGGCTCGTAGCCGCCTTCGCTCGTCGTCGACCAGGCTCATCGCTGCTGTCACCCATCGCCGACCCGGCTCGTAGCCGCCTTCGCTCGTCGTCGACCCTGCTCCTCGCCATCTTCGCTCGTCGCCGACCAGGCTCGTCGCTGCCTTCGTTCGTCGCCGCCTTCGCTCGTCATCGTCTTCGCCCGCCGTCAATCGGGCTCGTCGGCGCCTTCACCCGTCGTCGTCGTCGCTCGTCGCCAACCAGGCTCATCGCCGCCTTCGCTCGTCATAAATCGGGCTCGTTGCAGTCTTCGCCAAATCACTCGCCGACCTCTCCAAACGACTCGTCGATCTCTCCAAACAGCCTAGCTGATGCTGAAGGAGTTTCAGAGCGGGGGCTACTGCCATCGCCGGACGCGTGCATGAGCACCTGCCCTCTGCGCTATGGCGGTCAGTAGTCCTCCCAAGTGACGTCCTGACCTCTCTACGCGTGCATGAGCGTATGCCCTCTGCGCTACGAAGGGAAGGCTAAGCTTGGGCTGAGACCTCCAAGGCTATACGTCCAGTGCCTGTATACGCGTCGTTACGCGCTCATTCTCCATACGGTCTCCAAGCAGCCTGGCTGATGCTGAGGAGGCCTCAGAGTCGGGACTATTGTCACCTCCATACGCGTGCATGAGCGCCTGCCATCTGCACTATGGTGGCCAACAGTCCTTCCCGAGTGACGCTCTGCCCTCTCTACGCGTGCATGAGCGTCTGCCCTCTGCGCTACGAAGGAAAGGCTAAGCTCGGGCTGAGACCTCTAAGGCTATACGCCCAGTGCCTGTATACACGCTACCCACACGCTCGACGAACGGTCTCCATTCGCCCAGGTCACGCCACGATCGAGCCTCTCGGAAAAGACCCTGTCCGTGGTACCTCCCTACGCGTGCACGAGCGTCTGCCCTCTGCGCTATGGGATGCCAGCAGCGGTTCCTTGGGCGACACCCTTGACTCCTACGCGTAAACGAGCTCCGCGCTCTACGCTATGGATCATGGGATAACCCAAGGCCCAACTGTTCTTCGCTTTGGCTCACGACTATTGGGTCTGCGGAATTCGGGGATATGCAAAACACGCCGACTTGCTACAAGTTTTGCCTCTATTCGCCGAAGAGTCTACTTACAGACTATCTCCCTATTACACACACTCCAAGGTTGCTCGGCAGCGAAAGGATCTACATCGGTGACCAGGGCCTCCGCGGCCGGCTCCATCTCCGTCTCCAGACGCTCCATGTCATCACGACGACTCCAGGCTCGGGGACTTCGTCAAGCTGCAGTCATCCTTCGTCACTGGTTTTTCTCCATATTTTATTTGTACATCATCATGTACTACTGCTCTCCATATTTATTTTTCAGCGACTTCGCCTTCGCTCGTCGCTGAAGCTCGAGGACTTCACCGTCCCTCGTCGTTGACCAGGCTCGTCGCCGCTTTCGCTCGTTGCCGCTGTCGCCCGTCACCGACCAGACTCGTAGCCGCCTTCGCTCGTCGTCAACCAGGCTCGTCGCCGCCTTCGCCTGTCGCCACCGTCGCTCGTCGTCGACCAGGCTCGTCGCCGCCTTAGCCCGTCGCCGCCATCGCTCGCCACCGACCAGGCTCTGGGACTTCGCCTTCGCTCGTCGCCATCCAGGCTCGGGGACTTCGCCTTCGCTCGTCGCTGCCTTCGCTCGTCATCGACCCGGCTCCTCGACGCCTTCACTCGTCGTCGTCTTCACCCGTCGTCAACCGGGCTCGTCACCGCCTTCGCCCGTTGCCGCCGTCGCACGTCGTCGACCAGGCTCATCGCCGCCTTCGCCCGTCGACGTCGTCGCTCGCCGCCGACCAGGATCGGGGACTTCGCCTTCGCTCGTCGCCATCCAGGCTCGGGGACTTCGCCTTCGCTCGTCGCTGCCTTCGCTCGTCATCGACCCAGCTCCTCGTCGCCTTCACCCGTCGTCGTCTTCACCCGTCGTCAACCGGACTCGTCGCCGCCTTCGCCTGTTGCCGCCGTCGCTCGTCGTCGACCAGGCTCGTCGACGCCTTCGCCCGTCGCCGATGTCGCTCTCGCCGACCAGGCTCGGGGACTTCGCCTTCGCTCGTCGCCATCCAGGCTCGGGGACTTCGCCTTCGCTCCTCGCCTCCTTCGCTCGTCTCTGACCAGGCTCGTCACCGCCTTCATTCGTTGCCGACCGGGCTCATCGCCGCCTTCGCTCGTCACCGCCATCGCTCATCGTTGCCTTCCCTCGTCGTCGTCCAGGCTCGGGGACTTCGCCTTCGTTCGTCGCCGACCAGGCTCGGGGACTTCGCCTTCGCTCGTCACTGCCTTCGCTCCTAGTCGTCTTCGCTCATTGTCGTCTTCGTTTGCCGCCGCCATCATTCATCGCCATTTTCGCTCGCTGCTGCCATCATTTGTTGTCGTCTTCTGTTTCCTAAGCAGAAGGTCGTAGGTTCATCAACCCGTCGCCGACCAGGTTCATCGACCTAATCTTCGCCCGTCGCCTAGGCTCATTGGCCTGACCTTCACTCGTCGCCGGTGTGCATCAAGTCGTTCCATGCTGTTCGGATCAGGGTGCTAATTTTGGGCAGCTCATCGGGACACTTGCTAAATGTTCTATAAGATCGGCACCACGTGTTTTCAACACCTACTTGTAAGTGCATCTAGCCCTTAGTGGGTTTTGGTGAATTGAGTGACAACATAATTAAAGGTCTAACAAGTTTGCTAAGTGTATCAAAGGTTCAACAAGAAAAGCAAACTTGATGGTATTACACATAGTGTTGAAATGAAGGCCAAAATTGTGTATTATTGTATTGGAAGATCATGGAAACAATCTTATTCAAGCAAAAGACAACAATGCAAATAGAGTTGATGATATGACTTTTATGTTGTGGGATATCATGACATCATGAGAAAACAATCATATTTGGCAAATGACAAGTGAGACATGGATTGATGATTTTGGAATGGTCTCAACAATGGGTTGCTTTTCATGAGCAAGAAGAGTTTGATAGTGAACTAGCTTTGATCAAGGTTGAAGAATGAATCAAGAATGCATAAGTGAGTAAATTCCAAGCAAAGGTCAAATGACAAGGACTTAACTCATATTGGATATATGTCATCTCTACATTGGTTTGCTTGTATGGATAAATGTTTGGAGAATCACTTTGCATTGATTTGATCAAGCTAGAAGTATGAAGATGGAGATTGAAGTGAGTGTTGAGTGTCAAGCCAAAAGGAGAGGATATAAGGAATCGTGAATTGGCTTGACCATATTAATGATGATCCATATATGTCTCTATGTGAGTCAAACTAAAGCTTGATTGATCTCAACATTCATATCTACAAGATGTTCAAGCAAGGATCACAATATTGAAGAAATGGTTTTCAATGGATGCTCAATATGATGTGACTTGAGTGTGGCTTGATAAGGTGAAGATAGAAAGGAAAGGGCTTCGAGGTACTAAGCGAAGGTAAAGGTCAAGAGACCGAGGTACTATGACTAGGGTGAAGAAGAGAGTACTTGCATTGAGTCGAGGTACTAATCAAGCTATGAGGATTCATATTGTGTTGAGGATCAAATCATTAGTGGAAGTGACTTGAAGCCATGGATTGAACTCATATGTGTGGAAATGGTTCAAGTCACATGCTCAAGGTGTGCTTGCTCAAAGAAAGGAGACAAAGATGATTGCAACCCCTTTTGAAGTGATATCAAGAAGAAATGGCATATGAAGACATTGAAGACTCAAGTGATTAAAATGGTTATATTTTCTTTATCTTGAGTATAGTTATGCCATACTATCAAGGGGGGTGCAATACGAATCATAGACAAGTCTCAAGTGCTCAAAGTAACCGAACCCGAGTGCTAACATGAGAGAAAACACTTAGCACTGCACCTGCACTTGTTGATATTGGGCTTGTTCTCTGCAGGGTTAGATAGCCCTCGAAATAAGATTTCCGAAATGTCCAAGATCACTAAAATCGGAGTTCGGAGTAAAAAGTTATGACATTTTTCGTGAGGTCACTTGTGCTGTCTCAGGGAGCTGCGGCAGTGCCGCTCCCCGGCAGTGTCGGGCTAAGTGCGCCAGTGTCAGGCCTGTACAACCAGTAACGGCTAGTTTTTGACCTCTAACGGCTTGTTTGGAGAGTGGAGGATATATATACCCACCCCACGCCTCCAGTGGCTGCTGCTGGTGCCCAAAACACTTCTAACACATCCCAAGCCATTTGAGAGCTCTCCCCAACCCTCTCTTGTGAGAGTGACATGCTTAGTGCATGATTAAGTGTTGGGGCTGTGTGATTAAGAGCTAGAGAATAGATTAGAGCCTTCCAAACCTTGAGCACTTGTCGGGCTTCGTCGATCTTCGTTGTGCATCTTTTACTCTTGGATGTGAAGCCTCCTAGACGGCTAGGCGTCGCCCGACGAGCTCCCGTGCTTGTGGTGAGCAGCGGGAAGCTTGTAATCCTCTTGTGGAGCTAGTGGAATTACCCCTCACTTCAAGGATTTGGTTCCTTGACTTGAGACCGAGGAAGAGTTGCAAAGCTCTTGACCTAAGTGGTCATCCTCAACAACGTGGAGGTAGGCAAGCCTTGGTGGCGAGCTGAACCACGGGATAAATCACTTGTCTCTTGTATTTACTTGTGTTCATTCACCATACTTATGAGCTTGTGATTGATTCTAGGATTTGGCCCCGATCTACTTCATACAACATATTTGGCTTGGTTGAGTTGGTTCTGCGGGTTCAGGAAACCAAGAGCAACACTTCTATTCATATAGAACTAGTTTCATGTGGCTAGTTTTTGAATTGCAGGCTCGGGAAGTTTGTTGGCACGGTAGTACCGGGCTGAGGCCGGTAGTGCCGGGGTGCGGCAGTGTCGGGCTTAGGGCGGTAGTGCTGGGCGTCACTAACAAAGTTTTGAGCTGTGATTTTAACAGGCCTATTCACCCCCTCTAGGCGACATCAAGGTCCTTTCACTACTACCAAGCTCGGGGACTAAGTGGATACACTTCACCTTGCGGTGAATGTATTTTCTTTTTCTCTGACAATTCAAAGACGCTCCGTCAAAGTGGACTTGCACAGCCTTTACTAGGACCTCGTTGTTCCTTACAGTCTTGCAAGCTCCAAGTGGATACACTTCACCAGAAGAAAGCTCATCAAAAAATTTCTTGAGCACCTTACATCCTACTGGCGAGCCTTACTTGCCTGACATCGACTTCGCCTGCTCGGACAAGCTCAAGATGGCGTCGCCAACGGATACAAAGTGCTTGGAGACTAGCCGTGGGGATATTACCTCTGTATACCCCCATGGACCTACTTGGGCCCTTCGTCAAGGACAACCCAGCTCGCGAGGCCTTGCAGCACACGACTAGCTCGGTGTGCTCGTCAAGGACTCTCCAGAAGCCTTGCCCCACGGAAGATCCTAGAGCTATATCCGGATTCCTTGCCTTAAGGAACCGTTTGTAATCTGTTAGGACTCGACAACTGTAACCCTGCTCCCCGACTATATAAGGCGAGCAGTGACCCCCTCTCATCAGATCAGATCTCACCTCAGATCCTATCTGATCGCTCAATCAGCAATACAAACCAGCCACTTGTAAGTGCAATGAAGCCCTATTTGTGGGTTTTGGTGATAATGACCACATGATTGGAGAACTAATGAGATTTATGAAGATGACAAGCAGGTTAATGTTAAGAAAGGATGGCGCATTTGTGTTGGTGGAACCCTCATACTATATTTCATCGGATCCGGACTCAAAGTGCTATATCAAGCTTTTTCATTTGAATTTGAGTTATAGGAATGTCGTACTATCAAGGGGCAATGCAAATACATTGCTATGGCTGAATGACATGTGCTCAAACCAACCCAAGCCATCCTTATTTCTAACCAAAGACAGTTGCACTGAACTCAGATCTGTTTCTGTCTGACTGGTAGGCGCGGTAGTGCCGCCCAGGGCGCGGCAGTGCCGGGCCGCGACACTGCTGGGCTAAGGCCGGCACTGCCACGACTTATTATAACCGTTGGAAGGCAGGGGATATTTACTCCATCTCCCTGCCACCCCAACGGTCACCGATGACCATAACTCTTCTCCTACCTCCAGACAAGGCTTCCTCTCCCCATTGAAGGCCCCCAAGCTCTCTCTCACCTAATCTTTGATTCTTATTGATTCCAAGTGAGTTAGAGCCTCAAACCTTCACCAAAGAGAAGCCCTAGCTGAGATCTACTTCCTAGAGCACTTGATTTGAGCCATAGCCGGTGGATTTGCTTCTATTACTCTTGGGTTCTTGGAACCCTAGCCGGCTAGGCGTCGCCCTAGAGCCTTGCCAACTTGTGTGGCGGCCTAGGGAGGTTTGTAATCGCTTGTGCAGCTAGTATTATTACCCCTCACCTCAAGGATTTGGTTCCTTGACTTGAGAACGAGGTAGAGTTGAAAAGCTCATGACCTAAGTGGTCAACCTCAACAACGTGGAGGTAGGCAAGCCTTGGTGGCAAGCTGAACCACGGGATAAATCACCTGTCACTTGTGCTTACTTGTTTTTCATACTTCATACTTGTGAGCTTGTGATAGATTCTAGGGTTTGGCCCGATCTACTCTCTACTTCAAATTTGGCTTGTTAGAGTTGGTTCTGCTGGTTCAGGAAACTGGTTGTAGCATTTCCATTCATATAGAATCAGTTTGTTGTGGCTGGATTTCGAATTGCAGTCTTAGGTTCTACTCTGCGCGGCAGTACCGGGCTGAGGCCGGCAGTGCCGGGGAGCGGCAGTGCCGGGCACAGAGCGGTAGTGCCGGGCATATCTAATTAAGTTTTGAGCTATGATTTTCGACAGGCCTATTCACCCCCCCCCTCTAGGCCACACAGGTCCTTACAAGTGGTATCGGAGCCTGGTCTCTCAGCAGCACTTCACCGTGTGAGAGAATGGCCACCGACAGAGGAACGGGTAATGTTAGCGTTGTGCAACCCACACCCGAAGTGGAAATGCACACCGCTAGCAGCAATGAAAGCCTCTCCACAGCAAGTGAGAAGGCACTTGCTCAAAAGAATGTGTCGGTCGGAGAGCTCGCAAGAAGAAAGGAGGAAAGAAGGTTGAGAAGAGAAGCAAGAGCCAAAGCAAGAGAAGATGCAGCGGCTCACAAAGCAAGAGAAGATAAGGCTCAAAGAAAAGAAGAGAGAAGGATTAGAAGAGAAGAAAGAGCCAAGAGAAGAGAAGAAAAGAGGAAGGAGGAAGAGCTCCAAGCAAAGAAGAGTGTGAACTTGAGTGATGACTCAAGTAGCACCGAAGATGGAGATGATCACTTCTCCTACACGCACAATGACAACAAGAAGAAGGAGGAGGAGATGAAGAAGTCATATAGAGAAGTATCCTTTAACTATTCCTCTATGACTAACCATGTCTCTAGGCCTCTCATCAATGTGCCCGTGGGCAAGTTACCTCGTTTCGACGGGACTAACTTTGCCAAGTGGAAGCAAATTATGAAGACCTATCTTATTGGTCTCCATCCAGGTATTTGGGAGATAGTGCACAATGGACTTGAAGCACCGGTTGATCCAAAGAGCCCCACTCAAGATGAATTCCGCAACATTCATCTCAATGCCCAAGCCACTAGTGTGTTACTTAGTGCCTTGGATGGTGATGAGTACAACAAGGTCATGGGAGTTGAGGTTGCAAAAGAGATTTGGGACACTTTGCACATTGCTCATGAGGGAGTGGACAAAGTAAGGCAATCCAAGATTGATTTGTTGATGGCTAAGCTCAACCGGTTTGTGATTTGTGATGGTGAAGGCCCACAAGAGATGTTTGATAGATTGATGGTGATTGTTGGCAAGATTAGAGAGCTAGGTGGAAATGAAATCAATGATCACAAGGTTGTGAAGATCATGTTAGAGGCATACTCACCTAGGATTGAGACCGTAGTGACATTGATTAGGGACAAGAAGAAGTTTGAGCAATTCACACCTAGTGATGTGCTTGGAAGGATTATCACCTTTGACATGCAAAGAGAAGAGGCAAATGAGAGAAGGAAGCTTGGAGAGTTGCAAGCTAGGCTAGATGGGATGAAGATCAAGGATGTGGCACTTAAGGCTAGCAAGCCATCAAGGCAAGCAACATCAAGCAAGGCAAAATCAGGCAAGCAAGCCTCTACAAGCAAGCCCAAGCAACAAAAGAAGAAAATTGAAGTTGAGGACAACACATCATCATCTTGTGGAAGTGAAAGTGATGGTGAAGCATTTGAAGAAATTGGTGATATAGCTCTTTTCATGAGAAGATATCGCAAGGGGCTCAAGAAGGAAGGTTACAAGTTTGTGAAGAGAAGGTTTCCAAACAAGAAGAAAAGAACTTGCTACAATTGTGGAAGCACCGATCATTTCATAGCACATTGTCCACATGAGAAGGACAACAACTTCAACAAGGGCAAGAAAGATGACAAAGGCACTTACAAGAAACACAACAAGAGATACATGGGAGAAGCTCACATTGGACATGAATGGGATTCAACCGCACAAACCTCAAGTGAAGAAGATGAGAAGATAGCAACAATAGCATTTCAAAAGTCATCTCCTTCAACAAGACTATTCAACAACTTGTCCGATGATGATGATTGCAACTCCCACACTTGTCTCATGGCCAAGAAAGAGAAGGTGAAAAAGGCTCACACTTCTAAAACTTCTCTTCCACCTAGTGACATCTCTAGTAGTGAACTTAGTGATTCCTCTAGTGATGATGATTCTAGTGATGAAGAGATAAATATGATAAATAAAAGGTTGGACAAGAAAACCAAACTCTTTATCACTAAGCTAATGGAGGAACTAGAAAGTGTACAAGCCGAGCTAGCAATAAGTGAGGATGCTCTCATCAAACAAGAGGACCTCTACATTGCTTGCAAGGAAGCTCTTGCATTAGAGAGAAGTGAGTTGGACGTCTTGCACGAGGCCTTGGCCAAAGAGCAAGATGAACATGCTTCCCTAAAGAAGGCTCATATTGCACTCAAGGAAAAGTATTGTGGCTTGGATGAAAAGCACAAAGAACTTGAGCTGCAATATAATCTTCTTTGGGAAAGCAACTCAACTCTCCCTAAAGCAAATGTCACTTCTATTCCCTCCACTAGTGAAGGTTGTGGAAAATGCTATAATGTTGATTTAAATGTCTATTCCACTAACCTTGTGAACATGGAGGCCATGAGAAAGGAGATAGCAAGATTGACAAATATCATTGCAAATGGTTGTGTCAAGTCTACCACAAGTGCAAATGAGAAGACTCAAGAGAAGAGCAAGCCCAAGTTCAAGAATGGACGGCGTCCTTCCATAAAAGATGGGTTGGGGCACGAAAAAGGAGCCAAGACTAATGGAAGAAGGATAGTGAATGGCTATGAGTGTGTGAGGTTTGAGAAGAAGGGTCAGATTGGTACAGTTCAGCCTGCACAGACCGCGATAGTGCCGCGCCAGAAGGCGGCAGTGCCGGACCCCGGCAGTGCCGCGCCCCAAGAAAGGGAAGGCTACCACTTTACCTTCTGCTCAGTCTCACACACAGCACAAGCAGGTGCCCAACCCAAAGCAAGGATCTCAGAAACCAAAAGAATCAATTTGGATAACCAAGAACAAGTTTGCACATCAACCCAAGATTGAAGCTCCAAGGAAGAGCATGTCAACTTGTTACATATTGGAACACAACAACAGTGGTAAAGTTGTTGCGAAATATGTTGGTAATAACAAGAGGACAGCCGACAAGTGTATTTGGGTTCCTAAGATACTTGTGACTAACTTGCAAGGCCCCAATATCAATTGGGGACCTAAACCTAGGAACTAAACTTGTCTTGCAGGCATACTCCTCCGGTGGATCAAGTTGGGTGCTTGATAATGGATGTACAAATCATATGACCGGAGAAAGGAGTATGTTCTCATCATATTCCCCAACTTCAAATGCAAGTGAAAACATCATTTTCGGTGATAACTCCAAGGGGGATGTGTTAGGTCTTGGTAAAGTCGCTATTACACTTGAGCATTCAATTACTAATGTCTTGCATGTTGATTCGTTGAGTTACAACTTGTTATCCATTTCACAATTGTGCGGGATGAGTTTCAATTGTCTCTTTACGGATGAGGGTGTGGAAGTCTTTAGAAGGGAGGATTCCTCTATTGTCTTTACGGGTCGTTTGAAAGAGAAGCTTTACTTAGTTGATTTCAACAAAAGTGAAGCCAAACTTGAGACTTGTTTAGTGGCAAAATCTAGCATGGGTTGGTTATGGCATCGCCGATGTTGACACTCCTTAATGGATTCACTCTAAAAATGAGTCACATAAAATAATAAACTAGTGAAAGCACAAAAGAGTGTACGGGACACTACTAACTCCACTTAACGTCAAGTTGTCATCCCCAACATGAAGCTAGCAATGTAATTATATCAGGGCACTGGATTTAAGAGATAGATATTTATCCGCAAGCGCACAGATAAACATACCCGTTGTAGAGCATTTCACCCAAGCTAGTCTCAGGTATCGTTATTTATATTTTAGCCTAGAGACTAATCAATTCAAGATATGATGGTATGGTAAGGACTTAACAGTATTTAATATGGCACACACTTGTAGTAAGACTGATAACACACTAACTACTATGAACAAGAATCAGGTACAGAGTAAATGATATAGTAAATAATTGATAAAGGATAGCAGAGATCAGATCAATCAAGGATAAACTTAGAACAGTACCGCCTAGCAAGATGATGATTAAAACAGGTATTAATAAGGAACATTCCTAAGTTATTCTAATTACAAGTCATAACATACATTGATTAGTGCAATTATATATGGCAATCATTGGCTAGGTCACATCATATTTATAATCAAGAGGCAACTCCATAGCTAAAGTGTTAAACAAAGCAACCCTTAAACCATGAGTTAACTGAGCCATACTGAACACTATATTCGGGAGGTGGAATACAGAGGACTCAACAGGTCTGTCACACCCGCGATCTACCACTCTATCCGGAACATAGGACGTATTCGCAGATAAATAATGTATAGGCACCATGCCTACACAGCATTCATCACCCACCCGTTGTACTTTAAGATGAGCGTTATACGAACATGAGTATAAACAATAAAATGAACTATCTATGCCAAATATATAATCAAAGCAGACTATAAGCATTATAACTAAGAATATAATCATTGATGTCTTAATCATATCAATTGTATTGCTATCTAGAACACAATAATGAACAATAAGGTGAACTAGATCATCGAGAAGAACTAAAGTACGAACTAGAACAAGATTATGAACTAAAGGATGAACTAGACGATGAACATGAACTAGATGATGAACTAGAACATAAACAATGAAGAACAATGATGAACTAGAAGAGTAATTATGAAATAGATCCACAATGTTAATACAAGAGAGAAGATCTTGGGTTTACCGAGCCTTCTCGTGACTAGATCAGGAATCCTAGCGAAGCTTGCCTCCTCTAATCCTATTCTATCTACTAATCTAGGTGGATGTAGTCCTAAAGCTTCCGATTGATCTCCTTCTGGTAGGTCTAACCCTGATGAATTAATTGCCTGAAACCCTATTGCCTGAGAGGGGGGGTCAGGGGTCTGTTTATATAGCCCTGGGCGATGAATCGTGGCCCTTAGATCAAACCGACTTGAGGTACGGTCGAGATGCATCCTGGAGGTCGGTGGAAGTAGCTTGCAAAGGACGGAACCCAGCGGGCCCAGGGGGCAACCGATCGGTCACCTGGTGGGACCGGTCGGTCCCACCAGTCGGCCTCTGGTGATGTCCTTCCTTGTGGTGTCTTCTTATGTCCCATGGAGTCTTCTAGAAGTATCCCGACGTGGCGGTTGCGTTATCTCCCGACGGTTTCCTTCTATGGGAAGCTATTGGTGCTAATTTCCTGGTTTAGTCCCTGCAGAACCATAACTCACCAAAACTCATGGAATATTGTCAGTTGAAACCCTAAACCTTTGTTGGTGATCATATTCTTGCCCTTTTCATATTTATTTATCTCTTAATTATGATAGTTAACCAGTGTCGACAATTCCCCCAAGCTTACCTTTTGCTAGTCCCTTAGCAAACACTCATGATGAATCTGGAACTGTTACTATGCCTCCACATAGGTTAAAACAAAAATCTTCCTTGGTTTAGAGTTAACTATTCTGACTTTCTCATATTACCTTTAACTATGGAGCTTTTGCCTTCACCTGGGTCTTTAAACAATTGAAAGATAGAGCAATCAAGTTAAGCATTGTATCTCTAATTCTTTGATCCACCTTCATTCTGGAGTTTTTATATATTTTCAAATGAAAATCAGAGATTCCCTTGTATGATACTCTCAAATCGCTCTTTTATATTTTATGATTCCTCACTGATGCACTTTTCCTTCCTTCTATGGATAAATATCTGGAGCTTTAAGAAGTGAAAAGCATATCTTACCAAGTCAAAGTTCAAAGTTTAGGAAGAAAGATGTCATACTCATAAATCAAGATCTTAGAAAATTTGAAATTTGTCATCTCTTGCTGGCATATTGTAATTAGAGGAATCATGGGCTATCATTCTTTTTCTCATAATTTTATCATAACTTTCTTCTCTTTTTTTTTGAGGTAGTCGGACACTTGTCCCTTTTTATTTCCTCCTTTTATATTTTTGCATAGCCCATGCCTCTAACACAATACTACTTCGGAAGAGTGAATCTTTTAATAAAACATTCTTGATCTCTAGAGCATGATAAATTTCTCAACCATAACTAAAAACTTAGAACAAAGCAAGTAGCCTTATCTTAAAATCATATTAATGGCTCTGGGTAGGAATTCATGTTATGTCATACAGGATCTCATCATGTGTTTTTAATCTTTTCAAAATGTAAATCTCCAGAACTCTAGTATCTCTAGGAATTAGATAAACAGCAGCTCAAACCTTTTTATGTCATATCTCACAATTATCTAGGTTTTAGATCAAGCAATTGCCATCCACAGGTTTTAGGTTCAGAGTTTATTCAGAACAACTTTCTCAAGAAAATCTAAGTTTAAACACTAGGTACTAAAAAGGAATTACAGCGGAGCAATTGTTTATTATTTTTATTATGAGCAAAATTAATCTTTTATCCACCTAGACATTTATTCATTATATAATATCTTTATTTGGTTTTGTAATAGTTTTTTATATTTTTTTTAGGAATTTCTATATGTTTATTGACCTGATCTAACTAAATTGAACTAATAGTAATAGATAAAAAATAGTGATACTTATCGTGGTAACTGAGGGTGCTCTCCCCCAAGCTGGATCTTGACTTATTCTTTTTCTCCAGAAGTCGAGTAGACCGTTAACGATTTCTTAAGTCGTTCTCTTCTTCTCTTCCTGCTGAATTCAAAGATAGACAATACAACTAGTGGAACTTGATTAAAGGTTAGTGATAAATATTCCTCCATTTGTCTAGTTGTTTTAAAGCTCTTAAGATTATTTATGTTCTTCCTCTCCACTAAGCAGAGTTTCAGTAGTGTTTCCATAGTGTCTCTTTTTAGATTTAATGGTGAGCCTTCATGTGCCCACAATTTTTTTTGTTTTGAATTTATTTCTGAAAAACTTGAGAGGATAGAGATACTTATGTGGATACATGGGGGTGCCTTCCCCCAAGCTGAATGTTGATTTAGTCATTTTGAAATGTAGCAGACTCACAATGGATGTCCTTCCTCTATTAGAGCTTTGATTGATGTTGATGTGTTAAAACAGTGCTCAAACAGTGGATGGAGCATTCACTTGTTCGTCAGCTTTTCTTGGCCTTTTAAATCCTGTGAAACTCAAATAGACAACAAAACTTGTGGAACAGATTAAGCATTAGCGATTGGCCACTCTAGCCTTAGTTATCTAGAATTTCAGTAAGATCTCTTTCTCAATATTTTAGTATATATATATATTATTATTTTTATTTTTATTTTTTAATGATGCAAGAGAAAATGTAACAGAATGCAATGCAGAAGTAAATATGCAAATGTATATCTATTATTTTTATGCCTCCACGGAAAGTATACTACTCTCATGGGGCTTAGAGTTTCCATATTATTATTATTATTATTATTATTATTATTTTCTAATGCAAATATAATTGCTTAAGAAGTAAATATGATGCTAATAGTAAATGATCATGCTTTACCTAATTATGCAGTGATAAATTTAATGCTAATGATTATGGATAACTACCGAATTACCTTCCGGCGAGGATTCGACGTTTATAGTCTATCGAACAAGACTCCTTGTATGCTCTTTATTCTTCCTTAGGTGTATCAGCGGATCCTAAGAAGGACCTCGATGATTGCACGTCTGTAGAACTCTCTTTCTTTTTCCATACTTGCTTGACTGGTGGACTTGTCTCCTTGACTTTCTCGTCCTTTGTTTCCTTTAATGGGACATCTTCACTCCTGGTAACTTCTCCTTTATAGTCAGCCCATCCATCCTTGATTTGTCGTCTCTTGTTGTGTTGGGATGTGCGGCGTCTCCTCCTTGAGTGGTTCTTCTTTTCCTATACATTAGTGGCATAACCATTGAAGTAACAGCGTACCTTCTCTCTGGAAAACTAGAAGTGGATCTCTCCAGATCTCATGTAGATGATAGCGCCAGTGGTGTTGAGGAAGGGTCTTCCTAGGATGATGTGAATGTCGTCTTCTTTTCCCATGTCTAGTACTAAGAAGTCGGTGGGAACATAGTGGTCTTTAATTTGGATCATCACGTCCTTTACTACTCCCTCCGGAAATCGATAAGTTTGGTCCGCCATCTGCAGCTGCACATATGTCGAATACATAGGTCTATTTTTATATAAGTGTTCATATGTTACCTTAGACATTATATTGACACTTGAGCCAATGTCGCAGAATGTCTTGTGGAATGTACTTCCTTCGATCTTGCAATCGATGGTGGGTACGCCTGGGTCATCTCTCTTAGCGAGGAATGGTGATGCAAGAAGGTGGTCGTATTCTGTTTGAACAGAGTTGACCATCCATACTGTGTCTTGATGTGGTTGTGTAGCCTTGTTCTTCCTTCTTCTGTTTCTATTCTTCTTCTTTGATGATATGATGTTTGCATCTTCGTAGGGCATCTGAGGGTGGACTTTGGTAGTGAGTGTACGGCTCTTGAAGCTGAATCTCTCTTTGTTGCCTGCGATTGTGAAACAGATCTTGGCGCTGTCCGCGTAGATGATGGCTTTGGTTGAGCTTAGGAACGGGCGTCCAAGAATGATGGGTGCTCTTTCGTTTCCACCTGTTTCAATGATCATAAAGTCTGCACACACATACGAGCGTCCTACTCGTATACAGATGTCTTCTAGAATTCCTAATGGGCAGCACAGTGTCTGATGTGCAAGCTCCCTTCACGAACTTTCTTCCTTATGATCTTAGGGACCTTTCTAAGCTACCTAGGGCTTTGGTTAACAAGTGTGCACCACACCTAACTCAAAAGTCTCACCTAGGTCAAGCTACCCATTCAAACCCCTCTTAATAGTACGGCCAAAGATAAAACAAAGACCTATGCTACTCTAAGTGTCCTTCAACACCAAATGACACTTAGAACTAGCCTATCACCGTCTTCGTCGTCCATCCTTTGAAAACCAAACTAATTCCATCAATAAGGGGGCATGAATACCATAGTGCCCTCACGATCACCATTACCATGACCTAACTCAATTGTTTCTGCAAAACACACGTTAGTCATAGTAATTTACCGTTGTCATCCAATCACCGAAACCCACTGGGGGCCTAGATGCTCACAATCTCCCCCTTTTTGGTGATTGATGACAACCTCAAGTATGTTTGAAAGAGAGGTGAGGTTTTCAATCGCTTGATTCATATAAGCATGTGACAATAAGATCAAAAGAGGTTAGGCATGCTTATACGAACCAAGTCCACATAAGTACTCAACATAATAAGAATTAACACAGGTACTTATGACCAAGCTCATTATCGGAGTATAAGTGCGGAAGCAAAGTAAATGAGCATAACCAAGTGACATGTAATATATAACAAGTGTAGCATAACATGTCACAACCAAAAGACATACACATATCGTACAAGTGCCAAAAGATAAACATGTATGCATATGAGTGCAAGGTCACACAAAAGAACCGAAACCCTCTCTCACAGGCTCCCCCTATATCTAACATACGCTCTCTCCCCCTTTGGCATCAAAGACCAAAGCCTAAGGGTCGGAAGGCGGGAGTGGAGCAGACGAGCCGGGCGACGAGGTGCGCGGAAGAGTCTCAAACTGAGCCAGGTAGGTCTCCTCGTCGGACGACGTACTGTGAGCTGACTGACCCTCTGACACTGGACGTGGAGAAGAAGCGGTCTGGGTCTGCTCAACTGCCTCTGGAGCGGCCTCTGGCGCTAGAAGCTCTGGCTGCTGAGGCTCTGTCGCCGTAAGTGCTGTCTCTGGAGGAGGGTCCACGGTCTCAGATGCGGCCACTAACACGGTCAACGAAGTCTCAGGTGCTGAGCTGACAGGAAGAGTCTGACTCTGAGAGACCGGTGGCTCGGAAGACGCTACTGACGAAGGAAGAGTCTCTGTAGTACCAGTAGCGGGAGCTGGAGCTGAGGTCACCGGCAACTGAAACTGTGGCGGGGTAGGCAGGCCGGTGAGCTCGCTGAAAGAAGCCTCTAGACTCCTAGGGGTCACGAGGATCGACTCCGTCTGAGTAGGAGTGAAACCTGAGCAGATCGGCGTGAACCCTGGCTGCTGCCCTGGCAGAGGTGACGAGAACCACTGAGGATATAGAGAAAAGGGCGAGACCGTCGACGAAGGAGCTGTCATGTAGAATGAGGTCGACGGTCCGGGCTGCTGCAGCTGAAACTGAGGCGGCGGGGGTAACTGTGGAAGAGCCACCATCCTCTCCATGAAGGCCAGAGTCTGAGTCTAGAGCTGAATCATCTGCCTCTGGAGAGCGTCCTGGCGCTCCTGGGCCTGAGCTGCTGCCACTGCCTGTGCCTCTGCCAGTCGAGCCTGCTCCTGTGCCTGTCGGTGCTGCTCCTCAGCCTGACGCTGAACCTCCTTAGAGAGACGGGACTGCTGCTGCTCCATCCGAGAAAGTATAGCCAGAAGAGCTGGATCGGAGCCGGCCATACACGAGGAGGAGGCCTCGGAGTCGTGAGCTCCCTGTGGACGCATCCTCGGAAGAGGAGCGTAGTCGTCGTCGGTGCTGTCAGACGGGAACTCATCGTCAGGGTCCTCTCCCTCTGCTTCTAGTGCTGCAAGCTCAGCCTCTGCCAACTGACTGACAGTCTCGTCCTGCTGTGCCTCTGTCTCGGTGACAACCGGCCTCTGGTACTGACCTCTCGGACGAGTGTCTGGACGGTCCTCGGCAATCTGGCGAGTGTCGTACACGGGGAACTCCGTCGGTGACTGGAGAAGCTCTGGAAGCAATCCCAGAAT
This sequence comes from Coix lacryma-jobi var. lacryma-jobi, assembly GCA_009763385.1. Lineage (NCBI taxonomy): Eukaryota > Viridiplantae > Streptophyta > Magnoliopsida > Poales > Poaceae > Coix > Coix lacryma-jobi. The sequence continues at coordinate 3,929,895 of CM019824.1, forward strand.
CATCCGCCGCAAAAGATAGCAAATCACGTGAGCATAGGGAAGCTGGCGGTGACCCTTGAAGCCCTCGGCCAATGTGTCCTCCATCTCAGAAATAATGACATCCCAAATGTCGAACTCGAGCTGTGAAACCAGGTGGTGAACTAGCCAGATCTGTATACATGTCAGCCCCTCTCTGTAGCCGGTCCGGGGTAGAAGAGTGCGCCTCATAACCTCGTTCACGAGACGGGCTGTCGGCGTCAGGTCACGAGGACGCTGGTTGGACCCCTCGTCGAACGGCTCCCGGAAGCAGGCACGGACCAAATCTGCTGGTGGAATCTCTCCTGCATGTGGTCGCCTGGGTGGCTCTGTCTCTCCATAGCAAACTGTGTGCACTCTGGTCGGATATGCTGTCAGACCGAGGTACTCTCTGGCACGCGAGCTGTAGAGCCTGTAGGACCTCCCCCTGAAGGCAAAGTGGAGGAACCGGTGATCCGGGGAGATCCACAGGGACGCGTAAAACTGTCGTACCCAATCCTCGATGTACAGGCCACCCCGTCCAAGAAGATCTGCTAAGCCAGGTAGATATGAAAGCATCGGACGGATGGCCTCCCCAGCAACTGCAACTATCGTCTCCAGCGGTAGACTCGGTGGGGACGGATATGGACACCGCTGTTGACATAAGCCCTGTAGAAGTCCTCCTGAATAATTGTGTAGAACCCTTCGGCAGCCTGCGGGTGCCTGGCAGCTGGGAACCACTCCTCGTATGGGATCAGACGAAGTGCCTGAACCTGACGTGCTGTCGCCGCCCGCAGGTCCAAGTGCTCCACAGGTGGGGGTCCCTGTGGCCTCGGAGGGGGTCGACCACCACGCCTCTGCCCCTCAGGTCGAGGAGACACCTGAGTGCGAGAGCGGGTGGACCTGCGGAGTGGCTGCTGAGCTGGCTGCTCCTCTGTCTGACCCTCTGCCTGGGTCTCTGTAGTGGTGCTGGGCTCTGGAGCAGACCCACTGACGGTGGCTGCTGCAAGAGCTGAGGCTGCCTCTCATGGGAACTGAAAGTCGGGAGGGAGGACGTCAGCCGGGTCGTTGAGAGAGTACTCATGATCGCGAACCCGGACGACGCCACCCTCTGTCTGAAGCAGTGCCTGAACCTGCTGCTCTGTAAGGAGGTCACGAATCCGCTGACCGCTCTGCTGTCCACTGCCCTGACCCTCCTGAGCTAAAGCCGGGTCTCGAATACGAAGACCCCCTGCCTGACCACCCTGCTCTGCCCTCTCGGCTGCTCGAGCTGCTGCTAGTGCGATCTCGGAGTCACGGTCTAGACGCTTACGCTTCTTGGAGATGAGCTTCTGAGGCCGCTTCCCCTTGTCACCAGAAGGCGGAAGCGGGGGAGGAGGATCGGCCCTGGGACCTCCGCCGACATTCTTGCAGCGAGCCATCGCTACAAGAACAGAACCACTGCCACTGACTGACATGGACTGCCTCTGAGAACCACTGCTACTCAAACCAGAAGACTGGACTGAAACTCAGAGGCTTGGTCTCGTTCCGTATCCGCGAGCTTGGCCCCGGATTTAGTTGTCACCGTGGCACTGCTCACTGAAACGGCTCCGACTCGCTGCAATAGATAGATAGGGATATACATAAGCATATAGTCTAGAGACAAGAAGACCCTATCGGAAGTAAAGCAAGGGAAGAGAAGAGATGAGGCGTGGCTTTGCTACCTGACGAGACACAACGAACCGACCAAGCAGAGGTAAGACACCGACACGTTTGGGCACCACGACGTCTCGTCGGAAGAATCTGCGCGAGAGTTTGGGCGAAAACATAGTTAGATGGGCATGAACACCGGGTTTAGGCATTTTAGCGAACAGGTGGTAGGCAGAGCATATGAAGAAGGTGGAGGGCTCACTGTGTCGCTGTTGTGGGCCGAGGGAGTGCTCGCCTGACGAGAAAGACGAACACCGGTGAGAGCGGGTCCGGCAAGGTCTCCGGCGAGGGGAGCTCCGGCGAACGGCGAGCTCCGGTGCTGGTGCTGCGAGGAGGTGGCTCGGGCGCGCGAGAGAGGAGCTGCACTGGCGCGGCGAGGAGGCGGGGCGGCGGGCGGGCGCGGCGGTGCGGCGGCGCGGGGTGGGAGAGGCGGTGCGGCGGCGCGGGTGGGAGTGGCGGTGCAGCGACGCGGGGTGGGAGAGGCGGTTAGGGCACGGGGAGCTCGGGCGCGACGGCGAGGAAGGAGAAGAGTGAGGGCCCACGTGTCGGTTAGAAGACCGTATAGCGCTCCTTAAGTGACGACCGGACGCTCCGAAGAGTGACCGGACGCACAAGGCCCCAGCGTCCGGTCACACACAGAGAGGTCCAAAAACGCAAACAGCGTGACCGGACGCGTCCTGTCGAACTTGACCGGACACACCGAGCGTCCGATCACTCGCCTGCTAACGACCGAACGCACAAGCATTTACCAGACCGGACTCGCCTGAGTTACTGTTCATATGCACGCGGAATGAGCTGACCGGACGCACCTGGAGCGTCCGGTCGCAGCGTCCGGTCACAGGAAAACCCTGTTTTGACTCGATTTTTCGCGCCGACTTCTCCCAACCAAGTTCCAACTCAAATAAGATGCAAATAAACACCAGTTGGAACCTAGAGGAGTGACTTCTCTCAAACCCTCAAATTTTCAAATATTTTGCCATAGGCTAATTTAGTTTTCTAGATAAAATAGGCAATAAAACTCTAAGGAGACAACGTGTGGCCACCAAAACTAGGGGACTTAACCATTAGGAGCCTCAAATGCTCCCCCTAGCGATGGACGAACACAGCGGTTGCTCAAAACATAACCGAAAAGAAACGACAAAGCAACAAACATGCATATGCAATGCAATACGAAATTTGAATCTAGGTTGCTTGTCAAGTTTGCTCATGGGTAAGCTTCTTCACACGCTTTTTAGGGCGGTTATCTTAACGACGTCTGACAAGCCTATGTGCATAGCATAATTTAAACATGGCATATGATACAATGCAATGCAAAGACAACCCCCTTTCACCTTTTGACAAAGTTACTTAGATCAAGCACATTTAGCTCACTTCGCAATCTACAAAGAGTGTTTTCATCTAGGGGTTTTGTGAAGATATCCGCCAATTGATCTTCGGTTCTAACTCCCTCTAAGGATATATCTTTCTTTGAAACATGATCTCTAAGGAAGTGATGGCGAATATCTATGTGCTTTGTGCGAGAGTGTTGAACCGGGTTGTTAGCAAGCTTAACCGCGCTCTCATTGTCACACAACAAAGGTACCCTTTCTAGAACTACACCATAGTCTAAAAGGGTTTGTTTCATGTAAAGGATTTGTGCACAACAAGCACCTGCGGCTATGTATTCCGCCTCGGCGGTAGACAAGGCCACACTATTTTGCTTCTTTGAACTCCATGAAACTAGTGATCTCCCAAGCAAATGGCACCCTCCGGATGTGCTTTTTCTATCTACTTTGCAACCCGCGTAATCCGAATCGGAATACCCAACGAGTTGGAAGTTAGCTCCTTTGGGATACCAAAGGCCAATGCTTGGGGTGTGCTTTAGGTACCTAAGGATTCTCTTCACCGCTATGAGATGTGATTCCCTAGGATCGGCTTGAAAGCGAGCACACATGCACACACTAAACATGATGTCGGGCCTAGATGCGGTCAAATATAACAAGCTACCAATCATAGAACGGTAGAGAGTTTGATCAACCGGGTTACCTCCCACATCTAGGTCGAGATGTCCGTTGGTTGGCATTGGAGTCTTGATAGGCTTGCAATCATCCATGTTGAAACGCTTGAGGAGGTCTTTTGTGTACTTCTCTTGAGATATAAAAGTCCCCTCCTTCAATTGCTTGACTTGGAAGCCTAGGAAGAATGTGAGCTCGCCAATCATGGACATTTCGAACTCCTTCGACATCAAGTCACCAAATTCCTTGCAATAGGCTTCATTTGTTGACCCGAAGATGATATCATCAACGTAGACTTGACAAATGAAGATCTCTCCATCAAGCTTCTTGGTGAATAGTGTGGTGTCGACCATCCCAATGGTGAAGCCCTTCTCAATGAGGAAGTCTCGGAGGCGCTCGTACCATGCTCTTGGGGCTTGCTTGAGCCCATATAGCGCCTTGGACAACCTATAAACATGATTAGGATATCTAGGGTCTTCAAACCCGGGAGGTTGATCAACATAGACTAGTTCATTTATGAAGCCATTTAAAAATGCACTTTTCACATCCATTTGATATAATTTAATGTCATGATGTGATGCATATGCAAGGAGGATACGAATGGCTTCAAGTCTTGCAACCGGTGCAAAGGTCTCTCCAAAATCCAAACCTTCAACTTGAGAGAACCCCTTTGCCACTAGCCTTGCCTTGTTTCTAACAACCTTGCCTTGATCATCTTGCTTGTTTCTAAACACCCATTTTGTTCCAATGACTCTTGCGCCTTTAGGTCGCTCTTCAAGTGTCCAAACTTGATTGCGGGTGAAGTTGTTCAATTCTTCATGCATAGCATTCACCCAATCCGGATCACCTAGAGCTTCATCTACAATGGTGGGCTCAACAAGAGACACAAAGGAGTGATGTTCAATAAATAAAGCAAGTTTTTGAGATCGAGTCATTACACCCCTTGTAGGACTCCCTATGATGAGATCTTGAGGATGAGCTTGTAGTAGAGGAGTAGTCCTTTGATCAACCACTTGAGGGGCCGCTTGTGGAGCATCAACATCTTGAGCTTGTACCACCATTTGATCATGGGAGACATGAGTATCTTCAAATGGATCTCTCCCTTCTTTGATATCAACATGTGATACATTGGATGATGATGGCTTGTCAATGACTTGCACATCATCATCATCATCTTTAGGCTTGATGGCTCCAACCGGCATGTTCTTCATTGCTTCCCTCAATGGTTCATCACCTACATCATCAAGATTTTCATGCTCTCCTTGAGAGCCATTAGATTCATCGAATTCCACATCATATGTTTCTTCTACCATCCCGGTGGCATGGTTGAATACTCGATATGCTTTGGACTTCAATGAGTAACCAACAAGAAAACCAATATCACATCGGCGTTGAAACTTCCCTAGGTATTGGCGCTTCTTGTAGATGTAGCATTTGCACCCAAACACTCTAAAGAAGGATACATCAGGCTTCTTGTTGTTGAGTATCTCATAGGGGGTCTTGCCAAGTAGACGATGGGGGAACAATCGATTTGATGCATAGCAAGCGGTGTTGATTGCTTCCGCCCAAAATCTCTCCGGTGTAGTGTACTCATCTAGCATTGTCCTTGCAAGGGTGATTAGAGTCTGGTTCTTCCTCTCAACTACCCCATTTTGTTGTGGTGTGTAGGTTGCGGAAACTTCATGCTTGATCCCAACTTCATCACAATATTGCTCAATGTGGGTGTTGTCGAACTCTCTTCCATTGTCACTTCTTATCTTTTTGATCTTCAAGTCAAACTCATTTTGGGCTCTCTTGGCAAATTTCTTGAATGAAGGGGTTGCTTTGGATTTGTCATGAAGAAAGAATACCCAAGTGTATCTAGAGTAGTCATCAACGATCACTAGGCAATAGAGATTTCCACCCAGGCTAGCATATGTTGTTGGTCCAAATAGATCCATGTGAAGTAGCTCTAACTCTCTTGATGTTGACACAAAAGCTTTGGTTGGATGTGTATTTGCAACTTGCTTGCCGGCTTGACATGCACTACACAATTTGTCCTTCTCAAATTTGACATCCTTCAAGCCCCTAACCAAATCCTTCTTCAATAGTTTGTTGAGAGTGTTCATTCCAACATGTGCTAATCCTCTATGCCATAGCCAACCAAGTGATTGCTTAGTGAACAAGCATGTCTTCAAGTTGGCATCTTCAGAGGTGAAATCCACTAGATAGAGATTGTTGTATCTAAAGCCTTTGAATATCACTTGTGTATCATCTTTCTTGGTCACAACCACTTCCTTGTCGGTGAACAAACATTGAAAGCCAAGATCACATAGTTGCCCAACGGATAGCAAGTTGAAGCTCAATGATGCAACTAGTAGCACATTGGAGATGGTATGATCATTTGACATAGCCACTTTGCCCAATCCCTTGACATTGCCCTTTGAGTTGTCACCAAATGTAATCTTTTCTTGGTCATTGACATTCTCTTCTAGTGAGGTGAACATCCGGGGATCACTGGTCATATGTTGTGTGCAACCACTATCAATCACCCAATGAGATCCACTGGTCTTGTAGTTCACCTACACACACAAGAAATCAAGCTTGAGCTTTTGGGACCCAAACTTGTTGCGGTCCCTTAACCTTCTCTACTAGTGACTTTGCAACCCAAATTTGCTTTGGCCTACTCTTGTTAGGTGGCCCCATAAACATGACCTTCACTTTGCCACTAGAATCTTGTCTAAGCATGTAGTGAGCATTGAAAGCAAAGGGCCTAGCATGCTTGGGCAAGGGTGTGGGCCTTGGCTCTTCACAATCATGAGCAAAGTGACCTTCCTTTCCACACTCATAGCATCTTCCAATCTTCTTCTTCTTTGGCTTAGTGATGCTCTTGTGTTGCTTCATCTTCTCTTCAAGAAAGCCAATGCCACTTCTATTTGTCTTCATGATGGTGTTCATGAGAAGCTCACTTTGAAGACATTGACCCTTTGTGAAGTTCCTCAATCCGGTGGTGAGGTGTTCCTTTTCTCTCTTGAGCTTGTCATTCTCTTATTGGAGCTCTAATTGAGATGGTGTCATCTTGTAATCTCTCTCCATCTTCAATCTCTTGTTCTCTTCTTTTAGCATGTCAAGCTCAAGTGTCATGCTATACTCATCATCTTGGGTCTCAACAATGACTTGCTTTGTGGTTGCAAGCTTCTCTAGATCAACCTTGAGCTTTGCATTCTCATTCTTGATCTTGATGTAATCATCATAGTGATCGGCCACAACCACACTCTTGCCTTTGCCGCTAGCTCTTTGCTCATCATGCTCACTAACCAAGTCCTCACAAGATGTTGCTATGTCACACTTAACAACAAGGTTAGGAGCATCATGTGTCTCATGTGAAAGCATATCATAAGAAATGGTGAGAGCATCATAGTCAACTTTCACTTGAGTGTATTGTTCTTTTAGCAAAGCATAACTAGTGGTGAAGTCACTATGCATCTTATCAAGTTTTTCATTTTTAGCTTTGAGCTCCTTGTTAGAGGACTTGAGCTCCTTGATAGTGGATGACATAGTTGCAAGTTCATCTTTTAGTTCATCACTAGTATGAATAGCATGATCACATTTTTCAACAAGAGATTCATTTTCATCAACAAGCTTCTCATTTTTAGCTCTAGTCTTTCTTATGATTTTAGAGTAGTCATTTAGCAATTTGACAAGTTCATCATAAGTGGGAGCCTCAAATTCACCATCACTATCACTATCACTAGAGTCATCATCGTTTTGTACCTTCCGGTCACCCTTGGCCATAAGGCATAGGTGTGTAGATGATGATGGCGACGGTGGTGGTGGTGGTGTAGAGGAGCCAATGACTAGAGCGGCCACCTTCTCCTTCTCATCATCACTATCTTCATTTGATGAGCCACCGGAGGAATCAATGTCGGTGAGCCAATCACCAACAATGTAAGCCTTTCCACCTTTCTTGTGGTATTGCTTCTTCTTCTTGCCATCCTTCTTGTAGTAGGGCTTTTCATCCTTCTTCTCATCTTCACTTGATGAGTCATACTTCTTGCCCTTGTTCTTGTTCTTGTTCTTGTAGCTTTCTTTCTTGGGCTTGGTGCATTGATGAGCAAGATGGCCAAGCTCACCGCAATTGTAGCAATCCATTTCGGAGACTGGCCTCCTCTTGCTACTTGTGAAGAACTTCTTCTTTCTTGAGTCAAAGTTGACTCCATTCTTGTGAAGCTTCTTCAACATCTTGGTGGTCCTTCTCACCATGAGAGCAATGTTGGAATCATCTTCTTCATCACTTGTGCTCTCATGATGCACCACAATAGCCTTGGACTTGCCCTTCTTGTCATGGCTAGCTTTGAAGGCCAAGTCCTTCTTCTTGTCGGTGGAGGAGCCACCACTTGGTGTGATGTGCATGTACATCTCATGCGCATTGATCTTTCCCAAGATTTGAGTTGGTGTAGCGGTGGAAAGATCACCTTGATGTAGCACCGTCACGATGTGTCCATACTTCTCAATTGGAAGGACACAAAGAATCTTCCTCACAACATCGGATGGTTGCATTTGTGTGAGGCCAAGTCCATTTAGCTCTTCTACAAGAACATTCAACCGTGAGTACATTTCATTTGCACTTTTATTAGCATGCATATCAAAAGAGTGAAGCTTTTGCATAACCAAATGATAGCATTCATCACGCTCACTCTTGGTTCCCTCATGGAGCGCACAAATGTTTTCCCATAGATCATGGGCATTTTTGTGGTTCCGAACACGGTAGAACACATCTTTGCAAATGCCTCTAAAAAGAATGTTTTTGGCCTTTGCATTCCATTTCTCATTTTCCTCCTCATTAGGAGTAAGGCTTGTGCCTTCCTTGGGCTTGGCAAAGCCGGTTATGGCGGCATCACGGCATTTCACATCAACCGCTTCTAGGTACGACTCCATACAGATTTTCCAATATGGAAAGTCGTCTCCCTCAAACATGGGAGGTGGTCCATCACCTCCGGACATCTTAACTCTAGGCGGTTAAGCCTAAATCGAGAGCACGAGGCTCCGATACTAATTGAAAGGATCAAGATGCCCAAGAGGGGGGTGAATTGGGCTTTTCTAAAACTTCTTGCGATAATAAAACCAATCAAGCCCCAATTAACCTCCTAGTGCCTAGAAGTGTGTTTGACAAGAATCAATTGCACAAAAGACTATCGCTAAACCATTTCTACTCTAGCATGGCAATTCAACTTATGAAAGAACAACAAGTAAATGCGGAATTGAATTGCTCAAAGGTAAATGCGTGGAGAAGAGAGTAGAGATGACACGATGATCTTTTTGCCGAGGTATCGAGGTGTCGGCACACCCCCCTAGTCCTCGTTGGAGCACCCGCGCAAGGGTATCGCTCCCCCTTGATCCGTGCAAGGATCAAGTGCTCACTACGAGCTGATTCTTTGCCACTCCGGCCCGGTGAATCGCTCGCTACCGGTCACAACTTAGCTTGGGTCATCCACAATGCCTCCGAATGATCACCAAGCTCTCCGATCGCCACCAAGCCATCTAGGTGATGCCGATCACCAAGAGTAACAAGCAAGAACTCTCACTTGACCAACGCAAGGCTAATGAGATGGGTGGATGCACACTTGCTACTCTCTATTCACTAATGAGGTGTTTGATCACTCAATTATCAAATCTCTCAACCTCACTAGGCCTCTTGCACTCACTTGGAATCACAATGTGTTTGGCAACCTTTCAAATGAGCAAGAGTAACAGCATGAATGAGGGGGAGGCATATTTATACCCCCCAACTCGAAACATGCACGAAAGGGTAAGTCCAGCTAGTTTGCACACTGACCGAACGCACTGTCGCGGTGACCGGACGCGTCCGGTCAGTGCCCAACGGCTACGTGACGTCTACCCTGACACTTGTACGAAGCGCTGATCAGACGCTCTCATGCGTCCGGTCACCACTGACCGGACGCGTCCGGTCCACGTTTTTGCTCTCTGGAACCTCTCTGCATGCGACCGGACTCACCCCCCTGGTGCGTCCGGTCGATTACTGAGGAGCGTCCGGTCACAGCCAGACCCGCTCCTCAGCCAACACTACTGACCGGACGCATGCCCAGCGTCCGGTCACTAGGGTTCGCAGCGTCCGGTCGCAATTTGAAGTCCAAAACGACTTCAGTTTGCGACGCTCCCTTCACGAACTTTCTTCCTTATGATCTTAGGGACCTTTCTAAGCTACCTAGGGCTTTGGTTAACAAGTGTGCACCACACCTAACTCAAAAGTCTCACCTAGGTCAAGCTACCCATTCAAACCCCTCTTAATAGTACGACCAAAGATAAAACAAAGACCTATGCTACTCTAAGTGTCCTTCAACACCAAATGACACTTAGAACTAGCCTATCACCGTCTTCATTGTCCATCCTTTGAAAACCGAACGAATTCCATCAATAAGGGGGCATGAATACCATAGTGCCCTCACAATCACCATTACCATGACCTAACTCAATTGTTTCTGCAAAACACACGTTAGTCATAGTAATTTACCGTTGTCATCCAATCACCGAAACCCACTGGGGGCCTAGATGCTCACAAACTCCCATGCCAACTAATGGACATCTTGATCTCAACGTGGAAGGGAAAGTCGTGGACATCAAGGTATATCGTTCCATGATCGGCTCTCTCCTTTACTTATGCGCATCTAGGCCTGATATTATGCTTAGTGTGTGCATGTGTGCTAGATTTCAAGCTAACCCGAAAGAGTGTCACCTAGTGGTCGTTAAGAGAATCTTGAGGTATCTAGTTCACACACCAAACCTTGGCTTGTGGTATCCTAAGGGCTCCAAGTTCAAACTACTTGGCTATTCGGATTCCGATTATGCCGGTTGTAAAGTAGATCGAAAAAGCACTTCGGGGACATGTCAATTCCTTGGATGCTCCTTAGTGTCTTGGGGTTCTAAAAAGCAAAATTGTGTAGCCCTATCCACAGCCGAGGCCGAGTATGTTGCAGCAGGTGCATGTTGTGCGCAACTACTTTGGATGAGACAAACTCTTCGTGACTTCGGATGTCATTTCACCCATATCCCACTCTTGTGTGACAATGAAAGTGCCATAAAACTTGCAAACAACCCAGTGAGTCACTCAAGAACCAAACATATAGACATCCGACATCACTTCTTGAGAGATCATGAAATCAAAGGAGATATCGCAATTAGACATGTGAGCACCGACAAACAACTAGCTGATATCTTCACTAAGCCTCCAGATGAGTCAAGGTTTTGTGCCTTAAGGAGTGAACTAAATATACTTGACTCTCGTAACATAGTTTGAAACCGAGCATGATTGATTGATCAACTAGTATGACCTAGGCAAAACCAATTTCTAAACTTTTATATATTGTGTTTCAAAACCTTTAAGAAAGAAACTTGCTTGATATGACCATTGTTCTGTATTGATTGATTGTCACTGGTCATAACATGCAAGCAGTACGTGTCACTCCAAGAATGAGATGTAGTAGCTTAGAGAATAAATCTTTCTGTTGGTAACTGTCCGGTAGTGCCGGGCCAGCCGCGGAACTGCCGGGTCCCGGCAGTGCCGCGCTGTGCGCGGTAGTGCCGCGACTTGTCGGTTCAGCCTGAATCGACTGTTACCATGTGGGACCAAAGGGAAAACTTTTTCTACTCTTACCCTGCGGTTTCACCCTCTCTCTCTCTCTCTCCCCTCATTCTCCCAGCCCGTGAACCCCTTCTCCTTTTCCTCTCTTGGGCGACCAAGGGCGACCGGCGGTCACCCTCTTCATCGGGCTTTCTCTGGGCGGTTCCGGCTTGCAGCAGTGCGGATCCAAGCTCCCCTCCGCTGCAGCTCGGTTCCTCTTCCCCAAGGGCTCCTCCTTCCCTCTTCTCCATCTCAAGGTGAAGCTTCAAAATACCTAACCCTAAGTTTTTCCCGATTTGTAAAATGCGCCATGGTTGTTGTATTTAGAGGTTGTAGAAGGGTTTGTAGATGATAGGGAGGTAGTAGAGATGATGGATGTGGTGTTCCCTGGCTCAGGTTCGATCTGCCCGCGCGGCAGTGCCGCGCTCTGCGCGGTAGTGCCAGCCCATGAGCAGAAACTTGATCCAAGTAACACCTTATCCATCAAAGTCTATTGCCTCACTATACCCTACCAGCCCTTATGCAGTCTTCTAATTCGCAGTTTCCATATTTTAGATGTCGGGCGGAAGAGGAGATGAGAGAAGGGTGAAGCAGAGGATGGATCCACTCAGGGGGAGGAGCAAGCAGCCATCTCGCCGAGGTGGCTCTAGCTCCTAGGGAGACACTTCAGCACGGCAACAGATCCGTGATGAGGCTCGCCTGCAGATGCAGGGGCGACAGATTCAGGATGACCTTTATCCCAATACTCCAGAGCATCTTGCAGAGGTCAGCCGAGCCCACCTACAGCCATACCCAGAGGATGTGCAGGAGAGGCCTCCACAGGACACCAAGGACAGGCAGCCCGTGTCTTACTACCAGCAGTTCAGCTCGGTGAAGACACAGCGCCAGATCAACCCATACAACACTCAGAAGGATATGGGCATTGACTACAGGTTCTGGAATGAGTTTCATTCCGACTTCTATCGTTCAGTCCTGTACAATGCCAAGAAGCAAAAGATTCTAAGTATGAAGTATGTTGATTGGGAGCACTTGGAGGCCAAGACTGATCGTGATATCAACAGAGTGGTGGCTGCATGCAAGGAGAGGAACATGTATGACTTGATGGGTTTCAGTTACAATTGGAACACCGAGATCATCCATCAATTTCATGCAACACTCTATGTTGATAATGTGGTTGAGGAGATGCACTGGATGACCGAGGGACGTCACTACAAGGTCTCTTATGAGACCTTTGCTAGGATTCTCGGTTTGGGCAGCGGGGATAGAGAGCTTGATAGTCTGCACCAGGAGAGGATATTGACTGATAGTGAGATTTCTTTCATGTATGAGGATCCTCGGAAGGCAGACGGGTTGGTCAAGGGGCTGAAAGGCTTCTATTACATGTTGAACAACTTATTCAGGCAGACTCTTAATCCCAAGAGTGGTTCTCATTCTAACCTCTATGGATATGGGAGGAACATGTTGGCTAGGATGGCCCCAAGGGCGAACCACTTCTCCATCTCCAGCTTCATTTGGACTGAGCTTCAGGTAGCAGCCGAGGATGCTAGGAAGGCAGTGCTCTATGCCCCCTACATCATGTTCATGATAGAGATGGTTTTCGGCTACACCTTTGCTAAGGATGGGTTGCATGAGCCTTATAGGGCGGAGAAGAAGAGGGCAGCAGCAGCAGGGTCCGCAGCAGCAGTTGACAGGTCAGAGAGCTCCCGCCCTTCCTATCAGAGGAAGAAGAAGAGCAAGCTGGCCAAATGGATCAAGGCCATCTTCTCTACCTGCACCTACGCAGCCCAGACAGCTCACCAGGCACTTGTTGAGCAGCGAGCAGAGCTAGAGCGGGCGGGTCGTTCGCCATTACCTCCACCCCGCTCTCCACCTCACTTCGACCTCTCCAGTCCTGATTCAGATGATATAGACTCAGATGATGACGAGGAGCAGGAGGAGATAGTGCTTGAGCCGTCTCGCCGATCTACACGTGCCTCGACTCGCTACACCAGTACTACCCATCGCCATGGGAAGGCCGTGGTAGAGTCCGATGATGACGATGATGATGAGGAGGAGGAAGAAGTTCAGTGGGACAAGATCGCTTCGGATGACGAGTGAGTGTTTGGACACTCTTCTCTTCTCTACTTCTCTCTTTTTGGTGACTTGTTGCCAAAGGGGGAGAATTAGGTGAAGAGAAGGGGGTACATCACTTTCTTTTTCATGTCCCCATCTTTTAGTAGTTGTGAGTTGTGAGGGAGTTTGATTCGATCAAAACTCTATTTTGTAATATTACTCTATGATGCTACTTCTTAGGCTTGGATGTGGACATGTACTTTTACCTGCTTATCTAGCTTGTGTTATTCTGTTTAGATCTGTTGTTTAGCTTGCTTTGTGGCTGTTTTATTTTCCGCTGCGTTTGCTGTCTGGAAGTCTGAGCGGCAGTGCCGCTCCCAGGCCGGCAATGTCGGGCTCCGGCAGTGCCGCGCCTAGAGCGGCAGTGCCGCTCTGGCTGACAGGCAGCAAACATCTCTGATGTGCTTAAACTGTCATTCGCATCACATATTATTCCTGACACAGTTTAGTTGCACCCCACAAAGCTATTAGATGTGAAACTGAACCTATTTCTCACTTTTGAATATGTGAATGTTGGCCTCTAATGCCATTTTGAGATTTCAGCTCTCATTCACACATTTAGGGGGAGGTTTCACACCTAAGCTTCTAAATCTCAAGTATTGTACCCTTTTATTATAAGCTTCGATTGTGTTGTCATCAATCACCAAAAAGGGGGAGATTGTAAGTGCAATCAAGCCCTATTTGTGGGTTTTGGTGATAATGACCACATGATTGGAGAACTAATGAGATTTATGAAGATGACAAGCAGGTTAATGTTAAGAAAGGATGGTGCATTTGTGTTGGTGGACCCCTCATACTATATTTCATCGGATCCGGACTCAAAGTGCTATATCAATCTTTTTCATTTGAATTTGAGTTATAGGAATGTCGTACTATCAAGGGGGAATGCAAATACATTGCTATGGTTGAATGACATGTGCTCAAACCAACCCAAGTCATCCTTATTTCTAACCAAAGACAGCTGCACTGAACTCAGATCTGTTTCTGTCTGACTGATAGGCGCGGCAATGCCGCCCAGGGCGCGGCAGTGCCGGGCCGCGGCACTGCCGGGCTAAGGCCGGCACTGCCGCGACTTATTGTAACCGTTGGAAGGCAGGGGATATTTACTCCATCTCCCTGCCACCCCAACGGTCACCGACGACCATAACTCTTCTCCTACCTCCAGACAAGGCTTCCTCTCCCCATTGAAGGCCCCCAAGCTCTCTCTCACCTAATCTTTGATTCCTATTGATTCCAAGTGAGTTAGAGCCTAAACCTTCACCAAAGAGAAGCCCTAGCTGAGATCTACTTCCTAGAGCACTTGATTTGAGCCATAGCCGGTGGATTTGCTTCTATTACTCTTGGGTTCTTGGAACCCTAGCCGGCTAGGCGTCGCCCTAGAGCCTTGCCAACTTGTGTGGCGGCCTAGGGAGGTTTGTAATCGCTTGTGCAGCTAGTATTATTACCCCTCACCTCAAGGATTTGGTTCCTTGACTTGAGAACGAGGTAGAGTTGAAAAGCTCATGACCTAAGTGGTCAACCTCAATAACGTGGAGGTAGGCAAGCCTTGGTGGCGAGCTGAACCACGGGATAAATCACTTGTCACTTGTGCTTACTTGTTTTTCATACATCATACTTGTGAGCTTGTGATAAATTCTAGGGTTTGGCCCGATCTACTCTCTACTTCATATTTGGCTTGTTAGAGTTGGTTCTGCTGGTTCAGGAAACTGGTTGTAGCATTTCCATTCATATAGAGTCAGTTTGATGTGGTTGGATTTCGAATTGCAGTCTCAGGTTCTACTCTGCGCGGTAGTACCGGGCTGAGGCCGGCAGTGCCGGGCACAGAGCGGTAGTGTCGGGCATATCTAATTAAGTTTTGAGCTGTGATTTTTGACAGGCCTATTCACCCCCCTCTATGCCACACATGTCCTTACACCACTAGAACACAGGACGTAGGGTATTACGGTGACTTGCCGGCCCGAACGTGTCTAAATCGCCGTCTCTCGTCCCTGTGTCTACGCTTTGCAGACGTCTCGCACGCCTCCACCGCTTAATCTACTACCTTGGGTATACCTCTCGGTAGACTGTCGACCATATTTCGTTGATAGTGACCCGCCGGGTCTAATTTACCCAGTCAGGGTATGGGTTTGGGGAAATTCCCCCACCCGTGGCTGGATATGGGAATACCTGTGGTGTCATATTGTTATCACGGGAATAAGTCTAGGGAGTCTATATATATCCGGTGGAGATTTACCCATTGTCATGGTGATGCCGAAGAATTCAAGAATACTAGCCCTCTTGTAGGCCAGTGTTTGTCTGTGTATTATGCAACTTGTAGCCCTGTACGTACGTAGCATACATACGGATACAGTATGTACAGGCCCGGCCCTGGGGCGGGGCGAGAGGGGCAGGCGTCCCAGGCCCAGCATGCTGATGGGCCCCTCCCTAGGTGTATATGCAGTACTAGTCAGTCCACATATACCTACGTGAATACGTGATACTACGAGAGAAAAAATAGACGTCAACGTACGCGACTTCTCCGTTTCCAGGCAATCTGCGTGAGCAGCCGTCAGGCGGTTTCTTTCCTTCTGCGGTTCTGCCGTTCTGAGCGAGGGGTCGAGGTTTGAGGGCAAGGTAGCGAGTCGCTGCCCACCGGCCTGAGGCACGTCCGCCGTCCGCCGTCGGCGGCTCCGCTGATGTGCTCGCACGACGTGATCTGCACATAACGTGATCTGGTTATCCAAGGTACATACGTATTTCTTATATTTGTCCTATAATCCCTATTCCTAATCATGTATTGACCCTTAATCATTTTTTGATACATGAGTTAATAATTATTTTTCTATTATTTTTATTGCTTACACACCTTGTTTACTATGCAGTGACTATGGTATTAGATGAAAGAAGCTTCTTAAAATTAAAATTGCGGAAGAACATAAGAGACGATAAATGGAATGACAATATTATGCATTGAGAATCTATTGTTGGATCAGATTGATATTGACACCATCATCAATGACTTCGTATCGAGTTCGTATCGAGGAATGTTAGTAGAAAATTTTGAGGTAATTTAATATGTATATAGAGATTATTTATATGAATACAGGAATATTGCTTTTGCATTCAGTTAGCTAGTTATTAGTAACATTTGGTATTATATATATATATATATGTATGTATATATTAGTAATGGGTAGTACTAATAGCATTATCACCTTTTTTATATAAAAGGCCCAAAATCCAGGTCCAAAAATACTCAGGACCGGCCCTGAGTATGTACAATATATATACTGTACTTACGGAACATGTATGGTGCTGTATTGTACTTGTACATACTCCGTATGTGCCGACCATACGCGGATGATGATGAGTGATTCTTCCAAACAGAACAGACTGCATGCATGCATGTCATGTGGAGCTGTCATGTGCCACCCAACAGAATTATGAGCCGGGCCCATCCACGGATCAGTCGGCGTGCCTGCATGCAGGATGGATGGATGCATGGGCCAATGAGCCATGCATGCATGTGCACCCGGCTGACTTTTGTTCGGGTCCGCCGCCAATGCAAGTTGCACCGTCGTACTATAGCAGTTGTGTACAGTAAGCAGGAGCAGGACAACTGAAACATTGCAGTTGCAGGCAGAGATAATTCTTCCAAAACAACCCAACTGAACGATCGACCGGCCTCATAATCATGCTATTATTATACATTACGGAGTACCTTCTTGGTTCATGAATATCAGCCCGTCGGATTCGGAACATCGATGATATGGTTTTCAACTCAATGTATGGTAGTTTACTTTTTCTTCTCCAACAGTCTCCTGACGTGGCCACAAAAAACACATCATTTCCCCTTAAATGAAGGCGTAATAGGCAAAATAGTCCCTGAACTATGCTGTCGGGCTCAATTTGGTCTCTGAATTATAAAAACGTTCAATTTAGTCCCTGAACTATTCTGCTCGGCTCAATTTGGTCCATGAACTATGAAAAAGTCCAATTTAGTCCCTGAACTATCCTAATCGGCCCATATTCATTCCTGACGGCACCAGTGACAGCGAGGAGAAGAAAGTGACAGGGTTGGTTAGTGTAGCAGTTCCCTATTTTTCTCTATTTTTAAAATTACTTTTAAAATTATATAACAACATGAAAATCTTCAAAAATAAAAGTTACTTAACTTTTTAAGATCTCCAACTTTGCATTTGAAACCATCTTTAAATTCCAATTTTTTTGAAAATAGGGTTTTAAATTTAAATTTGAAATTAGGGTTCATAAAATAATTAATTCATAAATTGAGCTCATCCACAACAATACAAGAACTGATTTCTCAAAAAAAATGTTTCTCTCAAAAGAAACCGAGGAATTTAATCTATATGCAAAGCACAGTCACTGATTAACTTACGTTCGAGGGCACGATGAATTGATTGGTTGCCTCCCTCTCGTGCTAACTAGCAAGTTCTACAAGGTAGGCCATGAGCTCATCCAAATCTGCAGCTTTTCTAGATTTTTACCTCAGAACGAAATGCACATTGAAGTTAAAGCACACTAAATTTCCTCCTTCAAACTTCACCCTAGTAAATCGAGGTCTCCTGCACATACAGTATACAGAAGCAAATATGTAATATGTATTATATAGATGCAATAACTAATTTGTGAATTAAGTATTTTATAAATCCTAATTTCAAATTTAAATTTCAAAATCCTATTTTCAAAAATATTTGAAATTTAAATATGGTTTCAAAAACAAAGTTGGAGACCTGCTACAGTAACCGACCCTGTCACTTTTTTCTCCTCGCTGTCACTAGTGCCGTCAGGGATGAATGTGGGCCGATTAGGATAGTTTAGGGACTAAATTGGATGTTTTTATAGTTTAGGGACCAAATTGAGCCGAGCCGCATAGTTTAGGCACTAAATTGGACGTTTTCATAGTTCAAGGACCAAAATGAGCCTAGCAATATAGTTCAAGGACGATTTTGACTATTACGCCTTAAATGAATGGAGAGTTGTATCTCCCCCACTACTGTGGGTCCCATGTAATTGTCTACTCTTTCTACTGCACGCCTGCTCTCGACGCTCTCCTATTGCTGCTCCTCGCGCCTACGAGGAGATAATAGTCCACTTTTTCTTCTCCAACAGTCTCCCAATAGTCCTCTCTTTTTTGTAGTGACCACAAAAGACATACATCTCATTTCCCCTCTAATGAAGGGGGATTTGTATCTCCCCCACTACTATGGGCCCCATGTAATTGTCTACTCTTTCTACCGTACATAGCCATGGCCCATGGCCTCACTGCCTCCTCTCGACGCTCTCCTATCGCTGCTCCTCGTGCCTACGCCGCCGCAGAGCCATGGCTGTTGTCGCTCCTTGCGCTACTCCCGACGCTTCGGCTCCTGACCGGCGTCCGAGCGAAGGAGGGGCCACGATGGCTGGGCACAGAGCGGTCACGACAGCCACGCGCGCGGCGGAGCCCTGGGGCTGCGCGTGTGGTCGAGCTGGGGACGAGCGGAGGAGCTCCAATCCATGGTTTTAGGAGGGTTCTATTGAGGGAAGGAGGAGAATATGATGGAGAAAGAAGACGACATCGAGAGAAGAGAGGAGAAAAACAAAATAAATGATCTGACAAGTATACCCCATGTACTGGGGTGATTATTAGGCTTCTGCTGCAGCATCTCTCCCAATAATCTAAAAAGTGCTATTGGGCTACCTCTATTATCACCATATTAAGGGAGTTATTACCCTGTTTAGATATCATTCTAAAAAATTTTCACATATCACATCGAATATTGAGACACATGCATAGAGTACTAAATATAGACTAATTATAAAACTAATTTATCAGCCGGAGTCTACTTCGCGAGACAAATCTATTGAGCCTAACTAATATATAATTTGACAATGTGTTGCTACAGTAAACATGTGCTAATGATAGATTAATTAGGCTTAATAGCTTCGGCTCGTTAAGTATTGTGCGGCGGTATAATTAGTTCTATAATGGCTCTATTTTTAGGAGACTAAATTAGTACCACAATATCCGATGTGACATCTAATTTTTTTTACTCTACATCTAAACACAGTCATATTGAAGAGGTGCTCAAGATGCTTTAAAAGAGAGGGTGACCTTATTTGAAGCTTTTAGCAATACTAAACCTTAGAATGGAAGAATATGAAGAAGAAGCTTCTAAGGATGCTGTTGTGGGCTCCTCACACTAACAGTAGTAGTCCTCCTTCATTACCTACCACTAATTAGATTACTGGGAATCAGGCTTTACGGCGCCGAACCGATAATACTATTCTGACGTCTTTTGGTTCCGGTTCCGGCGCCTTTTTATTCCATTGGATGCATATGCAGGCGTGGAGTCGTTATGACGCATGGCCACGCCCATTCTGGCCGCTTTTTTTTTATTACAATATTCTCATTCCCATCATGGATTAGCGTCCCAAAAGCAAAGCTTTTTTCTAGTGGATTTGTATATGTAAACCACGATATGAAAAGGACACAGTACACGGTACAGGTATAAACTGCGCAAAAAAAGGGCATAGATTCCGGACCTGCCCCCGAGATCCTAGCTTTTTGCTGGCCAGGGTATCAACTTTTTTGAAATTTTTATTTACTACTCCCTCCATCCCAAATTATAAAAACTTTGAGTTTTTTAACTTTAAATTTGATCACTCATATTATTCAAAAAAATATAAAAACATAGTTAAATTTAAATAATTTTTGAAGAGCTTTTATTATAATAAACAAAGTCACGATAAAAAAGTGGTATTTTACATAAATTTTTGAATAAGATGAGTGATCAAAGTTGATATAAAAAAAGTCAAACGTTTTAAAATTTAGGATGGATCAAGTACTATATATCCTGATGAAGCTAGACTCAAAGGGAACAACTGAGTGACAACAGAGTTTTCGATCCATTTTTAGTATTAGTTGCTAAAATTCACCTTTTTTAAGTAGTAATAATAATGATTTCGTATACTACTTTTACTACATATTTCGTAGGTGTTTTTCTTCTTCTTTGGAAGTGTGGCTTGATTGGCTGCTAAGCTGGCTCGAGTTGCCTCGTTATTATTAACGAGCTAAAATCTGCTTGACTCTATAGATCTCATTCAATAACTAAAAAGAATAATACGTTGATGCTAAAAAACACATGATAACTAATAACAAAACATTTGTTTCTGTTTTCCTGGTTTCTATGGCTGTTCGGTTGGTCGTTTTTATCACTGATTTTGATTGTTTTAATAATATTCTGTGAGAGATAATAGTTGGAGTACGGATGATAAGCCGACTAATAATGCAAGGGGATCGGAGTTTGCACCCTTGCACACGACGGCCAGGGCCATACGAATACAGTGATCGGGGCAGATCCTGGGGGTTGTGCGGAATATATGACGTGTGCGTAGCGTGGGCGCGTGGCAACGTGACATGAACATGACAGAAGACACGGAGGAGGACAAGAAAGATGACGAGACGACCCCTCGGCCGTCCGGAAAGCACAGGAGGGTGACGAGGGACGACCTGACCTGACCGTTGCAGCCGGTCGCCGGCCCATTCCCATGACATGATGCCACATGCATTAGTGTCAGACCACCTGGGGCGCGGCATCCGGAGTCTCGACACGACACGACACGGCTAGCTCCCGACCAGTAGCCCGTGACATAATTAACGGAAGACCGAAGACCAAACCGAACTAACCGAGACCGAAACCGAAGTGATCGAGACCGAAGTTTTCGATTACTAGTTCGGTCCTGAGTTCACACTAACCGAACTTTTTATGGTTAGTTCGGTCATATGCTTCGGGTAACCGAACTGACCGAACTAATCGAACATCTAATTTTTATCGATATAATGTGTACTTTAGACTATTATTAGTGATATAATATTTATTCTATGGGGGTTTATATCAACCATCACTCTTATCACTCTATTTAATCTACAGTTTGTATTGTTATTTTTGCCATAGAATAGAAAATATGCTCAAATTTGCTAAAAAAATATACTATTTAGTAGATGTTTTGTATAGTTCGGTCATGACCGAGACCGAACTTGGTTGGTCTTGAGTTTTGAAACTAACCGATCGGTCTCCGTTTTTAGATGACCAAACTTTTGAAGCGACCGAAGAACCGAACCGATCGGTTCGGTCGTGACCGAACTTCGAGGCCTACCGACCAGACTCCCATGTCGCTCGCTTTTGGTGTCGCTGCTGTTCTGCTAATGGTTTCATTAGCCTGCTTTCGGCTTCTTTACCAAAGTTCCATGCATGAGATCGAGACAATACAAGACAGAATTAAGCGCTACTAGCTAGCACACAGACAGTACAAACGTACTGTAGGAGCTCGGCCCTTGCTCCGACGCGTACATATATCACCCATACCCATTGCCCGATCCGGTCTTTGCATTCCACTACCGCCAGCGCTACCTTTTCCCGTGGTGACTACTGCCAGCAGCTAACCTTTTTTTTTTTTACGGCTGCAACACTTTGTCTAACTTTTATTTATCGCAAACATGTTTTTCGGACGACACTCTTAATGGAGACGAAAGGAATACGTTTTATTTGTCGTCCGGAAAGCGTGTCTGTGAGGGAAACACGGATTTCTAGAGACAGTTATTTAGGAACGGAGGGAGTAGGCATCAACCAGACAACCATCTCGAAGCTTTCTTCGCACTTGCTCGTCGATCCGCTGCCTGGACGTAAGTTGGCTTCCATGCATGCACGCACCCCCCGGCCCGGCCCGGCCCGGCCCATTCAATTCCGACGAAGCAACAAGGATTCAGGCGCATGCACGCCGAATAACCTTTCGAGGAACGCCCGGGTTGCACGCCCCCAAGCAGAAGCTGACGACACCAACACCAACGACGTCAACGTGCAGTGGGTAGATAGGAGCATGTCGTTGTCGTCGTGCCCGTTTTCGTTCTGGCGGGCATGCAAGACGTACGACGTGCATCAAATCGTGGAGATACGGAGTACTATGATGTTCTTCTACGTACGTGTGCACAGGATCGTGATCGTTACAAGTGCTTGTACGTACGTGTGCTCTGGTTTCTTGAGTGGCTGTCCAAGGTAGGTTGCCTTGCCGATGACTCATGCATCCACAAACGGACACCACGCACACAGTGCACACAGCCAGAGCAGGAATTATGTATATGAGGAGGCCGGTCGAGAAGTTTCGATCAATATGTATACAAACCAAGTGTAGTACTACTACAGTACAGTACTATAGCAGCACGTACTGTCTCTGTTTCTAAAAAAAAAAACTTCCTAAAAAGAGTCGTTTTTGCTTCCTAAAAAATCAATGAAATTTAACTTTAACCAAATATTAATATTTATGGTACATAATTAGTATTACTGGATAGATTTTTGAATTTAGTTTTATAATAAAATTATTTCGAGATATAAATATTATATATATATATATAAAAATAAATCTAGTTAAAATTTAAAAAGTTTTGACCATCACGTGTTCGATAGTGACTTTTTTTTTTACGACGGAGGGAACGAACACAACAGAGAGCCACACACATCAGTCCATCTCGCTCTCGCTTTCGCGGGCGACTCGTGCATGCATGCATTGCAAAATCCGGCGCCGGGCGACATGGATGGACGGCCCAACTCCAACCACGAGTCCACCACTGCCAGCCCACCTTGGCAGTAAAGAAAGAAAGTTCAACGCGCGCTAATCACGGCTATCACGACCAGGAGTCCAGGATAATCTACACTAGTATTTTTGCCTCACGATATTGGATCATATCCATATATAGCATCAGGATTCTATCAGATTTTACCTGTTATCGTATACTCCCTTCGTCCCAAAATAAGTACACTTCTAAAGTTTAAATGAAGATATTAAGGTTAGTATAAAATTACATTTATACCCCTAGAAAGATGTAATCATTATGTCTCGAAAAATAAGAAAGTAGACGAAAAATAAGAAAGTAGAAAAAGACAAATACGACTTGTCTGTCTTTTATGTAAATGTGCATTTATTTTGGGACAAATTTTGAACTCTAAAAATACGCTTATTTTAGAACGGAGGGAGTATATATTAGCATATATACTCGTGCATTGCAATGAAACGTCATTATATTTACTAAACAATAAGAGATCCTTTGCTAGTAGTATGATGCCTTAGGCTCTGTTTGTCTGAGTAAACCGATTTTAATCCATATAAATTAATTGTGGAACGGTATTTTTCTTTCATAATAAATCAGTCGTGGTTTGAGTTTATCAACTGACTAAAAACAAACATCGACACGACTACAGAGAACGTCGTCGGAGTTGTCAGGCCCATCAGCCCAGCCCATGCATGACAAGGAGGCCCACTTTTTTACGTGGTAATAACTGGTACTGATGCACAACTCCAATTTATCTGTTGAGCGCGAAGAAACAATAGCACAAACTTACCCGTTTTCACTGTGTTTGAAGTTGAAATTACCTTGCTCTCCAGCCCTGTACTGAGCAACATCAACCTCTCCAGGTAGTAGTATCATACACTGATAACACACACGAACAGACACCGTTTACAGTGACAAGTTAACCAACGACAGGCACAGCCTAAAGACTTTGCAGTTTACACTGGTCATCAAACGGGCAAGAAAACCATCCTCAACTTCATCACATCACAGCACATCTACCTAGAGTTTGGTTACAGTGCGGAATCACAAAGAGACCACTAGAGACTAGAGTCATGGGACGGCTACATCTGCTCAACAAGAGCTTCTTATTCCTCACATTTTCATCCATTAGCTTCCTGATGAATTGGCATAGCACCTGGTAGACATTTTTTTGTGTGTGAAAAAAAAAAACCATATACATCCATGAATCTTCGCAACTGGCAATACGCCTTTAAGTTCTACCAATGGCTTGGACTGAGGTTCTTAACAATTTGAGTAATATATGTCGTCTGTAAAACAATGACAAAGCCCAAATTCTTCAATTGCCAATCAGCCACTAGGGACAGCGGCGTCGGATCTTCAGGTAACCAAACTTCCCAGCTCCTGGAGACGACCCGTCGAAAAGAATGGGCAGATACCCAGTCTCAGCCTTGTATCTGCGCTGAATCTGAAGGTGCAAGCAAATATCGGTCTCTGTCATTCTACCGTGACAAAAACTCAAACACCAAATGAAAAAGGGTAGTCCGTGAAGCTACCTCTGCAATCTCTTCACTGCTCCTGGCGCAGTTCTTCCCAATAACACATACTGTGCCGCCGGAGCCTCCACCAGTGATCTTTGCACCAAATAGACTCGGGCTTCCTCCGCCTTCGGATGTCTTCCTGTGTTGCATTTCTCGTACCAGATTGACTAGGCTATCAGTCCCATCAGAACCAAGGCCACACGCGTGGTAGCTGTTGTGGCACTGCCAGAAAATATGAATGAAGAGAAACATGTCAGAACTATGCAGTAACAGTACAAAGAGAAGAAAATTACAAGCAAAGCACAATTTCCTCAACTTAATGTTTACACAGTAAACCTTGTTGTGCAATAGGAGTAGAGAAAGGTACATCAAGATGAGCAGAGACTCAAATTAATTCACCTGGTACATAAGTTCTCCAAGGGCTGACAGCTGCTCATCTGTATTACCTGCCTCTAATAATGTTTTGAAGGCCTACAGACCAGAAATTAAAAGAATGTCAAGTGCGAAAACAATGAAATATTCCTTTTGTCCCAATAAGAAAGTCACCTAGGGTTTTGTGCAGGTCAAACTTTCATAAGTTCGATTAAGTTTGCAAAAATATTAGCAACATTTGTACTTCCAAATAAACTTATTATGAAAATATATTCGATGATTAATTTAACGAAACTTATTATGCACCATAAATATTAATTATCTCTTGTATATATTTGTCTAAAGTCGAAAATGTTTGACTTCTCAGGAAGTGAGAATGACACTTTGCGGGACCATTAGTTGCACCATTGCGGGAACATTAGTTGCAGAGTTTAGTTTCTTGGGGGTAATTTACAATTTTCTGCCACTTTGGATGGCACTAAGAGTGCACCATATCAAAGTTATTGTTGCAGCATGTTTCAGGAAAGAACAAAACTTTGAAATGGTTCCCACCATAAATGCTCTTCAGATTCAGAAAATAGATTTGGTAGTGTAGAAACAAATATCGAGAGATTTAACCTCAACACGGAAGTTTTCATATATGGGATGTCTAGTAGGAGCCTTCACACTGTAAGATCTTTTAGGATCAATAACTGTCACTGTGTCATTGTGATCCCCATATTTCTCTGAAAATGCTTCTCCACTAATCACCTCTGGAATGTCTTTTGCATAAACAGCTTCATATCTGAAATTGGGATTTTATTACGATCCATGAAATACCAGAACCATAAATATAAATGTTGAATTCGCTAAATGTTACCTGTGAGGTGGTAGGTTGCACAAATACTCCAGTGCAGCTTCAGATTTCAGTACACCCATACCATTTTCTTCATAACAATCAGATTGAACAGGGGGGCCTGAAGTCAAGGATTCTGAAACTAAACCTGATGCTGCACATTTGATCATCTTTCGTCCCATGTAAGTACCTACCCTTACAGATCCATAATCTCCCCCGCCAACACTAACAGTTCAAGAGAGATCAGTTCTGCAATTAGCTCCAATTTTTCCAATAAGACAAGTAATGTCTACAATCTCCACAACACAAGCTCAGTTAGGAAAGGCTTCCTACCTATGCCGTATACCTGAATCTAGACCCCAGAACTGTATATGAGGTGGTATGCTAACCAATTCCTTCACTTCTGCAGGCTGCAGGAGAACTGATTAAATAAATACTGAATCAACATTGTTTTTAACTGGAGGAAAGGTGGGATCTATCAGCTTCTGTATGCTGGAACTAATAAACAACACTAACCTGGCAAACCATTGCGAGGAGTTTGTTAGCTTCTCCGCATGCTGATGCCATTTGATCCATTACCCCACAAGGAGCTCCAACTACATGATTCTCAACCTGAAAACATTAGAGCCATAAAAGACTTGTTTTTGAGTATATAAAAGACTGTAGATCTGTATTCTATCACCAGATTTCAGTTAAACATCATACCTTCTGACAAAGCAAAGCAAGATCCCTTGGTATGATGTTTAAACCTATAGACAAGTAAAAAGGAAACCACCAGCGATGCTATTTAGAGATGACATTTCTCAAGGTTCAGGATAGGCTAAATAGCCAATGTCAATCTTACCATAGGCCGCGGCAATAGCAGACATTGTAGCAACCTCCACTGATGCAGAAGATGAAACACCTTTTCCTTCTGGAACGGCAGATGAAACCTGGAGTTTTAGAGCAGAAAGAAGATAGTAACTAATTAAGTGATTAGAGTTTTTTATATACACAATCGCAGGATAATGAAAACTTGGGTGGTTACCAGAATGCTAATGCTGTCAGTGAACTGGGCACCAAGTTCAGCCATCAAAACTAAAATTGTTCCAGCAACATAGGCAGCCCATCTGAGATAGGATAGTTGAGGTCACAGATATGCAAATATAATTGAGTAGTAGAAATTTTGTAGCGAAATAAAAGTTATTTTCATACTTTTGGGATGGATCCTGACAGAAAAGCTCTCTGGCTTTCTCATAGGATATTGGTTTTCCATCATCCATAAAATCTGACAGGTCCATATTGAAAGTTGGTGCACGGTTACTCAAATCAGAACCAAATGATACCTGTGCGACAATCATGTTCACAATAGATAATAAGCACTGACAAGTCGTGGGAGTCCATACAAATGCTATGCAAAACAGTCATATCAAAAGATCTACAGTATTAATTAGCGAACAAAAGCACTATTATCATGCACCTAATATCCAGCACCTACATGCGCCATCCAATTTTTTAGAATAGATGAAAAAGCACGAATTATTTGAACAAGTTGAACATACAATTTGTATCACAGGCACCGAGCCTGCGTTCTTAAGCTGTCTTGCTTTTGTATGTCCCCAAAGCTTCTGCTTGTTGGTATGGTTTCTCTGAACAGCAACATGGCAGGCTTCCCGAAGGGGCATCTAGTAATTCCATCCAAAATATCAGCCATAACTGCCAAATACATGATAAAAAACAGCATCTATGTTTCTTTCCAGCAGTTTATTTATTTATCTGTGGCATCAAAGGGAATTCAAAAAAGAAACCAAGAATACAGAAAATACAGTAGATGTCAAGGGCGGCGAACCCTTGACTGGCTGGACCTCGGCTACGGAGCTCGTAGCCGTCGGCCGTCTTCTCCGGTGAGGTTATTCCCCTCTACCGCAGGCTTAACAGAGAGATAGGGAGATTAGGGGATAATTCTTTCTTCCCTTTCAATGTCTGGGTTACACGCATATATGTCCATTGGCCCAACCGAGAGAGCTAATTGCTCCTCAAATATAGCAACTGAAAATATGGAAAGTAAATATCTGGAAACAAACTAATCCTGCCAATTAACTAGCCACTAATGTCGGCCTGGTCCACCTCGGCCTCTCCCTGCCGCGCCTGGGCAGTGCGCACGTCGCGGGCACGGCGACGCCTCGTGTATGTCCTTCCCCACATGACATCTCTCCCCTCGTCGAGAGGCAGCTCGTCCTCGAGCTGTAGTCCGGGGTGCTTGGCGAAGAAAGCCTCTTGGTCCTCCCAGGTCGCCGAGGCAGCGGGCTCCCCTTTCCACTGCACCAGCACTTGCGCCACTCCACGAGCCAGGCGCGACTTGACGATGCGCTCTGGCTCGGGCGTCACAGCACCATGATGTAGGGCTGGCAGTGGCGGAGGAGCTTCAGGCGGTGCACCGTGGAACTTCTTGAGCAGGTTGATGTGGAAGACGTCGTGAATGCGTGCCTGGGGGGCAGGCCGAGGCGAACTGCTACCTCGTTGATGACTTCAGTGACCCGATACGGCCCGTAGTAGCGTGGCTTGAGCTTGCCGGAGGTCACCTGGGGTAGAGAGGAGGCCGCACGCTGTCGGAGTCGGAGCAGGACCCAGTCGCCCACCTGGTAAGACACCGCGCGGTGCGTGCGGTCATAAATCCTCTTCTGCACCGCCTGAGCTTGCTCTAGGCGATAACGGACATCAGCCAGGAATTCCGCGCGCTCTTCCATGGTCTTGGCCACCGCGGCCACTCGGGTGTCCCCCGGTTTGTATGACCGAATGGAGGGGGGGTCGCGCCCGTAGACAACGCGGAAGGGGGTATCCTGCAGGGAAGACTGATATGCGGTGTTAAAGATAAACTCCGCCCATGGGAGCCACTTGAGCCACTGTCGAGGCCGATCCCCAGTCAAGCATCGCAGGTACATGATGATCACTCTGTTGGCCGCCTCGGACTGCCCGTCGGACTGGGGTGGAAGGTCGTAGTCATGTGGAGCTTAGTGCCCATCAAGCGCATCAACTCGCGCCAGAACACGGAGGTAAAGACCGGATCGCGATCCGACACCAGGGACTGTGGCACGCCGTGGAGGCGCACTATGTCGGTGAAGAACGCTTGGGCGACGGACTCGGCGGAGTACGGGTGCGCCAGCGGAATGAAGTGGCAGTATTTGCTGAAGCGGTCCACCACCGTCAAGATGACCGATTTCCCGCGGACGCGAGGCAGTGCTTCGACGAAGTCGAGGGCGACATCAGTCCATACGCCCTGTGGCACCGGAAGCGGCACGAGCAGCCCCGCCGGGTGCAAATGCTCCGACTTGTAGCGTTGGCATGTGAGGCAAGACCGCACAAAGTCCTGCACAACCTTCTTCATGTTAGGGAAATGAAAATCGCGGCGCAGACTGTGCAAGGTGCGCTGCACTCCTTCATGGCCTTCCTGATGCACGGCAGCCACGAGTTCCGGCACAAGGGGCGAGGCCGGAGGAATGTAGAGGCGCCCGGCGAACTGCACCATGCCGTCGACCACGGACCACGGCGCACCCCGGCTGCCCGCCCCCACCTCGTCCTGGAGGGCTGCGAGGGCGGGATCGCTGCGCTGAGCTTGGCGGAGGCGGTCGACGACGTCAAAGCGCGGGGCGGACAGAGCCAGCACCGTCCCTGTGTCCTCCGTGTCGCGGCGCGACAGCGCGTCAGACACGGCGTTCGCCTTGCCGGGTTTGTACTCGACGGCGAAGTAGAAGCCGAGGAGCTTCCCCACCCAGTGATGTTGGGGAATGGTGGCGAGACGCTGATCCAGCAGATACTTGAGGCTGAAGTGATCCGTCTTGACGAGGAAACGGCGGCCCCAGAGGTAGGGACGCCAGTGCCGGATGGCCGTGACGAGGCCAATGAGCTCCCGCTCGTAGGCGGCGAGGGCGCGATGCCGGGGGGGGGGGGGGCGACGACGCGGCTGAAGAAGGCAATGGGGTGGCCCTCCTGCACGAGCACCGCCCCGAACCCGTGCGACGACGCATCACATTCGACGGTGAACTGCTTGGTGAAGTCCGGCATGGCGAGGATCGGGGCCGAGGTGACCGCGGACTTGAGGGCGTCGACAGCCGCCGCGGCCTCCCCAGTCCAAGAGAACCCATCCTTCTTGAGTAGGGCGGTGAGTGGCGCTGCGACGGTGCCGTAGTTGTGGACAAATTTGCGGTAATACCCCGCCAAGCCGAGGAACCCGCGCACTGCGCGCGTCGAGCGGGGCACCGGCCAATCGTGGATGGCCTGCACCTTCGCCGGGTCCATGGCGACACCCGAGGCGAAGATGATGTGCCCAAGGTACGCGACGGACGGCACACCGAAGGAGCACTTGGAGCGCTTGACGAAGAGTAGCTGGCGCGCCAGTTCGGAGAGAACAACGCGGAGGTGTCGAAGGTGATCCGCCCAAGTCCGGCTGTAGATGAGAATGTCATCAAAGAAAACAAGTACAAAGCGTCGCAGGTACGGCCTGAGGACGTCGTTCATGAGTGACTGGAACGTCGCTGGCGCATTGCAGAGGCCGAAGGGCATGACGAGGAACTCGTAGAGGCCGTCGTGCATGCGGAACGCCGTCTTGTGGACATCAGCCGGCCGCATCCGTACCTGGTGGTACCCGGATCGCAGGTCCAGCTTGGTGAAGAAGTGCGCGCCATGGAGCTCGCCGAGGAGCTCGTCCACAACCAGAATGGGAAAAGCATCCTTGACGGTGAGCGCTTTCAGCGCCCTGTAGTCGACGCAAAATCGCCACGTTCCGTCGGGTTTCTTGACGAGGAGGACCGGCGAGGAGAACGCTGAATCACTGCGGCGGACGATGCCCTGCGCCATCATCGCGGCGCATTGGCGCTCGAGTTTGTCTTTGTGAGCCGCCGAGTACCGATATGGCCGGACTGCCACCGGTTGCGCGCCCGGCTTGAGGGTGATGCTGTGGTCGCGGCCACGCGGCGGGGGCAGTCCGGTTGGCTCGGCGAAGATGTCCGCGAAGCCCGCCAAGAGCTCCTCGAGGAGGGAGTCGCTGGCGGTGGTGGTACAGAGGTCGGTCAGGGCTGGTGCTGGCACGCCCGTCCAGCAGATGGTACGGCCCCCATGCTGGAAGGCTACGGTGCTGGCCTCAAGGTCCCACACCAGCGTCCCCAGGCCCGCCATCCAGTGCGTCCCCAAGACGAGGTCGTAACCTGCAAGGGGCATGACGAACAAATCGACGGCGAAAGCGAGGCCATCGACGGTGAGCGGAGCTTGACGAAGGACGCCCGGGCACTGCACTTTCTCGCCGTTGGCGACCGTGGCCGTCAAGCGCAGCCGAGCCTGGATTGGTAACCCGGTGCGGCGCGCGGCGTCTTCCGCAATGAAACTGTGGGTCGAGCCGGTGTCGAGGAGGGCGACCAGTGACGTTGCGCCCACCGACACGCGGACCTGCATGGTTTTACCCACGGCCACGCCAGCCACAACATGGAGGGAGAAGACGGGGGCCTCCGCGTCCGCAGGGGCGGCTGCTGCAGCGTCACCAGCGTCCTCGGTGTCGTCGATCTCCACCCCGTCGAGGAAGAAGATGCACCGGCAGAACCGGTTATGGTCGCGGCTGTATTTTTCATTGCAATTAAAACAGAGGCCAAGGCGACGCCGCTCCGCCATCTCATCCGGGGTGAGGCGCCGTTGGTTGCCCTCGCCGCGACCCTGCTGGGTGGCCGCGGCCGGGGCCGGAAGCGCCAGCGGCTGCTGGTGCGCTGGTGCCGCTGGCCGAAACGCTGGAACAGGGAGGAGGTCGCGTGCCGACGCCCGAGGTGGAGGAGGCACAGAGCGATCGGACTCCATCAGCTCCACCTGACGCGCCAGATTCATGGCTGCCGCAAGGGACTCCGGGTTGTGGATGCGGACGGCGTGGCTGAGCGGCGGCAGGAGTCCACTAGTGAAGAGTTGAACACGTTGCGCCTCGTCCAGACGACCCGCGCGAGGTAGGAGGGCATGGAATCGGTTGGAGTATTCCTCCACGGTCCCGGTGCGCCGGCACTCGGCGAGCTCGAACAACGGTGCCGATCGGAGGGGAGGGCCAAACCGGAGGTTCAGGAGGTCCTTGAATTGCCCCCAGGTGGGTGTACCATCGTCCGCCTGGAGCTGCGTGTACCAGAGTTGCGCGACGTCGTCCAGATGGTAGGACGCCATCCACACGCGCTCCTCTGCCATGGTACGGTGCTGACGAAAATACGATTCGCACTTGTTGAGGAAGAGCAGGGGATCGGTCGTGCCGTCGAAGCGGGGAAAATCCCACTTCTTGTGCTTGGGCAGGTGATCCGAGAGCGGACCCTCCGGCCTGCGCTCCTCGCCGCCGCCAGATGACGACGCGGACTTCTCCTTCATAGCCGCCATGTCGGCCTTCATGGTGGACAGCTCCGCCGTGAGGGTCTTCAGCGACTCCAGAACGTCAGCGATTGTTGGCTCAGACATAGCTTGTGCGTGGGGCGCGGACACGGCAGAGGTTGGCGGCGGCGGCGCGTTAGGGCTGGGGTTGGCGGCGGCGGCTGTGGAAGACTGGGTGGAGCGGGTGGGAGAGGATCGTCGAGACCTTGATACCAGGTTGTCAAGGGCGGTGAACCCTTGACTGGCCGGACCTCGGCTACGGAGCTCGTAGCCGTCGGCCGTCTTCTCCGGTGAGGTTATTCCCCTCTACCGCAGGCTTAACAGAGAGATAGGGAGATTAGGGGATAATTCTTTCTTCCCTTTCAATGTTTGGGTTACACGCATATATGGCCATTGGCCCAACCGAGAGAGCTAATTGCTCCTCAAATATAGCAACTGAAAATATGGAAAGTAAATATCTGGAAACAAACTAATCCTGCCAATTAACTAGCCACTAATGTCGGCCTGGTCCACCTCGGCCTCTCCCTGCCGCGCCTGGGCAGTGCGCTCCGCGGCCTTGCGCACGTCGCGGGCACGGCGACGCCTCGTGTACGTCCTTCACCACATGACAGTAGACGTCAAGATTAAATGAAAATTGAGGTTCTTGCATGCTACATCATCACATACCTAAGAGTAGCAAACTGATTTGTGAAAGATGGGAATAGCATAGGATCAAATATTTATGAGTAGAGTATCTAGAGGACCAGAGCACTATTTTGTAACAGAAGCCTATTTGACCTGTGATTGATCATACCTGCAAAACAAGACTTCCTGAATAATCAGCAATGCCACCCATGACGTCCAAACGTCCAGGTGCCCTTGCTACATATATTTCCGTCTACAAAAGAACAAAAAGGGTGTCATTATAGCAAACCAATCATTCATTCACCATTTCTAGTGACTTACTTCAGTTATTCAAGTACATAGCAACAAGCTAATGAAACAAAATCATTAATTCATTATCATAACTGAAATTACATGTATCCATGGAAAATACAAGAAAAAAAAGAGATGAATCAAGCAAAGGAGAGATTGGCGAAAGAAACATGTTTATTTAAAACAAAATGGTTCTGAACTTTATACAATAGAATATGCGATACAAGTTGAAACATGAGGATCTATGTAATCCATCCTCTTATTAGAACTCCACTATGTTATGTTTTATGATCTTACTGTACATCATTGCAACTTTATGGAACCTAGCTATCCTACATTCCAGATATGATACGCATGAAGCATTAATGCTG
This sequence comes from Coix lacryma-jobi var. lacryma-jobi, assembly GCA_009763385.1. Classification (NCBI taxonomy): domain Eukaryota; kingdom Viridiplantae; phylum Streptophyta; class Magnoliopsida; order Poales; family Poaceae; genus Coix; species Coix lacryma-jobi. The sequence goes on from CM019824.1 coordinate 3,963,261, forward strand.
CTGCACAGGGTCCAACAATTCACTAAAATGAATACAGAGGACTGCCAGATAGTACCTCCCAGTCAAAAAGAACAGATGCAGCAGTTCTCTCTAGGCATTGCTTCTTGGGGATATTCAAATCATTTCCACTAAGTTCAGATAAACTCTTCAAAAAGTCTATCGTATCTGTTAATCCTTGAAGGTCCCCATGGAGTATCTCAAAGTCTTCAATACATCTGAATGTGGTGAAATCAAATATGCAATTTGAGTTGCAAAATATTTCACTGCAAAACTGGATGTCTGACAAAAACAAGAGAAGGTACTCACGATGCTGCTGCACTTTCCTTTGTAGCAACATTTTTTGAGGTCAGACCGGCACCAATTTCAGTTTCAGACAGAGAGTACCAGTCAGGAATGCCTGCATCTCTCCCAGGAGCCCTTTGAAGTACATATCCTGAGACCATGGCATCTTGCAATCTTCTTGCACCACTAGACTATAATTAAAGATAGCCATGTAGCCTCATGTTACCATCTTTAGCAGGGTTTCAAAATATTGCTTCCATCTCTATCTTTCTATGGGCGTTCCATGTTTAATATATGCTGATTTTACTTGGCACAAAGTATAAGAAATTTTAAAGAGGTAATTTCTAAAAGAAGATAAAGATCTTTCATTAGCATTTCTTTTTTCATCAGTCACAAAAGCTATAAAACTTCATTATGAAAACCAAATTTCGTAGGTGGAAATGGTAGGTATGGAAATACGCTGACCACTCAATGGTCATGCAGAATCACTCACTTTATCAGAAATACATTTCTTTCCAACAGCAGTGTCCTGGAGGATCTGGCCAACCACCTGAACAGACAAAGTATTAGCCTATCCACAAATAATATAATTTCCATAGGATACAGATAATTTGGTTTGCAAAGCTCAGTATTACATTTTTATCCCAATGTCGACTTAGGCAGCTGGTTTTGCATAAACGCAGATGTTATAATACAATTGAGTATAGAAATAGTTTGATTTCAAGCTAATTACCTCACCGCCATTTATTGGGCCATTGTACCATGGTTGAAGTTTGAGAGCACAAAGTAGGTATGGTTTCCAGTGTCCAGCAAGGAAATCACTTCTGATCATCTCAATGCTGTTTTGGTAGTACTGAAATAGAATGTGATGGGACAAAACATGAAGGCATTTTAACATATCTATGTATACATAAGTTCTAGCATAATTCAATGATAAGAAGTGTTGCAACCTCAAGCAAATTTCGCAAAAATGGCTCTTCGTTAAAGTAATCTCTGCGAACAAACACTAATGGCAGCTTGCAGGCCAAAACCTCACTTGCAGTTCCATATCCAATTTTTCCTATAAACAAAGAGAGTAAGTATATGCATCTAGCAAGAAAAGCAAAACGCTTGTAACTAGACAAACATTAGTGCAACATATAATATTTTGATGTACCAAGCATACAGTCAGATGCCGCCATAACATCAGGCGTGTAAGCATCTTTCGCAAGCTTGATGAAGTTCGGTGGAACATCTTGAGAATCAGAGGCACCACAGACCTTCCATGAAGAGGGAGCTAAGTTTAGTCAAACACATCAGTTGGTCACTTTTCAAGGGATATAATATAATCTGTACTCTTAAATACACATACTAAACAGATCCAGCCATCAGGGAGCCATTCTTGCTTCAGTTTCCATCCTGCTGGCTGGGAACAATGACACACTGATTATTTCATTACGTTGGTGATAAGTTTTGTGCAATTCACATAAAATCTTAGAGCATACAGGATAGACAAATGGATCGCTAAGAAGCATGATACATATAAAACTTAATGATCTGCTCAAAATTAGAGGTATAATGATAATGATTTAAGCATTGCATGCAGGACTTCATTATAAAATGTGTATCTGGGTAATAGCTAATCATAATACTTCCGAAGTTCCAAGTAACTGAAAAGGCATCATTTTAATAGGTATTGTGAAAAGACTGTGACTACTGAAAGAATCAGAATCAACAGATGTTGCTGCAGAGATACGTAAGCACTTCAAAATAGCCACATAACATTACCACATGACAAAATAGAAACATATGCCCTAAGCTTATCAAACCACCTATATGATAAGTGACCCACCTGTCCCCCAAAATTAAAAACGAGCACCTTAGCATTCTCCTCAATTCCAAGTTCCTTCCTCACCTAATAGATCACAATTGAAACATGTGAATAAGGAACAAAGAATTTTGTTGAGACAGAATATAGTTCTCCAGCAGAATACAAACCTCAGATCTAGATTTGCGTAATCCTCTAACCACAAGAGGTACATCAATGACATTGCGAAAAGCCGGCACTATGGAATGAAATAATACTCTATTTTCATGATAGCTGAGAAACAAGCAACACAATTTTTGAAGAACAAAAGAGTAACCAAATATAGTTGAGCATACTTGGGCCATATCCAGGTAGTCGAAGTAATATGTCACAATGGGAGTAATCCTCTGCAATCTGTATATATAGATATAGATGAGTTAAATGATTATTAAAAAAGTGAAAACCTACATTGTCAGAATACACACAGTACTAAGGAAGACATATTGTGGTAAGTCAAGGCATAATTGCAAATGGTATATAGATCAGTATTTAGGTACTTTGTAAAAGTAAAACTTATGATCCTGACATGGTAAAAACTAAAAATATTACCTGCCAAACAATAGATCGGTGATGATATCCAGCCTCCATGATGTATTCAGCATATATGAAGTCCCAACTGCAAAATGAAAACTGTCAGAAAAAAAGGTAAACTTCAGAACAAAAGTCTCAAATGCAAACAGTTGCTCACCTAAAATTCCCAATGCATACAGAGCGGACGCCCAGATCTGAAGCCACTCTGCACACAATAGGAACAACATCCGAGACCTGTTCCAAAAGCACATTAAAGACGAGTTCACTTGAAAATTCAGACATTACCCACACACACACACACGACGCCTACATCCATAAGTTGAACACTGACTGAATGTCTGATCACCGAACAGCAGTAGAGACTAGAGGAGTGTGTACCACTAGGTCTGCCTTGATGGAGCTCAGCCACTCCGCCTCGGCCCTGAGGATGGACTCGCGGGGCACCACTGCCGCTTCACGGTACTGCATTTCGCAACAGGAGCATCAGGCGGCAGCCAACACGGCACGGGAACGAGGACGGGGTCAGGGGTCGCGAGGGTACCTTCTCCAGCGTGGCGATCGGGTCTACGGTGAGGGCATCGGCCTGGACGGCGCCGCAGTCGAGGATGGCCCTGCGGATGCGGAGGCGCGGGGACCGCACCTCGGCCGTGAAGACGAACTCCGGCACGGCCGTCGCCACGTGCACCTCGTGCCCGGCCGCGATCAAATGACGCACCACCTACGAGAGCTGAGACTTGGACATTGGAAACGAACGAGCTACCGGTGGGACTGTCCGACTGACCTCGATGGCGCGGGTGGCGTGGCCGAAGCCGTGGCCGGTGAGGTAGAAGGCGAAGACCAGGCTACGCGGCGGCGGGGAGTGGTCGGCGTCAGCACCACCGGCGGATGCCATCGCCGACGACGAACCTGAGGAGGAAGCGGAGCTTGGGATCCAAATGGGCAAATGGAAATGGGATGACGTTGATGGCGTCGCGGCGCGGCGGTTGTGCCGTGACTTCTGGTGGGGCCCACCTGCCCTTAGCTGGCCTGAGAGTAGTGTGGCTAGTCCAACTCGGAAGTCAGCTACTCAGCTGAACACTCCCACTGGCCACTGCTTATTTGGACTGAACTGAATGACTCGAACATATAAAACTATTTTTTTACTCTATCTTTTTAAAATTATAATTATAATTATAAGTTATTTCAAAAAATTTAGGGAATCAAAATTTTCAAATTTACTCAATTATAGAGAAAAATACAGAGATTTATGACATTAAAAATAGGCATACTATGAATATATAACTAAAATAAAGAATTTAATGATATTTAATTGGTATCATAAAAGTTATTATTTTATTATATAAATTTGGCCAAATTTAGAAATTTTGACTTTACAGGATTCTTAGAATGACTTATAATTTGTGATGGAGTAAAACAAACAACATACTCCTACTCATTTATTAAATAAAAATACATGTTAGTTTTGTTATTGTTTCAATATGTGAATAATTTACTAGATATTCTTCATCATTTTTCTTCTTTGTGGAAAATTAATCATTTGTCTATATATGTAGTTGATGTTCGCGACTTCCGTGACCATGGTGAATCTACAAGCACTTAAAGGCAGGTATATTACGCCACGTTAGTTGTCTCATACGTCATCTAATATAATACCATGCAGGAATTTTGCTGATGTGGATGAAAGAGAGAGTTGAGAGAGAGAAAGAAGTCGTTGTTTCATGAAACAACCACCTTATAAGCTAAAATTTAGGATTATAAGACAACTATTTTACCATTATATGAGTTGTTGTCATGCGCCTCACAATTTATTTTTATCTTATCTATAAACTAAGGAATTATAAGTTGCTACAAGACATTATACATATCGTCTATTAAATCATCTTAAAATTACGTAGCACTACATGACCAATGTAATTGCCTTTAGCGGATCAGCTGACCCTATAAATCTGATAGCAAATCCTATATATACTCACTATTCACAAAAAAAAATGATGTGGTGATTAGTGGATCTGAACCTAGCTCATGTCATTCATAGCTCAATGGATGCTAGGACGACTGGTCAATGGAGCGATCATCCATCAGTACAGTATGATAATCTTCTTTTGTTTTTTTTTTTAAAAAAAAAAAACTTGACCAGGTGGTAAGACGGACTGCAGGCATTCCATTAAGTAGAAGATCTTCCTATACCAGTCGAGAAAACCCTAGAGTCCCCTGCTCACCCATAGAGTGCTAGTCAAGGTACTTGAACTTTTCTTTCAAAAAGTGCCTCAGGAGCTTGTCCCAACCAAGAAAGTGTATTACGACGATTCTATTTCTTGTACTCCCACCATTCCAAATTATACACTTTATTTTATCCTAAATCAAGCTCGTTAACTTTGACCAAGTTTTAAGAAAAATGAATTAACATCTACAATTTCAAATAAATGCACTATAAACCATGAAAACATGTTTCATGGACAACTTAATGAAACTAATTTGATGTTATACATGCTGATGCATTTTTCTACTTATAAACTTAGTCAGAGTTGGAGAAGTTTGATTTAAAGCTCCTCCATGATTCTCCAGCTCTACTTCTAGATTCTTGGTCGAGTGATTCTCTAGTGGAAGTGATTCCATATATTAAAACCATTTGACAAACCATGAAGTGATTCGGATTCCTAAGATGGACACATATGTTCGAGTACTTTGATTTTAACATGCCCTGGCATAATTTATACAAAATTAGGCAATAACTAGTCGCTTCCAAGGCTTTGAAAGAATCTAATGCTACATCAGTAGCGATCTCCTTCAAATAATGAGGAAAACTCAATTATGTAAAAAGTAAAGCATTCATCATCATGACAAGGGCAAAATGTGCCTAAACCATCAAGCAGAGGAATGGAACTGTCAAACTTTAACTTTGTTCAGCAGCACACAATGTCTGTACTGATAACAATGGTTTACATCATCTGTCGAATCTTTGCAGCCTCCTACGGCGGATCTCATCAACTGAGGGTTCTGCGTTACCTCGGGCTTGATAATGCTGTCTCCGCAAAAAAGCATGGTCCTCTCGTGCAGTGCTGCACATCTCACAGATATCTGTTGAAACTGAATTGTCATAAGTGCAGGTTGGGCATCTCCAAAAACCTCGGGGGCTATCTCTTGCTGATATGCGGCGCCCAACCCTGCCCCGGCCTGTTGCGCGGCCCTGTGAACGGGCAGACCGTAGAAGATTTTTAGCAAACCTCACTGGCCAGGTCACGACATTGGCGATGCTTGAAATCAGGAGAGTGATCGGATCTGGTCCGTTGAATGCACGCTTCAGCCAAAGGTAAACCAGTCCAGCGAGTATCCCACCAAGGTGGCCAAGAAAGGATGTCCCAGGAATGAAAACCTGGATGAGGATCAGCTCCGCCCAGGCAGCATATTTTGCTGGAATAACCATCCCGTGCAGATACACGAAATCGTCCGATAAGGCGTTCAGCACAATCTTCATGGCAAACAGAACACCAGAGAATCCAACGGCGTGCTGATCATAGTACGCGGTATCGTCACCGAGCAAGAGTAAGCCTCTGGACAGGAGCAGCGTGATACCCTGCGACAGGCCAAGCAGCACAGCGACCATGGAGGCAAACTCAGCGCTACCCATGGATGTCTCGAGCTGAATGCCCTTCCACAGGAGGGATGTCATGTTGTAGAAGAGGTGGCTTTCACTCAAGTGGTAGAACGGGGACAGGAAGAAGCGCGTCAAGTCGCCAAACTGCAAAAATGTTCACCATAATCAGTCTTGGAGCTAGGAACTGAATGCAGAGATATCTGTACAGTTGGAAGAGTTTAAGTCGCTGTACTGCAAGAATGTTCATCACAATCAGTCTTTGGACCTAGAACTGAATACAGGCCTATATGTGTGTGTGCTGCCTGAAAGATTATGGGTAATCATTGGGTAATGACATCCTAGCACAGTTCGGTGTGTCCTCACTGTAACTGGAAGTCGAATTTGGGTATATAACATTGTGGAGTAAATTTCGCAGCGAAATAATAATAATAAAAAAAAGCAATTTCGTTATTATCGATTCACGCTTGCTGAAAAGGGCTGGATACCTCGACGATGAGCAGCGGGTTGAAGGAGACGCGCGCGAGCGAGGGCAGGAACCCGTCGAGCGCGCCGGGGCGGAGGTAGATGAGCGTGTTGGCGGCGAGCAGCGCGGCCGTGACGGGTGGCCGGGAGGCGCCCGCGCGGCCGTACTCGATGAGCACCTGCAGCGCCAGCAGGGGCAGCATCCCCCTGGACGCCTCGAGGCCGAAGCCGCGCCGCCGGCCGCTGCTCATGCCGGACCCCATCTCCGGAACGGCGGAACCGAAGCCGCGGCTGCCCTGCCCCCTTCGCACGCAAACCCTTGCGCGCTTGAAACTCCCTCCACCTTCCTATCGCCTATTCGCCTTGCGGGGCCGGAGCTTGCGGCGACGGATGAAGATGGATGGCGGCGACGCAATGGAACCTTCCGGGCTCTACCCGCTGGGCCTCGGCTCGACCTCAGGCAGGCACTGGTCTACCCGCTGGGCTCGGCGCGAGATTCACGGACTAAAACTACATGGCCCTTGGCCCAGAAACGAAGAAGCAGGAAACCAGAGGAGTCGTCAAAAACATCAAAAGTTTGACCAATATTTATATAGAAAAATTACAAAGATTTATAACATAAATAAATAAATATACTCCTACTATGAAAAATATAGTTAATATAAAAAATTTAATGTACTTATTTGATATCATAATCGTATTATTTCATTATATAAATTTGGTTAAACTTAAGACTCTCCAAGAAAGTTGATGTAGGTAGTATTTATATGTGATGGCAAATCGAAAGCGGACTGCAATTTTCAGATGATCTGGCTTAGTAGGAGTATCAAATAAAATATTTTTATTTAGGACTATTCTAAAATAAATATGTTTGTGCAGTATGTACATCTAATCGAATACAGTAAGTGTGTATTTTTTTGTCGCTAAAAGTAATCACGGTTTTGGTACCTCTACGTTTTCCTACGTTTGTCTCTGAAGAAAGGAATATGTCTGCTACCCAGACCCAGGGATAAATGTAAAATGTCCCAGCTTTATTCAATGTTTTTGCACAGAGCAAGGGATGGAGCTCGATCGAACAGGTTAAACAGCAGCATCACGGGAGAAAATGCATACACATATGCCTCTGCTCATCGATCATCATTCATTAGTCAGTTCGATGCTGTTTACAACTATGCATGCATAATACATCTATTTTTTTTTCTCGATGATACTTGCTTTACAGTTCTCTTGCGGTGCTGAGCTGGTGGTTCAGCTTCAGACATCTTCTTGAGCTGGCGAAGACTGACACTGCATGTGTCTGACATTTCGATTTCGGGCTGGTCAGTGTCAGCAGGACCTAAACTAAAATGCCAAGTTCACCGAGCAGTTCTCTGCGAGTAGGAGGTGCTGCCCAAAACAGTGGATCGACTGCACAAGTAACAGCACTGCATATACATATAGTTATCAGCAGAACTCACACAGATGCCCCCAAGAACAGCTAGGTTTGACAGGAAATACCAAAGTTATTAACTAGGAAACAAAAGAAAAACAGCAAATATGAAATATTATATGTGAGGAAGACAATATAGGAAATGGAAACCACAATATATATCATAATTCAAATAGTGTCATGACGTTGACCACTCATTTAACTGCACTCCATGATGATGATGCTTATAATCCATTAAACAAGGCACTGCTAAGGTCAGCTGTCCTCAGCTAAACTGTAATGTGAAGAACTTACAAGTTATCATTGGGAACAATTGTCAGGTTTAATTGCAAAGGGCTCCCCTAATATGTGGAGAGCAAATATTTTACAATGAAGGGTATGCCTCTAGGAATGTGGCCATTGCTGAATTCAGCATTATTATGTACTACAGGACTAAGCAGCACTACTAGAGAACAGGCCTTTGGACGATTTGCAAAATCAGCTTTAGTCACGGAAAATTTTGCGCCCGGGACTAGAAAGGTCTTTAGCCCCGGTTGGTAACACCAACCGGGGCTAAAGTTCCCCAGCCCAACGGCTCATTTGTCAGAGGGACCTTTAGTCCCGGTTGGTGTTACCAACCGGGGCTAAAGACCGGCCTTTAGCCCCGGTTGGTAACACCAACCGGGACTAAAGGTTTTGCCCCGGTTGGTGTATCCAACCGGGGCTAAATGTAGGCATCTTTAGCCCCGGTTGGTAACACCAACCGGGACTAAAAGGTTTTGTCCCGGTTGGTGTATCCAGCCGGGGCTAAATGCCAACATTTAGCCCCGGCTGGGAATAAGGACCGAGGCTAAATTTCCTCCCTATATTTGAACTGTTCTTCCACCTCCAGCCGTGCCCGAGCTCTTCATTTTTTTATTCAGTCACTTGCTTGCTTGTTTGTTGTCTTCTCCGGTGATTTTTGTTTGTTAACACATCTCCGGCGATTGATTTATTTCATCACATCTACACCGCCATCGACTTCTTGAAAGGTTACTAGCTTAAGTTTTTTATTTTTGTAGATATTTTGAGTTCATTGACTTGATAGTTCAAATAATTACTCTAAAAACAAAATATGACCGTTTAATTAGTTTATTTTAATCTTTTAGAGAAATAGAGATCATTTAAATCATTTGTTGACAAAAATAGAAATATATAATACTTTAGTTTACAAAATGTGACCGGTTTAATTAGTTTTTTTTTGAGAAATAGAGATGAGTTAAATCATTTGTTTACAAAAATTAGAAATATATAATACTTTAGTTTACAAAATGTGACCGGTTTAATTAGTTTATTTTATTATTTTGGAGAAATAGAGATCAGTTAAATTATTTGTTTACAGAAATTAAAAATATATAATACTTTAGTTTACAAAATGTGACCGGTTTAATTAGTTTATTTTATTATTTTGGAGAAATAGAGATCAGTTAAATTATTTGTTTACAGAAATTAGAAATATATAATACTTTAGTTTACAAAATGTGACCGGTTTAATTAGTTTATTTTATTATTTTGGAGAAATAGAGATCAGTTAAATTATTTGTTTACAGAAATTAAAAATATATAATACTTTAGTTTACAAAATGTGACCGGTTTAATTAGTTTATTTTATTATTTTGGAGAAATAGAGATCAGTTAAATTATTTGTTTACAGAAATTAGAAATATATAATACTTTAGTTTACAAAATGCAGAACGATGTCTGCTTGGTATGTTGTTTTCGTGGGTACCAAGCCAAGTATTTACACCAGCTGGGCTGAGTGCAGTCAGTATGTCCTCAAAGTTAAGGGAGCTGTGCATAAAAAGTACAAGTCTTTTGAGGAAGCTTCTGCAGCTCTAGAGGCTTTCAACTCAAGAATCAACTCAATTCCTACTGCACCTACCCCTACCTTACCTTCCTATCAGATTGGAGTGGCAGGCAGTCCATCTTGTTGGACTGTGATGCGGGAAAAATGTGCAGGTGTTGTTAGTTGCTTTGGTTGTGGCCAAGTGGATTAGGCTGCACTGTTATCTTGATGTAATAATTAATTAGACAAGTTCAACTGCTACTATTTTTATGCCACCAGTGATTCTTACTAAATTTCATGCCAGTCATTTTATAATTTCATTTGTTTATAAGAATGAGAGATATAATTATGTGATATGTCATATAATGCAGACGATGACACGTCACTGGATGTACAATGCCGATCGTCGCTCAAAAGAGTTCATTGATGGCGTGCATTATTTTTTAAGAGTGGCCGAGGCAAACAAGCGGAATGGTTTTATGTGCTGCCCATGTGCCCTTTGTAATAATTCGAAGGAATATTCTAGCTCAAGGAGTCTTCACTCACACTTGTTCAAGTCGGGTTTCATGCCAAACTATAGTTGTTGGACGAAGCATGGAGAAACTGGGGTTATGATGGAAGAAGGTGAAGAAGAACAATTGGACCCTGATGATGACATTATTGCTCAATACGGTGACTTTGGTGATACTGCAATGGGGGAAGGTGAAGAAGAGGCAAGTGCAGAAGACACACTCGCTGAAGATGATGCTCTTGGTGATGTCATTCGTGATGCACAAGGAGATTGCGAAAGTGAAAAGGAGAAGGCTAAGTTTGACTGTATGCTAGAGGATCACAGGAAATTACTATACCCGTCTGCTGCAGATGGACAAAAAAAGTTGGGTACAACACTTGAGTTGCTACAATGGAAGGCACAAAATGGTGTATCTGACAAGGCATTTGGACAATTATTGAAAATTATAAAACAAAAGATGCTTCCGAAACCTAACGAACTGCCCGCCACTACGTACGAAGCAAAACAAGTCGTCTGTCCTTTGGGTTTAGAAATCCAGAAGATACATGCATGTCCTAATGACTGCATCCTGTATCATGGCAAGGAATACGAGAATTTGGATGAATGCCCTGTATGTAACGCGTCACGATATAAGATCAGGCGAGATGACCCTGGCGATGTTGAGGGTGAAGAACGTCCCCGGAAGAAAATTCCTGCCAAGGTTATGTGGTACGCTCCTATAATACCACGCCTGAAACGTCTGTTCAGAAACAAGGACCATGCAAAGTTGGTGCGATGGCACAAAGAAGACCGTAAGGTAGACAACATGTTGAGACACCCTGCTGATGGGTCCCAATGGAGAGCAATAGACAGAGAATTCCCGGAATTTGCAAAAGACGCTAGAAACTTAAGGTTTGCTTTAAGTACGGACGGAATGAATCCTTTTGGGGAACAGAGCAGTAGTCATAGCACGTGGCCTGTTACTCTATGTATCTACAACCTTCCTCCATGGTTATGCATGAAGCGGAAGTTCATTATGATGCCAGTGCTCATCCAAGGCCCGAGGCAACCTGGCAACGACATCGATGTCTATCTAAGGCCATTAGTTGAGGAACTGCTACTTTTATGGAGTAAATCAGGTGTACGCGTGTGGGATGATTACAAACAGGAACACTTTGACCTGCGAGCATTGTTGTTCGTAACCATCAATGATTGGCCTGCTCTAAGTAATCTTTCAGGACAGACAAACAAGGGATATAATGCATGCACACATTGTTTTGATGATATGGATAGTGTATATTTGAAAAAATGTAGAAAGGTAGTCTACCTTGGGCATCGTCGATTTCTTTCTGTGAATCACCAGGTTAGAAGGAAAGGCAGGCATTTTAAAGGTGAGGCAGACCACCGGAGCAAGCCTCGCAACAGAACTGGGGAAGATGTACTTGAGATGGTCAAGGATGTGAAGGTAGTCTTTGGAAAGGGCACGGGCAGTGAACCTGTTCCAAAAGACGCTACGGGACACGCACCCATGTGGAAGAAGAAGTCAATATTTTGGGAGCTACCCTATTGGCATGTACTAGAGGTCCGCCACTCGATCGACGTGATGCACCTGACAAAGAATCTTTGTGTCAACCTTCTAGGATTCATTGGTGTGTATGGGGAAGTCTAAGGATACACTTGAAGCACGAAAGAGTTTGCAGCGCATGAAAGAACGAGACAACCTACATCCAGAGAAGACAGATGATGGACGTCATTACTTAAGACCTGCTAGCTACATTCTTAGCAATGAAGAGAAGGAAATCATGTTTGAATGCCTCAACAGCATCAAGGTCCCATCTGGATTCTCCTCCATATCAGGGGAATAATAAATATGCAAGACAAGAAATTCCTAAACTTAAAGTCGCATGACTGCCACTTGCTTATGACGCATTGCTACCGGTTGCTTTAAGAGGAATTCTACCTCCACATGTACGCCTGGCCACTGTGAAGCTATGTGCATTCCTTAATGCAATTTCTCAGAAGGCAATTAATCCACTAGAACTGGCTACTCTACAGAATGATGTGGTTCAATGCCTTGTGAGCTTTGAGTTGGTGTTTCCTCCATCCTTCTTTAATATCATGACACACCTCCTAGTTCACCTGGTCAAGGAGATTCATATTCTCGGTCCTGTGTTCCTACACAACATGTTCCCCTTTGAGAGGTTTCATGGACTACCTGAAAAATATGTTCCCCAACGTGCTCGGACAAAAAGTTCATCCGCGCAAGGGCTCAGGGCTAGGGACAGAGGAGGTCATTGAGTCTGTGTTGACTTCATTCCACCTGACCTTGACCCGATTGGTGTTCCTGAATCGCGGCACGAGGGGAGGCTGTGTGGAAAGGGGACACTAGGGAAGAAAACATATATCGGTACGGGGAACGATTATTTCAATAAAGCGCACTACACAGTTCTTCAAAACTCAACCGTGGTGGAACGAGGCCCAGTGCCAACAAAGATTCAGGCCTCCGCCTAGACACAAAAGATAATTAATATCCTATTGAGGAAACACAATTGAAGAGATTGAGGGACCCAGACAGGGGCATTCAGTTAGTTATGCCTCCCCTCAGTGGTGTTGAAAGTCTTACACGAATTACCTATGAAATACGGAGTACTACAGTTTTTGCTTGCCAAGTTTTAGGGGACACTATTGGCAGTATTTATGAAGTTCTAGAGCCCCTTACCACTGTATGTGTTGGTAACACACTTGCCCTACCTCCGCACACGTGCAGGGGGTGGCGAAGGTGGTCAATCGTCAGAACCAAGCGAAGGTGCAAAGGAAACAAGAACAGTGAAACTGTAGCTCCATTCCCAAAAAACCGTGGTTTACACTGTTCACCTCCCGGTATTTATAGGGGATACCAGGGGGCGTTGACCAAATTACAAAAGGGCACAAGAAAGATTCCTTCCCGCTGTACAACGGAAGGGCGGGATCGTACAAACACGAGAGGCGCAGGAAACCCTAGTCAGCCTTCCATGCGCCCGCCGCTGCTCGGCTCGTGCTAACCCTCGCGGAAATGCGAGGGCTGACCACCATCTTCCGAAGACTCCCGCCCTCTCGCGAGGTCCGAGTCCCTTCGCCTCCCGTTGGGCCTGAGCCTCTCGGCGAAGGTGCGCGGGATGCGCGAGGGTTGCTTCCAGCGCTCTCCACGCTCTTTGCCTGTAAGAACTTGCTAAACATTCCGAAGGTTGGGTTAGTATTCGGGGGCCTGAACAGTGACTTGAGGGACTTAGCAAATAAAGAGGCAGGTTTTGGCGAAGGTGCACAAGACGCGCGAGGGACGTCTTGTTGAGCCAGTCTGCGTGGCGCCACTGCCGAGGGTCCCCTCCCCCAACAGTAGGCTCTCGTTGCCTTGGATCTCAAGAACAGTATTTAGGCCCAAGCAGCGCTCTTTGACGGGAAACGTAACGAGACCCTTGGCAGCGACGCCCGCGGCTGCTTTGGGCCGGGCCGTTACACTGTTGTTTGTACTGTTTAGGTCCGTTTCGTTTTTGGTGCCGAGGATTTCGGTTGTTGTGCCGCTTTCGTAGGGTGGGGTGACTCGTCTCCCGGCCTATAAATAGAAGGGGTTGGTGGGGGGCTTGAAGCTGTGCCCTCCTTTGCTCTAGCCATCCTGCTGCTGCGCAAACCTTTTGCGAAGGTTGCTTTAGTCTAGTTGCGAAGGTTGTGTGTGTTGTGTCCTGCGAAGGTTTTGGTTTGAGAGATGGCTAGGTCCAAGCAGACGGCCCGTGTAGCTTCTCCCTCCGTTGCGGATGAGGGAGTCACTTTTGAGTTTGGGCTGAGCCGAGTTTGCAGCTCTGATTTAGCGGCTTATGTTAAGCGAGGGTGGATCGAGGAGGAAAATGCGAGGACCAGCAGTGGGGGGACCGTTCCGAAGCCGGATGCGGATGAGATCGTTGTTTTTGAAGAATTCTTTTTGGCTAGACTTCGGTTCCCGGTTGTTTCCTTTGTGACCTCGGTTCTTCAGAGGTTCAACCTGAGGTTTCATCAGCTGACGCCTTCGTGCTTTACGAAGATGTCAGTGTATGTGTGGGCATGCCGCTCTCAGGGCATTGTCCCACACGTCGAGGGTTTTATCCGCACTCATCGTGTGCATATGCAGCCTCGGAACATTGTCGATGGCGATGGTAACACCAGTCTTGGTCAATTTGCGGTGTACACGTTTTGCCATCGTGCCGGATCGGAGTTGCCGGTGCAGGCCCAAAAGAACAAGTGGACCAGCGGGTGGCAGGAGTTTTGGTTCTACTACAAGCTTAGTGGTAGTGCCGAGCTTTGTGGCGAGCTTCCGTCGCTCAGTGACGTTAGCGCCGAAGCTGTGATGAGCCCCGAGGCTCATGCTGCAGTTGACTGTCTGAGGGTGGTGGCGCGCTCTCAGTGTGCTCGTGACTTGGTGGAGGAGTACTGTTGTGCGAAGGTTTGGCCCCTTGGCCGGAGGCAGGTATGGTTTAAGGTTGAGGATGACCCCAAGTATGAGGGTAGGGGTTTGAAGAAGCCGAAGGTGGATCTGAACAAGGTTTGGGAAAATGTCCTCAAGAAGTTTCCCAAGCGAGAAGATGGAATCGAAGCTGTCTATAAGCGTGTTCAGCAGTGGGCGGAAGAACTTGTTGGAAAGCTGTCCACATTGGAGGTTAAAGCCATCCATAGCTCGGTGGGTAGCGGGGGTCGAGTCAATAGGCTGTTTGACACCCTTGGGGTCCAGTACGCTGATTGGCCCGTTCCTTCGAGCGAGGATGCGCCGAAGAAAAGGAAACGTACGGCTGCAGAGGGTAAAGAAATTGTTTCGTGACCGAAGAGAGGTCGTGGTCGTGGCCGCGGCGGTGCCGACGGCCGGGTGAAGACGCTTGCGACGAAGGTCGCGGTTGGTTCGGGTTCCGTTGGTACTTCCTCTTCTCGGCCTTAGTTCAAGCGGCGCGGTGGTTGGTAGTGTTGGTGGGCGGGTGCCCGTATTGGCGGGTATGCGTTAGCGCTTTGATCCAGATTTCGGACGACGAAGGTGTCTCCGATGATGAGGGGAAGGAGGAGGAGGGGGAGGCTGAAAAGGAGGCGGAGACCGAGAACGAATCATCTGATGAGGTTAGTGATACCTCCAGTGGCGAAGGTAGCTCGGATGACGAAGGTGTTTCAAAAGGGGATGATGGAGGGAAAGCCGTTGCTTCCTCAAGCGTTGATGCTGAGGCAGGACGTCGTATTGATGAGATGTTGCTCGACCTCGAGCCTGAGAGTCCCGAGCGAGGGTCGGTGCCCGAGTTCGCGGGGTCACACATCTGGGTTGACGGCGTCGAAGTGGCCGGTGACCTCGAGTCGGAGAGAAATCCGGGCAAAAGGCCATACGGCGAAGCTAGCCGTTATTCTCTTCCTTATTTTGCTGTGAAGGTTGGAGTTACTGATCCGGCGACGGAGCTTTTTACGAGTCCGAACCTCCGCGAGTGTCACTTACAAAGTGCTCTGGAGGAAAGGCGTTTTCTCGGTCGGGTCTTTAATCGGATTTGTTTACCAAAGGCGGAGCTTCGACTGGCTAACCAGCCTTTGGATGATCTTCATGATGACATGGATGTCAAGGTGGCTGAGTTAATGCTACTCAACCGTTCGGCTCGCCGGAGGGCGAGTTACAATCTAAACTATTTGAATGACCGGTTGTCGAAGGTTGAGGAGGATAACAAGAACCTTCGGCGTAGTTTGGAGAGTAAAGATATTGAACTCAAGGCTGCTTTAGAGAAGGTCAAGAAGTCCCGAGAGGAGGCACAGGCGATTGCGAGTAGTAATGCTGAACTCTTAGCGGCTGTCCGTCAGAAAGACAAAGATTTGTTAACAGCAAATAGTCGAATAAGTGAACTTTCGTCGGAGGTGACCTCGCGAACGAGGGCGTGGCAGACAAGCATAGGGAAAATTAAAAGCAAACTTGATGTCTGCTTGACCGAGGCCAGAGGTAACCGCTGCCTGCGTCTAATGCGGAGGCCTTCGAAGGTTGGCTGTGCAACGAGCTTGATGTCTTTAGCTCGTTGGTTGGTAACGCGGCCGACTTTGGTGGCTATGCCGGAGCTTTGGCGATGACCGGTACGCTTCGTCAAGCGGATTGCGAGCACCTTCGCAAGATCAGAAAGCCAAACCATGCGTTTCCGACAGTTGACGAGGTGCGCCGGATGAAAGTTGATGACACCGAGGTTCGGAATTGTGCGATGCAATTGCTTCGCAAGTTTTGGATTGCTGGTGGCGGCCGAGCTCTTGCTTTCAAAGAAGCTGCCGAGGCTACTCGTCAGGTTTGTGTTTTTGGTAAAAATTGTGGTTGGGTTTGTTTCTGTGATGAGGGGTTTGGTGTTGATTTTGGAGGGCTCATCCCTTATTTTTCCTTGCAGGCTCGGAAGGACGTGATGCCCTCGCCGCCTGCGACCGATGCTGCTGCTGGTTGTTCCGGTTCTACTCCCGTGCCCGACTCTGCAGAGGTTCCACCCATCGAAGTTGTGCCCTCGGCTGAGGACGCTTCGATCAAAGAAGAAACTAACGTTGAAGAGGCTGCGACGGTCGAGGCGCCTGCTGAGAGTTTGGATGCTGTGGCCGGCGAGGGTTTGGATGCTGCGGCCAACGAAGTTAGGGCGGATGAGCAAGGGGGAGCCGAACAGGTGTGAAAACCTAGGATAACTCGTTAGTGGGGCTCATTTTGTAATATGTTGGGTGGTGTGAAAAACTTGATGAGACTGAGATACTCTTTTAATGTTGTGGAAATGCAGGTTCCTGATGGAACCGTGCTAGACGTGTTTGATGTGACATCACTGATGTTACATTATCAAGATGTTTTTATAACTGGTGAATCATGGGCTCGAGCGAGGCTTAAACGCCCTTCGCTACCTTTTGAACGCTTTTGGTGGTCGAAGGTGCGAAGGTATGATTTGAAAAATAGTAGATCGAGTTGTTTTTGGCGCGAGGCAGACTATACTGATCGTCAAGCCACACGTCTTTTGTTTGGCTCTTCTTCGTCCGCGCAAGCTGTTGTTGACGACGATATCGATGATACTACGACAATGGAATACTTGTTTGGGCGAAGCAATTTAGATTTAGGACCGAACGGATCCCTTGTGGTTCCGAAAGAGGAGCCTTCGAAAGTTAGTGGTGTAGATCGTAGATACATGTATAGGGCGAGGGTTTTGCCTGGGGAGCTGCCAATTGTTCCGACAGCTCCTTTGTTGTGGGAACCCATAGTTCCGGTGGAAATAGATTTTGAGGAGGGTAGCGAGGGTTTTGATGATTTGATGTTAATTGAGGAGGGTGATGGTCCCTTGTAATTTCGTAACTTTTATTGATTGCTTGACGTTGTGAAGTTGTTCGGTATATGTTCATGACAAATGTATGTTTGTTTTGCGTAAATACAATTCACTGTTGTAAATTTTTGGAGGTTGGACATTTGACCCTCGCTTAATACCGGCGAGGCCCGTTTGGTTTGCACTGTTGGATTTGTATGAAGTTTGGGAAAAACAGCGACGTGCCGATGTTTAAGATGTTTCGTTAAACAGCGATGCCCCCTTTCTTTTTAGCGAGGCTCGCTTTTCGTTAAACAGAGATGTTTAGTAAAAACAGCAACGCCCCCTTTCTTTTTAGCGAGGCTCGCTTTTCGTTAAGCAGAGATGTTTAGTAAAAACAGCGACGTCCCCTTTCTTTTTAGCGAGGCTCGCTTTTCGTTAAACAGAGATGTTTAGTAAAAACAGCGACGCCCCCTTTCTTTTTAGCGAGGCTCGCTTTTCGTTAAACAGAGATGTTTAGTAAAAACAGCGACATCCCCTTTCTTTTTAGCGAGGCTCGCTTTTCGTTAAACAGAGATGTTTAGTAAAAACAAGGACGTCCCCTTTCTTTTTAGCGAGGCTCGCTTTTCGTTAAACAGAGATGTTTAGTAAAAACAGTGACGCCCCCTTTCTTTTTAGCGAGCCTCGCTTTTCGTTACCCTTTCTTTTTAGCGAGGCTCGCTTTTCGTTAAACAAAGATGTTCAGTAAAAACAGCGACGCCCCCTTTCTTTTTAGCGAAGCTCGCTTTTCGTGAAACAGAGATGTTTAGTAAAAACAGCGACGCCCCCTTTCTTTTTAGCGAGGCTCGCTTTTCGTTAAACAAAGATGTTTAGAAAAACAGCGACACCCCCTTTCTTTTTAGCGAGGTTCGCTTTTCGTGGTAAAAGGTGAAGGTAGAGTTTGTCTTGCCTGTTCGACTTTTTTGGACTTCGCGTCTCCCCTTAGGTGGAGTTGAATTTTGCGTTGCGAGCCCCTGGCGCGATTTGCGAGGGTGCTCGACTTTTTGTACTTCGCGCCTCCCCTTGTCTTAGGTGGAGGTGAAGTTTTGTTTTTGCGAGCCCTTGGCATGTTTTGCGAGGGTGCTCGACGTTTTTGTACTTTGCGCCTCCCCTTGTCTTAGGTGGAGGTGAAGTGTTGCTTTTTTGCGAGCGTCTGACGTGTTTTGCGAGGGTGCTCGACTTTTTGTACTTCGTGCCTCCCCTAGTCTTAGGTGGAGGTGAAGTTTGCTTTGCGAGCCCCTGGCGTGTTTTGCGAGGGTGCTCGACTTTTTGTACTTCGCGCCTCCCCTTGTCTTAGGTGGAGGTGAAGTTTGCTTTGCGAGCCCCTGGCATGTTTTGCGAGGGTGCTCGACTTTTTGTACTTCACGCCTCCCCTTGTCTTAGGTGGAGGTGAAGTTTGCTTTGCGAGCCCCTCGTGTGTTTTGCGAGGGTGCTCGACTTTTTGTACTTCGCGCCTCCCCTTGTCTTAGGTGGAGGTGAAGTTTGCTTTGAAAAAAGTTTGTTTTTTGAAGCAATCTTCGAGGGTTATCATCGATTATAGCGCTCTTGAAGAAGAGCTGTTTTTTTTATGTTTGTTAGTAAAGGTAATAATTTGGAGTTTTACTTTTTCGGGGTTTTGGCCTGTATTAAGAATTTGGATGTTGCCTCGTTAAAAAACCTTACGCCCCTTCGTAAGGAAAAAGAGTGCAGCTCCTTTGTTTTTGTTACATTCATAGCAATGGAAGAAAACATAAATGAAATAACAAATTACATATTGCGAGGGCTCGCTAAGGCTCCGCTATGGGTGGTATTTGCGAAGGTCATCGACATTCCAGGTGTGAGGCAGGATGTTTCACTCGCTGTCAGAGAGGTGAAAGGAGCCGGGACGATTGCATTCTGCTATTAGGTATGGACCCGTCCACTTTGACTGAAACTTCCCCGCCATGCTGGCGTTTTGTTTTCGAATGAGAACGAGGTCACCCTTTTTTAGTTCTTTGATTCTCACCTTTTTGTCTCTCCATTTTTTTGTTTCTTCCTGATACTTGCGAAGGTTGTGCACTGCGTTGCATCTTGTTTCTTCGAGTAAGTTTTTGTCAAGTAGTTGGTTTTGTTCGTCTGTTTCGAAGGTAGTTCTAAGTGATACATGCTTCAACTCTTCTAGTAACACAGCTTCTTCTCCAAACAGGAGCCTGAAGGGTGTGAATTTGGTGGCTCTGCATTCCGAGGTGTTATGGGACCAGGTGACAGAGGTTAGCTCTTCCGCCCACTTTTCCTTGGGCCTGCCTTGCAATTTCTTTGATACGGCTTGGAAAATCGTTGCATTGGCTCTTTCGACTAAGCCGTTGGATTGAGGGTGCCGGACTGAGGCGAAGCATAGGATTGTTCCGATTTGAGCGCAGAATTCTTTGAAAACCTCGCTGTCGAATTGAGTGCCATTGTCGACAGTTAGGTATTTGGGGACTCCGAACCGGCAAATTATTTGCTGCTAGAAAAACTTCTTCACGGCCAAGGAGGAGATGGACGCCAGTGGTCTAGTTTCAATCCATTTCGTGAAGTATTCCGCAGCTACGACTGCGTAGCGAAGGTTTCCTGGAGCTGTTGGAAGTGGACCGACGAGGTCCATTGCCCATCTTTGCAACGACCATGTTGGGCATATCAGAGTTGTTGGAGCCTGTAACAGAACCGACCAATTTGCACCAGATTAAGCACCGAATCGCTGCTTTCACAGAGATTACAAGTACTTAAGCTCGTACAAACCCGGTAGTCCGGAAATCTCGAAGGATTTCAAGTCATTCAACTTTAACCAAGATCGTAATAGATTAGCGTACATGCCCACAAGGTACATTCATTTCGCACATAGTTCAAATACATCGGAGTTCGATAGTTATTACAAACCATAGTTTTGAATTCAAAGCGGAAGCAACATAGTTTTGAAACACAAGTCCTTAGTTTCACAATACGGTGCCATATGCCTGATCCGTCCACAAAAGCATCAGGGAGATAAGGATTGACCATGCCCATGGTCTAGTCACTGCCCTCGACGGGATACAGACAGTTCTCACAGTAGCCGAAGAAACATTGCCCATCTGCAACAACAAGGGATAGCACCCTGAGTACGAGAAGGTACTCAGCTAGACTTACCCGCCATAAAGCAGAAATAATTGACACCAAGGATTATGCAAGGCTGTATCTGAGGTTGGCCACACTTACCTTTTTGCATAAAAGCATTTTATTATTAAATAATCATCATTAGAGCATTAGCAGTCACTTTATGTAATCAGCCTGATTATCTAGATTGCACCTGATCTAGAGCAAACACTTGACTACTTATTCAAGCAAGAGTGACTATTTCATCAATAGCCTTTCAGATTCACCAACCTTAACCATCATTAATTCCATATATTACTACGGTACACATGCTCAGTCAAGTTACTCACTAACCAGGAGCGATGGCGATTATAATCGATTCCTACCAGCTGGGGACAAAATGTCGCACACTCGCCCGACACACACCCTCCAGGCGGCCGTTGGCGACCACTCAGGAGGTTCGAGAACCCAACATCGCGGAGCGTATGGACCCTTCTCCCAGAGGGTTATCTCAATGCCGGGTCACGCTCAGCTATTAATCGCCACTGCGTCATGCCAGGTCGAGTCAGCCTGCCTGCCTCCCCGACCATGCCAGCGATCAGAAAGTTGCCCACGGTACATATAAGGCCCTGGGTGTTAGCGTCAACGTCTCCGTCACCGGCTCGAAACACACTACTCTACTACGGCTTCACGGGAGGTACCCGCACCTGCTCCGTTAAGTGATTGACGCGTTCAAAATGACTGAGGTGTGCCTTCGTCGGGTCCTAATCGACACAGACGGGAGACTACTAGCACACAGAACCCATGTCCTGCTGCTCCTACATCCCGCCCGGTCTCAGATTAATTAACACATGGTTCTCTCCATGATAGCACCAGGCTAAACATGTTTAGTATCCACCTATATGCGGGGGACAGGAAATCACCACCCGACTTTTACCGGTCTAAGCAGGGCTAAGCATATAATCGAGCCTAGACCTAACAGGGATCACAAGATAATATTTGCAGGTGGACAAGGATAAATAATCAATGCAGCAACGGTATCACACAACTCCTATGACCTAATGCAACAATCATATCAGGTTAACTTATAAACGGTAATTTGCAAACCGTAGGAGAAAAATGCTCCGGGGCTTGCCTCGCTCGAAGTCGGCGGGGCGGTGATCACGGCACTCCGGCAGATCCTCAGCGTCTCCTTCCGGGATCCCCTCCTCGGTTGTCTCCTCCTGACGCTGCTCCTCCGGCGTGTCTTGGGCTTCCACTACCGACCCTGCATGATGCGGTACATGAATGAATAACATGAATGCACATGGGATGCACGGTGATGCAACATGGAGTAACAATTCAGGAGATAAGCACATGTCATCTACTGCTACTCACTTATTTAATTTAACATACTACTTATTAAGTCTTGTTGTCACCACATCAAAGTTGCTTAACGGGTTTATTACCCTCTAATTATTTGTAGAATTAAATCTAGTTAATTAGGCCTATAACAGTAACCTATCCTAGACAGCTTCACGAAAATCTATAAAAATTACTGGAGATTAATAACACTTAATCTAACCCTCTGTCCAAATTTCATCCCATTTGGACCTAGACTTCATCCTCTATGAAAAAGACAAATTCTATCATGAAAAGGTGCTTTGAACTACACACCCTAGCAACAAGTGTCAAACAACAGATTTCTTATTTTTCTACTGAACTTCCTAGCATAAGAGCAATGTGCTTAAACTCTCAGGTGCATATTCCTCATATTTTAATTACTACAAAATAAACAAGAAACGACATTTAACTATTTTAAAAGCTACTGTCAAATTAATTCACAGAATAGCCTCATATTATATTTTTCTCTGAAACTACACATTCATACAAATCTAACAAAACTAGAATTACATTTTTTTTGACTTATACATAATTAGTTATGCATTTTCCAAGTTATCAGCACTTTTCTAATTTAAATAAATCTACACATAAAAGTATCACCAAGAATGCTTTCAACAGTTTTCACTGATAGATCTAAACATGCTTGACTTAACAAAATTTGTTTCACAGGAGCTGGACTTAAAATGAGCCTTGAATGAATTTTTGAAGCCTTAACATAAATTCTGAAACTTTATTAAAAAGGAAACTAAATCCTAATGCTACGGACTTCGGCCGAGGCACAAGACATGGCTTCGGCACACTCGGCGCGATTCGCTCGAGGCTCAAGCGAAGGCTTCGGCCCACTCGGTGCGATTCGCCCGAGGCTTCCGACTCAGCCGAGACTATCTGACTCAACCGACCCGGTCGAGGCTCATCCGACTCGGCCGAGACTATCTGACTCAACCGACCCGGTCGAGGCTCATCCGACTCGGTCGAGGCTCGAGGCGAAGGCTCGGCGCACCGGCTTTCCGAGGCCTACGGCACTCAAGCTTTTCCCCTTTCTCTCTTTCTCCTGCCAGTCGGGGCCCGCTGGTCAGGCGACCAAGCTTCCGAGGCCAAGCTCGGCACGCTACCGCGCGAGGCCAGGCTCGGCGGTCAACGACGGAGTTTAGCGCCGAGGTCGTTGACCGGCCCTAGCTCGTCGACGGCGACGCTTCCGGTGACGCTGAGACCATCATTGGGTGCGGGTTTGCGAGGCGAACACAACTAACCGACTCGCTGAGACAGAGGGATACCGGAGCAAGCTCGACGGCGGCCATGGCGGAAGCGGCGGCTCTGCACCGGCGGCGAACTCTTCCCGGCGGCGTTTGCGACTCGGCGAGATTAACACTAGCTAAGCAAGTCACAAGTGACCTATTGGACGCAACTCCCAGGCTTCGGCATCCCCGCATTGTCCGGCCGGCGATGCACGGGGCGGCGGTCCATAACGGACACAGCGCGACTGGTCCGTGGTCCGGCGAACTCAGGGCACGAGAGAGGTCTCCATTTGACTGTAAGCTACTACGCGGTAGAGGAAGACTAGAACATGGCTCAGCTTAGGGTAGCATGGCCGGAGATGACCGGTCCACGTGAAGGTCACGGTGGCGGCCATGGCGGAAGCTTACGGATGGCGTCCGCTGTTCCGACAGCTAGAGAGGAAGAGAGGGGAAACCACCCTTACCGGAGAAAGAGGAGATCAAAGACGGAGAGACTGGCGAGAGGAATTGGACGGCGGTGAGCGGTGGAGCGAGTAATCGCTCGCCGAGGTTCGGCGGGCGGCGGCGGAGCGGAGCTCTGTGAAGATGGAGTGGAAGTGGAGCGAAGGAGAGACTGAGCAATGGGATGCTCTGCTGGTTGCGAGCACAGGCGGAGCAAAGGCAAACGGAACGAGTGCTAGGTGCATTGCACCTGGCCAGTTCCCATCGGGGGAGCTCCCGACCGGACGCGGCGGCGTCAGGCGTCGCGCTCCACGCGGCGAGCATGCACCGAGCTCCCGGGCGACGTGGCGAGTTCGGGCGCAAACCACGGGCGGTGATGACGGTGGTTTGGCCGGCCGGCGAGGCGGTCTCGCGGCGGCGGGCGGTTTCGGTCGGCGCGGAGGGAGCGGCGTGCCGCGCGGGAAGAAGAGAGGGACTGACCGGTGGGGTCCACGGTCAAGATTAAACTAATGAGGTTTTGTTTCAAACTTTGATGCTCTATAATCCTAAACTAGACCGAACTAGGAAAAGGTCCCAACAGCAAAGTTGCTTAGAATTTTGTAAGGAACAAATCATCCTTAAGGCTCCAGTCCAAATTCTGTTGTTTAAAAAGATTTAGTGCTAACCATTTTTCTAATGCAAGAAATCCTAACTCAAAGCTTTTTCTGAGAAAGTGCTTTAAAGCAAAGTTGTTCCCTTCATCAAGATCTACAACTTTGTTATAAGGCACTTGGTCAGAAACAGAAGCATAACAAGGTTACACTAGAGACCAACAAGGACTTAAGCATTCAACAAACATATGCCATGAAATGATGAGATGCTATGCTTATGCCATGCCAAATTCTGCATTTAGGGATTGCTTAACACCGGGGTGTTACAGCCCTCCCCTCCTTAAAGGAATCTCGTCCCGAGATTTGAGTTACTAACCATTCCTTATAAAACTGTGGATATACTTCCTTTAGATAGTCTTCCGTTTCCCAAGTGGCATCTCGGTCGTCTTGCTCACTCCAGGATACTTTATATTGCTTCACGACCTTTCCGCGAGTCACTCTTTCTTTCTCATCGAGTACTCGATATGGCTTCACGGAGTAAGTAAGGTCGGATTGTAACTTGATATTGGCCGGTTGTACTTCCTCTTCTGGAACTCGAAGACATTTCTTTAATTGTGACACATGGAATACAGGGAATATAGCCTTCAAATGTTCAGGTAACTGTAGTTGATAAGCCACTTTTCCCCCTTTTCCATTATCCTGTAGGGTCCCACAAACCTTGGCGCTAACTTTCTTTTCACGCCAAAACGTTTAACTCCTTTCATGGGTGATACTTTCAAGTACACATAGTCACCTACTTCGAATTCAAGCCTTCTTCGCTTATCGGCATAGCTCTTCTGTCGGGACTGTGCCGCTGCGATATGTTGTTGCACTATTCTAACTTGTTCTTCTGCTTCTTGACAAAATCAATCATTCCATAGTAACGACGTTCTCCTGGTTCAACCCAACTTACTGGTGTTCTGCATCTTCTGCCATACAGAGCTTCAAAAGGTGCCATCTGAATGCTTTCTTGATAACTATTGTTGTAAGCAAATTCTGCTAATGGCAACCACTTCTCCC
The DNA here is from genome assembly GCA_009763385.1 of Coix lacryma-jobi var. lacryma-jobi. NCBI lineage: Eukaryota > Viridiplantae > Streptophyta > Magnoliopsida > Poales > Poaceae > Coix > Coix lacryma-jobi. The sequence goes on from CM019824.1 coordinate 3,988,781, forward strand.
AAGATCCCTTTGCGGATAACACACAGGCTCTAACATATCCTCTAAGACCTGATTTACCTTTCAGTTTGTCCTGATGTCTGAGGATGGTAAGCTGAGCTATGGATTAACTTAGTGCCTAACTCTTTTTGCAGTTTCTCCCAGAATGGTGCAGTAAACTGCGTTCCACGATCCGAAACTATGACCTTGGGTATACCATGTAATCGTACAATCTGATTGATATAAATCTCCGCATAGTCCGGTGCTCGATAACAAGTTTTAACTGGTATGAAATGAGCGGTCTTGGTGAGACGATCTACATTACCCATATCGAATCGTTTCCCTTCTGAGTGGTAGGCAAACCGGTGATAAAATCCATACTCACTTCTTCCCACTTCCATTCAGGTATTGATAAAGGTTGAAGTGTTCCGGCTGGCTTCAGGTGAATGGCCTTCACCCGACAACACGTGTCGCATCTGGCTACATACGCGGCAATTTCCTTCTTCATTTTGGTCCACCAAAATCTTGGACGCAAATCTTGATACATCTTAGTGCTCCCGGGATGGATAGACATTTAGAAAGATGAGCCTCGTCCATGATCTGATTTTTCAGTTCCCTATTCTTGGGTACCACTAGGCGATTATCAAACCATAACACTCCCTTATCATCAACTCGGAAATGTTTTACGGGTTCAGTGGCAGCCCTTAGCTTTTCTTTGATATAATAGATTCCCTTGTCTGTTTTCTGCCCTTCTAGAATCTGATCAACTAAGGTGCTCTGCAGCTCGATGTGACGCAGGATCACAGGGTGTACGAGACTAAACTCGTCCTCTGGTTGTAACCTCAAGTTATTACAATGCGACTTCCGACTCAGATCAGCAACCACATTTGCTTTTCCAGGGTGATAATGTATCTGCAAATTGTAATCCTTAATCAATTCAAGCCATCTTCTCTGCCTCATATTCAACTCCGGTTGAGTGAAGATATACTTGAGACTCTTATGATCAGTGTACATATTGCAGACATTTCCTAGCAAATAGTGCCTCCAGATCTTCAGAGCGTGCACCACAGCAGCTAATTCCAAATCATGCGTAGGATAATTTATCTCATGTTTTCTCAACTGTCGTGAAGCATAAGCAATCACTCTGCCTTCTTGCATAAGAACACACCCTAAACCAACTTTTGATGCGTCGCAGAAGACATCAAACGGCTTCTCGATATCTGGTTGAGCTAAGACAGGGGCAGTGGTTAACAGTTTCCGCAAGGTACAGAAAGCTGTTTCACACTTCTCTGTCCACTCAAACTTCTGATCCTTCTGAAGCAAACTTGTCATGGGCTTGGCAATTTTGGAGAAATCGGGAATGAAACGACGGTAATACCCTGCTAAACCGAGAAAACTCCGAATCTCCCCAACTGAAGTTGGAGCTTCCCAATCCATTACTTCTTGTACTTTGCTAGGGTCCACAGAGATTCCTTCCTCCGACAGGATGTGACCAAGGAATTGTACTTGCTTCAACCAAAATTCACATTTGCTAAACTTAGCATAAAGTTTATGCTCTCGTAGCCTTGTCAAAACGATCCTCAAATGTTCTGCATGGTCGTCCGGGTTCTCCGAATAAACCAAAATGTCATCAATGAATACCACTACAAACTTATCTAGTTCTGGCATGAATACCGAGTTCATCAAACTCATAAAGTAAGCCGGAGCATTTGTCAATCCGAAAGACATGACTAAATACTCGTATAGACCATATCTGGTTGAAAAAGCAGTCTTTGGAATATCTTGTGGTCGGATTCTAATTTGATGATAACCGGATCTCAAATCGATCTTGGAGAAAACTTTGGCTCTGGATAACTGGTCAAACAAAATATCTATCCGTGGCAACGGATATTTATTCTTAACGGTCACGGCATTAAGCGGTCGATAATCCACACACAATCTCAAGGACTTGTCCTTCTTCTTAACAAACAAGGCTGGACATCCCCACTCTGACACACTAGGTTGAATGAAACCCTTGTCCAAAAGTTCCCTAATCTGAGTCTTGAGTTCGGCTAATTCATTGGGCGGCATACGATAAGGCCTTCTCGAGATCGGTGCAGTCCCTGGTAACAACTCAATGGTAAACTCTACAGCCCGCTTGGGCGGTAAACCCGGCAACTCATCTGGAAAGACGTCTGGGAAATCCCGAACAACTGGAATTTTTGACAGGTCCTCTATAGATAAGGTGCAAGATAGATCAACAAAATCAGCCCCTCGAGGAAGAGAGATACGTAACTTGTTGTTCCTCCTTGGATCGGTCAAGGTAAGAGTCCTATCTGCAGTGTCTAACACTGCTTTCCACATACTCATCCAACTCATTCCTAGGACTACGTCCATACTGAGCCCTGGCAAAACTACTAAATTAGCCCCAAACTTATGCCCTCAATGTCGATGGTTGCATCACGTACCATCTGCCTAGACAACACACTACTCCCCACAGAGCTTACGCGAAACCCATAATCCATTTCAGACACCTCTTGATCATGCTTTTGTGCAAATGCTTTACTCATGAACGAATGCGATGATCCAGTATCAAACAAAACGACTGCAGGATGATGATTAACAAGGCACATACCAGCAGTCACGGGCTCTCCAGCACGAGCTTCTTCAGCGGTCATGTTGTGCAGGCGTGCGGGGTAATTGGCCTGTTGCTTCTTTGGGTAGGGACAGTATCTTGCGAAGTGCCCCTCTTGGTTGCAGTTGTAGCATGGTCCCCGAACTATAGGTTTATTTCCTGAAGAACTGCCTTGACCTCCACGAGCCTGAGCAGCAGCTATTTTGTATGGCTTCTGATTGCGCTGAGCTTGTGGCTGATTCTTCTTCTGCGGCGGCCTAAAACGTGCCCCCGGCGCTGGTGGTCGATACTGATTTCGCTGAGCTGGTGGTCCTCTGGGTTGTGATGATCCTGATTCAAAGGTTCTCTTCCGGGCCTTGCTAGCAGCATGCTTGTTGTTATGATTCTCTTGAATCAGACAGTCACTTAGGAAGTCATTGAAATTGGTACGGGAAGATGTACCCACTGACTTTCCCATTTTAGTGTTCAAGCCTCTCTTGAAACTAGCAATCTTCTTAGCGTCTGTGTCAACGAAGTCTGGGATATAGCGAGCCAACGAGTTGAACAGATGATGATACTCTGTGATAGACCGAGTTCCTTGAGTCAGATTCATGAACTCTGCCACTTTCATCTGGGTCAAGCCTGGCGGAATGTAATGACCTCGAACAGCAGCAGTAAACACCCTCCAAGTGATAGGAACATTAGCAGGATAGGTGGTGCGGTGATGTCCCCACCAAATCCCGGCTGGTCCCTGCAACTGGTGCGCGGCATATTCTGCTTTCAGCTCTTCTGTGAGCCTCAACAAACGGAACTTCTGCTCCAGAGTATGCAGCCATTCTTCTGCCTCCAAAGGTTCTGTAGCTTCCCTGAAGATAGGCGGTTTAGTATCCAGGAAATCCTTGAAAGAACTATACTGGTTTAGCTCTTGGCGTTGGTGTCCTTGCGCCAAGTTCTCCCTCAGCAAAGCTTCAATATTGCGCTGACTTCCAAGAAATTGAGCAAAAAGCTGCTCAGCCGTTGGTGGTGGAGGAGGTGGTGGATTGCGGTTTTCTCTGGGGTCCTCATTTCCACCACTACCCCCGCCTGCTCACTACGAGTTGTCGTCATCTGCATATAGGATAGTAAGCGACCATTAGGCGAAGTTGCAACTTGTAGAGAACAATAAATCATACCCACTGAAATTATTCGGAAAAACGATTCACCAAACAATGACAGAGGTACAATAAATTTCATTCCACATCGCATCAACACATAACAAGATCACTTAACACATCATGCAAAGATAACATAACATCCAGAGTTTTGCCCATACATATGGGACTTTCCAAGGTCTCACACACATCACATAAGTCTGCCTCACATGCTTACATCCAGCCCATAACAAAACAAAAGTTCGGGCGTGCCAACATACGCAAAAGATCTCTAGGTGCTAAGCATACGATCTAGACTACTCTCTAGCGATCTCACCAACGTCACCGTCCTCACTAGACATATCTGAAGAACTACTAGAAGAACTACTCGGCTCCGGATCCTCCTGGGGAAAGATGGGGTTCCTCTCATTCTCCCTACGGTGGATCTCCTCGTGCAGACGATCGTTGTAGTCCTGCAAGTGATGGAGTTGGAGCTCCAGGTCTCCCACTCGCAACCTCAGCAACCTGTTCTCCTCTGAAACACGAATGCCCTCAACACAAACTCCTCGAAGCGCCTCCTCAGTCTCCCTCATGACCGAGGCCAAGAAAGTAGTCGACCCCTGCTGAATGGCAAGCTGATGAGCAGTCTCCTGCTCCCTCTGAAGTGCCTGGTCTCTCTCTACTGTCAACTGAGCTAGCTGTGTAGTGAGGAGGTCTATCTCTGTAGTATGCTCCTCCTGCCGGCGATGCTGTGCAGCCATCTCCTCACTAAGGGTATGATCCAGATGATCGTAGCTGCGCGATAGGCACCCATAAGTAGCCATCAGAGCAGCCATAGCACTCCCTGCTGGTCCAGCACAATGCTCCCTCTCAAGAGAGCTAGCCTCAAACGGTAGCGCCTGGCTGACGCCACACTGCCTGGTAAGGGTCTGTCGTCGGGAAGATACTAGCAGTAGCCTGGGCAACCACCTCCGGATGGTCCTCCATGATGTCCCGAAGAACGGTATAAGCAACCTGGTTGGCTGCATCCCAGGGGGTCCTCCCCTGCAAGGCAAACACCCGTCGGCACCAGACGTGATCCTGGTCCTCACGGCTAGGCACGTCGACCTCCACCGTGTACACGTGACGATCCTCTGACAACTGCACACGGTGCCAGTCGTACAGCGGCTCCTGACCCTCCTGGTATCCCACCAGGTGCAAAACTCTCCAAAGAATAGTGGGCATCCCAAATTCTCCCAAAAAGTCCTCTGATCCCTCATCGGTCCATGGCCCCAGCATGTAGTTAGGCCTCTTGCCTCCCGTGGACTTGCGAGCAGTGCGCTTGGTGCGTGCCATCTGTAAGAAGTGTACCCACACATAGATTTTTATTAGTTTGAGAACAACTTTTATTAGAAAAACGGGACGGAAACCATAAGGAAGGAAGTAAGATTAATGCAAAGTTGTATGATCATGATGCATGAGCGTAACATACGTCCTCACTGCCTAACAATCTATCGGCTAGACGGTGGCATACACGCTCACTCATAACGTAACTAACTATAACGTACTACACGTTCGCAAGTTAGCGTACCTGCAGAAATCCACTTCATCAGCCCTTCCCACAGTATGAATATTATGCACTGCGGAAATTTAAATCTAATACTCTCTTAGGTGTACACCCGGTATACACGTAAGCAGTATATGCACCCATCAGAAATTATTACTCCCACAATCAATACTTTCACATATACTTGTGTGGAACAGGTATACGCGTCATATCATATAAGCACTTTCCCTAGATTGGCGGTTGTCCAATCATGCTCTCACAACTCTCATTACCTTTAGCGTAGAGGCAATTGATCCATACATTACTATTCCGAGGAATAGCATCCATACAATTTCACCCTTGCCGTATGGACGACAGAATAAACAGAAAATAAGTATGATGCACGACCCCCAAAGTTAGTACTTAAATAGCCACCTAAGTTCCTATTGGGCATAAGGACTTGATCAATGGCACACCTTACTCTTGGTCAAGAAGGTTTTTCAAATCCTAATATAGCTATAAGTTCTTGTCAAATAGGAAATTTTTAATTGAAAATACGGTTTTTCAAATACACTTGTGAACAGTAACGCTAACCACGCTCCGATGCCAGCTGTAACAGAACCGACCAATTTGCACCAGATTAAGCACCGAATCGCTGCTTTCACAGAGATTACAAGTACTTAAGCTCGTACAAACCCGGTAGTCCGGAAATCTCGAAGGATTTCAAGTCATTCAACTTTAACCAAGATCGTAATAGATTAGCGTACATGCCCACAAGGTACATTCATTCGCACATAGTTCAAATACATCGGAGTTCGATAGTTATTACAAACCATAGTTTTGAATTCAAAGCGGAAGCAACATAGTTTTGAAACACAAGTCCTTAGTTCACAATACGGTGCCATATGCCTGATCCGTCCACAAAAGCATCAGGGAAGATAAGGATTGACCATGCCCATGGTCTAGTCACTGCCCTCGACGGGATACAGACAGTTCTCACAGTAGCCGAAGAAACATTGCCCATCTGCAACAACAAGGGATAGCACCCTGAGTACGAGAAGGTACTCAGCTAGACTTACCCGTCATAAAAGAAATAATTGACACCAAGGATTATGCAAGGCTGTATCTGAGGTTGGCCACACTTACCTTTTTGCATAAAAGCATTTTATTATTAAATAATCATCATTAGAGCATTAGCAGTCACTTTTATGTAATCAGCCTGATTATCTAGATTGCACCTGATCTAGAGCAAACACTTGACTACTTATTCAAGCAAGAGTGACTATTTCATCAATAGCCTTTCAGATTCACCAACCTTAACCATCATTAATTCCATATATTACTACGGTAACACATGCTCAGTCAAGTTACTCACTAACCAGGAGCGATGGCGATTATAATCGATTCCTACCAGCTGGGGACAAAATGTCGCACACTCGCCCGACACACCCTGCCAGGCGGCCGTTGGCGACCACTCAGGAGGTTCGAGAACCCAAATCGCGGGACGGCCATGGACCCTTCTACACCGAGGGTTATCTCAATGCCAGGTCGCTCAAGCTATTAACTGCCCACGGTCATGCCAGGTCGATCAGGCCCTGCCTGCCCTCGGACCATGCCAGGTCGATCAGAATAGTTGCCCACGGTACATATAAGGCCCTGGGTGTTAGGCGTCAACGTCTCCGTCACCGGCTCGAAACACCTTACTCGGCTTCACGGGAGGTACCCGCACCTGCTCCGTTAAGTGATTGACGCGTTCAAAATGACTGAGGTGTGCCTTCGTCGGGTCCTAATCGACACAGACGGGAGACTACTAGCACACAGAACCCATGTCCTGCTGCTCCTACATCCCGCCCGGTCTCAGATTAATTAACACATGGTTCTCTCCATGATAGCACCAGGCTAAACATGTTTAGTATCCACCTATATGCGGGGGACAGGAAATCACCCGACTTTTACCGGTCTAAGCAGGGCTAAGCATATAATCGAGCCTAGACCTAACAGGGATCACAAGATAATATTTGCAGGTGGACAAGGATAATAATCAATGCAGCAACGGTATCACACAACTCCTATGACCTAATGCAACAATCATATCAGGTTAACTTGTAAACGGTAATTTGCAAACCGTAGGAGAAAAATGCTCCGGGGCTTGCCTCGCTCGAAGTCGGCGGGGCGGTGATCACGGCACTCCGGCAGGTCCTCAGCGTCTCCTTCCGGGATCCTCCTCCTCGGTTGTCTCCTCCTGACGCTGCTCCTCCGGCGTGTCTTGGGCTTCCACTACCGACCCTGCATGATGCGGTACATGAATGAATAACATGAATGCACATGGGATGCACGGTGATGCAACATGGAGTAACAATTCAGGAGATAAGCACATGTCATCTACTGCTACTCACTTATTTAATTTAACATACTACTTATTAAGTCTTGTTGTCACCACATCAAAGTTGCTTAACGGGTTTATTACCCTCTAATTATTTGTAGAATTAAATCTAGTTAATTAGGCCTATAACAGTAACCTATCCTAGACAGCTTCACGAAAATCTATAAAAATTACTGGAGATTAATAACACTTAATCTAACCCTCTGTCCAAATTTCATCCCATTTGGACCTAGACTTCATCCTCTATGAAAAAGACAAATTCTATCATGAAAAGGTGCTTTGAACTACACACCCTAGCAACAAGTGTCAAACAACAGATTTCTTATTTTTCTACTGAACTTCCTAGCATAAGAGCAATGTGCTTAAATTCTCAGGTGCATATTCCTCATATTTTAATTACTACAAAATAAACAAGGAAACGACATTTAACTATTTTAAAAGCTACTGTCAAATTAATTCACAGAATAGCCTCATATTATATTTTTTCTGAAACTACACATTCATACAAATCTAACAAAACTAGAATTACATTTTTCTGACTTATACATAATTAGTTATGCATTTTCCAAGTTATCAGCACTTTTCTAATTTAAATAAATCTACACATAAAAGTATCACCAAGAATGCTTTCAACAGTTTTCACTGATAGATCTAAACATGCTTGACTTAACAAAATTGTTTCACAGGAGCTGGACTTAAAATGAGCCTTGAATGAATTTTTGAAGCCTTACATAAATTCTGCAAACTTTATTAAAAGGAAAACAATCCTATGCTACGGACTTCGGCCGAGGCACAAGACATGGCTTCGGCACACTCGGCGCGATTCGCTCGAGGCTCGAGCGAAGGCTTCGGCCACTCGGTGCGATTCGCCGAGGCTTCCGACTCAGCCGAGACTATCTGACTCAACGACCCGTCGAGGCTCATCCGACTCGCCGAGACTATCTGACTCAACCGACCCGGTTGAGGCTCATCCGACTCGGTCGAGGCTCGAGGCGAAGGCTCGGCGCACCGGCTTTCCGAGGCCTACGGCACCAAGCTTTTCCCTTTCTCTCTTTCTTACTGCCAGTCGGGGCCCGCTGGTCAGGGCGACCAAGCTTCCGAGGCCAAGCTCGGCACGCTACCGCGCGAGGCCAGGCTCGGCGGTCAACGGCGGAGTTTAGCGCCGTGGTCGTTGACCGGCCCTAGCTCGTCGACGGCGACACTTCCGGCGACACTGAGACCATCATTGGGTGCGGGTTTGCGAGGCGAACACAACTAACCGACTCGCTGAGACAGAGGGATACCGGAGCAAGCTCGACGGCGGCCATGGCGGAGCGGCGGCTCTGCGACTCGGCGGCGGAACTCTTCCCGGCGGCTTGCGACTCGGCGAGATTAACACTAGCCTAAGCAAGTCACAAGTGACCTATTGGAGCAACTCCCAGGCTTCGGCATCCCCGGCATTGTCCGGCGCGATGCACGGCGGCGGTCCATACGGACACAGCGCGACTGGCCCGTGGTCCGGCGAACTCAGGGCACGAGAGAGGTCTCCATTTGACTGTAAGCTACTACGACGGTAGAGAAGACTAGAACATGGCTCAGCTTAGGGTAGCATGGCCGGAGATGACCGGTCCACGTGAAGGTCACGGTGGCGGCCATGGCGGAAGCTTGCGGATGGCGTCCGCTGTTCCGGCAGCTAGAGAGGAAGAGAGGGGAAACCAACCCTTACCGGAGAAAGAGGAGATCAAGACGGAGAGACTGGCGAGAGGAATTGGACGGCGGTGAGCGGTGGAGCGAGTAATCGCTCGCCGAGGTTCGGCGGGCGGCGGCGGAGGGCGGAGCTCTGGTGAAGATGGAGTGAAGTGGAGCGAAGGAGAGACTGAGCAATGGGATGCTCTGCTGGTTGCGAGCACAGGCGGAGCAAAGGCAAACGGAACGAAGTGCTAGGTGCATTGCACCTGGCCAGTTCCCATCGGGGGAGCTCCCGACCGGACGCGGCGGCGTCAGGCGTCGCGCTCCACGCGGCGAGCATGCACCGAGCTCCCGGGCGACGTGGCGAGTTCGGGCGCAAACCACGGGCGGTGATGACGGTGGTTTGGCCGGCCGGCGAGGCGGTCTCGCGGCGGCGGGCGGTTTCGGTCGGCGCGGAGGGAGCGGCGTGCGCGCGGGGAAGAAGAGAGGGACTGACCGGTGGGGTCCACGGTCAAGATTAAACTAATGAGGTTTTGTTTCAAACTTTGATGCTCTATAAATCCTAAACTAGACCGAACTAGGAAAAGGTCCCAACAGCAAAGTTGCTTAGAATTTTGTAAGGAACAAATCATCCTTAAGGCTCCAGTCCAAATTCTGTTGTTTAAAAGAAATTTAGTGCTAAACCATTTTTCTAATGCAAGAAATCCTAACTCAAAAGCTTTTTCTGAGAAAGTGCTTTAAAGCAAAGTTGTTCCCTTCATCAAGATCTACAACTTTGTTATAAGGCACTTGGTCAGAAACAGAAAGCATAACAAGTTACACTAGAGACCAAACAAGGACTTAAGCATTCACAAACATATGCACATGAAATGATGAGATGCTATGCTTATGCCATGCCAAATTATGCATTTAGGGATTGCTTAACACCGGGGTGTTACAGAGCCCCTGGGGCGTTTTGTGTCTTTGTCGTTAGTTGGCAACCCTCGCAACGTTTGACGATGCTTTCTGCGTCTCTTAACGCTGTTGGCCAGTAGAAACCTTGTCGGAAAGCTTTACCAACTAACGCCCTCGGGCCGTTGTGCGAACCACAGATACCTTTGTGAATGAGTTTAAGAATGTCATTTCCTTCAGTCTGTGAGACGCATTTGAGCCAAGGCGAGGTTACCGAAGCTTTGAGCGGAATGTTGTCTACAATTTTGTACCCTCGAACTCTTTGTTTGAGTCTGTTTTCTTCCTCTTTGGAGTCGGGTTCATGCAACTCGTTGATATAGGCCATGATGGGAGCTCTCCAGTCTTCGTTCTGGATTGCATTGACTAGTTTGGCATTCTTTTCAGACGTTTCGAATGCTGGTTGAGTTGTTACCTCGTAAAAGACGTCTGGCGGTAGCTGTAGCTGTTGTGCTGCTGCTTTAGCTAGGCTGTCTGCCTTGTAGTTCTCCGACCTCGGTATGGCTTTCACTGTTATGCCGAGGAAGAATGATTCCAACCTTCTCACATACTGAAAGTATTTTTGGAGCTCTGGGTCTTTTGCTTTGTAATTTTTCTCAATGTGTCCCGCGATAACTTGGGAGTCTGTGTTAATGACTGCCCTTCGGACTGACAAGGATCGGAGCTTTGATAGTGCTAGTATCACAGCTTCGTACTCTGCAGAGTTGTTTGTGCACTTGAAATCGAGTCTTTTGGTGTATCTTAGCTTCGTCCCGGATGGCGAAACTAAGATGGCCGAGGCTCCTACTCCGGCTGCTCCCCAGGCTCCATCGACATACACTGTCCAAAACGGCTCTGAGTGGTCTTCATTATTGCGAGGGTCCGGGGTCCATTCAGCTATGAAATCTGCTATTGCCTGCGATTTGATTGTTGTTCTTCCGACGAAGGTTATAGCGTAGCTGTTCAGCTCGACTGCCCATTTCGCTATTCTGCCGACTGCTTCATTGTTCTTGAAAATGTTGTCAAGTGGGTATGCCGAAGGTACATGGATCTCGTGGGCCTGAAAGTAATGTTTTAGTTTTCTTGACGTCATGACCATGGCGTAAGCTACCTTCTCGAGCTCTGAGTAGTTTCTTTTAGGACCTTCGAGAGTTTCCGAGACATAGTAGATTGGGGCTTGCTTGGTTGTGTTGTTCTCGTGCAATTCTTTGATAAGAACTGCGCTTGCTGCGTGAGACGAGGCTACGACATATAGCAGTAACAGGTCCCCTTTGTTTGGGCTGGTTAAGACAGTTAAGTTGGTGAGATATTTTTTCAAATCCTCGAAAGCTTTCTGTTGCCGAGGTCCCCAATTGAAAGGGGTTGCGCTTCTCAAAGTTTCAAAGAAAGGTAGCCCTCGCTCTGCTGACCTGGAGATGAATCTGCTGAGTGCTGCCAATCGGCCCGACAAACGCTGAGCTGCTTTTTTGGTTGTCGGAGGTTCCATACTGATGATAGCATCAATCTTCTCGGGATTGGCTTCGATTCCCCTTGCTGAGACGATACAGCCTAGCAATTTTCCTTCGCTTACCCCGAAAACACATTTTTCGGGGTTCAGCTTTAATCCGGCGGACCGGAGGTTGCTGAACACTCTTGATAAGTCTGATATGTGGTTTTCCTTTAGCTCGCTTTGGACAATCAAATCATCGACGTAGGCAGAGATGGCGTGTTCATCTTTGAAGACTTCAGATGTCATGCGAGCGAAGGTTGATCCTGCGTTTCTCAAACCTTCTGCCATTCTACGAAAACAAAAGGTGCCTGAAGGTGTGATGAAGCTTGTTTTTTCCTCGTCTTCTTCATTCATCCAAATCTGATGATATCCCAAGAAACAGTCGAGGAGAGAAAGCGTTTGACAACCAGCTGCTCTGTCAACCAGAGTGCTTATGCTTCGCAGGGGAAAATCATCCTTCGGGCATGCTTTGTTTAAGCACGTAAAGTCTACGCACATTCTTCACTTCTTGTTCTTTTTCTCGACTAAAACCACATTTGAAAGCCATGTTGGGTATTTGACTGGACGGATGACACCTGCGTCCAAGAGTCTTTTTACCTCAGCCCTCGCTGCTTCCTTTCTTTCTTCTGACATTTTGCGAAGTTTTTGCTTAACTGGGCGGTAGCCTGGCTTAATGTTTAGGCTATGCTCTATCAAAGCTCTGTTTACTCCCTTTAGGTCATCCGCAGACCAGGCGAAGGTGTCGGAGTTTTCCTTGAGGAAAAGTACGAGGTTGTTTTCTGATTGGGAATCTAAGTTGGCTGAGATGAGCACTCTTCTTTCGGAGTTGCCCTCAAAGAGTTGGACTTGTTTAGTCTCTTCCTTGGGTGATGCTTTTTCTCGGTCAGGGCATACCTCAGCTTCGGTTTTGGGGTTTGTTGCACGAGGTTTTGACAAGTTGTGAACATTGCGTTGTCCTGGTGCTACTGTTCCATCAGCTGCTCTTGCAATGTCTTGGTCTCCATATACTGCAACCACCCCCTTCGGAGCGGGAAGCTTCATGCAGAGGTAAGCAGGGTGGATGACTGCATCAAATGCATTGGTGACTCCCCGGCCAAATATTGCATTGTACGGATAAAACATGTCGACCACGTCAAAGGTTATGTGCTCGGTTCTGCAGTTCATCTGGTCGCCGAAGGTCACGGGCAAAGATATTTTTCTGACGGCTCTCACTTGTTGACCGCCGAAGCCGTATAGAGGGTTGTTAGCGGGTTGCAGGAGGTTTCTATCAAGCTTCATGCCGTCGAAGGTTGAGGCGAACAGGATGTCTGCGGAGCTTCCTGTATCGACCAGAATTTTGGTGACTGTCCACCCTGCTAGATTGGTTTCGATCACCATAGCGTCGGTGTGAGGGTAATCCCTCAACTTCATATCACTGGAGTCGAAGGTTATAGGAATATGAGACCATCGGGCAAATTTGTGTGGTCCTTCGATGGCTACATGGTGTACTCGTCTAGCATGTTCCTTCCTCTGCCGCTTGTTGCCATAATCTTCATTTGAGCCTCCGGTGATGGCTAGTATCACACCGAAGGTTGATGTTGGGTTGTTGATGGTTGTCTGGTTTTGGGCTTCGGATTTGACAGGTTGGGGGGCTGGCAGGGCCGGTATTGGTGGTGGTGGTGGTAGGGTGTTGCTCACTTGTTGGTTGGTTTGGGCTTGAGGGGTTGTTGGGAATGTGACCGTGTATGACATATTTTGGCGTTGAGGAAAAGAAGTTGGTTGAAAAGAGGTGTGGTTGTAATGTGGATGTTGAGAGTAGAAAGGTTGGTGCGAGGGTAAGCCGTAGTTTATGGGGGTGTAGTGGTAGGGAGGTTGGGTTGGGTTGAAGTTTGGCTTTCTGGTGTGATTGATGGTTCTGTTTTCTGTTGAAGAGGCTCTTTTGAACTCCTGGTACTCTTTCCCTTTGGCGAAGCACTCGCATTGCTTTGTTGTGTGCCCCTTTCCTAGGCCACAGAAATGACAGTACATTTTGGTCGGGTCCCTCTGTTGGTTTCTTTGGTCAGGCGGGGGTGGAAATCCATGTGGATTTTGGTTGCCCGAAGGCTGAGTGCTTCTTCTCTGGTCTTCGATTGGATTTGCCTTGTTGATCGCTCCAACGTTGCTCTGATCTTGGTGAGGGTTGTTTTCTCTCGCTTGGGGCCTCGGTTGTGGTTTCTGCTGCGACCTTCGAGCATCGGACTTTGCCCGGAAATCCATGTCCGCTCTACAGTACCTTTCCATTGTATCATGAAGCTCTTCGATTGTGTTTGCTGGTTTTCTGGCGAACTTTGAGGAGCATGGGCCTGGGCGTAAGCCGCTGACTGCAGCGAGGATCACGGCCTCGTCGGATATTTCCGGAGTTCTTGCTCTAATCTGGATGAACCTTCGCCAGTAGTCTTGTAACGGTTCGCGCTCTTCTTGTTTGCAGTTGAACAGCTCGATGGGGTTTGATGGGGCTGCTGTGATGCCCTTGAAGTTTGTGCAGAGTCTGTCTCTGAGGTTGGCCTAGGAAACCACCGTTCCGGGGCGAAGGTTGTTGTACCAAGTCTGCGCGATGTCACGAAGGATGATTACGAAAGACTTCGCCATTGTTGACTCATCCTCTCCTGCTGCGGTGACTGTCGCCTCGTAGCTCATTATGAATTGGCGAGGGTCAGTGAGTCCATCGTAACGGGGGAGATTTTGTGGATTGTAGCATGGTGGTCAGGGTTGGGTTTGTAGTATTTGGGAGAGTGGTGATCTTGGGTCGTAGGGCATCTGGTGCTGTTGAGCCCTTCGCTGTATACGAAGGTTTGGCTCTCGCTCTTCTGGGTAGAGCTGGCGAAAATTTGGTGGTGGCGGGGGTGGTGGTGGCTGATGAGCGTTGTCCTGTCCCTGCCCGACATTCTCCTCCCGAAGCGGCGGCATTTGCCTGTCATTCCAGTCCTCGGCTTCGGCCTCAGCTGCTGCGAGGGACTCCTCCATTCGGTGAAGCTGCTCTCTTGCTTCATCCGCCTTTTGCCTGATAAGGCGCAGCCGGTTGTGCCTTTCAAGCTGGTCCAGGCGCCTCTTCTTTTCCTGTAACTCAGCTTGAAGTCTTTCTAAAGCCTTGAGGCCAACTCCTCATCTCTTTCCCCATCTCCTCCGGAGGTATGCGGGTGTGGCTGTGATACCGGCCGAGCGTGAAGGCCCGGGACCTCCGTCCCTGGAGCAACTTCTTCTGTTTCCGAGGGTACTACATTCTCATCCACAGGCTGGATTATCGCCGTGGCCTCTCTGGTCATGCGAGGGTCTCTTGTAGTGGGCGCTCTCCTGTTTCCTGCCATTTCGAACTCGGTCCCCACGGACGGCGCCAAACTGTTGGTAACACACTTGCCCTACCTCCGCACACGTACATGGGGGTGGCGAAGGTGGCCAATCGTCAGAACCAAGCGAAGGTGCAAAGGAAACAAGAACAGTGAAACTGTAGCTCTATTCCCAAAAAACCGTGGTTTACACTGTTTACCTCCCGGTATTTACAGGGGATACCAGGGGGCGTTGACCAAATTACAAAAGGGCACCAGAAAGATTCCTTCCCGCTGTACAACGGAAGGGCAGGATCGTACAAACACGAGAGGCGCAGGAAACCCTAGCCAGCCTTCCATGCGCCCGCCGCCGCTCGGCTCGTGCTCACCCTCGCGGAAATGCGAGGGCTGACCACCATCTTCCGAAGACTCCCGCACTCTCGCGAGGTCCGAGTCCCTTCGCCTCCCGTTGGGCCTGAGCATCTTGGCGAAGGTGCGCGG
This sequence comes from Coix lacryma-jobi var. lacryma-jobi, assembly GCA_009763385.1. Taxonomy (NCBI): domain Eukaryota; kingdom Viridiplantae; phylum Streptophyta; class Magnoliopsida; order Poales; family Poaceae; genus Coix; species Coix lacryma-jobi. The sequence goes on from CM019824.1 coordinate 4,004,254, forward strand.
GATGCGCGAGGGTTGCTTCCAGCGCTCTCCACGCCCTTTGCCTGTAAGAACTTGCTAAACATTCCGAAGGTTGGGTTAGTATTCGGGGGCCTGAACGGTGACTTGAGGGACTTAGCAAATAAAGAGGCAGGTTTTGGCGAAGGTGCACAAGACGCGCGAGACGAGGGTCCCCTCCCCCAACAGTATGTATCCCAATTTGTGGCATGCTCTAATTTTGTGGGTTAGTGCGAGCAACCCCCAAAATTAAGTCTATATGTGGGTTTGCGGGCTAGCCTGTTTGCATCCTATTACCAACTAGGTGAGTCGGTGACATAAGTAATCCACTAGTTAGAAGAAAGTATAAGTGGATGAACACACCTCCCAATTTCAACCAGTGGCCATAACTTTTTCCCAGACTGAGAAATGTAATACCTGAAAATAATCATAATACATGTTATATATATGTTAAAATCGAGTATCTTGCATGTGATATGTTCTAAAAGGTGTCCTGCATGTCCTACAAGCTTGTATTAATTGCTGTTTGGAATATAAAATTAAAAAATTCCAGAGACTAAGTTCGATAAATACTAGACGTCAATGAACATCTCTGCCAACTGATAACATTATAATGGCTAGTACTCCCTCCATCCCAAATTATAAGGCATTCCAAGAATCTTGGAGAGTCAAAGTTTTTCAACTTTGACCAAAATTATAGAGAAAAATACGAAGATTTATAACATCAAATATGTATATTATGAAAATATAACCAATAGAGAATCTAATTGCACTTAGTTGGTATCATAAATATTATTATATTTTTATATAAATTTGGTCAAAGTTGGAAAAGTTTGACTCTCCAAGATTCTTGGAACGTCTTATAATTTGGGATGGAGGGAGTATTATTTTTGTTCACTCTGACATAATATAAGAAACTAATATTCCCTAGGCCTAAGTGTTAAGTAGAAACTGTTAAAAAGTTTCATAGCTATAGCATATAGGGCAAACCGGCAACTGCCATAAATCATAAATATCATGTCAGCCCTTTAGTAAGTTTTGCTAAGCTAAGCAGCTGATCAAAATACAGGTAGAAATTAAAATACGGTTCCATGAATTTTACTTGGTACATACTATAGTGAAAGGAACACATGGACAACAGTTTGAAGATGGCAAACCACAAGTGTTACTTCCACTCAAGTTAAATAGAGTAGAAAAGTGTGGCATACACATCTGCGAACTTGGTGGAACCTCGTCTGACCTCCCTGTCCCAGCCAGGAGGGGGTTGGCAATGTTTTCCTACATTTTTCTGAAGGAACATGTCTGCTACCCAGGGATAAATGTCCCAGCTTTACTCAGTGTTTTGCACAGAGCAAGAGATGGAGCCAGAACACATTAAACAACAACATCATGAAAGGAGAAAATGCATACACATTGCCTGTGCTCATCGATCATCATCCATTAGTCAGTTCGATGCTGTTTATGGAAAACGAAAGATGCAAGAACAGGAAAGGGATTTCTTTTTTGTTAAAAAAAGAACAGGAAAGGGATAAAACCTTCATCAACAAAATATGCTTGGTACATAACATGGGGTTATTTGGCTGTGGCTGCAAATATACTTGGCTGGACCCACTGGCGCACTTCTGTAACGAGTGATGCCGGGATGACCATCTCGACAGTCCCATCATCTAAGTCATAAGCATACACATTTGTATTTGACTTCAACACCTCGTCATGCCCACAACTACCAGTACAAGTGAAGCAAGCAGTGCTGGTGGTGCCCATCGCCATTCCATCTGTGCTCTGTTCGCCGGAATCCACCCACTTTTTTGGACCTCTGAATGTATAGACTCTCCTCCTGCCTGCATCCTTCGCACGGAACGACTGGCCGCTGCCCGTGCAAAGAAACCAGCTGGTGTCATCCAACTCCCGGTCATCCAGCTGCGACCACTCCATCGCTTCCATGTCCAGCCTAAAGAACTCAAACCCACCATTATTCCCCATCCTTCCATGGCGGCGATCCGACACAAGCACGAGCTCCCAGTGGGACGCGACAAGGAAATGGTAATTCTCTTGGCTCCATCTTGGACAAGCAGGCGCCATCATTCTCCCCCAGGTCATTTCAGTGATGTCGAAGACGAGGATCTGCCCGCTGATGTCCACGCAGACGACCCGTGTCCCGAGCAAAGCCAAGTCGGCGATCCAGGTGCGCTCAAGTAATCTGCGCATTGTTCTTGACATGTGGGGAGGTTCAACGCCATGCTTGTAGACGCTCCAGTACGTGTCTCCAGGGCAGGCGACGTGCACGGTCGGAACAATGCTCCAGATCTCGAAACGCGCGACGACTAGAGGTGTTCCGTGAGAACCAACATAGAAAACAAAGGACCCATTGTACCCTTGCTGTTCGCGGCGACAGGTGAATACTGGCAAGGTAAGCTGTTTGCCGGAGCTGGGGTGGACGAGGAACACGCTCTGCCCTTCGAAGCGGCATGGCTTGTGTCGGATCATGAGAAGCCACCCGTGATTCTCGAATGCGCAGGTCGCGTCTGGGAATATGTGGCTGCTCACTCCGCGGATCTTTCTGCTTGAGACGTCGAACAGCAGCCGCTTCTTGCTGTTGCGTTCCACGGCAAACATGGCCAAGGGAAGCTGCTGAACTCCCTCAGAGCAATTGCTCTTGTTCCCAGCACACGCCTCCATCGCTCAACCTGACTCGCAGATTTGAGATATCTGGCAGAAGCAAAGAGAAGCCATCATTACACATTAGCAATCAGCAAATAATTTCTACTAGACGATGATAACTTGGTGACTGACTCCATACACAAAACACCTATGGCTTTGGAGACTCATCATCATGCTACGAAATTTGGCAGGGACAGGTTCTGCTGGGAAAGAAAACAGCAAAATCTGCTTCTTGCTAGACAAAGACAACTATTTATGTATATTCAGTTCCAAACAGCAAAGAGAAATCATTAGCAATATGGTGCGTACACATATACAGTGCACCCAATAATTTTGGGCCAAAAAAAAAAAAATCCAAGTCGGTGGGCACATTATATGTATACAGTTATATAGATCAGATCAGAGTACAAATAGCAAAATAACAATATTTAGGGTTTGGGTGCTCTGTTTCGCACAACAGAATGAAGGGAGGAGGCTCGGTGTGGATACCAGGCGGGCGGGTGCTCGTCGCCGGCGAAGACCGAGGCGGCGCCGGAGACAACGCAGGCGGGGTGAACGGGACCAGAAACGCGACAAGAAAAAGGCAGCGGTAGAATCCTGGACAAACGCATATATCTCGCGTAAAAACGACCAAATCCGACTCTATCTTTTTTTTAGTGCAAAATCCGACTCCATCTGGTTTCCGATTTCTTCGCTTCTGGGCCGTGGGTCAAGGCCCATGTGATGAGGGGCCGTGGGTTGAATAACAGCTAGTGATTCCCAGTCCGCAGTCCATCTTCGTGACTTATATACAAAAATATATACACTGGAAAAACGTTTCTTGCTAAAAAAAAAGTTGAGAGTTTTACGTGTATGCCATTATGAAATATGACAATTGCGTATAAGTCACTAAAAAGTTCGAGCGGTCACGTATGTCATCGTGCTAAACTTTTTTGTCGTTCGTGCCACTTCCGTTAAACTTGGCTCCAACGGTGTTAAACAGCCAGGGTAAAAATTCAAAAATGCTCTCAGGTGTGAATATGTTATTAATTCTGTTTGAACATCTTAACGACTTCAAATAAAAAAACTCAGAACAAGAAAGTTGTAGATCTCCTTGAGATCTACAGTTTACATATAAAACTTATTTTCATTTAATTTTATATAAAAAATATTTTTTCCTAATACATATTAATCATATTAAACCATAATTTTTGTTGTACGAAATTAAATAAAAATATTTTTTATATGAAAACTATACATCTCAAAGAGATCTACAACCATATATTTTGTTGTACGAGATAATCTAGGTAAAAGAAGGAAGCTTGAGGATGATTCCTGCCTCTTTTGTTCAGAAAAAAAAACAATTCAGCATGTATTTTTTGAATATGTAGTTGCTAGACATTTTTTGTTATAAGATAGGAGGAAATATTATAGATATTGGTAAATTTTGTCTAAGTCAAAAGAAATGTTGCATGTTAAATATAGTTACTCCAGCTACTATTTGGGCTATTTGGAAACTTAGAAATGACATTTGTTTTCAGAGAATTGGATGAAGGAGTATATGAAAAATGCTTCTCTTCCGGATTGTTGGACTTTTACTGAATTGGATAGTTCTTTGCCCACCCAACTAGAAAGAAGAATAACTGATGAGATGTGTATGGATAAGATCAAGGCAGCCGCAAGTACTATTCTATGGCTCCCTTGTGTGAACCAAGATATCAGTTGAAGTTCCACAAGGCTGATGGTGAAAATGACAGACATCAGAAGATGGCAAACGACTTGATGTATGAAGCAAATCTCAGAAGCTCGATGTGGTGGAAGGCACCGGATATCTCTCTAGATGTGATTTGAGTCACTAGAAAGAATGCTCTGTGATCTATCGGCCGTCGTCGTTCTGTTATGTTTAATCTGTCTAGGAGGACACCTTTGGTTTTAAAACTGTGCTATAAAAGATTTTGTGGTCTTTTGATGTAATTGAAAGGCCGAGGCATATATAAGCCCTTGAACTCTAAAAAAAGATGTTTTACAGAATGTTCGGAGAAAAATATTCTGATATTTGCAACAAAAATGTTCTAGTTTAATAAGAGAGAGCCATATTTGTTTCACGAGAAAAATGCTATAGTTTTGCTAAAAATATCGAGTACTTACCCCCTCTGTCCCATAATAGTTGCACCTTTAGAATGAAGACACACAACTTAACACAACTGGCAAATTAGCAATCTACCCCTATAAAAGAATCTGACATTCAGCATACTACAGCATACTGCATACCAGTGCACCACCCGCTTGTCCTGTCTTCATCGTCGCCCGTCGTTCCGGTGGTCGTTCGTGGCGGTGCGCGTGGTCGCCGTTCCAACAAGTCGAGTTGGACGAGCTAGTTCGCACCCGCCGCCACCAGCTTCTGGGCAGCGTCCCAAGCTCCAGACAGAGGCACAAATTAAACTTGGGAGCAGAAAGAAAGCCCTTAACTTCACAGCGTCGTCGAGGCTGACCAAAGCAACAACTTCACAGGGATTGCACATTTACTGTCAAATTATGTACACCGGCCGACACAGAGGGAAACATAGTACCATAGTGATTATATCCGTGATAAACTTCACCCAACCCAAAGCATGTACAATTGTTAAGAGCCTCAACTTGTTACAGCTACACTGCTTGGTTCGTTGAACCCATCTCTATACTGTATACAGCCTGCCTGAAAAACTGACACCAGATTCCGAGGCCACCCATGGATGAATCAAGTCAAAGAACATCCATCTGTACAGCATGACTACGGTCGGTATACAACTAACTAACTAACTAACCATTCACAGACTTTAGAGGATCAACTTGTACATCCTCAAGAGACAGACTCATCCACACATCCTCCTCAAGCAACTCGTGAGTCTCTGCAAGTTCTATTAGTAATGAAAGCCGATCCTCAATTCACTCTTCTGTTTTAACTCTTCATCAGCAGCTTGCCTTAGAGGTTTCTCAGTCTCTTCTCAGTCCACAGCTGGTCAGTCTGCTCAGATGTATGAAGAGTCATTAGGATTTTCTGTACAACAAATGCAAGCGCTACATGTTAAAGGAAAGCTAATGATGGACGGATGGTTGCGTTTCTTACAAAGTGTGCCTTCTGTTATAGCTGTGCCACTGTACCAAGACGTGCCCATACGGTTTTGCAAGCAAGGTGAAGAGCATATTGGCAGCACATTATTTTCTCATGACTTTTGGTTTTGGAGCTGAACCTGCAGCAACAATACAAACATCCAATTGTCAAAAAAGAATTCTATCAATATTGTTTTATAGAATCAAGCAAAGACATCTAGTAAACAACCAATCGACGGGTGGTCGACCAGTGTGAGCGTGAACTGCAGCTTCAAGGATTGACAAGAATAAATGGCACATAGCCTAGAAAACAGACTGAATACAAAATCCAGGAATTAATACAAAGTACAAGCCATATAGCATGAATGGTCAGTTGGTCACCAACAACGAATGATTCTTTTTTATAAAAAAACCCACAGAAAGTATTTAGTATATTATGCTTCATAAGCTCAGTGCCCTTACTAATGGCTACTCACTACCTTCTATACAGTTCTTTCTGTAACAAAAACTAGTGAAAAATGTCTCTCAAGGCTATAATAATTTTAAATGGCATTTAGAAGGCATCTAACAATATTATTATCAAAAAGATCTCAGCTGAAGCTAAGACACAGTCAACAAACTGAAGCAGTTCTCTACGAGGAATCATAACAAATAGGAGGGCAGAGAAAGAGGGAGATGCTTACATTGCGCACTCAACGTTTGGCAGCATAGAACCTGTGAAAATTCTGCAGTCATCTAGATCCGATGGAAGAATAAATCCACCCATGTCATGAACCACAAATATATCTTTCCTATCCAGGGTTGTTTCTTGAATAGCTGTTTCACCTGTTTGTGAACCAGGTATAACTTCATAAATTCCAGGGGTCTCACATGGTAGAAATCCACCACTTTTCACTATGTAGAGCTTGTTTCTGTGCTGTACTAAGGAAAAATTCATTGTATTTGACTCGCAGGCTCCTTTCTGGGCACTAATATGAATCCCTTCTGAGCTTTGCTTCACCGAACATAAAGAGCCATCATCAGTTAACCAAAGAATCATATCCTGAAACAGAATGATGCTGTGTATGCCTCTATCTTCATAACTGCCGTTAACCTTTTTTTTCTGCCATTCAACATCATCGTTAATTCTTCCCGTCCAAAGGGATGTCACTGTTTCATTTCCTTCTTCTGGGGGAAGTTGGGCAGCTAATACAACCCTGCAATCAAACGGGGGATTTCCAGAAAAGTATCCTTGATGGATGATGTCATCAGTCTCAGTAACATGCCATTTCTGCTCTAGACTAACATGCCCAAAGGATATCATTTTTTCCTCCCCGAGTAAGAACCATTCACCATCCGAATACAAAACATCACTTATGTCTATGCCCATTTCACTTTTGAACCAAATTCTCCTCGAATGAGGAAAAAAGCCATACAGACCCGGGTGTATACCATCTGAAATCAATAGTGATACGGCACAATACCCTCTTTCATACGATTTGGGTGGGTGTCGCAAAGTAAGAGGTGTACGAGGGCAGGAACCTTGTCTGACAGCAGTGACAAATGGCCTGAAATTCATAAAATCCAGAATACTCAAAAATGGCAGATGAAGTATTAATCAGCCATCGTATGAAAGTTTGGCTTATTAAGTATTCTAGACTAGAATACTTGAAAATATCAAAACCTTTACACTACTAGTGGAAGGCCACCAAGTCATGATATTTAAAAAATATATAGACAACAATAATAATGTTCTAGTTTTCATCTTGATACTGAAGTTTGGCTTATTCCATTTTTGGTGCATGATGCTGTCAATTCAATGTTAGTTATTTCAAACCTGCACTACCAAAGGCTATTTGAATCAATATGCCAATCACAGATGAGTTATTCTTATTAACCTTTCATTTTTTTCCTAGTGCAAAAGGGAAAGCTATCGCTACTGTACCAAGAAAAGATCTAGCATGGTCACATATTTAGATTAAAACTCAACACAGCTTTCATTGCCCCCCCCCCCCCCCCCTCCCTCCCCCCCCCCCCAAAAAAAAACTAGATGCTCTAGAAATGAAGGACTACAGGCCCATTAGCTTGATATATAGTTTTGCCAAATTGATGACAAAAATCTTGGCCAGTCGCTTTGCTACGCTGCTGCCAAACTTGGTCTGTGCAAACCAGAGTGCTTTTATCATGGGGAGGAATATCCATGATAGCTTTCTGTTTGTGCAGTAGATGGTAAAACATGATAACTTTCTCTTTGTGCAGCAGATGGTAAGAGCATTGCACCAGAAAAAGGAGGCGCATATCCTTCTCAAGCTGGATATCTCCAAAGCTTTTGATTCAGTCTTTTGGTCTTTATTGCTGGAGGTCCTGCAACATTTAGGTTTTGGACAGCGGTGGCATAATTTCTTATTCCTGATCCTTTCCACTTCCTACACCCGGGTTCTTGTGAATGGAGAGCCTGGTGATACTATTTTGCATCATCATGGACTGGTGCAAGGAGATCCCCTCTCCCTGATGTTATTTATTCTTGTGATGGATGTGCTGAATTCATCGGTCAAGTTTGCTACAAGGGAACAACTGCTGCAGCCACTTGCAGCCCAGCAGGCGAAGCATCGAATTTCCTTTTATGCAGATGATGCAGTGATTTTTTTGAGTCCCTCTTGCACCGATCTGAAGACCATTAAGTTCATCCTTGATCTTTTTGGGCAAGCCTCGGACAAGGGTGTTTGGTTACGGCCAGAGTGGTCTTGACGGCCACTCCTATTTATCTAATGATTGCCCTTGATCTCCCAAAGTGGTTGATTCGAGCAATTGACAAGAAGTGTCAAGGTTTCCTTTAGAAAGGTCAAGAACAATCTAATGGTGAAAATTGTCTCGCGTCATGGAAAAATGTCCAGCAGCCCTTAGAATATGGAGGATTGGGTATTCACAATCTTGAAACTCTTGGATGGGCATTAAGAATTTGTAGGTTATCGGCCCAAAAAACAGATCCTAGAGCTTGGAATGGACTCCCTGTCCAAGTTCCAAAAAATGTGCAGGCTATGTTTTCTTTGGCTATGGAACCTCTGGTCGGAAATAGTGAGTTAACTTACTTCTAGACAGATCTCTGGCTTAATGGCAAGAAATCTAAGCACACAGAAACACACACTATTTCATGCTAGTTGACAAACAAATTATTGTATGGATACAGAAACTGAACATGTGACTTACATGTAATCACAAACTTCTTCATCACATAGAAGCTTCTTCTTGGTAGCCTCTCTCAAGCAACAAGATTCGGATAGATTAGTCAACTGCATGGTCTGGCAATCTGCCCCAGTATGACAGAATTAGAATCATGGAAACAAATTACACACAACAATTGGACAGAAAGGAGGAGATTAGTCCCGAAAGGGTGCAAGATTTGACCCCCAAAAAAAAACAGACCAAAAGAAGTGAAGGATTCGACATCAAGAAGTGAAAGAAACCAGAGTTAATTAGGCGCGAAAATCCGCCAGGAAGAGAGAATAACAACTATTGTATAGGACGTGTGAGGATTCGACTGCAATCAGACGGAATCAAGCAAGAATGACGCAAGCAATAAAACTAACCACCTGCCAAGCAAGAATGGCGCCAGAAGTATCAAAGAAACGGGACGAACCACTAGCCTCCACAGATGAGAAGGAGCAGAGAAGAATGCCGCAAGAAGTACCAATAAAACGAGACGAACCACCGGCCTCCACAGATGAGAAGGAGAAGCAGAGAGACTCACCTCTCGGCAGGGCGGCGGCAGGGACGGCGGAAATCATGGCGAACGGAGTCTGGGCGGACTGAACTGTGCAGACGATAAGGCCTGGGGGCGGGAGCGGCCCGCCGGCGGGAGCGGGCGCGAGCGCGAGCGCGCGGCGGGGCTGGCAGGAAGGGGGTGCGATGCTCTCTCCTTGCTTCTCAACTCCAAGAAAGAAAGAGAGGGAGTCCGCGAGTTCAAAGCCACACGCCCAACGGTGCGTGCCCGGTGGCGGCGTAATAAAAGGTAAAAATGGCGATATTAGAGCGTCTTCAATTGTTTGTAAAAATTAACTTGGAAAAAGTTGTCATTTAGCAACTTGCTAAAACTTTTGGCAAGTAAAATTTTCATGTACCTCCAATAGTTTGGTAAAAATAACATAGAAAAGTATTCCAACTTGGTAAAAATAATATAGAAACACCGCATAGCAAGTGAAGTTGACTTGATAAATATAGCAAGTAGATGGCCTCCGATTCCAACTTGACAAATTTTAGCAAGTCATATACCAATCTGTTAGAGAACGTTTTTTCTTCTTTTCCCAATAAAACAAGGATAGCAAGTCATTTTCCAAACTATTAGAGATGCTCTTAGCAGTTTTGCTTTTAGGAAAAAAAAATAGTCATTTCTACTACATCTGTACTAACTTTTTATTTCTATATGCCGCACGTATATAAACGTGAAAAGCAGTCTCTCTCGCTTGAAGAGTTGAAGTGAAAAAGTTCTAATTTTACTTGTTTTTCGTTTGGTGGCTCCCCTATTGGTTTCACCTGATATTTTATAAATTTATAATGATAATATACTTCTTTCAAGTTAAAAAAACTAAGTTTTGGTAGTTAATTAAACCATATAAAAACAATAAGCATCAATAATTTATGAATTAATTATTTAATGTGAAATAATTTATGAGTAAATTATTTAATGTGAAAACATATAAGTTACACGTATAGAGAAAAAAACTTACAAAATCTCATAAATCTTAAGGATTTTATGAACATATATATTCTAAAAGAAATCGGTGCTGAAAGATATGCATAAAAACATTGCAAAGTCAAAATGTGTGAAAGTGGAGGAGTATCGAGATTAGCAACAACTTTTTTTTGCAAGAGGACATCACAACTATTGTTTTTTGAACACAATGCACCACAACTATTGTGTTACACAAAACTCTAATTTGTTTTGTCCGGTCAGCTAGTTTTTTGCAATTGCAACTCGTTGTCATCAGGGTCCCAACATTTAATTACGGCAACAAAAAGTCGTAGAACTATATGGCTTTAGCCTCACTGTAAAAGTTGCTCGAGCAAACACAGGATGTCTCGATTCACCAGCAGAAAATAACACATCGAACAGTAGTCACAGGACTTGTGTAGTACTTTATCCATTCTAAATTATAAGATGTTTTAAATTTTTAAAATATATTTATTTTGCTATGTATTTAGATATACATTATACTTAAGTGCATAGTAAAAGCTTTGAATCTAGAAAAGCTAAAACATTTTATAATTTAGAATGGAGCGGGTACGTGATATTTCTGAACATACAGCACAGCTGCTTAGATTCTATGAGAAGGAAAAACATCTTACCTTGACAAGAAGTGCTGTAAGGAGAACTATGTAGAACAGCAACCAGGCCATCCAGAAGCACATTTAACAGATAACAAAACATCCAGAAGCTTAGGGAGATAATGTCATGGTCTGCTCCAGCATCCAGGTTCCAGTAGCACCAACATCTCTCGCACCAGCAGCATAATATGGTGGACACTGGACAGTATGGCCTATATGTCATGGCCTTTATACATCATCTACCTTACAATTCAATGCCTAGCGCATCAACCACATCCTATAGACTTTGATCGTCAAGTTAATGCCCATAAGCACACAAGTCAGTAAATAAGACCAAGCCAAAAGTAGACCCACAACACTCGGCTAATTTACTAGTATCGGTAGCACTAGTGCACTACATGATCGGTTTTGCATGCGAATACATACACCAGACATTCCCCATCGTCTCTCATGCCAACTGCCTATTTGGTGGACCAATTTGGAATATGCCATGGCCCTAACACATCTACATTACAAAATCGATGCTTAGCGCATCTGATCACCCAAATCCTGGAGTTCTTTGGTTAATGCCCCCTTTCAGAACTGATGCAGCAAAATGACGAAACAAGAGCAGACCTGCAGTAAGGAGGCTATTTTGTCTGGAGTTCACAATGGCACATGCTCAATGTCGTTCGCGTGGCCACCAGATTGTTCTTCGAATGGATACCTCGCTGCTGGAGGAGTCCTTCGACACTTCCTCGATGATACTTGCTTCACAGTTTTCTTGCGGTGCTGAGCTGGAGGTTCAGACACCTTCTTGACCTGGTGAAGACTGACACTGTCTGTGCCTGACATCTCGAGCTGGTCAGCGTCAGCAGGACCCAAAGCTGAAATGCCAAGTTCACCGAGAAGTTCTCTGCGAGTAGGAGGTGCTGCCCAACACAGTGGATCGACTGCACAAGTTACAGCAGTGCATACACAGTTATCAGCAAAATTCATACAGATGCCCCAAGAACAGCTAGGTTTGACAGGAAAGGGCAAAGTTATTAACTAGGAAATGAAAAGATATACAGCAGGTAAACAATACTAAAATGAAATATTAGATGCTAGGAAGATGAAATAGGAAATGGAAACCACAATATATATCATAATTCAAATAGCGTCATGACGTTTGACCACTCATTTGACTGCACTCCATGACGGTGCTTATAATCCATTAAACAAGGTCAGCTATCCTTAGCTAAACTGTAATGTGAAGAACTTACAAGTTATCATTGGGGGCTATTGCCAGGTTTAATTGCAAAGGGCTCCTCCTAATATTTTTTCAGAGTTTTAGGGCTCATAACCCAGTCTTTGAACTAAAGTCAAAAGACCAAGGATCCATTACAGCATATAAGAACCTCTCAACCAGAACCAGGAAGCAACCACAGAACCCACTCTCCCCTCAAAAGAGAAGAAAACCTCCAGAACCATGCACCGCAAAACGAAAACTCTCCACCTGAACCAGCCCAAAGCATCAACTCACCCCTCGGAAGAAAAACTACAGACCCTTACAACAGCTCCATAGAACTATTAGGAGACTTCCACCAGAGTCCTGGCGATGTAGCCCACAGCTCCCCTAATATGTGGAGAGCAAATATTTTACAATGAAGGGTATGCCTCTAAGAATGTGGCCAGTGCTGAAGTCAGCATTCATGTACTGTAGGACTTAACAGGTGTGATCGAGGCCCAGTGCCAACAGAGATTCAGGCCTCAGCCCAGGGCCCCAGACCCAAAAGATAATTAATATCCTGTTGAGAAAACACATTTGAAGAGATTGAGGTACCCAGCCTGGGGCATAGCTGAATTCTGGCTCCCCCCAGTGGCGTTGAAGTACCAATGTCTTACATGAATTACCTAGAAAATACTACAGTTTTTTTGCTTGCCAAAGTTTTAGGGGACAGTATTGGCTGTATGGCAATTGCAGTATTTGGTCAGTTTTAGAGCTCCTTACCACTGTATCCTGATTTGTGGCATGCTCTATATCAAACAAATGTAGGGAACTGTAAATTACAGATATAGCCAAAAGGAAATCTTGGGCCAAGTTAACGCACCTTGAGCTACCTCAGGAAGCTCCAGTAATTCATTATCATCTCCAAATGTACGCTTCCGAACATAGTCTTCTTGCAGAGGTTTCGGAGTGGCAAATGAAAACTGGGATAAGTTAACCCCTTCTCTGATGTAGTGTGGGTTCTCTGCCAAGTACCTGGATATCAAGATAATGATGCATTACGTCATGGGGAAATTTCAGAACATGTCCTAGTTCTGTTTTGTTGTACTATACCAAAATTACCAACTAGGTGAGTCAGTGACATAAGATATCCACTAGTTAGAAGAAAGTATCGATGCATGGACACACCTCCCAATTTCAACCAATGACCTCAACTTTTTCCCAGACGGAGAAGTGTAATACCTGAAAATAATCATAGTACATGTTATATATGTTAAAATCAAGTATCTTGCATGTGATATGTTCTAAAAGGTGTCCTGTATGTCCTACAGGCATGTATTAAATACTGTTTGGAATATATAAATATATAAAAAATAAAAAAGACCAGAGACTAAGTTTGATAAATACTAGACGTCAATGAACATCTCTGCCAACTGATAATAATATTATAATGGCTGCTATGTTTGTTCACTCTGACATATTATAAGAGACTAGTAGTATTCCTTAGCTTAAGTGTTAAGTAAAGACTGTTAAAAGGTTTCATAGATATAGCATATAGGGCAAACTAGCTAACTGCCATATATCATAAATATCACGTCAGTCAGTAAGTTTTGCTAAGCTAAGCAGCTGATCAAGATACAGGTAGAATGTTTAAAAGTATGGTTCCATAAATTTTACTTAGTACATAGTGAAAGGAAAACATGGAAAACAGTTTGACGATGGAAAACCATACTTCAACTCAAGTTAGAACAAAGTAGAAAAGTGTGACATACACATCTGCAAACTTGGTGGAAGCCCCTCTGAGTCTGACCTCCCTGTCCCAGCCAGGAGGGGGTTGAGCAATGTTTGGCTTATCGATCGCCCACACCCTACTTCCATCTTGTGATATATCTTCTGGTTCATCACATGATAATTCACGGTTCCACTCACGGGCCCTTGCACATACAAAAAGCTCCTGACAAATACTTTGTCGTAGCTCTTCATATTTTTCTTTTGTTGGAATGATCCTCCATTTGAAACAGTTGGCACATTGTACAGTATAAGCACCAATAGAAGGTAAAACCGTGCCATGTTCATATCTTGGTTTCTTAGAACTTTGGCGCGGTGAAGCATAGTGATCTATACTAGTATGCTTGTCATGTGTGATCTCAGGATTGTAAATGGCAAGCTGCTTTGATGCATCTTCCACTGAGTAATCCTTGCTGCTGTCATCATTGTCATCATCAATTATATGCACTTCAACGGACTCAGGCAGCTCATGAAACTTCCTTTTTGAAGTCCAAGGCTTGGAAGTATGGAGTCCCCTATTCTCAGGGTTTTGACCTTGAGAAGTCCTCATGACACACTACTATTGTATCTGCATCATCATAAATAAAGGACACAACACTCAGCAAACACTAGCATGATTCAATAGGGTTCTGCCCTATTATTCCCCAAAAGAAATTACACAGCATGTTAGCAATTCAAGTACACTTTGCGACGGAATGATAAAATTTACAATTACTGACATTGCAAATGCACACAATACATGACACATATATCAATCAACATATATAATAAGCACATAAATTGTGTACTGCACACAATGAGAAAAGTTGTGTATTGTGCACAATACCAAAAACACAGAATCAATGCAACTCCCAAAGCAGGGAGTTCTGTAGCAATAACTGCATAAGGTAAACATTATGCTTAACTAAAGGCAGGCCAGCACCGATTTGAAGCTCAGGGAGTGGCAATTCGCATTAAATCCCCTAAAGTGCCCAAAATTGAGCGTCAGATTTGGACCAATTGGGTACCCTGATACAGAAACAGCCAACAGATTATCGTACTACCAGTTAGCCCCACACGTGTAACCCACGAAACAAGACAATAGTTCCCCACATAAACAACGCAGAGTCCCATGCGCCACGAATCCATGATGGATGGCCCCCCTCACTCATTGTGGCTTAAACACAATACGATCAGATTACAGCTGAGACAGAATAAACGCAAGTGTTCCGAGGTAAACTAAACAAGAGCACAGGAATCCAAGCTTCTCCTGCTTCATCTACAGGCTACGGCTGTGCCATGCTCCCAAAAAAAAAAATGCAGCTGTAACTGGGACCAGGCTGCCGGAGGATCCGTGGTGGGACAATCACGGCCAAAGTGCACTACACACCCGAAGAAATGATGATCTAGCCGCAAAAGGAGGAGCAACGTCCCCCAAAACCCCACACATTGCGAAAACCCCCACTTCGCAAACCGCAACACAAAGGGGGGGACAAACTAACAAAGCATTTCAGAAAACAGCAACAACCGCCAAGCGAATCTACAGGAACAACAAGCAGCGCGGACGCGCAACGGAGCGCGGGGAGTCGATCGAGCTCGAGCGCCGCTGCGCCGGGAGCGGTGTTGGGATCGCCCGCACCGCAGCAGCGCGCCGCGATCGTGGACGGAGGAGACGAAACTAGTAAAAAAAACACACACACTGACACACAGAGGATTAGTTCGAGCAGGGGAGGAGCGTGGGATGGAGGGGCCGACCGACGCGATCGTGTCGCGGCCGACGACGAGGGCGCGCGACCCTCCGGAGACTCCGACGAGGTGGAGGCGGCGCGGGTAGCGCGGGTGTTCGACTGTTCGCCCTGCCCCTCGTCGCGTCGCCTTTTCTTTTCACACCACCGTCTGCTGCTGCGCTGTGAAACCCAATATACGTGGAAATTTAAGGCCTACGTGACAAAGATGCAAATAGTGTTTTTGTTTCAACTTGCAAGGCAGGGTTAAATCTGATTTGACCACTCATAAATTTTCGAGAGAGAAAAAATAATATATAAATGCGTGGTGGCCGGAGAAGAAAGAAGGAACCAGCTGGTGTCTTTTGGTTAATCTATATTTTTCCATAGATATAGTACACGAGATCTACATTATTCATTATTTTTGTCTGTGTTATCGGTTGTACTTTAACTTATTCTCTTTTATTCTCTTTTATAGAAACAGCCAAAATTAGTCATAAAAATAACCGAACGAACAACATCATTATATGCTATTCACTAAAATCTATTTAGTAAGGTGATAAAATGTCACAAACTAAACCATATCGATTGAAGTAATTTGAGAACAAATTAATACACACCTTAAGGCACGCTTAAGCCCATGGACCTAAATTGCTAATTCGGTCTAACTATGTTACAATTAGGGGCAAAGCCCTTTTGACTTAATTACTTTCTCCGTCCAGAAACAAGTGACTCTTTATCTAGAGAGGCTAAGAGGCGGAGCCCTTTTGACTTAGGCCACGTTCGGATTCCCAAAAGTACTCAAATATTTTGCATAGTAACCGTCACATCAAATCTTTAAACGTATGCATAAAGCATTAAATGTAGGTAAAAAAATAACTAATTGTACTTTTAGTTTGCTCATGTCGAGATGATTATTTTGAGTCTAGTTAGGTCATGTTTGGACAAAGTTTGTCAAATAACAACGAAAGTGCTACAATAATTTTTCTCAATATATTTCGCGAACTGAACGAGGCCTTAATTACTTTCTCCGTCTAAAAACATGTGACTCTTTATCTAGAGAGGGTAAAGGATCATTTATTACTAAGTACTTTCCTAGCCACTTTGACGACTTCCGGTGATACTTTAATGGTCATTCTATCGAGTACGATATGAAGATAAAAAAAGAGAAAGTACAACGCTTGCGTGAAAGTACCCCCTCCACAACTGACAAGTAGTATTAATAGGTCCATATATTTTCTATAAATACTGTACACGGGGTCTAGATTTTTATATGCTATTCGTTAAAATCTATTTAGCAATTTGAAAAATGCCATAAACTAAATCATATCCATTGAAGTAATTTGAGAATAAATCAATTAATACATACCTTAGGCCAGGCTTGTTGCTTGAGGCAATGCACTTCCACTGATACCGAGCAATGGAACAAGTGCCTAAGGGAAAGTATCACGGTCTAAGGGCGGTCGCAATGGCTAGCTTATAGTCAGCCCTAAGAATTTTTGTTATATTTTAATAATATTTTAAAAGCTAACTCTTGATCAAGAGCTAGGCTCATACACACATTCCAAAATCATGTGTAAATGTCATGTGAGTCTAATTATACTATGAATTGTTAAGAGTTAACACTATTAAAAGGTTGACTAAAAACTACCAGATGACTTGTACCATTGTGTGTGTCATAAATCCGGCCTGAGCTTTTAGGGCCAGAGGGTCGAATTTTGTTGTTTCAAAGCAGAGCGGGGAACCGAGGGCACTCCTGGTCTCGTGGAGTGGAGGCGCATCGGCTGGTCGGCGTCGGGCGATTGGCCGAATGGGGCAGGAAGCCAGGCGGGACGGTGCGGCCTCGTGCTGGTTGGGCGACCACAATAGCGGCGGTGTGGCCGCGGGTGGGCTTAAGCCTATAGACCTAAATTGTTAATTCGGTCCAACCCTATTGCAATTAGGGTGTTCGTAATGGTGCTAACTACGTAGCTAGCTTATGTAGAGGTGAGAGACAATAGCAAAGACTATTTTATACAGTTTAATTCTATTGAATCCACATGTTCATCTCTCAGATTCTTGAGCTACTAAAATAGATTAGTTATTTGTTCGTCGCTAGTGACTACTCTCTCCTGTTTTTCCCTGCTTATTCATCACTAGTGACTACTCTCTTCTACTTTTTTTTTTCTTATCCACATCATAATAACTGGCCATTGCAGACTCTCTTAGGAGCAAAAACTCATTTTTGACTTAATTACTTTCCTAGCCACTTTGTCGACTTCGGGTGATACTTCTGATGCTCGTTCTGTCGGGCTTGACACGAAGGAAAAAGAAGAGAAGAAATACAATGCTTGCGTGAAAACATCGACAAAACCTATTATATATATATATAATATTCTGTTTCATTCTCAATTTCTTACTACTACTAAGGATTCATTTGGCACAGCTCAGCTTCACTAATAAAGCTATTTTTAAAAAATACTCCCTTCATCCCAAATTACAAGACATTTCAAGAATCTGGAGGGTCAAACTTTTTCAACTTTGACCAAGTTTATAAATAATATAATAATATTTATGATACCAACTAAGTACAATTAGATTCTTCATTAGTTATATTTTCATAATATATATATATATTTGATGTCATAAATCTTTATATTTCTCTCAAGAATTTTGGTCAAAGTTGAAAAACTTTGACTCTCCAAGATTCTTGGAATGTCTTGTAATTTGGGATGGAGAGAGTAGTTTCATGAGCAACTGACCAGATGAAGCTGAGCTAGTGTTTGACAAAACAGCTTCAACAACAACTTCATGCATTGTTGGGAGAGAGAAATGAAAGTGTAAACTGCGAAAAACTATTTTTCAGCTTATGGTTTCGTGAGAGGGGAATAAAACAACTCCATGTGTAAAATTGTTTTGAAAAAAAATGTTTGGTAAAAAAAACAGCTCATAAAGCTATGGTAAACATTGTGACTAGTGTGCCATCCATTTTCGCTGTTTGTGGCAACTGCATTTCTGCATAACCAGTAGTAAATAATTAAAGCAAGTGTGCCACCTATTTTCAGTGTTCGTGGCAACTGCATTTCTGCATAACCAGTACGTAGTAAATAACTAAAGCAACTGGGCTTCTGTTTGGGGGATCAAGTATCAACAATTGCCTTTTTAGTTTTGCTTGGTTTACGACGTGGCTACGAAGCAAGCAAGCAAGCATAGGATAACCTGATGATTATTAAGGGCAGTCCCAATGACCAGTTTCTAGGAGTAGTTTTCAAAAGAGAAAAAGAAGTAATTAATGTCAATAGAAACCATCACCCTCAACCCATGGTTTCTATATAAATGGTCGTATAAAGAATAACTTAAATATAAATATAGTAAAAATAGAGATAGATCAACTGCGGCAAATTTTTCGGCCGCCAACGAGACTGTCACCGGTACCCGATCGAGACTGCAGGGCGCATCGACGTACGCTCGCTCTACCGTGGCCTCCTGCCGTGCGTGCATGTCCATCAGGTGTACTCCCTCCGTCCCTAATTGACCGTCGTCGTTGGTGTGCGTGGCACAAGTTTGACTCAATTTGTAGCAAATGTGTGTAACATTTGTATCTCCAAATAATTTTGTTAAAAAACTAGATTCAAATATCTATCCAACGATACTAATTATGTATCATACATATTAATATTTTTTAATATATATTTAGTCAAAGTTGTTTCTTGGGAAACGCAAACGACAGACATTTAGGGACGGAGGGAGTACTTACTCATGTTGATACAAAATCATGGTACACACTACTGTTGACATGACCACTCATGCGGTCCTCGTCGTCCTCCCGTCCTTGCTGATGGTGAGATCGCGCGTTCCTGCTGATGGTGAGTGGGCACTCCGGGCTGCAGTCATCAGCAAAGCCGCCTGCTGATGGTGAGATCGCGCCTGGCACTGGCGCTAGCAGCATGGTGCGAGCCAGTACGGGCAAGCGATGGCAGGCGCCAGGCGTGCGCAGGCGGGAGCGACGGGGAGATGCGGGGCAGCGGCGGCGTACGGGATCCAAAAGGAGGCCGCTCGAAACTAGTTGTGTCTTTCCAACGGGGTTTGGGTGGTAAAATACACGTCAGGTCCCCGAACTTGGCACAAGATATCAATCAGGTCCCCGAACTTTTAAACTGATATCTGCAGGTCCCTAAACTTGGCAAACTGTGTCATCTAGGTCACAAACTTTCAAGGTGTTCACCACATATCTCTAAACTTGGCTGGTCGTGTCATCCTGGTCCCAAACTTTTAAAATAATCACCGTAGGTCCCTCAACTTGGCTAACAGTGTCATTCTAGTCTAAATGTTATCTAACCCACTATAATAGTTATGTGATATACTAACTATACATTAAACTAACTATATGTTAAACGTGAATCTAACATACATCAATTTATATAATTATTATTTTAATACTACTGGTATAGTTTTTTCATAAATTTTTATATTATTATATTATTATTTAATACTACAAACATAGTATTATTTTTAATACTACTTTTTTTCCTGATGTAAATTATTTTATATAATTTTATTAATTAACCTTGACATGCTGACGTACGTTAAACGTGGATCTAACATGTGTCAATTAATATATATATTATAAAATTATAAATTATATAAAATAATTTACATTAGCAAAAAGTAGTATTAAAAATAATACTATGTTTGTCGTATTAAATAATAATATAATTATATAAAAATTTAGCAGCAAAAAAAATATACAACTAGTATTAAAATAATAATATAGTTATATAAAAATTTATCAGCAAAAAATAATACTATGAACTAGTATTAAAGTAATAATAATATAATTTTTATAAAAAAATATCAGTAAATAATATTATAGTTTAAACCTAAATTATCATTTTAAATTATTTTAATACTTATTTTTTGCTGATGTAAATTATTTTATATAGTTTACAATTTTATGATATATATTAATTGATGTATGTTAGATTCACGTTTAACGTATAGTTAGTTTAATGTATTGTTAGTATATCACATGGCTATTATAGTGGGTTAGATAACATTTGGACTAGAATGACACTGTTAGCCAAGTTGAGGGACCTACGGTGATTATTTTAAAAGTTTGGGACCAGGATGACACGACTAGCTAAGTTTAGGGATATGTGGCGAACACCTTGAAAGTTTGGGACCTAGATGACACGGTTTGCCAAGTTTAGGGACCTGCATATATCATTTTAAAAGTTCGGGGACCTGATTGACACCTCGTGCCAAGTTCGGGGCCCTGACGTGTATTTTCCTCTTCTTGCCGTCTCGAATCGAGCGTGGACTCGGTTTCGTTTAGTAGAAATCGTTTCTTTCTTTTGTACTCTCTCTCCTTATTAATTCTTGTGTCACATCAGCAAAAAAACTGAGTTGTCAAGATAATTAATAGATATAGAAATCATCATAAATATCTCATTGGGACTGCCCTGAGAGTACAGGTGTACAGTACACAGAGTTACAGAACGATCCAAGACTCCAAAAGTACATTATTTCCACGAGAAGAAAACCACATAATATAATAATAACAATAATAACATGCATGATCGCGCAGTGATGGGAATTCCCAGTGATGTATACGTGGAGGAGGACTGGACTGGCACTACGTGAAAAACCCACTGTAAGAGCGCCCCCCTTTCCACTGTAGGAACGGTTGGTGATTGAACCGCGCCTACAGTGACATCTTAGGGTCCAGCATCTCCAACCGCCCCTACAAAACCACTGTAAGGGCGGTTGGTGATTGAACCGCCCTTACAGTGGTCCACTATAAGGGCGGTTCAATCACCAACCGCCCTTACAGTGGGATGCCACTGTAAGGGCGGTTGGTGATTGAACCGCCCCTATAGTGGTCCACTGTAGGGGCGGTTGGTGAATGAACCGCCCCTAACCGCCCCTACAGTGGATTTGGATGAACACCTTTACCTTCAATAAATAGGTGCAATTTTCTATTTTGATCCGTAGATAAAAATTGTAACTAGTCTTTCTCCCTCGTAGTAACTCCAAATGCAATGATTCTTTTTCCTAAAATTTTCTAAAATCTTGCTCTATTACTGTAGCATGATCAATTTTCATTGCGACTATTTTAAAAAAAAATCAAATTTTAAATTTAAACTAGCTATAACTTTGAATAAGATTTACAACTACACTTTGCCTCAAATGGAAAACTTTTGAATACCACTTTTGTATAACTCATCAAGATATACATTAGATACATAGGTCATTTTTGCATTTGAGAAAGTTTTAGTAAACACTAGTAACAAAATCACGAATCTACATTTGACTTGGTCAAAGTTGGTCAAATGAGCCACTAAATTACCTCGAATAGAAAAAATTTGAATACCAATATTGTTCCACACATCAAGATCTACATTTGATACATAGGTCTTTTCTGCATTTGAGAAAGTGTTGGTAAACACTAGCGACATGTTTTCAAAATCCGAGATGTGATTTGGTCAAACTTGGTCAAATGAGGCACTAAATGGTCTCAAATGGAAAACTTTTGAATATCACTTTTGTATAACTCATCAAGATATACATTTTATACATAGGTTATTTTTGTATTTGAGAAAGTTTAGTAAACACTAGTAACAAAATCACGGATCTCAATAGACTTTACGAAACTTCATGTGGATTTAGAACTACACTATGCCGACACTTTGTCAAATGCAAAAATGACCTATATATCAAATGTAGATCTTGATGAATGGACCAATATTGGTATTCATGACTTTTCGAGTTGAGACTATCTAGGGTTTCAAAAACTTGCTTTGAACTGTGAAAATTTTAAAATTCAAATTTGAAACTTGAAAACTTTGTCGAATGAAAACTTGACAAAGACAAGTTATGTATATCTTGAAGAGTTTAGCAAACTTGATATTCATAACTTTTCTATATGAAACATTTTGGGGATTATTTAGTTGAAATTATTTAGTTCTTTTTTCTAGAGTTTAGGTGGACAAGACATGTCACTACACAAAATTTGAGGATTTTTTTTGAAAAAGTAGTGAATTACTGAATTTTTCTTAAGTTCTAGGAATTTTAAAGGTCGACAGCTCGCAGATGAAATTTGGGACACTAAATGACCTCTAATGTGGAAGTGTTGAGTACCTAAGATTTAAAATTCAAATTTTGAGAGAGTTTTGTGCGGCTAAGGAATTTAAAAGTGGCCCTAATGAAATAGTTTCGAATACCAAAGTTTTATGCTTCATTTAACACTGTCATAGCATACATTATTCACATCTACTCTAATATTTCATAAAACTCACTTAAATTCTATAAGGTCATTAATATATATACTAATCATAAAAATTTGTGGAATAGTATAGAATTGATAATTTATATTATCATATGTATCTAATTTTTTATATCATGAAAAAATATTGAAAATATAGATATATAATATCCTATATATCTAATGTTGAGGTGAATTTAAAACCTATGTACTTCCCGTTAAATCTATGTGTTAAGAAAAAAGAAAACAAAAAGAAGACATTCCTTCACCTGAAATCGTTTTGGTGGACAAAAATATCTCGCTGCTCTCCCCACTCCTTGTCAAAAAAAAAGCCGAGCCTCCCCAACCTATCTCTCTCGATCTCTCCAGGGGCACACTCGATCTCTCCAGGGGCGGCGACGGGCGGCGCGCCTTCTCCCTCTCCGTCGTTCTTGTCGCCCGCTCCCTCTCATATCCGCGGCATCCACCCCAAGCCCGTCGTCACTTCTGTCTCCACCCCCGGTGCCTCTCCTCTCTCCGCAGTCGACCCCTTCTCTCCGACACGGTGAATCCATGGCGGCGCCGCCGGATCTACAGCCCTTATGCTCGCTCCACCGCCGTTGCCACCTCACCTCTTTCTCATCTGCCGCTACCACCGTGCCCCCTTGCACATCTTTTGTATAGGCCATCCCTTCATTTGGCGTATTTTTATATGGTCAAAGATTTGAAATTAAAATTTTGAAAGAGTTTTGTGACGCTAAGTGATTTAAAAGTGGCCCTTATGACAAAGTTTTGAATAACAAAGTTGAAGGGGACAACATGATCTACAACTTTTATTTTGGTCATTCCTTTATTTGACACTGTCGTAGCACGTCAGGCTGGGCATAAAAGACCGAAACCGAAGACCGAGACCGAAAAACCCGAACCCAAACCCGAAAAACCCGAAGTATCGATCCTCGGTTCCTATTTCGGTTCTCATCTTTGAAAGACCGATGAGTAGTCAGCGTTGTTCGGTCTGTGAAGCCAATTAACCGATACACCCGAACTACCCGATATAATCCGAATACTAGTATTCTATTGCTCTCTAGTGCTTACAGTATCTACCATCCATACATTTTATATTTTCTAATCTACTCCGTACTATCTAGAGGTCTCTACATCCATCTCATCTCATCTACTAGTGCAGTCTCTGCGGCCACGGCCAAAAAGCAGGTCCGATGGCCACTGCTGGAGCCTGTAGGGAGGAGCGGAGGACCGAACCGAAGGCCGCTCCTGGGGAATCGCAGGGAGAGCCGGAGAGCCCTGCTGTCCGTGTCCACCTCCCCTACCGCGAGAGAGGACGCAACGCCAGCGCCGTGAGATCGATGTTGCCTCAAAGGTAGGTCTGCACTCTGCAGCACGGCGTTCCAATTTCTCTTACCCTTCCTCGATCTCATGTTCCCTTTCCTTCTACTAGAATAGATTTCTCCTTCTTCAATCTCAGGCTCTCTCTTTCTCTCTTAGAAAGCTCGATCTGCTCTTCCTGGAACAGATTAGAGAGGGGAGCTCGGTCTGCTCGGTTCCAAACCGAAGACCAAACCGAAATTCGGTTACCCGAAGCATCGTTTCCTGATTTTGCCGAGTGCCGGCCCTAGGTGAAACTCGACAAAGCAAAAAAAAAAGCCCACGTGGCCTAAATGGCCAAGCCGGCCCACTCCACTCCCTCCCGTGTCCCCAACCCTAACCGCGCCGCACCGCCCACCCCAGCACCGGCCCGTCGCTGCCACTGCGCTGCCCCCAGCGCCCCCCCGTCGCCGCCCAGCCACCGCCCCGGCGAGCCCTCGCCCGCTCCCCGACGACTCCCCGCCCCGGCGCCCCGGCCAGCCACCGCCCTTGCGCGGCCCCGTCCTGAGCGCCTCGGCGGCCAGGCGCGCCCCCGCCCCCCGCCGGCGAGCCACTGCCCCCGCCGGCGAGTCCCCGCCCCGGCCAGCCTCCGTCCCGGCCCCTTGGCCACTCCCCGCCCCGGCCAGGCGTCGCCGCGGCTCCCTAGCGCCTGCCGACGCAAGCAATGCCGCCTCCACCGCGCGTCCCTTTGATCCGGTGAGGCGAGGTCCCTGTGCTCTCTCTCTCTCTCTCACTCTCACTCTCTCTGTCTCTCTCTTCCTCTCTCTCAGCTTCTCCCTTGTTGCTCCCCACTCAGGGCCATGGCGACGCGACGGCGTATGGGATCCTGGCTATGGAGGTCAATCAGGCGTTGGCGGTGATCCGGTGAGGCGAGGTCCCCGTCCTCTATCTCTGTCTCTCTCTTCCTCTCTCTCAGCTTCTCCCTTGCTCCCCGCTCAGGTCCCCCATGTAGGCGCAGCACGAGGTACCCAGCCATGGAGGAGAACATGTTTTTAGATCTGAATAATTTAGTTGTTTTAGGTAATTTATATTTACCCTTCCATTAAAGAGAAAATGTTTTTAGAACTGAATAATATAGTTTTTAGGTAATTTATTTGTCCTTTCTAGAACACTCAACTTGAATGATAGATAGTGAATTTTATTGAGCAGCTGCATTTTCACTCTTTACTAAACTGACATACAATCTATTTGTCCTTACTAAGCCATGCCATATAGATACATATAGATTAATAGATTCTGTTAACATTTGCATGTATTTTTTTCAGTTGACTTACAGTCTAATTTTTCAGTTTATTTACTCTTGCATACAAGTAACATAAATATTTTTCTTGATCCATTGTTGTTCAAATCAAATTTGTTGACCTACAAGTTGAATTTACAGAGTATTAGCTTGTTAGCATGCCTTGTTGAGTCATTATCTTTGTTGTCTGCTCTGAGTCTGTCACTGAAACAAAATTCTGAGAAACTATCAGCTCA
The DNA here is from genome assembly GCA_009763385.1 of Coix lacryma-jobi var. lacryma-jobi. NCBI lineage: Eukaryota > Viridiplantae > Streptophyta > Magnoliopsida > Poales > Poaceae > Coix > Coix lacryma-jobi. Next base: position 4,030,040 of record CM019824.1, read on the forward strand.
ATTAGTGAAATCTAACAAGTATTCTTAAATCACCAATATCTTTGTTCGTCAGGCGGCGGGGGACGGCCAGGGTCATCGTCAGGCGGCGGCGGCGGTGTACACGGTGTGGAAGCGGTCCAGCATGGGGTTCCAGGGCACCGACGGCTTCTCCGTCTACGCCGCCGCCAGTGGCCTGGCGTTCCGTGTCGACAACTACTCGCGCCGCCGGAAGCTCTTCGCCGGCGAGCTCCTCCTCATGGACGGCCGCGGCGCGCCGCTCCTGAACCTCCGCCCGCAGGTACGTCCGTACGTATACGCTTACGCTCTGGTACGGTTGATTGATTGATTGTGTATGCTTGCGTTGTTAATTGTTATGTTAGGGACGACGATTGAATTGATCGCATGGCATCCGACCCATAGCATATAGCATTCATATATCATAGATTCGTACTAGCTAGTATGGAATTATGTATGATCTTCCGGCCATTCGGCCATTCTGTCAATGCAATGCAGAGAAGAAATTTGCGCAATCTGAAATCTGCTGGTTGCTCGAAATCGGCTTCAGTTCTTTGAGTTGTATGCAGAGTAGATCTATCCGATTTTAGCCTTTTGGTCTTTAACTTTTCTATGCAGTCTTTGAATGTTGGTTTTGGCTGAGTAAATAAATCTCTACAACTAAAATATTTGTAGACAATCAAAATCATGTTGTTAGGAGAATGTTTCAGAGTACAGCCAAAATAATCTCAGTATTTGTGCTAAAATAACCGGTTTCCTAGATTTTATTATCTTATGAGCAAAATAAGAGTACACCTTCAGTACATGTACAGAAGCTTCGGAATGATGGGTTAACTCGTTTATTTTAGGAACATATAGATCTGATGCTTGATCACAGGAAAGGCTTGTAACTGGTTTGTAGCTTTTTATCTTTGTCTGTATTCGAACAAAAGGATTATTTTGTGGGACCATGGTGCCCAATAATATTTGTGCTTGGCAGGGGTTTGGATAAAAATATTTTAAATCACTATTTTTTCTATCATGTAGAGATCCTAAAAAGGGTTTGGTTACGATCTGATCTAATTTGAGACAAACAATATGATCCACACAAGTGAAGGTATATTTCCCTTGCTGAAAATGTTTTCCAGTTTATATATTAGCAGTTCATTATAAAAGAATCATACTATTTCATCAATCATGATTAGCAGTTTGCTAATGCTATAGACCATTTTAACATGCTGGTATTATAACAGATCAAGCTATGCAAGACCAATTGCAGTTCCAATGGCAACACAAAGTTCGAGCCTCCAGGATTAACTAAGGTTGAGTAGCACCATCTGCTCCAGAGAAGGACATCTCTGTCTTTGTGAAGAACACCTTGGCACCAACTGGTATAAACTGAACAAACATCGATGTTCATTCATTGTTTGCTGCTTCTATGTTTGTGGGTGTCTGGGTGCATGTGTTTTAGTGGGAGTTTCATGGAGAGATAACTGAGTGGAGTCGTTTTGTGGGTACTGCATGGTGGTCATGTGGCCTAGGGATTGTAATTTTAAGTTTGGAGCAATTTTTGAGATTTCACTGGGCCACACGCATGGTAGCTGGTTTGTCAACCATGATTTTTGTTTACTTTGTGAATGCAGTTACTTTGGTAGTGCCTAGTCACTCAACTCTGCCTTGAACTTTTTAGAATACCAATTCCCATTTTGTTTGTTCAGATTGGAATGTGGAAGAGGCAGCCAAAAAGCGTGATCAGGAAGAATGTGGAATTGTTCCCCAGCCTCCCTCACCCAAGGTCCAAGGACTTGTTCTCTGTAAACCAGAAGAGTACCTGCAGGCAGGTGTCCTGTGCAGTGCAGTGCGGAACACTCCATCACGACAAGTGCACTGTCCAGCCAGCCCAGCTCTAGCCTGCTGCAGAGCAAGACCGAGATGGCAAGAGGTGCTCAGCCATCTGCCTTAGGTAATTTCAGTGCTGCTGCCGGTTACTGATCTAATTTTTGGAGCCCGCTTTCTTTTCTGCCACACCTTTTCCTCTACTCTTCTTGTTCTATTTCATTCTTAAGAGTAAAGGTTTCCGTTTTTTGGGGATTATCATGATGTTGTGTGTCAACTGTTGTACCTAGCAGTAGTTATGGTATATTATTTATACCCTTTTTTGGTTCTTCAATTCAGTTTAGTCTCGGTCCTACATTCGACTCTGCTTGTATTTTATTTATCTGCTATTACATCAATTTCCTAGGAATTGATGTTATGATTAATCACTAATCACAAAAAAATGACCTTTTGATCATGTAATCTGGTGAAAGTATATTTTTTTTTTAAAAAAAATCTTTGCCGAGTGCCTTGATCCAAAACACTCAGCAAAGTATATTTTTATTTTTTAAAAAATAATCTTTGCCGAGCGCCTTAATAGAAAACACTCGGCAAAATATGGGTTTTATTTTTTAAAAAATAATCTTTGCCGAGTGCCTTGATCCAAAACACTCGGCAAAATATGTTTTTTATTTTTTTAAAATAATCTTTGCCGAGTGTCTTGAGCAAAAAACACTCAGCAAAGTTTTCTAAGAAAACAACAGAAACAATTTTGCCGAGTGTTTTAGGTCACTCGGCAAAATAACGGCTAACGGCAAGCGGCGTAACGGCTGCGAAAATTTTGCCGAGTGCCTTGCCCAGCACTCGGCAAAATATATTATTATTTTGCCGAGTGCCCGAGAAAAAGCACTCGACAAAGTCTTTTTTGCCGTGAATTATGTTGCCGAGCAAACTTTGCCGAGTGTAAAAACACTCGGCAAAGTACCAGTCTGCAGTAGTATAGACAGTTTACTTTATTTCTTCTATAGCGGTGTTATAAGGTTTTTAACAAAGATAGAATTACTTAATATTTTTCCCTGTGCTACAACAAAATAAGCATTGTTCATTTTCTTGATCCATTAACAGGATTTCGGATGCCAAGAACAGAATTTGATTTATAAGCTACAAACCTTGTAACATTGATGTATTCCTTCAGGACAAGGATCCCAACAAATAATGTAGGTACGTCCTGTAATATTATGTCATGCCTTGTTTCTTGGTCCATTTACATGGATTATTAAAGGCACTTTTTTCCCTTTGTAGAATTCCTCTTCGAATGACTGATTTGGTCAGTTACCTAAAAGCTTGTCCAACAAATGATGAAGGTATGTCCTGTAGTATCATGATATATGGCTCATTTCTTGGTCCAGTTATAGGATTATTAAATACACTATTTTTTTCCTTTCCAGAATTCCTCCTGGAATGACTAATTTCGTCAGTAAGCTAAAAGCTTGTCCAATAAATGATGAAGATACTGGTTTGGTCAAGATCATATAATTGCATATAACTGCATATGCGCGCAAAGGCGCGCGCCCTACGCTAGTATATATATATATATGAAACAAGGCATTGCCTTGTCACATGTATTTGGATGATGGAACTTTGCACTTCTATTGTGTTTGGATTATATATATGTTGCTGTCTTTTGAATTATATATATATATATAAATATTTATATAATTCAAACCACAGCATATATATATATATATATATATATATATGCACTGCTGTGGTTTGAATTATATAAATATTTATTTTTTTTGTTGGAAAATGCACTGTAGGGGCGGCTCTAGATTGAACCGCCCCTACTGGAATCCACTGTAGGGGCGGCTCAATCTAGAGCCGCCCTTACAGTGAGAGCCACTATAGGGGCGGCTGGTGATTGAACCGCCCCTATAGTGACCCACTGTAGGGGCGGTTCAATCACCAGCCGCCCTTACAGTGGATCTCACTGTAGGGGCGGCTGCCCCAACCGCCCCTATAGTGGGTGCACTGTAAGTACACTTTGATAGGAGCGGTTGGGTCAACCGCCCCTACAGTACTTCTGGAGCCGCCCCTACAGTGGCTGTGTGTAGTAGTGTGGAGGTCTACTGCACCACCGGTGCGTTGACCATGGCCCTGTACCTCTCCTGGTTGGCGGCGAAGAAGGCGACGAGCTGGTCCCTGTCCGGCAGCGACCGCCTGACGACCTCGTGGGAGGTGTACTCCTCGGCCCACCGTCGCAGCGCCGGGTACTCGCCCTCCGCCACGAGGCGCACCCCGGCGACCTCCTCGAGCACGCCGAGCCAGTGCGCGAGCGTGCAGGCGGCGAGGTCGACGAAGCCGAGGTCGTCGTCGCCGCCGAAGAACCGCGTCCTGCGGACGCGGAGCTCCGCGTCGAGCGCCGCCAGGCCCGCCTTCGTCTCCGCCGCCAGCCGCGCCCGCGCCTCGCCGCCGTCCGTCCACATCGACTGCCACAGCGGCTCCAGGCACTTGGTCGCGACGAAGCCGGCCCAGAAGCGCGCCGTGGCGCGGGCGTAGGGGTCCGCCGGCAGGATCGTCGTCGTCCTGGCGGCGGCGGCGGCGGCGCCGTGGGAGTGGGAGTGGGAGGCGGAGAAGGCCTCGTCGACGTACTCGACGATGAGGAGGGAGTCGCAGACGGTGCGGCCGCCGTGGAGGAGGACGGGCACGGAGCGGTGGATGGGGTTGTGCGCGAGCAGGAGGTCGCTCTTGGCGGACAGGTCCTCGACGAGCAGCTCGTAGGGTACCCCCTTGAGCGCCAGCGCCACCTCCACGCGGTGCCCGAACGGGCTGCCGAACGCCGTGATCAGCTTCACCGGCTCCGGCTCCGGCGCCGGCGCCTGCGACATCTCCTGAGCCATGACGGATGACGGACTACTGGACCGGCTGAATTCGCTGCCGTCTGCTTGATCGAGCTGCGTGGTGGTGGTGTTTATATAGACGACGCTGCGTACGTGCACACGGGCAGTCCACGGGGCAAACAGGTTGAGAGAGCAGAGTAGCTGTAGCTCTGGCTCGCAAAGGTGCAAAGCGCTGGTTGTGCACATGCACGGTGTGGTCACTGGTCAGAGATGGCGGACTGCTTCTTCTGCAACGGAATGCAATGGAGGGACGACGAGGATGATGATCTGTCGATCGGTATGGTTTTGATTTCACACCAGTCATTGGTCTGGCTCTGCTGATCGACATAAGGGTGTCCCTAATGATGTTCAAATCGCTAGCTATTTGATCTCTAGCAAGAATGCTATTGGTTCTCAATGACAACTTACAAATAGCTAGCTAGATGAGACATATAAATAAATACTATTTTGATAAGGCAATTTATAAAAGTAGCACTCTTAGGCCCTATTTGGCAGAGCTCCCAGAGCTGATTCTCTGCTGAATCCAGCAGGAGCTCTGTCAAACAGCTTTTCAGGGTGAAGTGATTCTCTGCTGATTCCGTGAAGTGATTCTCTGAAATGAACTAAGGGATTGAGAGCTGAAAAAAATAGCTTCCCCTCATTCTGTGAAGTGATTCTCCATACTGATTTTAAGAGTTTATGCTAAAAAATCAAAGAGAATCACTTTCAGCCACAGAATCACTTCTCTCAGAGAATCAACTTCTATAGAGAATCAGAATCAGACGGAGCTCTACCAAACTGGCCCTTATTGGCTATCGAGGAGAGAGATCAATAGCTAGCTATCGAGAAGTCGCTAGCTATTTGTGTTAGGATGATCTCTCTCCCTAATGGCCCAACGGCCATTAGGCGTTGACCTCGCGCCCTGATTGGGGGCGCCCAGCCCACTTAATGGCTGGCGGGCTCCGTCGCACTGCGCATATAAAGAGGGTGGGGGCCGGTGGCTCTCAGTACGAGGTTCACCGTGAGCCACTGTTCCCCACCGACAAACCCTAATCCGATCTGAGAGGGACGCAGCCAGCGACGGGAAGCTCCTCCTCCGCCGTTCCTCAACCCCGTCGCTCTGGACCACGTCCGTCTACGCCATCACCGCCGGACACCTACGCCATCGTGTCCCCCTCCCGTCGCCGACGTTCCCAGGAGCCCGGAGGCCATGGCGGGTGGCGGCTCTGCCTCCTCTACTACTTCTTCAGGTTCGAACAACCTAGGTATGCACTCCTAGTCACCCCTCCCCTTCGGATCTAGTTCCTAGTAGTTTATAGGACTTGTTCATTTACTGTTATGAAAGTTACCCGACTAGATCTACTCCTAGTGATCCTGTGATTCTATCAATTTGATCTCTCTCCTCGATAGCCAATAAGAGTGCTACTTTTTTATTATTTTTATACGTCATCTCGCTAGCTATTTATAAAGTGCTATTAAGAGCCAATAGAATTCCTACTATCTAGCTATTTGACAACCATTACGGATGGCCTAAGCGGCGACGACAGTGCAAGCGTACGGTTGAAATAATAAATATTTGGAGCAAACAAGTTCAGAACTAGAGTCACATCAGGGATACATTAGTTGGACAACTAATCTATCTAGGGTCGGCGGCTCAGCTCGATCAGATGAATTAATAATCACCCTGTTCATTTGTCGTATCCGTCATATTTTAGTTTATTCTCTCTCACAGAACATTGAAACAACCAAAACCAATCATGAAAACAACCAGCCGAACAACTAGCACACCAGCTTATTTTCTCGCACAGAACATTGAGACAACCAAAACCATCATGAAAACAATCAGCCGAACAACTAGCACACCGGCTTATTCTCTCCCACATAACATTATTGAAACGATCAAAATTAATTGTGAAAATGACTAGCCGAACAACACCAATATTATAGCATTTGATTTGCCTAGGAGATGATGGGATAATGCATGGAATCAATAGATGATGATGACTATATGAGCTAGTCAAGTAGATCGAGCAGTAATATACTCCCTCCATCTCAGGATATAAGACACGATTTGACTTGGTGCGGTCTCCAAGATTATACTTTGACCATTAATTTATACTATTTTATATAATTAATGAAAACAACAAAAATATCATTAGAAAGTATTTGTAAAGATAAATCTAATGGTACCATTATTGTACTATATATTTTTTATTTTATTAGACTTATTATTGGTCAAAGTTAATAAAGTTTGAATTTTGAAATACGTGCATGCCTTATATTCTGAGACGGAGGGAGTACTACTGGATCGAGTACTAGTGTATACAATATACTCCTACTGCTGTATAATAAGAAGTTGATGATTGCATATATACATACATACATATATATATATATATATATGGGAGAATTAGGTGTATGACCTATATATGGGAGAATTAGGTGTATGACCTATATATGGGAGAATTAGGTGTATGACCCTGAAAAAAACTCAGTTTAGGTATTTGGCCTTATTTTTTTTGAATTTAGTTCTATGGCCTCAGATCAAATTTTATTTAGGTGTATGACCTTCCGTCCATTTAGACATGTAACGGTGTTAACTCGGATGGTAAAAAGACCATATTACCCCTGACATAAAAAAACCAAAGTTTTATTTGTTTATTGTATATTTTTTTGTACATTGATATATCCATATTTATATATATCAAATTGTCACGATCCAACATATAATTAATTTTTACATAACCACATATATATAAATATAGGTATATCAATGTGCAAAAAATATATAATAAACAAATAAAACTCTAGTTTTTTCTGTCATGGGTAATATGGTCTTTTTATCACCCGAGTTAACACCGTTACATGTCTGAATGGACGGAAGGCCATACACCTAAATAAAATTTGATTTGAGGCCATAGAACCAAATTCAAAAAAAAGCCAAATAACTAAACTGAGTTTTTTCAGGGCCATACACCTAATTCTCCCTATATATATACGCCTGTCATAACTCATAAGCAATGACCTCACAGCATACGTATTACGTAGGCTGAGGCGGCATTTTTTCTTCTTCTAAATTTATGGCAAACACTTGCCGGCCAAGTTTGTTGATTGGAACAAATGTACTTTCAGAAAACGATACGGTACTATTATATGCTGGCCCTGTGGACAAATGGGTTGAATAATCAACCTGCCTCCGTAGATATAATGGAACGCGAATTTCTCCAAAAACCACGGATCATTTTTGGAAACAACGGGAATACCTTTTGCATGCCCAACTATCATGTAAATGAAAAGAGGCGTCTCCTAAAATGGGTTTGTGGTAGTGGTTGGAGTTCAATGAGAAAAATCGGACTACAATTATATTTTAGGAAGATATAAAATGGACTTCTTATACCATTTTATATATGAGTACATAACCTTGCTTGTTAGAGCTGATGTTCGAGGCCCTCTTTCTTGATGTTGCTTGCTTTGAACAGAGGCAGGGTCGCCGGGTCCTTGATGTTGAGCCGGTGGCTGCAAATTTTGCAGGGTTATGTACTCATGTGAGTGAAAAACTCCGATGATCCAGAGCCACAATTGGAATCGGATTTGGTGGAAGCCCGCGGAGGGAGTCCGGGTCCGAGCCGACGCAGACGAGCAACGATCATCGATCCGACTTCCGAGGTCATGCATGCACATAAATACGTGGGTCTCGTTGTTCTCGATCAAACGCCGCAGATCGAGGCAGAGCAGCAGTCCGCGCCGACGTCGACGAACACGAGAGCACCGCCGTCATCGAACACTAGCTAGCGGTCGATGATCCGCAGCAGCATCGTCGTCGACGACGGCGAGATCATCGGCGTCACCAGCAACAAGGCTGCGGTGGGGAAGAACAAGGAGGCGGCCGGGACGACCGCCGGCATGGTGACGGAGGCGTCCTGGATCGAATTCGTCTTCCTCAGCAACCCGCCGGCGGGGATCGTCAGCGAGCGCAAGGCCGAGCCGGCGACGGTGGGTGTGATCAGGAAGGAGAGGGTGCCCGACGCTTTCATGGACAGGCTCACGGGCAGACGCGTCTTCAAGAAGCTGCCTCCTATCGACGCTACTGCAAGTGCCTTCTACTCCAGGTTCCCCAAGACGCGCGACAGCTATCTGTCCCATATGGCTCGCTGGAATTACTTGATCGACCTGCACGTGGATGTCGTGAGGCAGCACGCCGACAAGGGCTTCGCCGAGGTCGGCATCGACTTCACCGACGACGGCGTTAAGAACATCTTTATCCTTCCCCAGCATTATCGTATCGATCAGTTGCTGGAGCAAAGGAATTAATTAATTACAGTACGTATATTGGATCAGCCGCCTCTGCCTGTTCTTTATTACTGTACTAGGATAATGGCCGTGCATTGCGACGGGAAAAAATTATACCATAATAATTTAATATGAACGTGTATATTATTAATAAAAAGTGTCATGTTTTATAGCATTTAATACTCCATCCCATGTGCAATAAATCAATAAATATACCACCATATTTCATGTTTTGTAAAAACTCATGTAATATTTTTAATGCGGATAATATATTTATCTCAGATCAAACATATGAACAATCTTCTTTACTTGAAAAAACACAAATGACATCGTCTCATTACGCCCCTTGGCTTCGCTTTTCTAAGCACCGCTCCCGGTAGAAAGCAACCGCCTCCGGACGCCGCGCGCCGCACCCGCCCTCGGGCTGCTCCGCCCACGCCCGGCTCCGCCCCTCGCTCTCCGGCACTGCCTCTGCCCCCTCGCTCTCCGGCACTGCCTCCGCCCCTCCCTCGCTCTCCGCGGTCGAGTGCGGGCACCTGGCCGCCGCCGCCGCCGCGGCGCCGAGGCCCTCGAGGTCGGAGAACGCGCGGGCGCCCGCCGCGACGGCGTCCGCCACGGACCGACGGAGCGCGCCGGATGAGGGCGGAGTCGAGGAGGCGGACGTCGAGGCCGGTGACGAAGCGGGTGAGCGGGCGATCCTGTCCGCCCGCCGCCGACGCGCCGGGGCCGGGGACGGAGACGGACGCCGCTGCCGCCCTCGAACCGCAGCGACACCGTGGGCACCTCCACGCTGGTTCGGCCCGACAGGTCGTAGCACGTGTCGAACAGCGACACCCCGGAGGTCCTCGGCAGCGCCTGCGTGCCCCGGACGAAGGCGTCGTGGAGCGCCGCGTAGGCGGCCGACTGGAGCCGCGTGACGGCGGTGCCGGAGTCCACGATGACGCCGCCGGAGCCCGACGTGGCGTCCATGGCGAAGGCGGAGGGCGGGATGGACAGCGGCTGCCCGCCCATGCAGATCCCCAAGAGCACGACGTAGTAGAAGGTGCCCGTGCCCGTTCCCGTGCCCCTACAGGTAAATCTTCAATTGTTTTCTTTCAGAGGCATAAAGATCTACTTGATCTTCACTGGACCATTACTTTGTTCTCACGCCCTGATTCCAAGTATGCATATGTTACATCTTCCAATCATTGAGTCTTACTACAAGTTGAAATTAGCCATTACATGTTTTTCCTCATTTGTGAGAGAAACTTTGCTTGGTATGTATTTGATTTTTCAGGCTATCAAATTAAGCTGGGAATACATATAACAACATGCTGCACTCAATGGATCTATATTCAGAACATCAATAAACTGAGTGGTAAAGATCCAAGCAAAGGTGGTGATTGATCTCTTCTCTTACCTTATGGTTACTAGCTTGCTCCTTTGTAGACTGCCTAATGAACATAACACTATCTTGCTGCCCTTTATTGTGTGTCAATTCTGGAATTCCTGCTTCCTACTTATTAGGATCCATCACAATTGCTGTTTTTTTGGATACTGTTTCTATAATACTGTGGGTTGTAGGTTAGTGTTGGACAATCTAACAACTGAGTCACTGACAACAACACGCAACTATTGGAGTCAATTTGCACAGTCATAGATCTATTAAGTAGAGTAACTTTTTTATGTGTATCTTGGAAGGACAGCGAGAGTGGAAAATGTACTGCTGCTGCAAGTATTCTGAGTTTAATTGTCATCTTTATTTGCAACATATACTTGAATTAATGTCCACCATCTGGCGTATTTTGATGGATTTTTATGGGGTTGTGCATATATTAATAAAATGGTTTCAAAATATATGAATGACATAATATTTAGTCAAAATAGAATGATGATCAAGGTACCGATCTATTGCCATTTTTCCCAATAGCTCAGTTCTCATAGACTTTGACTGATTAATTGAATTGATCTTAGGACCTCCTGACAGTTGTTCATTAGTTGTGGCCTACAATTGTGTTAGATTCATACTAATTCCCTGATCCACTAAAATTCTCATCAGTCGTGTCCTCTACTTAATAAATTGTTATAGTTGGGCCATTTTTCTCAAGCCATTTTGTGACATCAGTATGGTTCTCTTATTTTCACGTGCATCTCTAAAATGTCGTTGCAGGAGAGCTACTGGGCGCAGGTGCCCCCAAGCTCCTGGGGATGGTCTTGGCCTGGTTCAAGGACGTGGAGGTGCGGTAGCTGGGCCTCCGCGCCATCATAGTGTGCCCTGACGTCTGTCGCTGCTGGAGGGCGGCCTTGAAGGATATCGGGCGTGTTTGGATCACGGCCTCGCCTGGGGAGCCGCGCCCAGGCAGGTCGATCCAGCCCCAGGCGCTGGAAATCGACGGCCTGGGGACGCTGCCTGGGCCAGGCGTGATTCCCAGGTGCCCATCCAAACACGCTTATCGTCCGCGTGTGCGTCCCGGAGATATCTGTGAAATTCACCTCCCCCATCTCTCTCAAGCAAGTTAATTTGGTTTCCCCATGAACTCTGAATCTATTTTGTTGTGATTGATGGTCAAAGTTAGTGTTATGTAAAATTTTTTTGTATCATCGGATCTTGTCTTTTCATCTTGAGTAGTCATTGCCAGTGATGGCCTTCGCCATACTGCATTCATCATTTGTTAGGGTGAAAACCTCTATGTCCAGTTTGCGTGTGTGACCCTTTGTCGCAGAATTCCATTGTTGGTACTACCTACCTGATTATTCGTTTAATAATTTTCAGTTCTTATTAAAGACAACAAATTTATCGAGAAAGTTAGGTAGGTCGAGATACTATTCCCTACTCATAGAAGATAAGATTAGTAGACAATTCTTTATGAATTTGTTGGTCAAGTCAATTTGCTTAGAATCAAGTATGAAAGATCAAATGTTACTTTAGGAACCAGTCGGCTTGTTTTTACGGTTGGCTCTATTGGACTGTGGACAAATTCTTATTGTCGTTTTAGTAAGACTTAACGTTTGATTTGTTCTATTTGTGTTTCATTAACTCGCAATTTCAAATCTCTATATTGCAGCCTGGCCCAAGGGATGCCCCTCTTAAATATTTCATTGGGAGGAAGCGTTCTCCTCAGTCATATTCTCTGTGCATTGGAGTCACTGATGGGAAAATACACTGTTGATGTGATCATTATTGATGCCTTTTTTTTTTCTTTTCCTCTACAGCGTTAGTTGCTGATGGGAAATTTCTACTTGCTGCACGCAAATGTTGTAGGCCCGCATACACTGAATACCTGATCTCACTTCATGCGAAGAATACACCAAATGATACCTACTTTGGCAAGCTAAGGTGAGCATTCAGGAAGCAGAGTCTGAAAATCATAACTTGCTCTGTTTTTTCAATGACGTGCATCAAATCAAAAGTATTGTTATGACAGAGACCTCGATTTAACATATTTTTCTATTAATCACACTGAACTTCCTAGGAACAAAATATATTGTCTATGATGCCCATCCACCTGAACTTCTTTGGAACAAAATATACTGTTAATCACACTGAACTTCTATGTGGATGGTAGATTGTGCCTGTGAAAGAGGAGATGACTTTTTAATATTTCAAAATAATTAGTAGCAAATAATTACTTGTATCATATCATGAATTAAACCAAAATAACTAAGGGCTAACCTAATTATGGAAATTATTGATGCAGGCATCTTGCTAGAGAAACTTTGTTTTGCAGGTAATACTAACCAATGCTAATTGGTCGATGTTGGCCACAACATATCTGACAGAACCTGCATGTTTAGCATCTTCTGAGACAACACTTGTAGCTCTTTGACCATCGGCAAGGCTCTGGCCTGAAAAAACAGTCCAATCCCACAAGTACAAGACAAATGCAACACCCTGAGGCAGTGGAATTTGGTCAGAGTTTTTGTATCCATGTTTTTGAATTGGCTTTATTGAATGGTCACATTGCACTTGGAAATAGTCACCAGTTCTAAATATTTGAATTCTTTGTTGTTGCACCACCTGCACAGACATTTGTTTGTATATATAAATAATAACAGTATAAGTTGTTTCTTCCATAGGTTGAATGCCTGATTCCTGTATCCAGTAGTTTCTCTCATGTGTTACCACTTGTGTTCTGTTATCCTCAGTCTTTCTCAAGCACTAATAATCTAATATTAGCAGTTAACTTATACTATGCAGCGCCTATATCCCATTGTTTTCATAAGGTTTATGCCCATGCAAAGTATTCTTGTTTCTCTAATCTCAAACTCACATTGACTTCCATTGACTTGGCTTTCACTTGACTAAGAAGCTCCACCTTACAATAATAAATTGCACATCAGCAGTAATCAATTACAGTTAGTTAACTGCATATGTGCATCTGCCATCGCCAGCTCAATGACAGGAAAACTCTGTCGGCTAAGAGGCAACTGAGGGACAGGAGGTCACTGCCCCAGTCATAGCGCCAACCAACAGAGATTATTGGAACTTATGTTGACCAAACAATTAAAAATGGCAAATTTGGAACTGATGCACACCCTTAGCATGGGCGAGAGTGTGTTGCTGCTAGGCATCTTGAGAATGGGCTCCATCCACCTTTGTGTTCAGGTTCAGCGTAGAGTCGTAGACAATAGACTGTTTTGGGTGTCACACGTCGTTCTTGGCTGACGACATGCAGATATTGGCGTCATGGGTGGGACAGTAGCAGCATTTACAAGGCGAACGCTGTGAGTATGGTTTTAACTTGGAATACATGGCCAAAGTGAACGTATGTGGTCCTGAATGGAACATGATATTTTAAAATGACAGTATTCAATTCGTAAAAAGACATTGCATATAATATATATGTAACTAACTTAGAGTTACCGTCGCTTGTAATAATAATATCTATGTCTTAACTATTTCTATATATTGTTGATAGTGAATCTTGTCATCCACTCAAGTGGATATTTTATTCTACACTATAGGCCCGTTTAGTGAAGATTCACCACACAAAAAAATGAATCTAAATCTGACATTCATATAGAAAACTGTTTACAAGGGCATTTTGGTTGGAATGGGGCGATTTGCCCTTGGGATAGGCCCCACATGTAGTGAGCCTGTCGGGCTTAGCAGCGGCCGGGTCGCTCACGATCGACACACGGCCAGGGCGAGGCCAGTGCTCGCGGGAGAGCTCGTGGCGAGCGCAAGGGCAGGGCGAGGAGCTTGCCACGGCTAGGGATAAAAGGCGCGTCGATGAGGGGCATGACGGGGCAGAGTTGGGTGGTTGCCCTTCCGCATCAGAAAGAAATGCATATTGGAGATTTCTTCCTGCCAGTTATCTTAATGGCATCACAGACATATATATACGATAGAGTTTATAAGCCTATGACATTGCACTCTTCGTGATTATGCTAATTTCATGAACTTTACCTTTTGAATTAAATGTCACTTAAACATTATTATTTTCTTATTTTATTTTATTTTCGATAATTGTCGGTATTTAATTTCACAGTATTATTATTGTATTGTGTGATCCATATATTTTTATACGAAAATTTAGTTGTCCCGTAGCAACGCACGGGCACGCTACCTAGTGTCTTAAAAACATTATCATATTAGTAAGCATAAGTATACGAAATAAGCAAAAAATAGCTATCACTACATAAAAAAGGATGGCATTCTTCTTGTTTAAACATGTGTACTGAATCTCTGAATTAAACAGAGTTAAAATACTTGATAGAAAGATCATACAAAGTGGGAGCAGAAAAGCACATACAAAAGATCATACACGTAATGTGGAATGGATTCTCAGGAATGGGTTCTCAGTTCTCGTCCCTGTGAAATTCATCAATATTGCTTGAGATGTTGAGCAATGTCACAGACATGGTTACTAAAGAACTGCACCTGACCTTTCAAAAAGATGAAGAGCCTGATGCTCAGTTATTGGCTGGAGCACTTTTATGTTTCAAGTGTTAGCAGTTGGCTGTTACAAGCAGAGGTATTTCTCTTTTTGTTACACTTGATGTTAGGTATCCATTGATGTGAGCAAAGCAGAAATAAAAGCCACCTCCCTTTCTACTCAAAAGCAAGATGAAAGGACTACTATTTCACATCAGAATAATGTTTCTACACCATGCTGATATCACAATACAAGTGCACAAATTAAGTAACATGCACACATGTTCATTCTGATTGGACAATTGGTTGGTCTATCCCAAATGAATATAAGGTAGGTTTGGGTGCTCAGTTCCGCACAACAGGAAAGGAAGAGAAGGGATTGGCACACCTGGTGGTTCTCCTCGCAGTACTCAGTCTAGTACTGAAACATCTGTAACGCGAACCCAGTGCAGTACTCAAACAGCTGTTACATGAACTCAGCTTCAGATAAGCAAAGCAGGCTGCACCAAAGGTTCATTTGGCTAACTGATGATGCTGCTATTAAGCATTCTTTGACCATATTTGGGCTCACAGCACTACAATGAGCATACATGAACAGGAAGTTGAAGATATAATTGAGCACTATTAAGCAAGTAGATGGACTGTAAGTTGAAGATATAATTGAGCACTATTAGGCAAGTAGATGGACTGTACAATTGCATTAATAGCCCAATATATGGATTTTTCAGTGGATAATGAATGATTGATTCACTTATACCCATACTGTAGATATGCAAACATTTACCTATCTTGACAGGCTGACAGCAGCTTGTTTGGCCTGCTCGTCCAGTAGCAGCAGCTTCTTTAGCCTGCTCATCCAGTAGTAGGGATTATATACACGGGTCAGGTTCTATTAATTGGCTGACAACATGAGGTAAAGAGATGCAATGGAAAAACTGCTATTTTATGTTTACAAAGCCTAAAGATCACTCATGAGAAGCGCACTGAATATTTCTTCAAAAAAATAAGTATGTTACTTGTTGTTCATAAGAACAGATCAAAATGTCATGTGTGACCATATGAACTACTACATGAATAAAAAGCCATTTAAGAGAAATAAAATAGTGAGGAAATCTTAGAGCAATGAAATAGTGAGGAAATCTCAGAGCGAAGTCTGCTTGAGTGTTCGTCAACCTCGACTTTGGCCATCACTCGCCCGCTTGCAAAATCTTCTATTTTGACAGTCTTATACTCCTAGTAGGTGATAGTCTTTACATGATTATTACCGAAATGAGAACAGTAAATTTTTCTCCATGCATGCACACATCCTTACAATTATCAATCCAGTTGAGTTTTGCTAGCAGTAGAGGTGTCTTTGCCTAAAAACAAAACTACTCCAGAAATTTGCCTAAAAAACAAAACTACTCCAGAAATTTCAGAACTGCATAATAGATTTCACAACAAAGTACATGACTAATCGTTTGAATCATGTCTAATTGCTCTACTCTACAAGCATTCTTTGGATCAATCCTGTGATATGCAAGCCCAAAATGCGTGGAACACAGGGAAAAAGGTAAGACCCAATTTACAAAAATTCACATAGCTATGTGCACACAAAAATACCAGGAAAATAGATACAGTTTGGAAGAATATAGAGTGTGTCAAAGGAGATTGCCGTTCTAGAATTTCAGTAGCGTTCATCTTCGCTCAAATCCCCAATCTATTGTCACAGCACTACAGAATCTCCAAAACCTAGGGTTTAGACCATGAAAAAACAGCACAAGGAGAATGGAGAACAAGAGAAAAAAAATAGGCGGAGAGGGGCGCACCATGGAGGATAGGCCCGAGAAGCCACCGCCGCTGCCGTCGTCGTCGAGGGAAGGAGCGTCGCAGGAGGTCGGTGCCACTTATCTGGGCTTCGTGCTTTCTCGCCGCGTGGAGGTGCTTGGCGGCCTTGTGCGCGCCGCCGCGTGTGGAGCAGCCGAGCAGGGGAGAGGCGCCGCCGCGTTCCGACCGGTTGGCAGCCTCGCTCGTGCCGCCGTGTGGGGAGCAGCCGAGCAGAGGAGCGGCGCCGCCGCGTCGCGACCGGTTGGCGGCCTCGCACACGCTACCTCTTGGGGAGAAGGGAGGCGCGCCGCCGCGTGCTCGCCGGTAGGTGGCCTCGCGCGCGCCGCTGCTTGGGGAGCAGGGGAACCGCGCCGCCGTGTGGGGAGCAGAGAAGCCGCGCAGGAGGCGCGTGGGGAGTAGGGTTTGTCAGTTTCGAGAGGAGAGGAAGAGCTGAAGCGCGGGATTGATTTCGACCGAGTGAAGGAGTCGGGCGGGTTTACTTTTCAACGGAGGGCAGGGAGTCGGCAAGTTTGGTACCGCCGGTAGACCTGGACATTTGCCCTTTTTTAGGAGTAAGATAAGATTTGTTTCCTCCAGCACCATTAATATTGCATTCAACTTACTACGGCATGACTCCTGGCCGGCGTTGCATAATTTGAATGCGGCGTTGTGAAAGGCATGCACGGCCGTTGCATGGTTTTTGACTTTTCAGCAGTGACAAAGTGATAACAAATTCGAGATGGTACGTTCATGGTGTGGATGCATAGATGTTGATCGTGCATATATATAGGATTTCGAGCAACACCCGCGCGCCTCTAAATCAAGGTCACTATATTAATCTGCTATTTTTTTTTTCACATACGTACAGTAGTAATGCCAGTCTGCTCGGCGGTGCTCCTTGTAGACACTAGGATGCGGGGCCGGGACACAGATCTGGCCATCGCCACCATTGGATCGGATCGGAGTGCTAGCTAGCTAGACCACGAATATGGCCGCTTGCACCTCAGGCGGAGATCGATCGAGGACTTGACTGATGTGGAGTCGTGCGACGAGGAGGACCGCCATCGAAACACTACAGATGTCGATGTCGCGCCTCCACTTCATCTCCACAGCGAAGGGGTTTCAGGTTTGTGCTTTGGATCAGACACTTCCACTTCTGAAGACGATGGAAATGATGGCAAGGCTAAAGCCCAGGATCGAGAACCATGCCTTGACTCGGCCCAGAAGGAAGCAGCAGCCCAACAGGCGTTACGCACGTCGGTCCAGAATGGACGTTGCAAACCAAGAGAGTCGTGTTTGGCTGGGACTGGGAGAGACGTTGTCGTCAGGCTGAGACAGGTAACATAATTTTATTAACTGCAGGACACGGAAAGTGTCTTAACATCTTGTAGCATTACATTGTTCGGTGTCATCAGTATTGGACACTGAGAGCCATGAGCTATTGACGAACAGCTTGTATGACAAACAAGAGATTGTTGTAGAAGAGCTTGAGTAGCTAAAATGTGTGTCGTGGAGTTCAGATTTCCTGGTATCTTCCGAATGAGCATCCTGTTTTCTTCTGAGACATTGACAAAAAAAACTGCGTGAAAGACTTGATTCCTCTCATCATGTGTCTCTGTGCCCTATAGTGCAGGTTTTGCTTGATGTAAGCCTTCATGATGTACACGTAACTTCAGCTTCCTGCTGCTAATAAAATTTCGTCTGTTATCAAAAAAAAAAAAAAAAGGGGCGGGGGGGAGGAGCAGAACAGAGAAGATTAGGCCAGCTGTGCTGGAGACAGCAGCGGCGACGAGCGGTTGCGATTGCTCGTTGTAGTCCACTCTCTAAACCCCAATTCCACTCTCTGGTGATGCATGTTAATATATCGTAAGGGAGATGACGTGATATCCTGATAACAAGCAGTTTGCATTGAGGAGGGAGGCGAGTAATGGAGTCGGAGTCGGAGCAGACGCACCGGCCGCGCATCCACGTCGACTATGGTGAGTCCGAGTCCAGCAGGATGTCGGCGGGGAGCAGCATCATCGATCGCGTCGAACCGACGGCGGCGGCAAAAGGACGGTGAGGGCAAGGCCGCCGCGGCGCCGCCGACGGTGCCTCTGATCACCAAGGAGAGGGTGCCCGACTCCTTCTCCTTCTCCTTCATGGACAGGCTCAAGACGCGCCCCTCGCGGAAGCTGCCTCCTCTCTCCCAAGATCAAACTGACTTCGTGGACCTGGAGCAGGACTGCCATGTTGTCGGGGAGCAGCATCGTCGTGCGGCGTCACCAGCTTGGGAAAAGGACGCGGCCGGCAGCTTCGCCGGGACGACAGCCGGAACAGCCATGGCGTCATCTTGTACAAAAAGAAGGAAGGACCAGCCGCGCTGCTGCCTGCTCCAGCAACGGAGGCTATTGATCAGCAAGGAGCGAGACGGCGTCAGTGGTTTTGCCATCGTGTTTGCATTGCTAGTGGTTTTGCCATCTTGTTTGCTGATGAGCCGTGTGAGCTAGCCACCAGCCTATGATGGACTGGATTGGATTAATTACAACCGCCAGCCTGATGTCTCGTACTTATTATCGTGCTAACAAAGTTGGATTTGATTACATTATGATTTCTTCTCGGTATTATATACTGGTAGCCTGATGTGTACCTAATATCCCATTACAACTTCGTCGGAAAAAAAAACGACCAACAAAAAGGAGCAATGTTTATGCACTAGCACTACTTACTAGAAAGCAATGAGTACCGAGGCCAGTTTCAATGCTAAGTTTCACCTCACAGTTTCCAAGATATGAAACTTAGAGACGAAACAGATCTTTCTCTCAGTGTATAGTTTCATTGCACATTTTCATAGGTTATTTTAATCCATCGTGGGTCCCACTGTCTATCTTTTTCTCCCCATGCCACAGCCTGACCGGAGTCGACACCCACCTCGCAATCGACTCTGTCTCGCAACCGCAACCGGTGGCACAGGGGAGATTGCGGCCGTGGTGCTAGCAGCAACACGGGTGGTAGGCCAACAGGCCAGGCGAGGCCTGCGAGCGGCGATGCCTAACGGCGGAGATAGTCGCGGCGGATCTCGCACCCACAACCGCGGCAACAATGGCGCTCGCGACGGTGGCGTTGCAGAGGAGCACCCGCAGCGGCCGGCGGAGCCCCCGCGCGACGAAGGCGCCCCCGCTCGCGCCTACAACCGTGGTCCGCGTCGGAGGTGGCCCGCGCTCGGCGCCCCTTCGCCCGCGTCCGGCGGCCTGCTCTGCGGTGGAGGAGACCTCACACGCTCCCGCGGAGGCGCCAGCAGCCGGCGGGGCTCCTCTGCGCGCCTTCCTACGCGGGCGGAGCGGCGCCCGCTTCCCCTCGCGGCGGAGCGACGACCGCGACCGGCGACAAAGGCAAAGGCGGCCTCGCGCCCGCCTTGGCTCGGCTTGCGGCAGAGGCGCCCACCCGTGCCCGGCGTCCACCACGCCCATGACGGAGGCTTCCCGCTCGTGCCCGGCGGCCTTCACGTCCGCGACCGTCGTCGGTCGCCCAGATGAAACGCCTAAACGCCCTCAACGCGAGTTTCGTTGCCGTTTCACGACGTAGGAAACGTCGCCCACTCGTGTCGTGGGGATGAAACGAGTTTTTTCTTTCTCCTCTTAGTTTCATGTCATGCAAAAAGTGTTGATCTACTGATGTGGCACCTTAATAAAATAAATGTGCATGACACACCCCATGAAACTCCGTTGAGACTAGTCTAATGATCCAATTATTCGCTTGACTGCTTACAAGCAAGGCTGATAATCTGACAGGGCAAGGCATACATGCTGGTACGAGTTTGCAGCCTTGCACTTGCACTAGAACGTGAATGTGAAGCTAGAAACTACTTGCACTAGAATTTGCAGTTTGCATGTGGGCTGCAGGCTTCCCCGCCTCCCCGGGCTTTGGTTTGTATTCACAGACTGGTCACTGACTGGACACTACAAGGAATGTTTTTTCCCTTGTCAGAATAAGTTGATCCGTGAAAAGCCTCCCGTCACCATCATGTGCCGCTGATAGTTCATTGACGTTCCTTGACACCCGTAATTCGCCCGAAGGAAGTCGATAAGATCTCCAATGTCTTCCGTAACCGTGATATTGCTGCCGGTTCGCGTTCGCTGGCTACTACCTGAAGCCTTGTTCCCAGTTCTTGCTTTTCTCGCTGTGGAAATGTAATTTACACCGCGGCGGCTGCTCTTCAGCTGTGTCACTCTGGCAAGCCTTTTGATCCTTAGGCGTGCAGGTGACTTCAGCTGGATGTTCCTCAACCGAACCATCCTCCTGGCATCACCTGGTGAATTCTGTATCACGACGGTACACAAAGGCAAAGGGGATCAGGTGAAAAATGTGCATAAATTCACTGTGAAAAGATTTAAGCAATTAGACCCTAGGACCAGGAATGTTGGGACTCTGAGGCAGGTCTGCATAACAGCGCGGTGCATTTCTGACCTCAAAGAGACAGTTGCAGTGCTATTATGGACAAGTCAGGTATAGATCATACATATTTCAATTTTTACATGGCACGGGCCCAAAATTATGATGATCAAAGAATAGATAGACATGGGCATCGATTATTTTGTCAAGTATATGCTTTCATTCCACCAAATGTCATCTTTTATCCTTTTTCCATGGGATAATAAACAATGATTCTTCAGGTTTACAAAAGAAACTTTACTGCTGGTACCTGACTCATTGGGTCAACTTGGATCCGCGGAGGCACAACTATAACATTGATTGAGTTCATACGTCCAACCTAAATTTGAAGAGAAGAATGAATGTCAACAAAATAACCTCTGAAATATAGAAGGTTCTCAACAAGAGGGGTATTCAAATATACCATCTGCACTAGTAGTTAATTTTACTGCACCTATCAGAACACTAGTGCTATATTAAGAAAAAATGGTACTCATAAACCTGGCACAATATTGCAATATAAACTACCATCAACAGAATCAGCCATCTAAAGACTGTCATTTGGTCAGGTATGCATCAATTGCATGCTTTCAAATTTGAACGATCCAGTTCAACCATCAGTCCATCACACTTTTTTTTAAAAAAAAACAAACAGAAAGAATACTGTTTATATATGCTTGACACATCCGATCTGTGACTTCTAAAGACTGGCCATAATGAAAATAAACATTTGATTAACTTTTGAATGAACAGGAGCAAAAAATATACCATCAGCTTACCTTTTCAATTGAAACATTCTGGCATATACCATTCTCCTGTTCTATATGCTTGACACATCCGACCTGAACACAGAAACAACAGACAGATTGCATAATTGACAAGATGAAAGAATATGCCATGCTATATTTCATTATCTGACTTTTTCTTGAACTCACAGGAGAGCTGTGTATCATTATATTAATAAGAAAAGGGTACAAGAAACTGTACATCACCCACACCCTAGCAAGCCAGCACTATATTGGATTACATTCGTGCCCTTTGAAACTAAGACAAGAAATGAACTTGACCTGAATACTATTGGGTGGTTCCACACTATAAATATGCCGTTAACTGTTCATGTTTGACATCCTATAAATTACATGCAACATAGAAGGAAAAGCATTGGTACATCAAGATAAACATATTTCACGACTGTATGTATAGCAAGAATGCATGATTGCAATAACTGTAATTTATCTTGGCAAAGCTGTCTAGGATAGTCCACACAGAATGTAACAATATATATGCACAGTAAACTTACATTGCATATGTTTATATTTGGATACGAGCCAAGATGGCTCTGGTCATTTCACCAGGTAACTCTAACTTAGCTTTGCAAGAAGCCATTTGTAGCTCCCGCAAAAATGGAAGTTGTAGCAAGTATGAGGAAAATCACAAGGTAGATGACACATTACAATCTTCAGACTCTGCAATGAAGCGATTCTTCCCAAAAAACACTGGTATATCACAGAGTGTAAGCTCCAACACTTCAAGGCTGGTCAATGTTTCTATGCTTTTTCCCCAAGTGTTCAAACCTTCACATAACCTTATTGATAGGAACTTAAGTGAACTTAAGGAACTAAAGAAATGAAGTTGGTCACCCCTTGAAAATGATAAATCACAGAACTGGAAGCTTAACCTTCTTGTTGGCCTAGGGTGTAATTGTGAAGGTGTGACTGGCCATCCTTGCAAGATCGCACCACATGCATCAATTTCCAATAAAAGGCATTGTGGAAGAGATGGTTCAAATATCAACTTTGGGCACTGTGACACCTTCAGATGATGAAGGTTAGGGAACATATACACATGGGCCTCTTCATTGCTAGTTGATAGAGTTGTCAACCACCTTTCTAGGTTTGGCATATCACTGATTGTGAGGTCCCTTAATTTCAGAAATGGTCTGCTGCCACCAGCAAAAACTTCTCCAACGGCCTTGACATTTGGTATATGTTTTATGACCAGGGACTGCAATTTTGGTAGCTGGCCAAGAGGGGGCAGATGATCACATGTAGCAAGGCTAGAAAGCTCAAGGTGTACAAGATTTGGCAAAATGGTTGTCAGATTCAGCATCCACTCAGGAAATCCTGAACCATGATAGCCCAAAAGTTCAAAGTGTTCCAGGGTCCTTGGAGGTACAATCTTTTCAAGTACAATGTCATCTGGGACAAATTTAGCCACTTCATTAACATTTAAGTAGGAGCTACTAAGTATTAATGAGTTGAGCTGCTGATGCCTGCACAATCCTAAGTTCTCAACCTCATCAATGCTTTGCACATTGCTGAGACCCAAAAGATGGAGTCTTTTGTGCTCCAAGATCCCATGGAAGTCACCCACTGGGGCTGTTCTTTTCAGTTAAATCTATCCTGGGCATGCACAGTAAGCTACTTACAATATTGAAATCATCCTTATTCCTACAAGAGTAACCCCAACCCAACCGCCAACAAACATTTCAGGTCAGACATATTGGCTATGCCATAAGGGATACGGACCTTAAAACAATATGATATGTTCAAAAGCTTAAGTTTCTTTAAGCTGCCGTAGTCTCCAGGCATCTTTTCAAGGCTAATGCAGCATGACAGATTTAGGTGTTCTAAATTGGTGAGGTTAGTAACACTCTCAGGCAATGCAACAAGTTGTGAGCAACATGATAGGTCCAAAACCTGAATTTTCAGTAGGCACCCAAGCAATTCTGGAAGCTTTATTAGCTCCCAGCAATCTGATAAGATCAGTTTCTCTATGTTTACAAGGTTAGTAACGGAATCAGGCAATGCTTGAAGTCTGTGGCAGTCACTTAGATCCAGAATACGAAGCCCATGAATTTTGCCAAAATCTTTTGGAAGTTCTTGAAGTTCATAACAGCATGACAAATTGAGATCCTCTAAATGTAGGAGATTGCAAAATGACATGGGTAGAATGTGGATTTTATGACAATTAGACATGTCCAGTATGAGGAGTTCTTGATGATTGCCTAATGTCAACTCTCTAAGTTCATGACAGGATGACAAGTTAAGGTTCTCCAAGTAACAGAGGTCGCAAAATGATTCCGGCAAGCTAACTAGGTTGAGACAACCAGACATGTCCAAGAATGATAGTTTCTGGAGTTTGCCAAAGATGTGGGCAGAACTCGTAGGTTAATGCATCCTGATAAGTCTAGATGCACCAAATCCCTTAGTTCACAATGGACTCAGGAATTAACATGAGAGAACAACCATGAAGGTTTAAGTAATGCAATTTCTCAAGGTTAACTATTTGAACTGGCAATGTCTGAAAATAACTTGCTGAAAGGTTTAGTGCATTTAGGCATTGTAAACCAGAGAAAGAATCCTGTTTCAATTCATTCTGCATTCCTGATGCATCAAGATAACGTAACTGCTTCATCTGGTTAAGTTGACTTGGTAACTCTAAGATAGAACAGCCACTTATGTCCAAGACTCGCAAGAATTTACTCAGGGTCAGGGAGAGTGATCTCCCAGAAATCTGCAGCATTTTGCAATCTCTAAAATGAAGTGATTTTGCCTTACAGAGTGCAACCTTGCTGTTCATTGGTACCTCAATGCAATTCATTAGCACTGTATGTCGGCAATGATCGCTTCCAGCACTAGTCGTGCTACTCTTTTTGGCATCCATGAATAGGAATTCTTCATTAGCAACACATCTTGCAAGGTCATACACCAAATCATGCATCTGGAATACCCTTTCAGCTTTCGTGTGATGGCTAGCCGCCTGATGTGTACATAACAAGTTTAAACGCATAAGCAAATCGAACAAGAATTAAGAACATATCAACAAAAGTAAATATTACCGAAACTACTGCAGATGAATAAGATGACATGCTGTGTAAACAACACCCTAATTTCAGTAGTATAGTGGAATATGAATTTCAAAATCATGTCAAAGTGACTCACTGAGGATGATAACATCGAAGCCTGAAGGAAGGACATGTTCACTAGTTCACGGATGTATTCCTCACCGCGCTTTGCAAGTGTCAAGCTTCCACTAGTGGGTTGAATGAATCCAAGTGCAATCCACTGCTGTATCAGCATGTCCTTGTCTATGGCAGCTCCTTTGGAGAAAACTGCACAGTATGCAAAGCACAACCTCAGGTGACAAGGCATGAGGCCATAACTAAGCTTCAAAGATGGCATGATATTCTGATCTTCTTCAATCTCCCAGATTTCACTGTCCCTCACTGCTTCCCATGCAGCCACCCCTTCCTTGAATCGCATCATGAAACCCAAAGCTTGTGCAGACAAAGGCACACCATTGCACTTCTTCACTATATCCCTTCCAATTACTTCTATCCTAGGATCAACCCTTCCAGGAACAAAGGCTCTTCTCTTAAACAAAATCCAACAATCATCATCAGATAGGACATCCATCTTGTAAGCCATGCAATGATCCATCAGGGAAGCAATCTTCCCAGTGCGTGTAGTCACAATGATCTTACTTCCCTTTGCACCACAGCTGAGCATTGTCTTCAGATTTTGCAATTGGATCCAATTGTCTTCCCATAGGTCATCAAGAACAACCAAGAACTTCTTGCCAACAAGTACTCTTTGGAGATGACGAGTAACCTCCTGAAGGTTTGCATGGTGGCCACAGTTACCTTCATCAATTTCAGAAAGTATAGATTCACCAATTTTCTTCAGATCAAATTTCATAGATACATAGACCCATACTCGGTAATCGAAAACTCTCCCAACATTTTCATCATTGAAAGATAACCTGGCAAGAGTGGTCTTACCAAGGCCACCAAAACCATAAATACAGATGGTCAAAATCTCTTCTTCACTATATGTTGTCAACATAGCAACTATAGTTTCTTTCTCCATGGCCCTCCCCACAATCTCTTCACTGATACAAGAAAATGTAGCCCTGCTATTAACATTTTCATCCAAGAAGCAACAATCAGCCTTGAAATTGAATATATCCAGTTTTGCTTCTTCCTTAATCTTCTCCAACCTCTTTCTCATCTTCTTCATCTTGTGAGCAATGGTGATGTGTGCGCTAAACTGTGCCACATGTTTTAGACTTCAATTTCTGAGGTAAAGTTACATAATTCACAAAAAAAAGCTTTTCCCTAACTAATATCCTGTCCCTATGCTGAAAATAAATAACAGAAATTTCTGTAACCATTGTTGTTTAACATCATGCTTGGTGTAGTAGATTACCTTTGTTCCTTGCAGTTGACACAGGATCAGGGGCTGGTATTGGTTTACAGAAAGAGGTTTCTATACTACCAGCAAAGAGTGGCTAACTAAATTTCCAAAAGATATCACAGAGACTTGCTTAATGTGTGGTACTCTGCTGTTATTAAAGTCCATTCTCAGGCTTCAAAAGACTTGGAGCCTAATGCTCACTGAAGAAGAACACATAGATGATGTAAAGGTGTAAAAGTCAAATGATTTCAAAACCGTTCATACTAGAAAGCACACTCCCTGCTTACTTGCCAGCACATAAACTTCAAGAAACCTCGTTGACTATCGTGTTACAACTTTAAGTTATATTGGTGCACAATTATATCAGAAACTTGGACAGCTACCACTAGCTGCATGTTTACCATTACACTTACAATCAAACAAAAGAATTTTTCAAATCAAAACATGCAATATGGTATAGCTCAGTAGCTATTAATTTATATACACCACAGACGGTAGCTTTAAAACAAGTACTAAGGATTACCCGCTACCAACATATTGAACAAAAACATATCAATATTCAACATTTCAACCCATTCATTTTGTGTATAACAGAAATATACTTAAATGCAGAAAATGTTTAAATGAGAAAATAGAAAAAGGCGATCACCTTCTGAAGCGAACCACAGCCAATGTCATTCTTGGATTCCATTTCCTCTAAAATGTCATGAATGTCATAAGCAGCAAACTTAAGCCTCTTGAGCCAGAGGCGTACACGTTCATCTTGTGAAGATCGCTTCTCAGCGTCATTCAACACAGCTTGGAGGGTCTCTAGTGTGCTCCTGATCGACTCAAAGTCATCCTTGAACTTCCACAACAAGCTGACCTCAGGCCCAATAATAGCACCAAGCTTTCCCATGACCACCTTCAGGACAGCCGATGCAAGCATCTCACCGACAACTGTGCCCATGGTCATGGAACAGCTTTAACTGTGTGAAGTGTAATGGAGTAAGTGATGTAGCAAAAATATTGATTTGCAATTCAATGTATGTGTCGAACTCCTGAAGTCTTTTGGCTGAGTGAAGCTCTTATAATGGCCATTCAGCTAGAGTGCCAGTGCATTTCATGGAAGGTGGAGGGAGTCAAGTCAAGCTGTCTTGGCCAGGCACCTTTAATAACAAATGAAAAAAGGTTAGGTAGACTGCTTTCCTTTTCGTTACTTTTCATCTTTCCCACTTTTTTTCTTGTTGGTCGAAATCTCAATCTCAAAATTCATTTTTAATCCTAAACTGTCCTGTAACCATCTAATAAAATATTTCACAAACAACAACTCTGAATGAAAAATGACGAAACAATCATTTAGCACGAATATCTGCAACCCACAACCATCCTATCCACTGCAATGAATTGGTCAGTGCATACAACCCAACTAACCAAAAAATCTGTTTAACTCCGTGGGTTAGTCGTCAGGGCTTTTGTGTTCTTGGAGGTGCGTCTGTAAGGTTTTAGGCCTGGGTTTCCCTTGAAAACTAGGCCAATTCTATTTTTCTTAATTGAAAGGCAGAGCTCCTGCCATTAAAATCTGATTTACTGATCACTCATTACACTGGTGCTTAATTTTCGTGTGCATAATGCAGTTTCTCAATCATTAGGTCATTACATTGGCTGCCAGTTAACTTTAGCGTCTTTTCCCAGAAGACGCGGGGGCAAGGGCCAAAGACTCCGAGTCTTTTCCCAGTCAAGTCAAGCTTTGCTATCCACCCATAGTAGATTGCTCCTTACTTATCACTGAAGCAAAATGAGAAAGGTCCCTAGTAGCAGGAAAGAGGTGTAAGAAAGTCCAGTAGGATAGAAAGGCAAAGCATAGTGGAAGACAGATGTGGACTCCTCTCTCGTGCCTAGGGATCTAAGGAAAGATGATGACACAGAAATTTCGTTGGGCTGTTTTACAGCTGAGTGGAGTACTGGAGTGGAAGCTAATCGCCAACCGCGTGGTGCATGCTCACAATCGAAAATTCAAGTGGCAGTTTACCCAATGCCTCTGCGATGGCTGATGAGCACGTCAGTAAATTCAGGCAGATCGGAGTCTACGAGGCACGAACTACAAACAAAAACGCAGCATCCGTGCATCCGGCACCGTTGCATACTTCCCTCCAGGAGAATCACCAGTTCCCCGGTTTCTCGTCACTTGGCATTTCTTTCGATCCCTCTATTCTTACACGGAAGAGATGAACTGGGAGTGGATAAACCTGAGCAGGAACGCACCTCGTCGACGAATGCGGCGCGGCGCCGGCGAAGCTTCTCCTCGACTAGGCAGTCCCATCCCCACCGATGGCTGGGCTGGACTTGAGGCGCGCGCGCACACACACACAGAGAGTGGTCGGTACCTCAACCACGGGGGCGTACCTCGACTCGCTCTTCCCGGCATGGTGCAGCCGGGTGGCGTCCACGCCGGCACGCCGCCGCCGCGGCTTGTGCAGCCGGCGAGAGGATCCGTCGCGGCGCCAGTTTCGTTGGGCCCCGAGTGGCGGTGGCGCGTGCGTGGGCCTGCGGCCCGCAAACTGTAATGTAAGATGGGCTAGACCCAGACAACGGATCCATAGACAACTGGGTTTCCTATATTTTCTGCTCAAAAAAAAAAAAACTGGTTTCCTATATTTGGATTCCAAGGATGCGCGTTAGTTTTTTTAATAAAGCAGAAAAATTTCCCACGCGTTCCCGTGGGACTTTGGGAGAATTTATGATGAATGAAAAAATATTAGAGAGCTGAGAAGCAATGCATGTTTTATGAAGAGACAAGAAATAAGTTTTTCAGTTTCATGAAGATGAAACTCTCTTGGCTCGGCTACCAATTCAATATGAGTCATAGAATTAAATGTCTAAAAAATAGAAGAATAAAACTATACATTGAGATCTGAGAGTGATGGTTCCGTTCATGTTTTATTGCATATTATGTTCTTGAAAACAAAGCAATGAAACTCTTCACCGAGAATGACCATACAACACAAAATACCCATGCGTGACCTTATAAGACTAATGTGGAAATGAAATGGGAATGAAACTAAATAAGGAAAAAGATAAGGTACATTTGGTCTTCTAGTTTGATCAATGAAAAGAGGCAAGAATCATTTTGCAGGCACTATCACATTAACTCATCAAAGGCTAAAACATCTATAAAAATGATAATCCACTGAGAGTCGGCTCATGTAGACTTGCAAGGACTTGGTATGCTCCTGCTTGTGCCACCAAGTACATGGAGAAATAAAAAATAATTCAAAGAAACTTTGTTTGGGTATTTCCCATGAATTTTCCTTTGAAGCAGCATGAACCTGCATTAAATGTAAGCAAATAAATTTCATAGTTTAGTTGACATGGTTAGATAAAAAAAGAGTAAATAGTCTTTATTGATTGTTCCAAAATTTTAGGCTCAAAAGGACCTGTTTAGGGTAGGGTGTCCTGATGGTAGGTAGCTTCATGAAAAAACAATCCTTGAATCTTGTATTAACAGCTTTGCTTGGTTCTCTTGGTCTGGTCCAAATGGAATTTTGAAAATATCCATTTGTTTCAAATTATGCCAGTCCTGATTATATTTCATAACAGACAATGACGGAAGCAAATCGGATTACACCTCTGATAAGTAAATTTTGGTTTGCCTTGTTTCAGCTGTATTGTCTTATTTTGAATTACTTCGTCTACACCTCATGTGTGCTAAGGTGCAGGGGGAGGGGCAAACGGAGGATGAACGGCATGAGATGGCTAAGGTTATATGATGACGGTGCATGAGATCAAGCTTTCCGTCCAAAATTCGATCCTTTACAGAGTTGCTTGCACTGATTCTCAACAAGCTTTGAAAATCTCAGAATATCAAAGGTGCTCAGAGTGTGAAAATACACAAACAGTGGGGCATCAAGGACGCTGATACTTTACTCTACTTCCCTTCTTTAGTTCTACTTCCCTTCTTTAGTTCCTAGGATATATACCGTGAGACACTACGGGCCTGTTTGGATTCGAGGATCCCGATTACATAGCGTTCATAATTATGCATGCTATATGTCTGATTACCCGACATCTCTGGTCTAAACGACTCATAGCAAGTACAGTAGTAGTACAACCCTAGTCTAGCAACTCACTATCCTAGTATAGAATGACGTGCTACCTCTTTAGCAAGTACAGCCCATCTCTCGTCTCCACCTTTTCATCCGCAACTAGACCGGAAAGAAAACTTTGCAGCTGCTGCAGTGACTTGTCATATGATGGCTCGGCAATACAGAACATCTGAAAAATGAGAAAAATTAAAAAGAGATCAAAATCTGAAGGCCAGTATATCAGATGAAGGGACTGCTAACCATGTTTTGGTCTTACCTTTAGAGTGTTATGTATCCTGTCCAGCGACATACTCCCAAAATTGGTTAGCATTCCGATGATGAATTTCTGCAGAGCATATAGCATTCCCAATGGTCGAAAAGTGGGCACAAACAAAATGAAAATAATATATTTATTCAGTATTTCTTCCTTTTGAGCCCATACCTCGTAAACTGTCATTTCTTTCTTAAGTTGTTCCTCCACTGAAGCCACAGAGCTTTCACCTTCCTCCTCAGTCATCTGATACTCTGCCAAGCGCTCATTCACAATACTGTTTTTGTTGACATCAGGCATGCTTTCGACAACAGTAAAGGTGCGATCGTCGGCATCTGGTCCTGCTGATTCAGTCAGGACCCCCTATATCATATTACAGAATTGTTAAATCTGCTTCTTAAACAGACCGATGCTAACAATTATGCAAGGAAAAATGATTGTACAGACATCATGCAGCCTAGGGCATGTATAAGATTGAGAATATCCTGTATTTATTTCCACAGATAAGAAAAGCAACCCATATAGCCTGTGTAGATCAGTGTGTGATCAACTATCTAGTCCATCAAACTTCAGTCCAAACAGCTAATGTACAATAACATTGATTACACTCCAGTTTTGATGGTCATGTTACCATGATAATGACAAGCATATTTGACATTAAAAAAATAAAAGTAACAATTAGTCACCGATACATGTGTGTCAGACCTTGCTTGTCCAGAAGCTTATTCTTCTGTTAAGAGAATCCATAGGTATGCCAATTTCTGTAGCAAGTGTCTTTGAAGTCCAACTGCAAAGTTCAATAGATTTAGTTAAAAGAGTACAAATGATACATACAATAATACAGTTCTTTAAATACCTAGATTTCTCTTGAAATCGCATTATGATTGCAGCATGCACAGGAGCTACAGTAAACTGCATGCTTCTTCCCTCAAATTGCAGTTCTAACTGCAAAAGCAAAGATAGTGTTATAACCTAAACCCACTTCTCATACCAAGATATGTTTTCATAGTACCCATTAACTAAATCTGTTTTTCCAACCTTGACTGTTCCAAGATTTTTCTTCCATAATAGCTTCCGTGGAGTTTTTATCTGGTGAAACCGTTTTGCGTAATCAGATAGCAACTCATCAACTGAAGCAGGAACAACAAGGTCTTCTGTCTGCATTCGTACCGGATACAAGAGGCTGGTGAATAAAAGAACATACAAGAGATAGGAAATACTGACTGTTCAAATTATCTCCTAAAGATTTGATGTTATATAAACAACAAATGTTGGTGCAGAACTTTTGACAGTCAAATATCCAAACAACACATTGAAATACTTTAGTTATTTAACCGTTAGGATGACATATTCAGCAATTAATGAAGCATATGTCTCTTCATTCGACAGGATAGCATGCTAATTCAGAGTTTAAGTACTTGATTGACTAATGAGTCAGAACATATCAGTTTTACAACTGTCAACAGGTTCTGACTCATTACAATCAGTAATTCCATATCATAATTAGTATAGCTTAAAGATATTGAGATTGTTTTTCTTCTTGGGTGTACAGACTTTCTATACACCACCATAGTGGTTCCCACTACTGTTTTCCTTCAAAAAAAAGTTGATAGGCCCTGATTCACTAGTCATCTCAGTCTAAGCAGAGATAAAGGGATATGTAAAATGCCACCGATTTAGCTCCAGAACTACCCCCTTTAATATCCTTAGGGAATACCTGAATTGGTGGCCAAAAGTTAGACGATATTATAGTGGCATCCAGAACATCATGAGACACTTCTGCCTCCTCTTTCTCAGGAACTGCCAACAAAAAAGAAGTGTACAGATGTTGCTGCAGTATATTAAACTTTGTTTTGTAAGGGACTTGTGATATTTGAGCAATACCAGTTTGGGATGTCTTCAGCAAAGATGTTTTAATGTTCGAGTTAGTCCTCTTCGAGTCAATCAAATCATTAAGCATAATTTCACACTTCTGCATGCTGCTCTCACCAAAATGAATCTGCCAAAATAACAATATCACTGCTATAGTGAAGGAATGATGTGCCATGTGGCATAGCCAAATCTCTTGGAGACACAATTAAGAATAGGTTTATCATAAAATTAACAGTCTGACCTTCAGGAGTTCCAACGTGCGAATGTCTGAATCAATTTCAAAGTCAGATTTGTTGAGCAGCTTTTCTGCCAGCATTACACGGTACTCATTGACTAGTTGGTCCTTTGAGCCGATTATACTAACCATTAGTCCAAGTATATCGACTTTCCTTCTGTTCCTGCTGCCTTTCAATGGGTCTGCTTCTACAGGATCGGGTTCCCAGCTGTAAAAGTTCAAATCACAGTAACGTACCATATTTAGAGGAGTAAACTTTCTTAGAACTCACAGAATAAGCGACATTATGATCACTAGAATGAAAAAGATATACCTTTCAGAATTTAGCCATGCTTGTTTCTCATCAATGTTTGCATGATCATCGTAATCAGCATTTTCCTGGTTTTCAGCATCTCTGTTCAACTCTTCCAGAAGATTGTCACCTGCATTTCCCGTTCCACTTGCACTTCCTCCAGACCCATCAGTTAGCATTGTCACTATGCATTTGATAGTGTCTTTTCTACCTCTCAGATAATCCCTAATTGGTTCACCAACCGCCTCCAAGAACACCCCGGTGGGGTCAATTGTCCGCAATGCCTTGATAGTGGACACATATTGGTGCAATATATCATTTGTTGATGCACCAGCAGTAAGTAGACGATATCTAAGCGACGAGATAAATGAGTCAACAAGCTTAGAGTGTTGGCCCGTGTACTCTAAACACAGCTTTAGGTCTTCAATAGCGGGAGAGCTACATAAAAAAAAGCCCAAAAATGTATATGGATTCAGCATCAGTTAAGTACATAAGATTAAGATAGTAACAATAGAATGAAACCAAAGTATCATTCATATGGTAGGTGAGAAGTTTTAGATAGATGTGTTAACAAACTTCATCAAAACCTAAATATCAAATGACAAGAGTATTAAAAGTACATGCACAGTATGATAGATAAATCAGAATAGGATGTTTGTTCTAAGGAATCGAGGAGGAGCAAAGAACAAAAGTCAGTAGCCATACAGATAAAAAAAAATAAGAGAAATGATGAGATGTCTATACGAGCCACAATACCATATTAAGCAATTCATCGGGTTAGATAAGGATATCATGCGAGAACATAAATGTTGTCCAGATGGACACCATTAGGAAAAACACGTTGCAAAAGTTCTCATAAATCAAGTTGTCAAAGTCTAAGTATGCTAAGCTTCACATAACATCAGTCAAGAAAACTATTCAAGCGTATACAATATTTGCACTGTAAAAGCCCCTATTGAATCTCGCAGCACCATACAGGGAAAATGACTTACCTCTCAGGGTAATCTACAATTATTTCAAAAAGTTTGCCAATCCGTAGGTCCTGCAAGGTTTCATAAGCAAAATATTCAAGGCGCATGTGCCATCTCACAAGGGCTTCAGAAGGAACACCAATCCCTGGGAAGGAAGAAGGACGTGAAGCTAATGGTGATTTGAGGCCAGAAGATCCACTGTCATAGTCCACAGAGTCACCGAGATATGTTAAAAGAGCATGCAGAAACTGAAGAGGAACAGCCTGACAAGATCCGAATTTTATGTGAGAGAACATGGGTCGAGAAAATCTACAATTGAAGGCCCAAATGTTGTACTTTGCAAAATGGTGAAATGAGATGGTACCTGAATCCACTTCTTCACACACCCAAGGACAGGAACTCTATAATCATCACTAGCTAGTTCATGAACCTTAGACTGCAGAGTGAGAATGAGAGATAATACAAGGTTAGTTAGTTATAAGAAATTCAATAGTATCTATGGCAAAATCAGTGATGCGGACCTTTAAAAGCCAGATTATTGCAGAGGAGTAAGCATCTTCAGCCATTGATGTAAAACCAATACATCTAAGATCACGAACAACTTTTCCAATGTTCTTTACCAAGGAGCTACTTTCTGAAACTTCTGAATCATCAATGTCCATTCCAGAATGACAATCAGAGGTATTATTCCTTTGAAAAGGTTCATGGTCCACAAGTTGATCGCTCTCATAAGATCCAGCCATAATAGTATTAAGTTCTTCCAGCTTCTTCTTGAAATAGATATTCAATATCTCTGAAAAGAGACAGAGAAGAATGAACACTAATTCATTTTACAAAGTGCAGCATTTTAATGTAGTAGCAAAACACCAGTTGAATATACTAATTCTGACTTTAATTTTGAATTAACTATTACAATGAAGAATGCATCTGGTAAAATATAGTCGAAATCAGTTTGTCAGTGATTATGTCATGAAAGGACATCAATGTGCACAAGCATGTACTCACTGAAGTACTCCAGTACAGTAGGTGACAAATGCTATAAAATCCCTATATCAACCCAAGGAATTATGTGAGCTAACCCTAAGCGTGGGTGAAAGGGTAAGGTCCAATTTAGTACACATATCAGTGAACCTAACTTGCCCTAGTCAGCAGCTCAGTGACAGACTAGGTGTTACCATCGCAGGACCAAACCATGGGAACTGGTACCTGGACAACAAAGAGGAAACAGGGTGCTGTTTGTGCTCAGCCGTGTATAATTTTTCATGTGTGTAGAGCATTATTCAAAGAAACAATGAACAACATGTGTGTATCATTTTTTTCTTGTGTGTAGAGTATTATATTATTCAAAGAACAGTAACTACATGGACCACTATAAGCTGGTGGAAAACTATGATGACCAATACAGCATTAAAAAGGCCTTCTCTGCCCACAAAACAGAGAAGAAATGATACTAACCAGGAAAGCTCAAGGGCAGTGTTGTCAGAAGTACTGATGATACCATTAAGTGATACCTAGGCATTAAGCTGGAACTACAGTCCACTGCTTTGAATTTTTTTTGTTGCGCCCTATCCTCATATGATTGAAAAGCTTGGACAAGAACAAGAACACATTTTTCCTGGTAACCCTTTTCCAAGCATATGTCCTCCAGTGCTTTACTTAAGATTTCCTCAGGCCAATGTTCGTTAACCTAATGCATGAATTGAGACATTTTGTTAATTTTTTTTAAAGAGAGAGATAACTAGGGCGTTAAGACTTAAGAGTCCACACCATCAAACTATAATCAAATGAAAACAGGTCATTTTATTTGTTTATGATATATGTAGGGTACCACATACTTGTACGAGAAAAGATAATCTAAATAGGAAACAGGCAAGACACCGTCTCATTATGAAATTGAAATTTCCATTCTAAACATTCCAAAATAAAGCTATGATCAGAAACAGAAATTAGGTTTTCAATAACTTACACAGAACTTAATTCTGTCCATGGTAGAGGCACTGCAATAAGGATGAAAGTGCTGCCAGAACTTCTTGACTGCGTTGTTTCGAAATGTTTCCTACACAAGGACAGGCTGACAACATAAATTGAATAAAACAAAGAACTTTTGAAAACGTGAGTGGCGTTGAAAGTTAAGAACTTTAAAAGAAAGCTGAGCGCCGCATTTGTAAATCCTACACCTCAGCAGCGCTGAGATTTCACTTGGGCATCATTTCCATAAACACCCGAGCTCAGGACAGGATCCCAATTCCATCCTCGCATATGACCCCCAGCCATTTGGTGCAGGCATTCTCACAAACACCTAGCATGCAGCACGCGCGAACCTTCACACCCTGCAGCTATCACCCCGCCCAAATCTCCACCGGAATACAGGAACAGCAACCCAACCCGTCAGCAGTTGCGCGTGCCGCTTGCGCGCGCGCGCGCGCGAGAGAGAGAGAGAGAGAGAGAGGGAGGGAGAGAGAGGGGATCGGGGAGGAGAGGGTACGGTATGGACCTCGAGGGAGTGGAGGAAGTAGTCACGGACGAGCGTGGCGAGGCCGCGTGCGCAGAGGTCGGCAACGACGGGAGCTAGGCGTGGGCCGACGGCGAGATCACCGTCGCCGGCAAGAAGCTTGTTGGAGAAAGAACAAAATTGGGCCCAGGAATCGAGAGCGCCGTCGGCATCCTCCCGCTCCATGGCCTGACCGGCACCGCTAAGCGAGCGGGAAATGCACCCAGAGGCGGACCAAGCCAAAGAAGGTAGGGGTAGGGCGGCCCCCTCCGTCGGTACGCTGGCCCCGGAAGTGCGAGTGTCGCTGCCCCCGCCTGAGGCCCGAGTGCCCGACTGCTCGCTGCGGATGACGGAGGTTGAAGACGAAGCGGAGAGGCGGGAGCAGTCGGTTGTTAGGCTTCTGGAGTTCTTGGGCTGGGTGGACACGGACTGGTCCATCTCCACATCCGCATGACCCATCAGCCCATCACGCGGCCTTACTAGCGCTCGCCAGTGGCCCGGTCTCCCCGGCGTGGAGTCCGGGAACGGGAATCATCGTCACCGACCGGTCGGCGTACCGACCACCCCGCGAGCTTATCTATTCCATCGTATGAATTCGGCCCATGCGTGATTTCAACGAGTACGGCCTGTTAGCCCCGGGGCAGCACTCACGCACACGATGGTAGACGGAGGTGGAAGATGAACACAGGGGACACGAGTTTACGGCGACGAACGCCCCGGCTGCCAAACAGCCTGTATGTTGGCTTTATTAATCACCTGAGATACAAATCGACTCGACGCAAAGACCCCCAACTACATGACGGCTTTATACACCAGGTTGACGCTGCGCCCACGAGCTCACGTCCCGGACCTCCAGCGCACGTACATACGCATGCCCATCGACGATCCGCACTTCTCGTTTGCAAGCCACATACTCGTACGAGACTTGATCGTTGATGGTGCTGCTTGGTCCACGGCTCCACGCTCCACGCTCGTCCTTCCATGCACGATGCCGCTAACCGTCTTGACTTGGATCCTAACAACTACATGCATCTAATGACTCTGGCCACAACGTAACACATCACGTATCTAGCCACAACTAACACATACACGTTACATCTACATGCAAATCTTATACGTGACACACACGTACTCTAATGACTAATGACTCCGGCAACAACTAATGACGCCGTCGGCCACATGAACTCTATCATGCAAGATAAGACATGCAAGTAAAGATTAATGCTAACACGGCCCACTGTTCACCGAGTTTTTAGACTAGCTTGCGAGGCGTGTACTACACGTACGACGCGCTCTCCCCCAGGTACGACGTGTTTTTTCCTTCTTCTTGTTATGTTTCTTTTTTCCTATGGCTTTTTATTCTTATTTTAATTTCTTTACTTTTTCTAATATTTATTTTATTTCATCTAATTTTATTTAATTGTTTAATTTTTTTTGTGATTTTTTTCCTTTCATTCATTCGGTTTTCTTTTCTTTTCCGTTTCTTTTCTTTTTCCCATTTTCTTTATTTATTCTCTTATTTTCATTTTTTCTTTATTTTTTTTTTTAATAATTTCACTCTAATTAATTATTTTATTTAATTATTTTCCATTTCAAGTTTTTATTGTTTTATGTAGATTTTTCATTTTCTATTATTCATATATCATAGGTTTATATTTAATTATTTTCATGTGATACTATTTCATATGTTGATGGGATACATATCATGTTGGTCTATTATACACGTGATTTCATTATTTTTCTTATTTTCTTTCCTTATTCAAGCTATTTATTTTATTTATTTATTTATTGAGCATTTGTTATTAATTTTTATGTGTATTAATTGTTTTTCTTATTTAACTCTAATCAGTTGATTAACTATTTTTATTATTTACTTTTTATAGTTTATATATAATGATATATATGTTTCTTTAGTAGTATACATACGATGTTCTATATTATATTTTTGTAATGTTCGCAGAATATGAATGTGATGTTCTATAATGTATTTATATTGTTTAGCAGTATACATATAATGTTTCTAATAAGTTCTACAACATACATGTGATTTTCACCATTTTTTGTTTTTCTTATTTAAGTTATTCATTTATTTTTATATATTTTAAAAAATTATTTATTTATTTACTTGCATTTTTCTTTTTCATTTGACTCTAATTAATTACTCGACTATACTATTTTACCTTTTTATTTTTTTACATGTATGACATATGATATATTCACGTAGCTATTGTTATGGATTATAATACCATCCTCTAGAATGTTTTTATCTAGATACAAAACATTGTTTTCTAAACATCACCCCTTCATTAAAATAAAATGTTCTATCTTTCTAGATAAATGTTTTTTTTTAAAAAATATTTAAATATATTCATGTGAGAGATCTTATTTTTTATGTGACTTACTGCAACAAAAGCAATGGTGAAACCAAAAATTAATTTTGAATTTTAATTTAGCAACTACAACTCTTTAAAACTTTTTGAGGCCTCGTTCGTTTCCTCCGGTTTGCCTAGTGTCTGTTGGAGTTAGTCTGATGTGGTTGGATACACCTAGGCACAAACGTATAAAAATAGACTACCGCGACCACAGAAATATAAATTATTTTTCTTATTATGCTGCTCGAACCTTATTTTTGCTGATATAGTGCATACGGCAAACCAGGTGAGCGTGGAAAAAAATGCTCGTGGCGTAGACGGAAGACCCTGCCGCCAGTGACGCGATTTGCAGAAGGCCCAACAAGTTTCTAGAAGGCCCAACAGAGAATCGAAATCGGTCCAATTCGCAGAAGCGCATACATGGACCAGTCCTGGTCGGTAGGCGGATTCCCACCACCTGGTGGGCGTGTAGGCGTCCCCCGTGGAGTCTCCCATCGCCGTGCCGCCGCGGGATCCCAACATGAGTCGCGGAACCTCCTCTCGGCGAGGGTTTGACATTTTGGCCGATCCAAACAAGGGGAGAGGTACCGCGACCACCAGCACCACCGCGCCCCTGATGACTGCCACGCACCCTGACACCCTGCACGCGCTGACGCGCTGACTCCGCAGTCGCCGGGCTTCCACTCGCCGCTCAGGCGATCGAAGTCAGTGGCGCCTTTCCCCAAGCGGCCCCCGTTGGAAGACGATCGCAAGGGCTCTTTACGCGGCGGGTACGGCTGTACGAGTCAAGTCACCAGCCCGTGTTCTCAGTGTTCTAATGTTTCCTTTGATTCGAGAGGCAGGCACTGTTATAATGAAGAAGAGGGAAGTGGAAGCAGAGGCAAATATCATGGTCGGCCTCGGCACACCCAAGGTGA
Source organism: Coix lacryma-jobi var. lacryma-jobi (assembly GCA_009763385.1). Classification (NCBI taxonomy): domain Eukaryota; kingdom Viridiplantae; phylum Streptophyta; class Magnoliopsida; order Poales; family Poaceae; genus Coix; species Coix lacryma-jobi. The sequence continues at coordinate 4,069,753 of CM019824.1, forward strand.
TCTTCATTCACAAATTCCTGCTCCCTCGTACTGTAATTGGCATGATGAGCATGTTTTAATCAATTGTTGCTATGGTCCCCAGAGCTGGGCTACCCAACAAGCTGTCACCACGGGCACCACTGTCTTGGCAGTAGCAAGAGGAACTCTAGCCCACACGGCCATGGCAGAAGAAGCTCAAGCGTCCAACAACACTCCTCCCCAAGAGGGAAGTCGCCTTTGCCAATGCCAGTGGAAATCTCTCCATGGGATGATGGGTATAAGAGCCCGTCGAGTCCAACGTACAGTTCTACTTATCTTTGTGTCTTATCTTTTGTTTACCTCTGCCTCTGTTAGTATAGTACATTCAAGTGCTTTCGTATACATGCAGCTACCGCTGTGAGGTTGAGCAATATATACAGAGTGGTTCACATGATGATGATCAGGATGGGACCTCAGGTATAACTTCACAGTTAGACTTAGGTACTTATTTATTTCTTCAAATTATAACATGAAGATTGTTCCAATTATGCTATGAACAGATTTGCATCTTTTTAACAATTATAAAAATGATTTTTCAGATTGCTTTGATTCAAAATCTGGTGCTATGATGATTCAGGAATTGTTGGAAGGTCAGGAGTTGTTGGAAGGTAATCTACCTTTTAGAACTTATGTTGGGTTGTTTGATTGATGCATTGGAGCTAATCGAGTTTCACTCTTACCGTTGCTGTGTGATCTAGTTGTTATCCCTCCTATTGTTTTGTCATTGTTTTTTACCCTCAGATAAAGTTTTCATTCAGTGTTATCAAGTCATCCGATTTAGTCAGGCTGATCGGTGCCAGGGTGACTAGTATAGGTTCATATTGGTCTCATTTGTTTTTTCATCCATCCAGTCATGGTCTGAAACATTATTTGAACAGGGAATCCAACTTCACAGGAAAGAAGATTCTGCGTATGATGCACTGGTAGATGATTTTGTGGCTGCTGTATCAAAAAGTTGCTACATCCTGTTCCTAATAAAACAGTGGATGAAGGAGCTTACCAAAAGCAAACGAATCGATTTGCTGAACTGTCTCTAAGCGTTACAACAAAAACAGAAACAACAAGGTAATTACTTTTCCTCCTGTTCTTTCCTGCAAGAGGCTGACTTTGAGTGTTGGATATAATCCTAGGGTATATGCCTATCTAGCTAGTACTTACTAGTTACTAAGAGTAAGAATAGGCAGCTCAGTCTTGCAGTAGAAGTTAATTTATAGGCCTGGGCGTTTGGATTTAACTGAAATTTTGGTCCGGTTTTTCTTTTTCTTTTTATTTCGACCTTCCAGGATCACAAACCGAAGTTCTACCCGAAAAATGATAGACCGACAACTCGGTCTTTGGGTTTTAATTTGGATTCTCGGTTTGACCCGAAAAGGATCGATGCATCAGCATCACATGTAGTGCAGTCTGTGAAGATAATAACCAACATCATGGGTGCAGTCTGTGCAGATATACATCAACCTCACAGCACAAGCACAACCTCACAACACATGCAGTCACAGGCGGCACCGTGTCGACACAATCTAACAGCACATTAGTACATCACAGGCACAGGGCATCATCAAGCTTTAAGTGCATAACACCTTAGTGCTTGGTCTCAGACTTGTTCAGTTCGCGAAATATTTGGCGAAAAGTTACTGTAGCACTTTCGTTGTTATTTGACAAACTTTGTCCAAACATGACCCAACTAGACTCAAAAAAATTCGTCTCGACATGAGCAGACTAAAAGTACAATTAGTTATTTTTTTACCTACATTTAATGTTTCATGTATGCGTCTAAAACGGGTACTGCACAAAATATTTGAGGACATTTCGCGAATTGAACGTGGCCTTAATACACAATCTGACGTAATTTGTTCTACAACCTGGTACAGCACTGCCAAGTGCCAACAGTAGTAGTGCATTACCGCACAACATAAAAGTGCAACATCACAGAGGCTCACACATGAGAGAGTTCACCCGCACCAGTGCCTGTAAACGCTCCCGGTACGAGGCCACATCAGCGGATGGAGGCCGAAAATCGCTGCACCGGGGGCTGCTATCGCGACCTCCACGGGCGCGCGACCGCCATTCCTAGCGGCTTCCCAGGCGGCCGGTATACGCGCTCGTGGGGCCGTCTGTCCTTGCGCCGCTCGCGTCCGCGCCGGAGCCTGTCCTCGCGCCGTTCGTCGTCCGCGCCGGAGAAAAGAAGAGAGGGAGGCAGGCTGCGCCGTCGCTCGCCGTCCACGTCGGAGAGAGAGGGCGAGGCCGTCGGATCCGGGGAGAGGCCCCGCCGCCATGGACGCGCAGGGGCCCGCCTGTCCTCGCGCAGAGGAGGAGCTCGAGCCGCCGCCGTCGGACCTCGATGGCTCGAGGTCGAGCCGCCTCTGCCGGATCCACGCTCCCCGCGCGCGGATCTGTGGGCGGAAGAGCGGGCGGAAGGAGGAGGCGGTGGGCTGCGCGGCCACTGGATCTGCGAGCTCGAGGCGGAGGAGCGGGCGGAAGGAGGAGGAGAAAGAAGGACCGGGCGAATGAGCGGGCGGAGGAGCGGGCGGAAGGAGGAAGAGGAGGAGCGGGCGGTGGGAGGGAGGAGCCCGAAGAAGCGGGCGGTTGCGCGGTGCGGGAAGGAGAGGGAGGGGAGGGGATATGATTAAAAAAAATCTGACAAGTGGGGTATAGAGGTTGATATAGAGGTTGGATGGATGCGGGAGAAATGAGTATAGAGGAGAGAATCTTGCTGACTAGGCACTATAGAGGATGAATATAGAGATCCATGAGTGCAGATAGTCTAAGGCTATCTGCAACGGGAAACGTTATACGCTCCTGCAGTACCAAATAAGAAGAAAAAATCATATGCAGCCACGTACGGTAAAGAATACGCTACGTCCGCCAAACCCAGCGACGTAGGGGACGCATAGCGCGGATGGTGCACAGCAGCTGACACACAGCATGCGCACGCATGCACTGGAGCAGCCAATGGTGGGCCCCACTGTTTCATTTATAAAAAATGTTATAGCTCACAAACCAAAAACTCAAATTAAATTCCGATCGCACTATTAAATTCGTTGCAATAAATCCTTCAAAACAAGATCCCACATGGATATATTTAGATAAAATTTATTTACAGACATGTGGGTCTCACTGTGGATAAAGGATGATATAGAGGATGGATGGATGCGAGAGAAAGTGATATAGAGGAGAGAATCTCGATGACTAGGATGTATAGCGGATGAATTTAGAGTACGAAGAGTGCGGTCAGTCTAAGACATTAACACAAAGTGCATGACAACCGAACAAGGAGCCGAGGGCTGAATTTTCGATCTGTTGGGTTTCAGTCTCCGGTCTCCTGTTTTTTTTCCCCAGCCCTCTCAATTTAGAGTTTTAGACCTTGCTTACAGGGGCAGTAGGGGAATATGTCGGTTAAACTAGCAATTGCCTAATAGTATTGAGACTATCCGCACTCACATTCCTCTATTTTCATCATCTATACTACCTGGTCATCAAGATTCCCTCCTCTATACTCATTTCTCCCGCATCCATCCATCCTCTATATCATCCTCTATCTACTGTGGGCTCACTTGTCACTTTATCTAAATATATCAATGAGAGATCTAGTTTTGAAGAATTAATTCTAACAAATTCAATGGTGCAATCGAATTTTAATTTGAGTTTTCAATTTGTGAGATATAACATTTTTTGAAACGAAATTGAATGTGACCCACGCTGTACTCTCTCCTCTCTCTTCTCTCCCTCTCACGCGCGCGCTGCTTCTCTTCTCCGCTATGTGCTCCCATGTACGCTAGCTTCATCGGAAATGTGTGCGTAGAGGAAGAGGTACAGGCTCCCGCTGAAACCGCCTCCGCTGCCTAGTTTCCGATAAACGCGTTTAGCGGACGCGTCCGCGTATGCCGGTGCGGACCGTCTGAAATCTGTTTTTACTAGTAGCGGGGACAGCAGCACTGCAGCAGTAGCAGTAGTATTCAAATCAGTTTTACTAGTAACTGAGACAGCAGCAGCAGTAGTAATAGTAAGGTGGTTACAAACAGAAGTTACATGTCTATAAATATGTATGTATATACTGTTAGTCCTTGATCTCCTTGCACAGGTGAGCAGCTAGCTCACCAACACACTCAAACTCACAGGGAGGTAGAAGGGGGATGAGTACAACACACATTGCACGAACAGCAGCCCTGCTGCTGTGAAATGTGGCAACTGAACTGCCTTTTTGGCTTTTTCATTGCATTCGCTAGCGTATATATACATAATTTAGTACCTATACATGGTCACTAGTACACCTGCTACATGTACTATACTACATGGCTGGGATCAGCCTTCAACTACAAAGCATGGCTAAAGTAAACCACTATACATGGCCTATTGCCATTCCTGTTACAGCGGCAAGGATGGTCAGCAAGAGCTGACCAGCCACTACCATTCTGCAACTAAAGTACAAGGCAGCAGCAAATTATCTTACACCAACTATGCATGTAGTTACTTCAAACGAAGCAATCACTTAAAAAGCATAGTTAACAGGTTATATATTTGCACTAAACACCATTGCGTTCCTAATCCACTGTTTTCTTTGTGAATGCTATTAACCAATCATTTAAAGCACGGTGCCTACGATCAAGGCTTGCTGTTGTGCTAGTCATGTAACACGCAGATCACTGTTATTATCTCTGTTGTGATACCGAGCATCTTGATCTCTCATGTTTAGCATATGGTCACTTTTAACCAAAGCTGAATCGATAATACATTCCTTAAGGTCGACATATTAGATAAAAAAGGCTATTGATTTATGAGCTCATTTTGATTTATGCATGTTCTGGTTTAATACTTTGCTAACCCAAGTCGTTATTACTAAAAATGTTTTATATTTGTTTGTTTAGGTTAAATATGCCTCTTGTTGAGGCAACAGTTAGTAGTGCGATTTTTGAAGACTCTGAAATTATGCTCATGTGAATTTTTATGCCAAGGCTAAGAATGGACCAAAGAAGAATAGTGGCAAAGTGCTTGTATTCGCAGAGTTGCACCATATTGGCAGGCGTCTCATGCTATGGTTCTTACATGCTTTCGCTTTCTGGATGAAAACAACCAATTCTGTATGTATATGTTTAGATCTTAATCGTGTTGTTCTGGATGCAGTTATGCTTAGATAATTAACTTGGTCATTAAACTTTGTATAGGTGGGCGTCATCATCAAGTTCGCAGCAACATTGTTACTCAAGATGTAGATCACTGTTATGCCTGTAGTGATATAAGTAAGCATCCAGAAGGATCATGCTACAAGGTTGGACATGTTGTTGATATGTTGTGCTATCATTATAACTAGGCAGTAGTCCAAACATAATCACAACATTTTTTATTATATTGAACATATAATATATTAAATATTTTCAAAATTAAATTAAATTATATAGCTGCCTCAGTGGACAAATGTTTGTGTTGTATATAATTTCTGGGTGGCATGTACCCTTTGGTGTTAAGATGTGATGCCTTGAAGAAGAGACAATTCCTTGGTTTGCTTCATTGCCGGCTTGCCGCCATTGGTTTTGTTTTTCCGGTCCCTTGGTTGCGCCATTCCGTTAATTTCCTACGTAACGACGGATGGAGGAGCTCTATAGTGGATGTTTTTTGTATGTTTTTTACCTGGTAATAACGTCAGTGGCTTTGTGTGACGAGTCACCGCATCGAGGTCTGTGCGTCATGTGTCGGTGTTTCGACCTCGGGTATGACACCATATGATCGCGCGCTCTCTTCCTCGCGTAGTTGGTGATGCAGGTGATGACACAAGATCCTGATTGAGAAAGCGTTTATCCTGACGCAAAGAGGCCCTACGTCCAGCGGGGGGAAGGAGGTTCTTGTATTACTTGCACTTAAAATGCTTGTACAGGGGAATACAAGCTCAATGAGCGTGGACGAGAGTCCGGACTCGTGTGTCTGTGTCGTGTGGCTTCGTCTGTGTGTTGTGGCGTGCCACCCGTGTAGACCCCTCGCGTGAAGGGCTCTCGTGTCCTCTTTTATAGAACAAGAGGAGGTCAGGGTACACAGGAGTGACATGTACAACGCTCAATACGGCGAAGGGTTGGTATTCTGTTTTGTCAAGGTCACTGGAACCGGCGTGGGGGCTGCTGTGAAGCGTCCTTGAAGCGTGGCTTCCATCCCGGCGCGGACGTGGAGGCGTGGCGACGTGGAGGCATGCAGCGCCATCCGGGCCGTACAGGAACGTGGCAGGATCCCTCCGGGTCTGGGGGTACCTGTCCTCCAATAGCATGAAAGCGATCAGGGCTCGAGGGGCACAGGGTCGGCCTCGAGGTGGCGCCTACGGGGGGCTCGAGCCCCCGCAGGTATGGGTAAGTCCCGAAAAACCCGGCCGTACAGCGGGAATCCAGATCTCGAGATGTGGCTCGAGTGTGCTACAGTGCAGGGTATGGCCTAACTAACGATTGCTGGTGTACTTGTTGCGCATTTTTGCCTATGCTTGTGGTGAAAACGAGGTTTGACCCTGGCTCCAGTTCACTGTGTCATACGTCGTGTAACGGAGGATGTGACCGGAGTAGGTGGACACATTAAATGCGCAGTATGGGGCTGGTACGGTTGTCAGAGCCGAGAAGCAGGGAGCTTCCTTCTTGCGGGAGGCTTGAAGGGTAGTGGAGGCGCTCGCCCGAGGCCTGACGCGGAGGGCTTGGTGAGACGGAGAAGCAAGAGCGCCAGCCCGAGGCCTGGCTCGGAGGCTCGGGCGAGACGGAGAACGAGCATTCGCCGAGGCTAGCTTGGCGGGCTCAGGGCGAGACGGAGAACGAGCGTTCGCCGAGGCCTGGCTTGGAGGGCTCGAGCGAGAAGGAGAACGAGCGTTCGCCCGAGGCCTGGCTTGGAGGGCTGGGCGAGGCGAGACGGAGTGTTCGACCGAGCGATTCGCCCGAGGCTGGCTGAGGGCTGACGCGGCCCCTCACTTCCGTTTAATGGGTTTTCGGGCTTCGGCTTGGCGGGCCAGCGTTGTAGACCTCGAGGGGTTGGTTTTTTTTGGGGGGGGGGGCGTGAGACTAGTTAGGTCTCTTATTAATTGGTGCTCTAGATTTAACTTATCTGTTTTGCGTTGATTGGGGGTACCCCTTTTGTGGTCCCCGACAGTAGCCCCGAGCCCTTGTTCGAGTGCTAGCACTCGAGCAGGGGCTCCCTACGGGATCGAGGGTTAGCTAACTGGTTCTCGAGGGGTGGTTGTTTTGATTCCGTGGGTGACGCGAGGAGTGAACCCGCGGGTGTAGCCCCCGAGGCCACGGGGGAGTGGTTAGGACTCCCTCGTGGGCTTTTTCACGAGTGTGAGTGTGAGTTACGTTTTTTAGGTTCGGGAGTTGTCAGACCCCCGATTTCTTTGACCCTCTTTCGTAGAGGGGTGCCAGGCTGAACTGACCGGTGAAAGCCCTTGTTTAGTTTTGGTTAATTGATGAAACCTATTTGGTCTAATCCTATTACTAAGCATGTGTGTAGCTTATAAGAAAGGATTAAGACCAAGCCAAGTGGTGGAGCTAGCAAGGTGGCAACCATGGAGGATGGTGTTGGCCACAAGGACTCAAGTAATCAAGTGCTCTACCTTTGGTGAATCAAGAGAAGAAGAGAAGAGATGGAGCAAAGAGGCCCGAAGGCAAAGGTATATCCTATAGGGCTCTTTGTTTTGGTGATCAAGACACTTAGCGAGTGTGACCACATTTAGGATAGATAACCGTACTATTAAGAGGAGATTCACGGCTTATGCGGTGTTCAAGTGCCACTAGATGTTCTCAAACATATCGATGCTTTAGACCTAGTGAGTGACTAACTAAACCCTTGGTAAATGCTTTGAAAAATGCTAACGCACAAGCACAAGTGGTGAAAACACTTTGGGTTGGCTCATGGGAGCAAGGGTAGAAGTTAGAGATGAAAAGATGTCAAGTTAGGGGCATCGGACGCTGGCGTCGGCAGCATCAGACGCTGGTCGAGCGTCCGATGGCAAACCCTAACTACTGTCAGAACTGTCGAGGTAGCATCGGACGCTGGCAACGGACGCAGGCGAAACACTGTTGCAGAGTCCGATGGTCATGACGTGGCGCGAGCTAGTTTTCCAGGGAGCATCGGATGCTGGCCTGCGTCCGATGCAGGACCATCGGACGCGTCCGATGCGTTTTGGCCCTCTCTGGAACCTGTCTGCATGGTCATCGGATGCTGGGGTTGAGCGTCCGATGTGATAGTGCCGGAGCGTCCGGTGTGACACAGAATAGTGCTGAATCGAGCAGAGGCATCAGAGCGTCCAATGCTAGGCATCGGTGCGTCCGATGCCACATTAACCAGCACGGGAAAGGATATGACCGTTGGGATCTAACGGGCTGAATCATAGCAGGGGGACACGTGGAGCTCATCGGAGCATCGGACGCTGGGGCAGCGTCCGATGGCCCCGACACCGGCGCGTCCGATGCGTCTGTTTCGGGCCCATCGGCTAGGACATCTTGTGTGGCCTATTTAAGGGGCTTGGCCGGCTTGCTAGGCTTCTCCCTTGCACATTTTGATTCCTAAGCATTCTAGTGAGCCTTGGCAAGCCTCCCAACTCATCTCCCAAGTTGATTCGATCAAACCAAGTGAGATTGAGTGATCTAGTGCGTGATTTGAAAGAGTTCAATCTAGAGGGCACTAGCTTTCGCATCGACATTGGGTTTTCTTGTTACTCTTGGCATTTGCCGGTGCCTAGACGACTTGGAGGTGTTTGAGGTGGTTTTGGCAAGAGAAGGAGATTGTTCTTGGCCACCACCGATCGAGATTGTGAGAGGTTTTGGAGCCTCACCTCGCCGGAGCGCAAGAGGCATCCTTAGTGGATTGCTCGTGTCATTGAGCTACCTCACTAGTGGTAGATTCTTGTGGCGCTCTTTGTGAGCTTGGCTTTGCGCCGATTAGCCACCGGGTCACCTAGTGTTGGTCGACAAACGGGGAGTAGCGTGCCGGCAAGCACGTGAACCTCGGGATAAATCTTGTCTCCGAGTGCTTATTGTGATTGTGTCCCATTCTCGGTGATTGGTTTCATCTTCACATCTTTGGTGATTGGCTTCACAAGTGGATTTCACCGGTGATTGGTTCTCTACGTGGCGATCCCGAAGGCTCGGTGAAACCCCTTCTATCTAGCTCATTACTTTGTGTATTGTCTTGAGCTATCTCTCTTGTGTTGATACTATTACTTGTTGTATATCTTTGTCATATACCTCGTGTGGTGTTAGTGTGATGATACAGTGTGATTGGATGCTTAGTTTATTTATTGCACATACTTGTCACATTTACTTCTCTTATATCATACTTGTTCTAGAGCTAGATTGTTTTATTCAGCATTAAGATATTGCCCTAGTTGATTGTGTGACATAGAAATAGTAGGTAGAATTGTGGATAGGTGGCTTGCAACACACTATTAGGCTAGCACAAAAAGTTTCGCTATTTGTTATATAATAGTGTTTGCCTAAGTAATTTTTGTAGATTTTAATTAGGCTAATCACCCCCCCTCTAGCCAATTTGGACCTTTCAACCGGCCGGCTCTTCGAGGTGTCGGCACGCCAGTTGCCCTGGCTTGTCATCCCGCGAGTCCTTTCGATCAGATGCGAGGGGGGATGCCTCGTAATACACGACGGGCGGGCGAGTATCGAGGTTCCCGGTTGTCGGGGGAACACCAAAGGGGTACCCCCAATCAACGCAAAACAAACAAGTTAAACCTAGAACACTAATTAATAAGAGGAGAAACTAGTCTAGCTCCCTAAAACCAAACCCTCGAGGCCGGCCGCACCGACCTCCGCCAGGAAGCTTAGACTCGCCAAAGCCTTACCGACCGCCTCCCGGCAACCTACCCCTCGAGCCCTGGCACCTAGGCCTCGAGCCCACCACAGCCGTACACCGCTCCTCGAGACCCCGCGCGGGAACCTCGAGCCTCTCAAGCACGATAGCCTATCCCTCGAGACATTTCACATCTCCTTCGAGCAGCGCCAGACTTCGGATGCCAATCCCACACTGCGCATTTAATGCGTTCACCTACTCCGGTCACGTCCTCTGAAACCTGACGTGCGCCACAGTAAACCGGAGCCACAGTCAAATCTCGCTTTCACCTCAAGTATGAGCAAAAAGGCGCAAGTACAGCATTGTCCGACCATACCTTGCACTGTAGCTGTAGCACCTCGAGCCACCTCTCGAAGCTGGATTCCCGCTGTTCGGCCGGGCTTTCGGGACTTGCCCATACCTACGGGGCTCGAGCCCCACGTAAACGCCACCTCGAGGCCGGCCCTGCGCCCCTCGAGCCCTGACGGCTTTCCTGCTATTGGAGGACAGGTACCACCAAGACCCGGAGGAACCTGCCACGTTATGTACGCGCCGGGATGGGCACTGCATGACCTCCACGTCGCCACGTCTCCACGTCCGCGCTAGGGATGGAGGCCACGCTTCAAGGACGCTTCAACAGCAGCCCCCACGCCGGCTACAGTGACCCCGACAAGACAGAATTCCTACCCTCTGTCGTATTGGGCATCATACATCCCAACTCCTGTATCATCCCTGTGTAACCCTGGCCTCCTCTTGCTCTATAAAAGAGGACACCAGGGGTCTTCACGCGCCCGGGGGACACAACTCCACGATAGACAAGTCTAGATCCACCTCCACTCGGGTCAGCACACAAGCCCATACAACACCATACCTAGACGAGTCCGGACTCCGGTCCAAGCTTATTGAGCTTGTAACGCCCCTGTACAAGCACTCAGGTGTAAGTAATACAAGAGCATCCTCCCCCGCTGGACGTAGGGCCCTCTTCGCCCGAACCAGGATAAATCCTTGTGTCATCTTGCATCACCATCCAGGAAGAGAGCACGCGATCATAATTACTAGTTGGTGACATACCCCCGGGTAGAAACACCGACAATTGGCGCGCCAGGTAGGGGCTCTTCGCGTGTCCGAGCCGATTTCTCGTTGTTTCCTGGATGGCTTCTTCCACTCCTCCGTTCTCTGCTGGCGCCGTCGTCTGGTTCGGGAGCCTCGAGTTCCTGGCCACCGGCAGCGGCAACGAGCTGACCCTGCTCTCCACGGAGGGCCCGAGCGGAGGGCGTGTCACGCCACCCCGCGCGGGGGCGTGGCGCGTCGCCCGCACCACCACGCGACGCCACCTCGCGAGCGACGCCGTCGCCACCATCGTCGCCAGGCGCAGGCAGTGCCCGCGGCGTGCGCCCACTTCCCCGCGGCCGACGCAGAGTCCCCGAGGGGAAACCTGCCCGGCGCGCGGCCGGAGACTTCCAGGGCGCGTGCGCACTCCCCCAGCGAGTTCGCGTTCGTCACGCGCACGGACCGGGAGCCTGGCCAGAGGCCCCGAGCCGTGCCCCGTCGACACCACCTGGCCTCCTCCCGCACGGGGTGTACCGCGCTCGACGCCAGCGGTTCCCGTTTGGCCTCAACAACTCCGCGGCTGTTTACGCCCACCACCTCGACGAGCGCCGTCAGGACCAGGCGACCGCAGAGTGGGAGGAGCGTCCGGGCGTACTCCTACGAGCCACCACCGACCTGGAGATCGTCTACCCCGCGCACGTCGACCGCGGCCTCTCACGAGTCGTCGAGCCACCTCGTCGAGCCACCTTCGGGGAGTGGTACCGCGAGCTGCAGTCCCGGCACGAGCCAGGGCGGCGCGGCATCAGCAGCTCCGACTCCGATGAGTATGACTACCATGACCCTGACCTCTGGGACCCCACCAGGGAGTGCTTCCAGCTCGAGGGGTCGTGGACGACGCCGAGGACGACGGCGACGACGACACCAGGCTGGCGCTCAACCTCGAAGAGCCCGGAAACGTGGCTGCGGCAGGAGGATCACGCGTTCAGGGGAGGAACGAACCCCCGGCACCGGCTGCACCATCAGCACGGCGACGACGGGCGGGCGGCGCAGCTCGCGCAGCTGCGGGAGGCCATCGCCAAGGCGGAGGAGGAACGACAGCGCCTGCTGCAACTCGAGAAAACTATAGCACAGGAACCAGCCCAGCCTCGAGGCGCCGATGTTCGTGGCCGCGCTCGAGAGGTCCACCGGCAGATCCTCGAGGACGGGGCACCAACACCCCCCGAGGTGCGTTTCCCGCGAGCCGGGCAAAACGTGGTGGCGGCGGCAATGCTGCTCCGTGATCTACCCGTTGTCTCCAACCCTGACGCCAGACGCATGCTCGGGGAAATGAAGAACCTCCTCGAGACAGCCGCTGTGCAGCAGGCCGAAAGCTCAGCCTCGCGACGGCGCGGGGCGGCCTCGGGGAAACCAGCAGACACGCCCCGCAACGAGCGCGAGACGTCCGTCCACCAGCCGGACGCCTCTCGAGCTAGGCCAGTCCGGGAACGGATCGTCGACAATCGGCCACCTCGAGACCCCAATGACGCCCGCAACGACATCAACCGCCGGCGCAAGGACAAGGGGGCCCAAGAGCGTGGCTATAGCGCCCATCGAGGGGGGCGCTACGACAGTGATGAGGACCGGCAAGCCCTCGAGCCCCCGGGCCCCAGAGTCTTCAGCCGGGCCATCCGCAGCTCAACCCTCCCCGACCGCTTCCGACCACCGACCAACATCGTGAAGTATGACGGGGAGGTCGAGCCCAAGCTCTGGCTCTCGGACTTCCGCCTAGGCTGCCAACTGGGCCGAGCGAAGAGCGACGACCGTGTGATCATACGCCAACTCCCACTTTACCTCTTGGACACCGCCCGCCGGTGGCTCGAGGGGCTCCCGCCGGATCGGATCCATGACTGGGCCGACCTAGTCGGGTCTTCGACGGGAATTTCAAGGGGACTTGCGTGCGCCCAGGCAACCCCTGGGATCTACGGCGTTGCAGGCAGGCAGCGGACGAGCCCCTCCGCGACTTTGCTCGGCGATTCTCGAAGCAGCGCCTCGAGCTCCCCCACGTGCCTGATGAGGATGTCATCTCAGCGTTCCTCGCGGGCACGACATGCCAAGAGCTAGTTCATGAGCTAGGGCGCTACCGTCCCAGGACGGTCGAGGACCTGATGGATCGTGTCACCAGCTTTGCCTCAGGCGACGAGGCAGTGGGGGCCTTCTTTGGCCGCTCCACGGACAAAGGTAAGGCGGTGACGCGCCGGAGGGCTCGAACAAGGGCAACGACGCCAAGAATCGCAACAACAACAACAACAAAAATAAGAAGAACAAAATAAAGGTCAAAAGGCGAAGCGCGACGCCGACGACGACGACGATGAAGAAGTGCTCATGGGCGCCCTCGACCATAAGAAACCCTGAGGCCCCCCTGACGGGGCTGTTTTCGACCAGATGCTCGAGGACCCCTGCCTTATCACAAGGGCCCCGTGAATCACAAGCTAAAAGACTGCCGACTGCTGAAGGGCTTCTACGCCAAGCTCGACGACAAGAAGGAGGACACGCCTAAGGGCAAGGACAACAAACGACGCGACGATGGGGACGCGGGTTCCCCCCGGTGCGTGACTGCTTCATGATCTACGGGGGCCCAACCGTCGGGCTCTCAGCTCAGGAGAGGAAGAAGGAACGCCGGGAGGTCTTCGCACTCCGCCACGACACTCCCCAGTACCTTGACTGGTCCGACGCGCCGATCACATTCGACCGTAACGACCATCCGGACCATGTCGTAAATCCGGGGGCGTACCCCCTCGTCGTCGACCCCGTCATCGTCGACGTACGGTTCTCCAAGGTGTTGATGGATGGGGGCTCGAGCCTCAACGTCATATACCTCGAGACTCTCGACCTCCTGGGGATTTCGAGGGATCAGCTCCGACCCAGCGTCGGGGGGTTCCACGGAGTCGTACCAGGGAAGAAGGCCCACCCCTCGGGCGCATCGACCTGCCGGTTTGCTTTGGCACGCCGGCTAACTTCGCCGGGAGACGCTCACCTTCGAGGTGGTTGGATTCCAAGGGACCTACCACGCCATCATCGGCCGGCCAGGCTACGCCAAGTTCATGGCGGTTCCCAACTACACGTACTTGAAGCTCAAGATGCCGGGGCCGAAAGGGGTCATCACCGTCGACACCTCCTACGAGCACGCGTACCACTGCGACGTGGAGTGCGTCGAGCGTGGGGAGGCCAACGTCCACCTCGACTCGCTCGAAGCCCTAGCGCCCTGGCCACCGAAGAGGCCCTGAAGCAAAACGCCACGCCGGCGCCTTCGAGCCGGCAGAGCACACCAAGCTGATACCCGTCGACCCGACCTCGACCGATGGCAAGACACTGGCCATCAGTGCCAGCCTCGAGCCTAAATAGGAAGCAGTGCTCGTCGACTTTCTCCGCGCGAACATCGACATGTTTGCGTGGGGCCCCTCGGACATGCCAGGCATACCGAGGGAGTCGCCGAGCACGCCTTGGAGATCCAGGCCGGGTCCAGACCGGTGAAGCAACGCCTGCGCCGCTTCGACGAGGAGAAGCGCAGGATCATCGGCGAGGAGGTGCACAAGCTTTTGGCGGCTGGATTCATCAAGGAGGTATTTCACCCGGAGTGGCTAGCTAACCCTGTACTAGTTAGGAAAAAGAATGGAAAATGCGAATGTGTGTAGACTACACTGGTCTGAATAAAGCGTGTCCAAAAGTTCCATTTCCTTTACCTAGAATTGATCAGATTATCGATTCCACTGCGGGGTGTGAAGTACTTTCATTTCTCGATGCGTATTCCGGCTACCACCAGATTAGGATGAAAGAATCCAACGAGCTCGCTACCTCTTTTGTTACGCCTTTGGTATGTATTGCTACGTTACAATGCCCTTCGGCCTTCGAAACGCCGGGGCAACGTACCAACGTTGCATGCAGCATATCTTGGCGAACACATAGGCAAAACCGTCGAGGCCTACGTCGATGACATCGTGGTTAAAACCAAGAAAGTCGGGAACCTCATCAGCGATCTCGAGACCACGTTCGAGTGCCTCCGGGCCAAGAATGTGAAGCTCAACCCGAGAAATGTGTCTTTGGTGTGCCCGGGTCATGCTATTTGGCTACATTGTCTCACAACGGGGGATCGAGGCCAACCCCGAAAAGATCTCAGCAGTCACGAGGATGGGCCCAATTCGAGACCTCAAGGGCGTACAGAAAGTGACAGGCTGCCTAGCTGCTCTCAGTAGGTTCATCTCGAGGCTAGGGGAAAAGGCGCTACCTCTCTACCGCTTGCTGAAGAAGACGGAACGCTTTGCGTGGACCCTTGAAGCCAGGAGGCCCTAACCAAGTTGAAGGGGTTGCTGACTTCCGCGCCAATCCTCGTGCCACCACGACCAGCCCAGGGTGACGATCCCCCGAGTCCCTTCTCCTCTATGTGGCCGCAACCACTCAGGTGGTCAGCGCGGTCATAGTCGTCGAGAGGCACGAGGAGGGTCGTGCGTTGCCGGTCCAATGCCTGGTGACTTCACCAGTGAGGTGCTCTCCGAGGCCAAGGTTCGGTACCCGCACATCCAGAAGCTGCTCTACGGCATCATCATCACGAGGCGCAAGCTCCAGCACTACTTCCTTGCTCATCCCGTAACGGTGGTGTCATCCTTCCCCCTCGGTGAGATCATCAACAATTGAAAGGCCACGGGGGCGCATCGCCAAGTGGTCCGCCGAGCTAATGGGGGGGCCATCACCTACGCCCGCGAAAAGCCATCAAGTCGCAAGCGTTGGCGGACTTCGTTGCTGAATGGACCGTCACCCAGCTCCGCCGGCACAAATCCAAGCCGAGCTCTGGACCATGTACTTCGACGGATCCCTCATGAAGACGGGGGCAGGCGCAGGTCTGCTCTTCATTTCACCCCTCAGAGTCCACATGCGCTACCTGCTACGCTTGCACTTCCCCGCCTCCAACAACGTCGCTGAGTACGAGGCCCTCGTTAATGGGCTGCGCATCGCCCTCGAGCTCGGGGTCCGACGCCTCGACGTTCGAGGGGACTCGCAGCTCGTCATCAACCAGGTTATGAAGGCTTCAAGCTGCATCGATCCCAAGATGGAGGCATACTGCGGGGAGGTGCGCAAGCTAGAAGATAAGTTCTACGGCCTCGAGCTCAACCACATCGCTCAAAAGTACAACGAGGCCGCGAACGAGCTGGCTAAGTTAGCATCCACGTGCGGCACCGTCCCCCCAGATGTCTTCTCGAGGGATATCTTCGAGCCATCCGTCAAAATTGGCCCGAGGGCTGGCCCCTCGATGCCACCCCTCGAACCAGACACGGGGGCTCGATCTTCAACGCCACCCCTCGAGAATGACCCCTCGACATCCGCAGAGGCGATGCAGATCGACGCACCTGCCTCTTCGTCATCACGACCCCTCGACTAGCGGACGCCCTTTCTCGACTACCTGACGCAAGGCATGCTACCAAGACAAGACGGAGGCCCGACGCATCGCTCGAAGGGCCAAGACCTACATCATCTACGGCGACGAACGAGAGTTGTACCGTCGAAGCCCATCAGGAATCCTTCAACGCTGCATCCCTCGAGGAGGGACGCAGGCTCCTCGACGACATGCACTCGGGGGCTTGCGGCCATCACGCAGCGCCAAGGACCCTGGTAGGGAACGCCTTCCGACAGGGCTTCTACTGGCCAACCGCCATCGGAGACGCCAAGCGCCTGGTCCAAGCTTGCCAAGGGGTGTCAGTTCTACGCCAAGCAAATGCACCAGCCCGCGCATGCCTTGCAGATGATCCCCATCACTTGGCCGTTTGCCGTCTGGGGCTCGACCTCGTGGGTCCCCTCAAGATGACAACTGGAAAGTACACGCATGTGCTCGTGGCCATCGACAAATTCACCAAGTGGATCGAGGCCAAGCCCATAGGCGACCCCACCTCCGAGAAGGCTGTCGAGTTTGTGGCGGAACCGACCTGGCGATAAGAGCTCAAGTATTATCTTAGCCAAATCCGTCTAACTTCGACTCATACTTGAACCCATATAACCCCGGTAGTCCGGAAATCACGAAGGATTTCTAACACCATAACATACAGGATCGCATCGTTCAAGGTTACATTCGTAAAGATACATCACAGCGAAACGAAATCGAATTTAAAACATCAGAGTGCGGAATTTAAAACAGAGTTATTACAATATTGAGTTTAAAAGTGCGGAAGCTTGAATAAGTTTTAAAACACGACCACAAAACGTGGTCCAAATAAAACATTGTTTGATAAACCCACTCAACACAAGTCATTCCTCCTTTTTAAGATAGTGTGCCACCAGTAGTCTCAGTCTGGCAAAAGAAGGAGGAAAGCTTCTTGACGACCCTGCCCTGGGCCTACTCCTCATCACCTTCCACTGGGTAGAGGCAGTGCTTACAATAGCCAAAGTAGACCTGGCCATCTGCAACAAACGGGATAAACCCTGAGTACGGGAATGTACTCAGCTAGACTTACCCGTCTAACTGAAATAAAAGACTCCAAGGGTATGCAAGGCTTTTGAGGTGGAGCTGGGATCTTTTAGTTGCGAAAGGCTCAAATTCAGATAAGGGAATAATTAATGATTATGGTGAGCTGTTATTTTTTTAAACCTACTCCTTAGTTCTAGGTTATTACCTGTACTAGAGCACTCACTTGAATCTAACAAACAATAATATAACCATATCCAGTTGACTTATCCACATTTTAGTTGAACCTTTAAACATCACATGGAGTTGTATCGTGGTGAAGCTCGTCATAGTTTCCCACTAACCGGGGGAGACGGCGACTCGAATCGAATTCCAAACCAGCTGGTGAAAGACCTTTAATACCAGCCCACACTTTCCCCGTCGGGTCCATGCATTGGGCAACCGCTCGACGCTTGTTCGTGGTGGTAATCGTCGCGGCTCAAGCACGGACCGCCAATCAGAGTCTGGCGATGGCCTCACGCGGCAGATCGCAACTTCCGTACTAGAGGGCACGACACGGGTTGAGACCGGCCCGAACAGCTTCTAACCGGCTTTGGGGTCGATGATTACGGCACCGACATATCCCTAAGTAAAAGGGCGCGTTCAAAAATGAACGAGGGCCAACATCGATACAAACCTACACGATCCAACGGACGGACTGCCCCAAGTTTCCAAACTTGTGCCTTGCCTTCCAGTTGACCGTATTTCATTACTACTCAGGTTCTTTTCCACGATAGCAAATATAGCCAACCGTGATCCGGTAATACCCATCGGGGTATTACGGAAACATCCTTAACTACTACTTTTATTAAGCAGGCTAAGCAATTCTACATTGCAATAAATAACAGGATAACAAGGTAGATATTAATCAATCATCAAGGAATGGTAATGCAACAAATAGGATTCAATCAACTCCTAAACCTAATGCATCACAATATAAAGGACTCAAGTAAATTAATTGCAAAAACTGGGAGACTTAGAATGCTCCGGGGCTTGCCTTGAGTGAAAACCGAGGCCTCGTGGGAGGGGCACTCGGGCAGGTTAGTGTCGGCCGCGGGGTCTGCTTCTCCGACTGCTGGAGCTCCTGGATCTCCGGCTCGACGCTTGGCTCCTGCTCTTGGTGGGGCTCCGGGAGTGTCGATCCTATTGCATGCGATGAATTTATAATTCAATAAATGCGGTGCAAGATGAAGTGGCATGAAAAGAATAACTCTTGCAAACCAACAAAGCCAACTTGTTGAACCACTTTTAACCTTGGGGCAATATCTCATTTATTTCATAAAACAAAATCTGAGTATTCAACTCTTTCTTATTTAAATACATCAAAGGAAACTCAGATTTGAACTGCAAGTGTATTTTTCTGGGCTCAGAAAAATCCACAAAAATTCCAGAAGGTAAATCACGCTTGCTGGACTCTACTGAACAAGTTTCAGCCAAAGATAAAATACAGAGCTGCAGCAGAAACAAAATGACAAGCAAACTGCCTAAGAAAAAAAGGTACTTTGAACTACAACCCTACTGTAAAAGAGTGCATAGTTCTATTTCCTATTTTTCCCAGATTCTACTTCACATTTCATATTTATTCAGAAAATTCCATGACCAGAACCATCATATATTTTCTTACATGAATTTCTAAAGATCTATACAAAAAAACACAGTTGTAAAGCAACTACAAATTTTTCCATAAAACAGATCAAGTTTATATTTTCTCAGACTCTTCATGACACACCAAGACTGTACAAATTTTCCCATATTTTATTTCAACATATAAAACACCTTAACACTTATTCTAAGAAATCAGCAAAAAGAGACTTTTAACTATAACCGTAACTTTTTCTACATAAACAGTGCATCATATATTTTTCACAGGTGCCAAACAGTATAATAAACTTACACAAATTTTCCAGGAATTATCTCAACCAGAAAACACTTATAATCATTTATTTAAACAAAAGCATATAAACTGAAATAAATGAAAACAGTAAAATAAACTGCTATCAAAATACATTCATATTTTCCCATGATAGATCTATTCATAAGAAAGCTAATAAAACTGGAAGCACTTCATTTGGATTTATAAAACAGGCTACACAAAAATAACAAGCATCTCTGGAAATTAAACCGAAAAAGAAAAACATTTAACTTCTCCGGCTGGCTTGCGAGAACTCGGTCTATGGATCGGTAAGGGACTGACGCGCGGGACCCGTGGGTCAGCAGAACCTATTCGGGCTCGGGCGCACGGCGGAAAGCGAATCGGCGAGGCCTGGCTCGAACGAGACCGCACCCGAGGTTTTGCTCGAGGCCGAGCTCGAGGCCGAGGCCTGGCTCGAGGGCTCGGGCGAGACGGAAAACGCACGCTCGTCCGAGGCCTGGTTCGAGGCTGAGGCCTGGCTCGAGGGCTCGGGCGAGACGGAAGAAC
Organism: Coix lacryma-jobi var. lacryma-jobi; assembly: GCA_009763385.1. NCBI lineage: Eukaryota > Viridiplantae > Streptophyta > Magnoliopsida > Poales > Poaceae > Coix > Coix lacryma-jobi. The sequence goes on from CM019824.1 coordinate 4,089,501, forward strand.
GCCGCTCGTCTGGCTCGAGGGCTCGGGCGAGACGGAAGAAGCCGCTCGTCCGAGGCCTGGTTCGAGGCTGAGGCCTGGCTCGAGGGCTCGGGCGAGACGGAAGAACGCACGCTCGTCCGAGGCCTGGTTCGAGGCTGAGGCCTGGCTCGAGGGCTCGGACGAGACGGAAGAAACGCACGCTCGTCCGAGGCCTGGTTCGAGGCTGAGGCCTGGCTCGAGGGCTCGGACGAGACGGAAACAGGGGAGGGATTGGTCCGGCGATTTCTCGCCGTCGGTGAGGTCGCCGGCGCGGAGGCTGGGCCCGGCGGACTCGTCTCAACGAGGCGCATCCAGCGGTACCAGTGGTTTGGCCAGCGCACGGCCGTAGCGTGCGGCGGCGAGCGGCAGCGCACGGCGCGGGCGGCGGCATCGCGCGGCTACGCCGTTTCCGGCGGTCGCCGGCTAAACTGGCGGGCGTGTGAGACTCAGTGAACCTAGAGGGGAGTCCTAGGGGTGATGGTTGGCCGGAGGTGCGCTGGTGCGTGCTGGCCACGTGTGAGGTCCGCGATGGCGGCAATGGCGCTCGGCCGAGGTGAACAGAGAGATAGGGAACGATAGCGTTAGGGCTAGTTGGTGTTCTCACCTTGCCTTGGCTTGGCGAAAGCTGGAGGAGGAAGAAGGGAGGCGGTGGAGCTCGGGTCGGGGACGAACGGCTCCGGGCTCCGAGCGGCGCTGAAAGCTTCCGCGGCGGGGCTCTTCGGACTTCGGCGTCGGTGGAGCTCGGCGGATGCGCGGGGGGGTGCGCACCGTGTGTCCGAGACGAAGGCGGGGCAGTGGCCGGGGTTAATCGGCCGGTGATGGAGGTGGTGACTGGAATTGGGAAGGGCCTTGCGGCGGTGGTTGCAGCGAGCGGAGAGTGCTCAGTTGCTTCGTGCGCGGGTGAGAGTGGGGAGTGAGAGCGAGAGTGAGTGAGCGAGTGAGTGAGGGAAGGAGCGGAGGGTGGAGTGCTCGGGCTTTTGGTCGGCTCGGCCGGCCGGGGTCGCTGCGGGGGCCGGCGGCGGCGCGGTCGGCGAGGCGGCGGCAGGCGGCTCGGCAGACGAGGATGCGCGGGAGTGGCCGGCGAAGATCGCTGGCGTGCTCTGGTGGGAGAAGATCGGAGAGGGAGTGGTCGGCGTGGATTTGGCGCAGAGAAGGGGCGCCACGCGGCAAGCCGGCCGGCGTACGGCGCGGCCGTGTCAGGTGGCCGGCGCGCGGTGCGCGGGCGGGGCGCGCGCGCGGGGCGAGCGGCGAGCGCTGGGCCGAGGCGGGGAAGCGGGCCGAAAGGCCCGGATGGGCCGAAAGGGTTGGCGCCGGGAAAGAAAAACATTCTTTTTCTTTTTCCAGAAATTTCCAAAGTTTGACTTCTCAAAAACAGTTTGAAAACTTCAAACCAGGCTTTGACCCAAATATAAAGTTGCTCAAAATATTTTTCTCTACAACTTTTATATAGAACACTTTTTTCTGAAAACCATTTATAAATCCTCTCAAGAATAAAGCCAAAATCAAAGCATCAAGTCAAATAGAAATCCAATTTCAAATAAAACAAAAGATCAAAGGCATACTTTTACACATGAATGATGCAATGCATTGCTTATGCTTTCTTAGTGGCTAATTGCAGTGCCTAATGCAGTGCTTGACACCAGGGTGTCACAGCCCTTCCCCCCTTAAAGAAATCTCGTCCCGAGATTTAAGTTACGTACCAATCTTTATAAAAAGCGGGGTAGTTTACGCTAGGTACTCCTCGTTCCCATGTAGCATCGTTGGGTCCGTGATTACTCCAAAGAATCTTGTAAGTCTTCACTGTTCGGTTACGAGTCTCTCGAGTCTTGGTATCCAAATTTCCTTAGGTTGTTCTAGGACTCCAGATCTGATCTGATCGTGACATCCGGGACTCGAACTTCCTCTTGTTTCGGGAACTCGAAGGCATTTCTTCAGCTGTGATACGTGGAACACTGGGAAAACTGCACTCATCACTGGGGGTAACTGCACTTCATATGCCACTTTTCCCTTCTTTGCTATGATCTGGTAAGGTCCCACATATCGAGGTGCTAGCTTCTTTTTAATTCCAAAGCGTTGGACCTTTCTCATAGGTGAACCTTGAGATACACATAGTCTCCAACTTGAAATTCCAAAGGTCTCCTTCGGGTGTCAGCATAACTCTTTTGTCGAGACTGTGCTACCTTGATATGTTGCTGTACTGTTTGCACAATTTCCTCGGCATCTTTTACATAATCGGACCCATAGAATCCTCGATCTCCAGACTCAACCCAATTTACTGGGGTTCTGCATCTTCGTCCATATAGAACCTCAAAAGGTGCCATTTTTATACTTTCTTGATAACTGTTATTATATGAAAACTCAGCAAGGGGTAACCATTTCTCCATGACTCTCCTGAAGACAAGACACAAGCTCTCAGGATATCTTCTAGAATCTGATTTACTCTCTCCGTTTGCCCTGCTTTGGGGGTGGTAGGCGGAACTTCTTACCAACTTGGTTCCTAATTCCTGTGCAATTGTTCCCAAACGTGCTATGAACTGGGGTCCTCTATCAGAGACCATCCTTTTTGAATCCCATGCAATCTCAAGATATTCTGTATGTACGGTCTGCATACTGATGCGGTCGGTGGGTAGTTTTGACTGGTATGAAGTGAGCCACTTTAGATAACTGATCCACAATAACCCAATCGAATCATTCCCTTTTTGAGTAGTGGGAAGACCTGTGATAAAGTTCATACTGATCTCTTCCCATTTCCACTCTGGAATCGATAACGGTTGTAATAGTCCGGCGGGTTTCAGATGTATTGCCTTTACTCTGCAACAAGTATCACATCTGGCGACATAGGCTGCAACTTCTTTCTTCATCTTCGACCACCAATATCTGGTTTTCAACCCTGATACATCTTACTACTTCCTGGGTGGATAGACAACTTTGAATTGTGAGCTTCACCCAGAATTCTTCCTTTCAGCTCTGCATCCTTAGGAACGACTAACCTCTGGTTATATACCACAGATTCCTTGCTCGTCCGTTCTGAAGTTCAAAGAACTACTGGTTTCTAACCTCTTCTTAATCTGACAAATCTTGCATCATTTTTCTGTCCCTCTATGAGGTCGCTTTCCAAGGTGCACTGAAGAGTGATATTGTTCAGCATAACGGGTGCATAAGGTTAAATCTATCCTCCAAAAGTGGTTGTAGGGAGTTGCAATGAGTCTTGCGACTCAAGGCATCGGCTACAACGTTCGCTTTTTCGGGGTGGTAATGCACTTCAAGGTTGTAATCCTTTATTAATTCTAACCATCTTCTCTGCCTCATGTTCAACTCCGGCTGGGTGAAGATATACTTCAGACTTTTATGATCCGTGTACACATGACATAGATTTTCACATAAGGTAATGTCTCCAAATCTTGAGTGCATGCACGACGGCTGCTAATTCCAAATCATGAGTGGGGTAATTCTCTTCGTGTGGTCTCAACTGACGAGAAGCATAGGCGATAACTCTTCCATTTTGCATGAGTACACATCCGAGTCCAATCTTGGAGGCATCACAAAACACATCAAAAGGTTCCTCCAAGTTTGGCTGAGCCAAAACTGGTGCGGAAGTCAACAACGTTCGCAGAGTGCGGAAAGCTGTTTCACACTCTGGAGTCCATTCGAACTTCTTGTTCTTCTGTGTCAAACGGGTCATAGGCTTGGCTATTCTTGAAAAATCCGGAATAAACCGACGGTAATATCCGGCCAGACCCAAAAAGCTGCGAACCTCAAAACACTCGTGGTGCTTGCCAATCCATAACCTCTTGTACTTTAGAAGGTCTACAGAGATTCCTTCCTCTGAAAGGACGTGACCAAGGAAAGGTACCTTCTTCAACCAAAACTCACACTTACTGAACTTAGCATACAACTTATGCTCTCTAAGTCGGGTCAGAACAACTTGTAGATGCTCAGCATGATCCTTCTCATTCTCAGAGTATACCAAATATCATCGATGAACACTACGACAAACTTGTCCAACTCTGGCATGAAGACGGAATTCATCAGGTACATGAAATGTGCCGGTGCATTAGTCAACCCAAAAGACATAACCAGATACTCGTACAGTCCATATCTAGTAGAGAAAGCTGTTTTTGGTATGTCCTCACGTCTGATCTTGATCTGATGGTACCTGACCTCAGGTCGATTTTGGAGAACACTTTTGCTTTAGACAACTGATCAAACAAGACGTCAATCCCGGGTAAGGGGTACTTATTCTTTATGGTTACTGCATTAAGCGGCCTATAATCCACACACATCCTCAGAGTCTTATCTTTCTTTTTCACAAAGATAGCGGGACATCCCCAAGGCGACGAACTAGGGCGTATCAAACCTTTATCCAAAAGCTCTTGCAATTGAATCTTAAGCTCTGCTAACTCTTTGGCGTGCATTCTATACGGTCTTCGGGATATAGGTGCTGTTCCCGGAATTAACTCTATGGCAAACTCCACATCTCTATCAGGCGGTAAACCAGGCAACTCATCAGGAAAGACATCCGGAAACTCACATACTACTGGGATCTCAGCTATCTGTTTTGCCGTGATATTGAACAACACCACACCTCATGGGGGTTTCGGGGTAACTTGAACCGAAAAGAAGATCCATTCCTAGGACTAACCATGGACACTATTCTCTCTCTGCGGTGTCTAGATTAACCTTCCATAGTTTCATCCATCCCATTCCCAAGATTATGTCCAAACCTAGACCAGGAATGACTATGGGGTCCACTATGGCCTTTTTATCCCAAAGATCATTTCCACTCCTTTAGCCATTTTTCGCGCGGAGAGAACGGCTCCGGCGGAACTTATCTGATATCCCCGGTCTAACTCTATCAACTCAAGATTACTTCTCAAAACAAAATTCTCACTTATGAAAGAATGTGATGCTCCAGAATCAAACAACACAACTGCGGGGCATTGATTAACAAGAAACGTACCAGCGGTGACAGGCTCTCCTTCTGGCACTTCTTCCACAGTGGTGTGGTGCACATGACCGGTACGAGGCTGGGGCTGAGTGTACTGCTTCTTCGGTCGAGGGCACTGACGTGACAGGTGTCCGGTTTGACCACAGTTGTAGCATGGGCCAATTACGTACGTAGTCCTGGGACCTGCTGCATTTCCTGCTTTGCTCTTGTTTTGCATCATGGGGCAGTGTACGGCTTCTGGAAGCTGGGACGGGGACGGTTGGTGGGTGATCTTCCTCTGTGGGGGTCGGTACCTTGCTCAGTGACAGGCGGGCGGTACGGGCGCGTGCTCCGAAAGTGGTCCTCTGCTGGGACGAACCTCCTTCATTCGCACGGCGGCTGTCCTGGCGGTAGACTGAGCTGCGGCAGTGGTGCGGGCGTCGTCGCGCTCAAGCGTGAGCTGCTGAATCCTCTCCTGTAGACGAACAACCAGCGTCGAAGTCCTCCTGAAGCTTCCTCTTGCTCTGGTAGGTGGCGGTGAGGGTGAAGGACACGCTCCACCTCAGGGCTCCCTGTCAAGGCGGACTCTGGATCTGCTTCCAGCGCAATGGGAAAAGTGATCCCCGGGGGAAACACTCCTGCCATCGCCTGGCTAAGTCGGCGGGGAAAACGGGCGATGATATCCTTCAGCACTAGGTATGCTGCCCTGTTGGCTCCATCCTTGGCACATGTGCCTCTGGTGATCTCTTCCATCCTGTCCGTGGGGCTTAGCAGGTAGAGCCTTGACCTTGATCTCCACCATGACCAAGGAATCCTGCCCGTAATCTCCTTCTGCCATGAGTATCTGGGCTCCTGTCCTTCCTCGTAGCCACGGCCTGAAAATCCTCCAAAGGATAGTCGGCAACCCAAAGTAGTCAGAACGTCCTCCGGGTCAGCTGGTGGCCAAGCGATGACGCGGAACTCCTCTGCCTCCGTGGCCTTGCGAGCAGTCAACTTGGTTCGGGCCATCTGTAGAAACAAGGGTTTCGAACTCTCGTCGAGGATGATTACTTGTGAGACAAAAGTTTTTTATAGAAAAAGAGACAACTTTTAATTAAGGGGAGGTAATGTAAATGCAAGAATTTAAACATGATGCATGATCGTACTTACGTTCTCACTCACTATTAATGACTCGTAAGTCCTAACTTCTAGTCGGTGGCAAGAACGATCTCTCATGCGTTATCTACACGTTCTACTCGTTCGCATAGTTAGTGTACCTGCAGAAGATTCATTTCAGCCCAACAAATTCCCAATGATAAAACAACTGAGTATTGGCCAATGCGCAAAATACATAGAAGCCAATACTAAACCCATGCACCAATAGAAATCACCCTTAAAATCATTGATACCCTCATATGTGTCTGCGTGGAGCTCGCACATACTTGGGTATAAGAACTCTCACCTAGACGACGGTTGGACGGTCATGCTCTCATATCTCACAAAATCATTTTATGCATGTTTTCGCAATCGACGCATTCTCTTTTCCGAGAATGGACCAGCAATAAAGATCCAGCATGAAGCAAACCCTGAACCCTGTTAGCAGTTAAGCCACCTGAATCCTAGTATAGGGCTTAAGGACGAGACTGGGCACACTTAGTAATTAAAATAGTTTTGAAAATAGTTTTGAAATACCCATTTTAGTTCGAAAATAGCTCTTTACGAAGGTAATCACTTGAACCATGCTCCGATACCAGCTGTGGCGGAACCGACCTGGCGATAAGAGCTCAAGTATTATCTTAGCCAATCCGTCTGACTTCGACTCATACTTGAACCCATATAACCCCGTAGTCCGGAAATCACGAAGGATTTCTAACACCATAAATACAGGATCGCATCGTTCAAGTTACATTCGTAAAGATACATCACAGCGAAACGAATCGAATTTAAAACATCAGAGTGCGGAATTTAAACAGAGTTATTACAATATGGAGTTAAAAGTGCGGAAGCTTGAATAAGTTTAAAACACGACCACAACAACGTGGTCCAAATAAAACATTGTTTGATAAACCCACTCAACACAAGTCATCCTCCTTTTTAAGATAGTGTGCCACCAGTAGTCTCAGTCCGGCAAAAGAAGGGGAAAGCTTCTTGACGACCCTGCCCTGGGCCTACTCCTCATCACCTTCACTGGGTAGAGGCAGTGCTTACAATAGCCAAGTAGACCTGGCCATCTGCAACAAACGGGATAAACCCTGAGTACGGAATGTACTCAGCTAGACTTACCGTCTAACTGAAAATAAAAGACTCCAAGGGTATGCAAGGCTTTTGAGGTGGAGCTGGGATCTTTTAGTTGCGAAAGCTCAAATTCAGATAAGGGATAATTAATGATTATGGTGAGCTGTTTTTTTTTAACCTACTCCTTAGTTCTAGGTTATTACCTGTACTAGAGCACTCACTTGAATCTAACAAACAATAATATAACCATATCCAGTTGACTTATCCACATTTTAGTTGAACCTTTAAACATCACATGGAGTTGTATCGTGGTGAAGCTCGCCATAGTTTCCCACTAACCGGGGGAGACGGCGACTCGAATCGAATTCCAAACCAGCTGGTGAAAGACCTTTAATACCAGCCCACACTTTCCCCGTCGGGTCCATGCATTGGGCAACCGCTCGACGCTTGTTCGTGGTGGTAATCGTCGCGGCTCAAGCACGGACCGCCCAATCAGAGTCTGGCGATGGCCTCACGCGGCAGATCGCAACTTCCGTACTAGAGGGCACGACACGGGTTGAGACCGGCCCGAACAGCTTCTAACCGGCTTGGGGTCGATGATTACGGCACCGACATATCCCTAAGTAAAAGGGCGCGTTCAAAAATGAACGAGGGCCAACATCGATACAAACCTACACGATCCAACGGACGGACTGCCCCAAGTTTCCAAACTTGTGCCTTGCCTTCCAGTTGACCGTATTTCATTACTACTCAGGTTCTTTTCCACGATAGCAAATATAGCCAACCGTGATCCGGTAAATACCCATCGGGGTATTACGGAAACATCCTTAACTACTATTTTATTAAGCAGGCTAAGCAATTCTACATTATAATAAAGTAACAGGATAACAAGGCAGGTAATAATCAATAATCAAGGAATGGTAATGCAGCAAATAGGATTCAATCAACTCCTATACCTAATGCATCACAATATAAAAGGACTCAAGTAATTAATTGCAAAAACTGGGAGACTTAGAATGCTCCGGGGCTTGCCTTGAGTGAAAACCGAGGCCTCGTGGGAGGGGCACTCGGGCAGGTTAGTGTCGGCGCGGGGTCTGCTTCCTCGACTGCTGGAGCTCCTGGATCTCCGGCTCGACGCTTGGCTCCTGCTCTTGGTGGGGCTCCGGGAGTGTCGATCCTATTGCATGCGATGAATTTATAATTCAATAAATGCGGTGCAAGATGAAGTGGCATGAAAGAATAACTCTTGCAAACCAACAAAGCCAACTTGTTGAACCACTTTTAACCTTGGGGCAATATCTCATTTATTTCATAAAACAAATCTGAGTATTCAACTCTTTCTTATTAAATACATCAAAAAGGAAACTCAGATTTGAACTGCAAGTGTATTGTTCTGGGCTCAGAGAAAAATCCACAAAAATTCCAGAAGGTAAAATCACGCTTGCTGGACTCTACTGAACAAGTTTCAGCCAAAGAAAAATACAGAGCTGCAGAAACAAAAATGACAAGCAAAAGCCTAAGAAAAAAAAAGGTTACTTTGAACTACAACCCTACTGTAAAAGAGTGCATAGTTTCTATTTCCTATTTTTCCCAGATTCTACTTCACATTTCATATTTATTCAGAAAATTCCATGACAGAACCATCATATATTTTCTTACATGAATTTCTAAAGATCTATACAAAAAAAACACAGTTGTAAAGCAACTACAAATTTTTCCATAAAACAGATCAAGTTTATATTTTTCTCAGACTCTTCATGACACACCAAGACTGTACAAATTTTCCCATATTTATTTCAACATATAAAAACCTTAACACTTATTCTAAGAAATCAGCAAAAAGAGACTTTTAACTATAACCGTAACTTTTTCTACATAAAACAGGCATCATATATTTTTCACAAGTGCCACAGTATAATAAACTACACAAAATTTTCCAGGAATTATCTCAACCAGAAAACACTTATAATCATTTATTTAAACAAAAGCATATAAACTGAAATAAATGAAAACAGTAAAATAAACTGCTATCAAAAACATTCATTATTTTTCCCATGATAGATCTATTCATAAGAAAGCTAATAAAACTGGAAGCACTTCATTTGGATTTATAAAACAGGCTACACAAAAATAACAAGCATCTCTGGAAATTAAACCGAAAAAGAAAAACATTTAAAACTTCTCCGGCTGGCTTGCGAGAACTCGGTCTATGGATCGGTAAGGGACTGACGCGCGGGACCCGTGGGTCAGCAGAGAACCTATTCGGGCTCGGGCGCACGGCGGAAAGCGAATCGGCGAGGCCTGGCTCGAACGAGACCGCACCCGAGGTTTTGCTCGAGGCCGAGCTCGAGGCCGAGGCCTGGCTCGAGGGCTCGGGCGAGACGGAAAAACGCACGCTCGTCCGAGGCCTGGTTCGAGGCTGAGGCCTGGCTCGAGGGCTCGGGCGAGACGGAAGAACGCACCGCTCGCTGGCTCGAGGGCTCGGGCGAGACGGAAGAGACGCACGCTCGTCCGAGGCCTGGTTCGAGGCTGAGGCCTGGCTCGAGGGCTCGGGCGAGACGGAAGAACGCACGCTCGTCCGAGGCCTGGTTCGAGGCTGAGGCCTGGCTCGAGGGCTCGGGCGAGACGGAAGAACGCACGCTCGTCCGAGGCCTGGTTCGAGGCTGAGGCCTGGCTCGAGGGCTCGGACGAGACGGAAACAGGGGAGGGATTGGTCCGGCGATTTCTCGCCGTCGTGTGAGGTCGCCGGCGCGGAGGCTGGCCCGGCGGACTCGTCTCAACGAGGCGCATCCAGCGGTACCAGTGGTTTTGGCAGCGCACGGCCGTAGCGTGCCGGCGGCGAGCGGCAGCGCACGCGGCGGCGGCATCGCGCGGCTACGCCGTTTCCGGCGGTCGCCGGCTAAACTGGCGGGCGTGTGAGACTCAGTGAACCTAGAGGGGAGTCCTAGGGGTGATGGTTTGGCGGAGGGTGCGCTGGTGCGTGCTGGCCACGTGTGAGGTCCGCGATGGCGGCAATGGCGCTCGGCCGAGGTGAACAGAGAGATAGGGAACGATAGCGTTAGGGCTAGTTGGTGTTCTCACCTTGCCCTGGCTTGGCGAAGCGGAGGAGGAAGAAGGGAGGCGGTGGAGCTCGGGTCGGGGACGAACGGCTCCGGGCTCCGAGCGGCGCTGAAAGCTTCCGCGGCGGGGCTCTTCGGACTTCGGCGTCGGTGGAGCTCGGCGGATGGCGCGGGGTGCGCACCGTGTGTCGAGACGAAGGCGGGGCAGTGGCCGGGGTTAATCGGCCGGTGGTGAGGTGGTGACTGAATTTTGGGAAGGGGCCTTGCGCGGTGGTTGTAGCAGCGAGAGTGCTCATTTGCTTCGTGCGCGGGTGAGAGTGGGGAGTGAGAGCGAGAGTGAGTGCGCGAGTGAGTGAGGGAAGGAGCGGAGGGTGGAGTGCTCGGGCTTTTGGTCGGCTCGGCCGGCCGGTGGTCGCTGCGGGGGCCACGGCGGCGCGGTCGGCGAGGCGGCGGCAGGCGGCTCGGCAGACGAGGATGCGCGGGAGTGGCCGGCGAAGATCGCTGGCGTGCTCTGGTGGGAGAAGATCGGAGAGGGAGTGGTCGGCGTGGATTTGGCGCAGAGAAGGGGCGCCACGCGGCAAGCCGGCCGGCGTACGGCGCGGCCGTGTCAGGTGGCGGGCGCGCGCTGCGGCGGGGCGGGCGCGCGCGCGGGCGAGGCGGCGAGCGCTGGGCCGAGGCGGGGAAGCGGGCCGAAAGGCCGGATGGGCGAAAGGGTTGGCGCGGGAAAGAAAAACATTTTTCTTTTTCCAGAAATTTTCCAAAGTTTGACTTTCAAAAAACAGTTTGAAAAACTTCAAACCAGGCTTTGACCCAAATATAAAAGTTGCTCAAAATATTTTTCTCTACAACTTTTATATAGAACACTTTTTCTGAAAACCATTTATAAATCCTCCTCAAGAATAAAGCCAAAATCAAAGCATCAAGTCAAATAGAAATCCAATTTCAAATAAACAACAAAAGATCAAAGGCATACTTTTACACATGAAATGATGCAATGCATTGCTTATGCTTTCTTAGTGGCTAATTGCAGTGCCTAATGCAGTGCTTGACACCAGGGTGTCACAGAGTTCATCGCCGACATCATGTACCGGCTTGGGGTGCCTAACGTCATCATCACCGACAATGACACCCAATTCACGGGCAAAAAGTTCACCAACTTCTGCGACGACAACAACATTCGCATGACCTGGGCCTCGGTCGCGTACCCTCAATGCAACGGGCAGGTCAAGCGCGCCAACGGCATGATACTCCATGGGTTGAAGCCGAGGCTGTTCAAGACCCTCAAGAATTTTGGAAAAGGGTGGGCTGCAGAGCTCCCCTCAGTGCTGTGGGGCCTCAGGACTACGCCGAGTCGAGCCACCGGGTTCACTCCGTTCTTCCTAACCTACGGCACTGAGGCTGTCTTACCTACGGACCTCGAGTACGACTCCCCTCGACTTCGAGCCTACAACGGGCAAACCAACGACGAGAGGCTTGCCAATGCCAAGGACCAGCTCGAGGAGGCTCGAGACGTGGCGCTCATCAACTCCGCGCGCTACCAGCAAATACTTCGACGCTACCACGACAAGCACGTGCGCAAGAGGGACCTGGCGGTAGGGGACCTCGTGCTTCGACGTCTGCAAGATAATCGAGGGCGCCACAAGCTCACCCCTCCATGGGAGGGTCCATACACCATAGCTGAGGTGCTCAAGCCAGGAACGTACAAGCTCTACGACGGTCAAGGCAGGATCCTGGTGAACGCATGGAACATATCTCAGCTACGTCGCTTCTACCCTTAAAGGCCTGAGGCCTTGTTCATTTTGTTGCTTTGTACAAACATGTCAAACATGAATGAACAAACTCGCGCACTGTCATTCATTTTACTTAGCAACTAAGGTAGCCTCGACCCTTCTTGCTCAGGGTCGAGCCTCCCTCGGGGGCTGACAGGGGGAACCCCCCAGACTCTGGAAAAAACGCGTTTTCTTTTCAAAAAATTCGACCCTCGTCTCGATTCGCACCTCGAGCATACTAGCAGCGTCTAAATCCGTAAATACCACGAGCCTCCAAGAGTCGGGGGGCGTCAAAGTAGACGGCCACCTACGCCCCCGGGCTACGGTACCCTACCTATGCCTCCCCTCGAGGTACTCATGGAGCGGTATCGAAGGAACACGGACCAAGCCGGTTGAAGCTCGAGCTAGCGACAAAGAGAAATGATCGAATAAATTTGAAAAGAAAATAGCTTCTTTAAATAAACAAGTCATATACACATATTGACCTCGATGGGCCATAAGTCATGATTTGAATTCTTACAAGGGCCTCGATGCCCAAATTTGGCACACATGCCTCATTCTTCATCCGTTTGGAATTCCTCCCCAAGCTCTTCTGCCGCGGGCTCAGCCTCGACATCCAGGCCAGGAGGAGAGGGGCCACCCGCACCACTGTTCGCATCGGGAGGCAGCACGTCCTCCTCGAAGAGCTTCGCGAACGCCTCCCCCGGCCTCTCCACCTTCTCCAGGATCTTGTCGACGCGGCGGTCGTTCCATTCTTCGTCCTTCCCCTCGATCTCGACGAAGCCCTTGGCGACGACGTTGACAGGGTAGCGGAAACTGGAACGGACGGCCGCGAACGCCTGCTTCACGCCGTGGTGGAGAGCGCTCCGGACGCGGTCTCGCGCGGCCACGTCAAAATAGCACAGGGCATCCACCAGGGCGTCGCCTCGAGCCACCGCGCCCTCTGCCGCGGCCACCGGGTCGACACCCCACATGGAGCTGAGCCAGTCGAGGGTGCAGCGCGCCCGTTCCACCACCATGGTCTCACCCCAGAGTTGCTCCATGAGAGTCTGGTTCGTCTCACGGAGCTCCTTGGCGGTCTTCTCGATGTCTATGCAACAAACAGAAGGGGGTAAGTCCGCGGCGTGGCAAGAATCCCAAAATCAAAGCAAGACAGGGCATGAAGATTACCTTGGCAGTGCACGCCCAGAGCGGCGAAGTCGCTGGTAAGGACCTCGACGCGCTGCTCTAGTGCACGCTTCTGGGACAGCACGTCGAGCTTTTCGCCCTAAGGTCCTCGACCAGCTTGCCCGTCTGCACAAGGGCCAGATCCTTCCGGACCACCTCCTGCCGCGCTGCCTCCTTTGCAGCCGGGGTGGTGGCCGGCCTCGCCTCCTTGGCCTCCTCGGCCTCTTTCTTCGCCGCCTCCGCTGCAGACCGGGCGGTGGCGGCTTCGTTTAGGCGTCGACGGCCTCCTCTTCGCCGCCTCCGCTGCAGACCGGGCGGTGGCGGCCTCGCTTCGGGCGTCGGCGGCCTCCTTCTTCGACGACTCCACCGCGGACAAAGCAGTGGTGGCCTCCCTCTTAGCTTGGGTGGCCTCGTCTCGAGCCGCCTGGGCCTCCGCCTGCGCCGCGTTGAGCCGGCTCGCCATCTGCGCGTTCCGACCCAGCTCGGCGCAGAGCTCCTGGAGCTCCCCCTCTGCCTTCACAAGGGCGGCCGCCACCTGCGCGGACTTCTCTGCCTCCTCCGAGAAGGACCTCTCCGCCTCCGCCACAAGCTCGGCCACCTCCCTGAAGATGGACCGCGCCTCCCGCGGAACCCTCTGCCGAGCCGGCCGCTCGACGGGGATCATGGCGCCGGACGGGCTTGGCGCGTCAGGATACAGCCACGCCGATCGATCAATCTCGACGAGGGGCAGGCCCTCCTCCTCCGGCTCGAGCGGCGCCAGCTGCGGCCCACCAACCGGCGGCACAGGCTGCGGCTCCCTCCACCCCCGCCGTTCCTCCCGCTGCTCTGTCCTCTCCCGAGGCGACGACGCGGCCTCGCGTGGAGGCGGGACTCGAGCGGTAGCGGATCGCTCGAGGGGTGGCTCGTCCCCAAGCTCTCCTCCCTCGTCGGGTCTTCCGGCGTCTTGTCGACCCCGGCCGGTGCCTCGAGCGTCCTCCAGCGTTGAGCCCTCGACGGGGGCGGCACCTGCTCCAGCTCGTCCAGGAGCTCCTCCACCGTCGGCACCTTCTCCACCGACGCCTCTCCCTCCTTCCCCTTCTCCACGGGCCGGCTTGCGTCGACCGGGGACTCGAGGGCTGCCGACCCTTCGACCCCAGACGCCAACGGAGCTATGCTTGTCTTGGGAGCTCCCCCCGAGATGGTCGTCGCGACGGGGGGAGGAGTGGCCCTCTCGATAGGCGCCACCTGAGGAGGAGGAGGAAGAGGAGGATGCGGTGCCGCGACGGACGCGGTGGCGGCAGGCTCGGCGCCAGGAGCCGTGGTCCCTGCTGAAAAAGGAGAACAACGTCGTCAGAAACAGGAAAAAGCTTCGACCCCCGTGGTCGACGGCGTCGGCCTCACCAAGATCCGCGGCGGCCATCTGGCTTCCCCGAGCCGTGGCTGCTCGAGCCTTCGCCAGCCAAGCGGCCTCCCCAGCGGAAGAAGGAGCCATACCTCGAGGTGCTTCGAGCCCGCCCCATGGCTCGAGCCACACCCCTGAGCCGTCTCCACGTGGCTTGGATGGGGGGAAGGCTTCCAATGCATCCCGTGGCTCGACCCCGGCGGAGAGCTCTCCTTTTGTCTCCCGTCCCGAGGGGGCGACCGCATCTCCTTCGAGCAGTCATCTTGACGCCTTTCCCGCCGCGGGCTCCGAGACCTGCTCCGGCGCTCGTGCTGACGCCCCCCCCCCCCCCCCGCGCCTGCCTCCTTCTCCCGGCGGCGATGCGGCGACGGGCTCCGGGGTCGCTCGCGACTCTCGTCACGGGACGACGGGGGGCCCCCCTCGACGGTCATGGTGGCGCAGGGCTCGATGTCACCCTCGAACGCCTTGCGATGGTCGGCCACCGCCGAGTCCTTCTCGACGTGTTGACCGCTCCTCGACGACCGCCCTTCTTGAGACCCCTCGCCTGGGTCGACGGCGGTCGCGGCCTCCTTCTGCGTCGCAGCAATGGCGCTCCTGGTTCGAGGTTTTCTCGCGCCAGCGGGCACGTCCGGTACGGAGCTCGACGTGCCCTGAGCCTCCGACGAGGCTGGGCCTGACGGAGCCTTCCGCCCCTTCCGGGCTGGCCCGGCGCGATCCCTTCGCTGGGGGGACCTCCAAAACATTCTCCTGCACAGAGGAGCGATCAACCCTGACGTCGACGACCCCCGCGCGCCTCAAACGCGCATCCATCCCTTCGTCATCACTCTCCTCCTCATCATCGTCCTCCTCCTCCGAGCTCGAGGAACTGAGCTCGGGGGACTCCTCTCCAGGCTGCCGGTTACGACGAGCCTTCACGAGCTTCTGTTCCCGGGCCGACCGACGCAAGTTCCTCTCTTTTTCTATCTTCTTCTTTGCATCCTTACTTTTCTTATCTTTCTGAGCAGAGAGGCGCCTCACCTGTCTTTCCGCGGTGTCCTCCCTCACCGGGGGCCTCGACGCGCGACATGTGAACACCCCCTTCAAGAAAACAAACTTGATAAGAAAAACCATAAGGAGAGTAAAACAAGATTCAGAAAAAGAGAAAGGAGGGGAGGCTCGAGACAACCTGACTCGAGGGTGGCTTACCAGGTCAAGACACCCCTCGTCAGGCGCCATGGGGATCAGGTTGGTGTCCTCGGGGACGAACGACCCATGGACTGTGATCGACACCCGGGAGACGCCCTCGCTCCGAGGCAGCCTTTCCTCGGCCATCCTCGACTCGTTCAGCGCCTCGAGCGGGGCCTTTGGTCCCATCTCATGCATGAGGAGGGGGCGGTCCGCCAGAGGAAGGACCCTCCGCTGGTGGAACGCCCAAATAACCGCCTGGATGGTCAAACCCTTGTCCTCCACCAACGACCGCATCGTCTTCATCAACGGCATCAGGTGGCCCTGCCGGTCCGCTCTGATGCCCCAGGTCCACTTCTCCGGGCGCTGGGTGATGACCTCACCGGTGTTCTGCGGAAGGAGCCCGCCCTCGTTCTGCAGGTAGAACCAATGGTCGTCCCACCCCGCCTGGTTGGTGGAAAGCTTGTAGCGGAGGTATTCGCGGGGGACGTTGGCCGACGAGGTCCCAGTCCTCGCGGTGACGGTGAGAGAGCCCACACGCACGAGCCTCCTCTCGCTAGGTTTCAAGGCCTTGAGGAAGAGCTCGCCCCGGAAGAGGTGGACGAACATCTCCCAGTGCGGCTCGATCTTCAAATATACCTCGCACATGCGGCGAAGATGGCGGCGTGCGAGATTGAGTTGGGGAGAAGTGTTGCAGCTCCACCTCGAAGTGGTGAGCTAGCCCCCGAATGAAGCGGCTCGGCGGAACGCCAAGCCCCATGCGGTGGTAGCGCGTGAAGCTCACCACATACCCCTCCGGCGGGTGCGGCTCCCGGTGATCCTCCGACGGAAGAACCCACCACGCGGGTCCCTCCTGCGGGTTGGGACGGAGGAGCCCCTGGGCCACCAGTGAATCCAGCTCGCATTGCGTCGTCTTCGACGGGTTCCAGTCTTCGGCCGGCAGCGCTGGAGTCTGAGCGGCCATGGCGACGACGGCGCGGATTCGAGCAGCGGACGGGCGGCCGGGAAGATTCCCAATTGCAGGCTCGGGAAGAAGGCGTGTGGAGGCTACGGCGGCGGTGAAGGCAAAGGCAAAGTAAAGGGTTCCTCTCCTCTCTTTTGATATTTATAAGAGGAACCCCAACGGCGGGGTTTCCCACGACGGCGGAAAAAGTAACCGCACACATTTAATGTGCTCACCTAACCGCATCTCGAGCTGGTTGACAGGTACACGCGGCAACTTCGCACTCGCTCCACTCCTCCGGGCCCACCACGGCCGCCGCTCCGACTTCTTGTCAGTCGCCCTAGCGCCACGATCTCCACTACCTCGCCTAAAAAGGCGCGCCCAACGGGCAGAAGGTTTCCAAGCGACGGAGGCTTCTTCAGGAAGGTAAAAACGGGCCCCGGCCCTAAGTCTTGAAGCAGCGAAGGCTGGCCCTCGAAGAGGGTTCGACAGCCGGCTTCGAGCACCCGAGTCAGGGACATCAAGGGGCGCCACTCCCAGCATCGCTCGAGGGCCAAGCCCTCGAGGCCCCTCACGTGTATCCAAGGCGGGAGCACGACATGCAGTGAGATCCATCACATCTCGCCAGGGGTCCTCGAATCCGCTCTCTAGACTGACCCGGCACTCCTGCAGACTGAGACCCTGCTTTATGAGATCGCCTCCGGGCCACAGTCGACCCCATCGAACGGGGCACGAGGTCTCACTTGGATTCCCCCGTTACCAGCTCACCCGGAACCTCGATACTCGCCCGCTCGTGGTTGTACGAGGCATCCCCCCTCGCATCCGATCGAAAGGACTCGCGGGACGACAAGCCAGGGCAACCGGCGTGCCGGACAGCTCGAAGTGCCGGTCGGTCGGTTCAGCCTGGCACCCCTCGATGAAAGAGGGTAAAAAACTCGGGGGCTCGACACTCCCGAACCTAAAAGACGTAACTGACACTCACACTCGCACGCGTAAGAAAGCCCATGAGGGAGTCCTAACCACTCCCCCATGGCCTCGGGGGCTACACCCCGGGTGTCGCTCGTGCGACACCCGCGGAATCAACACAACCAAACCCTCGAGAACCAGTCAGCTAACCCTCACGATCCCGCTGAGGAGCCCTTGCTCGAGTGCAAGCACTCAAACAAGGGCTCGGGGGCTACTGTCGGGGGAACACCAAAGGGGTACCCCCAATCGACGCAAAACAAACAAGTTAAACCTAGAACACCAATTAATAAGAGGAGAAACTAGTCCAGCTCCCTAAAAACCAAACCCTCGAGGCCGCCGCACCGACCCTCCGCCAGGAAGCTTAGACTCGCCAAAGCCTTACCGACCGCCTCCCGGCAACCTACCCCTCGAGCCCTGGCACCTAGGCCTCGAGCCCCCACAGCCGTACACCGCTCCTCGAGACCCCGCGCGGGAACCTCGAGCCTCTCAAGCACGATAGCCTATCCCTCGAGACATTTCACATCTCCTTCGAGCAGCGCCAGACTTCGGATGCCAATCCCACACTACGCATTTAATGCGTTCACCTACTCCGGTCACGTCCTCTGAAACCCGACGTGCGCCACAGTAAACCGGAGCCACAGTCAAATCTCGCTTTCACCTCAAGTATGGGCAAAAAGGCACAAGTACAGCATTGTCCGGCCATACCTTGCACTGTAGCACCCTCGAGCCACCTCTCGAAGCCTGGATTCCCACTGTTCGGCCGGGCTTTCCAGGACTTGCCCATACCTATGGGGGCTCGAGCCCCACGTAAACGCCACCTCGAGACCGGCCCTCGCCCCTCGAGCCACCTGACGGCTTTCTGCTATTGGAGGACAGGTACCCCAAGACCTAGAGGAACCCTGCAATGTTATTTATGCGCCGGGATGGGCGCTGCATGACCTCCACGTCGCCACGTCTCCACGTCCGCGCCAGGGATGGAGGCCATGCTTCAAGTGCAGGACCGAGAATCAACCAGAAAGCGACCAGAGGGGGGTGAATGGGAGCTTCAAAATTTCCTTACGAAAACTAGTAGCCACTGTTTCGAGAATCACCCCAAAAAGCAAACCCTAGAGCTTGCTAATGTCCACGACCCTAGATGTAGGGTGGATGCTTCCAAGAAGCACAGCGGGACACTACACAACTCTAGAAAGCCAACGCAAAAGACGGAAACCAAATCCGAGATTGCACGAACGAACGACGAACAAAACTGCGCGAAACAGCTTGACCGGACTGACAGCGTCCGGTCAGTCACCACCGGACGCGTCCGGTCACAAGAGAAACGGTTCTGGAACCTTACTGTTCCTGACCGGACTCACGAGCAAGGAGCGTCCGGTCAGCAACAGTGCGTCCGGTCACTAAAGTCAAGCGAGTGAACAGTAGGACCTATGCGTCGGTCAGAGAGCAAAACGGTGCGTTCGGTCAGGTTACGAGACGAACACAGTGAACATTCAACGACTGGACTCTCTGCCCGTGCGTCCGGTCATCTTGACCAAGCGTCCGGCCACCCCGAAACAGCGTTGTTCGTCCACCGATTCAACTCGATCTCACCCAAAACAAATCCCCTAGGGATCAAACTTGGTGAGACGAGTCAAAAGGAGTATAGTGAGCTATCCCTAACAGATCATGGCTCGAACCTATCTCCAAATCGATGAATCGAAGAATTTCGAGGGAAGGGAGAAAAACTTGACCCGAAACGAAAATCGACCGATCTCCTAGACCGTGAGGTTAGAGGAGAATTCCTTCGGTGGAAAGAAGTGCCTCACGATCTAGAACAACTTGGTTCAAACGGATTTGCAAAAGATGAACCGAGCAAAGAGATCGAGTGACGGGAAAATCGTGGGGAAAAAGGATTCCGCGAAGAACACGAACAAAACGCGAATCACAACCACGAATTGCAACCGTGTGGCAACCACACGCTACAACAGTGAGGATACAGCCTCACTTCCTCAAAATCAACAGTACACAGAGGCAAGTCTCTCTGCGGATCTCAGCTAGCTACAGCAGGGGATGGGAGAGCAGGAAACCCTAAGTGTGAAAGAGCAAATGACTGAGATTAATGGGAGGAGGGGGTGTCTCCCGACTACTTATCCTACTAGCCTAAGTCTATTCCTACTCTACCCCTCTCTATTCTAATTACAGAGCGAACCAGCTAAACCCTAGGGTTATTCTGGACCAACTCGGTGGTAGGTGTATCCGACGGCCACACCCGCACGATTCGAAGCGTTGCCTCGACGCAACCTCCAGATCGCCGCCACGTGTCGCCCTCGCTCTGCACCCCCAGTTTTGTGGCCCAAACCGGGAAACCAGCCTTTTCCAGCTAACCCCCGGTTTTGAGGCCCAAACCGGGAAACCAGCCCATCAGTCTCTGAGTTTTGAGGCCAAACTCAGCAAACCCTCAGCGCCCAGGTTTGAGGCCCAAACCTGGAAACCGTCCTCAGCCCGAGTTTTGTGGCCAAACTCGAAAACCCTCAGCCTGAGTTTTGTGGCCAAACTCGGAAACCGTCCACGCCCAGGTTTTGAGGCCCAAACCTGGAAACCGTCCATCCGATGGTTTTCCCTGGCTCTACCACCAAACCGACGTCGTAGATGGGATGCACCTCCCGTGCACCCCGTCCACCGACACGTGTCCCCAAGTCCACGACTCAGGCAACACATGACCGCACTTCTTCACTTGTCATCGTCACAGGCTGCCAGCCACCACAGCTGATCCTCAGGCCTCTGGTCCATCAGTCCCAACCTCACGTCCGCCCTTCACCACTCGGTACCTCGGCATGGCACGTCCGCCGCACGGCATGCCCATCCTTCACCGCACCCGGTCCGTCGGCACAGCACGTCTCAGCTTGACCTTCACCTGCCTTCGATCACTGCATCCGTGCTCGACACCTGCACAACACAAGCCAAAGAACATGCGCATCATCCCAGTTGACAATCACTCATCACTCAGAGACCCGCATACACCCATGTATCCGCAATCTCCCCCTTGATGAGTGCATTGTCAACTACTCACACAAATCATAATGAAAAGAAGAATAAGGAAGAAGGAGGAAGGAGAAGAGAAAACTCAACCAAATGACCCAAAAGCATAGCAAAGCCGAAGAAGGTCAAGTGGAAAGAGCGAAAGAACTTGGTCCCCAAAGACATGGGCAACGGCTCGACGCAACCAAGCAAAGCAAAGCTAGCCCTCAAGAAGAGGTAGAACAGGCTCAACACCGCTAGCAGATACCAACTGGAAACTCCAGAGAAAAAGCTCAAACCAATTGAAGCCGAATGAAAATCGAAGCAAAATGCTAGTCCCTCAAGATAGAGGCACAGAGGCTCAACACAACTAGCAAAGAAAGCTCGAACCAATGCCTTTCGGCCAAGCACGCTCCGAACCAATTGGAATGACTCCAAACTAAAAGAGAACAATCGAAGACAAAAATGCCCTGAAAATGTTTGCTAGTTCCTCAAGACAGAGGCAAAGGCTCAACACAACTAGCAAACTCCCCCTCGACAAGTGCAAGCAACTAGGAAAATCCCTTAGGTCCAACATGAGAAGAGCACAAAGATTGGAAATTCTCCCCTGACGAAACTCCCCTTTAGTTGAACATCAGGAGACATATGATTTGCAATTTCTCCCCCTTAGTTGAAAATGCACTAATCAAGTAAAGACTCTCCCCATCAGAAAAGGCACCAACAAAAAGTGCGAAAAGGGATTCTCCCCCTTCCAACATGCATATGAGTCAAAATGCAAGTTAGCAGCTTCAGGCATATATTCAGGAGAATGCAAAGATGCTCTAAACAGTATAACTCCAATGACTCAACAGCAGCATACAAGCTCAGCAAAGGCTCAAACTGATCACCAGATATGAAATATGAACATATGAGCAGAAATGAGCAGTTTGAGTCAAAAGGTATTCACCATCAAAATAGCACTAGCAATGTATAAACAGGAGTCTGAACAAGTGCTAAACATGTATACAAGGTGAACTACCCCTAGCAAAGTTCAATCATCATGCTTAAGAATGAAACATACACTTGTGAATTCAACTTTAGATCGGAGTTGCAGCGGTGAAATTACACAAGTTCAATATTAGCATGTGATTGCGAGAGGTTGAAAGCTTGTCATTGCCTAACTTTTCAACCGAGCGAAGCCTATGCCGAAGCAATCAGAAGCTTAAAGCTACGGTTTCGGTCATACACTACACGGCTCAAGTTTAACTCAAAGTGCAATGAAAAACAGTCTCGATACCGTGATGTGTTGACAAGCAATCCCATCTCGATCTTTTCAATTCACTAAAACTTGGTTCAAATTTTAACATGATATGAACAGACCAAGCAAGTGAATGACTCAGAACTAGAGACATAGCAACCTAGCATATATGAAAAGCACGAGTGAACTCAACATATCCTACACATGCTAGTTGCATATCTCAATGGTGAACATTTTCAGATTGTAAGTTATTAAGTAAATTCACCATTTCAAAATAGCTCAGCTCACAACATGTACTAGTGATCAGAAGGAGCATAAGCTACAAGCATCAACATAAGCATCAGAGCATACTACATAGAGCATAGTTACATTCTAGTGATTATAAACATGAAGCTTAGAATGTAAATGCGTATGCTGAAATGCAAAAGAAAAGAAGGACAAAAGAGTCAGTCAAATATACAAGATCCAAAATGTTTCCCCCATCTAAAAGGGGAAACACACACCAAGCTCACCCCTCAACCGATTAAAGGTTGATTCGTCTAAAGGCTTGGTGAAAATATCAGCCAGTTGATGATGAGTATCGACATGGCGAAGGTCGATATCACCCTTCTCCTGGTGGTCTCGCAGAAAATGAAAGCGCACATCAATGTGTTTGGTCTTCGAGTGAAGCACGGGGTTCTTAGCAACGCTAATGGCACTCGTGCTGTCACAAAGCAAAGGCACGCGAGAAAAGCTCAGACCAAAATCACGCAAAGTGGCCATCATCCAAAGCAACTGGGAACAGCAGCTAGCCGCAGCAACATATTCAGCCTTGTAGTGGACTGAGCGACACTAGACTGCTTGCGAGAAGACCACGAAACAAGAGAAGAACCAATAAACTGGCAAGTCCCAGAAGTGGACTTGCGCTCAATACGGCAACCAGCAAAATCGGCATCCGAATAACCGCAAAGGGAGAGGGTGGAGGAAGCAGAATACCAAATCCCGAACTCAGGCGTGAAACGAAGGTACCTGAAAATCCGCTTCACGCCTGACTGATGGTGAGAGGTGCGCGGCGACGCCTGAAAGCGCGCACACAGACACACCGCGAACTGGATGTCCGGGCGTGTCGCCGTCAGGTAGAGGAGCGACCCGATCATGCTGCGGTACTCCTTCTGGTCCACTGCTTCTCCATCCACATCCGCATCCAGGGCAGTCGTCGTCGACATGGGTGTTGGAAGAGGCTTGGCCTCTCCCATATCGAACCGCTTCAGCAAGTCCTTGGTGTACTTGCCCTGGTGCACAAACGTCCCCTCTCGGGATTGCTTAATTTGCAACCCGAGAAAGAATGTCAGCTCGCCCATCATGCTCATCTCGAACTCCCTGCTCATAGTATCTGCAAACTTGGCAACCAAAGCGTGAGAAGAACCACCGAAAATGATATCATCCACGTAAATCTGGACCAAGAGAGTGTCTTTGCCTTGCTGAGGAGAAAGAGCGTTTTATCTACACATCCCATTTTAAAACCCTTAGCAAGCAAAAAGGTTTTCAACCTATCATACCAGGCTCTAGGGGCTTGTTTCAAACCATATAAAGCTTTGTGAAGTTTAAAAACATGGTTTGGAAACTTGGGATTTTCAAAACCGGGGGGTTGCTCAACATAAACTTCTTCTTCTATGTAGCCGTTTAAGAAGGCACTCTTGACATCCATTTGAAAAAGTTTGAAACCTTTGGATGTAGCAAAAGCCAAGAGTATCCTAATTGCCTCCAAACGAGCTACAGGAGCAAAACGTCTCCTCAAGTCTATCCCCTCCTTCTGACTATAACCCTTCGCTACAAGCCTGCCTTGTTTCTAACAACGTGGCCATCCTCTCCTTGCTTGTTTTTGAAAACCCATTTTGTCCCAATAGGCTTACAGTCAGGAGGAGGTGGAACTAGAACCCAAACCCGATTTCGCTCAAAATTCTCAACTCCTCATGCATGGCATTGACCCAATCCGGATCCGTCAAAGCGTGTCCAACATCTCGGGGCTCAAAATTAGCAACAAAAGCAGAATGAGCGAAGTGAGAGATTTGTTGTGACCTGGACCGAGTGACCCGTTCGTCGATGTTGCCGATCATCTGCTGAGGCGGGGTGCTGGCGCTGGATGTGTCGTGGCGCCTCCTTGCCGAAGTGGCCTCCCCCTCAACAGCAGCTGGTGCCTCCCGGGCGGGTACAAATGGTACCGCTCGGGGTGGCGGATCCCACGGCCCCCAGGAAGAAGAGGTGTCGGGGCCGTGAGTCGTCGTAGAAGCCGCTCTTTGCGGCACTGCAGGTGGAGGAGGTGCTGGGTCATCTATCCCTTCAGCACCTTCTTCATCATCATCAAAAAGAGGCTCGACAACCTCATGATCACCTGCACGCTCAAAGCGAGAAGAAGGACAAACCATGGTCTCGTCGAAGGTGACATCGGATGTCTCCATGACTCGGTTAGTGTCAAGGTTAAGTACACGATAAGCTCGAGTGTGAGTGCCATAACCCAAAACACACCCGTCAGAAGAACGAGACTCAAACTTGTCCAAGTTGCCCTTTTTGAGTATAAAACAATGGCAACCAAAAACTCGAAAATAACTCACCTTGGGTAGTTTTCCAAAACGCAACTCATAAGAAGTCTTTTTCAAGAAAGCTCGGAGAAAATGCGATTGGAAATGTAGCATGCAGTGCTCATAGCTTCGGCCCAATATCGCCTAGGAGTCCTATGCTCATCGAGCATCGTCCTGGCCATCTCAACAAGGGTCCGATTCTTCCTCTCTACAACACCATTTGTGGCGGTGTGTAGGGGGAAGAAAACTGATGCTCTAAACCCAAAGAGTTACAAAACTTCTCAAAATCCGAATTCTTGAATTCGGAACCATTATCACTCCGAATTGCTCGCATCGAGTTCAAAGGGAACTCGTTCTGAAGACGCAAAATCAGATTGCGAGCAAAGAGAAAGTCTCGGTCTTCTCAGCTAAAAAGAAGACCCACGAATATCTCGAAAAGTCATCAACAACAACAAGCACATACCACTTCCCCCAACCGAGCTCACCCGAGCCGGACCAACAAGGTCCATGTGTAAAGCTCTCCAGGGCGCTTGGTCATGACCTGAGTCACTGGATGGTGGGGAGCGGCAACCATCTTCCCGTGTCTACAAGAGTGGCAAACAAGATCCTTCTCCATATGCAACTTGGGCAATCCTCGGATTAGGCCAAGTGAACTAAGCCTTGCAAGCAAGTCGAAGCTCAAATGTCCAAGTCTCCTATGCCACTTCCAAAGATCAGAGGAGGAAGGTCCAGCCACAAGACAACGAGAAGTGCCAAAAGACTCTGAGAAATTCGCACGAAAGACTTTTCCAAAGGGCAAAATCACAACACAAGATTGCCCTGAGGATCCAAAATACGACTGAGATTCGGTTTAAAACGAATCTCATAGTCGTCGTCAAAGAGTTGCGAAACAGAAAGAAGGTTAAAATGCACAAAGTTCGAAACAAGAGCAAACATAGCGCAACA
The DNA here is from genome assembly GCA_009763385.1 of Coix lacryma-jobi var. lacryma-jobi. Lineage (NCBI taxonomy): Eukaryota > Viridiplantae > Streptophyta > Magnoliopsida > Poales > Poaceae > Coix > Coix lacryma-jobi. The sequence continues at coordinate 4,114,843 of CM019824.1, forward strand.
CAAAGTGCTCATTAAATCGCACCGACCCGCGAGACAATACCTTACCTTTTCTATTGTCGCCGAAGGTTATGTACTCCTTTCCGGCAACAGGACTAAGGCAGGAGAACCACTTGGCGTTTCCGGTCATGTGCCTCGAGCAACCGGAATCCACCAACCAAATGTCCTCCAACCGTTTACCTACATCAATAAAAGACATAGGGTGAGCATACGGTCCAACACTGGGGTTAGTGAAGTAGGAAGAATACCAGTGTTGGGCCGACTGCTCAAAAGAATGGTTAGCAGAAAAACCATTCCTAGCACGTCTACGAGAGGAGCGATCACCACGTAGAGGAAAACGTGGTCCGCTAAGGGAGGAGCGTCATCGCGATACTCAAATCGCGGTGGGGGAAAACGCTCAACTACAAAGCCTCCGCCACGGGGTCCATAGCCTACAACTGCAGGCTCCCGCCGGGCACGCTCTCTATGAGGCCTAGGCCTAGCAATTTGAGACACTGCACCTCTAGGCCTAGCATCTCTCCTCGGAGCTCTTTGCTGCCTAGGCCTGGGAACTTGAGGTTCTGGACCTCTGGGCCTAGCAGCAGTCTCGGTGCTCTCCTCTGAACATTCGGCACATGTACATCATGGAAAGGATGGTACATGTCCGGGTTGTTCATCTCCCTAGCACGGCGCGCCTCTCTCTTGCGCCTAAAGCAGAACTCGCTCAAGTGTCCATCTCTCCCACAGAAGTCACAATGATACCTCACCACGCAAAGGGGGTTGTTGGTACTCATGACTGTGGGTGTGGATCACTTTGCCCTTTTGTGGCAAACACTCCTCCTGGATGGGCGGCATTGTGTCCAGCTTGTTTCTGAGGTGATTGGGTTTGGGATGCCATACTTGGTCTTGGGTGGAGCTCTCGGGGGTTCCTCAACACCCCATCCTTGGTGGTAGGCTTGACGGGCTCTTTGGGTGGAAGCTTGGTCAGTTTGGGAGTAGTGGTGGAGTTGGGCTTCTCACATGGGTTCAGACCACTCGACTCTCCAACCTTCCCAAACGCAGAAAGATCAACACCCGGGGCAAAACCTACACCAGGACTTCCAGCAGCTCGCTTAAATAGGGAGATCATCATCCCGAGCTGCGGCTCACTACAAGAGACCCATGACAAGATGGTCCGAAGGTATGTGTTTTCCTCCTCGGTTTGCATCTTGTCATGCTTGACATTCGCAATCTCCATCTCCAAACCCTCACACAAAGCACACTTAGCCACACAAGTGCTACCTGAGTTGGCCTCCTCAAGAGACACAATCTTGGCATTCTTCTCTGCCAACTCAGATTGCAAGACAGGACAAGTCTTGCACGCACCCAGCAGAGAAGGTCTAGCCTTCAGCTCATCCACCTCTCCTACCAACGCAGCATACTTACCTCTCAAAGTGAGAAGGTCAGTCATGTGCGTGGTGCACATCTCACACTCAACCTCCTCCGACATGACCACGGTGGTCTTGGCAAACTCAAGCTCCCTCACCGTGTCCTCCCACTTCTGCCTAAACTCCTTGCGCTCTCTAGCGGCACGCCTAAGCAACTTGTCCTGACTAAGGAGCGCGGCAGTAAGCTTCTCGACCTCAGCAGAAAGCTCGTCGTGGGTGGTGAGAGATACCTGGGAGATGTCGTCATCGTCGTCGTCGTTCCGAGGGGTGTGCTCCAGCTTGCCGTCGACCTCATCACCAAGCGCCATGGTGCAGAAGCCGTCGTCGTCGGCGAAGAAGCAGAGACCGTTCAGCTTGTCCTCGATCCTCTTCTTCTTCTCGGACTCGTCATCGCTTGAGCAAGCGGAGTCGTCATCCGAGCCGTCGACGTCGCTGAGCGTGGCGAAGAACGCACGCTGCTCAGCCTGGGCCTTCTCCAAGTACTTCTTCGTGATGTACTCCTTGTCGAAGCCGCCCCTCCGCTTGTGCCTCGGGGGAATGTACTTCTCCTTGCGCTTGCGGGAGTCGTACTTGTGCCCATGATCGCCCTTCCCAGAATGCTTGTTCTTCTTGGGGCAGTTGGCGATGAAGTGGTCGGGGTCGCCGCACTCATAGCATCCTGAGCGTCCTCCTCCGCGGCGATAGTTCATGCGGTTGTTGTGAAACCGCGAGAACCGGTTGGCGAGCATCGCTAGCTCGTCATCCCCCAATGACTCAAGCTGGTCCTCTGTGACAGAAAAAGAGATGAAGGAGCAAAACCTCCAGAGGGGTTAGAAGAGCCAGAAACCAAAGCCATAGTCGGGCCAGAAGGATTCTCATAAGAAGCCCTCGACATGGCGTCAATCTCACTAGACTTGAGCTTACTAAAGAGCTCGTCGCAGGTGAGAGTCTCATAGTTAGACGATTCGATGATCGCCTGGACCTTTGAGTCCCACACCGATCGATCGAGAGTATGCAAAAGCTTTAAAGCCCTCTCATGATCGTCGAAAGGCAACAGCTCCTTGTTAGCTCGCATCTTGTTGACAATTACCTGAAAGCGAGCGAATAAGCTTTCTATGCTCTCGCCAGGCATATGTCGAAAGTTCTCAAACTCCCGCTTGTGCGACTCGTAGAGACAAGATTTGACTTGAGAGGTGCCCTCATGAAAGCGCATGAGGGTGTCCCAAATCTCACGAGTCGTGGGGAGGTGAGAACGCGATCAAACTCCGACATGCTCAAACAGGAGAACAAGGCGTTACGCGCCCGGCTATTGGCCTCGTGCTCATCTATCTGAAGCTGAGAGACACGAGCAGCCAGGACAACGTAATCGGCCCTGTTGCAAATCTCCCAAACAGAAGAGCCCATGCTCTGGAGATAGGCCGACATGCGTATCTTCCAATACGCATAGTTCGTCCCATCAAAGAACGGCGGTTTGCCCACGCCGCGATCCATGTCGCCTTCCGTGGATCTGGAACCGGCTAAGGTGGAAGATCCTTAACCCGCTCCGGTACCAATTGAAGGACCGAGAATCAACCAGAAAGCGACCAGAGGGGGGGGTGAATGGGAGCTTCAAAATTTACTTACGGAAACTAGTAGCCACTGTTCCGAGAATCACCCCAAAAAGCAAACCCTAGAGCTTGCTAATGTCCATGACCCTAGATGTAGGGTGGATGCTTCCAAGAAGCACAGCGGGACACTACACAACTCTAGAAAGCCAACGCAAAAGACGGAAACCAAATCCGAGATCGCACGAACGAACGACGAACAAAACTGCGCGAAACAGCTTGGACCGGACTCTGACAGCGTCCGGTCAGTCACCACCGGACGCGTCCGGTCACAAGGAAACGGTTCTGGAACCTTACTATTCCTGACCGGACTCACGAGCAAGGAGCGTCCGGTCAGCAACAGTGCGTCCGGTCACTAAAGTCAAGCCGAGTGAACAGTAGGACCTATGCGTCCGGTCAGAGAGCAAAACGGTGCATCCGATCAAGTTACGAGACGAACACAGTGAACATTCAATGACTGGACTCTCTGCCCGTGCGTCCGGTCATCTCGACCAAGCGTCCGGTCACCCCGAAACAGCGCTGTTCGTCCACCGATTCAACTCGATCTCACCCAAAACAAATCCCCTAGGGATCAAACTTGGTGAGACGAGTCAAAAGGAGTATAGTGAGCTATCCCTAAGAGATCATGGCTCGAACCTATCTCCAAATCGATGAATCGAAGAATTTCGAGGGAAGGGAGAAAAACTTGACCCGAAACGAAAATCGTCCGATCTCCTAGACCGTGAGGTTAGAGGAGAATTCCTTCAATGGAAAGAAGTGCCTCACGATCTAGAACAACTTGGTTCAAACGGATTTGCAAAAGATGAACCGAGCAAAGAGATCGAGTGACGGGAAAATCGTGGGGAAAAAGGATTCCGCGAAGAACACGAACAAAACGCGAATCACAACCACGAATTGCAACCGTGTGCCAACCACACGCTACAACAGTGAGGATACGGCCTCACTTCCTCAAAAGCAACAGTACACAGAGGCAAGTCTCTCTGCGGATCTCAGCTAGCTACAGCAGGGGATGGGAGAGCAGGAAACCCTAAGTGTGAAAGAGCAAATGACTGAGATTAATGGGAGGAGGGTGTCTCCCGACTACTTATCCTACTACTAGCCTAAGTCTATTTCCTACTCTACCCCTCTCTATTCTAATTACAGAGCGAACCAGCTAAACCCTAGGGTTATTCTGGACCAACTCGGTGGTGTAGGTGTATCCGACGCCACGCCCGCTCGATTCGAAGCGTTGCCTCGACGCAACCTCCAGATCGCCGCCACGTGCCGCCCTCGCTCTGCACCCCCGGTTTTGTGGCCCAAACGGGAAACCAGCATTTTCCAGCCACCCCGGTTTTGAGGCCCAAACCGGGAAACCAGCCCATCAGCCTCTGAGTTTTGAGGCCAAACTCAGCAAACCCTCAGCGCCCAGGTTTTGAGGCCCAAACCTGGAAACCGTCCTCAGCCCGAGTTTTGTGGCCAAACTCGAAAACCCTCAGCCTGAGTTTTGTGGCCAAACTCGGAAACCGTCCACGCCCAGGTTTTGAGGCCCAAACCTGGAAACCGTCCATCCGATGGTTTTTCCCTGGCTCTACCACCAAACCGACGTCGTAGATGGGATGCACCTCCCGTGCACCCCGTCCACCGACACGTGTCCCCAAGTCCACGACTCAGGCAACACATGACCGCACTTCTTCACTTGTCGTCGTCACAGGCTGCCAGCCACCACAGCTGATCCTCAGGCCTCTGGTCCATCAGTCCAAACCTCACGTCCGCCCTTCACCGCTCGGTACCTCGGCATGGCACGTCCGCCGCACGGCACGCCCATCCTTCACCGCACCCGGTCCGTCGGCACAGCACGTCTCAGCTTGACCTTCACCTGCCTTCGATCACTGCATCCGTGCTCGACACCTGCACAACACAAGCTAAAGAACATGCACATCATCCCAGTTGACAATCACTCATCACTCAGAGACCCGGCATACACCCATGTATCCGCATCAAGGACGCTTCAACAGCAGCCCCCACGCGGGCTACAGTGACCCCGACAAGACAGAGTTCCTACCCTCTGTCGTATTGGGCATCATACATCCTGATTCCTGTATCATCCCTGTGTAACCCTGGCCTCCTCTTGCTCTATAAAAGAGGACACCAGGGGTCTTCACGCGCCCGGGGGACACAACTCCACGATAGACAAGTCTAGATCCACCTCCACTCAGGTCAGCACACAAGCCCATACAACACCATACCTAGACGAGTCCGGACTCTGGTCCAAGCTTATTGAGCTTGTAACGCCCCTGTACAAGCACTCATGTGTAAGTAATACAAGAGCATCCTCCCCCCGCTGGACGTAGGGCCTTCTTCGCCCGAACCAGGATAAATCCTTGTGTCATCTTGCATCACCATCCAGGAAGAGAGCACGCGATCATAATTACTAGTTGGTGATATACCTTCGGGGTAGAAACACCGACACCGGTGAGCTGGTAACGGGGGAATCCAAGTGAGACCTCGTGCGCCCTGCCTTGGATACACGTGAGGGGCCTCGAGGGCTTGGCCCTCGAGCGATGCTGCGAGTGGCGCCCCTTGGTGTCCCAGACTCGGGTGCTCGAAGCCGGCTGTCGAACCCTCTTCGAGGGCCAGCCTTCGATGCCTCGAGACTTGGAAGGGCCGGGGCCCGTTTTTACCTTCTTGAAGAAGCCTCCGTCGTTTGGAATCCTTCTGCCCGTTGGGCGCGCCTTTTTAGGCGGAAACTGTCAGGGAGTGGAGATCGTGGCGCCAGGGCGACGGACATGAAGTCGGAGCGGCGGTCGTGGTGGGCCCTGGTAGTGGAGCGGATGGGGAGTTGCCGCGTGTACCTGTCAACCGGCTCGAGACGTGGTTAGGTGGGCACATTAAACGTGTGCAGTTACCTTTCCTCTGCCATGGGAGACTCCGCCCGCTGGGGTTTTATTTTATAAATATCGAGTGAGGGATGAAGGACTCTTTACTTTGCCTTAACCTTCACAGCCGCCACAGCTCCCATACGCTTTCTCCCCAAGCTAGCGATTGGTAATCTTCCTGGCCGCTCGTCCGCCGCTCAGATCCGCGCCGTCGCCGCCAAGGCCGCCCAGACCCAGGTGCTGCCGCCCGAAGACTGGTGCCCGACGAAGACGTCGCAGCTTGAGCTGGAGTCGCTGGTGGAGTGAGACGTTCGTCCAAGGGCTGAAAATCTCGTGTTCACACAAAGAAAAGAGATTAGTCGTATTCCCTGAGCCCCCGACCCCCTCGGTTGCCGATCGATGGCTTTGGGATTGGGGGTAGTCCAAGGTTTTTTCGACCTTATCTCGGGTGCGAGGCGAGCCCTAGAGCCCTTTTTCGTAAAGGGTCGGTCAGAGGCGGCCTCGTCTTGGTTTTTCGACCCTCACGCATCCTTTTCGCAAGGAAGAGGGGTGGTGACGCCGCGCTACCATCGGTAGGTATCGGTCACGGCGTCCCTAATGAGCTGTTAAAGGGTAAATCCAAGTGCATGCCCGTGCCCCATTCGATGGGGGTCGGCTAGGGGCCAGGAGGTGCACACATGGAGCCAGAGGACTGTCACCAGGGCCCGGAACTGTTCGATTGGTTCCGAGGGCTCGTTGCCTCCCTTTGTTGGGATCCCGTTTTGAGACCGTCCTGCTAGCCTCGGATACGACTCTGGATGCCCTGAGCGGTCATGCTCAGGCTCGGTTCGGGCCATGCGATAGGCGCATCCGTGGCCATTCCTGACTCTGTTATCCTGGGGCGGCTGTCGAACCCTCGGAGGGGTCGGCCTTCGAACCCCTGGAACGTAACGGGCTCGGTGCCCTGGCTTCCTTCGCTGGGAAGGAGTCAGAGGTAGGTTACCTTTCCTCTGTCGGAGCGGCGGGTGCGCCTTTTTAGGCGGCTTTCTGGGGTCATGGGCGGCGCCCATTGCGGACGTTTGCAAGGGCTCACGACCAGACATTTAATGCCTGCGTGCGCACTCGTATCGAGGGGATTTCCGTAATCATGAGATCTCCTAGCGTGCAACGCATTAAATGCGGGTGAATAGTGACCGACCGGGATCTGGCCGTTGGTTTTCCCCTTATAAATACGCCCCTTGGGGATTTCGGAGCGGTTCCTTTCCTCATTTGCTCGTGTCCCTTACTCGTTCGTCTTCCTCCTCCATCCAACCACACAAAAAGCAGAGGTGGGGAGGGAGAGACCGGGCCAGCGGCGGAGCAGAGGGTTGAGAGGCAAAGAAGAAAGAGAGAGAGAGAGAGATCGAGCGACCTTTCCTCTTTGTGACATCTGCGCCTCCGCCTTCTGTCGTTCGGGGTGGCCGACGCCGCTGAGCCGTGGGGCGCTTCTGCCGCCACCCCGGAGAAGCTAGCGGAGCTGGTGCAGAGAGGACTTCTTCGGGGCCTTTCCGGCTCTGATAGGCTAGAGTGGATCGCCCTCGGTCCGGAGGAGGAGCCGAGGCCCCCGAACGGCTACGTGGTCAGCTTCATCGCTTTCCACGAGCGTGGGTTCAGGATACCGGCAAGCCGGTTCCTCCGGGCGCTTCTTTTCTACTACGGGCTCGAGCTGCATCACCTTGCCCCCAACTCCATTTCACAGGCGGCCATCTTCGCGACCGTCTGCGAAGGTTTCCTGGGGACCGAGCCCCACTGGGAGCTCTGGATCCACCTCTTCGGGGGCGAGCTCTTCACGAAGGCGGTTTCGGAGGGTCGGCGGAGACTGATGAGGTCGGGGAGCTGCGTGCTCTCCGTTCGCCAGCAGAGGTCGGGCCTGTACATCTCGTCCCAGGCGGCCACCTCGAACAAGGACTGGCGCATGGGCTGGTTCTACCTTCGCAACGATGACAGGCTGCTGCCAGCATACACCGGCCGCGTCATCGAGTCGCGGCCGGACTCTTGGAACTACGGCGTCGTTGACAAGAGGCAGAGTCGACTCGACCCGCTACTTGAGGCCTTGTTGAGGCTGCGGAAGGCGGGTCTTACGGCCGGGATGGTCGTGGCCTGGTTCCACCAGCGGTGCGTGCTGCCGCTGATGAACCGGCCCCTGATCATGGCGAAGATGAGGGACGACGCGCCTCTCCTGCAGGGGTGCCAGATGAGGGCGTCCCCGACCGCCTATCCCAAGCTCGTTCGTCGGGCGAGGGATGCGTTAAAGGAGGTGAAGGACGCGAACAAACTGCTCAGTATTCCGATGCGCCCGTTCCGCGGGTACATCAGCTTGGTAAGGGGATCGATCCTTTGGGTGTGTTGCCGCGAAGCTTTCTTCTTTCGTGTCCGATCGTTACTTCCTTCTTTTTGCAGGGTTTACGGGGGGTCAGCGCCTCAAAACCTCCCCTTCCTGAGGAAAGGGAGGAGAGGCGACGCCTGGATGAGGAGAGGAAGAAGAGAAAGGACGACAGGAACGCCAGGCGGGCTAAGCGTCGGAAGGACCGTGATGACCTGGAGAGGCGTCGGCGGCAACAGAGGCTCCATGGTGAGCCAGAAGAGTCCTCCCCCACGGAGGAGGATTCCGATGATGAAGACGAGGAGGGCTCGGAGGGGGACTCCGAGCCCCTGGCGGGGTTCCCAGATGTGGACCATTCGCCGGTCCGGTTGGCGAGCCCCGTGAGGGGCGCGCCCAGGGCGCAGGCAGCGGGGAGGAGCCCTGTTCCTGCCCTGGGCGCGGGTGGCGAGGCTTCTGCGCCCGGGGGGGCGACGGGTCTACTCAGGGCCCGTCGACGCCGCCGTCGGTGGGGGTTTTGACGGAGATCCTCGAGATGGAGCTCCCGCCTCCCCCGAGCGGGGTTCCCCCTGCAGGGACACGCGGCTGCAGACCCCACCCGTGCCCTCTGCGAGGAGGGCGCCAAGAGCCGGGTGAGCACTCGTCGCTTGCCCGTCCCGTGTTTGCTCGTGTGGGGATTTTTTCTTCATGATGCGTATCTTTCTTCTTGTCTCAGCGGGAAGCGGTCCGTGGAGGCCTTATCTCTCCGCCCTCGGAAGGCGCTGAAGCGGGTGCGACCTCCTCCGCCGGCGCGGTGGTGGCATCGTCTGTGACGCCACCACTGCCGGGGTCCGGCGGGCCGGACGTCACGCCCGAAATCGTCAAGTTCCCACAGGGGGCCCGGTCTCTGGTGGGGCGCCAGAGGAGGACCCTGCTTCTGGGGCGTCGAGGGATGAAGGCGCCCGGGGGGCCTCGACCGCTGAAGTCGAGGCCGCCAAGGCGGCTGAGGCAGAGCCGTCCCAGGCCGTTGCGCCCGGGGCTGGGGCTGACGTCCTGCCTCAGGGGTCGCGCTTGCCGGAGGAGATCTGTGGCAGAACCGTCCTGATTATAAGAGCTCAAGTACCGTCTTAGTCAAATCCGTCTGACTTCGACTCATACTTGAACCCATATAACCCCGGTAGTCCAGAAATCTCGAAGGATTTCTATCACCGTACAACATACAGGATCGCATTGTTCAAGAATTACATTCACAAAGATACATCACAGAGAAACGGAACCGAATTTAAAGTATCAGAGTGCGCATTTAAAACAGAGTTATTACAATACCGAATTTAAAAGTGCAGAAGCTGAAATAGTTTGAAACTCGACCACCACACATGTGGTCCAAATAAAACATTGTTTGACAAATCCAACTCCACACAACTCACTCTTCCCTTTTTAGATAATGTGCCACTAGGAGTCTCAGACCAGCAAAAGAAAAGGGGAAGCTTCTGGACGACCCTGCCCTGGGCCTACTCCTCATCACCTTCCACCGGGTAGAGGCAGTGCTTACAATAGCCAAAGTAGACCTGGCCATCTGCAACAAACGGGATAAACCCTGAGTACGGGAATGTACTCAGCTAGACTTACACGTCCAACTGAAAAATAAAGACACCAAGGGTATGCAAGGCCTTTTTGGGTGGATCTGGGATCTTTAGTTGCGAAAAGCTCAAATTAAGATAATTGAGGATTTAATGATATTGCTGAGCTGTCATTTTTAGACCTATTTCTTTACTCTAGGTTTGCACCTGAACTATTGCACACACTTGAGTCTAACAAACAATAATATAACCATATCCAGTTGACTTATCCACATTTTTAGTTGAACCTTTAAAACATCACATGGAGTTGTATCGTGGTGAAGCTCGCCATAGTTTCCCACTAACCGGGGGAGACGGACGACTCGAATCGAATTCCAAACCAGCTGGTGAAAGACCTTTAATACCAGCCCACACTTTCCCCGTCGGGTCCATGCATTGGGCAACCGCTCGATGCTTGTTCGTGGTGGTAATCGTCGCGGTTCAAGCACGGACCGCCCAATTGGAACCTGGTGATGGCCTCTCGCGGCAGATCACATTTCCATACTAGAGGGCGCGACACGGGTCGAAACCGGCCCGAACAGCTTCTAACCGGCTTTGGGGTCGATGATTACGGCACCGACATATCCCTAAGTAAAAGGGCGCGTTCAAAAATGAACGAGGACCAACATCGATACAAACCTACACGATCCAACAGACGGACTGCCCCAAGATTCCAAACTTGTGCCTTGCCTTCCAGTTGACCGTATTTCATTACTACTCAGGTTCTTTTCCACGATAGCAAATATAGCCAACCGTGATCCGGTAACTACCCATCAGGGTATTACGGGAACATTCTTAACTACTACTTTTATTAAGCAAGCTACGCCATTCTACATTGTGAATAAATAACAGGATAACAAGGTAGATATTAATCAATAACCAAGGAATGGTAATGCAGCAAGTAGGATTCATTCCAACTCCTAAACCTAATGCATCACAATATAAAAGGACTCAAGTAAATTTTTAATTGCAAAAGATAGGAGGCTTAATATGCCTTGGGGCTTGCCTTGAGAGAAGACTGAGGCCTCGTGGGAGGGGCACTCAGGCAGGTTAGTGTCGGCCGCGGGGTCGACTTCCTCGGTTTGATGAAGTTCCGGGATCTCCTGCTCGACGTTTGTCTCCTGCTCCTGGTCTTGATCCTGAACTGTCGATCCTATTGCAATGCGGTTGAAAATGATAAATAAATAATACGTGGTGCGAGATGCGGTGGTAAGAAAAGTAACATTTCTTGCAAACCAACAAAACCAACTTGTTGAACCACTTTTGACATTGAGGTAAATACTTATTTATTTCATAAAACAAAATCCATTAATTTACCTATTTCTTATTTAGAAATTCAAAAGAAATTCAGGTTTGAACTGCAAGTGCATTTTTCTGAATTCAGAAAAATCCACAAAAATTCCAGAAGGCAAATAACACCTGCTGGACTTTACTGAACAATTTTCAGCCAGAAATAAAATATAGAACAGCAGATATAAAAAGAACAAATAAACTGCTCAAAAGGCACTTTGAACTAACTTTTCACACAAAAAGTGTCAAACAGCAGATTTCATAATTTTCCTAGCTGCATCTACTCGTGAACACTTTACTGCAGAAAATTTACTGACAGAGAATAAATATACAAGCCTACCCAAAATAAACAAATCTATTCCAAATTAAACCCATTGAACTACAACCCTACTGGAAAGGGGTGCTAAACTCCTTTTCATATTTTTCCCAGATTCTACTCCATATTCCATACTTATCAAGAAAGTTCCATGAACAGAAACATTATATTATTTCTTACATGAATTTCCAAAGGAAAACACAGAAAAGTACATTTGTAAAGCAACTTCAGATTCTTCCATACAACAGCTCATGCTTAACATTTTTCTTAGCCTGAACATGTCATACAGAGACTACACAATTTTTCCCACATTTTATTTCGACATATAAAACACCTTAATATTTATTCTAAGAAATCAGCCAAAAAGGATTTTTAACTATAGCAGAAACTTTTTCCACATAAACAGTGCCTCATATATTTTTCACAGGTGCAAAACATGATAATAAACTTACACAAATTTTCCCATGAATTAACTCAACCAGAAAACACCTATTTCCATTTATCTAAACAAAAGCTCACAAACTGAATTAAATAAAAACAGTAATAAAAACTTTCACCAAAAATACTTTCATATTTTTCCATGATAGATCTACTCATAAACAAGCTAACAAAACTGAAAGTACTTCATTTGGACTTTTAAAACGAGCTACACAAAAATAACAAGCATTTCTGGAAAATAAAACAAAAGGAAAACATATTTGAATCTTCCCGGCTGGCCTGCGTGAACGTGGTCCATGGACCGGGTGAGGCTGACGCGCGGGGTCCGTTGGTCAACGGGACCCACCCGTCAGAGAGAGGAAACAGGGGAGAGAGGTTGACCGGCGATTGCTCGCCGGCGATGAGGTCTCTGGCGGCGGTGTGGTGCTCGATGGACTCGTCTCGACGAGGCGAACCTATCGGTGGTGTTGGTTTGGCCAGTGGGTGGCCATAGCTCGCCGGCGACGAGAGGTGGCGCACGGCGGCGGCGGCAACACACGGCTACGCCGTTTCCGGCGGTCGCCGGTTAAATTGGGGAAGGCATAGGCTTACTCGAACCCTAGGGAGGCTATCGGAGGGCTCGGTTTGGCTCGGGAAGCTCCGAGGAAGCTTGGCCTCGGGCATGGCCTCGGCGGACAGCCATGGCGCTCGGCCGGGGAAGAAGAGGTGGGTGAGAGCGGTAGCAGTTGAGGCTAGTCGGTGTTCTCACCTTGCCTTGGCTTGGTGATGCTCGACGGAGAAGAGGGGAAGCGGAGAAGCTTCGGTCGATGTAGAACAGTCGCGAGCTCCGGACGGTGCCGATGGCGACCGCGGCGGCGCTCCACAGACTTCGGTGTCGGCGAGGCTCGAGGGGTGGTGCTAACGCGAGCACCGGGTGTCTGGGGTGTAGGCGGAGAGGTTTGCGCGAGGAATCAGGACGGTGAGGCTCTGACGTGGCCGGAACGGCGAAGGGGGTTTGCGGGGGTGGTCGCGGCGAGAGCGAGCAGAGCGCTCGTTCTTGCTCGGTGGCGTGGGGGGGGGGGAGAGTGCGAGCGAGAGTGGGAGAGTGTGTGCGGGTGAGTGAGGGAGCGAAGGGTGCTCGGGTTTTGGCTCGGCCGGCGGCAATGCGCGGTCATGGCGGGGGCCACGGCGACGCGACGTCGCGCAGCACGGCGCAGCGGCGAGGCGGCGCGACACGCGAGGCGGCGCGGGAGTGGGCGAGGGAGATTGCTTGCTTGCGCGGGCATGCGAAGATCGAACGGGGAGTGGCGGAGGCGGATTTGGAGCAGAGGCGGGGCGCCACACGGCAGGCCGGCCGGCGTACGGCGCGGCGCGCGCGGGGGTGAGTGCGGGAGCGGGCCGGCGCGGTGCGGAGCTGGGTCGAAAAGGCCAGATGGGCCGGAAGTGAAGGCGCAGAAAAAAAATTTGTTTCCTTTTTCTTTTTCCAAGGATTTTCCAAAGTTTGATCATTCAAAAACAGTTTCAAAAACTCTAAACCAGGCTTTGACTCAAATATAAAAGTTGCTCAAAATAATTTTCTCTACAACTTTCATATAAGATACTTTTTCTGAAAACCATTTTTACAACCTCCACATAAACAAAGCCAGTTTTGAAACATAAAATATTTTGCTTGGCTCATTTTTATTTGATAAACTATTTTGAACTAGGTCAAAATATCAACATGAAAAGCACTCTACTCAATATTCTCTATTTTATAAAACTATTTGCCAAAACAGAAATCCACTTTAATCATCAAGTCAAATAGAAATCCAAAATCCAGATAAATAAACAAAAGGCAAAAAGCACTCATATGCACATGAAATGATGCAATGCATTACTTATGCTCTTTAGTAGCTAATGTGGTTCCTAATACAGTGCTTGACACTAGGGTGTCACAGCCCCTCCTCCCTTAAAGAAATCTCGTCCCGAGATTTGAGTTACGTACCAATCTTTATAAAAAGCGGGATAGTTCACTCGCAAGTACTCCTCGGTTTCCCAAGTCGCATCGTTGGGTCCGTGGTTGCTCCAGAGAATCTTGTAAGTCTTCACTGTGCGGTTGCGAGTTTCTCGGGTCTTGGTGTCCATTATCTCCCGAGGTTGTTCATAGTATTCTAGATCTGATCTGATTGCGACATCTGGGATCCGAACTTCTTCTTGTTCTGGAACTCGAAGACACTTCTTCAACTGGGACACATGGAACACTGGGAAGACTGCGCTCATCTCTGGGGGTAACTGCACTTCATATGCCACTTCTCCCTTTTTAGCTACGATCTGATACGGTCCCACATATCGAGGTGCTAGCTTTTTCTTAATTCCAAAACGTTGGACTTTCCTCATGGGTGAGACTTTGAGGTAAACATAGTCTCCGACTTGAAATTCCAAGGGTCTCCTCCGTGTGTCAGCGTAACTTTTCTGTCGGGATTGTGCTGCTTTGATATGTTGTTGTACCTTTTGCACAATCTCTTCAGCATCTTTCACATAATCTGACCCATAAAATCCTCGATCTCCTGATTCAACCCAATTTACCGGGGTTCTGCATCTTCGTCCGTATAATACTTCAAAAGGTGCCATCTTTATACTTTCTTGGTAGCTGTTGTTATACGAAAACTCGGCAAGGGGTAACCATTTCTCCCATGATTCTCCTGAAGATAAAACACAAGCTCTGAGGATATCTTCCAAAATCTGATTCACTCTCTCTGTTTGTCCTGCGGTTTGGGGGTGATAAGCGGAACTTCTTACCAACTTGGTTCCTAGCTCCTTGTGCAACTGTTCCCAAAAACGTGCTATGAACTGGGGTCCTCTATCAGAGACAATCCTTTTCGGAACTCCATGTAACCTCAAGATATTCTGAATGTACAGGTCTGCATACTGATGCGGTCGGTGGGTCGTCTTAACTGGTATGAAGTGAGCCACTTTAGATAACCGATCCACGATAACCCAGATAGAATCATTTCCCTTTTGAGTGGTGGGAAGACCATGTGATGAAATCCATACTAATCTCTTCCCACTTCCATTCTGGAATAGATAACGGCTGTAACAATCCGGCAGGTCTCAGATGTATAGCTTTTATCCTGCAGCAAGTATCACACCTTGCAACATAAGTTGCAACTTCCTTCTTCATCCTAGACCACCAGTACCTTGTTCTCAGATCTTGGTACATCTTACTGCTTCCTGGATGGATAGATAGCTTTGAATTGTGAGCTTCATTCAGAATTCTTTCTTTCAGCTCTGTGTCCTTAGGAACAACCAACCTCTGGTTATACCACAAGATTCCATGTTCATCAGTTCTGAAGTTCAAAGATCTACTGCTTTCTAACCTCTTCTTGATTTGACAGATCTCTTCATCAGTCCTTTGTCCTTCGATGATGTCACTTTCCAGGGTGCACTGTATGGTGATATTGTTTAACATAACGGGGTGCATAAGGTTGAATCCATCTTCCAACACTGGTTGTAGGGAGTTGCAATGAGTCTTACAACTCAAGGCATCGGCTACAACGTTTGCCTTTCCCGGGTGGTAATGCACTTCAAGGTTGTAATCCTTAATCAACTCTAACCATCTTCTCTGCCTCATGTTCAACTCTGGCTGGGTGAAGATATATTTCAGACTTTTATGATCAGTGTACACATGACATAGGTTTCCCATAAGGTAATGCCTCCAGATCTTGAGTGCATGCACGACGGCTGCCAATTCCAAATCATGAGTGGGATAATTCTCTTCATGTGGTCGCAACTGGCACGAAGCATATGCTATAACTCCCCCATTCTGCATGAGCACACATCCAAGTCCAATCTTGGATGCGTCACAAAACACATCAAAAGGTTCCTCTAAGTTTGGCTGAGCCAAAACAGGCGCGGAAGTCAACAACGTTCGCAGAGTGCTAAAAGCTATTTCACACTCTGGAGTCCATTCGAACTTCTTGTTTTTCTGCGTTAAACGAGTCATAGGTTTGGCTATTCTCAAAAAATCCGGAATGAACCGACGGTAGTATCCAGCCAAACCCAAAAAGCTGCGAACCTCAAAAACACTTGTGGGTGCTTCCCAATCCATAACCTCTTGCACCTTAGAAGGGTCTACAGAGATCCCTTCCTCTGAAAGGACGTGACCAAGGAAAGGTACCTTCTTTAACCAAAACTCACACTTACTGAACTTAGCATATAACTTGTGCTCTCAAAGCCGGGTCAAAATAACTCGTAGATGCTCAGCATGATCCTTCTCATTTTCAGAATATACCAAGATATCATCGATGAACACTACAACGAACTTATCTAACTCTGGCATGAAGACCGAATTCATCAGGTACATGAAATGTGCCGGTGCATTGGTCAACCCAAAGGACATAACGAGATACTCATAGAGTCCATATTTGGTAGAGAAAGCTGTTTTTGGTATATCTTCTCTTCTGATCTTAATCTGATGGTATCCTGATCTCAGGTCGATCTTGGAGAACACTTTCGCCTTTGATAACTGATCAAACAATACATCGATTCGGGGTAAGGGATACTTGTTCTTTATAGTTACTGCATTCAACGGTCTGTAATCCACACACATCCTCAAAGTTTTATCCTTCTTCTTCACAAAGATAGCGGGACATCCCCAAGGTGACGAACTAGGGCGTATCAAACCCTTATCCAAGAGCTCTTGCAACTGAACCTTAAGCTCTGCTAACTCTTTAGCGTGCATCCTATACGGTCTTCGAGATATGGGTGCCGTTCCAGGGACTAACTCTATAGCAAACTCCACATCCCTATCCGGCGGTAGTCCAGGCAACTCATCAGGAAAAACATCTGGAAACTCACACACTACTGAGATCTCAGCTATCTGTTTTGCGGTGACATTGAACAACACTCCGATCTCGTGGGGGTTTCGGGGTAACTTAAACCGAAAGGTAGACCTATTCCGGGGACTAACCATAGAAACTATTCGCTCTGCGACGTCAAGATTGACCTTCCAGAGTTTCATCCAACCCATACCTAAGATCACATCCAAACCCAGACCAGGGATTATGATGGGATCCACTATGGCCTTCTTATCCCCAAAAGTCATTTCCACTCCTTTAGCCATTTTACGCGCGGAGAGAACAGCTCCGGCAGAACTTATCTGATATCCCCAATCTAACTCTACCAACTCAAGATTACTTCTCAAAACAAAATTCTCACTTATGAAAGAATGCGATGCTCCAGAATCAAACAGCACAACTGCGGGGCATTGATTAACAAGAAACGTACCAGCGGTGACAGGCTCTCCTTCCGGCACTTCCTCCACGGTGGTGTGATGCACATGACCTGCGCGAGGTGGAGGCTGGGTGTACTGCTTCTTTAGACGAGGGCACTGACATGACAGGTGTCCCGTCTGACCACAGTTGTAACATGGCCCAATCACATATGGAGTCTTGGGGCCTCCTGCACTTCCTGCCTTATTTTTGTTCTGCATGAGAGGAGCAGTGTAGGGCTTCTGAAAACTGGGACGGGGTCGGTTGGTAGTGATCTTCCTCTGCGGGGGACGGAACCTTGCTCCAGCCACTGGCGGGCGATACGGGGTGCGTGCTCCGAAAGGGGCCCTCTGTTAAGAGGAACCTCCTTCGTTCGCACGACGGCGGTTTTCTGTCGCCAGCCTACTGTCATTGGCCTCTTGATTTAGGCAGTCACTGACAAAGTCACTGAAGGTAGTGCGGTGACTGTTGCCCATTTTTGAAAGCATGGCGGCACTCATTCCACGCTTGAAGCTTGCGATCTTCTTGGCCTCAGTGTTGACAAAGTCGGGGGCATAGCGAGCTAGGTTGTTGAAGCTGTGCAGATACTCGGACATAGATCTGGTTCCCTGAGACAGCTTCATGAACTCTGCAATCTTTATTTCCATCAGACCACTAGGGATGTAGTGGTTGCGCATAGCAGTCGAGAACTGATCCCAAGTGACACATGCATTTGCAGGCAAGGATGCACGATACTGGGCCCACCACAAACCTGTGGGTCCTTCCAACATGTGCGCGACATACTCTGCCTTGAGCTCTTCCGTCAGCCGAAGCAGACGGAACTTCTGGGTGATGGAGTTGAGCCATTCATCAGCCTCAAGCGGTTCGGTGACTTCCTTGAACACCGGGAGACGAGTGTCCAAGAAGTCACGGTAGGAGCTGTACTGGTTGGGCTCTGGGCCTTGGCGTTGATGATGCTGTTGCGCAGTGTTGTTAGCGATATTGTGGAGGGTGGCCTCCATGTGCCTCTGCATCTCCTCCATGTTCCTTTGGCTGCCCAAGAACTGGCCGAAAAATACTTCCGGCGTCATCGGCGGCGGTGGGGGAGGTGGCAGATTCTCCTCCTGTCCTGCCCCCTGTCCGCGTTGGCTGCGAGTGTGTGCCGGCATCTGCATATCCCATTAATAAGCAATCATTAGGTGATGTTACATTGATCATGAATAAATACTGCGCTGTACATAATTCGAAAATTTAGCACACGACCAAGTATAATTACTTATTTCCATACATCACAGAATAATCGCCCGAAATTAGACATGCAACGACGGATTTCCATAAAAGATGCCAGATCGAAGTCTGGACTTTGTCCCAAAAGACATACATGTCATCCAACATCTTAAACATAAAACCAACACATGTTTTGAGTGTTACATCACTTAGCGAGTGTGCTCAAGCTATACAAAAGAAAACGACTCCTAGCGAAACTAGCGCTCAGGCGTCTCCAGCGGCGGATGCGGCGTCCTCTGTGTCGACGTCGATCATTGGCTCGTCAGCGTGATCCTCCTCCGGTGGGGCGTCAGGACCAAGGACCTCTCTGTCCTGGGGATCCTGGGCCTCGGCTGCGGCTCGGGCGGCGGTGTGGCGTAACGGTCCTAATCCCATGGCCCACAGGTCCCCGTCAGCCTCTGACAGCCGAACCTATGTTCCACGTGACTAAGACAGTTTGTCACCGGGCTGCATCAGCGCCCATCGTCCGCAGGATCATCTCACCTTTTGGTTACAGCACTGGATACTTTTACAAATAACATCGGAATACAGAGCGGAAGACTTAAATAACATTAGTTTTACAAACCGAGGTTCCAAATAAAAATAAAGGTGCAGTTATTACAAACCAAGTTCGAGTAATAGAAATAGGCAACGTAGCGGAGTACAACACAATAAAGATACTTATGGTCACCCAGCCCGAGGGTGTACACTTTATTCTACGGCCTCATCGGCCTCTTCCTGGATGATGGTCATGCAGCAGGGCGCAAGACACATCGAGGACTCAGTCATACCTGCAGCATGGGTAACAAACCCTGAGTACTGGGGTACTCAACAAGACTTACCCGACTAAAGAAAAGGGAGAAGACTCAGGGATGAGAGGCTTAGGGTAGTCAAGGTAGGCTTAAGCAAGACCAACTATTTTGCAGAAAAGCATTTTGTAAACCTCGTGCTATTTTTGGAAAGATTCAAGTATTTCTCAATTCTTCATTGTTCATGATTCATTTTACCTTCCAAAACATACCTAGTTGAGAACCACTCTCCGTTGACAGTCAGTGACCAAGTCTCCATAACCGAGGAGCAACGTTAATCCGGATAAATAATACTCAGCTGAGGATTCCTATCCACACTGCATATGTAGCACCCAAGCTTGCATATGCCAACTCGTCTACCACGATTCCTCCAAGATTGGACCGGTCCTACGCCACCCGGAAGTACAGTACACCACTCATATTCAGGCACGACGACCACGTGGGTACAAGCTACTTCCGCCATCTCGCCACTCCCAGTGCGCGGTTGTCGGTCCCAATTAAGGAGTCCTCGGAGCCAGA
This sequence comes from Coix lacryma-jobi var. lacryma-jobi, assembly GCA_009763385.1. Taxonomy (NCBI): domain Eukaryota; kingdom Viridiplantae; phylum Streptophyta; class Magnoliopsida; order Poales; family Poaceae; genus Coix; species Coix lacryma-jobi. The sequence goes on from CM019824.1 coordinate 4,134,465, forward strand.
GCTTTCCGAAGTACGTGAATAGTTGCAAGTCTTGGCCAGCAGGCCCCCATACGGATGGTCCCTAATTTTTTTGCCAGAACTATACCTCGGTTATATCTCACCCAAGCGTAATAGTCCTGTCAGTTTTTCAACCCTGTCCCGGTCGGTGTCAACTGTTGAGTCCCGAACTTCAACATGACGGCACCGTACGCTTGGACAACCTCTCCTCGCTGTTGACTAGGTACGGATCAGATACTTAGCCAACAGTCGGGGAGTAAAGCGAAATTCCCATAAAAATTCTTTAAGTGATCACACTTTTGAAATTGGCATTTTATTGCAAATCTATTGAATAGCGTTACTAAGCATTTCGCAAATAAATTTTAAACAGGGCGGGGTATTTGCCGGTGGAGGTAAATAGTGCAGGCAATAGGTCATCACACAACTCCTATAACCTAATGCAGTAGTTTAACTCAAAGGCATTTTAGGTAAACTTTTATAAAAACAAGGAAGGGTTAAAATGCACCGGGGCTTGCCTTGAAGAGCAAAGAGGACAGACTCGGGGTCGGCAGTGCAGGTGTCGGAGCTCGGGGTCACCTCGGGGGTAGGTTCGTCAGCGGCTGCCTCGACTTTGATACCTTCTCCTTCAGACACTACACGTATGCAATGATGTATGCTTATGAGGATGCTGACAAGAACAAGAGACTTGCTAAGGCGCAGGACAATTCTACTGATTCTAGAATACAACTTTCCAACGTGAAAGTAACTTCTAGAGTGGACATAAAGTTACTTAACTCTACCCCTAAGCAAGATTAATCAAACTTATTAAGCATCATCTAGTAAACCTAAGCATAAGTCATGCATGGCATCACAAACATCATAGACCAGCTGGGTGGGGGTCTATGAACAGCAACAAACCCAAAAGTCACATCACAGGGCATACAACATGAACCCTAATTGCTTTTCTATTTTTCCTAATTATTTAAAAAGGTCATTTTATGCAGTTGCTCCAAAATTTACCCAATTAATCTCATAAGTTCATTATGGTATAAATAGATGGCAAAACAAATTTCATAATTTTTAAAGATCATTAAGGTGCTTAACAAAAATCAAACATTTAATTAACAAAAGGCACTATTTAGCAATTAAAATAAATGCCCCAAAATCAACTTGCTCCAAAAGGCCTCAAAATTTTACTAGAGACTAAACATGACATAACTAGCACATAAAAATTTATCTCATGATATTTGGAGCTACACATGATTTTCCAGAAATCTAAAACCATCCATTTCTTAATTAAAAGAAGGATTTTTCATTTTCCAATTTTTGTAGAAAAGTAGGGTTTCTTATTTTTCTAAAATACTACACAGTGCAAGGAGCATACCATATTTTTCTCAGGATTTAAGGAGCAACAGATTAATTCTCACAAAAAAGAGAAAACAGAACACTATTCACATTTTCAAAAAAAAGGAAAAGGAGCACTGTGCTTCTTCCCCGCGGGCTCGGCGCGTTCGCCGGCGAGAGCGCGCGGCGGACCGGCTGCTCGGGCCTCGCGCTGGGAAAGCAGAGGGTGGGGGAAGCTTCGCGGGCTCACCGGGGTTCGGGAACGAGGAACGGTGAGGCGGTGCAAGGGTCGGAGGAGGGAGTTCGACAGCGGCGGTGCTTCGGCAGAGCTCTTCGGCGGCGAGCAAGCGTTCCGGCGGCTCTGTCCATCAAAAGGGATCACCGATGTGCGGCTAGGAGCGCACCGAGGTGAGGAAAAGAGGACGGGGGTCGGAGGGACGGGAGGAACACTCACGGCGACGAATTTCGCTCCTTACCGAGGCGGGGCCGTTCGCCGGAGTTGGGGAAGGATCGCTTGCGCCGGCGAAAGGAGGGGCGGAGGGGTGAAATTGATTGCTCGGGAAGGTGGAGAAGCTCAAGGCGAAGGCGATGGGGTGCTCAGCGGGCTCCGGGGCGGTCCGGTGGCTCGGGTTGGCGAGGTGGCGCCGATGGCGGCAATGACGGGTCGCTCGGCGGCTTTTATAGCCGCGGGACGACGCTGGGGGTCCGGACGAGGGGTGAGGAGCGTTCGCGCGGCACTAACGGAGGTAGGGGGCAGGGTAGGGCGGCGCGACGTGGGCGGGGAGCTCGCGCGCGGCGCGGCGGCTTGCCGGCGGCCGGCATCCGCCCGCTGTCCGCGGTCGTAGGGGAAAAGGAGGAGGGTAGGGGACGGGCGAGGCAGTGGTAGGGGACCGGGGAGGTTGAGCGCCTGCGCTGTCCGCGCGCGGCACGGGCGCGGGTCAGCCGGTCGGCGTGGCCGGCGCTCCGCCGCCGGCGGCCGGGGCCCCCCTGCTTTAAAGCTCGTGCACAGTGACGTCACCTTCCTCCTTTCTCTGAATTTTCAAAATTACTCCCAAATTTGAACTACACAAAGAAAACTCAAAATACCAAAATTGCTTAAAATTTTGAGATCTACAACTTTGCCAATATAAACTTTTTCTCAAACTCAATAGTTTTTGAGATAATTTTAAAAACTGAAAAGGGGACAAAATTGAAGTTTGAAATAATTTGAAATTACTTCTGTTTTTGTATTGAAACTTGAAAATCTGTAAACACCAAAGTTGTTCCTTATTGCAAGATCTACAACTTTTATTATTGGGCCAAATTCAAATTTTGAATAGTTTTTGAATTAGAAAAAGAGGGGTGAAACTAGAGTTTGGAATTTAGGGTTTTTCAAAACGAATTTAAATTCTATTTCTGATTTTGAACTTTGACCAACACAACAAAACATCAAGATACTTCACTGAACAAGATTCACACAAAGCTAGACACAGAGATGAAATTACCATTTTGCCCTTATAGGAAAATTTGGGCTTTTAGGGTTTTTGAAAAAGAGATCACTACACAAGTCACCTCAGAAAAAGGTAAATGCAAAACAAGCATTAGGCAAACATAAATGCATGGCAAGAATGATTAATGACTAAAGATGATGACATGTCAGGTTAATTACATATTAATCACCAGAGGTGTTACAAGCGGCCTCCTGTGCGGCATGATGCATCTGGTGTACTGCCTTGTGGAGCTGGTCGATGTAGGCCTGTTGTCCATGGATCTGCTGTATCAAGAGGTGGGCTCCCTCTCTGAGCTGGTCGAGCGCGGTGCGGGCCTCATCCCTCTGAAGGGCGGTAGTCAGGTACATCTGCTCTGCATCGGTCCTGGCAATGGCCTGTGCTGCTGATGTAGTACGGGCATCGTCACGCTCAAGGGTGATCTGCTGAATCCTCTCCTGAAGGCGAGCTACCTCGGCATCAAACTCTTCCTGTAGCTTCCTCTTGCTCTGGTAGGTGGCTGTGAGGGTGAAGGACATGCTCTCGAGAGTGTGCTCCAAACTCTCACATACACCTAACAAAGCTCCGGTGGCGCTCATCGCAGACGTCTAGCAGTAGAACCTCTCCTCTGGGCTCCCTGTCAAGACTGACTCCGAAGTCTGCTTCCAGCGCAATGGAAAAAGTGATCCACGTGGAAACACTCCTGCCATCGCACTTGCCAGGTCGGCGGGGAAGCGGGCGATGATGTCCTTCAGCACTAGGTATGCTGCCCTGTTAGCTCCATCCTTGGCACATGTGCCTCTGGTGATCTCCGTCCATCCTGTCCAGTGGGGCTTGACAGGCAAAGCTTTGACTTTGATTTCCACCATGACCAAGGAATCCTGCCCGTAGATCTCCTTCTGCCATGAGTACCTGGGCTCCTGTCCTTCCTCATAGCCCACGGCCTGCAGAATCCTCCAAAGGATAGTCGGCAATCCGAAGTAGGACAAGAACGTCTTCCGGGTCAGCTTGGTGGCCAAGCGGTGACGCAGAACTCCTCTACCTCCGGTGGCCTTGCGAGCGGTCAGCTTAGTCCGGGCCATCTGTAGAAACAAAAGGGTTTCGAACTCTCGTGAGACAGATATTAAGTTGGCAAATTTTTTATATAAAAGAGACAACTTTTAATTAAGGGAAGGTAATGTAAATGCAAGAATATAAACATGATGCATGATCGTACTTACGTTCTCACTCACTGATCATGACTCGTAAGTCCTAACGTTCTAGTCGGTGGCAAGAACGATCTCTCATGCGTTATCTACACGTTCTACTCGATCGCACAGTTAGCGTACCTGCAGAAGATTCATTTCAGCTCAAAGCAATCCCAATGATAAAACAATTGAGCATTGGCTAATATGCGCAAAATACATAGAAGCCAACACTAAACACTATGCATCAACATAGAAAACACCCTCAAAACATTGATACCCTCATATGTGTCTGCGTGGAGCTCGAACATACTTGGTATAAGAACTCTCACCTAGACCGACGGTTGGACGGTCATGCTCTCATATCTCACAAAATCATTTTATGCATGTTTTCGCGATCGACGCATTCTCTTTTCCCGAGAATGGACCAGCAAATAAAGATCCAGCATGAAGCAAAACCCTGAACCCTGTTAGCAGTTAAACCACCTGAATCCTAGTATAGGGCTTAAGGACAAGACTGGGCACACTTAGTAATTGAAAATTAGTTTTGAAAATAGTTTTGAAATACCCATTTTAGTTCGAAAATAGCTCTTTGCGGATGCAATAACTTGAACCATGCTCTGATACCAGCTGTGGCGGAACCGTCCTGATTATAAGAGCTCAAGTACCGTCTTAGTCAAATCCGTCTGACTTCGACTCATACTTGAACCCATATAACCCCAGTAGTCCGGAAATCTCAAAGGATTTCTATCACCGTACAACATACATGATCGCATTGTTCAAGAATTACATTCACAAAGATACATCACAGAGAAACGAAACCGAATTTAAAGTATCAGAATGCGAATTTAAAACAGAGTTATTACAATATCAAATTTAAAAGTGCGGAAGCTGAAATAAGTTTGAAACACGACCACCACACATGTGGCCCAAATAAAACATTGTTTGATAAATCCAACTCACACAACTCACTCTTCCCTTTTTAGATAATGTGCCACTAGAAGTCTCATACTAGCAAAAGAAAAAGGAAAGCTTCTGGACGACCCTGCCCTGGGCCTACTCCTCATCACCTTCCACCGGGTAGAGGCAGTGCTTACAATAGCCGAAGTAGACCTGGCCATCTGCAACAAGCGGGATAAACCCTGAGTACGGGAATGTACTCCGCTAGACTTACCCGTCCAACTGAAAAAAAATAAAGACACCAAGTGTATGCAAGACCTTTTTGGGTGGATCTGGGATCTTTAGTTGCGAAAAGCTCAAATTAAGATAAGTGAGGATTTAATGATATTGCTGAGCTGTCATTTTTAGACCTATTTCTTTACTCTAGGTTTGCACCTGAACTATTGCACACACTTGAGTCTAACAAACAATAATATAACCATATCCAGTTGACTTATCCACATTTTTAGTTGAACCTTTAAAACATCACATGGAGTTGTATCGTGGTGAAGCTCGCCATAGTTTCCCACTAACCGGGGGAGACGGCGACTCGAATCGAATTCCAATCCAGCTGGTGAAAGACCTTTAATACCAGCCCACACTTTCCCCGTCGGGTCCATGCATTGGGCAACCGCTCGATGCTTGTCCGTGGTGGTAATCGTCGCGGTTCAAGCATGGACCGCCCAATTGGAACCTGGTGATGGCCTCTCGCGGCAGATCACATTTCCATATTAGAGGGCGCGACACGGGTCGAAACCGGCCCGAACAGCTTCTAACCGGCTTTGGGGTCGATGATTACGGCACCGACATATCCCTAAGTAAAAGGGCGCGTTCAAAAATGAACGAGGGCCAACATCGATACAAACCTACACGATCCAACGGACGGACTGCCCCAAGTTTCCAAACTTGTGCCTTGCCTTCCAGTTGACCGTATTTCATTACTACTCAGGTTCTTTTCCACGATAGCAAATATAGCCAACCGTGATCCGGTAACTACCCATCAGGGTATTACGGAAACATTCTTAACTACTACTTTTATTAAGCAAGCTACGCCATTCTACATTGTGAATAAATAACAGGATAACAAGGTAGATATTAATCGATAACCAAGGAATGGTAATGCAGCAAGTAGGATTCATCCTAACTTCTAAACCTAATGCATCACAATATAAAAGGACTCAAGTAAATTTTAATTGCAAAAGGTAGGAGGCTTAATATGCTCCGGGGCTTGCCTTGAGAGAAGACTGAGGCCTCGTGGGAGGGACACTCAGGCAGGTTAGTGTCGGCCGCGGGGTCGACTTCCTCGGTTTGTTGAAGTTCTGGGATCTCCTGCTCGACGTTTGTCTCCTGCTCCTGGTCTTGATCCTGAACTGTCGATCCTATTGCAATGCGGTTGAAAATGATAAATAAATAATTCGTGGTGCGAGATGCGGTGGTAAGAAAAGTAACATTTCTTGCAAACCAACAGAACCAACTTATTGAACCACTTTTGACATTGAGGTAAATACTTATTTATTTCATAAAACAAAATCCATTAATTTACCTATTTCTTATTTAGAAATTCAAAAGAAATTCAGGTTTGAACTGCAAGTGCATTTTTCTGAATTCAGAAAAATCCACAAAAATTCCAGAAGGCAATGAACACCTGCTGAACTTTACTGAACAATTTTCAGCCAGAAATAAAATATAGAACAGCAGATATAAAAAGAACAAATAAACTGCTCAAAAAGCACTTTGAACTAACTTTTCACACAAAACGTGTCAAACAGCAGATTTCATAAATTTCCTAGCTGCATCTACTCATGAACACTTTACTGCAGAAAATTTACTGATAGAGAAGAAATATACAAGCCTACCCAAAATAAACAAATCTATTCCAAATTAAACCCATTGAACTACAACCCTACTGGAAAGGGGCGCTAAACTCCCTTTCATATTTTTCTCAAATTCTACTCTATATTCCATACTTATCAAGAAAGTTCCACGAACATAAACATTATATTATTTCTTACATGAATTTCCAAAGGAAAACACAGAAAAGTACATTTGTAAAGCAACTTCAGATTCTTTCATACAACAGCTCATGCTTAACATTTTTCTTAGCCTGAACATGTCATACAGAGACTACACAATTTTTCCCACATTTTATTTCGACATATAAAACAACTTAATATTTATTCTAAGAAATCAGCCAAAAAGGATTTTTAACTATAGCAGAAACTTTTTCCACATAAACAGTGCCTCATATATTTTTCACAGGTGCAAAACATGATAATAAACTTACACAAAATTTCCCATGAATTAACTCAACAAGAAAACACCTATTTCCATTTATCTAAACAAAAGCTCACAAACTGAATTAAATAAAAACAGTAATAAAAACTTTCACCAAAAATACTTTAATATTTTTCCATGATAGATCTACTCATAAACAAGCTAGCGAAACTGAAAGTAGTTCATTTGGACTTTTAAAACGAGCTACACAAAAATAACAAGCATTTCTGGAAAATAAAACAAAAGGAAAACATATTTGAATCTTCCCGGCTGGCCTGCGTGAACGTGGTCCATGGACCGAGTGAGGCTGACGCGCGGGGTCCGTTGGTCAACGGGACCCACCCGTCAGAGAGAGGAAATAGGGGAGAGAGGTTGACCGGCGATTGCTCGCCGGCGATGAGGTCTCCGGCGGCGGTGTGGTGCTCGATGGACTCGTCTCGACGAGGCGAACCTATCGGTGGTGTTGGTTTGACCAGTGGGTGGCCATAGCTCGCCGGCGACGAGAGGTGGCGCACGGCGGCGGCGGCAACACACGGCTACGCCGTTTCCGACGGTCGCCGGTTAAATTTGGGAAGGCATAGGCTTACTCGAACCCTAGGGAGGCTATCGGAGGGCTCGGTTTGGCTCGGGAAGCTCCGAGGAAGTTTGGCCTCGGGCATGGCCTCGGCGGACAGCCATGGCGCTCGGCCGGGGAAGAAGAGGTGGGTGAGAGCGGTAGCGTTGAGGCTAGTCGGTGTTCTCACCTTGCCTTGGTTTGGTGATGCTCGACGGAGAAGAGGGGAAGCGGAGAAGCTTCGGTCGATGTAGAACAGTCGCGAGCTCCGGACGGTGCCGATGGCGACCGCGGCGGCGCTCCACAGACTTCGGTGTCGGCGAGGCTCGAGGGGTGGTGCTAACGCGAGCACCGGGTGTCTGGGGGTGTAGGCGGAGAGGTTTGCCGCGAGGAATCGGACGGTGAGGCTCTGACGTGGCCGGAACGGCGAAGGGGGTTTGTGGGGGTGGTTGCGGCGAGAGCGAGCAGAGCGCTCGTTCTTGCTCGGTGGCGTGGGGGGGAGAGTGCGAGCGAGAGTGGGAGAGTGTGTGCGGGTGAGTGAGGGAGCGAAGGGTGCTCGGGTTTTTGCTCGGCCGGCGGCAATGCGCGGTCATGGCGGGGGCCACGGCGACGCGACGTCGCGCAGCACGGCGCGAGCGGCGAGGCGGCGCGACAGGCGAGGCGGCGCGGGAGTGGGCGAGGGAGATTGCTTGCTTGCGCGGGCACGCGAAGATTGAACGGGGAGTGGCGGAGGCGGATTTGGAGCAGAGGCGGGGTGCCACGCGGCAGGCCGGCCGGCGTACGGTGCGGCGCGGTCGGCGACCGGCGCTGCGCGGCGCGCGCGCGGGCGAGTGCGGGAGTGGGCCGGCGCGGTGCGGAGCTGGGCCGAAAAGGCCAGATGGGCCGGAAGTGAAGGCGCGGAAAAAAAAAATCGTTTCCTTTTTCTTTTTCCAAGGATTTTCCAAAGTTTGACCATTCAAAAACAGTTTCAAAAACTCCAAACCAGACTTTGACCCAAATATAAAAGTTGCTCATAATAATTTTCTCTACAACTTTCATATAAGACACTTTTTCTGAAAACTATTTTTACAACCTCCACATAAACAAAGCCAGTTTTGAAACATAAAATATTTTGCTTGCCTCATTTTTATTTGATAAACTATTTTGAACTAGGTCAAAATATCAACATGAAAAGCACTCTACTCAATATTCTCTATTTTATAAAACTATTTGCCAAAACAGAAATCCACTTTAATCATCAAGTCAAATAGAAATCCAAAATCCAGATAAATAAACAAAAGGCAAAAAGCACTCATATGCACATGAAATGATGCAATGCATTACTTATGCTCTTTAGTAGCTAATGTGGTTCCTAATGCAGTACTTGACACTAGGGTGTCACAAGATCCATAACATCTCTTCTGATGAGACTTCCCCAAAAGGTGGAAAAGCAGAGGTGGAGGGTGAGGTTACCAGCGCGCTGCCGAGGCTACCGGTGCCAGAGGACGGAGGAGGGGGCAAAAGCTCGGCCCTTGCCCGCTTGGGAGGTCGTTCTCCCACTTGGGGCGGTCCTCGAGTGGAGTGGAGGGATCCAGCTGATCCCGAGGCCGAGCCGGTGTTCGTCCTCGACGATGCCCCCGAGGCCGGAAACTGAAACGTCCTCGGGCAGCTCAGCTCGCTCCTCACGTGGTCGTTGAAGACGTCCCTGACGTTGGTGGAAAGGGACCTCCCTCGGGCCGTCCAGGTGAGGACCCTTGTTTGGGCGATCCTCTTCTTCCCATTTTGTCGTAAAGGGGGGTTAATGTTTGGTTGATTATCCACCTTAGGAGCTCATGGAGACCTCTCGGGCTAAGTTGGATTTCCTCCGTCGGGAGAGCCACGTCTGGGAGCAGCTTCAGACGTCGAGCGCTGAGCTCGCCCGCACCCAGAAGCAGCTTGACGAGAAGAGTACCGAGGCGGGCGGGCTGAGCGTCCGCTGCTCAGACCTGACCGCCGCGGTTGCCGAGGCTCAAGAGTACGCCGCCCGGGAGGCAGAGAAGGTTAAGAACTTGGCGTCGCGGCTGGAGGAGTCCGAGAAGGCGGCTGAGGCCCTTCGTGCTCAGGCTGCCGAGGAGGCGTCCAAAGCGCGGGCCCTGAGCACGGACCTCGAGCAGGCTCGGAAGTCTGCTGAGGCGTCGGCCACTGACGCCTAGAAGTGGGAGGGTGTGGCGAAAGGTGACCTTTTGTTCCATAGGCCTTATGGTTTCCTCATCGTGTTTTCTTTTTCTTTTGACGAGTTGTATCGATCCTCTGCAGAGCTGAAGGGGAAGCTTGCTGAGGCGGAGGAGGCCTCGGCCGCCCTACAGTCGGTTTACCAGGCTGAGGCTTCAGATCACCAGGCTCTGCAAGATGCCGCCGTCGAGGCCTGCGCGTCCCTCGGGACCGTAGATGGTCAGTCGTGGAGCTCCCTGACCAGCCGTCTGGCCGCCCTGAGGGGTTAGGTGGATGACCGGGTGCGCGGTGCCCTGCATCTTGGGGTGAAGCGGGCCTTCGCCGTGATCTCCAGCCACTACGACGGCCTCAACTTCGACGCCGTCAGCCAAGGATATATCCTGCCGGACGATGAAGACGAAGCCGAGCGGGAGATCACGGAATTCGCCAGGGCCGTCGAGGCCCTTGGGGAGGCCCTGGCTCGGTTCTTTGAAGAGGACGTGGGGCTTCCCCCAGCAGCGTCCTCGGCTCCTAAAGACCCCTGGGTGGTTGCTCCTGCGGACGAGCCTCAAGAGGAGAGACAAAGTTAGTTTGGGCCACCGAGCCCTTGTGTTGTGTCCTCCGTGGGAGGATATTTTTGTAAGAAAGAACATGCTTGCGGCCTTCGAGGCCTAATGTAAAAACATTTTCGCATTTCATCCCTTGTTGCCTCTTTTTTGACTTTTTTGCATGTGGAGGGATCTCGGTGGAAACCCTTAGGGTACTCAGGCTATCGAGATAACGGCAAGGGAGTCTTCCTGCCCGGAGGCGAAGGTAGTTCTCACGACTTGGTTATTCGACTCTCAAGGCGTCCTTCGTAACCCTTTGGGTTTCGCACGCTAGTTCCTTCCAACGCACAAAAGAAAAAAGAGGCGAGACTAGGAAGATTTTGAAAAGCGAGCAAAAACGTAAGTCTCAGGGGCGTCGGACGTCGGGTCGGAGAGACCCTTCTCCTGATAGCCCCCGAGGCCTCGGAGGAGTGGGAAAGACTCCTTCGAGGGCTTTGGGGTGAGAGCTCGAGATGATATTGAAACATCTTTGCGCTCTAGTTTTCTTATTTTTCTTTGCCTGAGTTTTGCTTCGACTAAGTTTTCGACACAGACTTGAGTCCTTCGAGGGTGGGAGCGAGTGGAGGTACCGTAGCCCGGGGGCGTAGGCGAGCTCCCGTCTCGACACCCTTGACCCTTAGGGAGCTCAAGGTGTTTTCTTCTTAGTCATGAGGCGCGTTCGAGGCATAGATAAATAAAATAACGTCGAGTTTAGTAAAAAAACGTGCGAGGTTTTTAGGAACTTAGGGGGATCCCCTGGTTAGCCCCCGAGGGAGTCTTGACTCTGATTAGACAGAGTCGAGGCTACCTCTGTTTTGAACGAAATAAAGAACTTGGAATCGAACTTTTATTCATTCATGATGCGATGTTTGTACAAAATACAAGAAATGTACAAAGCCTCGAGGCTTTTAGGGATAGAAACAACATAGTTGTTTGATGTTTCGAGCTGGAGTCGAGCTCGGGGTTGTCGGGGGAGATTGACCGGACTCCCTGGTTGTGCGCATGGCAAGGGCAAAGTTGGAGCTTCCATCGAGGTCACTGGTCGATGCGCCAACCGCCGCGGGGTTGTTTGCTGGTGACGCCCTCGGTTGTTTGGCCTCAGACGTAGTACCGTCGAGGTCCCGTTGGAGGTCTCATGGGTACTCGACGAATGCAACAGCGCCACGTCCCGGGCCCCGTCGAGTTGGTCCAGGGTGGCCGAGGCTTCCTGCACACTCTGTACGCATTAGATTATTTGAAGTTTAATCAAGGAAAGAACACTGCGTCTTTCTTGTTGATTTTACAAAAACTTCTCCTTAGCCCCTGTCCCGTGTTTCCGTCCCATTGTCACGTCGTGCTCTTTGGTGCGGTCGGCAAAGGAGACCATAGCCTTTCGCAGGCGATAGGTTCGCTCCTTGCCCGCTTTGGCATGACCCTTGAGGGTCAGCCGTCCTTCGAGGTTTGTCATGACTTTGGAAAATAGAGCAACAGTGCAGTAGGCTTGTGTTTTTTCTTAGCGTGCCCACCTTTGTTTCTTCCTTTTCTTGAACCCGAGGAGCTCGATCTACGGGCCGTGTTTCGGTTCTACGGATGGGCCGGTGTCGTTAGCCGTCGGAGGCGTCAGGCGGCCGGGACCCGGTCCGCTTTCTCGAAGACCCGACCCGCATCCCTTGCTCCTCTGGTTCTTATTCGAGATGAAGCAAATGCGGACGCGGGCATTTTAATCATTGTTTTCGTAAACGTTGGCCTTTTTAAGAAACAGAACGAAAAACCAAACGTTAGAAAGAGGAACGTAGCTTTTTGATAATGGAGAGGGATGTTGTTCCTTCTTGTTCGAAACGGTCCTGCGTTTATCGTCCTGATGCTGGGGAGGGGAGAGCCCCCCGGCGTTGTTGCTGGTGGCGGCGTCGTGGGGCCTCGAGGCTAGGCCTCGAGGAAGGCCCGTTGGCGCCCTCTTGCGCAGTCGTTGGCGGCGTCGCGGGGCCTCGAGGCTAGGCCTCGAGGAAGGCCCGTTGGCGCCCTCTTGCGCAGTCGTTGGTGGCGTCGTGGGGCCTCGAGGCTAGGCCTCGAGGAAGGCCCGTTGGCGCCCTCTGACCTTGTTGCGGGCGGCGTCGCGGCCGGACGAGGAGCTTTGTCGGTACGTGGCGCAACGTCCCCGGACGGCGGGGAAGGGCGCAGCGTCCCCGGACAGGTCGGTGGTGGCTCGTAGGATCACGCCCGGACGTTCCTCCCTCTCTGCCGCCGCCCGGTCCTGACGACGCTCGTCGAGGTGGTGGGCGTAGACAGCTGTGGAGTTGTTGAGGCCGAACGGGGGCCGCTGGCGTCGAGCGCGGTACACCCCGTGCGGGAGGAAGCCAGGTGGTGTCGACGGAGCACGGCTCGGGGGCCTCTGGCCAGGCTCCCGGTCCGTGCGCATGACGAACGCGAACTCACTGGGAGAGTGCGCGCGTGCCCTAGAAGTCTCCGACCGCGCGCCGGACAAGTTTCTCTTCGGGAACTCTGCGCCGGCCGCGGGGAAGTGGGTGTACGCCGCGGGCACCGCCTGTGCTTGGCGACAATGGTGACGACGGCGCCGCTCACGAGGTGGCGACGCGTGGTGGTGCGGGCGACGCGCCACGCCCCCCGCGCGGGGTGGCGTGACATGCCCTCTGCTCGGGCTCTCCGTGGAGAGCAGGGTCAGCTCGTTGCCGCTGCCGGTGGCCAGGAACTCTAGGCTCCCGAACCAGATGACGGCACCAGTAGAGAACAAAGGAGTGGAAGAAGCCATCCAGAAAACAACGAGAAATCGACTCCGACACGCGAAGTCCCCTACCTGGCGCGCCAACTGTCGGTGTTTCGACCCCGGGGGTATGACACCAACTAGTAATATGATCGCGTGCTCTCTTCCTGGATGGTGATGCAAGATGACACAAGGGTTTATCCTGGTTCGGGCAAAGAAGGCCCTACGTCCAGTGGGGGAAGGAGGTTCTTGTATTACTTGCACCTAAATGCTTGTACAGGGGCAATACAAGCTCAATGAGCGTGGACGAGAGTCCGGACTCGTGTGTGTGTCGTGTGGCTTCGTCTGTGTGTGTGGCGTGCACCCGTGTAGACCCCTCTGTGTGAAGGGCTCTGGTGTCCTCTTTTATAGAACAAAAGGAGGCCAGGGTTACACAGGAGTGACATGTACAACGTCCAATACAGCGAAGGGTTGGTATTCTGTCTTGTCAAGGTCACTGGAACCGGCGTGGGGGCTGCTGTTGAAGCGTCCTTGAAGCGTGGCTTCCATCCCGGGCGCGAACGTGGAGGCGTGGCGATGTGGAGGCCGTGCAGCGCCCATCCCAGCACGTACAGGACGTGGCAGGGTCCCTCCGGGTCTTGGGGTACCTGTCCTCCAATAGCATGAAAGCGGTCAGGGCTCGAGGGGCGTAGGGACGGCCTCGAGGTGGCGCCTACGGGGGGGCTCGAGCCCCCGCAGGTATGGGCAAGGTTTGACTCTGGCTCCGGTTCACTGTGTCATACGTCGTGTACCGGAGGATGTGACCGGAGTAGGTGGACGCATTAAATGCGCAGTATGAGGCTGGTACGGTTGTCAGAGCCGAGAAGCAGGGAGCTTCCTTCTTGCGGGAGGCTTGAAGGGTAGTGGAGCGCTCGCCCGAGGCCTGACGTGGAGGGCTTGGGTGAGACGGAGAACGAGCGCCAGCCCGAGGCCTGGCTCGGAGGGAGGGCTGACGCGGCCTACTTCCGTTTAATGGGTTTTCGGGCTTCGGCTTGGCAGGCCAGCGTTGTAGGCCTCGAGGGGTTGGTTTTTTTTTGGTGAGACTAGTTAGGTCTCTTATTAATTGGTGCTCTAGGTTTAACTTATCTGTTTTGTGTTGATTGGGGGTACCCCTTTTGTGGTTCCCCGACAACATGAAAATGGAAAGACCGGACTGCTCCTGTACCCATCGTCCGATGAGTACAGGGGGTGGCAAGCTTCGTCGCATCGGACGCACCGGGGGCTTCGTCAGACACGACACTGGCAATGTTAAATTGAGGCTTCAAGCACAGTGATGAGTGATGTATCGGACACTGTCATCGGACACGACTGTGAGAGCGCCCGATGACCATCCAGAGAGGTTCAAACGCCATATAACACGTCCGATGGGGTGACATCGGACGTACGGTGTGTTCGATGACAATATGAGCGTTGTGACGTGTGTTGTCAGAGATGGTACACGTTACCGTTTGAAGAGGCATCAAACGCGTTCGATGTGCATGACAATGTGCCTGATGCCCCTTTATAGAGCTGAAGTTTTCCCCTTTCGTGAGGGCTTGTTTTGGGAGTATAAAGACAACGACCTCAGTGATGACAAAAATTGGATTAGTCATTCAGTGTGTGCGTAGTGAGCTTTGACATTGAGGAGACTGTTACATTTCTTATCTTTAGAACGGATAAAGCAAGTTGGCCCGAGTTCGGTCATGTTAAGATTCAATTAAATATAAAATTGTATGACATCAATATGTAATAATTGAATCATATGAGATGACAATCGAATTAGACTGTTAAGTTAAAGCCATTTTTTACTTGTCTTTTGAATGGTGTGGTGGTCGAGACCTGTGTATGAGTAATTATTTTACTTCAAGTAATACGATCATTACATTTGTCTAATTCAAAGGAACTAAGAATCACAGACTCATATACTTGATTCATCATACATGTCTCATTGAAAATCATGATCCATCAACTAGCAGCCTTTAGAAACAATTTGTCAAAATGAAAATGAATTGTAGTATGTGAGAGTGAGATAATGCCCGAGCTCTTAAAGGAGAACAGACCGGCGAGAACTTTTGCTCTTTTTTCTGTCTTCTTTCTTTTTGCTTCTTTTAGCTTTCTTTTCCTCTTTTCTTCTTGGTTTCTCCTTGTTGCCTTCTGCGCTTGGGGTTGTTTTGTACTCTTTTCAACTACTGTTTAGGTCCTGTTTGGTACGGTTCCACTTCACTAGTGAAGCCATTATTTTTTGCTTCAGCTTGATGAACAACTCCATTGATGAAATCAGAGCCATTTTGATAAACTGTTTGACAAAACGACTTCGTATATAGAACTCATTAAAACATACTCTCACATAAGACGAGGTGAAGCCGAGTGAAGCCACTATTTTTGGCTTCACCCTTCACATATTCTTCGTGAGAGCGTGATTCTAGGGGTTTCTTAGATGAAGCCATCTTATTTTACACTGTTTGACACAAAACAGCTTCAAACGATTTAAGGAGCCGGTGAAGAAACCGTGTCAAACAGACCTTAATAAAGCAACTGTAGGGGTTTACCCCTCAAGATTGATAAAAATAAAAAGAGTAAAGTCCATATCCGGACCTTAAACTTTTAAAGGTGTGTCACCCCGGTCCATATACTTGTAAAGTATGTCATTACTGTGCCTAAACTCGATTTGGGTCTCAAATCAGGCCATTACGGGTCCAGGTGGGTGATTAGGCGCCTTTTCAAATATGCAGTAAGCCCCTCTATCCTTATTTTCTTTTGAACAACACTCCTTCCCAGTTTCCCCCCAAAGAAGAATACAAAAGATTAAGGAGGGACTGCCATTCACCGAAAAAAAGGTCAGAACACTCCTTCCCAGAGATTGTGATAAAGACTAATCCTTCCCAGAAAAAAAGGTCATAACAATTCATCACAGAGATTGCGAACAATTGACACATTTCATAGAGACTGGCACATTTCATAGAGATAAAATGTCATTATCCAAAGCTTCATATAAATAAAGAGGTAGATGCAGTAGCTAACAGTTGACACAGTTGTAACTGAATTGGAGTTAACTGACTCCAGTTCTGAATTACAGTTCTAACTTCTTAACACATAGTGCATACAGATAAAGACTAATCCAGAAAAAGAACAGGCAGTGACTAGACAATGTCAGCATGTCCTTCATCTTGCGCTTGGGATGCTTTTTTGGAAGATCTGCGTGATGATGCTTTTGTCTTCTTGGAAGATGTCTTCTGACTTGTGGAAGCTCTCCTCCTCTTGGATAATGCAGCCCTGCCTGCAGCTGTGCTTGTAGTCAGTGGAATTGGCCTTTCTACTGGCTGGTTGGACAGGATGAAGCTTGGGTCTGGTAGAGGCCCTTGGGGTTGTGACAGTGAGCTTTCATGTGTTTCCTGTTGTTAGAAAATATTAGTCATGTAGTTATGTCACAAATAACAGAACAAAGAATACATGAGTTAGAAATCTGACCTCTGCAAGAAGTTGAGAAACAATTGTGCTGCTATCTTGTGTCATGTCTTCAAGTGATGGTGGTTGAGTGGCTGTGATGTTTAGTGGATCTGGTGTTTCATTTTCGCTGGCTAGGTGACCAGGGTCTACTTCAGCAGGTACTTGATCACCAGTTGCTCTCATTGCTTCTTCTTCTGCCTCCCTCTGCAGTGTGGCTCTAGTTGTGGCAACTAGAGTTTTTGCTTCTTCTTGACTGAAGCCCATTCTTTTAAGGTTGCATCCAGCACTATTATGACCAGCTTCTGAGCAATGACTACAATGCATTGTCAGACCATGTCTTGACAACCTTGGGCCATTTTTTCCAGGCACCTCATGTGGTTGCTTCTTCCTAGCCTTAGGAGGTCTACCAACCCTTTTCTCATAAACTGGTGGGAGGACATTAGGTGCATCCATTTTCTCCCATTCTGACTTATCTTTGCAAGGCCAAATGTTATAGGCATATGCACTGTTATAGGCATCCAATGAGTAGCAGTTTGGTAGAATAGATTCAGGTGGTATCCTCTCATGTCTTAGACAACTGACTGCATGACAGGAAGGAATGCCAGTCAATTGCCACCTCCTGCAGTCACATGTTTTGGCCTTCAGGTCCACAATGTGCTGGTATTCTTTGACTAACACCTGAAACACTCCAACTCCAGCAGGAAGTGCATAGCATACATTAGCAAACTCAACATTTCTAGCCAACTTTTTCTGATTTTTGGGCAGAAAGAACTTGTACTCCCATTTTCAAGTTCCTTCCTCTTGTTGTAATGCCTTGTCATCAACTGACACTTGATCTTCTCAAACATAGACAGAATTGGTAACTCTCTAGCTTCCAATATGTACTTATTGAACACCTCACAGTTGTTGTTCAATAAGATATCACATTTGGGAAAAGTAGAGAAGTATGCTCTTACCCAAGTGTTGGGTTCCATCTTTGACAACCATTCATGAGCATCAACATCCAAGGACTTCATCTTCTCCATATTCCTCTTCCATGCATCCTCTGAGGAAGATCTTGCACATGACCAGAGCTGGTTTTTCAACACTTCACCTTTAAATTTCTCTTGGAAATTTGAGTACAGGTGCCTTACACAAAATCTGTGTTCAGATTCTGGGAAGACTTGCTTCACAGCTGGTATCAAGCCCTGAACAAATAAGGTAACAACAGTTAGTAAATAAATTTGAGCACATTTCAGCAAACTGAGTACAGGTGCCTTAGTAAATGCAGTTCCAAGACTTACTTTTTGCTTATCAGTCATTATTGTCCAGGGGTAAGTGTTGTCAATATTTAGATCAGACTTGAGAGTCTCTAAGAACCATTTCCACGTGGCAAGTGACTCAACTTCAACCACAACCATTGCTATTGGGAAAATGCAGTCATTTGGATCCATGCCAACTGCAGTGAGGAGTTGGCCACCATATTTGGTCTTGATGAAGCATCCATCCAAGCAAATTATTGGCCTGCAGGCTGAAAGAAAACCCCTTTTGCATGCATCAATACTCATATAGCAGGTGCTGAACCTACTTTCAACCAAATTCAAAAAAAAAAGATGATCCAGGGTTGCTCCTTCTCAATTCTTGACCATAATCCCATAATGAACTGAATTGGAGGTCCTCATCACCATGAATCTTCCTCATAATGATCCTTCTTGCTCTGGCCACCTTACTTCTAGATGGGGTTAGATTCCAGTCTTTCTGTATTGTCCTGCTAAGGCTGGTGATGCTCATCTTGTCATTGGCTCTAAATGATTCAATGTATTTACCAGCAATCCAATTAGCAGTACACTTTCTGACTTTCCACTGTTTCTGACAAGTATGACCTCCATAGTAGGTTTTCACTACAAAGGACTTCATCCTACTATCTTTAGAAGCAAAAAGGTTCCATGGACAGCCTTCAGCACAGTGGGCTAAAATTCTAGTCCTGTCATTTCTTGGCATCTTGATCTCAACTCTATTCCTAACATTATACTCCTTGATGGCTTCCCTAAGCTTCTCAACCGAAGGGAACACAAGTCCAACTGAAAAAGAAGGATTTGTCATGTCCTCATCTCTGAATGACTTGATCTTGTCACCACCTTGTCCCTCATTGTCAGATTCAGGTAACTCAAGCCCCTCATCACCAGTGATTTCTTCTTCTGATAGCACATGTGGCCTGCTAACAGCAAAAGGCTTCAACCTGCTGCCACTAGCTTTCTTACTATCTTTACATGGCTTGATCACATATGGTGGATCCTCCTCATCATCCTCAATTGTGTCCCCAATGTCTTGATCCCCATCCTCCATTTCATAGTCACTATCAAGAAAAATAGCAGATTCTTCACTGCTGTCTCTAGGACCACTTGATTCATCTTCAGTGCTTTTGAATTGTTGCACTTTCCTCTTCTCCAAATCAGTATAGAAAACTGGGAGCTTTTCAGCAGGATTCTTAGGCACATATTGCACTTTTTGTGGGCTTAGTACTTTAGGAAGTTCAGCCACTGGATTAGCTACAATATCATCCCAATTAACCCCACCAGCAATGTCATCATGATCGAAATACACTATAAAGTTCTTGATCTTGCTCACAACAGAAGCCATGGCATTGGTGTCTTTGTCTTCTACAAGGATTCTAAGGCCGTCTCCTAAGGTTCGTCCAGGTAACAACCAGTAGAACTTTAACTTGTTATCTTTTTCATAGCCTAATTGTTCCACAAAGTCATCAAACCACAGAAGTGACCAAGTATCTGCCTCTAAATCATCAAAATAATCCACCTTTTCATCCACATAGGTTTTCAGATTACCAGAACCAACAAAAAATCCCCCATGGTGAACCTCTATAGAGAACCGATCCCCACTATCACCTACATTGCAAATACAAATTCAATCAAAACCCTAACCAAACTCGCTTGGACACATAACCATAACCAATGGCTCCATACTGATCCACGAACGGCTCAAACACGACTAAAGATTCAAAGCAAGAAGATGGGATTAGGGATGGCGGAGCTCACAGTAAACCGGCGCAGGTTGCCCTTTTCGCCGCAATGTCGCCGCCATGGCGAACCGCACCCTGCCCAACTTGTCCGCTGACGCCCCTTGACGGTCATGCACTCCTTCGCGTTCCACAGACGAACCCCGATTCCAGGCGATCCCCGACCACCGCGAGATCGCCGTCAGGCGACCGTCGCGAGGAAGACGAGGAGGTGAAGGAGAAGGGGAGGAGAACTGAATCGGCAGCACAGACGTGCGGGGGGTATTTGCAAAATAGCGAAGTTGGATCGGCGCCTAATCACCCACCTGGACCCGTAATGGCCTGATTTGAGACCCAAATCGAGTTTAGGCACAGTAATGACATGTTTTACAAGTCTATGGACCGGGATGACACACCTTTAAAAGTTTAAGGTGCGGATATGGACTTTACTCAAATAAAAACAACTGCCGGTCTGCTGGCGCGCGCAAACACGCACGGGTTGCCTAAGTCTGGAGGGCGGGCCTGATGCCTACCTCGCCGCCGAGGATGGCGGAAGTCCTGCCCGGCGATCCAGGAGCCCCGCCAGGGCCGCACGCACGAGCGGACGGCGGGACGCCACCACCCCTCCCCTCCGCTCACGACCACCCACCCACCCCCCGCTGTCACCGCACCACCGAGGGCAAAACCGCGTCGCGAATAACCGTGGGGGCGTGCGCGCGTGCGTGCCTCTCTCCGTCCCTCCCCTCCCCGCCCGCCCCACCTCCACCCCCTCCCACCCCGGCGCGCGTCGCGTCTCTCCTGGTCGGAGGCGGAGGAGCGGAGGACGACCACCGGCGCGGACGCAGGCGTCCCGCATTCCCCGATCCGGCTGCACCGCCTGACCCCCGTTGCCACGGCAGCTCGATCCGACCGACCAACTCGCCGGCCGGCAGGCGCCACGTAGAAATGTAATGCTCTGTCTATCTATCCCACGCTTCACTCGCCGTGTCGATTCTGGTGTGTGTGTGCTAATGATGGGGATCGCTGGATGGCTTGCGGGTGATCGATAGTGTCCTCAGTTTTTGGTTTGTCTTCGCGTCGACGCTGATTGATCGTCGGATGCTGGTTATCAGTTTTGCAAGTTTCTGGATGGTTTCCGTTTTGGTTTCATCTGTGTGCGGTTGCCTTCAGTTTAAATCACTGTCTGTCTGCTTTAATCTGACCATGGTTTGCTGGTTCAGTTTTTCATAGATTCACCTGAAATCCTTTTGAAGTTTTTTCCGCCCTTTCATCAACTATTGTTTTCATTGTTGGGTCTCACCGATGCCATCTGCACTGACAGACACGTTGTTGAACTGTTAACGTAGAAGTAAGGATGGTATCACTCTGCTATTTCTGCCCGGGGCTCACAACGCGGTCCCGGATGCCCGTGAAGCGGTACAAGAAGATCCTTGCTGAAATCTTCCCCAAAACACAGGTCGGGACATGCTGCATTCGTTTTCCTTTTGTCAAATATGAGCATGTCTGTGTTGTGGATTTATTTATTTATTTATTTAATGAGCATGTTTGTTTCTGTTGCAGGATGAAGAGCCTAACGAGAGAAGGATTGGGAAGCTGTGCGAGTACGCTTCGAAAAACCCTCTTCGAGTGCCAAAGGTTCACCCCTTGCTTCCTCATTGGAATTTTGTTGTTTCCATGCCAGGTGTAGAGGTTCTGATCTTTTGAGCGAATTGCTCTTGCTGCTAAATTACATGACCCTTCAGAATATAGTTTGCTAGCTCTGTAGCTACTGTAGTACAGATTATAAACGCAATCGAGGATCGAGTAGTGTAACTTATCTCAGAACTGGAGATGCCTCATGGGACATTGTTCTAGGCCTCTAACTTGTCCTGTTCGCTTGCACTTATCAGCCATGATATAATGTTTTTCTCTCATAACAAAACAGCACCAGTTCCCTTGTCATCCTTGTTGCTCTCGTCGAAGAGTAGTAGTCCTTGTTAAATAGGCAGACAGGATTGCCTCTTAATCCACTCTAGCATATTCAGTCTCGGTAAGCTTGTCGTCTTATGCATGTTGATATCTGAGCAGATCACAGTTTACTTGGAGCAACATATTTACCGGGACTTAAGAAGTGAGCAGTATGGCTTTGCAAAAGTGGTGATGTTGATATATCGCAGACTGTCGGTTTCTTGTAGAGAACAGATGTGAGTCTTCTTTTCAAGTTTCTCTTGCTCATATGCTCCTGGATTCTGTGAAGTTAATATTTTTATTTGGTTTGCCATGGATACTTCTACACTTTATTATTACTTTTGCTGGTTCAAAATGTAACTTTTATTTTCTTAATTCAGGCCTCTGTTTGCAAGTAGCCTATTAAGCATTGTGCACACTCTTTTAGACCAAAAGAGGCAGGACGATTTGCGCATCGTTGGGTGTGAAACCTTGTTTGATTTTGCTGTCAATCAGGTATTCCAATTGGAGTGATGCCATTGTCTGTTAGCAGGATTCAGTTTATATATAGGTATGTCCCATTATTGGTGATCTTGAGTCTGTCTATTCTAGGTGGATGGTACATATCAGTTCAATTTGGAAGGGCTGGTCCCAAGACTGTGTGAAATAGCCCAAGAAGTAGGAGAAGATGAGAGGGCAAGTGCCCTACGAGCAGCAGCCCTGCAAGCTCTTTCAGCTATGGTAAGTTTGTGATCGTGCCATATCAAACTGATGTCATATGTTAGCGTGGCTTTCTAAAAGTTCTGGATAATTAATAGGAAGTTCAAAACAAGTGTAAGAGAACTGTTATACTCCTATTCCCAAGAGGAAGTTAAAACATTCTTTCAGCTTAACTGCAATTCACAGTTTACTTCATTTCTTATGAATTTATGATGCAAGCAATGGAAACTCAAAGGCAATAAGTACTCATGAGTTGACCAACTTCATATGCATAACTTATGAACCAAGCCTAGCTCGGTTGTGTGTGAGTGTGGATGTATGCCTATATCATCCAAGTTGAAACCCTATTTGATGCAATTTTTGGCTCCTATTTCTGCTTTATTAACTAAACGGCAACATGTAGTTTGGCGGAGGTGGGTTCTCTATTGTTGTAACTTCCCATACTTCCTCCAGTCACACATGCATGTAGTTTTGGACATCGACATGGTGATGACATGTTTTGTTTTTCGATTGGAGGGAGTAGCTATTGATAACTTAAATCTCTTTTTCAAAAAATATTTCAGTGTATGCATGACATCTTCTTAAAGATTACTGCTTTTCTTATTGTTCTATTATGCCATAATCACTGAGCATTTAAAATTTCCAAACAAAAATATATTTGACAGTCATAATATCATGTTGTTTTCTTGTTGAGCAGGTCTGGTTTATGGGGGAGCTTTCTCATATCTCGTCAGAGTTTGACAATGTAAGTAATATGAAAGCGAGCTTCTTTTCTTGTTTTACTTTCCTGTTTAATATGTGCCTGTCAATATTTAGATTACATCTAAAGAAGAGACATTATTTGGCACTGCAAGGAAGGTTCCTTGCTTATGTTCATTTGGTTACTATCAAACTATCACTTTTGCAAGCAGATTGCAGCCACAAATGTTTCATCAGCTCTGGTTTTTTCTATTGTATCTTTTAGGTTGTTCAAGTTGTACTGGAGAACTACAAACCTCAGAAGATGCAAAACGATGATCAAAGTATGAATGATGCTGACAGTCTGTTGGTGCAGGAAGATCAGAAGGCTGAACATCCCCCTTCCCCTTTCATCATCACTCCGGCCCCCTCTTGGGAGAACATAGTTAATGTCAAGGGAGGAGTCAACCTGCCACAGTAATTTAATCTTACTTTTACTCGTTTATGGACTTTGTATTTTCTTCATATAGGGTAAGCAAGTGGTTTTTAAACATACTCCCGTGCTGCAGGGAAGATGCTAGGGACCCTAAGTTTTGGTCCAGAATCTGTGTGCATAATATGGCCAAGCTTTCTAGGGAAGCAACCACATTCCGCCGCATCTTGGAATGTTTGTTTCGATACTTCGGTAACAATAGTTCATGGTTATCAGAAAATGGACTTGCTTTGTGTGTCTTGTTGGACATGCAACTTTTAGTAGAAAGCTCAGGTGCTACTTTTGCATTGTAGTTGCTCTAACTATATTGTATACTGGTAATGTGGTTGCTTATTTTGCTGGAACGATTTCTGTAGGACAAAATATGCACTTAATGCTGTCACTGCTGATAAAACATATTGAGCACAAGACAATGTTGAAGCAGCCAGACTTGCAGCTTAGCATCGTGGAGGTGGCAGCTACCCTTGCAGAACAATCCAGTGCTATCGCTACGCCAGCAACTATAGGTGCCATAAGTGATCTTGTGAGGCATTTGAAAAGGACATTCCATATTACTCTTGGCAGCAAAGATATCGAATTAGTAAAATGGAACGAGAAATTCCGGAAGGGCATAGATGAATGCCTAGTTCAGCTATCAAAGAAGGTGCATTTGCCATTTTCTCCATCTGAAATTTTATGTTACCTTCATGTCACAATATAATGTTGCTACTTCAGTAAATGTGATTTTTTTAACTGATCCCTCCTTGCAGTTTGGTCTGTATAATATGTTGATTAGATTCATATGATCTACTCACAATGCATATAAGGCTTATCAAGACGTTGTTGTGTTGATCAGGTGTCTGATGCTGGGCCAGTTCTTGACATGATGGCTGTTATGCTAGAAAACATTGCGAGCACTCCAGTTGTAGCTAGATCAACTGCAGCTGCTGTTTATCGCACAGCTCAAATAATTGCTTCCGTGCCAAATTTGCAATATCAGAATAAGGTATGCTATTAGAATAAAAGAGTTGAAATGTTAAAATTAATCACATACAACATTGCTTTCTTCTGGTTTGAAATCTATCTTCTATACTTGATGCCAGGTGTTTCCTGAAGCTCTGTTTCATCAGTTGCTCTTAACAATGATCCACCCTGATCATGAAGCTCGTGTTGCGGCACACCGCATATTTGCTATTGTCTTGGTCCCATCTTCTGTTTCCCCTTCGATTCAAGCCAGTCCCTCTGGCCAGGCAAAGAAACATGACATGCAGAGGACACTCTCTAGGGCTGTCTCTGTATTTTCTTCTTCGGCTGCTATCTTTGACAAGATGAAAAAGGACAAGTACTCAGAAAATTCACAAGGAGAAAGCAAGGATAATAGTTTGCATAGCGTTGGTGAAGGGACCGGACAACCAAAGAGTCAAAACCTTCACGTGTCTCAAAGCCGCCGTCGTAGCATGAAAGTTACTAATTTTTCCATGAAAAGAGGCCCTTCAATTGCCATAAGAGCTCCTTCAGTAGCGATCAGAGCCCCTTCAATATCTCTGAGAGGTCCTTCAATGTCTTCGAGAGCATCTTCTATATCTGTAAAGGAAGACCAAAGTTCCTCAAACAAGTCAGATGAGGAAACGGTATAATTGATTCTATCCAGAATGTATGAAGTGATAATTAGCTACATTTGAGCAAAATATTTCTTATCATGAATAATTGTTTGTGCACTATGCTTAATGCATTCAGGAATCAGTGTTGGTGAAGCTGAGTGCCCGTCAGATCACACTTTTGCTGTCATCCATTTGGGCTCAAGCAACATCCCCTGAAAATACTCCTGCGAACTATGAAGCCATTGCTCATACTTACAGTTTGCTTCTGTTGTTCTCTGGATCCAAGGTAATCCTACTTTGCATGTGGTGTTCTTTTCCTTGATATCAATACTTGCTTGTAAGGGAGGAACCTGGTAATTATTCAATTGTCACCCAGTCCAACATTTACTTGTTGAGATGAGGTGGCCGGGTTACTGTGTAGGATTGCAAGTTCAGTTTGGACCTGAAAATGTTTTGGGGGAAGGGAACACAAGGGATCTTGTGAATCCTGCAACTATATAGTAGTTTTTCTTTATAGCACTCCTAAAATCAATGATACACCAGAAGTTTGTCTTGATTAATATGCTGATAAAGACCAATTTATGAATATGCACTGCACATTTTAAAGTTAGAAGATGTCTGCAAATTTAGGGCCCTTATGCTTATATACTAATTATTATGTGCTTGTGAGGGATGTGGTTTTGATGGATCAACCCATTCCATTCAACAAACTAACAAAAAGTGAGCAGTGAGAAGATGATGGACCACCCTATCCCCCCCACCCCCCAATAGGTCCCTTCAGTTCTTGTTGGCTAGTGCTAACTGCTCAACTATCCTGAACAAATGTTGTAGGAACAAATTTAGACAACACTGTGAGCAACAAATCATGATCTTCTATAAACTAAAAAGTATTACACAAAAAGGGTTGTAATTTTCATTAGAGCCCATTAGAATTTTGTGGAACTAATCCCATATTCGAGGAATCATATACTTTGACAAGTTTCTGTTACTCTATAGTCTATACGTTTCATGAGGTCTGAATTAAGTATTATGTTACTTCTCTTATTTTCGTTATGTACTATGTTCCCTAACCCCATTCATAAGCAGCTCTTATGTGAATTCCACCTCCTGTTTCTTCTAGTGAACTACTAGCACGCTCCTTATGCCTTTTCTTTTCCTCAACAAAAATATAAGGACCTTTGGGAGGAAGAGAGAGAATGCCAACTGTTAGGTCCTACTTGCTGATGTTTTCTCCCTTTCCTCTTCCAGGCATCAACTTTTGAGGCTCTTACTCAGAGTTTTCAGGTTGCATTTTCTTTGAGGAGCTATTCACTCACTGAAGCAGGTGATACAGTCAAATTCCCTTTAAAGTGTTACAGGTCCATAAGTCAGTGTACCATATAATGTAACCTGTGATAAATAGGCTTCATATAGTACATGATGGCGCAGAAGTTACATATACTTAAAATGTGGTTTGGATTTTGTTTCGTTTCTAACTGTTTTTTTTTTGTCCTTGTTAACCTTGCAGATTCATTACAACCATGTCGGCGTCGGTCATTGTTTACTCTTTCGACAGCCATGATTATTTTCTCGTCAAGAGCTTACAATGTGTTGCCACTCATCCCGATCTGTAAACAAATGATCATTGATCGTGCGGTATGTAAGATCAAAAATTTGAAGCCTCATTTTATTTATATGCATTTTCTTTTGATTCTGGTAGGGTAACTCCCTAAACAAGACTGTACAGAATGATGGTGTGGAATATTAGTTGGGAAGTGATAAGAACACATTATGGTACCAATTTGAGGGCCTGAATTAGAATGAAGCTTGTAATCGAACTTGTTACTTGATCTTGTTGTTCTCTGTATCTCTTGTCTGTACCCTGCGACTTGTTTGTAAATCATGACCTTTTTATGTTTAGCTGTCCTTGGAAAGTTTATTAAAATTCTTTACCCTTCCATCTTATATCCCCTTGCTAATGCTTCTGTGTCCTATGGTTTAGAGTTTAAATTGACAAAAAAAAAATTTATACATATTGATCACATTAATGATGCCTAGGATTGGCAGCCTCTTTTTTTTTGATATATCAAATTAGGGTTTGATTGCATCTTCATTTTGCACGGAGATGAACAAACTGAAGTTTGTTGTTGAGTGGGTGCAGCGGTTTAAATTTATGAAGCGTTGCAAGTTGAGGTCCAATCCAATCGGCCACTCTCTATAGTTGTTTTAGTAGCTTGTTTGTTGCTTTTTGTTGTTGTGTGGCCTTTTGGGGGCTCTTCTCTGTTGTAATGCCCAATCTTGGTTTCTTCTTCTTTTTAAGATAATCAGCAGCTCTCCTGCCTGATTCTTTCAAAACAAAAGAAGTTTTGTGGTATTGAGTTTCAAAGTACTTATGTTGCATCTCGACTCCTAAGGACTCTGCATGTATGCCATGTGCCTTATATTTCACTTTTTTTTTTTGCTATTTTGCTTAGGCCGATCCATTCCTTCATTTGGTGGATGATAGCAGACTTACAGCAATCAAGGATTCGTCAAATGATCCTTCAAAAATATATGGATCACCAGAGGACAACGCTAATGCACTGAAGTCCCTTTCAGAAATAGAACTATCAGAAAGTCAATCTCGAGAGTGCATAGTCTCCACAATCATGAACAACATTGCAAATATGCTGGATGTAATGCTGACCTTCCTGATCACATCTTGTTTTCATTGTTTGACCGAGTTCCATGCAGCTGCTGATGACTTTCCTAGTTCTGCAGGCGGAGTTGCATAATGTGAGAAGCCAATTGCTAAGTGATTTCACTCCCGATGACATGTGTCCTACAAGCACTCAGTTCTTCGAAGTGCATGTTGATAATCCTTCATCAGGGTCTCATGAGACTGGTCACCATCAAGAGGTATATACATCTGGCACAGTGACACATATCCATCTCCTACTTGCCATGCTAAAAAAACGTGTGTTCTTTTCAGCAGGGTTTGCTGATTGACCTGGGGAATGACCATGATGCTTTTGGGGAAACTTCAGAAAGCACAGAAGCTTGCGCATCTTCTGTACCTGCATCAGATCTTCTGAGTATCGATCAGCTTCTTGAAACGGTATGGTTTCATTCAAGAAAACCGTTCTTTGCTTTTCCTTGGTTTTATCTGTCCTTGGGTTACTGTCATGTTGAGATGGCCTTGCAGTACATATAGTTGTGTTCACTTGGCATGATAATTTTCTTATTATAATTGTGTCATTTATTTCAGGTTGGTGCAGAACCAGCACCTCAGGCTGGAGTAGTGTCGGCAGACATTGGATTCAAGGATATGACTAGCCACTGTGAAGCCCTGACAATCGGGAAACGGCAGAAAATGTCTGCCTTCATGAGCTTCCAGCAAAGCGTGCAAGCAGCAGGGCTTCCAAGCAGCCAGCCCAACAAGATGGAGCTGGACCTTTTCCAAGACCTGCAGTTGCCTCAGGTGGAGTACCTCCCATTCGCAAGGCCATTTATTTGCGCTCAATAATTTCATTTGAAATGGAACATGGTGCAAAAACAAGGTATTAACATGAACGTGTCTAATTCTGAGCAGGCCGGGATGCAGAGCACGAACCCATTCGCTGATGAGAGCATTCAGGGATATCCACGGTACACGAACGGGCCCAACGGCGACAATGCACAGGCTGGTCAGGACTTTCAACAACAGTCTCTGAAGCTACCTGCGGCGAGCCCATACGATAATTTCCTCAGGGCTGCTGGCTGTTAGAGGTCCAGCTTGCAGCATCCAGACTATCAGTTACATGGACGACGACGATATCAAGATAGTCCCAGAGGAAGATTCTGCAAATTTTGCATTTTTTGCAGGGAAAGAAGAGGTATGTCCGCGTATGAGGTCTTCAGCTCTTAGCTAGAGACTCAACTGGATTCGACACCCATTCTCTACGTATAGCTGTATGTATGTATATACGTATAGGTTGGCTCTTTGCTGCTGCTGTTGTTTTTGCCAATGCAACGTGTAGAGGGACTGGGGGGAGCAGTGCCTTCTATCACAGACTGTACATGTAACATGTTGCAGAAATATATGAAGAAAAATGACGTTTGAAGAAATTATCAGTCATGAATTTGCAAATTGCAATCATTCTGTAAGCTTGCAGGAGTGCCGTCGTGCTCGTGCCTGAGTGGCATCTTTATCTCCCTGTCAGCAAGCTGACGACGTCACAGCCATTCTTCAAATCACATCGACAATTACAGTATTCTGAATGTGACCCTACAGCCTACACCCAATCACTTCATTTCATTTATGTTCTTGATGTCTTGTATGTAGCTGGAGTGTGACTTTCCTTTGTTGTCCCTAGTCCTTGTAGAATTGAGCCTACTTGCTGTCATGGGTCACCATGATGTGAAGACGTGATCACAAAGCTTGCTGCAAACTTTGCAGTGCAGGACAATCTGTTCACACTATCAGTTGATAATACCATGAAGCCTAGGAGACGTGACAGCAACATGTATGCTGCAAACTTACAGGTCAGTTGATTTCCTCCTCATCAATTCATCACCAATTATCAGTGTTGGTTCAATGGATCTGGAGTATTCTAGATATTATCTTCATTATATGCAGCGGCTTTT
The DNA here is from genome assembly GCA_009763385.1 of Coix lacryma-jobi var. lacryma-jobi. Lineage (NCBI taxonomy): Eukaryota > Viridiplantae > Streptophyta > Magnoliopsida > Poales > Poaceae > Coix > Coix lacryma-jobi. The sequence continues at coordinate 4,164,093 of CM019824.1, forward strand.
GACTACGTACGTGCGTCTGGTACGGTACCCCTTGGTGACTTCATGAAGCCAATCCAGCATAATCTAATCAGCTTACAAGAAGCCGTGGACTGTTTCAGTTTCTTCAGGCATCTAATTTTGTTTGACCAGTTTAGGCTGGTTGGTCTCCACTAAATCGTACGTACGGACACGGAACCATGACTTGCCACCATTTTTACTTGTCTACTACTACTACTAGACTCACCCTTTGATTTTTGTTATGTGAAGGTGACTCGTCAAGAACTCACATGTAGAGAGATGACTCGTCAAGCCTCACATGCATTGAGATGTACTGCATAAAATATTCAAATGTGAGCTTCCACTCCTCGCTATGCAAGAACTCTTGAGCCAATGCAAGTGCTTAACTTTTTCTGTGAGCAAAAAGAAAACACTTTTTATTTGTGAAAAGGTAGGTGTTTTCTTTGACGAAGATGTCTAGTCTCAGCTACATACTGAGCCAAAAACCCATGTGCTACATGAATTGTATGATTTTTGATATCCACTAGAAAGGCGCAGCTTTTGGTGAGTTTAATTTGACTGGAAAAAGGAGTGTGATCTGCTACATTTTGCCACAACGATTATTCCATCCTGCTCTGTCATCTTTCATGCTTTGTTTTGCATAGGAGGAGGTTTCTGCAGGAATATGCCACTTCTCCGTAGAAAACGTGCCGGCCGGCCGTCCCTGCCCTGACGTACACAGTTTCCATATACAGTTCGTGGCCGGCTTCTTGAGACTGAAAGGGTTCAGAAATATTCCATGTTCATGATATTCCATCCGAAAACAATGTCATGACTGGGAACAGAACTGTACCAGCTAGCATTGTAGTATCTTGCGTTGTCATATGAAATGAGCTGCAAATCAAATGATGAGCGTTGTATCATAGGACAGTAGGAGTACTACTGTATTAGAGCAAGTAGTTGTTTGCAGTTGGAGATAAGAGTCATATACAGGATTATATGATAAGCAGGCAGTTAAAGTGGCTGTTTCTTATCATACACAAGGAAGTTCCAAGAGAGGAGCAAAAGAGGGCAATCATTTGTGTGTGTGTGCCAGCTCACCTAATTGCTGACCGGAAAAACGGGTGTGAATATCCCGTCATTCCCTGGGCCAAACACATTCACGGGTCTTGTCTGCTTCATCTTGAGTCGTACGTGAGTGATGCAACAAAGATGTGTACTTGCAACTAGCTCCTCCATCCATTTCGAAACATGGGAGCTAGGTATATAATTGTACTGGATTATCACACATCCGACCGAACATGATTATTATCATTGTATTGAGCCAGGCCCCTTGTAATCTTCTTACCTGGTTTTGGGAGCTGCTTTTACCACCGCCTGTAGTAATTTTCTTCTTGTGTATTATTAAACGCCGAACGGTTTACCCGCCGGCCTTTCCAAAAAAAAAAAAAAACGGGAAGACACCGCAAATTGAAAGCGAAACTGATGCTGAATTTGCGGGCGACAAGAGATCATCCGTCAGGTAGTTTTCCAAAAGAAATAAATCAGACAGGCTGTTGCTGTTCCTCCAAGTCAATGAAGGTTACGTGGAATCCATTGGGCACCTCAAATTCCAGTCCACACCGCCGTACACACACCATCATGTTTCGGACACGTACAGCCAGGGCCTTCGTTTTCCACACAGTACGATATGCTGTCAGTGTGTGACATATCGCTCTCATCGGTTAGATTCTTTCATTCTTCTGCACACTACTCTCGTCTCCACCACCATTAGCGCTCATCGTCAGCTTATGCTATAGGGGCCTCCAAGAAGTGTCGTTCTAAATTATAGCTCACTTTAATCTTATCATAAGTTAATTATTCAATTTACCTAAATTTGGTAAAGTTCTTTATTAGCAAAATATATCAACGTCCACAAGCTCAGATAAACGCTCCGTCAAGACATATTTCATAGAGAATTCGGCGGAACTAATTTGATATTGTATATAAATGTCCATACACCTCATCCATAAATTTGGTCAAAATTTTAATAAAAAAAATAACTTAGAACAATACTACGTACTACTAATTAAGGTGAACTATGGGTCTGTTTAGTTGCTCCTCAATTTTGCAAAATTAACAAGATTCTCTATCACATCAATCTTTAAATATATGCATGAAAAATTAAATGTAGGTAAAAAAATAACTAATTGTACTTTTAGTATGTACATGTCGAGACGAATCTTTGGAGTCTACGTAGTCCATATTTGGACAAAGTTTGTCAAATAACAACGAAAACGCTACAGGAAAAAAATTTCCATCTAAACAAGGCCTATATGTAAAACGAGATTCTGTCTCCTCAGCGCAACAATTCTTTTTTTTTCTCCCGATCAATCTCAGCGCGAGAATCGAAAATGTGTACCGAAAAAAAAAAGAAGTCTTCGCTATAGAACATACTGTACGTACATGGCATGCTGTGAAGAGTGTAACCCCAGCCAGCTATGGCTGCAAAACGCGTGCAGATGACGATGACGTTGTGTTGCGCTTAAACATTTTGCCGGGTTGACCGGCGATCGGCGAACCAACGTGCGTTCCACGCCACGCCGCCGGACGACGTCGCTCGGGTCCGCCGGGGCCGACGTGACGACGGCGACGAGCGGAAAGCGGCCGGCCACCGAATCGTGAGCCGTACTGTGATCCTCCCCGGCTTTCGTACCTTGCTGTCCTGCGCGTCGTCCTTCCGCCTGTGGAATCCGCATCCACTGGTAAACTAGGAGCTGCTAGTCATACCTATTCTATCATTAATTATATTATATAATAGTTCTCTGGACTCTTTTTATTGCCGATTAGTCTTCTTACGCCAAGATCCTCTTGTTACCATATCTAGGTAACACTTGGTTAAACCTGCTTTATCGGTAAGCTCTTCGCCGGAGACTCTTTGCCTAGTGCAAAGATGCCTTTGCTGAGTGCAACAGGGCACTAGGCAAAGCAGTTGGATGCTGTATTGGTTGGTGAATGGTGACAGTGGCAGCGCCAGAAGGTTTTACGAGCCCGAACGATTTTTATTGTGCAAAATAATATGTATCTAAAATGATATAATATTCTTCAACGATACAAGGATTCTTTTTTTTTTTTTTTTTGCACTTCACCGTCGGGCGGTGGCTCTGCCAATATGGTTGGTGATCTTTCTTCTCCTCCATTTTTTTTTCATGAGTTGTGGAATCTAACTACCACATATGTGTTGGCTCTACAAAATCGAATGTGGTAGAAAAATAAGCTCTGCACGGCCAACGGATATGTGGTTAATCAATATAATTTCTCCATTCCAAAAAACACAGGGTGTTTTATTAATTTTTTCATGAATTAAAAATTTCTAACTTTAACCAAATTTATGTTTTGACTAGTAACTTTTGTTTTCATAATGTATTTACTAGTAGAAAATATTGCAGAATTGTGCTTTCGCAGAACTACTGCTCACTAAAGCAAATCGATCTAGTGGCATCATTTCCATGTTACTACTAAACTAGTAGGACGATTTCACTCGAAATCGTTGACTGTTGACACGAGAGGGGAACCTAGTGGGCAGGCAAGGATGAGTGTCATGGGTGGATCTAGCGGTAAGCCCCATTAAATTTTTTATTATAAATATACATTGAGTAGAGACTGAAGTTGTTTGAATGTTCCTATAAGAGCATCTCCAATTGTTTGGAAAAATTGACTTGAGAAAAGTTATCATTTAACAACTTGCTAAAACTTTTGGCAAGTAAATTTTTAATGTATCTTCAATAGTTTGGTAAAAATAACATAGAAAAGTATTCCAACTTGGTAAAAATAATATAGAAACGCCGGATAGCAAGTGAAACTGACTTGGTAAATATAGCAACTAGATGACCTCCGATTCCAACTTGGAAAAATTTAGCAAGTCATGTATCAATCTGTTGGAGAACGTTTTTTCTTCATTTTCCAATAAAACAAGGACAGCAAAATTATTTTTATGGAGATGCTATTTTTTTCTAAATCCGTCGAAGATGCATCCTCTCTCTCCACTTAGCACGCTATACCCGGCCGCAGCCTGCAAGAAATTTGATGTTGGGCCACTCGCGCGTACAAGGACCGGCATCGCATAACGAATTGATGAATTTATTATTGCACCGCCGGCCGGCACGGTCATCTAGGCGGTTCGGCTCGTCATTGGCATGCATGACACCAATAGGAGAATAAATATCAAAATATCTACTCACTCTCTGTCACATGATACTACCCCTCCGTATCACAAATAGAAGACGTTTACAACAGCGACACGGTCTCCAAAGCATAACTTTGACCATTTATTTCTTTAAAAATATTTATTGTAAAGTGGTATATATATACTTTTATGAAAATACTTTTCAAGATAAATTTAGTTATATGATTTTTACATTTTTAAACTCAATAATTTAAAACTTATTCATGATTTATATTTCTAATGTTTGACCGAAACTTTTTCTAAAACGTCTTCTATTTGCGATACGGAGGGACTACATACTCCCTCCGTATCGAAAATAAATATTATTTTAGATAATGTTTGAGTCAAACATTGGGAATATAAATCATAAATAACTTTTAAATTATTGAGTATATGTCAAACTTTCTTAACTTTAACTAAATTTATATAAAATACGTATAATATTTATATTTCTAAATAAATTTATTATAGATACATGTTCAACGATCTATCTAACGATAATAATTTTATATAGTAAATATTAATATTTTTAATATATAATTGATTAAAAATACAGAAGATTGATATCTCAAGAAATGAGAATGACATCTATTTTAAAATGGATTGATTTCTCAAGAAATGAGAATGATATCTACTCCCTCCGTCTATTTTTAACTGTCGTCCAAAAAAACGTGTCTGTGAAAGAAACACGAATTTTTAGATACAGTTATTTAGGGACGGAGGAAGTATTTTAGAATGGAGGGAGCACGTTGCCTAGCAGTACTGCCAAGTACTCCTGCTGTACTTGCTGAGGGATCTTATATACGGCCTCTCCATTTGCCAAACCGTACCTTTTGGCTTGGCTCCTACTAGTTGGCTTGGTGCTGCACGTCAAAAGCGCGGTGACTTCACTATATGCCTTCCGGTTCCATCCCGGCAGGACCAATAATACATACCTACTCCTTCCGTATATAGAAAATAGATAACGTTTTAGACATTGATACGATCTCTAAATAAAGTACAACTTAAGTAGACTCTCTTTATACTAAAAAATATTTATCAAAAAGTGTTATATATTTATTTTTGTGAAAGTAATTTTCAAAACAAATTCATTCATATGATTTTTATATTTTCAACCTCAACAACTTAAAAATTATTCATAATTTATATTCTCAATGTTTGACCGAAATCATATCCAAAGCGTCATCTATTTTCTATACGGAGGGAGTACATACCTATTCTATACCTACATATTCAATGTATCAGAGAATAATAGTTTTTTTTTCTTTTACAAAAAACTATTCCTAGTAAATTTAAACAACAATTCTCAATGTGTCGTGAATTCAAGATAAGTATTCACGGCTACATAATACAACCTCTACCGCGGGAGGATTGGCGCCCTCCCGCGGGGTAGGGTACTATAGCTTTTTTTTCTTTTCTTTTTTTTTCTTTTTTTTTATTTTTTTTCTTTTTAAGATTTTTGTAGGCATCTTTTTCTATTAAAAACCGGTGTGACGATAGCGCGTCCAATAATACAAACTCTAATTGTTGGACAGTGCCCTCTCAATACTCGCGTGCGTTTTATACTTATATAGTGACTGATATATTTAGAGATTGTTTAGTTCTAAATTAAAAAGTTTTGGGATGTTATATTGGGTGTTTAACACTAATTTAGAGTATTAAATACTATTAACAAAACTAATTACACAATAATATAAACCTATGACCGTGGGAGGATTGGCAGCCTCCCAGCACTTGATGTACTGTAGCTTTTTCTTTTTTTGCTTTTTTGCTTTCGTTTTTTTCCTTTTCTTTTATGTTTCTTTTCTATTTTTTTTTCTTCTTCTTTTCTTTTTTTCATGATTTTCGTTCTAAAAAACCGATGCGCGGTAGCACGTTCAATAGTACTATAAGATATAATAATATTCTTAATGAGGAGTTACTTTTTACTTCTTCATGTCTTAGTTTACTGTTCATTTCATTTTTATTTTCTTTTATGATTATTGTTTTTCTCTTTTTCTCTCATTTTAGGATAGGTTTCTTAAAAAACTTCCGTATAGGTTTTTTTCTTTCAAAAACCAGCGTGCTCATAATAGTATCCCTAAACAATGAGTTTTTTTTTCTTTTTTCCTTTCATTTAGCATATATTTTTTAACAAACTTCTGCATAGGTTTTTCTCTTTTCAAAAAACGGTGTGACGTCAGTGCACCCATGATAGTATCTCTCAGCTATGAGTTTTTGAGCCTCTTTTTCTATAGCGCTACTGTTCATTCCTCTTTTTTGTCTTTTCCTCCTTCTTTAGGTTATTTTTCCCTTTCCTTTTTTGTTCACTATTCTTTGTCTTTATTTGTATAATTAGTTTTATTAGTAGCCTATTTTACTACTTTAAATTAGTGTCATAACATTTCGATGTTACACATGTTAAAATTTAGTCACCAAAAATAAACGCCTCATAAATATAAATTATTTTGTAATTAAATGTTTTTGATATTATCTGTTTATTAATTTAATCTTCGCTTGCGCAGCGAAGCGCGCACTATCAAGCTAGTACTCTACCATGGGCGGAGCTTCGTCTTATACAAATAACTTTTCAAGTAAATATTTAATTCTACCATTAAGTTGACAAAAGAATGTTATATATACACACACGAATATAGTTCTGGTATATATGCGAATATTCGCTTAAGTTCTTACTAGATGATATATGCATGATATGTATATATGTGCCAACAACGCTTCTGAAGATGACAAGTTAAAAAAAAAAAATAAGTACCCTATCTAATCTACGCGCACGGCACCGTACGCATGCAGTTTCCGTGTGTTTGGCACGATCGGTCGCCGTCAGTCGCGTTGCGTGCAGGAGTAAATCAGTGGCAATCACCGCGCGCTAATCCATCCATTTTTTATATATATTCAACAACAATAATACAGTAACAAAGCAAAGCAAAGGTGACGAGTGCCGTGCCACCGGACGACCGTACTTATAGAAAACAGCATTGCCCATTGGGCATTATTGGCTACCTGCAGTTGAACGGGAGGGCCCCTCGCTCTGCTCCATTTGGCTGCTTATCACGGCCGTCGCGGCTCCCACTCTCCTCCCTTGGTCGGTCAACAGTCAACCCACATATGACGTCATGAAAATAGCTTTATTTATTTATGTTTTCTATACTTTTCTGAACAGTGTTGTCTTTGTTCTTTTATAAAAAAAATTACTATTTATTTATTATGATTTTCGCCAATAGATCTAGACAGTTGGATGGATAGAGTTCTTGTGGTTGGTAGTTATCGACTAAACAAAAGTTATATTTCAGGCACATGATCGAAATATAGCATATTATCCGAGATTAATATAATCTCCCTACCTCCTCGCTAAACATGTGATCCAATTAAGAACACTTTCGAGCTAAATTTCGCTCTACACAATCAACTTCGCCGATATCAGTGGTCAAAATATCAGGTGAAAGGACTTTTCAAAAACATATGTAAGATAGTATGTTAGATAGGTGCTTCGTGGAGCAGTTTTCTTTATGTTTTGAGCACATCCTCATCCTCTAGAAGAAGAGCCCGCAATTACCTGTACCATAAAAAAAGTTGTGTAGCCTACTCACTCGACTATGGATGCACAAAAGTTCAACGGAGGAAAGGTTCTGATGTGCGCGCGCGTGTGTGTGTACACACACACACACTTCTCCATCGGTTCTGCAATTTCTTACTTCCTCCATCCAATAATTTAAGTCATTTGGCTTTTTTAAGCTTAACTTTGACAATTTGTCTTATTTAAAAATTTGTGCAAAATGCTATTTTTTATGCTTACTTTATTAATAAAACTTCTTCAAAAACAACTTAAATTTGACTATATTTACACAAAATTTTTGAATAAGACGAGTGGTCAAACTTGACGCCAAAGTACAAGTAATAATTAAGGAAGGATAATTTAGGCGCTAATATATAGGCTGTGTCAGTGTTACATCTTTGCTTGCCCCCTGCAATTACAGTACTCAGTTTGAAGTATTTGACGTTTTTGTACAACGGAGTGGCCTCGGAAACATAACTTTAACCGTACTACCTTGTTTTCTTCTGCTCTCTCCATCTCAATTTATAAGCCATTCTAAGAATATTAGAGAGTTAAAGTTTTCTAAGTTTGACCAAATTTATACAAACAAATAATAATATTTATGATACTAATCTGTGATGTCATAAACTTTTATGTTTCTCTCTATAATTTCAGTCAAATTTGAAAAGTTTTGACTTTTAAAGATTCTTGGAATGACTTGTAATTTGGAACAGAGGGAGTATATCGTAATGGATTTGTGTTTTGATGTAAGATTTTTTTAAGAGAAAAATCTGCGACACTAGGGTTTGAACCCTGATGTAAGATTATGTGTATGATCTTTAATCTTCTAAACAAAATACTTTGAAAGTTATTTATAATCAATGTTTAAAACTTGACTTAATCTTATCCAAAATATTGAGTACTACACTTGCAAACCGGAGGAGCTACGCACTTTGTATTATGCAGCTCCGTATTATATACTACTCCCTCCATCCCAAATTATAAGGCATTCCAAAAATTTTGGAGAGTCAAAGTTTTTTAACTTGGACCAAATTTATATAATAAAATAATTATATTTATGATATCAACTAAGTACAATTAGGTTCTTTATTAGTTATAGTTTCATAATATACATATTTGATGTTATAAATCTTTGTGTTTCTCTCTAGAATTTTGGTCAAAGTTAAAAACTTTGACTCTCCAAGATTCTTGGAATGTCTTATAATTTGGAATGGAGGGAGTATATAGTTAGGAAACATCAAACAAGTATGGTCCTTCATTACTATGAACAACGCTATATAAATAAATATAATTGCCATGAACAAGCGTAGCCGAAAAGAGTTTTCCACTAACAAATGAAATTCCACACACGGCGTACAAGGACATCCGTTGATCACAACCACAGCATACAACACACCTGGTAATTTCCCAAGCAGATTTTATTCACAAAATGCAACGATCATGGAAACAAAACCAGGAAAGTTCTCTCCAAGATGACACTGACATGCATGCATTACCAAATACCGTACGACCATTTAAGAAATTAATTAATTCGTCGATTATTATATATATATATATAACTAATTTAATTATTTTATCACCATGGCCATTCACCACCAGTATAAAAGACCGTCTCTCTCTCTCTCCCTTGCTGCCGAGCCTTCTAATCATACGAACAAGAGGAGAGAGCAGGAGACCACGTCCTCCGCTTCTCCGCGCGCACGCGCAGTGGTTGCCCGCCACCAACTCCAAGAAGACAGCAGCCATGGCGGCCACCATCCCATGCCCAGGCCGGCGCCACGGTTACCTACTCTAGCTTCTAGCTAAGCGCCTAAGCCCTCCGCGCGCCGTTGAACCGGCCGGCGATCAAGTATATACGTAGGTGCACCAAGCGATCGACCAGCGTTGTTGCGCCTGCACTTCCGCCGGCGACCTACGTACGTACATACGATCGGCGATGATGGTGATGGGCTACTTCCGGTCGTCCACCAAGTCCGCCGCGACGTCGTCGGCAGCGGCGGGCAAGAACAAGAAGAAGGCGAAGACGAAGACGGCGAACGAGGAGGTGGGCCTCCGGGAGGCGCTGCTGGACCAGCCGGCGGCGGCGGCGGAGGAGGGCGGCGTGCCCAAGGGCTACTTCGCGGTGTACGCCGGGGAGGACTCCCGCCGGTTCGTCGTGCCCACGGGGTACCTCCGCGAGCCGGCGTTCCGGGACCTCATGGAGCGCGCCGCCGACGAGTTCGGCTTCGCGCAGGCCGGCGGCCTGCGCGTGCCCTGCGCCGTGGAGGACTTCGAGGACCTCCTGCGCCGCCTCCGGCGCAAGAACGGCGCCGCCGCCGCCGGCGCTGGGAAGGGGAAGAATTCAATTAAAGCCGTCGGCCGGTAGCTATATGACAACACACACCTAGCTAGGTTCCTTCTTGTTTGTGCAATTTGCTGTTGTTGACGTACGCGTAGATCATATCAGATCAGATCAGTTCAGTTCAGTCGAGGATCGATGATCGATGCAGTTCTTGTACAGAATGCAAGCAATGAGTGAAGCAAGCAAGCAGCAGCCACATGCATGCATGGGTGGGTAGTAGCGTAGCTGAATGCATGGCGTGTTGTTGATTGATTCACTGTTGCTTCTTCCGTGAACCGTGGAGAAAGAGTATACAGCTGAGAACTCCTGGGGGGAATTCAGCTATTTGTTTGTTTTATTTACGTCTGAAACTTGTGAAATCTCGATTCAAATTTCGGCGCTCCAGACAGACAGTCCGTACGAGATATGCGTGTTGTCTGCTTTTATTTGGAATGATGAGGTCGAGGAGGAGAGGAATACTCCGCATGCAGTAAGACGATAGAGCTTTATTATTTCTTCAGTTCATGTTGTATTTTTTCTGATCAGAGGATGAACCCTTGTGGCCTTGTCTTGTCATGCTGTTCTTATTCTTACAGAAACCGAGAAAAAGAATGTTTTTTTTTCTGGATTTGTACTGTTTTGCTATCTTATTACAAGCTTGATTTATTTGGTTGGTTGGAGATCTGTGAATTGTGATGATGATGGGGGTAGTCAGTAGTGTAGTGTCTCTCCATATTGACACTCATCAATTCTTAGTGATGGACTCTTACCTCTGTTCCATACCTGCGCTAAAACTGAACATGGACCCTGCATTTTGGGACATCACTAGTTAATGCGAATTGTTGCTTACAATACTGTACTGATCGATATAAATCAAACCGATCTGGATCTGAATGTTGGTTACTTCATTCTGAAAATATAGCATTGAGCATTGAGCATTGAGCAATGTCCGGAAGATGAACATGCAAGGCTTGGCTGCACATTTGAAAAATGGCATAGCCGCTCACTTACGAGAACAGCAAAACTGTCTCTTTATCTGGCTCCCTGTAGATTGATTGCAGATTGCACTTGTCAACACTCAACACTTTAGTGGGAAATGCTGGATGCAGGATTTCAGGTAGTCTGCTGCAAGGTAGCACGTCCATTTCAGAACAGACCAATGATCTAGTACCTCCGAGCAGAGTAGGCCAATCATTGTACTACTTCCTCAGACTCAGAGAGAGCTTCAGCCTGATTTCCTGTTCCTCGGTGTCTTCTGAAGAAACAAACATGTTTCAGTTCCGGCCCTACTTTCTTGTCCTGACAGAAGTAGGAGAACACACTGAATCCAGTGATAAAAAGTTCAGTGGTAGTAGCACACAGAAAGTGCACACTGATTCATCATTTGCCAATCTATCGTTTATCTGCTTCAGAGATTTTTTAACAAAAAGTTGGGCTGATGCACGCGGTGATAACCTGGTTTTTTCAGGAACCCAAGATTCAGTCGCAGATGCAGAGGATCCCCTCATGTGCCGTCGATGTGAGAAGCCAGGTGCGCTTGCCAATTTGCCATGTGAATATGTACGAAAAATCCTTTACTTTGTTGCGGAGCCTTACATTATGTGAGGCATGGTAGTTAGGAATATGCCAACAGAATCACAAATTAAGAATGCAGAGTACAATGCGTATCTCATGAACCTAAGTAAACAAAAGGATATTTTCCAACTCTCCCTACGTCTGGATCGAAACAGTAGATGCCCTGCATTCCGAAATAGTTAAAACAAAGGTAGCAGTACATGTTTTGTACCACACTTTTGTGAATTGTTTACTGTTAACCTAATCTTTAAGCAGCTGCTGATCTTGCACCTGCACTCTGCAGTCTGTAGTGCTGCAGACTTGCATCGCTAAGGGAAGCTGAACGATGGCACATGCTGAAGTTGACTGGATTCAGCTTCTGCACTGTTCATCTTCTTGTTTTCAGATCAGATTGTTAAGAAAAATGCAGATACAACAAGAATGGCATGAGCTGTGAACCATCAGAAGTTGCAAGATCAAAGCTTTGTTTGGTTTCTCTTACATTAGATACTTGTTCTGATGATAATAATAATAAAAAAAATCCTTCATCTCCTCCTATCGTTGTACAGATTACAGATCTTAGCGGTGCAGTGCAGTGCAACCTCTCCTCCTTTCTTCAGAAAAAAAACCAAGAAGAAAGAAAGAAGCAATCCAAGAAAGGAGAGAGGAAAAAAACAAACAAACAAACAAAGAGACTCAGAGCAGCAGAGAGAGCGTTGAGACGAGAGCGAGGCCTTGGTTCATGGCGGTCGTCGTCGTCGTCTCGTGCGCCGTCATCTGCAGAGGATCTCGGTCTCGGAGGAGCAGTCGCACATGGCGGCGGCGGGGTCCTTCTTGCTGCCGCCCTGCTGCTGCACGAGGCGGAGGATGCCCTGGAAGGACTCGACGTCGCAGGGGATCCGGAGCGCGCCCTCGTGCCGGAACCCGAACTCCTCCTCGGCCTCCCGGAGCAGCTCCGCGAACGCCCAGTGGCCCAGGTACTCGGTGGGGATCACGAACCGCCGCATCTCCTCGCCGACGTACACCGCGAAGGAGCCCCTCGGCACGCTGCTCCTCCCGCCGCCGCCCTTGCCGCCGGACGCCGCCGACGGCGTCACCGTGGCCAGCTTCTTCCACTTCTTGAGCAGCTGCTGCAGGCGCACGATGTCCCGGATCTTGTTGCTCCCGCGGCCACCCTGCTGCTGCTGCACCTGCTGGTACTCCTCCATTGCCGCCGCCGAGCTAGCTAGTGATGATGCCTCGCCGGATGCGTTCTTGCTCTGGTAGGCGCGGTAGTGGGAGGAGGACCCGGATGGGCGGAGGGCGATAATATATAGGAGGAGGAGGGCGGGGAGGTTGGATTCGAGGAGGGAAGAGATCGCCGGCGCGCCGCAGCAGCGCAGCCTGCTCGTGACTTCTGAACCTCTTCACCATAGTTTATACGGAGTACGTACTGTATGTGTTCAAATCGATGGAGGTTCTGGTTCTTTAACTTCTTTTTTTAATGATTAGTTTTCGGTAATGGAGCTATGCTCTTTTTTATTCACGAATAATTTGATCTGCGTACAATGTTTTTTTTAATCTTTTTAACACTCACTCATTCTTCGCCATTCGTCTATGGAGATCGTGCAGTAGCATTTTCAAAACTTTTGCTACCACGCTAGCATGAACTGAAGCAATATATATATGTAAAGTTACCGAAACTATGATCATCTCCGACTTGTCAGCGCACTATAGTAAAAAAAAAAACTGTTTTTTTATCACTCGTGTCAAAATAAGCGAGGAGTCGAAGCCGTGCCAAATGAGATCTTAGGGTCTGTTTAGATTCAAAGGCTAAAAATTAGTCCACCCTGTAAAAATAAAGGGCCAATAGTCTCTAACTGCTAATTAGCCATCATTAGCTCTTATTAGTCTAGAATTAGCTTATGTTTAGGTTTTCTAATTGATATCCAAAAATATGGGCTAATTATTACTCCCTAATCCAAACACCCCCTTAGAAATGTGCATTTTGACACCAAAATTAGGATGTGCTGTCAAAACCATTTGTATGTAATCGCTTAGTCGTGAACTTTGTTTGATCCTGTGAGACTATTTTGCTGGGATCCTGCTGTTTTGGTAAGTTTGGGCTTACTGAAACCATGTGGTGCAACTCTTCTTTTCTTTTAATGAAAAACGTGCTTATGCGTGATCGCGATTTTTTTTTCTTTACCCTTACTGCATCTATTGACAATGGCAACTGAAACATTTTTACATCTCAACAATGCAAGACAGAGACAGGATTGAGTGATCTTACTGTAAAATGGAGCTGAACTTGCATGGTCAATAGTAACTCAATATAGTACTATATATCATGTCCATGTTATGGGTACGGAGATTATTAATTGATGATCCCATGCATGCATGAACTTGCTACCAACTGTGCGTGGTCTCCTCTCTTCTGTAGCTCTGCTGGCTGTGATGTCACTGATGTGGAAAAAATGTGAGTAGATGTTCAGTTTTCCTCCCTTGATTTCAGTAATGCCAGTCACACCGCTCAAGTTGTTGTACTAGAATGTACTAACCCTTGCTCCACTCGAGTCCTCATCACACTGAATTCTGCACCGGTTTCTTCCAGCTGATGCTGATTGCTGCATGCATTCCCTGTTTTGGTGAAAGGTCTTCTTGAACCTCTGTTTTCTGCGTGCTTGATTCAGTGGGCGAGCAGGCAGTCTCTGCAATAGTATTATTCCAGATTTCCAGTGCAGGATGCATGTCATGTCACAACTCACAATCCAATGTAAGTAGAGTAGCTAGGTAACCCCAAAATGACTGCGCATCTTACCCATGGACGAGTAAAATTTTCCTACAGGCGCCACTGATAATTTTCAAAATTAGCTGTGGGACACTGTATTTGCTGTAGAACATCGCCTAGTATCCTGTAACAAAAAAAATAGGGTCCTACAGCAAAGAAAAATTATTTTAGTATCCCACAACCAATTTTTCATATGTGAAGTGTCTTGTAGCAAAATTTTCCATTTGATTATATTTTAAAATTTGATTATGTAAACTCTGCCTAGGATAGAAAAGGGGTCGCGAGTCGTTTCAGAACAAATCTAAAACCTCGCGTTATGCACGGTTTTGCTCTTTTTTTTTTTTTTTGCAATCTGTGCCCTGTATATCCCTTCTTATATCAATGAATGAAAGCCGTAACAGATATTTCAGGGAAAATTCAATTAGATTTATATAGAAAAATTGTCAACATTAGAACCTGTATCATGATATGTCATGCTTAATATAAAAAATATATTTTACTACCAAGCGTTATACTAAATATTAGTGCTTTTTATAGATATATTTTTGGAACAAGCTGCCTTTTCAAATTTATGCACAGTTCTCACTTCTGAAACATGGACTATAGTCTCTTTAGTGGGGGTATTTGGTATTTTAGTCACTAAAAGTGAGGACTAAAGTTTAGTGAGGTGGAACCAAACACCTATATGTACGGTATGGAGAAAATTAAGACTTGGATTCAGAGAATCGTTTTGCCTTACGTGTATCCAACTATAACTTGAGTGAAGCAACGCCAAAACAAATTAAACTGCCGAGGCAGGACAGGATGAAAACAACGGGAGCCAATGCAAATTAAAACAAACAGCAGGCTAGCTGCACATCAGGTGGTCTGCACTGCATAAACGCAAACAAAATTTTGAATTTAGTGTAAAAGTTCATTGTACTTTTGCTCTGACTGCGTTTCCTTTTTCTATCTTCGTCTCGTCTAGTTCAAGAATCTCTCTCTCTCCTGTTTTAATTAAACTGTGTGCATGCGAGAACATGGTAAGAGACTAGGTGTCGGGGTCCACGAAAGGGTACCCCAATCGACGCAAACAAATAAGTTAAACCTAAAACACCAATTAATAACAAACCTAGCAAGTCTAACCTTCTAAAAAAACCAACCCCTCGAGGCCTACAACGCTGGCCCACCAAGCTGAAGCCCGAAAACCTATTAAGCGGAAAATAGGCTGCGTCAGCCCTCCAAACCAGGCCTCGGGCGAACGCTCGTTCTCCGTCTCGCCCGAGCCCTCCAAGCCAGGCCTCGGGCGAACGCTCGTTCTCTGTCCTGCCCGAGCCCTCCAAGCCAGGCCTCAGGCAGGTGCTCAATCTCCGTCTCGCCTGAGCCCTCCGAGCCAGGCCTCGGGCTGGCGCTTGTTCTCCGTCTCACCCGAGCCATCCGCGTCAGGCCTCGGGCGAACGCTCCACTACCCTTCAAGCCTCCCGCAAGAAGGAAGCTCCCTGCTTCTCAGCTCTGACAACCGTACTAGCCCCATACCGCGCATTTAATGCGTCCACTTACTCCGGTCACATCCTCCGGTACACAGCGTGTGCCACAGTGAACCGGAGCCAGAGTCAAACCTCGTTTTCACCACAAGCATGGGCAAAAAGGTACAAGTACAGCACTGTTCGGCCATACCACGCGTTGTAGCACACTCGAGCTTCACCCCGAGGCCTGGGTTCCCGCTGTACGCCCGGGCGTTCCGGGACTTGCCCATACCTGCGGGGGCTCGAGCCTCCCGTAGGCGCCACCTCGAGGCCGGCCCTGCGCCCCTCGAGCCCTGACTGCTTTCATGCTATTGGAAGACAGGTACCCCAAGACCCGGAGGGACCCCGCCGTGTCCTGTACGTGCCGGGATGGGTGCTGTACGGCTTCCACGTCGCCACGCCTCCACGCCCGCGCCCGGGATGGAGGCCACGCTTCAAGGACGCCTCAACAGCAACACCCACGTTGGCTACAGTGACTTCGACAAGACAGAGTTCCTACCCTTCGCCATATCGAGCGTTGTACATGTCAATCCTGTGTAAACCCTGGCCTCCTCTTATTCTACAAAAGCGGACGCCAGGGCCCTTCGCGCGCAGGAGACAACGCACGAGTCCACACACACACGAGTCCGGACTCCGGTCCACGCTCACAGAGCTTGTATTCGCCCCTATACAAGCACTTAGGTGCAAGTAATACAAGAACCTCCTCCCCCGCTGGACGTAGGGCCTTCTTTGTCCGAACCAGGATAAATCCTTGTGTCATCTTGCATCACCATCCAGGAAGAGAGCACGCGATCATATTACTCGTTGGTGTCATACCCCCGGGTTCGAAACACCGACAGTTGGCGCGCCAGGTAGGGGCCTTCGCGTGTCGGAGTCGATTTCTCGTTGTTTTCTGGATGGCTTCATCCCCTCCTTCGTTCTCGGCTGGTGCCGTCGTCTGGTTCGGGAGCCTCAAGTTCCTGGCCACTGGCAGCGGCAATAAGCCGACCCTGCTCTCCACGGAGAGCCCGAGCGGAGGGCGTGCCACGCCACCCCGCGCGGGGGGCGTGGCGCGTCGCCCGCACCACCGCGCGTTGCCACCTCGTGAGCGGCGCCGTCGTCACCATCGTCGCCAGGCACAGGCGGTGCCCGCGGCGTACGCCCACTTCCCCGCGGCCGGCGCAGGGTCCCCGAGGGGAAACCTGCCCGGCGCACGACCAACGACTTCTAGGGCGCGCGCGCACTCTCCCAGCGAGTTCGCGTTCGTCATGCGCACGGACCGGGAGCCTGGCTAGAGGCCCCCAAGCCATGCTCCGTCGACACCACCTAGCTTCCTCCCGCACGAGATGTACCGCGCTCAACGCTAGCGGGCCCACGTTCGGCCTCAACAGCTCCGCAGCCGTCTACGCACACCACCTCGACGAGCGCTGTCAGGACCGGACGGCGGCAGAGCGGGAGGAACGTCCGGACGTGATCCTACGAGCCACCACCGACTTGTCCGGGGACGTTGCGCCCTTCCCCGCCGCCCGGGGACGCGGCGCCGCATACCGTCAAAGCTCCTCGTCCGGTCGTGACGCCGCCAACGACTGCGCAAGAGGGCGCCAACGGGCCTTCCTCGAGGCCTAGCCTCGAGGCCCCGCGACGCCGCCAACGACTGCGCAAGAGGGCGCCAACGGGCCTTCCTCGAGGCCTAGCCTCGAGGCCCCGCGATGCCGCCAACGACTGCGCAAGAGGGCGCCAACGGGCCTTCCTCGAGGCCCCGCGACGCCGCCAACGACTGCGCAAGAGGGCGCCAACGGGCCTTCCTCGAGGCCTAGCCTCGAGGCCCCGCGACGCCGTCAACGACTGCGCAAGAGGGCGCCAACGGGCCTTCCTCGAGGCCTAGCCTCGAGGCCCCGCGACGCCGTCAACGACTGCGCAAGAGGGCGCCAACGGGCCTTCCTCGAGGCCTAGCCTCGAGGCCCCGCGACGCCGCCAACGACTGCGCAACAAGTTCAGAGGGCGCCAGCGGGCCTTCCTCGAGGCCTAGCCTCGAGGCCCCGCGACGCCACCAACGACTGCGCAACAAGTTCAGAGGGCGCCAGCGGGCCTTCCTCGAGGCCTAGCCTCGAGGCCCCACGACGCCGCCAACGACAACAACGTCGGGGGGCCCTCCCCTCCCCGGCATCAGGACGATAAACGCAGGACCGTTTCGAACAAGGAGGAACAACATCCCTCTTCGTGATCAAAAAGCTATGTTCCTCTTTCTAACGTCTAGTTTTCCGTTCTGTTTCTTAAAAAGGCCAACGTTTGCGAAAACAATGATTAAAATGCCCGCGTCCGCGTTTGCTTCATCCCGAACAAGAACCAGAGGAGCAAGGGACGTGGGTCGGGTCTTCGAGAAAGAGGACCGGGTCCCGGCCGCCTGACGCCTCCGACGGCTAACGGCACCGGCCCATCCGCAGAACCGAGACACGACCCGTAGATCGAGCTCCTCAGGTTCAAGTAAAGGAAGAAACAAACGCGGGCACGCTAAGAAAAAACACAAGCCTACAGCACTGTCGCTCCGTTTTCCAAAGTCATGACAAACCTCGAGGGACGGCTGACCCTCAGGGGTCATGCCAAAGCAGGCAAGGAGCGAACCTATCGCCTGCGAAAGGCTACGGTCTCCTTTGCCGACCGCACCAAAGAGCACGACGTGACAATGGGACGGAAACGCGGGGCAGAGGCTAAGGAGAAGTTTTCGTAAAATCAACAAGAAGGACGCAGTGTTCTTTCCTTGATTAAACTTCAAAAATCTAATACAGAATGTGCAGGAAGCCTCGGCCACCCTGGACCAACTCGACGGGGCCCGGGATGTGGCGCTGTTGCATTCGGTCGAGTACCCGTGAAATCTCCAACGGGACCTCGACGGTACTACGTCGGAGGCCAAACAACCAAGGGCGTCACCAGCAGACAACCCCGCGACGGTTGGCGCATCGACTAGTGACTTCGATGGAAGCTCCAACTTCGCCCTCGCCATGCGCACAACCAAGGAGTTCGGTCAATCTCCCCCGACAATCCCGAGCCCGACTCCAGCTCAGAACATCGAACAACTACGTCGTTTTCTATCCCTAAAGCCTCGAGGCTTCGTACATTTCTCGTATTTTGTACAAACATCGCATCATGAATGAATAAAAGTTCGTTTCCAAGTTCTTTATTTCGTTCAAAACAGAGGTAGCCTCGACTCTGTCTAATCAGAGTCAAGACTCCCTCGGGGGCTAACCAGGGGATCCCCCCTAAGTTCCTAAAAACCTCTCACGTTTCTTACTAAACTCGACGTTATTTTATTTTCTATGCCTCGAAACGCGCCTCATGACTAAGAAGAAGAAAACACCTTGGGTTCCCTAAGGGTCAAGGGTGTCGAGACGGGAGCTCGCCTACGCCCCCGGGCTACGGTACCTCCATCGCTCCCACCCTCGAAGGGCTCAAGTCTGGTGTTGAAAACTTAGTCGAAGCAAAACTCAGGCAAAGAAAAATAAGAAAACTCGGAGGCAAGATGTTTCAATATCATCCCGGGCTCTCACCCACAAAAGCCCTTGAAGGAGTCTTTCCCACACCTCCGAGCTCGGCCTCAGGGGGCTATTGTAACACTCCAGTGTTATCACACAAAACTTGCCATGTCATCATATGCATCAGCTTTCATTTGAGTGATAACCTGAGTATGCATTCACTAAAAACAAGTTTAAGTTAACATGTTGTGCCTAGTGGATAGGGAATGTTAAGTGAGTAACCTAGTGGTGTGATGCTTTCATAAGTTATGTGGTTATGTGTTACATGAAAATAAAGTGTAAGAGGAGACCTCTAATTTCTATGTTTTTCTTTTTCTCCTCTCTTTAAATCAAAAAAGTATGGCAAATTTCAAAATGATTTCAAAAGAAAAGTTGTAGCTCTTGTTGAGGGGGACAACTTTGGTATTCAAAGTTTTCAAAGTTTCTGTACAAAATTTTGAATAAATTTGAAATCCGTTAAACCCTAAATTTAACCCAACAAATTTCAAAACTAAAAAGAATTAGACTTTGGTCTTTTAATCAAAGTTGTAGAGAAGGTTAAAAGAAATAACTTTATGAAGATAGATTTTCAAGTTACTAAAGAAGAATCTGAAGTAATTTGGAAAAACAAGTTTGATTTGGTTTCAAATTGAAAGTCAATTTCCAAACCCAATTTTATCCCCTTTTGTGTAGTTTCAAAATTAAGCACAATTTGGCTATGCTTCAAAAGCAAAGTTGTTCTATTTTTGATAAGGAATAACTTTGATGTATAAAGTTTTCCAAGTTTTTTTATGAAATCAAAAGTAAGTTGGAAAATACTTTTCTGCCCTTTTGTCCTCTTGTTTTTCAAACCCTAATTCAAAATCTAAGCATTTTCTGTTTATGTTGCAAAAATAAAAGATGTTCAGTTTTGAATTCTAGGCATTTGATATTTTAACATATTTTCAACTTATATTCAAAAATCTCTAGTAATTTCAAAATTTCCAAAAAGATTTAAAGGTGAAAGGAGGGGATAAGCTTTCTTCCCTGTTCATGGCGGTGACCGACCGAGCTAGGGTCGCGCAACGCCAGCGCGATGGGCACCGTTTCTTGTCGAACGAGCACGTGCTGGTTCTCCGTGGTGAAGTAACCAGCTGCTGGCGCTCTCCCTGCTCCGTGGCGTCTTCTCCCCGAGCTCGTCATCGTTGTCGCGCCACCAAAGCATAGACGAGCTCCTCTCTGTCCCAATCTCGAATTCACGGCAAACCGAACATCCTCATCCAAAATTTACCGTGAATATAAGTTCCTTACTTCCTTGCGCACCTCCAGAAACTCTCACTTCAAACTCTACTGCCTCAGAAAGCAAGAGCTCGCCGTTCTCTTTCCGCCGGGCAAAATCACCGCCGCGCTCTACCTCACCGTGGCCAGCTCCACCGGGCACTCCTCTACTCTCACTGTCTTTTGTTTCCATTTCACCTTGACCCCAGGGTGCTCATCGGCTCGATGGTTCCCTGTTTGATGCTCAGGTCTCGCCGGGAACAACCTTTTCTTCGCGGAGCTTGCCGCCGGAAGCCACTGCTCCGTGGACACCTTCCCTCCGTTCATCCTCCGCTCGAACCAACTACACAAGCAACACCAGGGTGAGCTACTGAAGCTTCCTGGCTCCTCCGTTCTTTTGCTACCGGCCTGAGTTCGCCGGAACAGTCTCGCCGAGATCCGATCCGCCGCCGTGCGTGGCCAGGCTTAACCAGAGCGGTATAGCGTGTTAGGGTGGGGGCTCAATCGACTGCGGTTGTTTAGCCAGAGTTGATGCGCGCGTTAGTTGGGTCTCTACTGGTCGGAGATGGCCGGCGTAAATGTATCAGAACCGACCAATTTGCACCAGATTAAGCACCGAATCGCTGCTTTCGCAGAGATTACAAGTACTTGAGCTCGTACAAACCCGGTAGTCCGGAAATCTCGAAGGATTTCAAGTCATTCAACTTTAACAAGATCGTAATAGATTAGCGTACATGCCACAAGGTACATTCAGTTCGCACATAGTTCAAATACATCGGAGTTTGATAGTTATTACAAACCATAGTTTTGAATTCAAGCGGAAGCAACATAGTTTTGAAACACAAGTCCTTAGTTCACAATACGGTGTGCCATATGCCTGATCCGTCGCAAAAGCATCAGGAAAGATAAGGATTGACCATGCCATGGTCTAGTCACTGCCCTCGACGGGATACAGACAATTCTCACAGTAGCCGAAGAAAAATTGCCCATCTGCAAACAACAAGGGATAGCACCCTGAGTACGAGAAGGTACTCAGCTAGACTTACCCGTCATAAACCAGAAATAATTGACACCAAGGATTATGCAAGGCTGTATCTGAGGTTGGCCACACTTACCTTTTTGCATAAAAAGCATTTTATTATTAAATAATCATTAGAGCATTAGCAGTCACTTTTATGTAATCAGCCTGATTATCTAGATTTGCACCTGATCTAGAGCAAACACTTGACTACTTATTCAAGCAAGAGTGACTATTTCATCAATAGCCTTTCAGATTCACCAACCATAACCATCATTAATTCCATATATTACTACGGTAACACCTGCTCAGTCAAGTTACTCACTAACCAGGAGCGATGGCGATTATAATCGATTCCTACCAGCTGGGGACAAAAATGTCGCACACTCGCCCGACACACCCTGCCAGGCGGCCGTTGGCGACCACTCAGGAGGTTCGAGAACCCAAATCGCGGACGGCGGCCATGGACCCTTCTACACCGAGGGTTATCTCAATGCCAGGTCGCTCAAGCTATTAACTGCCCACGGTCCATGCCAGGTCGATCAGGCCCTGCCTGCCCTCGGACCATGCCAGGTCGATCAGAATAGTTGCCCACGGTACATATAAGGCCCTGGGTGTTAGGCGTCAACGTCTCCGTCACCGGCTCGAAACACCTTACTCGGCTTCACGGAGAGGTACCCGCACCTGCTCCGTTAAGTGATTGACGCGTTCAAAATGATTGAGGTGTGCCTTCATCGGGTCCTAATCGACACAGACGGGAGACTACTAGCACACAGAACCCATGTCCTGCTGCTCCTACATCCCGCCCGGTCTCAGATTAATTAACACATGGTTCTCTCCATGATAGCACCAGGTAAACATGTTTAGTATCCACCTATATGCGGGGGACAGGAAATCACCCGACTTTTACCGTCTAAGCAGGGCTAAGCATATAATCGAGCCTAGACCTAACAGGGATCACAAGATAATATTTGCAGGTGGACAAGGATAATTAATCAATGCAGCAACGGTATCACACAACTCCTATGACCTAATGCAACAATCATTCAGGTTAACTTGTAAGCGGTAATTTGCAAACCGTAGGAGAAAAAAATGCTCCGGGCTTGCCTCGCTCGAAGTCGGCGGGGGCGGTGATCACGGCACTCCGGCAGGTCCTCAGCGTCTCTTCCGGGATCCCCTCCTCGGTTGTCTCCTCCTGACGCTGCTCCTCCGGCGTGTCTTGGGCTTCCACTACCGACCCTGCATGATGCGGTACATGAATGAAATAACATGAATGCACATGGGTTGGATGGATGATGCAACATGGAGTAACAATTCAGGAGATAAGCACATGTCATTTACTGCTACTCACTTTTTTTAATTTAACATACTACTTATTAAGTCTTGTTGTTACCACATCCAGTTGCTTAACGGGTTTATTACCCTCTAATTATTGTAGAATAAATCTAGTTAATTAGGCCTATAACAGTAACCTATCCTAGACAGCTTCACAAAAAATCTTTAAAAATTACTGGAGATTAGTAGTACTTAATCTAACACTCTGTCCAAATTTCATCCCATTTGGACCTAGGCTTCATCCTTTATGAAAAACAAATTCTATCATGAAAAGGTGCTTTGAACTACACACCTAGCAACAAGTGTCAAACAACAGATTTCTTATTTTCTACTGAACTTCCTAGCATAAGAGCAATGTGCTTAAATTCTCAGGTTCATATTCCTCATATTTTAATTACTACAAAATAAACAAGGAAACGACATTTAACTATTTTTAAAAGCTACTGTCCAATTAATTCACAGAATAGCCTCATATTATATTTTTTCTCTGAAACTACACATTCATACAAATCTAACAAAACTAGAATTACATTTTTCTGACTTATACATAATTAGTTATGCATTTTCCAAGTTATCAGCACTTTTCTATTTAAATAAATCTACACATAAAAGTATTACCAACAATGCAAATTAACATCCTTCACAGGTAGATCTAATCATGCTTGTCCTAACAAAATTTGTATCACATGATTTGGACTTAAAATGGCCTTGTGGAATTTTTGAAGCCTTTACAGGGATTCTGCAAAACAAAACTTAAAAAGGAAAACTCAATCCTATACGCACGGACTTCGGCCGGGCACAGGACAAGCGCTCAGCACACCGCGCGCGACTCGTCCGAGGCTTCGAGGCAAGGCTTCGGCACGTTCAGCGCGATTCGGCTGAGGCCGAGGCTCAGACACATTTTTCCGATTCGCCCGAGCACACGGGGCCGAGGCTAACCTATTCAGCCGAGGCTACTGACTCACCCGAGACTAACTGACTCAACCGAGACTAACTGACTCAATCCGAGACTAACTGGCTCAACCGAGACTACTGACTCATCCGGAGACTAACTGGCTCCACCGAGCACTTGACTGGCTCGACTCGACCGAGGCTTACACCAACCGACCCGATCGAGGCTCGAGGCGAAGGCTCGGTGCATCCGACTTACGAGGCCTACGGCACCCAAGCTTTTCCCTTTCTCTCTTTCTTACTGCCAATCGGGCCCGCTGGTCAGGGCGATCAAGTTTCCGAGGCCAAGCTCGGCACGTTACGCGCGAGGCCAGGCTCGGCAGTCAACGGCGGAGTTAGCGCCGTGGTCGTTGACCGCCCTAGCTCGTCGACGGCGACACTTCTGGCGACACTGAGACCCATCATTGGGTGCGGGTTTGCGAGGCGAACACAACTAACCGACTCGCTGAGACAGAGGGTACCGGAGCAAGCTCGACGGCGGCCATGGCGGAGCGGCGGGCTCTGCGACTCGGCGGCGGAAATCTTCCCGGCGGCTTGCGACTCGGCGAGATTAACACTAGCCTAGCAAGTCACAAGTGACCTATTGGAGCAACTCCCAGGCTTCGGCATCCCCGGCATTGTCCGGCGCGATGCACGACGGCGGTCCACGACGGACACAGCGCGACTGGCGTGGTCCGCGAACTCAGGGCACGAGAGAGGTCTCCATTTGACTGTAAGCTACTACGACGGTAGAGAAGACTAGAACATGGCTCGCTTAGGGTAGCATGGCCGGAGATGACCGGTCCCGTGAAGGTCACAGTGGCGGCCATGGCGGAGGCTTGCGGATGGCGTCCGCTGTTCCGGCGAGCTAGCTAGAGAGGAAGAGAGGGGAACCAACCCTTACCGAAGAAGAAAGAGGAGGTGCGGCGGCGAGAGAAACTGGCGGGAGGAATGAACGGGTGGTGCGGTGAGTAGTGAGCAATCGCTCGCCGAGGTTCGGCGGGCGGCGGCGGAGCTCTGGTCGGGTGAAGATGGGAGTGGAGTGGAGCGAAGGAGAGACTGAGCAACGGGATGCTCTGCTGGTTGCGAGCACAGGCGGAGCGAAGGCAAACGGAACGAAGTGCTAGGCGCATTGCACCTGGCCAGTTCCCATCGGGGGAGCTCCCGACGGACGCGGCGGCGTCAGGCGTCGCGCTCCACGCGGCGAGCATGCACGAGCTCCCGGGCGACGTGGCGAGTTCGGGCGCAAACCACGGGCGGTGATGACGGTGGTTTGGGCCGGCCGGCGAGGCGGCGGTTCTCGCGGCGGCGGGCGGTTTCGGTCGGCGCGGAGGGAGCGGCGTGTGGTGCGCGGGGAAGAAGAGAGGGACTGACCGGTGGGGTCCACGGTCAAGATTAAACTAAGAGAGTTTTGTTTCAAACTTTGATGCTCTATAACTTCTAAACTAGACCGAACTAGGAAAAAGGTCCCAACAGCAAAGTTGCTTAGAATTTTGTAAGGAACATATCATCTTAAGGCTCCAGTCCAAATTCTGTGTTTTAAAAGAAATTTAGCGCGCTAAACTATTTTCTAATGCAAGAAATCCTAACTAAAAAGCTTTTTCTGAGAAAGTGCTTTAAAGCAAAGTTGTTTCTCATCAAGATCTACAACTTTGTTATAAGGCACTTGGTCAGAAACAGAAAGCCTAACAAGGTTACACTAGAGACCAAACAAGGACTTAAGCATTCAACAAAACATATGCACAGGAAATGATGAGATGCTATGCTTATGCCATGCCAAATTATGCATTTAGGGATTGCTTAACACCGGGGTGTTACAGTAAAGCTCGCCGCCGCTCGGTTCGTCGCCGTGCGCGCCGGCCATGGTCGAGGACCTCCTCGTTGTAAAGACGAGTTCTTGCAGGGTGTTGGTTGAAAAACCACAGACTCATGTTAATAGTGCGGTAGGACTGCAGGTTAGTTTCGTTTAAATTGGAGGACTCTTTTGCAAAGTAGCCAGAGAGCGCGCGGGGGGAGCCAGGCTGGGCTGGTTTTCGCGCGGGTTGGGCCGCGTCGGACTGGCGCCGCAAGCCCAGTTTGGGCTGGTTTCGTTTTTTTTTTCTATCTTTTTGAACAGTAAACAATTTTGTTAATTTTGCTATAATTAATCTATAGCTCTGTTAATTATGAATTTGACATGAGTGATGCTAGCATGTCTCTGCTAATATAAAAATTATGAAACTTGTGTTTGGAGCATTTTTACTATGTCAATAAAATCTGTGCTTTAATAATAAATACAACTTTGGGAAATTATGTAATTTTCTGTGGTATCCAAAAATCATGAAATTTTACATGGGAGTTTATATCGCTGATATACACCTTCATGTTTAATTTCATCTCTGTTTGACAAAGTATGCTTGGTGTATAAATAAAAGGCTAATTAAAATGATTAATAAAATAAATAGAAATAGTTGATCCCTGTAGATTTGTGTGACTTTTGGAATTGTTTGACAACTAGTGGAAAACTAGCAAGATTTGCTCCCTGGTTATGGGTTTCCTTTTATACAAATAATTTTGTTGCTTGTAAGTTGCATTATCAGAAAATAATAAAAACTTGTTTAGTGTTTATAATAGCTAAAGTGGGTTTGTTGGTTTGCAACTTTACCGTGATGGAAAGTTGTACTCTGTGTAAAGGTTATAGTTAAGAAAATTTCCATCTTTACCATGATCATATCATAAACATCTCATTATTCATGCATATGCACTTCTACGTGTAGATCCCGCTTCGGAAGGCCCTAACTCTCAGTGGATTTCTCCTGAGGGTGCAGACCTTCTTGTTTTTCAGAATCTTCGGACTTCACTGATCCTCAAGGCAAGCCCCGGACATTGAACCCATCCTTGTATTTTTATAAAGTTATTTATATCACTTGAATTAATATGATGCATTAGGTGAATAGGAATTGAGTGAATCCTATTTGATGCATTACCAACCTTGATAATTCCAATACTTAACTTGATACCCGTTTTATGAAAATGCTTAGTATGCTTAGCCATGCTTTACTACTTCTTTATAGTAGGTGCTTTTAAAAATGGTTACTATGTTATGGGGATAATGAATCTGGAAACAACATGATAAGTATAGTAACTTACACCAAGAATGGAGTCTTGTTGTAAGGTTACTCAACATAGGACCTTATCGTTGTTGGCCTGCTGTGATTGAGACCTTTGAGTACAACCCACATGCGGTGGTAAGCCTCGTCTATAGCTATTCCGATTCTTGAGAACGGCTAATCGCGCACTGGGAGTGGAAAGATGGCGGGAGTAGCGTGTACCCTCGGGGCTATGAGATAGTCGGTTCGAGGTGTACTGTACTCTCGGGTGGCGCGAACCCGTTCTTTATGGGAGGATCTATAGATAGGGTTGATATATGCAAGATTAAGTTCTACATATGTCGTGTGGTACTGAATCCCCAGCTGGGTTTAAACGATTCGAATCGCCGTGTTTCCTCGGATATGGAGCCTCAATCCACTGACCCGCACCATAGTAATGAATGGAATCTTGATGAAATGAGAACGAAAGATGTGGTATGCTTATGAAAGTTGGAGAATCTTTGGGATAGTTACAAGTTTAATCTTGAGTTAAAACTTGAAAATAGGCTTTACTATTAGTAAGCTTTTATGCAAAAGAAATGTTTTGATCTTGCTAAAGCCTTACCTTGAATTCTATAGACTTCATATCTGAGTCTTCTCCTCTTTCTAGACGGTTAAGACTTGTTGAGTACTTTTGTACTCAGGGTTTGTTAACCCTTGTTGCAGGTGAGTACATGGATCCACCTTTTGATGGACAATGCTACTTCACTATGGTAGAAGAGAGTGATAACGATTCTGATGTGTGACCTTGGGCAAGTAACCTTTTTTAAATGAGTTATGTAATATAAAGTTCCGAACAAGTTATGTAATAAGTACTTTGGTGATGTAAACTTTTTAAACAAGTTTTAATCTATGTATTACATCTTTCCGCTTTACTCTGATTTATCTTACCTATAAAACTGTTGTAATACTGTAATGCTTGATGAGGGATTATCCTGGAAAGAATGTAACGTGGATGATTCGGGTTTCCCGAGGACACCCGACAGACCTCTTGAGTCATTTGGAACTCGTGCACGCCGATCAAAGGTCCTTAGGACAATGATGGGTGCATGTGGACCACTTAATTTAGGAGGTTCTGCCACAGCTGGTATCAGAGCAGGATTCCCTTAGAAAGTATAACAGTATTCATTTTTGAAAACTTCAAAAAGTTTTGAGCCAAACTAAATTTTAAATTAGTTTGAGTCCAAAATTGCTTCTAGACTTGTCTTATTCTTCTGACTTGCCTAAATTCATTCTTTAGACTTATCCTTCTATCTAAATGGATATGTTTTTAGTATAGTTATGGTGATATTTATATCTAAGGAACAATGCTTATAATACTGCCCTAATTATAAAGAAAGTTATTCACTTTTATTATAAGTGACTACTTTAAAGTAATTATTTGTTTGATGTGTGTTTGTTCGTAAGTACGATTCATGCATCATGATTGATAACATATAATTAACTTTCCCTTTTAGAAGTTATATCTAAATAGAGTCTATATATATCTTTCTAATTATAAAATTCTGTCTTTTAATCTTGGAACATATATAGTTCTAATATTCAAAATAAATATATTTTAGCAGATGGTCCGTACCAAACAGACTGCACGCAAGTGTACCGGGCCTCGAGGTGTTCCTCGACACGTTCTTGCCCCAAGAGATGATGACCCTGCCGAGAGTGAGGGAAGTAACCAGCCCCTGGTTACTTACGAAGAAGGTGAAGGTAGTAACAATGCCACTTCAACTGCAGGCGAAAGTAGACCACTGTATATGGAGTTGGCAAGGGCAAATGGAGAAAGGATGAGGGGCACCAGGGAGAGGGAAGATTTGCGTGAGCAGTTGCAATACCACCACGAGCAGCATCAAGAGTATGAGTGTAAGTGGAGAAAGGCTGTCGAACAGAGGAATCGGGCACGAACCCGAGTAGATGTAATGAGGGACAATCAGAACCTCATGCAGATCCATCATGCTGATTTCATAGGCAGGTAGAGGAGCTGACTGCACAGTTGCAGCCAGAACCTGCTACGCCAACTACTCCTGAAATGAATCTGAGGGAGGAAGAAGAAGGAGAAGAAGAAGATGAAGAGAGAGTTAGAACCGATGGAAAATGAAGCCTCATCTGAGGGACGAGTCATAGATTTAGAGGTTGAATAAGCTCATAAGGTGTATCACAGTGTATCTCTCTGACTTTGTAAACTAGTTAGTCAGAAAACCCTATATAGTCAGATGGGTAAGAAAGTGGTCTCAATAGTCCTGTCTAAGAGCGGACTTGTATGAAAAATAAGCTGACCTTGATATGTACAATGTATATATATGAATGTTTGGTTTGTTTTAAACAGATGTCTGTTAACACTCGTGGTGCTAGTTCTTCTCACGGTGGGGATGACATCCCAAATGCACCACCAGTTCCACCTTCTTTGGCCGATGCGATTGCAACATTGGTCAATGCAACGACCTTGTTGGCGCAAAATCAGAATGCCAGACAACAGGGTCGTGGCCGTTATAATAGGGAGGAAACAACATATATGGACTTCACGGATACTCGTCCTCCCGTATTCACAAAAGCAGATGAACCTCTGGAGGCGGATGACTGGCTCCGCACTATGGAGCAGAAGTTCAGTCTTATCAATTGTACCGAGATTCAGAAGCCAGCGTTTGCAGCGCAACAGCTTCGTGGCGCTGCAGGAGTTTGGTGGACAAACCTATCAGCGGTTCAACCGGCTGGCCACCGAATTACCTGGGCTGAGTTCAGGGCAGCCTTCAGGGCTCACTATATACCCGATGGAATTATGCAAATGAAACTTGAAGAGTTCTTAGCTCTCCGTCAGGGAGGTGAACCTGCAATGCAGTACATTGGGAAATTCAATCATCTGTCCCAATATGCTTTCGATCAAGTCAATACGGATGAGAAAAAGAAGGGATGTTTCATGAGGGGATTGAATACAAAACTTCAATCAATGATGACTACTTGTGGCAATATCAGCTATAATGAAGCAGTGAATATTGCTATAGCAAGCGAAGAAAAGAACCGCAAACATAAAGAGGCCAAGAAGAAGAGGGGACGTGTGTCCGGATCGGGATCATCTGGCGGCAATAAGAAGCGTCAGAGGTTTGTATATCATCCGGTCCAACAGTTCCGCCCATCTTATCGCCCATCTTACCGTCCACCTCAGCAGCAGCAGCAGTATCCTCAGCGGACATTTGTGAGGCCTGTTATGCCTTTTAATGCTCAACGACAGTCGAATGTCCCTGCTATTCGACCACCAGTGCCACAAGCTGCAAACTATCCATGCTACAACTGCGGAAAGGCGGGGCATTTCTCCCGGGAATGTCCTTATCCCAGACAGAATATCCCCAACCCCAATGCACCAAGGCCAGCAGGTAATCAGCAAGTAAATCAGAATCGGGGCAATGCACAGAACAATCAGAAGGGTAAGGGTACTCCAAAAACAGGAAAGGTTTTCCACACACAAATCGAAGCTATTCCTGAAGGAGAACCGGTTATGCTTGGTATGTTTCCTGTCGCTCAACACCCAGCAATTACATTTTTTGATTCTGGTGCATCGCATACTTTCATGAATAGAACATTTGCGGAAAAGCATGATATACCTATTGATGAAACCCAAGATAAATTCTTTATACAGTCACCTGGGGGTCGGCTAAGTACTAAGGAAATGGTACATCAGGTACCAATAGATCTGGGTGGATATATATTTCCAACCTCCATGATAGTTTTAAAAGATCCAAGTATAGATGTGATCTTAGGTATGAACTGGATGAACCAGAAAGGTGCAGTGATAGACACCTTGAATAGAACCATCAAACTCAACGTACCTAATAGCAAGTCTCAACTTCTTATCCATCTTCCTTCTCTTAAGAGAGCAGTTGAGCGAGTGTGTGCTACCTCTGTCAAAGAAATCCAAGACATTCTAGTGGTCTGTGAGTTTCCTGATGTGTTCCCAGAGGATTTACCTGGTCTGCCACCAAATCGTGATGTGGAGTTTGAAATAGAACTCAAACCAGACACAACACCAATAGCCAGAAGGGCTTATAGGATGCCACCAAAGGAGTTAGCAGAGTTGAAAGCTCAGTTACAAGGTTTGCTAGATAAAGGTTTCATTCGACCTAGTTCGTCACCATGGGGTTGTCCAGCAATATTTGTAAAGAAGAAGGACCATACCTTAAGACTATGTGTGGACTATCGTCTTTGAATGAAGTAACATCAAGAACAAGTATCCTTTGCCCCGTATCGATCTCCTCTTTGATCAACTAGCTGGTGCAAAGGTATTCTCGAAGATAGATTTGAGATCAGGATATCATCAGATCAAGATCAAACCAGAAGATGTTCCGAAAACAGCATTCACTACTAGATACGGTCTATATGAATATCTAGTCATGTCTTTTGGTCTGACCAATGCCCCAGCACATTTCATGTACTTGATGAATTCAGTGTTTATGCCAGAGCTAGATAAGTTCGTGGTTGTGTTTATTGATGACATTCTCATCTATTCCAAACCAAAGAAGAGCATGCAGAACATCTCAGGATAGTGTTGACTCGCCTGAGAGAACATCAGTTATATGCTAAATTCAGTAAATGTGAGTTCTGGATAGACAAAGTTCAATTCTTGGGTCATGTTCTGTCAGCTGAAGGTGTTGCAGTAGATCCAAGCAAAGTCCAAGAAGTTCTTGACTGGAAGTCACCAATGTCAGTACATCAAGTTCGGAGTTTCTTAGGATTAGCAGGGTATTATCGTAGATTTATCCCTGATTTCTCCAAGATCTCTAAACCAATGACAACATTGTTAAAGAATGACACCCAGTTTGTATGGTCAACGGAATGTGAAGAAGCTTTTCAGACTTTGAAAAAGTTTTTGACAATTGCACCAGTTTTAGCTCAGCCAGACATTGAGAAATCCTTTGATATTTATTGTGATGCTTCATGTAAAGGCATTGGGTGTGTACTAATGCAAAAAGGTAGAGTCATTGCCTATGTTTCGCGACAGCTTAAGCGACATGAAGAACATTATCCAACACATGATCTAGAGTTGGCAGCTGTAGTCCATTCTCTAAAGATCTGGCGACATTATTTGTTGGGTAATACTTGTCATATATACAGTGATCATAAAAGTTTGAAGTACATTTTCACTCAGTCTGAGTTGAATATGCGTCAAAGAAGATGGTTGGAATTGATAAATATTATGATATTGAAGTGCACTATCACCCAGGATAAAGCCAATGTATGGCAGATGCACTCAGTCGAAAGGGTCATTGCAATTGTCTGGAGTCAGCAGATAGATCTTACTTTGTGCCATGAGTTTGAAAGGTTAGCCTTGAATGATTCCACAGGAAATCTTGCAATGTGACCATTCAATCATCCATTAAAGATCAATCATTGCAGCCTAGAAGGAAAGCAAAGGTATGATCCATCTGAAAGAAAAGATTCATTCTGAGCAGAATTCCAATTTCAACATAGATGAAGCTGGAGTGGTTTAGTTCAAGATCGGTTAGTAGTTCCAAAGGTTCCTGAACTCAGAAAGCAGATTCTTGATGAAGCTCATGCAACAAGATTTTCAGTACATCCAGGCAGTAATAAGATGTATCATGATCTGAAACAGAGATTCTGGTGGACTAAGGGAAACTTGAAATTGCCAGTTATGTAGCAAAATGTGATACTTGTCAGAAAGCATCTTAGGTCTGTTGGAGAGTTGCAACCATTGCCAATTCCATCTTGGAAGTGGGATAACATTAGTATGGACTTCATAGTAGGTCTGCCCAAGACATCAAAAGGGTTTGATTCCATATGGGTCATTGTTGATCGTCTGACTAAATCAGCTCATTTCATATCTGTTAAAACAGCATATCCAGCATCTACCTATGCCAAGATATATTTTGACAGAATTGTAAGTCTGCATGGCATTCCAAAGACTATCGTGTCTGATAGAGGGACACACAGTTTGTCAATGTTTTCTGGAGGCACTTACATGAATCTTTGGGTACCAAGCTTTTGCATAGTACAGCATATCATCCACAGACTGGGGGTCAGACTGAAAGAGTTAATCAGATCTTAGAAGATATGTTAAGATCCTGTGTACTCAATTATTCAGAGAAATGGGATGAATGTTTGCCTTTAGCAGAGTTCTCTTACAATAATAGTTATCAAGAGAGCATTAAGATGGCACCATTTGAAGCTCTGTATGGCAGAAGATGCCGAACACCGTTAAGTTGGTCTGAACCTGGAGAACGTAGTCTCTTTGGAGTTGACTTAGTTAAAGAAGCTGAAGAAAAAGTCAGGTTAATCGAGAGAACATGAAGATAGCGCATCTAGGCAAAAGAGTTATGCTGATAAGAGACGTCGGTCCCTTACCTTTGAAGTTGGTGATTATGTTTATCTCAAGGTGTCACCTATGAAAGGAGTTACTCGATTTGGAATCAAAAAGAAGTGGCACCTCGATATATAGGTCCTTATCAGATCCTTAAAATATGTGGAAAGGTGGCATATCAACTTGATTTACCCCCAGCTATTTTAGTCCATAATGTGTTCCATGTCTCTCAATTAAGAAATGTCTTCAAGTACCTGATCATGTCTTCATGTGGAAGAGGTTGAATTAGAGCCTGATCTGACATACTCAGAATACCTATCAGATTCTTGACCAGAAAGATCGAGTTACGCAAAAAAACTGTCAAGTTCTACAAGGTTCAATGGAATCAACATATGGAGGAAGAAGCCACGTGGGAGTCGGAAGAGTTTCTCTTAGAAAGTTTTCCGGAGTTTTCTCTCTTCTGTGTAATCCTCGTAATCTGTCTTATGGGAATCTTTCCCTGCTTTATGTAAAGGTTAGTAATGGAAGTGCCTGAAACATTTCCTTTTCCATTACTGTCGGTAGTACAAAAAAGGGTACCCCCAATCAACGCAAACACCCGAACGCTCCGTCTCCGTCTCGCCCGAGCCCTCCAGCGAGGCCCTCGGTGAACGCTCCGTCTCCGTCTCGCCCGAGCCCTCCCAGCAAGGCCTCGGGCGAACGCTCCGTCTCCGTCTCGCCCGAGCCCTCCTCCCCCCAGGCCTCGGGCGACGCTCCGCCTCCGTCTCGCCCGAGCCCCCCAGCCAGGCCTCGGGCGAGCACGATCGCTCTACGTCTCGCTCGAGCCCTCCAGACCTCGGGCAAGCGCGCCCCACACCTCGAGCCTTACACACCGACCTCGAGCTGCACAGACAGCCGTACCAGCCCATACCATGCATTTAATGCCTTCACCTACTCCGGTCATGTCCACTAGTGCACGGCGTATACCACAGTAACTCGGTGTAAAGTCAAGTCTCGTTTTCACCACAAGCATGGGCAAAAGGGCACCAGTGCAGCACTGTTCGGCATGCCAGGCACTGTAACCCTCGAGGCCGGCTACGCGCCCCTCGAGCCAGGCACTGTAACCCCTCGGGCCAGCTACGCGCCCCTCGAGCCCTGCACTGTAACACCTCGAGGCCGGCTCCGCGCCCTCGAGCCCCCGTGGCACCACCTCGAAGCCGGCTCCGCGCCCTTCAAGCCCTAACAACTTTCGTGCTCTTGGAGGACAGGTACCCCAAGACCCGGAGGGACCCCACCGCGTACTGTACATTCCGGGATGGGTGCTGTACGGCTCCCGCCTTGTCGCGCCACCACGTCCGCACCCAGGATGGAAGCCACGACCCAAGGACGCCTCAACAGAGACAATCACATCGGCTCCAGTGGCCCCGACAAGACAGGGTTCCTACCCTTCTCCGTATGGGGCACCATACGCCCCGACACTTGTAATACTTTTATGTAACCCTGGCTTCCCCTTGCTCTATAAAGGGGACGCTAGGGCCCTCATTCGGGACGACGAACACAACACACGAGTCCACGCACAGACACGAGTCCGGACTCCGTTCCACGCTCACTGAGCTTGTATTCTCCCCTGTACAAGCACTTAGGTGCAAGTAATACAAGAACATCTCCCCCCCGCTGGACGTAGGGCCTTCTTTGCCCGAACCAGGATAAATCCTTGTGCCCCCTTGCATCACCATCCAGGAAGAGAAGCACGCGATCATATTACTTGTTGGTGTGACACCCCCGGTACGAAACACCGACAGTTGGCGCGCCAGATAGGGGCTTCGCGTGCCCGAGCCAATTTCTCGTTGACTCCTGGATGGCTTCATCCCCTCTTCCGTTCTCGGCTGGTGCCGTCGTCTGGTTCGGGAGCCTCGAGTTCCTGGCCACAGGCAACGGCAACGAGCTGACTCTGCTCTCCACGGAGGGCCTGGCGGAGTGCGTGTCACGCCACCCCGCGCGCGGGGGCGTGACGCGTCGCCCACCACACACGTCGCCACAATCGCGAGCGGCGCCATCGTCACCGTCGTCGTCGGGCGCAGGCGGTGCCCGCGGCAAACCCCTACGCCCCCGTAGCCGGTGCAGGTCCCCAAGGGGAAACCCTCCGGCGCGCGCCGGAGACCTCCAGGGCGCACTCGCGCCGTCTAGCGACTTCGCATTCGTCATGCGTACGGACCAAGAGCCAGGCCAGAGGCCTCCAAGCCGTGCGCCGTCGACACCGCTCATCCTCCTCCCGCACGGGTCACCGCGCTCGCTCTCCCCCAGCGGTTCCCGGTCATCCTCGGCACTCTCGCCTGTCTGCGGCCACGCCCCCTCCCCCCGACGAGCGCCATCAGAACCAGATGGTGGCGAACCGGGAGCAGCGTTTGGGCGCGCTGCTGCAGGCCATGGCCAGCCTGGAAATCGTCCACCCCGCGTGCGTCGATCGCGACTTCTTGCGACCTTCGAGCCACCTCGGCGAGCCACCGTCGGAGATGGTACCGCGAGTTGCGGTCCCAGCATCGCCCAAGGCGTGTGCCGTCAACAGCTCCGACTCCGACGAATACGACTACCACGACCCCGACCTCTGGGACCCCACCAGGAGTGCTTCCAACTCGAGGAGTTGTATGCGATACCGAGGACGAAGGCGACGATGACAGGCCGGCCCTTGACCTAGAGGGACCTAGCGACGTGGCCGCGGCAGGCGGATCACGCGTTCTGGGAAGGGACGAACCTCGAGCACCGCTGTACCGCCTAAGCACGACGATGGCCGGGCGGCACAACTCGCACAAGTGCAAGAGGCAATCACCAAAGCCGAGGAGGAACGGCGACACCTGCTGCAGCTCCGGCAAACCCTGATGCAGGAACCACCCCAGCCTCGAGGAGCCGGAGCTCGAGGCGGGCTCGAGAGGTCCACCAGTGGATCCTCGAGGACGGGGCACCAGCACGCCCTGAAGCATGTTTCCCGCGAGCCGGCCAGAACGTGGTGGCGGCGGCTATGATGCTCCGCGACCTGCCCGCCGTCTCCAACCCCGATGCCAGGCGCATGCTCGGAGAAATGAAAACCTCCTCGAGACAGTCGCGGTGCAGCAGGCCGAGAGCTCGGCGTCACGCCGACGCGGAGCAGCCTCGGGGAAACCGGCGGACACGCCCCACGACGCTCGCGAGGCATCCGTCCACCAGCCGGACGCCTCTCGAGCTAGGCCAGTCCGCGAACGGATCATCGACAGGCCGCCTCGAGACCCCAACGACGCCGCAACGACATCAACCGACGGCGCAAGGACAAGGGGGCCCAAGAGCGTGGCTATAGCGCCCATCGAGGGGGGCGCTACGACAGCGACGAGGACCGCAGGTCCTCGGCCCCCGGGCCCCCGAGTCTTCAGCCGGGCCATCCGCAGCTCGACCCTCCCCGACCGCTTCCGACCGCCGACCAACATCGTGAAGTATGACGGGGAGGTCGAGCCCAAGCTCTGGCTCTCGGACTTCCGCCTTGGCTGCCAACTAGGCGGAGCGAAGAACGACGACCGCGTGATCATACGTCAACTCCCGCTTTACCTCTCGGACACCGCCCGTCGGTGGCTCGAGGGGCTCCCCGCGGATCGGATCCATGACTGGGCCGACCTAGTCAGGGTCTTCGACGGGAACTTTAAAGGGACCTGCATGCGTCCAGGCAACCCCTGGGACCTACGGCGTTGCAGGCAGGCGGCGGACGAGCCCCTCCGCGACTTCGCTCGACGGTTCTCGAAGCAGCGTCTCGAGCTCCCCCACGTGCCTGACGAGGACGTCATCTCAGCGTTCCTCGCAGGCACAACATGCCAAGAGCTTGTTCATGAGCTAGGACGCTACCGTCCCGGGACGGTCGAGGACCTGATGGATCGCGTCACCAGCTTCGCTTCGGGCGACGAAGCAGTGGGGGCCTTCTTTGGCCGTTCCACGGACAAAGGCAAGGCTGTGATCGCACCGGAGGGCTCCAGCAAGGGTAACGACAACAACGATGACAACAAAAGGAAGAAAAACAAACGCAAGGGCCAGAAGGCGAAGCGTGGCGCCGATGACGACGACGACAAAGAGGTGCTCGCGGCGCCCTCGAGCCTAAGAAGCCCCGAGGCCCCCCCGATGGGGCTGTTTTCGACCAGATGCTCGAGGATCCCTGTACCTACCACAGGGGCCCCGTAAACCACAAGTTGAAAGACTGCCGACTGTTGAGGGCTACTACTCCAAGCTCGGCGATAAGAGGGAAGACGCGCCTAAGGGAAAGGATACCGATCGACGCGGCGGCAGAAACGCAGATGGCGACTTCCCCCGGTGCGCGACTGCTACATGATCTACGGGGGGCCGACCGTCGGGCTCTCAGCTCGAGAAAGAAAGAAGGAGCGCCGGGAAATCTTTTCGCTTGGCCACGACGCCCCCGGTATCTTGACTGGTCCGATGCGCCATCACGTTCGACCGTGACGACCATCCGGACCAGGTCATAAACCCGGGGGCTTACCCCCTCGTTGTCGACCCCGTCATAGTCGACGTTCAGTTCTCCAGGTGTTGATGGATGGGGGCTCGAGCCTCAACATCATATACCTCGAGACCCTCGACCTCCTGGGGATTTTAGAAGGACAGCTCCGACCCAGTGTCGGGGGGTTCCACGGAGTAGTACCAGGAAAGAAGGCCCACCCCCTCGGGCGCATCGACCTGCCGGTTTGCTTCGGCACGCCGGCAAACTTCCGTCAAGAAACGCTCACCTTCGAAGTGGTCGGCTTCCAAGGGACCTACCACGCCATCATCGGCCGGCCAGGCTACGCCAAGTTCATGGCGATTCCTAACTACACGTACTTGAAGCTCAAGATGCCGGGGCCAAAAGGGTCATCACCGTTGACACCTCCTACGAGCACGCATACCACTGCGACGTGGAGTGCGTCGAGCGGGGGAGGCCAACGTCCACCTCGACTCGCTCGAGGCCTTGGCAGCTCTGGCCACCGAGGGGCCCCAGAAGCAAAGCGTCACGCCGGCACCTTCGAGCCGGCCGAGCACACCAAGCAAATACCCGTCGACCCGACCTCGGCCAATGGCAAGACGCTGACCATCAGTACCAGCCTCGAGCCCGAATAGGAAGCAGTGCTCGTCGACTTTCTCCGCGCGAACATCGACATGTTTGCGTGGAACCCCTCGGACATGCCGGGCATACTGAGGAAGTCGCCGAGCACGCCTTGGAGATCCAGGCCGGGTCCAGACCGTGAAGCAACGCCTGCGCCGCTTCGACGAGGAAAAGCGCAGGATCATCGGCGAGGAGGTGCACAAGCTTTTGGCGGCCGGATTCATCAAGGAGGTATTTTACCCAGAGTGGCTAGCTAACCCTGTACTAGTTAGGAAAAAGAATGGAAAAATGCGGATGTGTGTAGATTACGGTCTGAATAAAGCATGTCCAAATTCCATTTCCTTTACCTAGAATTGACCAGATCGTCGATTCCACTGCTGGGTGCGAAGTGCTTTCGTTCCTTGATGCGTATTTCGGCTACCACCTAATTAGGATGAGAAATCTGATGAGCTCGCGACCGCTTTTATCACGCCATTTGGTATGTATTGCTATGTTACGATGCCCTTCGGCCTTCGAAACGCCGGGCAACGTACCAACGATGTATGCAGCACATCTTTGACGAGCACGTAGGCAAGACCGTCGAGGCCTACGTCGATGACATCGTGGTTTAAACTAAAAAAGTAGGGAACCTCATCAGCAACCTCGAGACCACGTTCGAGTGCCTCCGGGCCAAGAATGTGAAGCTCAACCCCGAGAAGTGTGTCTTTGGTGTGCCT
Source organism: Coix lacryma-jobi var. lacryma-jobi (assembly GCA_009763385.1). NCBI lineage: Eukaryota > Viridiplantae > Streptophyta > Magnoliopsida > Poales > Poaceae > Coix > Coix lacryma-jobi. Next base: position 4,203,231 of record CM019824.1, read on the forward strand.
CGAGGCATGCTACTTGGCTACATCGTCTCGCACGGGGATCGAGGCAAACCCTGAAAAAATCTCAGCAGTCACGAGGATGGGCCCGATCCGTGACCTCAAGGGCGTACAGAAAGTAACGGCTGCCTAGCCGCTCTCAGCAGATTCATCTCGAGGCTAGGGGAAAAGCGCTACCCCTCTACCGCCTACTAAGAAAGACGGAACACTTTGCGTGGACCGCCGAAGCCGAGGAGGCCTTAACCAAGTTGAAGGGACTGCTGACTTGTGCACCAATTCTCGTGCCCCCGCCCCCGCGACCAGCCGAAGGTGACGGTTCCCCCGAGCCCCTCCTCCTCTATGTGGCCGCAACCACTCAGGTGGTTAGCGCGGTCATAGCCGTCGAGAGGCACGAGGAGGGTCATACATTGCCAGTCCAGCGACCGGTATACTTCACCAGTGAGGTACTCTCCGAGGCCAAGGTCCGGTACCCGCCACATCCAAAGCTGCTCTACGGCATCATCATCACAAGGCGCAAGCTCCAGCACTACTTCCTCGCTCATCCCGTAACGGTGGTGTCATCCTTCCCCCTCGGAGAGATCGTCAACAATCGGGAGGCCACGGGGCGCATCGCCAAGTGGTCCGCCGAACTAATGGGGGAGACCATCACCTATGCCCCGCGAAAGGCCATCAAATCGCAAGCGTTGGCGGACTTCGTTGCTGAATGGACCGACACTCAGCTCCCGCCGGCACAGATTCAGGCCGAACTCTGGACCATGTACTTCGATGGATCCCTCACGAAGACGGGGGCGGGAGCAGGCCTGCTCTTCATCTCACCCCTCGGAGTACACATGCGTTACCTGCTTTCTTGCACTTCCCCGCCTCCAACAACGTCGCCGAGTACGAGGCCCTTGTCAATGGGCTGCGCATCGCCCTCGAGCTCGGGGTCCGACGCCTCGATGCCCGAGGAGACTCGCAGCTCGTCGTCAACCAGGTTATGAAGGCTTCGAGCTGCATCGATCCCAAGATGGAGGCATACTGCGGGGGGTGCGCAAGCTGGAAGAGACCATTTTACGGCCTCGAGCTCAACCACATAGCTCGGAAATACAACGAGGCCGCAGACGAGCTGCAAAGTTGGCGTCCACGCGCGGCACGGTACCCGCCAGACGTCTTCTCGAGGGACGTCTTCGAGCCCATCCGTCGAAATCGACCCGGGGGCTGGCCCCTCCGCACCCCTCGAGCAGGACACGGGGCTCGACTCTCAACACCACCCCTCGAGAAGGACCCCTCGACGTCCGCAGAGGCGATGCAGATCGACGCACACCCCCTTCGTCATCACGGCCCCTCGACTGGCGGCGCCCTACCTCGACTACCTAACGCGAGGCGAGCTACCAGAAGACAAGACGGAGGCCCGACGCATCGCTCGAAGGGCCAAGACCTACGTCATCTACGGCGACGAACGGGAGCTATACCGACGAAGTCCGACTGGAATCCTTCAACGCTGCATCCCACTCGAGGAAGGGCGCAAGCTCCTCGACGATATGCACTCGGGGGCTTGCGGCCACCACGCAGCCGAGGGCCCTGGTTGGCAACGCCTTCCGACAAGGCTTCTATTGGCCGGCCGCCATTGGGGATGCCAAGCGTTTGGTCCAAGCATGCCATGGGTGTCAATTATACGCCAAGCAAACGCACCAGCCCGCACACGCCCTGCAGATGATCCCAATCACTTGGCCATTTGCTGTTTGGGGGCTCGACCTCGTGGGTCCCCTCAAAAGGACAAGTGGAGGGTACACACACATGCTCGTGGCTGTCGACAAGTTCACCAAGTGGATCGAGGCTAAGCCGATAGGAGACCCCACCTCCGAGAGGGCTGTCGAGTTCATCACCAACATCATGTACCGGTTCGGGGTGCCTAATGTCATCATCACCGACAATGGCACCCAATTCACGGGCAAAAGTTCACCAACTTCTGTGATGACAACAACATTCGCGTAACCTGGGCCTCGGTCGCCTATCCCCAATGCAACGGGCAGGTCGAGCGCGCCAACGGCATGATACTCCATGGGCTAAAGCCGAGGCTGTTCAAGAGCCTCAAGGATTTCGGAAAAGGGTGGGCTACAGACTCCCCTCGGTGTTGTGGGGCCTCAGGACTACGCCGAGTCGAGCCACCGGGTTCGCTCCGTTTTTCTAACCTACGGCGCCGAGGCGCCGTCTTACCTACGGACCTCGAGTACGGCTCACCCGACCTCGACTTCGAGCCTACAACGAGCAACCAGTGACGAAAGGCTCGCCAACGCCAAGGACCAGCTCGAGAGGCTCGAGACGTGGCGCTCATCAACTCTGCGCGCTACCAGCAAACACTTCGATGCTACCACGACAAGCACGTGCGCAAAAGGGACCTGGCGGGGGGGACCTCGTGCTTCGACGGCTGCAAGATAATCGAGGGCGCCATAAGCTCACCCCTCCGTGGGAAGGCCCATACACCGTGGCCGAAGTACTCAAGCCAGGCACATACAGCTCTACGACGACCAAGGCAGGATCCTGGCGAACGCGTGGAACATATCTCAGCTACGTCGCTTCTACCCTTAAGGGCCTCGAGGCCTTGTTCATTTTATTGCTTTGTACAAACACGTTGAATATGAATGGGCCAACTCGTGCTCCATCTTTCATGTTACTTAGAAACTCAAGGTAGCCTCGACCCTGCCTAGCTCAGGTCGAGCCTCCCTCGGGGGCTGACAAGGGGGTAAACGCCCCCCAGACTCCAGAAAAAACGCGTGTTTTCTTTTCAAAAATTTGACCCTCGTCTCGACTCGCGCCTCGAATGAACTAGCGACGTCTAAATCTAAAGTAAAGTACCTCGAGCCTCCAAAGTCGGGGGACGTCGACGTAGACGGCCGCCTACGCCCCCGGGCTACGGTGCCCTACCTACGCCTCCCCTCGAGGGGCTCGCGACGTATCGAAGGAACACAGACTAAGTTAGCATAAACTCGAGCTCGCGACAAAGAGAAGCGGTCAAACGCATTTGAAAAGAAACAACTCTTTTCATAAACAAATCACATATACATTCGGGTCGACGTACCCTCTTTGTTTCACAGAATTCTTACAAGGGCCTCGACGCCCAAATTTGGCACACAGGCCTCAGTCCTCGTCGGTGCGGTACTCCTCCCCGAGGTCCACGATGGCAGGCTCGACCTCGACGCCGAGCCCGCTCGAAGGAGGAGGGCTCCCGACACACCGCTGCTGGCGTCAGGAGGCAGCACGTCCTCCTCGAAGATCTCGCAAGCGACGTCCCCGGCCTCTCCATCTTCTCCAAATTTTTGTCAACTCGGCGGTTGTTCCACTCCTCATCCTTCCCCTCGATCTCGATGAAGCCATTCGCGACAACATGGACCGGGAAGCGGAAACCGGAGCGAACAACCGCGAGTGTCTGCTTGACGCCGTGATGGAGAGCTTGCCGGACACGGTCCCATGCGGCTGCGTCGAAGAAGCACAAGGCGTCGACCAAGGCATCGCCCCGAGCCATTGCACCTTCTGCCTTCTGCCGCGTCACGAGGAGCAGACCCCACATGGGGCCGAGCCGATCGAGAGAAGAGCGAGCCCGCTCCGCCACCATCGTCTCGTCTTGGAGCTGGTCCAAGAGAGTCTGGTTCGTCTCACGGAGCTCCTCAACCATCTTCTCGACCCCTGCGCAATAAACAAGGAAGAGTGAGACGGCGGCGTAACAAAAAACTTCGAGACCCAAACAAAAACAAGGTGTAAGCCTCACCGTCGCAGTGTTGCCCCAGTGCGGCGAGGTCGCTGGTCAGGCCCTCAGCACGCTGCTCCAGCCTGCGCTTCTCGGCCAGCGTGAGGAGCTTCTCGGACCTAAGGTCCTCGATCAGCCGGCCCGCCTCCACCAGGGCCAGATCCTTGCGGATCACCTCCTGCCGCGCCGGCCCCCTCGGCAGCTCGGGCGGTGGCGGCGCCACTCACGGCGTCTTCGGCCTCTTTTCTTTTCTCTCGCCGCCTCCGCTGCGTTCGGGCGGCGGCGGCCTCGCCACGGGCATCAGCACCCTCCTGCTTCGCCGCCTCGTCTTCAGCCGGGCAGAGGTGGCCTCGCTTCGGGCGTCTGCGGCCTCCTTCCTCGACGCTTCGAGAACGGCGGCGGCCTCCTCCCTGGATCGGGCGACCTCGCCTCGAGCCACCCGACCTCCGCCTCCGCCTCGTTAAGCCGGCTCGCCATCTGGGCATTTCGGCTCAGCTCCGCGCGGAGATCTCGAAGCTCCGCCTCGGCCCGCTCGAGGGCGGCTGACACCTGTGCGGATCGGCCCGCCTCCTCGGAGCAGGACCGCCCGCCTCCGCCATAAGCAACGGCCACCTCCCGGAAGATGGACCGCACCCTCGCGCGGTACCCCCCGCTGGGCCGGCTGCTCGATGGGAACCACGGCAAGGGCGGGCTCAGTGGGACGGGAAACGGCCATATCGGTCGGTCGAGCTCGATGTCGGGCAGATCCGCCTCCCCTCGAGCTGCCCCGACAGCGACCCGCCCCTACTGCATAGCCCCGACCCCTCCGTCCCTCGCCGGCGCTCCCTGTTGCGGATCGGTCGAGGGAAGGCTCGACCCCGGGCTCTCTCTCTTCCTGGCGGCCCGGGGCCCGCGCCTTTTCGGCCTGGCCGTCACGACGGGCGCCTCCACCGTCATCGAGCCCGCGGCGAGGAGCGGCCCCTGCTCCAGCTCGTTCAGTCAGAGGTCCTCCACCGTCCTCTTCTCCTCCGCCGACACCTCTCCCCCCCTTCCCTCCTCCGCAGCCCGCCCCGTGCTGGTTGGAGCCACAAGGGGCGCAGTCTCCTCAGCCCCAGACGCCGGCGGGGCCGTGCTCGCCCCAGGCGCTTCCCCCGAACACCGTCGGTGAGGGGAAGGATGGCGCTCCCAGTTGGCACCATCGCGGGAGGAGGAGGGGGGGAGGCAGCGCTTCGGCGGATACGGTGGTGGCAGGCTCGATGCCATGAGCTAGGCCCCTAAAACGAGATGACGGAGAGGTCAGAACCAGAAGAGTACCTCGACCTATGGTCGATGGCGACGGCCTCACCAAAATTTGCGACGATCATCCGGCCCCCTCGAGCCATGGCAGCTCGGGGCTTCTCCAGCCAAGCGGCCTCTCTAGCGAGGAAGGTGGCCATACCTCGAGGTGCTTGTGCCTCGACGGGGCTCGAGGCCTTGGCCCGCTTGGACGAGCGAGGTCCACCTCCTGGTAGGAGCGCTTCCCCCTGAGAAAATGGAGATGGCACGCGTCATTAAAAGCAAAGAGGTGAAGCCTCCTACTACCGACGGGACCCAAGGAAACTACTCACCCGAAGCGGCGGCTGGCTCTTCTCTCTCTTCCGGAGTCGCCGGACCTCGGGGCCTCGAGCCCACCCCACGGCTCGAGCCCTGCGCCTGGGCCGTCTCCGCAGGGCTGGGATGGGGGGAGGGCTCCCGACGCCTCCCATGGCTCGACCTCGAGGGAAGCTCTCCTTCCGCCCCACGTCGCGGGAAGGCGACCGCACCACCCTCGTGCTAACGTCGTGACGCTCGCCCCCGCGCGGGCTCCGGGACCTGCTCCGGCGCCCGCGCTGGTGTTCGCGCCCTCCACCCTGCGCCCGCTCCGCTCCTGGTCTTGCGGCGATGGACTCCGGGGACGCTCGCGCCCCTGGTCCGAGATGCTCGGGGGCTGCCCTCCCCCCTCTCCGGCGCTCATGATGGCGCGGGCTCGACGCTCTCTTCTTCTTGCGCCCACTCCTCCGCGGGCTCGCGGGGTCGGGCCCGGAACCCTTCTCGACCTGTCGGCCGCCTCTCGAGGCTCGACCCCTCTCGAGACCCCCCGTCTGGGCTGACACGGGGCGGCCTCCGTTGACGCTGTGGCCGAGGCGCTCCGGGTCCGGGGCTTCCTTACGACGACCGGGGGCGCGTCCGCGCGGAGTCGACGGACCTTGGGCCCCCGACGAGGAGGGATCGGCGCCGCCTTCCGCGGCTGCGTCCCGCGTGCCCCTTTTGGTCGGTGGACCTCCAGTGTACCTCCTGCACAGAGGAGCGGTCAGCCCTGTCATCGACGAGCCCCGCGCGCATCAAGCGCGCATCCATCCCCTCGTCGTCGTCCTCCTCCTCGTCACTACTCTCCTCCTCCGAGCTCGAGGAGCTTAGCTCGGGGGACCCGTCCCCAGGCTGACGGTTACGACGGGCCTTCGCCAGTCTCTGCTCCCGAGCGCTAAGCGACGCAAGTTTTTATCTTTCTCTTTCTTCTTTTTTGCATCCTTGCTCTCCTTGTCCTATTGAGCAGAGAGGCGCCTCACCTGAGCATCCGCGGCGTCTTCCCTCACCGGGGGCCTCGACGCGCGACAGTAAATGCCCCCTGAAGAAAGGAGAAGCGTGATGAGACAAACCACAAAACGGATGCAAACGGATCGAAGGAGGAAGAAGGGGGAGGAGGCTCGAGATAGCTCGACTCGAGGGAGGCTTACCAGGTCGAGACACCCCCTTCGGGTGCCATCGCAATCAGGTGGGAGAGTTCAGGGACGAACGGCCCTGGATCGTAACGACACCCGGGAGACGCCTCGTTCCGGGACACCTCCTCCTCTCTTCGGCCCCTCGAACGATTGAGCGCCTCGAGCTGAGCCCTGCGGGCCCATCTCGTGCATAAGAAGGGGGCGGTCCCGCCAGCGGAAGAACTCTTCGCTGGTGGAACGCCCAAATGACCGCTTGCACGTCAGCTTCTTCTTCCATCCACCATCTTCATCATCTCCATCAACGGGCCAGGTGGTTTGCCTGTCCGCCGGCGCACACGGGTCCCTGGTCCACTTCTCCGGGGCGAGTCGCCCTTCCCCTGCCGTTGCGAAAGGAGGCCATGCCACCTCCGTTCCGCTGATCCCCCAATGGTCCCCCCCCCCGCCTGGTTTGGTGGATAGCTTATATCGCAGGTACTCGCGGGGGACATTGGCCGACGAGGTCCCCGCCCTCGCGGTGATGGCAAGGGAGCCCATGCGCACGGGCCGCCTCCCGCTGGGCTTCAGGGACTTGATGAAGAGCTCGCCCGAAGAGATGGACGAACATCTCCCAGTGCGGCTCCATCTTCAGTACCCTCGACACCGCGGCAAATATGGCGGCGTGCGAAATGGAGTTGGGGGAGAAGTGTGTTGCAGCTCCACCTCGAAATGGTGGGCCAGCCCTCGCAAGAAGCGGCTCGGCGGGACGCCGAGCCCCATACGGTGGTAGCGCGTGAAGCTCACCACGTACCCCTCCGGCGGGTGCGGCTCCCGGTGCTCCGCCGACGGATAACCCAATGCGGGTCCCCCTCTCGGGTTGGGGCGCAGAAGCCCCTGGGCCACCAGCGAGTCCATCTCGCTCTGCGTCACCTTCGACGGGCTCCAGTCCTCGCCGGCAGCATCTGTGTTTGGGCGGCCATGACGGTGGCGCGCCGGATCCGAGCGGCGGACGGGCGGCCGGAAATCCCCAATCGACTAGCTCGAAGGAGAGGGCGTAAAGGCTACGGCGGCGGCGAAGGCAAGGCAAAGTAAAGGCTTTTTCCCTCTTTCGGTATTTTATAGGGGAAATCCAGACGGGCGCGATCTCCCACGACGTAAAAGGTAACAGAAATGCATTCAATGCGCCCACCTAACCGCGTCTCGAGCCGGGTGCAGGATACACGCGTTACCTTCTCCATTCGCTCCACTACCCGGGCCCGCCCACGACCGTCGCTCCGGCTTCGCTCGCCCGCCGCTCTCTCCCTGACGATATCGCCTCCTAAAAGCGTGCCCAACGGGCAAAGGACTCCCAGACGACGGAGGCTTCTTCATAAGGTAAAAACGGGCCCCGGCCCTAAGTCTCGAAGCAGCGAAGGCTGGCCCTCGAAAAGGGTTCGACAACCCTTCGAGCACCCGAGTCAGGACACCAAGGGGCGCCACTCGCGGCATTACTCGAGGGCCGAGCCCTCGAGGCCCCCTCACTGTATCCAAGGCGGGGAGCTCGACGTGCAGCGAGATCCCCTCGGAGGGAGGCATCGAGCCACCGGGTCCTATCGAATGGACCCGGCACTCCTGCAGACTGAGCACCCATGCTTTATGAGACCGCCGGGCCACAGTCGACCCCTAACGAACGGGCAACGAGCTCTCACTTGGATTCCCCGTTACCAGCTCACCGGGAACCTCGATACTCGCCCACTCGGGGTAGTACGAGGCATCCCCCCTCGCATCCGATCGAAAGGACTCGCGGATGACAAGCCAGGGCAATCACACAAACGGAAAGATATCGTACTGCCTTCGAGTTTATTTGACCCTCTTTCGTCGAGGGGTGATCGGCAGAGAACGACGGCTGGCCGGCACCTTCGAGCTGTTCAGGCTTCGGACAAACGCCCCTCCGAGCCAGGCCTCGGGCGGAATTTCCCACGACAAAGAAGAAAGGCGCGCCTAGCGGGCAGAAGGCTTCCCTGCAACGGAGGTTTCTTCAAAAGGATCCAAAACTCGGGGACTCGACACTCGCAAAAAGCCCACGAGGCAGTTCCAACCACTCCCCCGTGGCCTCGGGGGCTACACCCACGGGTGTCGCTCGCGCGACACCCATGGAATCAGCACGGCTAAACCCCCTCGAAAACCAACACAGTCAAAATCCTCAAACCCAGGTCAAAGAGCCCCTGCTCGAGTGCAAGCACTCAAACAAAGGCTCGGGGGCTACTGTCGGTAGTACAAAAAAGGGTACCCCCAATCAACGCAAACACCCGAAACGCTCCGTCTCCGTCTCGCCCGAGCCCTCCCAGCGAGGCCTCGGGTGAACGCTCCGTCTCCGTCTCGCCCGAGCCCTCCCAGCAAGGCCTCGGGCGAACGCTCCGTCTCCGTCTCGCCCGAGCCCTCCCAGCCAGGCCTCGGGCGAACGCTCCGCCTCCGTCTCGCCCGAGCCCTCCCAGCCAGGCCTCGAGCGAACGCTCCGCCTCCGTCTCGCCCGAGCCCTCCCAGCCAGGCCTCGGGCGAGCACGATCGCTCTACGTCTCGCTCGAGCCCTCCAGACCTCGGGCAAGCGCGCCCCCACACCTCGAGCCTTAACACACGGACCTCGAGCTGCACAGACAGCCGTACCAGCCCATACCACGCATTTAATGCCTTCACCTACTCCGGTCATGTCCACTAGTGCACGGCGTGTACCACAGTAACTCGGTTGTAAAGGTCAAGTCTCGTTTTCACCACAAGCATGGGCAAAAGGGCACCAGTGCAGCACTGTTCGGCCATGCCAGGCACTGTAACCCCTCGAGGCCGGCTACGCGCCCCTCGAGCCAGGCACTGTAACCCCTCGAGGCCGGCTACGCGCCCCTCGAGCCCTGCACTGTAACACCTCGAGGCCGGCTCCGCGCCCCTCGAGCCCCCGTGGCACCACCTCGAAGCCGGCTCCGCGCCCTTCGAGCCCTAACTACTTTCGTGCTCTTGGAGGACAGGTACCCCAAGACCCGGAGGGACCCCGCCGCATACTGTACATTCCGGGATGGGTGTTGTACGGCTCCCGCCTTGTCGCGCCACCACGTCCGCACCCAGGATGGAAGCCACGACCCAAGGATGCCTCAACAGAGAAAATCACATCGGCTCCAGTGGCCCCGACAAGACAGAGTTCCTACCCTTCTCCGTATGGGGCACCATACGCCCCGACACTTGTAATACTTTTATGTAACCCTGGCTTCCCCTTGCTCTATAAAAGGGGACGCTAGGGCCCTCATTCGGGACGACGAACACAACACACGAGTCCACGCACAGACACGAGTCCGGACTCCGGTCCACGCTCACTGAGCTTGTATTCTCCCCTGTACAAGCACTTAGGTGCAAGTAATACAAGAACATCTCCCCCCGCTGGACGTAAGGCTTTCTTTGCCCGAACCAGGATAAATCCTTGTGCCCCCTTGCATCACCATCCAGGAAGAGAAGCACGCGATCATATTACTTGTTGGTGTGACACCCCCGGGTACGAAACACCGACAATTACTTAGCCTACAGGTTAAATCTCGGGACGAGATTTCTTTAAGGGGGAAAGAGCTGTAACACTCTAGTGTTATCCACACTAAAACTTGCCATGTCATCATATGCATCAGCATTTCATTTGAGTGATAACCTGAGTATGCATTCACTAAAAACAAGTTTAAGTTAACATGTTTGTGCCTAGTGGATAGGGAATGTTAAGTGAGTAACCCTAGTGGTGTGATGCTTTCATAAGTTATGTGGTTATGTGTTACATGAAATATAAAGTGTAAGAGGAGACCTCTAATTTTCTATGTTTTTCTTTTTCTCCTCTCTTTAAATCCAAAAAGTATGGCAAATTTCAAAATGATTTCAAAAGAAAAGTTGTAGCTCTTGTTGAGGGGGACAACTTTGGTATTCAAAGTTTTCAAAGTTTCTGTACAAAATTTTGAATAAATTTGAAATCCGTTAAACCCTAAATTTAACCCCAACACTAAATTTCAAAAACTAAAAAGAATTAGACTTTGGTCTTTAATCAAAGTTGTAGAGAAGGTTAAAAGAAATAACTTTTATGAAGATAGATTTTCATGTTACTAAAGAAGAATCTGAAGTAATTTGGAAAACAAGTTTGATTTGGTTTCAAATTGAAAGTCAATTTCCAAAACCCAATTTTATCCCCTTTTGTGTAGTTTCAAAATTAAGCACAATTTGGCTATGCTTCAAAAAGCAAAGTTGTTCTATTTTTGATAAGGAACAACTTTGATGTATAAAGTTTTACAAAAAATTTTATGAAATCAAAAGTAAGTTGGAAAATACTTTTCTGCCCTTTTTGTCCTCTTTTGTTTTTCAAACCCTAATTCAAATCTAAGCATTTTCTGTTTATGTTGCAAAAATAAAAGATGTTCAGTTTTGAATTCTGGGCATTTGATATTTTAACATATTTTCAACTTATATTCAAAAATCTCTAGTAATTTCAAAATTTCCAAAAAGATTTAAAGGTGAAGGAGGGGATAAGCTTTCTTCCCTGTTCATGGCGGTGACCGACCGAGCTAGGGTCGGCAACGCCAGCGCGATGGGCACCGTTTCTTCTCGAACGAGCGCGTGCTGGTCTCCGTGGTGAAGTTAACCAGCTGCTGGCGCTCTCCCTGCTCCGTGGCGTCTTCTCCCGAGCTCGTCATCGTTGTCGCGCCACCAAAGCACAGACGAGCTCCTCTCTGTCCCAATCTCAAATTCACGGCAAACCGAACATCCTCATCCAAAATTTACCGTGAATATAAGTTCCTTACTTCCTTGCGCTCCTCCAGAAACTCTCACTTCAAACTCTACTGCCTCAGAAAGCAAGAGCTCGCCGTTCTTCTTTCCGCCGGGCAAAATCACCGCCGCGCTCTACCTCACCGTGGCCAGCTCCACCGGGCACTCCTCTACTCTCACTGTCTTTTGTTTCCGTTTCACCTTGACCCCAGGGTGCTCATCGGCTCGATGGTTCCCTGTTTGATGCCCAGGTCTCGCCGGAACAACCTTTTCTTCGCCGGAGCTTGCCGCCGGAAGCCACTGCTCCGTGGACACCTTCCCTCCGTTCATCCTCCGCTCGAACCAACTACACAAGCAGCACCAGGGTGAGCTACTGAAGCTTCCTGGCCCCTCCGTTCTTTTGCTACCGGCCTGAGTTCGCCGGAACAGTCTCGCCGAGATCCGATCCGCCGCCGTGCGTGGCCAGGCTTAACCAGAGCGGTAGCGTTTAGGGTTGGGGGCTCAATCGACTGCGGTTGTTTAGCCGGAGTTGATGCGCGCGTTAGTTGGGTCTCTACTGGTCGGAGATGGCGGGCGTAAAGCTCGCCGCCGCTCGGTTCGTCGCCGTGCGCGCCGGCCATGGTCGAGGACCTTCTCGTTGTAAAGACGAGTTCTTGCAGGGTGTTGGTTGAAAAACCACAGACTCATGTTAATAGTGCGGTAGGACTGCGGGTTAGTTTCGTTTAAATCGGAGGACTCTTTTGCAAAGTAGCCACAGCGCGCGGGCGGGAGCCAGGCTGGGCTGGTTTTCGCGTGGGTTGGGCCGCGTCGGACTGGGCCGCAAGCCCAGTTTGGGCTGGTTTTCGTTTTTCTTTTTCTATCTTTTTGGAACAGTAAGCAATTTTGTTAATTTTGCTATAATTAATCTATAGCTCTGTTAATTATGAAATTTGACATGAGTGATGCTAGCATGTCTCTGTTAATATAAAAATTATGAAACTTGTGTTTGGAGCATTTTTACTATGTCAATAAAATCTGTGCTTTAATTAATAAATGCAACTTTGGGGAATTATGTAATTTTCTGTGGTTATCCGAAAATCATGAAATTTTACATGGGAGTTTATATCGCTGATATACACCTTCATGTTTAATTTCATCTCTGTTTGACAAAGTATGCTTGGTGTATAAATAAAAGGCTAATTAAAATGATTAATAAAATAAATAGAAATAGTTGATCCCTGTAGATTTGTGTGACTTTTGGAATTATTTGACAACCAGTGGAAAACTAGCAAGATTTGCTCCCTGGTTATGGGTTTCCTTTATACAAATACCTTTTTGTTGCTTGTAAGTTGCATTATCAGAAAATAATAAAACTTGTTTAGTGTTTATAATAGCTAAATTGGGTTTGTTGGTTTGCAACTTTACCGTGATGGAAAGTTGTACTTTGTAAAGGTTATAGTTAAGAAAATTTCCATCTTTACCATGATCATATCATAAACATCTCATTATTCATGCATATGCACTTCTACGTGTAGATCCCGCTTCGGAAGGCCCTAACTCTCAGTGGATTTCTCCTGAGGGTGCAGACCTTTCTTGTTTTTCAGAATCTTCGGACTTCACTGATCCTCAAGGCAAGCCCCGGACATTGAACCCATCCTTGTATTTTTATAAAGTTATTTATATCACTTGAATTAATATGATGCATTAGGTGAATAGGAATTGAGTGAATCCTATTTGATGCATTACCAACCTTGATAATTCCAATACTTGATACCCGTTTTATGAAAATGCTTAGTATGCTTAGCCATGCTTTACTACTTCTTTATAGTAGGTGCTTTTAAAAATGGTTACTATGTTATGGGGATAATGAATCTGGAAACAACATGATAAGTATAGTAACTTACACCAAGAATGGAGTCTTGTTGTAAGGTTACTCAACATAGGACCTTATCGTTGTTGGCCTGCTGTGATTGAGACCTTTGAGTACAACCCACATGCGGTGGTAAGCCTCGTCTATAGCTATTCCGATTCTTGAGAACGGCTAATCGCGCACTGGGAGTGGAAAGATGGTGGGAGTAGCGTGTACCCTCGGGGCTATGAGATAGTCGGGTTCGAGGTGTACTGTACTCTCGGGTGGCGCGAACCCGTTCTTGCATGGGAGGATCTATAGATAGGGTTGATATATGCAAGATTAAGTTCTACATATGTCGTGTGGTACTGAATCCCCAGCTGGGTTTAAACGATTCGAATCGCCGTGTTTCCTCGGATATGGAGCCTCAATCCACTGACCCGCACCATAGTAATGAATGGAATCTTGATGAAATGAGAACGAAAGATGTGGTATGCTTATGAAAGTTGGAGAATCTTTGGGATAGTTACAAAGTTTAATCTTGAGTTAAAACTTGAAAATAGGCTTTACTATTAGTAAGCTTTTATGCAAAAGAAATATTTTGATCTTGCTAAAGCCTTACCTTGAATTCCTATAGACTTCATATCTGAGTCTTCTCCTCTTTTCTAGACGGTTAAGACTTGTTGAGTACTTTTGTACTCAGGGTTTGTTAACCCTTGTTGCAGGTGAGTACATGGATCCACCTTTTGATGGACAATGCTACTTCACTATGGTAGAAGAGAGTGATAACGATTCTGATGTGTGACCTTGGGCATGTAACCTCTTTTGAATGAGTTATGTAATATAAAGTTTCGAACAAGTTATGTAATAAGTACTTTGGTGATGTAAACTTTAAACATAAGTTTTAATCTATGTATTACAATCTTTCCGCTTTACTCTGATTTATCTTACCTATAAAACTGTTGTAATACTGTAATGCTTGATGAGGGATTATCCTGGAAAGAATGTAACGTGGATGATTCGGGTTTCCCGAGGACACCCGACAGACCTCTTGAGTCATTTGGAACTCGTGCATGCCGATCAAAGGTCCTTAGGACAATGATGGGTGCATGTGGACCACTTAATTTAAGAGGTTCTGCCACAGCTATCAGGAGAAGGGTCTCTCCGACCCGACATCCGACGCCCCCGAGACTTACGTTTTCGCTCGCTTTTTCAAAACAGGCAACAAGGGGCGAAGTGCGAAAATGTTTTTACGTTAGGCCTCGAGGGCCGCGAGCATGTTCTTTCTCACAAAAATATCCCCCCCACGGAGGACACAACGCAAGGGCTCGGTGGCCCAAACTAACTTTGTCTCTCCTCTTGAGGCTCGTCCGCAGGAGCAATCACCGAGGGGTCTTCAGAAGCCAAGGACGCTGCTGGGGGAAGCCCCACGTCCTCTTCAAAGAACCGAGACAGGGCCTCCCCAGGGGCCTCGACGGCCCTGGCGAACTCCGCGATCTCCCGCTCGGCTTCGTCTTCATCGTCCGATAGGATATATCCTTGGCCGATGGCGTCAAAGCTGAGGCCGTCGTAGTGGCTGGAGATCACGGTGAAGGCCCGCTTCACCCCAAGATGCAGGGCACCGCACACCCGGTCATCCACCTGACCCCTCAGGGCGGCCAGACGGCTGGTTAGGGAGCTCCCCGACTGACCATCTACGGTCCCGAGGGACGCGCAGGCCTCGGCGGCAGCATCTTGCAGAGCCTGGTGATTCGAAGCCTCAGCCTGGTAAACCGACTGCAGGGCGGCCGAGGCCTCCTCGGCCTCAGCAAGCTTCCCCTTTAGCTCTATAGAGGATCGATACAACTCGTCAAAAGAAAAAGAAAACGCGATGAGGAAACCATAAGACCTGCGGAACAAAAGGTCACCTTTCGTCGCACCCTCCCACTTCTGGGCATCCGTGGTCGACGCCTCAGCAGACTTCCGAGCTTGCTCGAGGTCCGTGCTCAGGGCCCGCGCTTTGGACGCCTCCTTGGCAGCCTGAGCACGAAGGGCCTCGGCCGCCTTCTCGGACTCCTCCAGTCGCGACGTCAAGTTCTTAGCCTTCTCCGCCTCCCGGGCGGCGTGCTCTTGGGCTTCGGCAACCGCAGCGGTCAGGTCTGAGCAGCGGACGCTCAGCCCGCCCGCCTCGGTACTCTTCTCGGGAAGCTGCTTCTGGGTGCGGGCGAGCTCAGCGCTCGACGTCTGAAGCTGCTCCCAGACGCGGCTCTCCCGACGGAGGAAATCCGACTTAGCCCGAGAGGTCTCCATGAGCTCCTAAGGTGGATAATCAACCAAACATTAACCCCCCTTTTTTATGACAAAACGGGAAGAAGAGGATCGCCCAAACAAGGTTCCTCACCTGGACGGCCCGAGGGAGGTCCCTTTCCACCATCGTCAGAGACGTCTTCAACGACCGCGTGAGGAGCGAGCCGAGCTGCCCGAGGACGTTCCAGTTTCCGGCCTCGGGGGCATCGTCGAGGACGAACACCGGCTCGGCCTCGGGATCAGCTGGATCCCTCCACTCCACTCGAGGACCGCCCCAGGTGGGAGAGCGACCTCCCAAGCGGGCAAGGGCCGAGCTTTCGCTCCCTCCTCCGATCTCTGGCACCGGCAGCCTCGACGACACGCTGGTAACCTCGCCCTCCACCTCTGCTTTCCCACCTTTTGGGGAAGTCTCGTTAGAAGAGATGTTATGGATCTCCTCCGGCAAGCGCGACCCCTGAGGCAGGACGTCGGCCCCAGCCTCGGGCGCAACGGCCTGGGACGGCTCTGCCTCAGCCGCCTTGGCGGCCTCGACTTCAGCGGTCAAGGCCCCCGGGGCGCCTTCATCCCTCGACGCCCCAGAAGCAGGGTCCTCCTCTGGCGCCCCACCAGAGACCGGGGCCCCCTGCTGGGGCTTGATGATTTCGGGCGTGACGTCCGGCCCGCCGGACCCCGGCAGTGGTGGCGTCACAAACGGTGCCACCACCGCGCCGGCGGAGGAAGTCGCGCCCACTTTCAGCGCCTTCCGAGGGCGGAGGGATAAGGCCTCCCAGGACCGCTTCCCGCTGAGACAAGAGAAGAAAGATACGCATCATGAAGAAAAAATCCCCACACAAGCAAACGCGAGACGAGCAAGCGACGAGTGCTCACCCAGCCCTTGGCGCCCTCCTCGCAGTGGACACGGGTGTGGTCTGCAGCCGCGGTGTCCCTGCAAGGGGAACCCCGCTCGGGGGAGGCGGGAGCTCTGTCTCGAGGGTCTCCGTCAAAACCCCCTCCGACGGCGGCGTCGACGGGCCCTAGGTGGACCTGTCCCCCCCCTCGGGGCGCAGAAGCCTCGCCACCCGCGCCCGGGGCAGCAACAGGGCTCTTCCCCACCGCCTGCGCCCCGGGCGCGCCCCTCACGGGGCTCGCCAATCGGACCGGCGAACGGTCCACGTCTGGGAACCCCGCCAGGGGCTCAGAGTCTCCCTCCGAGCCCTCCTCGTCTTCATCATCGGAATCCTCCTCCGTAGGGGAGGACTCTTCCGGCTCACCATGGAGCCTCTGTTGCCGCCGACGCCTCTCCAGGTCGTCACGGTCCTTCCGACGCTTAGCCCGCCTGATGTTCCTGTCGTCCTTTCTCTTTTTCCTCTCCTCGGCCAGGCGCCGCGTCTCCTCCCTTTCCTCAGGAAGGGGAGGTTTTGAGGCGCTGACCCCCTGCAAACCCTGCAAAAAGAAGGAAGTAAGGATCGAACACAAAAAAAAGAAAGCTCCGCGGCGACACACCCACAGGATCGATCCCCTTACCAAGCTGATGTACCCGCGGAACGGGCGCATCGGAATACTGAGCAGTTTGCTCGCGTCCTTCACCTCCTTTACTGCATCCCTCGCCCGGCGAACGAGCTCGAGATAGGCGACCGGGGACGCCCTCATCTGGCACTCCTGCAGGAGAGGCGCGTCGTCCCTCATCTTCGCCATGACCAGGGGCCGGTTCACCAGCGGCAGCACGCACCGCTGGTGGAACCAGGCCACGACCATCCCGGTCGTAAGACCTGCCTTCCGCAGCCTCGACAGAGCCTCAAGTAGCGGGTCGAGTCGACTCTGCCTCTTGTCGACGATGACGTAGTTCCAAAGGTCCGGCCGCGACTCGATGACGCGGCCGGTGTATGCTGGCAGCAGCCCGTCATCGTTACGAAGGTAGAACCAGCCCATTCGCCAGTCCTTGTTCGAGGTGGCCGCCTGGGACGGGATGTATAGGCCCGACCTATGCTGGCGAACGGAGAGCACGCAGCTCCCCGACCTCATCAATCTCCGCCGACCCTCCGAAACCGCCTTCATGAAAAGCTTGCCCCGGAAGAGGTGGATCCAGAGCTCCCAATGGGGCTTGATCCCCAGGAAGCCTTCGCAGATGGTCGCGAAGATGGCAGCCTGAGAAATAGAGTTGGGGGCAAGGTGATGCAGCTCGAGCCCGTAGTAGAAAAGAAGCGCCCGGAGGAACCGGCTTGCCGGTACCCCGAACCCACGCTCGTGGAAAGCGATGAAGCTGACCACGTAGCCGTTCGGGGGCCTCGACTCCTCCTCCTCCGGACCGGGGGCGATCCACTCTGGCCTATCAGAGCTGGAAAGGCCCCAAAGAAGTCCTCTCTGCACCAGCTCTGCTAGCTTCTCCGGGGTGGCGGCAGAAGCGCCCCACGGCTCAGCGGCGTCGGCCATCCCGAACGACAGAAGGCGGAGGCGCAGATGTCGCAAAGAGGAAAGGCCGCTCGATCTCTCTCTCTCTCTCTCTCTCTCTCTCTCTCTCTTCTTTGCCTCTCAACCCTCTACTCCGCCGCTGGCCCGGTCTCTCCTTCCCCACCTCTGCTTTTGTGCGGCTGGACGGAGGAGGAAGACGAAAGAGTAAGGGGTACGAGCGAATGAGGAAAGGAACCGCTCCAAAATCCCCAAGGGGCGTATTTATAGGGTAAAAACCAACGGCCAGATCCCGGTCGGTCACACTTCACCCGCATTCAATGTGTTGCACGCTAGAAGATCTCATGATTGTGAGAATCCCCTCGATACGAGTGCGCACGCAAGCATTAAATGCCTGATCGTGGGCCCTTGCACACGTCCGCAGCGGGCGCCGCCCACGACCCCAGAAAACCGCCTAAAAAGGCGCGCCCGCCGCTCCGACGGAAGAGGTAACCGGCCTCTGACTCCTTCCCAGCGAAGGAACCCAGGGCATCGAGCCCGTTACGTTCCAGGGGTTCGAAGGCCAACCCCTCCGAGGGTTCGACAGCCGCCCTAGGATAACAGAGTCAGGAATGGCCACGGATGCGCCCATCGCATGGCCCGAGCCAAGCCCGAGCACGACCGCTCAGGACATCCAGAGTCGTATTCGAGGCTAGCAGGACGGTCTCAAAATGGGATCCCAACGAAGGGAGGCAACGAGCCCTCGGAATCAATCGAACGGTTCCGGGCCCTGGTGACTGTCCTCTGGCTCCATGTGTGCGCCTCCGGACCCCTAGCCGACCCCTATCGAACGGGGCACGGGCACGCACTGGGATTTACCCGATAACAGCTCATCGGGGACGCAGTGGCCGATACCTACCGATGGTAGCGCGGCGTCGCCACCCCTCTTCCTTGCGAAAAGGATACATGAGGGTCGAAAAACCAAGACGAGGCCGCCTCTGACCGACCCTTTGCGAAAAAGGGCTCTGGGGCTCGCCTCGCACCCGAGATAAGGTCGAAAGAACCTTGGACTACCCCCAATCCCAAAGCCATCGATCGGCAACCAAGGGGCTCGGGGTCTCGGGGAATACGACTAATCTCTTTTCTTTATGTGAACACGAGATTTTCAGGCCTCGGACGGACGCTCGTCCTCCGTCTCGTCTGAGCCCTCAAAGCCAGGCCTCGGGCGAACGCTCGTTCTCCGTCTCGCCCGAGCCCTCCGAGCCAGGCCTCGGGCGGAGTCTCCCACGACAAAGGAAAGGTAACCGCAAACATTTAATGCGCCCATCTAACCGCGTCTCGAGCCGGTTGACAGGTACACGCGGCAATCCCCCATTCGCTCCACTTCCGGGGCCCACCGCGGCCGCCGCTCCGACTTCCTGTCTGTCGCCCTGGCGCCACGATCTCCACTCCCTGATGGTTTCCGCCTGAAAAGGCGCGCCCAACGGGCAGAAGAATTCCCAGACGACAGAGGCTTCTTCAAGAAGGTAAAAATGGGCCCCGGCCCTAAGTCTCGAAGCAGCGAAGGCTGGCCCTCGAAGAGGGTTCGACAGCCGGCTTCGAGCACCCGAGTCAGGGACACCAAGGGGCGCCACTCGTAGCATCGCTCGAGGGCCAAGCCCTCGAGGCCCCTCACGTGTATCCAAGGCGGGGAGCACGACATGCAGTGAGATCCCCTCCGAGGGAGGCATCGAGCCACCGGGTCCTATCGAATGGACCCGGCACTCCTGCAAACTGAGCACCCACGCTTTATGAGATCGCCTCCGGGCTACAGTCGACCCTATCGAACGGGGCACGAGGTCTCACTTGGATTCCCCGTTACCAGCTCACCGGGAACCTCGATACTCGCCCGCTCGTGGTAGTACGAGGCATCCCCCCTCGCATCCGATCGAAAGGACTCGCGGGATGACAAGCCAGGGCAACCGGCGTGCCGGACAGCTCGAAGAGCCGGCCGGTCGGTTCAACCTGGCACCCCTCGACGAAAGAGGGTCTAAAAACTCGGGGGCTCGACACCCCCGAACCTAAAAAACGCAACTAACACTCACACTCGCAAAAAGCCCACGAGGGAGTTCTAACCACTCCCCCGTGGCCTCGGGGGTTACACCCACGGGTGTCGCTCGCACGACACCCACGGAATCAAAGCAACCAAACCCTCGAGAACCGGCTAGCTAACCCTCGAGATCCCAGTCGGGAGCCCCTGCTCGAGTGCAAGCACTCGAACAAGGGCTCGAGGGCTACTGTCGGGGGTCCACGAAAGGGGTACCCCCAATCGACGCAAACAAATAGGTTAAACCTAGAACACCAATTAATAACAAACCTAGCAAGTCTAACCTTCTAAAAAACCAACCCCTCGAGGCCTACAACGCTGGCCCACCAAGCCGAAGCCCGAAAACTTATTAAGCGGAAAATAGGCTGCGTCAGCCCTCCAAACCAGGCCTCGGGCGAACGCTCGTTCTCCGTCTCGCCCGAGCCCTCCAAACCAGGCCTCGGGCGAACGCTCGTTCTCCGTCTCGCCCGAGCCCTCCAAGCCAGGGCTCGGGCGAACGCTCATTCTCCGTCCTGCCCGAGCCCTCCAAGCCAGGCCTCAGGCAGGTGCTCAATCTCCGTCTCGCCCGAGCCCTCCGAGCCAGGCCTCGGGCTGGCGCTCGTTCTCCGTCTCACCCGAGCCCTCCGCGTCAGGCCTCGGGCGAACGCTCCACTACCCTTCAAGCCTCCCGCAAGAAGGAAGCTCCCTGCTTCTCAGCTCTGACAACCGTACTAGCCCCATACTGCGCATTTAATGCGTCCACTTACTCCGGTCACATCCTCCGGTACACAGCGTGTGCCACAGTGAACCGGAGCTAGAGTCAAACCTCGTTTTCACCACAAGCATGGGCAAAGAGGCACAAGTACAGCACTGTTCGGCCATACCACGCGCTGTAGCACACTCGAGCTTCACCCCGAGGCCTGGGTTCCCGCTGTACGCTCGGGCGTTCCGGGACTTGCCCATACCTGCGGGGCTCGAGCCTCCCATATGCGCCACCTCGAGGCCGGCCCTGCGCCCCTCGAGCCCTGACTGCTTTCATGCTATTGGAAGACAGGTACCCCAAGACCCGGAGGGACCCCGTCGTGTCCTGTACGTGCCGGGATGGGTGCTGTACGGCTTCCACATCGCCACGCCTCCATGCCCGCGCCCGGGATGGAGACCACGCTTCAAGGACGCCTCAACAGCAACACCCACGTTGGCTACAGTGACTTCGACAAGACAGAGTTCCTACCCTTCGCCATATCAAGCGCTGTACATGTCAATCCTGTGTAAACCTTGTCCTCCTCTTATTCTATAAAAGGGGACGCCAGGGCCCTTCGCGCGCAGGAGACAACGCACGAGTCCACACACACGAGTCCGGACTCCGGTCCTCGCCCCTGTACAGGCACTTAGGTGCAAGTAATACAAGAACCTCCTCTCCCGCTGGACGTAGGGTCTTCCTTGCCCGAACCAGGATAAATCCTTGTGTCATCTTGCATCACCATCCAGGAAGAGAGCACGCGATCATATTACTCGTTGGTGTCATACCCTCGGGTTCGAAACACCAACACTAAGGGAGTGCATATGCCTGCTGCATCGATCTGCATGTGGGGAGAGGCTTCACATGCATTTTTTTTTTTTTGCGAGAAGGCTTCACATGCATGGTGATGATATCGATCGGCATCAAGCTTTACCCCAATGCAAGGCCCAAGCAATGGTGCAAAAAAGAATCATTATCACTAATATAAGGTGCCTCTAGTGCACATGATTACATTAATTCTGATCATGGTATGGTACTTACATTAATTCTCTGATCATGGTATGGTACGGTTGAGTTCATTCTTTTTTTCATTGTCAAAAAAATAAAAAACCAAAGAACATTGAATAATGGAGGAAAATGCATGGGTTGATGAAGTGGCGAAACAATAATGCAAGATTATTTCTTAATCATGTTTGCATACGTACTAGACTTCACTATTTCCTCGATATTATTCTTCCAGTTCAGTTCATGTGAACTCACCTGAAGCTTGCAAGCACAGTCCAAGTCTCCCAAGTAGATTAGTAGCTAGGTAAATGAAAGATTCCTTCCCTCCATCATGTGCATGCATGCTAATCATGAGCAAATGGACCCAAACGGGCAATTGGCAGCACTCAAAGCCCAATTAGGCAATTGGTTCATCCTGAACCACCACATGGATGATTTTCATCAACCGAATAATCATTGGTGGATTGCAGATGGGGGAGGATCATGCATGGATTGGATCAACTGCTAGTTCATGAATGTAAGATAGATATGATGCAGGTTGCATCCAGTACTGGCTTTATTTAGCTCAATTAGCCGTGTTGACATTCTAACTAATTTACATGTTTTCTGCTTGTTCTCCTCCTTATAGTCCTTTCTTATGCTCTGTTCTGTTCACATTTTAGAGCAGCTAGCTAGGAGGTTGGATGGGAGTACAGTTTGTCAATGTTGGCATCATATTTCTAAAAAAAAGTTCAGTTTTGCACTTTGGCTCCTGAATTAATAAGAGTTATGTCTACTAAAACTCTATTTGGATCCCTTCAGTTTTTGCTAATTTTTAAGAATTTGGTCTTTGAAAACTAGGTGGGATCCAGACATACCAGTTTTTGCTGTCAATTTTTGTCAGATTCTTAAAAAAACAAGAAATTGTTGAAGTCAGATTCTCAAAAACTGGAGGATCCAAACACCCCACTATTTTTTTTCTCAGAATCCAAATTTTAGAAACTAGAGGCAAAAACTAGCTTTTAGGAATACGAAACTGATCCAAACATGGTCTAACTAACTTCATGATATCTATGATGATCATGGCACCCAATTCAAATAATTTGCAAGTATTATAGCTTAATAATGCACATTTTTCCTCTTAATGCAGCAATGCCACACAGATCGAGCTTCTGCATGTTGGCAGAAGAGTATCTTAATGCATATGCGCAGAAACAGTTGTATCTAACTGAACTGCTCCTCAGTCAAATCTGAACTGCTGGTCAACCTAGAGGCCTAATCTAGAGCAAGCAAGAAAGCTGGACTGAGAGATTCCAAGCAAGCTGGATCGATCGAGCTGAGCTCGATCTGCTCGCCAAGTCAAATGCATCACGATTTTACACTAGATCGGCGTACCTACAGGCTACAGGGGCCCGGGATTGTTGTCGTACGGTCAAGAAAGATATACACATTTTTTTCTTCGCCACACGGATACCGAGGCAGATCACGAGTCGTACGTACGTGGTTTTTGTTTGGGATCTCGTCGACCTTGGATAATGGCGCCTTAAATTTCTCTAACCGTCCAACAAAACGTGCAATTCTCGTTTATCAAGGAGTCAAACAATTCAAACTTTAATTAATGTTATATAAAAAAAGTACTAACATTTTTTATGCAAAAAATATACCATCAAATTAGTAGCAGAATATATTTTTATAATAATTTTATTTAACGACATAAATAATAATACTTTTTATTATAATTTTTGTTAAACTTGAATCAATTTGACCGGCACGGATCCTATAATTGCATGTTTTTAATGGACGGAGAGAGTATTTGTTTAGCCTAGATTTTCAAGGTGGGCACGCGTACCCCTCCTGATTAACGCGCGCGGTGGACTGTGAAGTGATTGATCATCATGCATCATGCATGGATCGAAAAAATAGAGAGAAATCATGGAGTTTAGCGATGGATGGAGCTCGTCGATTCTCTATATGAATGTTCTGTCATCATACGGTATGTCGTAATGCGTATAGTTTTTGGTCCGTGATGGCTTTGCGTTTGTTTTGGTATGAGGTACGGCACAGACATCATCGCCTTTAATTTGTCCGATCTTGTTTGAACCTGATAATAATCTTAAACAACAATAAAGCGCACTTGCAGACTTGCAGTAAGCAGGACCACTATACTACACTGATCGATGCATGCATATTATATAGTGATGTGTACATGCATACTCCATACATCGATCTATTGCTGATCCTACAAGGCTACTACAGCTATGGATACATGATGAGCTATATCATTATATTAGCTATAGAGCTCTAAGCTGAAAAGAAGAGAAAAGAGACTACAACAAGTGGATTTGAACATCTTAGAGCATCTTCAAGAGTCTTTCTAAATCTCACTCTCTAAACCATCATTTAGAGAGTCATTTGTATAAAAGTCGTTTTGTATATCTTTGCAATCTTCAACAGTTTTTCTATATCTCGCATGCAGTCTAGAAAGCTATTCTCGTCTTCTATTTTTGGCTAGCGAAAAATCTATAATAGAAGATGGTTATATCTGGACAACCATTTAGATAAGCTGTTGGAGTGTAATTTTTTATCAAAATCTCTATTCCTAGTACTTAGGAAGAATATAGAAAGTCTGTTGGAGTTGGTCCAGCTTACTAGAGAGAGTGATGATGCATCGTGAAATGTCCGGTCCGAGACGATCATCTCTTGAGTCTACATTACTCTCTTGCTTCTTGCATCATTCAATGATTAAAAAAATGATTCATCTAGCTGAAACTAGCTGGCTAGATCATTAGATATGACCTCAGGAGCCACTACAATAGGGTGTAAATATTCGTGGAAACCTAGGCAACAGTGTGAAAAACATAATTACTTGTAAGCTTTTGAAAAATTTAAACAATCCACATAGTGCATCTGTAAACATAGATAGCATCAAAAGTTGAGATGCAATTTTATTCTAGAAAATTCATAAAAAAGTAACAAAATTCATGGGCATATGCACATAAAATCTGTTAATTTACATTAATTTCTAGAAAAATGTTTTTTTTTTCATCTCAACTTTTGATACATTGTATGTCTATAGAGATACACGTACTATATACGGATGTGCGTTCGAAAATTTAGAAAACGTAGTATGCGTTTCAAACTTATTTCAATAAGGTTTTCGCAATTGTACTAGATGCATGAGAGAGGTTTGCGCTGAACATATGTTCCCTTTTAACAGTATCTTAATTCATTTTCGCTCATCTTCATCTTGAGATGATGTGAGCCATCATGCATCCATTGAGGTCATGTTTAGATCCAAACCAGAAAATTTATGCTCTATGATATCACATCCATTGAGGCCATGTATTCATTGAGACATGTATGAAGTACTCCCTCCATCCCAAATTACCAAATTATAAGGCATTCCAAGAATCTTGGAGAGTCAAAGTTTTTCAACTTTGACCAAATTTATATAATAAGATAATAATATTTATGATATCAACTAAGTGTAATTAGATTCTTCATTAGTTATATTTTCATAATATATATATTTGATGTTATAAATCTTTGTATTTCTCTCTATAATTTTGGTCAAAGTTGAAAAACGTTGACTCTCCAAGATTCTTGAATGCCTTATAATTTGGAATGGAGGGAGTACTAAATATAAACTAAAAATAACTAATTATATAATTTACATATAATTTGCGAGACGGATCTTTTAAACCTAATTAGTTCATGATTTGACATTAAAGTGTCACAAATAATACATGTGCTAATGATGGATTAATCAGGTTTAAAAATTTATCTCGTGATGCACGGACTGATTCTATATTTTGCTTTTTTTATGATAGTATCTAAATACCTCATATAGCATCTAACATAATATTTGATGTGATATTTAAAAACTTAGCCAATATCTTTCTAACATTTGACGTGACATTAAAAAAAATAGCCAATCTTTCCGGCCGCCGCCTGCCGCCGTATCTAGCCCTGCGTGCCGTGTTTTCACGAGATTGCAGATAAGCTGCTACGACATACTGCTACTAGCAGCTGCTACTGCTTTTGGAGTTGTTCCAAATTCACTTCAAGATATTGGTCGGGCTTCTGACGAAGCGAAGCGGAGGCCCGTCGCCGGAGGCTTGGTACGGTATATATGTCTTTGCTACGGTTTCGTGGAGACTTGATTCTCTTGTAAGCCGCCATAAGCGTGTAACCCCAAAACTCTTGTGATAGTGAGATTGTTATCGGCTAGTGCTCGTGGTTTTTCCCCTTCACATTGAAGGGGTTTTTCACGTAAATCGTGTGTCTTCTCTGCGTTTGTTTTTCGTTTACTTCATATTTCTATACGTCGTTCATAACAACTACGAGCAAGTATTATAAGGGGCTATAAGATGACTATATGCTGATATGGAAGAGAAAAAGAAAGAGAAAGAAGAGAGGTGAGCTATAAACTTACAGCTAACTAAAGGCACAAGAACCAAAAAAAATTTGGGAGAGAGAGAGGTGGGCTGCAAGAGAATCAACCATTGTATGAGTTGACTGAGAAGTGGATTGCAAGAGTTCATATAGTCAGCTGAAGGCTGCATTATTAGCCGGGCTCTACTACTAACATCCACCGATCCGGACATCATCATATCCATACACGTATATCGATCCATTCCTGCAATCCTACTACGTACTCCCTCCGTCCAACAAAACATGCAACTATGGGTTCCGTGCCATGAAAAGTAGCTTGCGTTTGACCAAATTTTCAGTAAATACTATTCACATTTACGACTCCAAATTAATTTATTAAAATAATACATTTCGTAACGAATCTAATGGTATTTATTTCATATCATAAATATTAATATATTTTTATCTATAATTAATCAAACTAGAGATACTAAACCCTGATACTGTGCTAGAATTGCACGTTTTTATGGACGGAGGGAGTATGCATGCTTTGCTGCCTGCCAATGCACGGCGCTGCAACTGCTATGATTAGGATATGATATGATATGCATATGAGTACTGTACCTACTCGGCTACTGTACTCCTATGCTGCATGGTGCATTGGTGCATGCAGCCGCTGCATCAGCTAGCGTGTGCTCATAAATCCGAGATGTGCCTCTGCCTAGAGCACACGCTACGTATACACTGCACCAGCTGAATTCGCAGACCAGACGGCCCGACCAGCAGGGACCGTGCAAACTGAAGATTTTGGACGGACGCAGCCTTCTTCCGCAGTTTCAGCGCGCAGATCGATCGAGCAGGGACACCATCATTGTAAACTACTACTCCCCGGGTCCATAAAAACATGCAACTATGATTTACGTGCTCATTCATGATTTACGTGCTTATTCACGTTTGACCACGTTTCTAGTAAATAGTATTAATATTTATTAATCCAAATAAATTTATTATGAAAGTATATTTTTTAATTAATCTAATGATGTTTATTTGATAGCATAAATATTAATATATTTTTATCTATAATTGTTTAAACTCAAGATATTAAAACATGGTACTGTGCTAGAATTGCATGTTTTCTTGGACGGAGGGAGTACAAGACACATAGGCGCGCTTTGCTGCGCCCACATTCCGAATCAGCCCGGCCAACAATACACTTCTTAAAACTATTGTGCGTAAAGATAAAATAGATAGTAATTTGCTGATGGTTTCTAGGGTCGGTAAGTCGACCAATGTTGCTTTGTTGTAAGATATTGGTAGCACACTTGCCCAACCTCTGCACACGTGCAGGGGGTGGCGAAGGTGGCCAATCGTCAGAACCCAGCGAAGATGCAGGGGGAACAAAACCAGTGCGAAGGTATAAGGAAGCGAGAACAGTGTTACTGTGGCTCTATTCCCAAAAAAGAATCGTGTCTGTTACACTGTTCACCCCCCGGTATTTATAGGGGATACCAAGGGGTGTCAACCAAATTACAATAGGGTACAAGAAAGATTCCTCTGCGCTATATACACAGAAGGGCAGAATCGTACAAACACAACTGGAGCCAAAACCCTAGCCTGCTTCCCATGCGCCCGCCGCCGCTCGGCTCGTGCTCACCCTCGCGGAAATGTGAGGGCAGACCTTCGTCTTGCGAAGATATCCGTCCAGTCGCGAAGTTCGAGTCCCTTCGCCACCAGTTGGGCCTGGGCCTCGCGGCGAAGGCGTGCGGGATGCGCGAGGGTTGCTCCCGGCGCTCTTGATGCCCTTTGTCTGTAAGAACTTGTTGAACACTCCGAATGTTGGGTCAGTATTCGGGGGCTTGAGCGGTGTCTTGAGAGACTTAACAAGATGAAAAAAGGGGGCATGCGTCGAAGGTGCGCGGGACGCGCGAGGGCCGCTTTGTTGAGCCAGCCTGCGTGGTGCCACTGCCGAGGGTCCCTTCCCCCAATAGTAGTCCCTCGTTGCCTTGGATCTAAAGAACGGTATTTAGGCCCAAGCAGCGCCCTTTAACAGGAAATGTGACGAGACCCTTGGCAGCGACGCCCGCGACTGCTTTTGGGTCGGGCCGTTGTATTGTATTTGTACTGTAGAAGCCCGTTTCGTTTTTTTGTGTCGTGGATTTCGGTTTTCGTGCCGGTGTTATCGGGTGAGGTGTTCCTCCCCCTGGTCTATAAATAGATGGGGCTGGTGGGGGCTTGGAGTTGTGCCCTTCTTTGCTATAGCCACCTTGCTACTGCGCATTTATTTCTGCGAAGGTTGCTTTTGTGTGGTTGCGAGGGCTTTGCTTACTTTGTTTTGCGAGGTTCACTTTTGGAGAGATGGCGAGGTCTAAGCAAACCGCTCGTGTTGTTTCTCCTTCTGCTGCGGATGAAGGAGTGACCTTCGAGTTCGGGCTTAGCCAGGTTTGTACCTCGGAGCTAGCGACTTATGTTAAGCAAGGTTGGATAGAAGATGGGAAGGCTAGGACCAGTGCTGGGGAGACAGTTCCGAAGCCGGACGCAGACGAGGTTATTTTGTTTGAGGAGTTCTTTTCAGCTGGTCTGCGCTTTCCTGCTGATTCCTTCGTGACCTCAGTTCTGCGAAGGTTCAATTTGCGTTTCCATCAGCTGACACCTTCGTGCTTCACGAAGATGTCAGTTTATGTCTGGGCGTGCCGTTCTCAGGGTATCGTTCCTCATGTCGAGGGATTTGTTCGAACCCATCGAGTGCACATGCAGCCTCGCAAAATTGTTGACAGCGGAGGTAAATCCAGCCTTGGTCAGTTTGCGGTGTACACTTTCTGTCATCGCGTCGGATAAGCCTGGGCAAAATACCCGCTACCCATTACCCGTACCCGAATTACCCGAACCCGGACCCGAATTACCCGAACTCGAGGTACCCGATCCTAACTTTGGATACTGATTTTGATTACCCGAAATTAGTTTGGGTAATTCGGGTAATATCCCCTGGTACCCGAACTACCCGAATTACCCAAAGTTGTATTTTTGTCTTTGTATTTATCATGTTTTGTTAGTTAAATCAATAAATTTATCATTTAATTAGTATACTATTCTCTCCGTTTGAACAAGTGACTGTAATATGTTATTCTTTGTAAATTAGTGTTAGAATTCTATACAAGATGTTGCTGAAATTATGTATGAATTTCTACTAAAATTTTATATAATTTGCTCTTTTTATGAATTCGGGTAAATCGGGTAATACCCGAACCTGAACCCGAATTATCGGGTACCCGAAGTTGCAGGTAGTGTTTTTTCAGGACTAAATTCGGGTAACAATTTTCATTACCCGAATTACCCGACCCGAAAAAAACGGGTAACCCGAACGCCCAGGCTTAGCGCCGGATCGGAGCTGCCGGTGCAGGCCCAGAAGAACAAGTGGACCAGCGGATGGCAGGAGTTTTGGTTTTACTTCAAGCTCAGTGATAAATGCCGAGCTTTGCGGCGAGCTTCCGCTGCTTGGTGATGTGAGCTCCGAAGCTAAGATGAGTACCGAGGCTCACCCTGTTGTTGACTGTCTGAGGGTCGTTGCGCGCTCTCAGTGTGCTCGTGATTTGGTAGAAGAGTACTGTTGTGCCAAGATTTGGCCTCTCAGCCGGAGGCAGGCATGGTTTAAAGTTGAGGATGACCCCACGTACGAGGGTAGGGGTTTGAAGAAACCGAAGGTGAATCTGGACAAGGTTTGGGAAAAAATTCTCAAGAAGTTTCCGAGGCGAGAGGATGGGGTCGAAGCTGTCTACAAGCGTGTTCAGGAGTGGGCGGAAGAACTTGTTGGAAAGTTGTCCACGTTGGAGGTCAAGGCGATCCACAGCTCGGTGGGTAGCGGAGGTCGAGTTAACAGAATGTTCGACATTCTTGGGATTCAGTATGCTGATTGGCCTGCTCCGTCGAGCGAGGATGCGCCAAAGAAAAGGAAGCGAGCTTCTGCGGAGGAGAAAGAGATTGTTTCGCGGCCGAAGAATGGTCATGGTCGTGGTCGCGACGGTGCCGGCGGCCGGGTGAAAACGCTTGCGACGAAGGCCGCGGTAGGTTTGGGTGCTGCCGGTGCCTCTTCCTCCTCAGCCATTGTTTCAAGCGGCCGAGGTGTTGGTGGGGTTGGAGGACGGGTGCCCCGCGTTGGCGGGATTAGTGCTTTGATCCAGATCTCAGACGACGAGGGGGCCTCTGATGACGAAGATAAAGAAAAGAACGAAGTCGAGAAGGGGTCCGATTCTGAAGACGATTCGTCTGATGATGATATTGAGACCTCCGGCAGTGAGGGTGACTCGGACGAAGAAGTGTCCATCGGTGATGACCGTGGGAAAACGCTTGTTACGTCGAGCGCTGACGCTGAAGCTGCCCTGTGCATTGATGATGTTATGCGGGACCTCGAGCCTGAAAGCCCCGAGCGAGGGTCAATTCCCGAGTTCGCGGGGTCACACATTTGGGTCGACGGCTTTGAGGTGAAGGGTGAGCTTGAGTCGGATAGGAACCCCGGTAAGAGGCCATATGGCGAAGCTAGCCGTTCCAGCCTTCCTTACTTTGCCAAGAAAGTTGGAGTTTCGGATCCAGCTACGGAGCTTTTCACGAGCCCGGACCTTCGTGAGTGTCATTTGCAATGTTCTCCGGAGGAAAGGCGTTTTCTTGGACGAGTGTTTGGACGGGTTTGTGTGCCGGAAGCCGAGCTTCGACTGGTCAACCAGCCTTTAGATGAGCCTCATGATGATATTGATGTTAAGTTGGCTGAGTTGATGCTCCTCAGTCGCTCTGCGCGCCGAAGGGCGGGTATGAACGAAGATTTTTTGAGGGGGCGGTTGTCCGAGGTTGAGAAAGAAAATAAGGACCTTCGGCGCAGCTTGTAGAACAAAGATATCGAGCTTAAAGGAGCTCTTGAGAAAGTTAAGAAAACCCGGGAGGAGACACAGGGTGTCGCAAACCGCAATGCTGAACTGTTGGAATCTTGTCGTGAGAAGGACAAGGACTTGGTCACTGCGAAGAGTCGTATAGATGAGCTGTCCTCGGAGCTGGCTTCCCGGTCGGAGGCGTGGCGAAGGAGTATGTTGAAGATTAAAGAAAAGGTTGACGTCTGTTTGACTGAGGCCGGCGGCTCTGCCTGGGAGCCATTATCTGCTGATAACGCCGAAGTTTTCGAAGGTTGGTTGACTAATGAGCTTGACGTCTTTAGCTCATTGGTTGGTAACGCGGCCGACTTTGGTGGCTATGCCGGAGCTTTGGCGATGGCCAGTACGCTTCGTCAAGCGGATTGCGAGCACCTTCGCGAGGTCAAAAGGCCAAACCATGCCTTTCCGACAGTTGACGAGGTGCGCCGGATGAAAGTTGATGACGCCGAGGTCCGGAATTGTGCGATGCGATTGCTTCGCAAGTTCTGGATCGCTGGTGGCGGCCGAGCTCTTGCTTTTGAAGAAGCTGCCGAGGCTACTCGTCAGGTTTGTGTTTTTGGTAAAAATTGTGGTTGGGTTTGTTTGTGTAAAGAGGGGTTTGGTATTGAATTTGGAGGGCTCGTCCTTTATTTTTCTTTGCAGGCTCGGAAGGACGCGATGCCTTCACCGCCTGCGACTGATGCTGCTGCTGGTTGCTCTGGTTCTGCTCCCGTGCCCGACTCTGCGGAGGTTCCACCCATCGAAGTTGTGCCTTCGGCTGGGGACGCTTTGATCGAAGAAGAAACTAACGTTGAAGAGGCTGCGACGGTCGAGGCGCCTGCTGAGAGTTTGGATGCTACGGCCGGCGAGGGTTTGGATGCTGCGGCCAGCGAAGTTAGGGCGAATGAGCAAGGGGGAGCCGAACAGGTGTGAAAACCTAGGATGACTCGGACGAGGGGGTTGTTTTGTAATATGTGTGGAGTTAGAAAGACTTTATGACACTGAGACACTTTTATATCTGTGAAAATGCAGGTTCCTGACGGAACCGTGCTAGAGGTTTTTGATGTGACGCCATTGATGTTGAATTATCAGGATGTCTTTATGACCGGCGAATCTTGGGCTCGGGCTAAATTAAAACATCCTTCGCTGAGCTTTGAGCGTTTTTGGTGGTCGAAACTGCGAAGGTACGACTTGAAGAACAACAAGTCGAGTCGTTTTTGGCGCGAGGCGGATTATACCGATCGACAAGCTACACGTTTTCAGTTTGGTTCTTCTTCGTCCGCGCCAGCTGCTGTTGATGATGATATCGACGATAGAACGGTTTTGGATTTTTTGTTTGGACGAAGTAATCTAGAGGTTGGTTCCGATGGTTCGCTTGTGATTCCGAAGGAGGAGCCTTCGGAGGTTAGTGATATGGACCGGAGATATATGTATAGGGCGAGGGTTTTGCCCGGAGAATTGCCGATTGTTCCTGTGGCTCCTTTGTTGTGGGGACCCATAGTTTCGGTGGAAGTGGGGTTTGTTGAGGGTAGTGAAGGTTTTGATGATTTGATAATGATTGAGGATGGTGATGAATCCTTGTAATTTTATTCTTTCTATTGATTATATATCACACTGTCGTCTGAAGCGAACAACTTATGATGTTGCTCTATTCATTTTTTGCAATTTGATTGAAGTAGTACTTGACTCTCGAGGCTCGCCTTTCGTTAAAGATAGGTGTTTTTTGAAAACAGCGACGCCCCCCTTTTTCTTTTAGCGAGGCTCGCGTAACGCTTTCATAAGCTGATTTGGAAAAACAGCGACGCCCCCTTTTCTTTTTTTGCGAGACTCGTGTAACGCTTTCATGAGGTGAATTGAAAAAACAGTGACGCCCCTTTTCTTTTTTAGCGAGGCTCGCGTAACGCTTTCATAAGCTGATTAGGAAAAACAGCGACGCCTCCTTTTGTTTTTCAGCGAGGCTCGCGTAACGCTTTCATAAGCTGATTTGGAAAAAACAGCGACGCCCCCTTTTCTTTTTTTGCGAGGCTCGTGTAACGCTTTCATGAGGTGAATTGGAAAAACAGCGACGCCCCCTTTTCTTTTTTAGCGAGGCTCGCGTAACGCTTTTATAAGCTGATTAGGAAAAAACAGCGACGCCCTCTTTTCTTTTTTAGCGAGGCTCGCATAACGCTTTCATAAGCTGATTTGGAAAAAACAGCGACGCCCCCTTTTCTTTTTTAGCGAGGGTCGCGTAACGCTTTCATAAGCTGATTTGGAAAAAACAGCGACGCCTCCTTTTCTTTTTTAGCGAGGCTCGCGTAACGCTTTTGGTTTTGCGGGGGTATTCGACTTTTGGACTTCGCGCCTCCTCTTGTCTTAGGTGGAGGTGAAGTTTGCTTTGCGAGCCCCTAGCGTTTTTTGCAAGGGTGTTCGACTTTTTTGGACTTCACGCCTCCCCTTATCTTAGGTGTAGGTGAAGTTTGCTTTTGCGAGCCCCTAGCATTTTTTTTGCGAGGGTGCTCGACTTTTTTGGACTTCGTGCCTCCCCTTATCTTAGGTGGAGGTGAAGTTTGCTTTGCGAGCCCCTGACGTTTTTTGCCAGGGTGCTCGACTTTTTTGGACTTCGCGCCTCCCCTTGTTTTAGGTGGAGGTGAAGTTTGCTTTTGCGAGCCCCTGGCGTTTTTTGCGAGGGTGCTCGACTTTTTTGGACTTCGCGCCTCCTCTTGTTTTAGGTGGAGGTGAAGTTTGCTTTGCGAGCCCCTGACGTTTTTTGCCAGGGTGCTCGACTTTTTTGGACTTCGCGCCTCCCCTTGTTTTAGGTGGAGGTGAAGTTTGCTTTTGCGAGCCCATGGCGTTTTTTGCGAGGGTGCTCGACTTTTTTGGACTTCGCGCCTCCCCTTGTTTTAGGTGGAGGTGAAGTTTGCTTTGCGAGCCCCTGGCGTTTTTTGCCAAGGTGCTCGACTTTTTTGGGCTTCGCGCCTCCCCTTGTTTTAGGTGGAGGTGAAGTTTGCTTTGCGAGCCCCTGGCGTTTTTTGCCAGGGTGCTCGACTTTTTTGGACTTCATGCCTCCCCTTGTTTTAGGTGGAGGTGAAGTTTGCTTTGAAAAAAGTTTGTTTTTTGAAGCAATCTTGGAGGGTTATCATCGATTATAGCGCTCTTGAGGAAGAGCTGCTTTTTTGATGTTTGTTTGTAAAAAGTAATAATTTGGAGTTTTACTTTTTTTCGGGGGTTTTGGTCTGTATTAAGAATTTGGATGCTGCCTCGTTATAAAACCTTACGCCCCTTCGTAAGGAAAAAGAGTACAGTTCCTTTGTTTTTGTTACATGCATAGAAATGGAATAAAACATAGATGAAATAACAAATTACATATTGCGAGGGCTCGCTAAGGCTCCGCTACGGGTAATATTTGCGAAGGTCGTCGACGTTCCAGGTGTGAGGAAGCATGTTTCCCTCGCTGTCAGAGAGATGAAAGGAGCCGGGACGGTTGCATTCTGCTATTAGGTATGGACCCGTCCACTTTGGCTGAAACTTCCTCGCCATGCTGGCGTTTTGCTTTCAAATGAGAATGAGGTCACCTTTCTTTAGTTCTTTGACTCTCACCTTTTTGTCTCTCCATTTTTTTGTTTCTTCCTGATACTTGCGAAGGTTGTGCACTGCGTTGCATCTTGTCTCTTCGAGCAAGTCTTTGTCAAGTAATTGGTTTTGTTCGTCTGTTTCGAAGGTAGTTCTGAGTGATACATGCTTCAATTCTTCTGGTAACACAGCTTCTTCTCCAAACAGGAGCCTGAAAGGTGTGAATTTGGTGGCTCTGCATTCCGAAGTGTTATGGGACCAGGTGACGGAGGTTAGCTCTTCCGCCCACTTTCCTTTGGGCCTGCCTTGCAATTTCTTTGATACGGCTTGGAAAATTGTTGCATTGGCTCTTTCGACTAAGCCGTTGGATTGAGGGTGCCGGACTGAGGCGAAGCATAGGATTGTTCCGATTTGTGCGCAAAATTCTTTGAAGACCTCGCTGTCGAATTGAGTGCCATTGTCAACAGTTAGGTATTTGGGGACTCCGAACCGGCAAATTATTTGCTGCCAGAAAAACTTCTTCACGACCAATTCAATCCATTTCGTGAAGTATTCCACAGCTACGACTGCGTAGCGAAGGTTTCCTAGAGCTGTTGGGAGTGGACCGACGAGGTCCATTGCCCATCTTTGCAACGGCCATGTTGGGCATATCAGAGTTGTTAGAGCCCCTGGGGCGTTTTGTGTCTTTGCCGTTAGTTGGCAACCCTCGCAATGTTTGACGATGCTTTCTGCGTCTCCTAACGCTGTTGGCCAGTAGAAACCTTGTCGGAAAGCTTTTCCAACTAACGCCCTCGGGCCGTTGTGCGAACCGCAGATACCTTCCTGAATGAGTTTAAGAATGTCATTTCCTTCAGTTTGTGAGACACACTTGAGCCAAGGCGAGGTTACCGAAGCTTTGAGCAGAATGTTGTCTACAATTTTGTACCCTCGAACTCTTTGTTTCAGTCTGTTTTCTTCCTCTTTGGTCTCGGGTTCGTGCAGCCCGTTGATATAAGCCATGATGGGTGCTCTCCAGTCTTTGTTTTGGATTGCTTTGACTAGCTTGATACTTTTTTCGGAAGCCTCGAATGCTAATTGGGTTGTTTCCTCATAAAACACGTCTGGTGGTAGCTGTAATTGTTGCGCTGCTGCTTTGGCTAGGTTGTCTGCTTCGTTGTTTTCCGACCTTGGTATTGCTTTTACTGTTATGCCGAGGAAAAAAGATTCTAACCTCCGAACATACTGGAAATATTTTTGCAGCTCAGGGTCTTTTGCTTTGTAATTTTTCTCGATGTGTCCCGCGATAACTTGGGAGTCTGTGTTGACGACAGCCCTTCGGACTGATAGAGATCGGAGCCTCGAAAGGGCTAGTATCACTGCCTCGTACTCTGCGGAGTTGTTTGTGCATTTGAAGTTGAGCCTTCTTGCATATCTTAGCTTAGACCCGGATGGCGAAACTAGAATGGCCGAGGCCCCTGCTCCAGTTGCTCCCCAGGCTCCATCGACATATACTGTCCAGAATGGGTCTTGTTGAGTTCCATCTCTGCGAGGGTCAGGGGTCCACTCAGCTATGAAATCTGCTAGTGCCTGTGATTTGATTGCTGTTCTTCCGACGAAGGTTATAGCGTAGCTGTTGAGCTCGACTGCCCATTTTGCTATTCTGCCAGCTGCCTCGTTGTTCTTGAAAATGTTCTCGAGGGGGTATGCCGAGGGTACATGGATCTCATATGCCTGGAAATAATGCTTTAGCTTTCTTGATGCCATGACCACGGCGTATGCTATCTTCTCGAGCTCTGAGTAGTTTCGTTTGGGACCTTCGAGGGTTTCTGATACATAGTAGATTGGGGCTTGCCTGGTTCTGTTGTTCTCGTGTAACTCTTTGATTAGGACTGCGCTTGCTGCGTGAGGCGAAGCTGCGACATACAGCAGTAACAGGTCCCCTTTGCTTGGGCTGGTTAAAACAGTCAAGTTGGTGAGATACTTTTTCAAATCCTCGAAGGCTTTCTATTGTTGGGGCCCCTAATTGAATGGTGCAGTGCTTCTTAATGTTTCAAAGAAAGGTAACCCTCGCTCAGCGGACCTGGAGATGAATCTGCTGAGTGCTGCTAAGCGTCCTGACAAGCGCTGAGTTGCTTTCCTGGTCGTTGGTGGTTCCATATTGATGATGGCATCAATTTTTTCGGGGTTGGCTTCAATTCCCCTTGCTGAGACAATGCAGCCTAGCAGTTTTCCTTCGCTTACCCCGAAAACACATTTTTCGGGGTTTAATTTGAGTCCGGCGGACCGAAGGTTTTTGAACACTCTTTCCAAGTCTGTTATGTGATTTTCTTTTAGCTCGCTCTGTACAATCAAGTCATCAACGTAGGCAGAGATTGCGTGATCGTCTTTGAAGACTTCAGTTGTCATGCGGGCGAAGGTTGAACCTGCGTTTCTGAGGCCCTCTGCCATTCTTCGAAAGCAAAATGTGCCCAAAGGTGTAATGAAGCTTGTTTTTTCCTCATCTTTCTCATTCATCCAAATCTGGTGGTACCCTGAGAAACAGTCGAGGAGAGATAGCATTTGGCAACCAGCTGCTCTATCGACCAAGGTACTTATGTTAGGCAGAGGAAAGTCATCATTCGGACAGGCTTTGTTCAGACATGTGAAATCAACGCACATTCTCCATTTCTTGTTCTTTTTCTGAACTAGTACCACGTTTGAGAGCCATGTTGGATACTTGACTGGACGGATAACGCCTGCGTCCAGAAGTCTTTTTACCTCTGCCTTCGCTGCCTCTTTCCTCTCTTCTGACATTTTGCGAAGCTTTTGCTTAATTGGGCGATAGCCTGGTTTGATGTTTAGGCTGTGCTCGATCAAAGTTCTGTTTACTCCCTTGAGGTCCTCAGCAGACCAAGCGAAGGTATCGGAGCTTTCCTTGAGGAAACGAATAAGGTTGTCTTCTGACTGGGGGTCCAGGTTGGCTGAAATGAACACTTTCCTTTTCTGAATTGCCCTCAAAGAGTTGGACTTGTTTAGTCTCTTCTTTGGGTGATGCTTTTACTTTGTCGATGCATTCTTCACCTTCGTCATTAAGGTTTTTGGCTCGAGGCTTTGACAAATTATGGACATTGCGTTGCCCCGGTGCTACTGTTCCTTCGGCTGATCTTGCAATGTCTTGATCTCCGTACACTGCGACGACCCCCTTCGGAGCGGGAAGCTTCATGCAAAGGTATGCAGGGTGGATTACAGCATTGAATGCGTTGGTGACGCCTCGGACGAAAATGGCATTGTAAGGATAGAACATGTCGACCACATCGAAGGTTATATGCTCAGTTCTGCAGTTCAGCTGATCTCCGAAGGTAACGGGCAGAGATATTTTCCCAATAGCTCTTACTTGTTGCCCGCCGAAACCGTATAGTGGGTTGTCAGAGGATTGCAAAAGGTTTCTGTGAAGCTTCATGTCGTCGAAGGTTGTGGCGAACAGGATGTCAGCGGAGCTTCCTGTATCGACAAGAATTTTGGTGACTGTCCACCCTGCTAAGTTAGTCTCGATCACCATTGCATCAGTGTGAGGGTAATCCCTTAATTTCATGTCGCTGGAATCGAAAGTTATCGGGATGTGAGACCATCGGCCGAATTTGTACGGTCCTTCGACAGCTACATGATGTACTCTTCGAGCATGTTCTTTCTTTTGCTTCTTGTTGCCATGATCTTCGTTGGAGCCTCCGGTGATGGCCAGTATGACACCGAAGGTTGATGTTGGGTTGTTGATGGTTGTTTGGGGTTGGGCTTCGGTTTTGACAGGTTGGGGGGCTGGCAGGGCCGGTATTGGTGGTGGTGGTGGTAGAGTGTTGCTCACTTGTTGGTTGGTTTGGGCTTGAGGGGTTGTTGGGAATGTGACAGTGTATGGCGTATTTTGGCGTTGAGGAAAAAAAGGTTGGTTGAAAAGAGGTGTGGTTGTAATGTGGGTGTTGAGAGTAGAAAGGTTGGTGCGAGGGTAAGCCGTAGTTTTTGGGGGTGTACTGGTAGGGAGGTTGGGTTGGGTTGGAGTTTGGCTTTCTGGTGTGATTGATGGTTCTATTTTCTGTTGAAGAGGCTCTTTTGGACTCCTTGTACTCTTTCCCTCTGGCGAAGCACTCGCACTGCTTTGTTGTGTGCCCTTTTCCTAGGCCGCAGAAATGACAGTACATTTTGGTCGGGTCCCTCTGTTGGTTTCTTTGGTCAAGCGGGGGTAGAAATCCATGTGAGTTTTGGTTGCCCGAAGGCTGAGTGCTTCTTCTCTGGTCTTCGATTGGATTTGCCTTGTTGATCGCTCCAACGTTGCTCTGATCTTGGCGAGGGTTATTTTCTCTCGCTTGGGGCCTCGGCTGTGGTTTCTGCTGCGACCTTCGAGCGTCAGACTTTGCCCGGAAATCCATGTCCGCTCTACAGTACCTTTCCATTGTATCATGAAGCTCTTCGATTGTGTTTGCTGGTTTTCTGGCGAAGTTTGAGGAACATGGGCCTGGGCGTAAGCCGCTGACTGCAGCGAGGATCACGGCCTCATCGGATATTCCCGGAGTTCTTGCTCTAATCTGGATGAACCTTCGCCAGTAGTCCTGTAACGGTTCACGCTCTTCTTGTTTGCAGTTGAACACTTCAATGGGGTTTGATGGGGCTGCTGTGATGCCCTTGAAGTTTGTGCAGAGTCTGTCTCTGAGGTTGGCCCAGGAATCCACCGTTCCGGGGCGAAGGTTGTTGTACCAAGTCTACGCGATGTCACGAAGGATGATTACGAAAGACTTCGCCATTGTTGACTCGTCCCCTCCTGCTGCGGCGACTGCCGCCTCGTAGCTCATTATGAATTGGCGAGGGTCAGTGAGTCCATCGTAACGGGGGAGATTTTGTGGATTGTAGCATGGTGTTCAGGGTTGGGTTTGTAGTATTTGGGAGAGTGGTGATCTTGGGTCGTAGGGCATCTGGTGTTGTTGGGCCCTTCGCTGTATACAAAGGTTTGGCTCTCGCTCTTCTGGGTAAAGCTGGCGAAAATTTGGTGGTGGTGGGGGTGGTGGTGGCTGATGAGCGTTGCCCTATCCCTGCCCAACATTCTCTTCTCGAAGCGGCGGCATTTGCCTGTCATTCCAGTCCTCGGCTTCGGCCTCAGCTGCTGCGAGGGACTCCTCCATTCGGCGAAGCTGCTCTCTTGCTTCATCCGTCTTTTGCCTGATAAGGCGCAGCCGGTTGTGCCTTTCAAGCTGGTCCAGGTGTCTCTTCTTTTCCTGTAACTCAGCTTGAAGTCTTTCCAAAGCCTCGAGGCCCAACTCCTCCTCATGTCCTTCCCCATCTCCTCCGGAGGTATGCAGGTGTGGCTGTGATACCGGTCGAGTGTGAGGGCCCAGGACCTCCGTCCCTGGAGCAACTTCTTTTGTTTCCGAGGGTATTGCATTCTCTTCCACAGGCTGGATTATCGCTGTGGCCTCTCTGGTCATGCGAGGGTCTCTGGTGGTGGGCACTCTCCTGTTTCCTGCCATTTCGAACTCCGTTCGATCCCCACGGTCGGCGCCAAACTGTTGGTAGCACACTTGCCCAACCTCTGCACACGTGCAGAGGGGTGGCGAAGGTGGCCAATCGTCAGAACCAAACGAAGATGCAGGGGGAACAAAACCAGCGCGAAGGTATAAGGAAGCGAGAACAGTGTTACTGTGGCTCTATTCCCAAAAAAGAATCGTGTCTGTTACACTGTTCACCCCCCGGTATTTATAGGGGATACCAAGGGGTGTCAACCAAATTACAATAGGGTACAAGAAAGATTCCTCTGCGCTATATACACAGAAGGGCAGAATCGTACAAACACAACTGGAGCCGAAACCCTAGCCTGCTTCCCATGCGCCCGCCGCCGCTCGGCTCGTGCTCACCCTCGTGGAAATGCAAGGGCAGACCTTCGTCTTGCGAAGATATCCGTCCAGTCGCGAAGTTCGAGTCCCTTCGCCACCAGTTGGGCCTGGGCCTCGCGGCGAAGGCGTGCGGGATGCGCGAGGGTTGCTCCCGGCGCTCTTCATGCCCTTTGCCTGTAAGAACTTGTTGAACACTCCGAAGGTTGGGTCAGTATTCGGGGGCTTGAGCGGTGTCTTGAGGGACTTAAGAAGATGAAAAAAGGGGGCAGGCGACGAAGGTGCGCGGGACGCGCGAGGGCCGCTTTGTTGAGCCAGCCTGCGTGGTGCCACTGCCGAGGGTCCCTTCCCCCAACATAAGAGAAAAACATACTATCACCGATAAGAAGCGAACACAACTTTGTATTTAAGCCGCTATGTGTTTAAGCCGCTTTTCAGGCGACAACTTTTGCTACTTGTTCAGGTGGCAACTATTGATTGTATGTTGCGTAGATGAAAAACATAAAAAGAAGAAACCTTAAACATTTCGATTACGCAATGAAAAGAAAATAGGATGTTCAAATAAGGAAGAAATAGAATGAGAAGAGAAATAGCCTCCATCTATAGTACCGCAAAATAGTGCAAAAATAGAAAATAAAACAATCAGATGGGCAACCAACCAAGTAGGCAAGCATACGTTCCTGCAGCCAGGATCAACATTAAAGTGTTATGTTTAGTTTAGTTTATGGGTAAAAAGTTTTTCATATCACATTGAATATTCGAACACTAATTTAGTCTATTAAAAATAGACTAATAAGAAAACAAATCACATATTCCGTCATGAAACTGTGAGTCAAATTTATTAAGACTAATTAATTTGTCATTAACATATGTTTATTGTAGTACAATATTGTCAAATTATGGAGTAATTAGGTTTAAAAATCGTCTCGCAAGTTATCATAATTTGTGTAAATAGTTATCTTTAGTCTATATTTAATACTATGTGTATGTGTTCAAACATTTGATATGATAAGTGAAAAGTTACGAACTAAACAATACTTAAAGGAAGGAGACGCGGTGCTAGCACACACCTATTGCTTTTTGGAATCGAGCATTCCCGCAGGCCCTCAGCTCCGGCCATCGAGACTCCAGGAAGGCAACAGACAACAAGTGAGGAGAAAGTAGAACGACGTAAACCGGGCACATACAGATGAAATTTCTTGCAAGCAAGAATGAGTCATGGCAACATCTGTTTTACACAGCAGCACATCATGCCGACGCATGGAAGCGCACGGAACCACGGCGCAGGCGCAGCCAAAATCATCAGAGACATGCAAAACGACGTGGAGCGGTGGAGGTTCCACCGCCGATGCTATGCAGAAAAGAGCTGCAAATGTTGAATGGGCTACAACCAACATGTGTCAGTTGGTCATTTGCTAGCAGCGTCTAAGGTGCTCGTTGAAGCCGGATTCTGATCCCGCGGGTATAGTTTTTATTATGACACGTACATATAGCATGAAGCTCCAATGAACTTGAGACACGTCGTCGCGGTATGCCACTACTATACACACTGTGCATATACTCCGTATAAGTAGTCTCGTACGTACAGTGTGCATGAGCGACGGGTGCTCAAACTACTGTGCATATATAAGCAGCCCGGCCGTACACTGTGGTCGTCCTTGTACAATTTTTCCCAAGGTAGATACCTCCAACTTTCAACCTTTTTTCACTCTCTCTCCATCACATCAATGTTTGGACACATGCATGGAGCATTAAATGTTGATAAAAAAATAACTAATTGTACTTTTAGTATGTACATATCGAGACGAATATTTTGAGTCTAGTTGGGTCATATTTGGACCAAGTTTGTCAAATAACAACGAAAATGCTATAGTTAAGAAAAACTCATCCTTGGTATCCTAAGTATATATACAACGCTGGACACAGTCGTTGGCGTGCACGACATGACCATATAATAATAACTAATGAGGTTACAGAGAAAGATATATGGACAGTGTTCACCAACAGCATCAATTAATGGCACAGAGAGAAGGAATCCCGACCATTGCAGCAGATCGAGAGATAGGAGGTATGTAGGGCGCTTGCATGCCGTGGCAAATAATTATCCAAAATATTTTGCATAGTACCTGTCATATCGAATTTTTAGACGCATGCATGAAGCACTAAATGTAGGTAAAAAAAATTACAGTAATTAATTGTACTTTTAGTCTGCTCATGTCGAGACGAATCTTTTGAGTCTAGTTAGATCATGTTTGGACAAAGTTTTTCAAATAACAACGAAAATGCTACAGTAATATTTCATCACAAATTTCGCGAACTGAACAAGGCCTAAGTTAGGAGATATTTCTTTCTTCCACACTGTCTTCCATCTCTAATTCCTTTTTCTAAGTTTCCATAGGTACGTACTCCTTCCGTTCTAAAATATAAGTTATTCCATGAATCTTATAGAGTCAAAGTTTTTTTTAAAAAAGTTTGACCAAAATTTAAGAGAAAAATACAAAAAAATATCACTTCAAATAGGTATATTATAAAAAAATAACTAATAAAGAATCTAATAATACTTAGTTGATATCGTAAATATTATTATCTTATTATGAAAATTTCGTCAAACTTAGAAAATTTTAACTCTTCAAGATTATTACAATGATTTATAACTTAAAATGGAGGGGGTACGTACTAATTTATAGCAGGGCTTAAGAGGAGCTCCATGCTTCGAGTAGCCCCAGATACAATCTAGGCCACCCGCCCTGATGCTAGATCCACTCCTGCTTGCATGCATGCGCACCTCGACCTACAGTTTTGTTATCATCAACTTATATATTATGGTAGCCAATAATGGGGTGTGTATTTTTTTGCTTGTGTCCAACTCCAAGTAGGAGTGTGCAAGCAGGGGCGGATCCAGCGGTGGGGCGGGTGGGGCTCTGGCCCCCCTACGGCCGCTGGATCTATGGAGCCCCTCCTAGTTTTTTTTTTGTTATAGATACACACTGGAGAGGGGCTGAAGCTGTTTGAAAGTTGAATAAACCTCACCTAACATTTTTTCTGCCCTTCCTAAGTCTCTTCTAATTTTTTTTTATCATAGATACACACTGGAGAGAGGCTGAAGCTGTTTGAAAGTTGAATAAACCTCCCTAATATTTTTTCTAGATCAGCAACTGTGTGCAAGTACATGTTCATTGCATAACTGTCATAACCGTTCATTGGTTCGTTGTTCTACATGCCTTACTGGCGAGTGGGTCAATACAATGCATGCCGTTGCACATGGCCACTAAAGAGAGTGGAGAGCGTAATAAGCTATACGATCGAACATGTAGCGTCACACACACACACATATATATCGAAATAATATTTGTACCATCTCATTATTTGCTACATTGATGAGCCTCGATCTCCTCTAATAAGCTCGACTTGTTGGATAAAAGAATATATAGTACCTGTGCCGTTGTACACTGCTATAGCTAGCTGGAAGAGATGCATGGCATCCAATGGCATATTGCATGCGTCGTCGTCTGACTACGGGCCGGGCCACATGCAATGGCACGTAAATAATGCAAAATCCATCGCCGGGCCTGCCGAGATCTGGTGACGCTGTCTGCGTACGCACAGAGGTTAGGGTGTGTTTAGTTGGAGGCCTGCCGAGATCTGGTGACGCTGTCTGCGTACGCACAGAGCTTAGGGTGTGTTTAGTTAGAAGAATTTTGGCTGTAAAGTTTCTGTAGCACTTTCGTTGTTATTTGACAAACTTTGTCCAAATATGGACCAACTAGACTCTAAAGATTCGTCTCGACATTTACAAACAAACTATGCAATTAGTTATTTTTTACCTACATTTAATAATTTATACATGCGTCTAAAGATTCGATGTGATAAGGAATCTTGTAAATATTTGGGATGTGACATGCCCTTATTTTGCCTGGTCACGCACGGTTGCACGTGCAATGTTGCATGCACACATGCAAAGAGTGCAACATAAA
Source organism: Coix lacryma-jobi var. lacryma-jobi (assembly GCA_009763385.1). Classification (NCBI taxonomy): domain Eukaryota; kingdom Viridiplantae; phylum Streptophyta; class Magnoliopsida; order Poales; family Poaceae; genus Coix; species Coix lacryma-jobi. Next base: position 4,247,286 of record CM019824.1, read on the forward strand.
ATTTTAGCCCAGTCAGGTCCGATGTTGTGACTCTAATTCAGTGTATTAAAAATAGACTAATTATAAAACTAATTAATTAATCAAAGACTATTTAATTCAGTGTATTAAAAATAGATTAATTATAAAACTAATTAATTGATCGAAGACTATTTTACAAGATAAATCTGTTAAGTTTAATTACGATTTTAATTAGTCCATGATTTGATAATGTGTTGCTACAATAACTATTTGCTAATGATGAATTAATTTAGCCTAATAGATTCAGCTTGTTAATTACTATAGGATGGTGTAATTGGTTTTATAATTAATTTATTTTTAATATACTAAATTAATGCTGCAATATTCGATATAACACAACTAAAATTTTAGTCTTAGATCTAAACACCCTATATATCTTCTCGGATTTATTCCCTAATGAGTGACTTGCGTACATTACACGCGCACATAGTTATTAGATTATTTAGACCCTGGAATCGTGGATCTATTAGATGCTAACAGTATAAAGCTAATTGTTCATCGTAGATAATATTAGCTCATTACTCCGTAATAGGTATTCAACTAACAAATAGTTGAAATTTTAGCTAGATTGTTGTTTAGTTTAAAAAAACTAGTTATTAACAACTATACATATTAGCCCTGTGGATCCAAACAGATTTTTAGACAATACATGGCAGTTACATTATATATTTTGACAAAAATACTAGAAAGGTGGTGGCTAGGCTACCCCTCTATTTCTGAATAAATAGATTCCTATAGCTGTCTTAAGTCAAACTTTTAAAACAACTATGACCGAATTTCTAGAAAAAATATCAAAATTGATGGTATCAAATTCGTATCATTAGGTTAGATATATCATATAATATATTTTTATAATATATCTATTTTATATTATATATGTTATTACTTTTTCCTATAAAGTTAGTTAAACTTAAAAACGTTTAACTGACACGAATTCTATGAATTGATTCTTTCACGGAGAAAGGAACTGAGCGAGTATGTCTCTTCATCTGCCGTCCTTTTATTTCCACCGATGCACATGTCCTTAATCTTCCTCTTCTTAGCAATTAGCACTCCCACAGTCGCGCTACAACCTCATATATATCAAATCCTTCAAATCCCTTGTTTGGATCGAGAGAGGGATATATATATCAAATCCTTCAAATCCATTGCCACCGCCTAGATAGGGTCTAGTTGGATTTGCGATTTTGAACTAAATATGTTTTTACGAGATCTAAATATTTTAGTTGAATTTTTCATATCTCAATGTATTCTAGATTTTTTTTCGTGGTTTTTTAAAAACCTAGAGATATTTTGTGTGGTTTCAAAACCTTATCAAATATTTATTAATCTTTTAAAACTAAAAAGAGGAAACAAATTCAAACCAGAATATGGAGGTATGGTTTCAAGAGTTTACAGAGGTAAGATATTTTGTTTTAGAATTTGAGAAGAAAAATATTAGACTACAAACAATAATTTGGTGAGGTACTAGAATAATCTGCTTATTCCTTTCTGCAAGGGTTTCATGGAAAGGGGCCGACGAGAATTGTGCTCGAAACCAAAATGGTTAAAGCCCAAATTGCAAAAGAGAGGCCCAAATCCCGCACGGGCTACTACTGCCTAGGGCAAGTCAGTGCCCGCGAGCCGCGAGCCGCGAGCCGCCACGCCATTCCGCCATGGCTTCGTCCTCTCTCTTCTCCGCGGCGCGCCGCCTGCTCAGCCTTGGCCGCCGCGGAGGGCTCCTCCCCGTCGCGCCCTGTCGCGCCGTTGCCTCCTCGTCTCACAGCAACAGCGCAGAGGAGGGAACGTCTCCGGTGCGGCGGCCGACTCTGCGGTCCACGCTTTGGCCGCTGGGCAACCCGGGCACACTCCTTGTGCCGGAGATCGAACGGTGGGCGGCGCGCCCTGGAAACCGCCTCCGAGCCGTTGAGCTCCACAAAATCGTTAAGGTGCTGCGCAAGCACCGCCGCCACCGCCAGGCCCTCGAGGTAGATACGGCTCTCCTCTGTCCTCCTACAGGCCTACTCCGTACTTCCATTCTAGGTTAACTTGTTGTCACTGGCGCATGGAAGGTGTTCGATGAAATTATATGGGGTGTTGCTGCTGTTTTTCTTGTTGAAGCTGTGCATGCTCGTATTATTTTTCTCTTCGTATTTGCACTAGCCAATGTCCGTGCGTTGCCACGGGAGATGAAACTCATTAATCCAATTTGGTCCTATAAGAAGGGTTTTCAAAACAATGTTTAACACATGATCTATTAATTTACATCATTCGTATAAATGCAAATAAAACATTAATCAAACTTTATAGCAGTTTTCACATTACAGTCCAAGGCACAAATATCAGCAAAATGCAACCTTGTCGAAATCCGCCAAAATAAACATCAATCAAACTCTATGATAGTCCAAGGCACCGCTTTGTGGCAACAACAACAACACTAATTAGTGTTCCACGAAACAGACCCTTCTCGACCTCTTGAACTGTGGCTTTGATAGTCCCTTCTGGAGAAATGACCTAACGTTTTCCTGTCTGCCTCACCATGGTTACAACACCAATAACCTAAACAACATATACATAATAGGCAAAAATGTCATGACAATGTGCAAATAGCAGTGGAGTAAAGTGATTATGTACATGTATATGATGCATATAAAGAAACTCAATTTTCTAAAGCAAGATACAAACATTTACAAATTACAAGGAGACGGTGACTAAAAAGAATCACCTGACATAAGCAAAGAGTGTATCTTAATGGAATGAATGCTTACTGTTTGAGATACAAGGCCAAGGGCAAGTGCCTCTGGTAGTGTCTTTTATGAGCTCAAAGTTGCTCAAGATGAGAAAAATGGTAAGAATTAGAGAAGAAATATCTCGCCATGTCATTTAAATTAAGTAACTGCAAGGCTACGATAGAGCAAAAAGGCTTTGTCAACAAATCAAACCAAGGGACCACAAGGTTAAGATACTGTAACCAAACAATTAACTATTTAGGAGCTTGTCTACCATGGTAAGATATGCCATAAAGCTCACACTTAAGTCTGAGCATCCTGCGGATCATATTTTTCATTAACCCAAATACGAAATGACCTGTCATCACTCTATCTCAACTACTTACAGTAAAAGAAGAATATAACACCAGTGAATATTGTAGACAGGCACAATACTATTTATAAAAAAAATAAAGGACCATTACACAATGGTTTATTGGAATTTCTAAGATACTTACCTGATCAGTTACTTACTGTTGGCTTAGAATTTTCCTAAGAGGTCACATCACATATCATAATAAAGAATTGGAAGCATGCTAAAGCTTACAAAAATATATGGTAGGAGATACATCATGTACTGAGTTGCGTGAGTGTTAAAACCTTTTATAACTGCAAGCTAAAAATGGTTGACCAGATGTTGCTTGTAGTATATACAAAATTTTCAGTTGGGAGACATTTTACCTTGAACCATAAATCTACTATGTATTGAGATTAACAAAACAAAAGGTGAAGGATGAACGATGCCTCGTGCCAATAAAACTACATCTCGGTCACCAATTCTATTTGGATAAACACCACTCGTAAATCTAGCATGTCTACTTGTCACTTATAAAAGTGACAAGTACATATATAGAGTAATCTATCCAAAAGACTCAATGTTTTGAAGCTAACTTTTCAGATCCAAAAGCGTTCCTAAATCAGCTAACAACAGCTAACACCTTGCTTCTGATAACCATTGAGACAAGCATGTCGTACTCTGAGATAATTGAGAATCGCTCTGATACACATACCTGAGAAACAGTGGCCACTTCTTCAAATGTCCTACTGAAAACTTGATGCCGCTTTGTGCTGAGTGAACAATCTGGACACTACAACAGTTGGTAGATGGTTTCCTTCTTCCTACTCTGAACTCTTAACAAACCATATAAAATTATGAAATCTGAAATTACTCTGGAAGGGAATTGTCCCTTCTTCTTACTCCAAAAAATCTAATATCATCTGGTATATGCGATCTGAACTTACATGAATTTCTTTAGCAATTTAAACTTGGTCAAAAGCAACAGAAATCGAAGCTTGTCTGGTATGTACGATTGTTTTATGCATATTTTAGTTGTAGATAGAGACTGTTAGAACCAGACCTTGATTGTTAGAATTGCTGTTTTCCAATTTAAAACCAATAGAAATCAAAGCTTGTCTGATGCTTTCAGCATGACCAGTAGCTCCAAAAGCAACTACAATTCTTTAGAACTGGCCTATCGGTAGACTTAATAATAGTCGATCACAAGAATCATAATAACTTTATAATGGTATACTCAGATAATCACACAGAAAGTCTTAGACAATGCATAGAGGATCAGAATACATGTGTATCCTTTAATTTATTATTTTTGAAATGTTTGATAATCACACAAGAATATTTTTGCCTTAAAAATGGTTCCACTCATTGTGAACAAGCTGATTAAGCAGACGTATTAGCACTATCTGATTGAGTGCTCATATATTTGTTCCGTTGTTTTTGTTGGACTTTGACAAATGCAGAGAAGTTCTGAGAATGCACATGCTATAGTTGTCAGCAAGTCATGAGGCAGCACTATTAAGCAACACTATTGTGTGATCTAACATTGGCATAAACCTTACAGGAACCCGTACTGATCTTCTATTATCTTTGACTGTTACATCCTGTAGCATACAAACTATTCTCCAAATATAACACGTTAGTGAAATTTATGAGAAGTGAATCACTACTTACACCACATAAGAGTTGTGCAAAAAATCATTAGTTCTCACTACTATATCACTTTTATCCATTCGGTTCACTACTGGTCCTTTGTGAAGCAATATATTAAAAGTGGCATGCCCACCGAACCTATGGAGTATTGGTCCAAACATGACATTGAACTCACATGAAAGAAAAATGCACCTGCCTAACTAATGACCGAAAGCAGAACCATATAGACTAAAAGCAGAGTAAATAAACTCGGTCCTAAAAACACAAGTGTTGAAACAGAGAATTCACCTACCTTGTGTAGTAGAAATTACTGTCCATCCATTGGCAATGTCACATCCTCAGCGACATCTGAATATGTCCTGCGCAAGCACAACAGGCAATGCAATGCCTTGTATTAGACACCAAACTTTTAATCAGACAAAGTCCAACACCTTTTTTTATCAGTTAACGCCCGACACGCAATATTTTGAGAAGCAAGATTATCTTATATCTTGATTTGTTGGCTGTTTGGCAAAGTCCACAAATGAAAAACACCTACCTGCTTTAGGATAATCTACAGCAAGAATTGAAAGATCTGATTAGCTGTTTAACCATGCAAACACGCACTATTTGCGATTTAGCACTGTCCAAGCGGCCAGGTAGCATAAGGGTTCTACGGGTAGCATAAGGGTTATCTCGGTCACCATCTTGGTGAAGGATAACCTGTTAGGGCTTTGTTTTTTTTATTATATCAGTTGCTATTTCAGACACATAAATGATATTGCTTCCAATCAAGAGGAGTGAACACTTGATTTGATGTAAATGGGTATCTAAAAGCCAAAGAAAAAAGAATATGGCAGTAGTCAGTGTTGGCAGAAGGCAAAGATTAACATAACTATAAAAGTGGAGTTGTGGCAAATCAATAAAACACTGGATAACAAATAAGCACAAAAGCTTAATATTGCACTTTGCAAGGCTCAAAAAACAGTATTGGCCATCTAAGATTATGGTTTGATTGTGCCGCAATATGAGCAGCAAATCCAGCTGGAAGATGCAGGTTTTCTTTCTTCCCAATAAACTCTAGAACTTGGACAATTTGGAAAGTGAAGAATGGTGTCAGTCTTTAAAATTAAACTGGTATAAAAACCTTGAAGTCCTGTGCTGCTCTGCTCTAACAAAAATACAAGATTGACAAAATTAAAGGAGTGTCCCTCTGCATGTCCCTATTAGAGAAAGCACAAAGTACATATGTGATCAAAGTGCTTAGTACCTAATCATAAGGATAGTTCAGTTGCTTTCTTAATTTACTTTAGTGACATCATGAGTATTCAGACTGCTTTTCAAATGATTCAATCTATATATATATAGTTCATTTATTTTGGGTAACTGAAAATCTAGTAATGCATATATCCTCACGCGAATTTATGACGAGCGAATGAAGTTTATGTATCAAAACAGAGGATAAAAGCTCTTTTTAAATAGTAGGTGAACCCAAATTGTTCCACTAAATCTTCTAATGTGAAGATGGAAAAAATAATGCACACCAACACATTTTCATCTCCAAAGAAAAGCAAGTTGTAGGTCTGAGCAGGTATTCATCTTCGTCACAAACAAAAATCATCATATTTGTATAAAAAAGATTACTTCAATCTCGGCGTGGACTTCAAGTATAGCATATAGACATGAAAAACTACATAAGTGCTTCTTTTTCTCTCTCTTGTATCTACATCGTTTGTCCACTGAACCAAACCCTGCAATTATCCCATGATTCTTCAATGTGTTAGTCCTAGCTGAATCAAAAGCACACTGGATAATACCATTTTAATTCCAAAGCACGTCGCACACATGAATCTTTGCTGAGCATTTATCAACAACCCAACCATACAATAACCATGTAAATATGTAAGATTTGGACTATTTCTACAAACAAAGCTTACAGGTGCAGTGGTGCTAAATAGAACGATGCTTGTGATCCCAGTAGCATCCTCCCAAGAGCTGCTTAAGCCATGGAGGATTGAGCTTAGACGGGGAGATGCTGCATTCATAAGAAATCGCGTTCATGGCACACGAAACATGAGGTTATAAATCAGATTTTAGACACCAAAAAAGGGGAAAAACTCAGGGGGATTTCATCAAACATGTTACCTGCAGAGAAGATGATATCATGGAGTATTGCAGACGAATGACGGATGAATGATCGACGTGCATGAGATGGCCTGCCTCCGATTGGATCTGAGTCCTACCAGATTTGGCCAGCCGCCCTTGCCACCCACCGCACCTCCACCTGACCACCTCCCCCGAACTCTTGGAGCTATGCGGCGACGACCCAACCTGCTGAAGACGCCTGGATGTGAAGCGGACGGCTGGGTGGTGCGAAGGGAGGAACCGAGCGCCGCTAGGCGGCGCAGAGATCGATGTGGCGTGAGACGGAGTCGTGGAGGTCGATGCGGCGTGAGGGGGGAATCGCGGGCACGCCTGGGCGGTGGCTGTGCGGCGTGGAGGGAGGAGACTGGGCCGCGGCTGGGCAGCGGAGGGAGGAGACCGCACGCTGCTGAGTGGCGCGGGGGTCGATGCGGCGTGATGAGAGAGGAGAGGAGACGAGACGCGGAGTGGGGGGGACGTGGATGTTGCTGCGGCCGCACTCAGGGAGTGTTGGGCACGCCGAAACCGGGGGACACGCCGAAGTGTTGACGATTCTAGTTTGAATGTTTTAGGTGGTAGAGATTTGAGGTGTAATGCTGCTACAGAAAGTGGATAATTTCCCTCGAATGTAATGCAGAAATTTCTAAAATGCGATATGCATCTCATTGGTACCATGCTAATTCTTTGAAATATTTTTTTTAATACCTTTTCATTTTTTTGCTGTGAATACTTTGTCCTTTCTGTGAGAAACATGGATATGAGTGATACAAAGAGGGCAACTTTAATTATCACTATGAATTCAGGAGTCCAGAGAGATTTTGGCCTGCTTTTCAGTCATAGGTACTACTGATGTGCTTACCCTTATCTGTATCCACAATGCTGGTCAATATATACTCCCTACGTTCCAAATTATAAGTCATTCCCTGAATCTTGGATAGTCAAATTTTTTTAAGTTTGACCAAAATTATAGAGAGAAACATAAAGATCTATAACATTAAATAGGTATACTATAAAAATATAACTAATAATAAATCTAATGATACTTACTCCCTCCGTCTCAAAATAGATGTCACTAGAAAACCGTGTTTCCCTCACAAACACGTTTCCCTTGTGACATCTAAAAAGAGACGGAGGGAGTAATTGTTATCATAAATGTTATTATCTTATTATATAAATTTTGTCAAACTTAGAAAACTTTGACTCTCTAAGATTTTTAGAATGACTTATAATTTGGCATGGTGGGAGTAGGATTTAGTATAAGCTTGGCCATCATTGCTTCATAACACATGATTAGTGAATACATGTCCTCAAGAAGCACATATGTTCTACGACTTAGCGTTGCAGACTTGCTGTATGCACAGTTTTGTACGGATTCTTGGCATCCCTCATTTATCATTATCTCTTTTTTTTCACTTTGCACAGGTCTCCGAGTGGGCCAATCTCAAGGGTCACATCAAATTTCTGCCAAAGGGTCATGCTATTCACCTGGATTTAATCGGTCATAGTCATGGAGTTGGAGCAGCAGAGACCTACTTCAATAACCTATCTGACAAAGATAAGACAGAAAAGCCCTATGGTGCACTTCTCAACTGCTACACACGAGAACGCTTGGTCGACAAAGCGCTGGCCCATTTTCAGAAGATGAAGGAGCTGGGTTTTGTGATTTCCGTGCTCCCCTACAACAACCTCATGAGCCTCTATACCCACTTAGGGCAGCATGAGAGGGTCCCTTTGGTGATGGCAGAAATGAAGGGTAATGGGATTGTTCCCGATAGTTTTAGCTACAACATGTGCATAAATGCTTATGGCACAAGAGCTGACTTTTTTGGGTTGGAGAACACCCTGGAGGAGATGGAACGTGCGCCTCAAGTTGTTGCTGACTGGAATACCTATTGTGTTGTTGCAAACCACTACATTAAGGGTGACCTAAGGGAGAAGGCATACTCTGCCTTACAGAAAGCAGAGGAAAAAATGGATAAAAAATATCTTGATGCCTATAGACACCTGATTTCTCTTTATGGCCACCTTGGGGACAAACCAGAGATCAAGAGGCTCTGGGCGCTGCAAATGTTGAACTGTAAGAGGCTTACTAACAAGGACTACACCAACATGCTTGCAGTGCTTGTGAAGCTTGATGAGATCATGGAAGCTGAAGACTTACTGAAAGAGTGGGAGTTCAGCAAAAATGCATTGGACTTCAAAGTTCCAAATATCCTGCTCAGAGGATACTGCAAAAGGGGCTTGCTGGACAAGGCTGAGGCGCTGCTCAAAGGCTTCTTGACAAAGGGTAAGATGCCTACTTCAACCAGCTGGGCAATTGTGGCAAGTGGCTATATGGAGAAAGGTGATGTCGCGAGAGCTTATGAGCTGACCAAAAATGCCCTCAATAGGTGCGCCCCTAATTCTGGCTGGATTCCTAGTCCTCTGATGATCGAGACGATACTTAAGTATCTTGGGGATGAAGGGGAGGTCAAGGACATAGAAGCTTTCATTGATCTGCTGAAAGTTGCTGTGCCAGTGAACTCTGATATGACTGAGGCTTTGTCAAGGGCTCGTGCTAGAGAAGAAAATAAAGCTGAAGTGGCAACGGAAGCTGATATTATTGCCTGACCTTGATTGTTAATTGAAATGTTGTTTTAGTACTGCTGTCTGATCCTATATGCTCCCTCCTTCCAAAATAATCTTGCTATGAGGTTTGTGCTGAGTTTGACTAGTTTGTAGAAAGTATTAGCAACATTTGATCTCCAAATAAGTTTATTCTGAAATTATAGTCAGCGATTCATCTAATGATACTAATTATACACTATAAATATTAATTTTATTATATATTTGGTCAAAATTTAAAATGTTTGACTTCTCGTAAAATAAGGGTAATACTCTTTATAGGACAAAGGGAGTTCTACTCCTAATAGTAGATTAAATTAATACTCACTCCATTTTCAAAAGAATGCAATTCTGAAACAATATCCATCAAGTTTGAAAAATTATAGATAAAAATACAAATATTTATAATATCAAATAAATATCATTAGATTAATTACAAATGTATTTTTGTAATAAATTAATTTAGAGCTGTAGATGTGAATAATATTTATTAGAAACTTGTTCAAACGTGAAACACTTCGCAACCCATAGTTACATCCTTTTAGAGATAGAGATAGTAGTTAGCTACTCTCTTGGATAGTTTGTTGTATTTGTTAATTATTATAGTATATTGTCTAAGTTTTATAAGATGGTGTTTTGTTCGTCATTTGTTTTGTATCTCCTTGATTCCAAACTTTAAGTCGTTTTGTCTTTTCTAAAAATAGATATATAGTTTTGTTATGTATCTAGATATACATCTATCTAGAAAAAATTAAAATAATTTAAAATTTAGAGCTGAGGAAGTAGCAATATAAGGGCAGTCCTAATTCTAGAAACTACATGTGGTTTCTATGTGTATTTAATTTACGTAGACACTATGTGTAGAAAACTATAGTTCCAATAGATGCTTTCTATAGAATTATTATTTTTGTCCAATCACATATCTTCTCTCTCCCTTCGCTATCAATCACATCTCCTCATATCTCGTGTAGACATGGTTTCTTATCTAAGAAACTATTTTCTTATCTCTCTTCTTTAATTAGGGTGTCACATTATCTTTTTGTTTAGTTGACACTATAATTAATAAAAATAGAAATCATCTAGTTTCGTAGTTAGAAGTGGCCTAATGATGAGACGAGACCACCGAGGGGGCGATGCCGGGTACTCATGGTTGGTGCTGTTTGGTTCTGTGATGACAACGTGGAGGAAGGGTTTACCCGGAAGGAAATCATTAATTTACTTATTTTGTTTGGTTTATTTATGCGAGGCAATGAAAAAGGTAGTTTTGTTTCCACGCTGCCGCAAGCGCGAACGCTTACTGCCGGATCGTGGGCGTAATCGGTGCTCTGAATAGCCGTGATTTATTCCTGTGGCATCAGATTATGTAGCAGTACTTAGATTCTGTTTGGATGCACCAGCTAAACTTTAGCTGACTAATAACTAAATTTAATCTTGTTTAGATGCACCAGCTAAACTTTAGCTGACTAATGACTAAATTTAGTTACTAACATCCAAACAGTCCAGCTTAAGTTTAGCTACATTTAACTATTTTAATTTAGTTAAAACCATTTAAAATTTAGCTAAGTTTATTAGCTGAAATTTTTAGCTAGCTAAAATTTTAGCTAAGTTTTAGTTGGGAGGGCCTTAAAAACGAACGGTAACTCTGAATGCTCTGCTGCAGCCTGCAGACGAGAATTGGGCCCAAAACCGAAATGGCTACTGCCTAAATGGGCCCAATTCCCTAAAGAGAGGCCCAAACCCGCAGGGGCTACTAGTGCCTACGGCAAGTCAGTGCCCGCGAGCCCGAGCCGCCACCCGCCACGCCATTCCGCCATGGCCTCGTCCTCTCTCTTCGCCGCGGCGCGCCGCCTGCTCAGCCTTGGCCGCCGAAGAGGGCTCCTCCCCGTCCCGCCCTCTCGCGCCGTTGCCTCCTCGTCTCGCAGCGACAGCGCGGAGGAGGGAACGCCGCCGGCGCGGAGGAGGGAACGCCGCCGGCGCGGCCGCCGCCGACCCTGGGGTCCACGCTGTGGCCGCTGGGCCACTCGGGCACACTCCTTGCGCCGGAGATCGAGCGGTGGGCGGCGCGGCCCGGAAACCGCCTCCGAGACGTTGATCTGCGACAAATCGTCAAGGAGCTGCGCAAGCGCCGCCGCCACCGTCAGGCCCTCGAGGTAGATACGGCTCTCCTCCGTGCCCCGCTTGCTGTCGTTTCCGCTTGGAAGGTGTTCGATGAAATGACATGGGGGGATGCTGTTGTTTTTCTTGCTGTATTTATTATGTCTCTTCGTATTTGCATTTGAGGCGTATAAGTGTCATGCAATGCCGCTACAGAAAGAGGATAGATTTCTCTCGAGCACAATGTAATGCAGAAATTTCTAAAATGCGATATGCAACTCACTGGTACCATCCCGTGTCGTGATTTTTTTTTTTTTTTTTTTTTTTTTTGTGAATACTTTGTCCTTCTCTGAGCGACATGGATATGACTGATACAAAGAGGGCAACTTAATTCAGGAGTCCACATAGACTTTGGCCTGCTTTTCAGCCATAGTAACTTCGTATGTGCTGACCCCTATCTGTGTGACTGTAACATGGATATGAGTGATACAAAGAGGGCAACTTTAATTATCGCTATGAATTCAGGAGTCCAGAGATATTTTGGCCTGCTTTTCAGTCATAGGTACTACTGATGTGCTTACCCTAATCTGTATCCACAATGTTGGTCGATATATACTCCCTTCGTTCCAAATTATAAGTCATTTCAAAAATCTCGGAGAGTCAAAAAAATTTAAGTTTGATCAAAATTATATAGAGAAACATAAAGATATATAACATCAAATAGGTATACTATAAAAATATAACTAATGATAAATCTAATGATACTTAATTGTTATCATAAATATTATTATCTTATTATATAAATTTTGTCAAACTTAGAAAACATTGACTCTCCAAGATTCTTAGAATGACTTATAATTTGACATGGTGGGAGTAGGATTTAGTATAAGCTTGGCCATCATTGCTTCATAATACATGATTAGTGAATACATGTCCTCAAGAAGCACATATGTTCTACGACTTAGCGTTGCAGACTTGCTGTATGCACAGTTTTGTACGGATTCTTGGCTTCCCTCATTTATCATTATCTCTTTTTTTTTCACTTTGCACAGGTCTCTGAGTGGATCAATCTCAAGGGTCACATCAAATTTCTGCCAAAGGATCATGCTATTCACCTGGATTTAATCAGTCATATTCATGGAGTTGGAGCAGCAGAGACCTACTTTAATAACCTAACTGACAAAGATAAGACAGAGAAGCCCTATGGTGCACTTCTCTACTGCTACACACGAGAACGCTTGGTCGACAAAGCGCTGGCCCATTTTCAGAAGATGAAGGAGCTGGGTTTTGTGATTGCCGCGCTCCCCTACAACAATCTCATGAGCCTCTATACCAACTTAGGGCAGCATGAGAGGGTCCCTTTGGTGATGGCAGAAATGAAGAGTAATGAGATTGTTCCCGATAGTTTTAGCTACAACATGTGCATAAATGCTTATGGCACAAGAGCTGACTTTTTTGGGTTGGAGAACACCCTCGAGGAGATGGAACGTGCGCCTTATGTTGTTGCTGACTGGAATACCTATTGTGCTGTTGCAAACCACTATATTAAGGGTGACCTAAGGGAGAAGGCATACTCTGCCTTACAGAAAGAAGAGGAAAAAATGGATAAAAAATGTCTTGATGCCTATAGACACCTGATCTCTCTTTATGGCCACCTTGGGGACAAACCAGAGGTCAAGAGGCTCTGGGCGCTGCAAATGTCGAACTGTAAGAGGCATCTTAACAGGGACTACACCACCATGCTTGCAGTCCTTGTGAAGCTCGATGAGATCATGGAAGCTGAAGACTTACTGAAAGAGTGGGAGTCCAGCAAAAATGCATTGGACTTCAAAGTTCCAAATACCCTGCTCAGAGGATACTGCAAAAGGGGCTTGCTGGACAAGGCTGAGGCGCTGCTCAAAGGCTTCTTGACAGGGTAAGATACCTACTTCAACCAGCTGGGCAATTGTGGCAAGTGGCTATATGGAGAAAGGTGATGTCGCGAGAGCTTATGAGCTGACCAAAAATGCCCTCAGTAGGTGCGCTCCTAATTCTGGCTGGATCCCTAGTCCTCCGATGATCGAGATGATACTTAAGTATCTTGGGGATGAAGGGGAGGTCAAGGACATAGAAGCTTTCATTGATCTGCTGAAAGTTGCTGTGCCAGTGAACTCTGATATGACTGAGGCTTTGTCAAGGGCTCGTGCTAGAGAAGAAAATAAAGCTGAAGTGGCAACGGAAGCTCCTTGGGAGGATATTATTGCCTGACTTGATTGTTAATTGAAATGGTGTTTTAGTACTGCTGTCTGATCCTATATGCTCCCTCCTTCCAAAATAATCTTGCTATGAGGTTTGTGCTGAGTTTGACTAGTTTGTAGAAAGTATTAGCAAATTTGATCTCCAAATAAGTTTATTCTGAAATTATAGTCAGCGATTCATCTAATGATACTAATCATGCACTATAAATATTAATTTTATTATATATTTGGTCAAAATTTAAAATGTTTGACTTCTCGTAAAATAAGAGCACATCAGACGCGTCAGGCCCAACGTGTCCGATGGGTGTCCAGAGAGCTCATGAACACATCGGACGCATCTGATGGGGCACCATCGGACACACTGAGCGTCTGATGCTCCGCTGACTCTTCTGCTCAAGGCACATCACAGCCCTCGGACGCACGTACAATACACCATGTGCGTCCGACGTAGTGTCCGATGCTCCTCTAAGCTATCTGTCTGACTAGGGTTAACCATTGGACGCGTCCGATGCTACCTAGAGGACTCAGAATCATTCCTCACTTCATCCCTTGTACAAATGTGTTAATTCCACCAAGTTTCAACTACTCATGCACGTGAGTTAATATTTATCGAGCACTTTTACAAGGAAAGTTAGCACTCGCTAGAATCTAAATGAATATGCAAAGCGTAGATCTAGTTGCACTTTGATAACCGTATTTTACAATTAAGTTTCGTTACTTTTAATACTGCTATTAATTGTAAATGTGATAGCACCACTCGCGAGTTCCTAGGGTTGACCGCGAGAGGCGCTGCATCTTATTCTCGATCGCCTTGGTACGGTAGTCGGTGGCCTCTTCTGGCAGCGGATCGAACTGGCGGCGGTGGCTATGGTCCTGGGGGCTGCGGCGGCGGAGGAATGGCAGGAGGGTGTATAGGAAGAAGAAGGGGGCGGGCCGGGCTAGCCAAGGGAAAGCTGCCGGGCCAGGCCGTATGCATGAACTACCTGCTGCTGGGCTGCTGGCTGCTGGGTGTCATGTACTCATGTAAGTCCAGGTCCATGAATGAGTCCATGGTTAACATCCATTTCTACTCCATATGACACGAAATGGAGTATTGTGTAAGGGGCCGTTTGACAACTCTTATTTCAAGCAGTTTCTGTCATTTTGTAGCTGGATATAACAAAAAAGAAAAGAAAAGAAAAGAAAAGAAAAGAAAAGAGGAGTCCATATGACACGAAATGGAAGCACAGGGGTAATAACACTAATGTTTAGTTTGGCGAGTCGTAACGCCAATGGGAAATCAAATTACAAGTTAATCGGAGGTGGGATGGACGACTGCGGCCTTGGCTTGCCGCAGCCACAGCAATGTGCAGCTCCAGCCATCATGATCTCCGCCAAGGGCACAAGCCTATACAAGATGAACCAGGCTTTCCTGAGTCCATACCGTCCATGCCTACGCCGTGATCTGATTAATGTTACGACAAAACAAAATGATGAACCAAACACCACCTTAAAACTCAGATATAATAATCAATAAAACAACGAACTATCGAAGGAAGGGGAGTAGCTAAACTATTATTATTAACTTAATCTACTAGTAGTAGTATATATGACCAGACAGCAGTACTGAAACGCCGTTTCACGGATAATCAATCATCTCAGACAACAGTATCCTCACGACAAGCTCCCGTTGCCTCCTCAGCTATCTTTCATTCTCTCGCACGAGCCCTTGACAAAGCCTCGGTCATATCAGAGTTCACTGGCACAACTTTTTTCAGCAGATCAATGAAAGCTTCGACATCCTTGACCTCTCCTTCATCTCCAAGATACTTAAGTATCATCTCAATCATGGAAGGCGTTGGAATCCAGCCAGAATCAGGGGCATACATGTAGAGGGCATTTTTTGTCAGCTCATAAGCTTTCGCGACATCACCTTTCTCCATATAGCCAGTTGCCACAATTTCCCAGCTGGTTGAAGGAGGCATCTTTCCCTTTATCAAGAAGCGGTCTAGCAGCGCATCGGCCTTGTCCAGCAAGCCCTTTTGGCAGTACCATGTGAGCAGCACATTTGGAACTTTGAAGTCCAATGCATTTTTGCTGGACTCCCACTCTCTCAGCAAGTTTTCCGCTTCCGCGATCTCATCGAGCTTCACAAGCACTGCAAGCATGTTGGTGTAGTCTGTGTTAATATGCCTCTTGCAGTTCAACATTTGCAGCGCCCATAGCCTATTGACCTCTGATTTGTCCCCAAGGTGGCCATACAAGGAAATCAAGTGTCTATAGGAATCCAAAACCTTTTTATCCATTTTTGCCTCTGCTTTCTGTAAGGCAGAGTATGCCTTCTCCCTTAGGTCACCCTTAATGTAGTGGTTTGCCACGGCAGCATAGGTGTTCCAGTCAACATCAATTTGAGGCTCACATTCCATCTCCTGCAGGGTGTTCTCCATCCCAAAAAAGTCAGCTCTTGTGCCATAAGAATTTATGCATATTCTATAGCTGAAATTATCGGGAGCAATCCCATTGCTCTTCATTTCTGCCATCACTGAAGGGACCCTCTCATGCTGCCCTATGTTGGTATACAGGCTCATGAGGTTGCTGTAGGGGAGCGCGGTGAACACGAAACCCAGCTCTTTCATCTTCTGGAAATGGGCCAACGCTTTGTCGACCAAGCATTCTCGTGCGTAGCAGTTGAGAAGTGCACTATAGGGCTTCTCTGTCTTATCTTTGTCAGATAAGTTATTGAAGTAGGTCTCTGCTGCTTGAACTCCGTGAATATGACCAATTAAACCCAGGTTAACAGCATGGTCCTTTGGCAAAAATTTGACGTGACCCTTGAGATTCATCCACTCAGAGACCTGTGCGAAGTGAAAAGATAACGATCAATGAGGGATGCCAAGAATTCGTAAAAAACTGCATACAGCAAGTCTGCAACACAAAGTCCTAGTAATATGTATGCTTTTTGAGGACATGTATTCACTAATCAAATGCAAATACGAAGAGACAGATAATAAATACGGCAAGAAAAACAACAACATCCCCCCATGTCATTTCATCGAACACCTTCCAGGCGCGGAAACGACAGCAAGCGGGGGCACGGAGGAGAGCCGTATCTACCTCGAGGGCCTGGCGGTGGCGGCGGCGCTTGCGCAGCTCCTTGACGATTTGTCGGAGATCAACGTCTCGGAGGCGGTTTCCGGGCCGCGCCGCCCACCGCTCCATCTCCGGCGCAAGGAGTGTGCCCGGGTGGCCTAGCGGCCACAGCGTGGACCCCAGGGTCGGCGGCGGCCGCGTTCCCTCCTCCGCTCTGTCGCTGCGAGACGAGGAGGCAACGGCGCGAGAGGGCGGGACGGGGAGGAGCCCTCTGCGGCGGCCAAGGCTGAGCAGGCGGCGCGCCGCGGCGAAGAGAGAGGACGAAGCCATGGCGGGCGGCGGGCGGAATGGCGTGGCAGGTGGCGGCGGCTCGCGGGGGCACCGACTTACCGCAGGCAGTACTAGCAGCCCGTGCCGGTTTGGGCCTCTCTTTATGGTATTGGGCCCATTTAGGCGGTAGCCATTTCGGTTTTGGGCCCAATTCTCGTCGGCCCCTCCTCCTCGCCTTGACTGCGGCGCCGTCTGCAGGCTGCAGCAGAGCATAGCGACGGCGACGGAGCTCGGAGACGCCTCCGCTCCGATGGGCAGCTCTTGCCGTGCCGTCGTGCGTCAGCTCAGTCACAGACAGTGCCGACAGCCATACCTCATTTTGATCTCCGCCGTGTAGCCGCCATACGTCTTGATCCAAGATGAAGATGAAGATGATGAACCGGACTTCCCTAGTCCATCGGTGCCTGCTGATGACTTCAAGATCGAAGTGGCTGCTGGCACTGGGCGGCAACGGATCACGTGGCAACGCAGTTCACTCATTTTGCAGTGTCAACCGCTCACACCGCCAACAGATCACGTAAGCTACCGTTCGTTTCTAAGTACTATATATTTATTAGGGTAAGTACACTGGTCTTGCCTCGTAGGTGGTGTTACGGAGTGTCACGCAATTTTAAGACGACTTAGTAGACGACATGTACAATGGTTTGTTTTTTAAGTTGTCTCGTAGCAACTCATAATACCTTAATTTATGGATAGAATAAAATTAAATTGTGAGTTGCATGATGTAACACCCCGGGTGTTTAATTAATTAAAATAAACTAGAATTTAATTAGAAAATGGCCAAAATCCTAGATGGAGGAAAATTCTAACAAGATGTTTGTTGCATTCATGCCGTTGCATAATTTTTATTGGGTGAAAAAGAATTTTGTTAAACCCGTATAGGGCGAATCGATTTTATTCTATTTAGAAAACAAATAAAAAGTTTTATAAAAGTTTCAAATTCAAAATTTTATTTGCAAAACCTAGGGAAAATATTTTAAAAACTTTACAAATTGGTTTTGATTTCAAACTGGTTTCGAATTTGGATTTGAAAAGAATTTACAAAAGTTTGAGAAAAGAAAAGAGAAAAGAAAAAGGGCAAATGGACTTCACCTTCTCCCTTTCTCTATTTCAGCCCGAGCAGGTCCACTCCCTCCACTCACCCAAGCCAGCCGGCCTCCTCCCTCTTCGCGCATGGGCCAGGCCGCTCACCTCCCGCGCACTGCTCCAACCGGCCCAGCGCCCCTCTCCCTCCCGCGCGCGCACCCTCGGCCCGCGCCTCCTCTCTTCCCCAATTTGGCCCGAGCACACCGGCCCGTCCCCGGCCTCCCCGTTCCCTCGCTCCACCCGGCCCAATCTCGCGCACCCCGCAAGCGGCCCGCGCGCGCGCCCTGCCAAGCCTTCCCCTTCGCTCTCTCCCACTGCCACTCCGGACCCACGAATTCCTCTCCCTGACGCGTGGGCCCCACCTGTCAGGCTCTTCCCCAACCTCCCTCCGATCTCTCCGGCTCTCTCCTCCCTCCCCGATCCGTTTCAGCTGGGCACCGAACTCGCCCGAGTTTCCCTCTTGCCCTCTCCTTTTTAGCAGCCACGGGGTTTCCTTTGTCCACACCGCCGCCACCCCAACCCTTTTTTTCGCTCGTCTCATCTCCCTCTCTAACACCGCCGCCGCCTTCGCCATTGGAGGGCTCGGCCGAGCTCTCTGCCACACGAGGGAAACCATCACCGGCTTCACTACTTCCTCCATCGGCATCGCGGAGTCACGCCGCGTCCGAGGAACCCGAGAACGAAGTGAATCAGCGCCGGGAGGACCATCGCCGACCTCACCAGAGACCAGGGCGCCGCCGTCCGCTTCACACCGTCCCCGACCGCCTCCAGGACGAATTCGGCGCCACCAACCCCTTGTTCAAGCCCGTGGTAAAGTTTCTGATCGATCCCACCCAACCTCTTGGTCTCTACCGTCCTCTAGGCACGTTCCCGATAGCTCGGCAATGGCGCTCCGCCGTGCCTTGCATCGCCGGCCGCCGCCTCCTCTCCCCAAACATCTCTACGCCGTCCGATCTAAAACGAACGCCCAAGATTAGAACCCTCCTCTCCCAACCGGTATACACCGGGTGCGCCTGCGCCGTGGACGCAGTTCACCCCGCCACCTTGGCTGGTCCACCGCCACCGCGGTGCACCGCACCAACCACACGGCGCCACGCGACGCACACGTCAGCGCCGACGCCAGCGCGCCGATCGGCTCTGGCCATTTTGCTAAATAGTCCTCCACCTTCATCGAAATCAACCCGCGCTCCAGATCTACTATGCGTTGTGTCTTGTGTTTCTTACAGTATAGCCCCTCGGTTCCTTGGAAAATGAGGCGCAGTCCTCGGTCCACCATACACCGCGAGCCAGAGCGCCGTGCGCCCCGTCCACAGCACAGACGTGCACCGACCCAGTGATGCGCCGCCACGTGTCACCAGCGCTGGCGCCGCCGACCGACCCTGCACCTTTTACATAAAGGACCCTCAACTTTGTGTTAATCAACCCGCCGTCCACACCTACTATTCCTTGAGTCTGTGTTTTCTTTCAATATAAACCCTGGACTTTCTCCAAAATGAGGCCCGGTCCGCGCCACGGTGTTTTTCAGATTTGATTTATTTTAAATACGAAAACGAGTTCAAACGATTTACAGTTTTGTCACCCAACTTCAAATGCTTATAACTTTTGCGTCTTAACTCCGATTTGACCCGTTCAAGTCGCGTTAGATTCGTCTCGTCGAGCTCTACACGTTAGATCAGTTTACGTTCTGTTTTCTTACTGTATGTTGTACTGTTATTTATATTTCTTTGTTTGGGCCATGTGATGATGCTTGATCCAGCGAGTGTGCGTTGCGTGGAACCTCCAGATCAAGACCGTGCCTTCGTCGATCCGACCCAGCCCGAAGGCAAGTGTCCTTGCTCATATTGCTCCTGTATTTATTTTATTTTGAGTTAGAGTAGTTAGATCCAGTAGATGCATGCAGTCTTAAATTGAATCCCATGTTAAGGTTTACTAGAACTTGTTTATATTATCCTTGTCACCTGGTTTGGGATGGTTTGGGTAGAAGTCATGCTTAGCCCTGCTGTCTTGGGATGGGATGGTGGTTTAATAATAATCTTGATTAATGATCTATGGAATATTTTGGGCTGGTAATGTTGTAGTATGGTGAGTAGGTATATCCGGCAGGATGGACCGTGTGGTGGTTTTGTGCCGTGTGACTCGGCAGCTGCATTTGGTTTTTGGTTCTGGGCTTGTGCTAGATTATCCTGCCTGGATCCCTAGGACCCGGTTCTTGGAGCATGTAACCCGGCAAAACAGCGCAAACCATGAGGCCTATATGGCTCTGGGACTGGCTAATTAATTAGTTTCCTTCAAGTTGAGGGTCCACACGGGGTTTGTTTTAGTGGCTCACGAGGGGGCCCTGGGGGTCGTAGACCTTTGTACGGGGTGAAACCTTAGAGGTACGTGTGGAACGGACTTGGAGGCGACTTTGTAAAGGCCTTGTAGTGCGACCCCGCTGTGCACCTTGGCAGTGTTTAGCGTGATGGGGAAACGCATGACTCATGGGTAAAGATGTGCGAACTCTGCAGAGTATTAAACTGATATATCAGCCGTGCTCACGGTCACGAGCGGGCTTGGACTTCTTCGAGATTAGTTGGTGGGTTTGTTCTAGTTCGTTAGAGAAACCTTATGTGGTTATTAGTCTCATATGGCATGGGTACAGAGGCTTCTTCTACGCGGGTTACTGCTTGGTACGGGAGTGACTCCCAGGCTCGGGCGCAGACCTGGTGTTATTACGGAAGGTAGCTCTCTATGTCGTGACGTATGGAACTAATACACATAGGACTCCTTGTAACGGCCTGGTTTGGGTCATCTGATGGACTTCAGGTGTGGTTTGCCTAATGGACTTCAGGTGTGGGTACTTGGTGCGACTCCAAGTGCGGTTGCTTGGTGTGACTCCAAGTGTTGGTTGCTCGGTGTGACTCCGAGTGTGGTTTGCTCGGTGCGACTCCGAGTGTGGTTACTTTCCTGTTGGAGACTGTGGTTATAACCTAGTAAATAGGTGCATAGGTTTAATAGGATTTAATAGGATGTGTTGCTTTAGGCGCTTGAGTCAAACAGAGTCAGCCTACCTTTGTTAATAACCTCATAAGCATATATTTCCTACACTTGCGGAGTACATTTCGATGTACTCACCCTTCCTCTTTGACCCCCCTGCTACCCCACCCAGACGCTGGAGTCTACGACGCGGAGCAGGAGTACCGAGAAGACGATGGTTATGACCCCGACAACTCGCACGCAGAAGACGGTGGATACGACCCAGACGACTTGCACTAGGATGGCGCAGCCCCCGGTCGACCTTCCTGTGGAGATGGCGTCCAGTTTCCGCGAGTCTACATTAGAGTTAGACTGAGAGTCTGTACTTTTTCTTTCAGACCCGAGGGTCATTTTTGTAATAATGTTCGATATATTAATAAAAGCATTGTTTTGATATTTACTATGATGTGGATATATGTATGAAAATTGATCCTGGCATACATATATTGTGCTCCAATTTTGTTCTTAAAATTGGGGTGTCACACATGACAACAACAACTCATACAATGGTAAAATAATTGTCTCATAGTCCTAAATTTTAGCTCATGAGGTGGTTGTTTCGCGAAACAACGGCCTCTTCCTCTTCCGCTTCTCTCTTTCCTCCACATCAGCAAAAATCCTACATGGCACTGCATGAGACGATGTACGAGACAACTGACGTGTAGCAATGCCCTTACATAATCTGATGCCACAGGAATAAATCACGACCATTCAGAGCACAGATTACGCCCACGATCGGGCGGTAAAGCGTTCGCGCTTGCGGCAGCGTGGAAACAAAATCCCTTCATTCCAAATTATAAAGCGTTTGACTTTTTCTGCCTCAAGTTTGATCACTCGTTTTATTCAAAAAATTTATGCAAATATAGTCACATTTAAGTCATTTTTGAAGAACTTTTATTAATAAACAAAGTCACAACAAAAGAAATAGTATTCTACATAAATTTTTGAATAAGACGAGTGGTCAAATTTAATATAAAAAAATCAAACGTCTTATAATTTAATATGGATTGAGTAGCTTTTTCATTGCCTCGCATAAACCAAACAAAATAAGTAAATTAATGATTTCCTTCCGGGTAAACCCTCCACGTTGTCATCACAGAACCAAACAGCACCGTTGACCATGAGTACCCGTCGCACCTTCGGTGGTCTGGTCTCATCGTTATGCTGCTACTTCCTCTGTTCTAAATTTTAAATCATTTTAATTTTTCCTAGATAGACAATATGTATATCTAGATACATAACAAAAAAACTATATATATCTATTATTAGAAAAGACAAAACGAATTAAAATTTGGAATCAAGAGAATACAAAACAAATGACGAACCAAACACCACTTAGACAATATACTGTAATTAACAAATACAACAAACTATCCAAGGAAGGGGGTAGCTAACTACTATCTCTATCTCTACAAGGATGCAACTATGGATTGCGAAGTGTTTCACGTTTGAACAAGTTTGTAGTAAATATTATTCACATTTACAGCTCTAAATTAATTTATTGTGAAAATACATTTGTAATTAATCTAATGGTATTTATTTGATAATATAAATATTTATACTTTTTATCTATAATTTTTCAAACTTGATGGATATTGTTTCAGAGTTGCATTCTTGTTGGTAATGGAGGGAGTATTAATTTAATCTACTATTAGGAGTAGAACTCCCTTTGTCATATAAAGAGTATTATTAGTCGTTGGGATTCTGACAGTGCATCGAACGCTGGATCATCGAGTCCCCGATGGGTGCGTTTGATGTCACATAAGGAGCAGGCGTTTAAATTTAGCCGTTGAGATCGGTCGTTCGAGGTTGAACTACTGGATGGGCATGGCGTGCATCCAGGCATCAGACGCGTCCGATACCGTCGACCTGACGCATCCGATGCTCACGCAAACTGCAAGTGTGTGTGAGCAACGACTCTATTATTTGAGGGCCTCTATATAAGTGTTGTGGCCAGCTTGGGCTCATACTCTTGGACCTTTTGATTACCTAAACTTCATTGTGAGCCTAGTCATCCCTCCCCCACTCATTTGACTTATTGTTCATCATTTTAGGGAGAGATTGGGAGATCCAAGTGCGTTCTATGAGTGTGTTCATCTAGAGACACTTGGTGATTGCGTTTTCACTATGGATTTCACTTATTACTCTTGGTGTTTGTCGACATCTAAACTGCTTGGAGCTGCGAGGATCGTTGAGAGGCTATTGATGATTGTTGTCGGCTCCGATCGGTGGATTATAAGGGGTTTTCTTGTATCTTCCCCGTAGGAGATCACGAAAAGTAACTCCAGTGGATTGCTCGTAGCTTGTGGATTCATATCTTGTGGTGTGGTTGTTTGGTGCCTTATTGAGGGTTTGACATATGATGTTAATTAGCTCGTGAACCTTTAATTGGGTAAATCGCTACAACGAGGACGTACCTTGTTGACAAGTAAGTGAACCTCGGGATAAATTATTGTGTTATTTTTGTTCGAGGATATAGAGATGATATTTAACTAGAATCTTTGTCTTATATTAATAGGTTGAAAGCAGTCGACTAGAGTGCATCAATCGAAGATTTGGATAGTTAGTGAGAAATTATATGGATGGTGTTAAGAACCAAAAGAACCAATCACAAGGCGTTGATGTCATCCCCAGGGATAGGCTTATAGTATATTAACGATAGATCTAATATAATCCTGAGGCCACCCACATCATCGCCCATTGGGCTAGTGGGCCACCGAGAAGCCAACCGCATTGGGCCTGTTCGGTAAGCATAAGTCCACGGAGAAGCCCAGCCGTCACTTCTACTTCTACTGCCGGCACAGACTTTGCGTCTGCTTACCAGCCCAACCCACAGACTCACGCACAGTACAGCTCCCCAATGGGCGGTCGCCGCCGTCGCCGGTCCGGCCACTGCTGGAGCAAGGTCGAGGTCCGCCTCGACGGCGAAGGATTCCACGGCTCCTGGTACGAGGCCACGGTCGTCGACTTCGCGCCCGCGAATGGCCGCCGCGTCCGCGACTACACCGCCAAATACTCGCACCTCGTCGCCGACGATGGCTGCAGCGCGCTCACGGAGATTGTCCCAGCCAGCCGAGTCCGGCCGCGGCCCCCGTCGGAGTCTTCGTCCCCACCGCAGTTCCACCTCTACGACATCGTAGAGGCGTTCGACTACGACGGCTGGTGGACGGGCATCGTCATGTCCACCCTCGACTCCCCGCGACCTTGGCCCCGGCCCGGCGCCTCCGTCACCGTCGGCTTTCCCATCACCCGCGAGGCCATCGAGTTCCCGCCCCACCTCGTCCGGCACCGACGTGACTACGTCGACGGGCGCTGGGTCCCCTCGCGGGCGGCGATGGCTGCCCCCAGCTACAAGCTCCGGGTGTACAAGGTCGGGGAAAAGGTCGAGGTGGGGAGGCACCGGGACTTCTACGGCTACTCCTGGTTCGCTGCCACTGTGGCGAGGGTCGTCGACGAACTCAGCTACGTCGTGGACTACGTCCATTGGCAGTTCGTCAGGCCGGCTTTAGAACATTTCGGCAGGGACAGTGAGAGTGAGTTGCAGCTGGTGCCCGGCAGTGAGGTCGAGGCGTTCTGTAGAGGGGCGTGGTCGCTGGGAGAGGTGGACAGGGTCATCAGGGGGAAGTTGAAGTATAAGGTCATCGTCGGTAACAAGAAGGAATATCGGCTGGTGACCAAGGTGGTGGAATTGCTTAAGCCCATAAACAATTGGAACGACTGGATCGGCAATCAAAGGAGGATTGTGACTGCTGCTAAGACACCATCAGCTTACTTGAGGAGAGTGTCCAGGTCTGGAGAAAGTCCAAGATCACCTGTTGTTGATGTGACATGCAATGGTGATGAGCAACAGAGTCATGAACCTGAATCTTCGGCCACCAAAAAGCCAAGGAAAGATCTGAAGCAGTTGGGTGGCATATTAGCTGAAGGTTCGGAATGTAGCCCACATTGCTCACTGGTGGCGGGCACTCCTTTGTCTGATCAGAACAGAAATGATCGCGTGTGCACAGATCATTGTCGAGTAGCTAAAAGCAACCGTGTTATGGAAACAGCCATTCCATCTCCTGATTGTCGGGTTCAACTTCAACAGGCTGGTGGGAAAGTGGATCAACAGGCTAGCGGGGAAGTGGATGAGAGCGTGGGCTTTCTACGTCGTCTTCAGAATGCTAGGAGCTCACGATCCACCATAGACAGTTCTCCATTTAGGAGCTGCTCAGCTTCTGAGAGCTTGTTGCCCTCACCACTGCCTGATGGCAAGCCTCTGTTTGTCAAGAGCTCACCTATGTGGCCTCAAATTGAAGCAATGGACGTGTTCAGTGCGTATCCTCAACGACCCCATTTCCTTCCACTGAGAGAGTTTTCGCCAACAATGCATGAAGGGATGGCGTTAGGTTCGATGGCTGTATTTTCCGATTTAGTGAGGATTATAAGGAAAGCAAGCATAGACAACAACATGGAATGGTTCGAGGACAAGTTTAGCACACTCCGTCATCTGGAGGGACATGGATTTAGTGTCCAATCTTTGCATAGCACCCTGGCCAAACTGGTCAAAATCAAATCTCAATACACTATTTATCTTGGAGAAATGGACAAGCTGGATTTAGAGATAGAGGTGGAGATAGCTTCATTAACCCGAATCGGCGCACTGCTCGATGAAAAAGATAGTGTTATAGCTGAGCTCGAGCAGAAACTGAGCAAGTTCAAGGAAGCCTGTGGTGATGCGAAACGGGAGTTTCACAGTGTCTTGGCTGCATTGCCTGGAAGCAGCAAAACTGATGCGTCAGCTTTTGACATCATTTCGGTGCTTCTGACATCTGTTTATGCGTCGGTGGGTTAGGGTGAACGCCGAATGATCATTCGGTACCTTTTTATGTATTTGTAAGATGCTCATGATGGCTGACTTAGGTAGCCTGATGAAATTTCAACGCTTTATATATTTGCTCAGTTCTCCTATCTTCCAGACACCTGAGGAGTTTTTGGTTGGGCTTGCTTCTATTTAGGAGTTGGATCCAAGCTTATCTCAGACCCACCAACACCCCTGAATCGTCTTGTTCCTCTTACCCATTAATATTGTACTTTTGCAAAAAAAATTTCTGGTGGATTTTTGCCCGTCCCTGAATCCGATGTTGGAGCTCTGGTGAGATGTCGGTTTGCTCCCTCTCCTTTCTCTTTGTACTGCATTCATCATCTAATTTCAACTGGTAATTGACCCCCTTACCTAATGTCTGTTTGATTTGCTCTGATTTTCCGATGTGGGGAGGGGGCATGGGCTAGAGGTGGCGGATTGTTGTAGATTTTGCTGTTCTACTTTGGAGACCTTTGGTGCACATCCGTTCCCCACCTGCTTGGTCTTGCAGATCCCCTCGCTAATGTTGTGTTTTGTTTGCGGGACTGGTCCAAGCCTGGAGCTAGAATTTGATTGCGCTTTTCGTCCATGTTATGTGATTGATTGTTTGTGTGTTGGGTGCTCTCCTTGCATGTGACTTCCTGCATTCCTCAACCAATTTTCCCATTCAGTCGAATCTCCTCATTTGGGGATGATTTTTAGGAATTGTGCAATGTGCAATTGTCTACGGGGAAGTTATTTGTTTGTTTCATCTTTTTTTTTTGTGGTATTTTCGGGCCTTGTAATCACAACAAATTTCTCTTCTAATGATTTGCTAGGCTGGAGACCGCTATCTGTCAGTTAGGTACTGCTAGTGGCTCTACCATAGGAAAGTATTTGCCATTTCGCCTAATTGCCTGATTTCAGAAATTTAGATGATATACATGTGTTCTGTGCATCAATCAACAATTGACATCTTAAATTCAAATGTAATCTATGTTGCAGTTTTAGACTGCTTGCATCAGATATGCACCAAGCCACATCCATCATTAGTTGTCGGCCCGGTTCGGCTGATGGTTTCTGTAGCTGATAGGACGGCTGATGTTGTTTTGTTGTGAGAGAAAAACATTATATTAGTGGTGAAGCTTGAGCTTAACTCAGAGGGGTGGGGCGACATCATTAACTTTGATTAAAAATACATAAACAGTACGTAGCTACATTACTATTCATTTAATGAAGAATTTGTGATGGCAGGGGTGGCCTGGACCCTCTTTGGTCCCAACTAAGCTCCGTCCCTGCACTGTACCATGACTGATAAGTCGGGCTCATAAGTTCAAACGAATAAGTTCAAGTGAATAGTACGAGTTATCTGGCCGGCAGACTATTATGAGCAGACTGTTAGTATCAGTAGAATGCCACAATGCCACTTTATGTAGAGTTTGGCCAGACACTGTACATAACCATGTGTTTGTTGTTATCAGAGTATGCTCTGAAATCTCACCACTCGGCCAGTGCTAACATTCTAGTAGCGGCAGATAGAAAGAGTACCTCAAGTAGAAATATGAATTTAAAAAAACTATGCACTGCATGATGATCATTTTGATTTATGAATTGATTATTAAGAGCAGATATCAACAGCCGCACCAACTATATCATATTTTATTATATAATACATGTGTGACTGTAATAAACGTTTGCGATACATACATACGTACGTACGTACGTGGTAGACACGTACTAGTTGGTGTCAGTGATCACCCCCTGGTCCGCAGCAAGAAGACGCTTAGCTCCTGCGGTGGGCTGCCGCCGGCGGCGCCGGCGGGGCTGATGAGGTGGTACGACACGGCGTCCCTGGAGCCCACGACCCTCTCGTACGTGGCCCGCATGTACAGCACCTCCCCGGCGCCGGCGCCGGCGCCGTCCTGCTGCGTGTTTCCATCGTCGGGGGGGCCTTGCCCTTCCAGCGCCACCGCGGGCGGGAGCACGCCGACGCCGGTCGTCATGGTCCGCATGCTCTCCAGCACGCGGCGGTCCCACTCCGTCGGCCGCCGCCGCACGGCGTGCCCCACGTCGCGCCCGTTGCAGGACGCCTTCCACACGTTCCGGCTCTCGCCCGTACAGCCGCCGCCGCCGGTGCCGGTGCCGCGGTGGCACTCGAGCGCGATGCGGAGGAGGCCGGAGCCCATCTCGGCGGCGAGCGACTGCATGGGCACGGAGAGCTCGAAGAGGAACGGCGGCGGCACCGCGGCGTCGCGCTGCACGCAGAAGGTGACGCGGCCGGCGCGGCGGCCGAAGATGGTGCCCGCGATGACGGTGCAGTGGCTGACGATGCCGTCGTGCTTCCCCTCCTTCCTGGCGATGACCGAGGCGGCCGGGTCGATGATGCTCTCCGAGTTGCTCTGCTCCTCCGCCGACGCCGCCGCCGCCGGTGGCGGCTTCTGCTGCTGCTGCTGCTGGCGTTCCGGGAAGGAGAAGCTCAGGCGGTGCCTGGCGGCGGCCTCGGCGTTCGACGGCTGCTGCTTGCCGGAGGAGACGCAGGAGCTGAAGATCGGTGCAATGCACAGGTAGTTGGATGCCCCTGACGACTTATTCTTCTTCATGCTGAATCTGAATCAAATCGATGAATTCAATTCCTGCCGGTAGAGTAACCGATTGCAAAAAAAAAAAAAAAAAAAAAAAATTAGCAGCAGTTTGCTGTCGGTAAAAGTCTTGTTCTTGACATATATATATAATGGCAAGGTACCGAAATGTTGGTATGTATGTATAGGCAGGCTCCAAGACAGCTAGCTATATATTGATGAGCAAAATGCATGGGAATGGCTGTTTCTCATGCGGCGTCACGAACGTGACAAGTGACAAAATACTGACTTGTTTTCTCAGTCTAGCTATGCGAACTATATATGCTACCAAATTTACTAAGCCATATTTGCTCCTTGGATGAAACGGGCCGGAGCTGTGCTTTCTATGCGCCTTGTTCGTCGTGTTTACCGAGCTCAATTATCATGCATGGCACTTGCTTTACGGTAAAATAAAACGCAAACTCGTCGTCGACTGAAATGAAGGGTTTTTTTTATATATATATGGAATGCCTTGTTTTGGGTAGAGATTAAGGGTGTGTTTAGTTTGCAACCAGAACATGCTGCACCCGAGTTTTTTTTACTCAATTATTATCATATCATGCATGACACTTGCTTTACGGTAAAAATGATCCACTCAATTTCATCTCCACGTTGGCAACATGTGTGTTTTCTCCACATGGGGATCGATGTTCTTCCATATTGGCATATTGCCAGTGCAGTAGTGCACAGAATACAGAACATGCATCTCAGGATTTAACATCTGCAGTCTGCACATCACACAGTACAGTAGGATTGTCCATCCACTGGTTACAGTTGTTCAAGGCTGCAACAGCTTCATCTGCCATGATAAGCACAGCTTCATCAAGGCAAATTGATGCTAGCCTTGGTCGTGCTGCTTTCTTGAAGGCTCAGAGAATTCAGCATGAGCACAGGTAAAAATCCTGGAGGTTGGGATTGGGATAAAACACAGCGATGCTGAACAAGATCGATCGAGCTTGCAAAAGCAAGGATATGAGATTTGTATCCGTCATTACTGTGCTCCATGTGAGTTCAGGTTTGACTGACGTTGCAACATGTTTCACAAACGGAAATAAAAAGTGTTTCAAAACGATGCACGACAGCAATAAAAAATATTTTCCTTTCCGCAAGCCAAACTTCTCTAGTTTTGACCAACTTTATGGAGTACATCAACATCTACAAGATCAAGTTAGTTTTATTAAATTCTTTGTGAAATATGTTTTGATATTGTATTAGTTTGACTTAGAGACGTTACGAAAAATGAAATCAATCTAGGATAAACTAGAATTTTTCTTAGGACTAAAGAAGCTAAAGACACCCAAATGTATGAGTACCACCTCTCAGCACCTCAACGACTTTGTTCCTACTCGTAGATGTTATTATATTTTGAAAAAAAAAGTCACTTTTCCTCTCTCAATTTTCTGAAAGTCCGATTTTACTCTCTGAAATCTAAAATCAGACAAACAGCTCCCTCAACTTTTGAAACAATAGTAGATTGTTTTAGATGGGTTTGCTACAGTAACCATAATTTTATCTTTTTATTTTATTTTTATTTCCGCTAAATCTTTGAAAAATCATAGTAAATCACAGAAAAATCATAAAATAGAAAATTTAATTTTGTTGGACTCCACATGAGTAGATATACACATCAAACATATAATACGATATGTTTTAGTACAAAGTTTTTATTGTAGCTTTAGATCTGTACTTTTCTGTTAATAAACTAAATTTATGACTAAGTTATACATGATCCAATGAGTATGAACAATTCAAACATACAATAATTAGCCTACCTTAAAATTTTCAACATAATTGAACCATAGAAACTACAACAATTAATTATTCCAATTAATTTCATACAATTATATATTTTTCTATAATTAATTAGAACAATTCATAGTCGTGTAGTTTCTATAGTCCAATTATGGTAGGCTCATTGTTGTATTCTTAAATTTTAATAAAAATTTCATCTTGTAGGGAAAAAAAACTATATACGGGTATGGATGGAAAAAAAACAAGTAGAGTAATTGATAAGGTTATTACAAATGGATAGAGATTATTATTACAGAGTGTATATACACTTATTGTGTGAGACGAAGAACAAGAAATAACAGAACACAAAATAGCTATTTTTAATTAGTCACAGGTACCACTAGTAGAATGATGATTTTTGCTAGCCTCAAATTTTTTTTACTGGCGGTTTCAGTTACCACGCGCCTGTAGAAATGAACCGGTGGACCTCAAGTCTAGAACCGCCTGTGGAAATGGATTTCTACAGGCGGTTCGTTAAGAGAACCGCCAGTAGAAATAGATGTGTTTTTTAAAAATTTGATTTTTTCAAACTATCTCGGATGAGAAAACACCCAAAATAAAAGTTGTTCGTCTCAAAAAGTTATGAAACTTTGTAAATTACAACTTTTTAATTTGAAGTCATCTTGTCATCGAAAAATATATTTGAATGGTCTCAAATTTGAAATTCAAATTTTGTAAACGACCTCAAATGAAGAAATGACCAATACAAAAGTTGTTCATCTCGAAAAGTTATGAAACTTTGTAGTTGACAATTTTTTGATTTGAAATCGTTTAGGACCTCAAACAAGCAAATTATATTCGGATTTGTATAATATGTGGGGAGCCGAAGGGGTATTTGAACATATGTGAGTGTGTGGTGCAGTGGTAGAGGAGTCTTCGCACGAGGGCGAGGTCGTGAGTTCGAATCCCATCGGTCGCGTTAGCTGTGGATTTTGCGCGAAAAATGTCGCGACTTGCGACGGAGACGGGCGGGCGTTGGGCGATGAGGTCCTCACCATATTTAAAATATTTTTTCTCTGTTTATTTTCGGCTTTTTCGAAAAGTTTTTTCACAGGCGGTTCGCTATGTCAACCGCCTGTGAAAATCCTTTCCACATGCGGTTGTGTGCTGTGGTCCTATTTCTACTGGTCCCCAGCGCAGGCGGTTGACAAAAACGCCTGTACAAATGGGTCTACAACCGCCTGTACTGTATCGTTATGTACTAGTGTACTTAACATGAACTCGTAGTGTTTATGTGCATTAAGAATCTAGCCTATGCAAACGAGCATGGGTTGATATATTAGTAATTGATAGCAAACATGCTCATGAGTTGCAGCAGAACCCAATACATATTAGAATCGGATTCTGTATCATCACTAAACGTGAGTTTGTTCTAACTTTTATTATCATGATTCATACATTCGAGTCACATACATGGCTCAATACGTCTTGAAATCAGACTATGCCTCGCGCTAAATGTGACATGTTCCAACTCGTACGTTGTACGGATGGAAGAAACTCACTATTGCTCAGATAGTTAGAGGGAGACGGACAAAAAAAAAACAGGTGAGGAGAAATTTTGCCTCTCTAGGTATGGAAGAAGAAGAGGAAGAAGAAGAAGAAGAAAATATTATTGTAAGCTAGAGCTTGCCAAATAGCAGTAGGCCTGTAAGTTGGGGAGCGCTTGCCTGCAATTACTACTATGCGTCGCCATGTGTAGCATTGGTGGCAAGGAACCGAGGATGTCCACGGGGGTGCCCCTGCCCCCTGCACACGTCCGTCCCTTGGGAGCACGGCATCCACCACAGCCCACGCACCTGTTCCCGGGTTCCTGGCCATGAATCTGATCACACCCACACGAGGTAGCAATCGCCGTCACTGTCACTGTCAGGTCACCCTCACCATCGACGCAAGGTAAAATAAAAGACGTGTTCAAAGGCATGCAATGGCGTTTGCCATCTGACGACGCCAAATGCAGAGGACTTGCCTCGCCGTCGCGTGCGGCCATATGATATGACACCAAGTGGAGGCACCGAATGAAATCTATTATTCCTCGCTCGATGGCTGCCCCGCACAAAACCCCTAGCTAGCTAAGCATGCTCTTCGAACGCGTCCATGGAGATGGTGGTTCTGCGCGCAGCCGCGTCTCTCCGGCAGCCTCGCTATCACAAGCAAGCTCGATCTGGTCTCTCTGGAGCGTCGCGTCGCCGGCGTACCAGTATCATTTGCCATCGCCAGAAGCTTTTCAGTTACTATTACTATTACTAGTGGCTGGGGTTCGCCTGCGCCCCTGCTCTGCGCTGCCTCTAGGAGCAGCCGACTGCATGCTGCCATATCCTGCATGGTTGGTTGCCCTCGGCGCCATGGCAGACGGTTAATTGGGCAAAGAAACAGACGGCTCTCAAGTCTGAAGTGAATTTTCTCCATCTCATCTCACTCACGGCGTGCACTTCTCCATCTGCAGGCGCGCATGCATGCCATTAAGTTCTGAAAGCTGGCTGCCTGATGACCCATCCTACTACTACACTTGCATTGCACACATGTCCTCCTCCTCACCACTAAGCTCTCCACAGTCTACACACCCAGCAATTGGCTGGCTGAAACAGTTACATTTCCATATATATGATCACTGCTCTGTCAAGTTGTATTGCGTGTGTCAGTGTGTGTGTGTATATATAGTTATACCCATAATGGTTGAGATCAGTTGTCACTCGTAGCACAGTTCTACTATAGTACCAGCTCAGTAACAAACAGTAGGTAGTTTTCCACTGGAACAAGACTGAGGGACACCATTAAGTCCACACCAGAGGCAGCACTCCCTGCTCATTGCCCTCTCTGCCACCACACCCACACCTCCAATGCCTCTTCGGCTGATCCATGTCTTGCTCACCTCGGCGAGGCATGTCGTCAGCTCGTCGGGGTTCGTCTGCCGCCGGCTCATCATCGCCCTCCACCTCACCCCGCAGCTGCTCCACCACCTGACCTACTTCCTCGCCGTCGACCTGCTCGGCTTCCTCGCCCTGCTGCTGCTCAGGCGGCCAAGCAGCAGCAGCCCCGGGTCGTACCGCCCGCGCTACGTCGACGTGTTCTTCATGTCCACGTCCGCGGTCACCGTCACCGGACTAGCCACCGTCGAGATGGAGGACCTCTCCAGCGCCCAGCTCGTCGTCCTCACGCTCCTCATGCTCCTCGGCAGCGACATGTTCGTCTCCTTGCTCACCCTCCTCCTCCTCGACTCGTCGTCGTCGCGCAAGCGAGCACAGCATCAGCAGCGCGAGTCGTCTCGTCAGGATCACGATCACGACAGCAGGGTCATGGCGGCCGCCGCCGTCTGCGCCGAGCCGGAGCCGGAGCCGGATCTCGAGGACGCGAATAATAATGGTCCGGCAGCTCATCCGTCTGCGGATTCGTCGTCGTCCGGTGATGGCGGTGACGATCGCAAGG
Organism: Coix lacryma-jobi var. lacryma-jobi; assembly: GCA_009763385.1. Taxonomy (NCBI): domain Eukaryota; kingdom Viridiplantae; phylum Streptophyta; class Magnoliopsida; order Poales; family Poaceae; genus Coix; species Coix lacryma-jobi. The sequence continues at coordinate 4,281,209 of CM019824.1, forward strand.
AGAGGGAGAGGGAGAGCTGCCGCGTCGACAACGTCAGAAGCTTAGCGCTCGTGGTCTCCGCCTACATGGCCGCGACCCTCGTCGCCGGCTCTGCGCTGGTGTTCGCGTACGTCGCCACCGTCCCGACCGCGCGCGACGTGCTGGCGAGGAAGCGCATCGGCGCCGCGCTCTTCTCGGTGTCCGCCACCGTCTCGTCCTTCACCAACGGCGGCCTGCTCCCGACGAACGAGAGCATGGCGGTGTTCGCGGCCAACCGCGGCCTGCTCCTGCTGCTCGCGGGCCAGATCCTCGCCGGCAGCACGCTGCTCCCGGTACTCCTCAGGCTGGCGGTGAGCGCCACGACAAGGCTAAGGCTAACGAGAGTGTTCATGTTCACCGGACGACGAGGAGGAGGCCCTGAATCTGACGACGACGAGCTCGAGTCCAGCATGGAGTTGGAGAAGAGCGCCGCGGCGGCGGGCTTCGGCCACCTGCTGCCGTCCGGCCCGCGGGCGGCGTCCCTCGCCGCCACGGTCGTCGCCGTCGCGGCCGCGGCCGCGGCGCTCCTCTGCTGCCTCAACTGGAACTCCGCGGTGTTCGCGGGGCTCTCCTCCGGCGAGAAGCTCACCAACGCCGTGTTCATGGCCGTGAACGTGCGGCAGGCCGGGGAGAACTCCGTCGACTGCTCCCTCGTCGCGCCGGCGGTGCTGGTGCTGTTCCTCGCCATGACGTCAGTCACGCTCTTTATTTGGCGCGAAATTAAAATTATTTAAGTACTATACGCGACAGGACAGCAAATTGTTCAACCAGCTAGTGACAGATTTTGCATGCCAACCGATCGACGACTTTCAGGTGCATCCCGGCGTCGGCGACATTGTTGTCGTCGGTGCACGACGACGGCGGCGGCGGAAGGAAAAGGAGCGGCGCCGGAGAACCGGAACTCAAGAAGAAGAGGAGACTGTCAGTGAACAGCAGCATGCTGCTGTCGCCGCTGGCCTGCAACGCCGCAGCGGTAATGCTCGCCTGCATCACCGAGAGGCGATCGATCGCCGGCGACCCGCTCAACTTCTCCACGTTCAACGTGATCTTCGAGGTGGTCAGGTGAGGTGCTCGATCGACGAACATAACAGTTCACAAAACCATGCATATATATTTGCCTCGTCACTATCAGGAGCTTCTGAAACTGAGATATGGATTTTGCTGCATGATGGATGCAGTGCTTACGGGAACGTGGGGCTGTCCACTGGCTACAGCTGCGCGAGGCTGCTGCCGGCGGCGGCGGAGGCGACCGCCGCCGCCTGCCATGACAAGCCGTACAGCTTCTCCGGGTGGTGGAGCGACCAGGGGAAGCTGCTCCTCGTTCTCCTCATGCTCTACGGGAGGCTCAAAGGCTTCCACGGACAGCGACAGCGACGCAGGAGGTGAACTTGGTGATGATCGATGATGATGAAGGCCAGTGCGGTGATAGGTCCCGGGATCGTCAAACTTCAAATTCTTCAGGATTCCATGTACAATAAGAATGGAAACTCAGAGTGAGATGCGACCGAAAGAAGAAGGATGCACACCTCCAGAGAGAAATACTTATAATTTTAGAATTTCAGAATAGAGAGTGTAAGTTTTTCTGAAGGTCATAGATGTGATGTTCTCAATTTTGAGGACAACAGTATAGATTTCCTCTTTCATCTATGACACGAAAGTAGACTTTTGCTCATCCTCAACTTTTAAGCCGTTTGTTTCTGCGTCCTTATCAGTTTAAACCGAGGATTTGCCTGATATGTCACATGTCAGCTGTCCTACGTGACGCCATGATAACCACGAGAGGGGTAAATCAGACTAGTTAATAGTTGAGGGATTTGTAGATCGAACTACAAAAATCCTAATAAACTTCTAAAATCTGATTTAATCCACTACCGGAAAAACTCACTTTGCCGAGCGCCGCACTCTTTGCCGAGAGTTTTTTTTCGGGCGCTCGGCAAAGAGCTCTTTGCCGAGGGCCGAATAAAAAACTCTCGGCAAAAGAAAAACACTCGGCAAAGAAATTCTTTGCCGAGAGCCAAAAAAAAACACTCGGCAAAGAATTTCTTTGCCGAGTGTTTTTCTTGCTCTCGGCAAAGAAATTCTTTGCCGAGAGTTTTTTTATTGGCTCTCGGCAAAGAATTTCTTTGCCGAGTGTTTTTTTTTTACACTCGGCAAAGTTAATTTTCAAATCATATTTTGAAACAGTAAATTAATCCAAATAAAAAAACTTTCAACTAAAAAGTTGTTTCACTTATCAAGATGAATAATTTTTATTTTAGTCATTTCTTCATTTGACAAATTTAAAATAAATTTGTTCATAAATCTTACATCTCTCTCCGTTAGTTTACGAAACTACAAGAGTGATATATAATATTTGTGAATAATATGATAACCATAATTTTGGATGTATAAATGGGTAAACAACCAAAATAAACTTTGTAGATCTTGACAAGTTATGAAAGTTTGTAGTTGATAACTTTTTAATTTGAAGTCATCTAGTTATGCAAAACTACGTTCGAATTTGAAAATTTTAAAATTCGAATTTTTTAAAATGCCTTAGATGGAGAAATGGCCAAAATAAAAGTTGTAGATCTCGAAAAGTTATGAAACTTTGGTGTTGACAACTTTTTGATTTGAAATCATCTTGTCAACGAAAACTACGTTTGAAATTGTAAAATTTAAAATTCAAATTTTTATAAACGACCTCGGATGGAAAAACTACCAAAATAAAAGTTGTAGATCTTGAAAAGTTAGAAAACTGTGTAGTTTACAATTTTTTGATTTGAATTCGTTTAGAGCCTCAAATAAGCAAATTACACATGGTTTAGTATAATATATGGGTAATCGAAACGGAGATGGAACGTATATGAGTGTGTAGTGCAGTGGTAGAGGAGGCTCCGCGCGAACGAGAGGTCGTGAGTTCGAATCCTGCTGACTGCGTGAGAGAAAATTGCGTGAAAAATAGTAGAACTTGCGATTTCAAGGGCAACAAGTGGGCGCTGCCCAGTGGGGCCCCTCCTTCAATTAAATAAAAAATTTTCTTTATTTTTTCGGGGTTTTTTTATTTTTTTCTTTGCCGAGAGCCATCTCAGCACTCGGCAAAGGCTTTGCCGAGCGCCCGATAAAAGGCTCTCGGCAAAGAGCCCTTTGCCGATCCATTTTTTGCCGTGTGGCCTTTGCCGAGGGCTGCACTCGGCAAAGGCTTTGCCGAGAGCAAAAGGAGCTTTGCCGAGTGCCTGTGGCACTCGGCAAAGCGACCATGTCCGGTAGTGATCATAGAAAAATCATTTTAGCTCAAAATTCTGTAACCGGTGTCATAATTATCCTAAAATCATGCTATGTCTTATAGTGACTATCGCCGAACTATTTGGGTCTTATATGAACTACAATTAGTCTCCATTGAAAGCCTAGACTATATGCAAAGGTTTAAGTTACTTTGGCGACAACACAACTGTCATGCAACTAGCATTTGATCTTACTTAGCATGAACACAAGTGCCACTTCATTCCTTCTATATATGATCATATTTAGTGTGAAAAGCATGGATTGCAAAAGTAAGGATAACGTGAACCAACGGTATCAATCCAAAAGAAATGTAATACAAAAACAATTTCAGGGAAAACCACAATCTAATTGATAATGAGTGTTCCATGTGACCGTGTCACTTGGCTTTCTATGCGATCCGGACGATCAACAACGACTAGTTACATATAACAAGAGCCTCTACTAACAAATAAACACAAAAAGAAACACAGAAAGATTCAAATAATTTCAAGATAAGCATCATAAGATGGAGCATGATTTTAGCTAAATATAAATTTGGTTTAATATTTTTTTTTGGATTAAAACAAAATTTCTATATTTTATGGTATTTTATGATGGAGCATGATATTTTATGATTTTACACATTTTGTCTATGAAAAAATTGGGTATTTTTCAAAAAATATATGTACTCCAACTTTTACACAGAAAATATCAACGAAGTCCGATTTACTCTCGCGCAGAATGGCTAATGTGATTGTCTGGTACACATTATTGACATGTTCTCTTTTTTTTGGGAGAATCTGTTCGTGTCTTTGTTTCTGGGAATTCCTTGTTTCTGCATTGCCTCGTTGTTGGTCCAATCTTGATCCGGCCCACCCACGCGGAGCCGACCCAACGCGCTTTCACGGGCTCTTCCCGCGCCAGCACGGGCCCAAGAAACCACTACATAAACCCACCCAGTGCTAGGGTTCCGCCCCAGCAGCCTCCCAAATCCCCAAAGCCTCCGCCCGCCTTCCTCCTCCGCCGCCGCGCACGCAGGAACCAGCGACATGGGCGTCTACACCTTCGTGTGCCGCAACTCCGGCGGCGAGTGGACTGCCAAGCAGCACTCTGGCGAGATCGAGGCCTCCGCCGCCACCCCCTACGCGCTGCAGCGCGCCCTCGTCGCTGCTGCATCCGCGGCCGACTCCGCCTCCGGCGTTCAGTCGTCCTTCTCCATGGTCACCCCCACCTCCGCCGTCTTCCAGGTCTGCTCGTCGACTCCACCCTCACGACCCCTCTGGATCTAACGTTTATACAGTATATATATAGATGTATACTTCTAGATGCGAAGCTGTCTGTGTTCGGTAATCGGTAGCGATTTGGTACTATTTGAATGGATCGCACTTTCTGATCGCTCCTGTATAGCCTTCATTGGCTTGACGGTCGTCTGGAGAACCTGACGTTGTGTAGCATAGCAGCTTAGTGTTGGGCTGCTGATAATCTACTTATCTTGTTGGTATAAAATGATAGATGAAAGTGTTTCTTTCTGGCAATTAGAATTCTGAGCTGTCGCTGTTAAGCACAATTCAAGGTTCTTACTCGTTTATTTTATTGTGTTATATGTTACCCACCATCCATATACTTAAGTGATTTATTGTGTTTTAGCTGCCATTGTTCGCTAAAATTTAGCAAAAATAGCTTCAGTTTCGATCTAACAAACCGGTATGCTTGAAACCTGTGTGCTCTGTCTGATTGTAAGAAACATTATGGAAGTTTTAGGATTCACCCAAACCTGTATTTAATGTTTTATGATTGGTACTGTTGCTGTCAGTATAGTTTTTTCATTATATAATTGCATGACACTTAATGTCAATGTTTGTTTTTGAAATCAAGAAACCATTGAACGTAGTAGTATGTTGATGATTATCTTTGCTTTGTATGTTTGCTTAAATCATTATGTAGTTTTGTCCATCATCAACACATTCTGATGTTCAATACTCTCGTGCAGGTGATTGTCGGTGCTGTCGGTGGTGGTGCAATGATGGTTAGCGCTGGTGGTGGTGCTGCCGCTTCTTCAGGTGGTGCTGCGGCTGAGGCTCCCAAGGAGGAGAAGAAGGAAGAGGAGAAGGAAGAGAGCGATGATGACATGGGATTCTCCCTGTTCGACTAGAGTGTTCACTTTCCCATAAGTGGTGGTTGGCTCTTATCGCCGTAGTTAATTTTGTTGTCCTGTGTACGTGAAGAACTCTTGGTAATTGTTACAAGTGACCTGTTCCAGTTTATGTGAGAATTTAATATGGTTTTTGGAGCCAAATATTCTCCTTACCACTTAGCACTTGTGTCGGGATTGTTCTGGCTTTAAGTTTGTTGCGAAGCAAATGAATCTTTGTTTGTGTTGGGGGTACACCCCAGGCTTCCTGGATCGAGGAGCCCCTCACGCCCAGAGATTGCAAGAGATTTTATTAGAGCTGTGAAATTAAAACTTGAACATGTACAAGCCTTGAACATCTATTATTCTGTACAACTTCGTGTTCTTTGAGCTGCTTCCCACTAATACTACGTTGCCCATTGGTCTTGATCTTGTGAAAATGAACTGGGCTCCTTCTGGTCTTGTAAAAATAACTCCGTTTGATCTATTGCCCATTGGTCTTGATCTTGTTAAAATGAACTGAGCTCCTTTTGGTCTTGTGAAAATAACTCCGGCCCAGTTTGTTTCAGCTTATTTGGATCTCGCTATAAGCTGAGCAAGATTATATAGGCCCAGTTTGTTTTTGCTTATAATTGAAATCGAAATGAAAATAATCGAGAATTCCACCCAAACACCCTCGATTATTTTTGATTGTATGAGAATCAAGAGATCGAACTAGAACTGGCGTTCTCTATACCGTGGCTTCTGGGCTTGTGTTTTGGCCACCGCTAGTCTTTTTCCCTCGAATGTCCCTCTCCTCCGACTACCACACTTGTCCATCACTCAGCTTCGATCTTCGGCTTTGTCGTGTTGCTCCTATCTGCTCCCTGTACTACTCTTGATCGGACGGCAGGGCGGGCATGGTGGCGGGCTGGTGGTCGCTCACTCTCGATCGGATCGCGGGGCGGTCGGCCCTCCCCCCTTCCCCGATGGTGCTTCCTACCTAATGTCGTGATCCTCCTTCCCGCAATCATGGAGGCGGCCTCTGCTCGATCGTCGAGATCCTCCTTTCTTTCGATCTGATCTCACGACTCCCTTGGTGATCTCGTTCCAGTTGATCGATCGATGGGATGGCCAAGTTAGCATATGGCGATCTGATCTCACGACTCCCTTGGTGATCTCATTCCAGTCGATCGATGGGATGGCCGAGTTAGCATACCACCAAAGGTGGAAGAAGGGTATATTTGTCTTTTTTGCACTACCTAGTACTATAATAATCAGGGTTACCAAACACCTTTGATTTTTTATGCCAAGATTTTTAGATCGCGACTTATGTAAAAATCATGATTGAATTATAATTGATTCTTACATAAACGGAAACAAACAGGGCTATAATAAGTCACGATCTAGAGAATGTTTGGCTATCCTGATTATTTTGAGTATGATATTTTGCACCGAGGACCTTGGACTTTTCTCAAACTATATAGCACTATTTCTATAAGTCTATAACCTTGCAACTAGACCTAAATAAAAGTTTCTATTTACACCCTAGCCCTTCATCTTCAATGAACAGACGTCGATTCCGGTGTCGCTAGGAGATGGTGCCGGATCTGGAGAAGGTGCACGGACGATGGAGCTAATTCTGGTGGCACAGGGAGATGGCGCTAGATCTGGAGGCGGTGCAGGGAGCCTGGACAGCCGCAAAGGGGTTGGAGAGGGCAGGGTCACAGGGAGGCGGTGCAGTCGTGCGGGAACCTTGGTGGGCTGTGGTGTGGTCAGAGGGAGGCGGTGTAGGGAGTCTGGATGATCGTGGCCAGGTCGGAGGGAGGCGGTACAGGGGGACGAACGCCTCGTCCTCCCGAACGCCAGACCTAGAGCGGGGAAGGAGCACCCAAGCGAGCGCACGAGCGGGTTGGAACGCGACCGCGTCTCCCAAATCACGGGCGCAGAGATGCGATTAGGCTCTAGGCTATTTCTCGCGTATAAAGGTGTCCGCAACAACGAGCGACGTCGTCGACCCAGCTCCACGTGAAAGACATTGACTGGAGAGAGGCAAGCAGCCAGCGACGAGCAAATCGACTGCTGATTTCACACGTCCCAAGCACTTGAGAGGAGAACAAGTAGGACCATATAAAATAGAAAGAGTAAAATATTTTTGTTTAGTTTCTCACTCATCCAGCTCATTGACTACGTCGCTCACCTTATTGAGGGTGGCCTAAGCGAACATGTGATGGGCAGTCGCTGGTGCGACACAACCCCCGCTTGGTGGGATTTTCGGCGATCGACGGTCGCCAACGCGCTTATAAGTGGAACTAAACACAACCGGCCTTTGGTGAAAATAAATTAATCCCTTCGCCCTTGTGATGACTGATTCAGACCTGCAATTATTATGTTTGTTTAGTTACCCATCCAAAAACTTTTTACCTATCACATCAAATGTTTGGACACATACATGGAGTATTAACATAGACTAAAAAATAACTAATGACACAAATTGTTATAACTTTGCGAGACGATTTTTTTAAGCCTAATTAGTCCATGATTTGACAATATTATTCTATAATAAATATGTACTAATGACGAATTAATTAGTCTTAATAAATTTAATAAATTTGTCTCACGTTTTTCTGTCGGAATATGGAATTTATTTTTTAATTAGTCAATTTTTTAATAGACTAAATTAGTGCCGCAACATTCGATGTGACACCCAAAAACTTTTCACCTCTCAACTAAACACCCCTAAAACAAACTTGATTGTGTATTGTTCGATAATGAGGTTCGTCATGCACCTCACTATCGCATTGATGACCTGCATTTACTACCCTTGTTCATACGAGTTGAATATCATGCACGTGTTCGCACGCGAAATTGATCCGCGCAACAACACGATAACTATCGTATTTCGCAACGACGAGCGATTGCTTTCCGAGCAAAGCAACAAAAGATCCTCGCTTTCGTGGAGGAAAGCCGACCGTTTTTCAGCGCAAAACGGCAAAGATGAACCAATCCCTAAGGCTGCTAAGGTTTGGCAAGAACTACAAGCTAATATGCTGGAAAAATAAGAACGCATTAATAATAGATGTGTTTTGTGTCGATTGATCAGAAAGAAAAACAATCGGCCGCACCCCATATATATATATGAGTACATATGGCCCCACCTGGACTTCGGCAGAGACACAAATAGATTTGGATACATGTACGAGTACTTAAGGAAATAGAATATAATATCCCTAATAATCCTCTAGTTTGTTGGCTTTGCTTCTGATCTGATATATGTAAAAAATCCTCCGTCCAGCCAATCCGAGTAGATGCGCCTTCCAGCCAAATTAGTCGACGGAAACTAATCTCTTTCCAAGTTTACGTGACTTGACATCATGGCCGCGTCACTTTTAAAGCTTGTATGTCGAACACACCCTGCCCCTGCGGAAATAATATTTAAACAATATACTAGCTGACTTATTCAACCACCAGCAACTATAGGAATTTGGCTAAACACGTATAACAATTAACTAGCCAAATTACACCATAAACACATGCCCCCCTGTTTTCGGTACAATAGCATTTACCGAAAATACTAAGATTGAACTTTATACCTCAGGGCGAATGTCTGTAGCTCCACCAGCCATAATATTGCTCAGGGCGATGCTTGAAGAACACATCGGCCATAAATATATTTTTTTTCTGCTCAGGGCGATATTTATAAACAAATATATCGGCCATAGCACTATCAAGTTGTTTGCCACACACTCGGATAGTACTTCTTCAGATATTTTCCATTAAGAGCTTTAGGCAATTTCTCCCCCTGCAAAGATTGCACAAAGTATGAATTTCCAGGGACAATCTCTACAACTCTATACGGCCCTTCCCAACTCGGCGACCATTTGCCGAATTTATTATCTTTAGTTCCCAGAGGCAAAATCGTTTTCCATACTAAATCTCCTATCTGAAACGATTTTTCCCTAACTCTTTTATTATAGGCCTTAGCTACTCTCAATTTCTCCTTTTCAATTTCACGTAAGGCTTTTAATCTCTCCTCTGGAACCTCATCTATTCTGTCCATCATCAGATTACTATAGTCCAGAGCCGACAAATCATTTTGCCTGGCTATTCTAAGAGCTTGTAAATTAATCTCTACAGGTAGCACAGCTTCCTGTCCAAATACTAACTCATACGGTGTCACCTGAGTTGCTCCATGCTTAGATACCCGATGAGCCCACAAAGCTTCCGAAAGCACCTCATGCCACCTTCTCGGATGCTCTTCAATTTTTTTCTTTATCAGCTTAATCAAAGTTTTATTGCTAGATTCGGCCTGTCCATTAGCTTGAGCATAGTAAGGCGACGAATTTAACAACTTAATTCTAAAAGATTCGGCAAATTCACGAAATTGGTGCGACATAAAAGAAGCACCTTGATCAGAAGTCAACGTCTGAGGAATACCGAATCTATGAATAATATGCTCCAAAACAAAATTAATCACTTCTTTATGAGTCATATTTTTCAAAGGAATTGCTTCAGTCCATTTAGTAAAATAATCTGTAGCTACCAGGACGAAGCGATGACCTCTAGATGAAGCGGGATGTATCTAACCAATAAAATCTAATCCCCATCCTCTAAATGGCCACGGCTTAACAATAGGATGTAACATAGCCGCGGGCGCTAACTGTATGTTTCCAAACTTTTGACATGCTTCACACCCCTTGTAATATCGAAAACAATCTTCTAACATTGTCGGCCAATAAAACCCCGTTCTTTTCAATAACCATCGCATCTTATGAGCCGACTGATGTGTCCCACATATTCCTTCGTGTACTTCACTCATAGCTACTCTAGACTGATCAGAATCCAAGCACTTCAAAATTTTTCTTTCTCTAGTTTGACTTGGATCCTTTAGATAGTTAATTATAGGGCTTCTCCAATCACCAGGTTCTAACTCATTTACAGATTCGGTTATTTGTGAACCCTGTACCGAATCTCCTCTGCCCTGCACAAGTTGCTGATGGACTAAACTAGCACCTGCTGCACCCTGTACCCCAAAACCACTAATCTGTTCAGCTCTAGCAACGTGCAGATCAGTCACACTTTCGACAACAGATAGCATCGGTTTTTCAATTATTAAAAACTTTCCACTAGTAACCTGGTAACCAGATGCCTGTTGGGCCAAATAATTTGCTCTGAAATTTTCTTTTCTAGATATATGGCTGATAGTAAAAGTATTTAGGGACTTGATTATATCTAAACATCGGTCCAAGTAGCTATTCAGCAATCCATCAAAACATTGAAATTCTCCTTTAATCTGCTGAACTACTAAAAGAGAGTCCCCAAAAGCATCTATGTCTCTCACACCCATATCAACTAAACTTTGCAAGCCGAACAATAAAGCCTCATATTCGGCCTGGTTATTTGTGCAAGAATATTCTAAGCGAACCGATGCTTCATAAGCTACATTATTTGGAGAAATCAAAACATTACCGACACCCTGCCCATCTCTACAAACCGATCCATCAAAATAAAGTTTCCATGAGCATACACTAATATAGCTAACATCTTCATCTTTAATCCTATGATCAACAATAAAATCGGCCACAACTTGACCTCTCATAGCACGCAGCGATTCATATGTTAGATCATATTCTACTAATGCATAAGCCCACTTTCCAGTTCTACCACTAAGAATCGGTTGTTGCAACATATATTTAATTACGTCGGTTTGGCAGGCAACTATACAAGTACTAGAGAGCAAATAATGCCTAAATTTAGTACATGCATAATATAAAGACAAGCATAGCCTTTCAACGAACACGTACCTGCTCTCTGTGTCCAGCAGACGGCGACTCACATAAGCAACAATGTATTCCTTCCCGCCGTCTTCTTGTGTCAAAACAGCGCCGATCACTTTTTCTTGTGCAGCAATATATAATCTGAACGGCACACCAGACTTCGGCGCCCGAAGCACCGGAGGACTCGACAAATATCTTTTTATATTATTAAAAGCATCACGTTACTCTGCCCCCCATGTGAATTCGGCTTCATGCTTTAGCCGAAGTAAAGGGATAAACGATTCAATTTTTCCTGCAAGGTTAGATATGAATCGTCTCAAGTAATTAATTTTTCCTAACAACTTTTGCACATCCCTTTTACATGTAGGCTCTTCCAATTTTCTAATCGACTCTACACTCTTAGGATCAATCTCTATGCCATGTTCATGAATTATGAAACCTAAGAATTTACCAGCCGACACACCAAAAGCACATTTGAGTGGATTCATCTTTAACCCATACCGGCGCATTCTCTCAAAAGCTAATCGCAAATCGGCTAAATGATGATCAAACCCATCCGATTTAACAACAATATCATCAATATATATTTCTAATACAATACCCAAAAGATCATGAAAATCAAATTCATAGCACGTTGATATGTAGCACCAGCATTTTTCAAACCGAAAGTCATAACGACCCACTCAAATAACCCAAGAAAGTCGGGGCAACGAAAAGCAGTCTTAGACATGTCTTCTTCGGCCATAAAAATTTGATTATAACCGGCATTACCATCTAAAAAACTAATCACTTTATGACCGGAAGCATCATTAATCAACATGTCGGCTATAGGCATAGGATATTCATCTTTAGGAGTAGCCTTATTTAAATCTCTAAAATCAATGCACACTCTAATCTTTCCTGTGTTTTTCTTTTCAACAGGTACAATGTTAGAAATCCAATCAGCATACCTACATGTCCGAATAAACCCCGCCTTCAACAACCGATCAATTTCTTCTTTGATGCGGTCATATAAATTAGAATTAAAACGCCTAGATGGTTGTTTATGCGGCCTAAAACCAGATTTAATGGGTAGCTTATGTTCAACTAAATCTCTACTCAAACCAGGCATCTCAGTATAGCTCCAAGCAAAGCAGTCAACAAATTCTCTAAGTAATGCACATACCTTGCTTTTCTGATCGGCCTCCATATTTGCATTGATGAAAGTAGGCCTGGGAACACTTCCATCACCAATATCAATTTCTTGAAGTGGATCAGCCGATGAGAACCCATGTCCAAGCTTATCCATGTCACCAAAATCTTCAATTGTTTCATGCATATCGTTCTTACCGGAACGATATTCCTCAGTACGCCTCTGCAACCATTTTATATTGTCTTCTTTATTCATTGTTCACAGAGAAAAATTATTAAGCCGAGCTACAACAGCCGGCTGTACCTTTATAGGAACAAAACCATCCTCTCCAATAGCAACATAATCATAATCTGATAAATCTCTTCCTGTCAAGCACCGCATCTCACCATGTTGCCAATCAATAGGAGCATCAGTTAAAGCAATGATAGCTGAGTTATCTGCTTCAATTATCTCCACATCATCTCCAACCCACTGAATCACACACTGATGTAGAGTAGAAGGGATGCAACAATTTGCATGTATCCAATCACGCCCCAAAAAAATATTATATCGTCCTTTTACGTCAACAACAAAAAATGCAGTCGGCATTGTCTTACTTCCGACTGTAAGCTCCATAACAATAATACCTTTGGCTTCAGTCATCTCTCCTGAGAACCCGTTGAGCCCCATGCTAGTCTTCATCAACTCGCTCTCTTCTCGGCCCAATTTAGTAAAAACCGAAAAAGGCATAACATTAACCTCAGCACCGCCATCAACAAGCATACCTCCAATTGGCTTACCGTTAATATGTCCCTTGATGTACAGAGGCTTTAAGTGCTGCTCGGGCTTCACTGGTTTCTCAAATATGGCACTTTTGGGACCAAGAGCAAACTCTGCAACTTCTATTTCAGGTGCACGAAATTCAGCAGGCAGTGCAAACACCATATTGATTTCCATAGCAGCAGGTATATCCTTTTTAATTTCTGAGTCGTCATCAAGAATCATATTATCTTCAGATTTTTCCTCCTCCATTGTGATGCGCTTTTCCTTCCAAGTCATCTTGGCAGGTACAACCATTGGTCTGGCTTGATTAAACCACTCATCACGACGCTTCTCAGCTTGCTCTTCTTTAATTTCTAATGCCCGCAACCGCTGTACTCTTCGTTTCTGCGTATGAGTGAGTCCTCTTGGGCACCACTGAGACTTCGGCTTAGTTCCTGGTGCAACCGATCTGATCTTGGTGCCACTCAAATTCCTAGTCCCTTGCTGTAACGCTACTGCTCTCGGCCTAAACACAGGACCTCTGGAATAAAAATTGTTCTGCTGCACAGGCCTTTGAAAATTCAACTTCCTATTCACGTAAGGCATGCTTCTCTCATTTTTGCCTTGTACATTCAGTTTACTAAATGCCTCAGCTGTATTGGTAACTGCAGCTAGTGCTTTCTCTGAATGACTCTGCTGTCCATGCTCTGCACCAACATTCTGTTGAAGAAAATTAATGTTATGCTGCTGGTGTGCTTCAGATTTCCCAGAACTAGACCCCTCCTTCTGATCTGAACTAGAGCATGATCCAATAACAATTTTTCCATGATGATCAGCACATGCATCCAACTCTGATTTATCAATCACAATAGAGCCTATTTTCAGTTCATGAACAGTACGAGGTCCGTCAACACCAGCTGCTGGTTGATTAATCCCAGCCACATCTTGTGAAATAAATTTATTTGCATCGCCTCCAGATTTGACGGGCACCCACACGGATTTGCGCCCACCGGCAAAATTCCTGTAGCCTGCACTGTACTTCAGTGAACTTCTCTGTATAGGGAATACTGATCCTCTGCCTTTGGACGATTCAGCCACACTCTCCCTGTATGGATCAAGCCGAATTCTTTTGTCAGCAAATTGGTGATCTCCAAATACGGGCCCCAATGAGATCCATCCCGGCTGATAAAAATATGGAGGTTGTGTGAGATATGGTGCCCAAGGATTAACACCATATGGAGGAAACTGCGGACACATCGAAGGTGGACAACCCCAAATTGTCGGTGCCATTGGAAACTGTGATTGATGAGCATATGAATTCCTTTGCCTGTAAGCTTGATCACCAAAACCATGTCCAGGAGGAGATCTGGGACGCTTATTACCCCCCAGCCGATTAAACACATTGTTGGCTCTTTGTGATACATACTTGTCCAACAGGTATTGAACTGTCGGCCTTATCTTTGGAACTCGCTTCCTGCCTTCATTAACCTTCCACACTTCCGCCACTGGATTCTTTGGCTTGATCATCTTTGGAGAAATTTTGTCATCAACAATAATATTTTTCCTTTAGCGGATTCGGCCTGATCTGACCGAATAAGCACCTTCTTGTTCTCAAAATCAATCATATTGATTGGAAAAGGGTCACTGTCAAGCTTCATCTTAGAATCTTCTGTAAATGTCAATCGTCCGTCATTAATGGCCGATTGTACCTATCGACGAAACACGTTACAATCATTAGTAGCGTGAGAAAAAGAATTGTGCCATTTACAGTAAGCTCTTTTAGCCAATTCTTCTTGAGGCGGAATTACATGACTTCCCTTTATCCTAATCTGTTTTGCTTGCAGCAAAGTATCAAAAATTTTGTCACACTTGCTAACATCAAAAGTAAACTTAATCTCCTCTCTTCTAGCAGGTGTAGGTTTCAGAGCAGCACATGCAAATGGTTTTGATTTGGGCGCATGCACCCATTCGGCTATGCATACATCAACGTCGTCATCACTAGCCGAATCGCTTTCACAGCCCACAACATTGATTGTAGGCTTATCTTTGTCTTTATTTTTATTATCCCTAAACCGGCCATATTGTTTAGTATCTTTAGCACGGTTTTCCTGCGCCAAAGCCTTTTGTAAAACTTGATTAATATCTGAAAATTCTTGCCCTTCTAATTTATCCTTGATATGAGCAATTAAACCCGAAAAAGCAACATCAGCTAAATCCTTTTCGGCAATAATCAAGCTAAAGCACCGATTTTTGACATCTCTAAACCTTCGAATATATTCAGAAACCGATTCATTGTACTTTTATTTAACTAATATCAAATCGGTAAGTCTAAGCTCAGTTTCACCACTATAAAAATATTCATGGAATTTTTGTTCCAATTGTGCCCAGGTTACAATGGATTTAGGAGCAAGTGATGAAAACCAAGTAAATGCAGTACCAGACAATGATAAAGGAAATAATTTCAATTTATAAACATCTGATGTACCAACTTCACTGATTTGTGCTAAAAATTGTCCTATATGCTCAAAAGTGGACCTGCCATCTTCCCCCGTATATTTAACAAAATCTGGAATTTTAAAACCACGTGGGTATGGTGTCGAATCAACATATTCAAGATATGGTTTCTGATACGCACGAGCTCTACCTTTGGGTTCTAAACCAAGTTCTCTAAGCACATTAGCAACTTGGTCTTTAAAATCATGAGATGGATCGTGCGACTATAACTTCGCCAAAACTGGTTGGGCGTGCGGCACATGCTGCGGAGGTACATTAGGATACAAATTTGATACCGGCCCATAAGGAACCCCGGTACCCATAGACGGTAAAGCTGGAGCAGTGTATGATGCCGTCTGATAATAGGGTTGCTGCAAATTAAAATTCACAACTCGGTTGCCAAAGTCTGATGATTGCGGAACCGAAGTTATAGGAGCCGAATAAGCAGCACTAGGCGCAAAATTAGGTAGAAAATTATTGGTCGAATTGGTAGCAAAATTTCGGCCAGTTTGATTATCACCAAAAATAACATTGGGATGTTGCATTGTACTAGCCGATGCATTAACAGTAAAAGAGGCATTCGGCAGCTCTGCCGAATTAGTATTCACAAAGTGCACAGGCTGTTTTTCAAGCTGTTGATCTTTAGCGTGTAACACGGCTGAACGAACTTGTCGAGGTAAACTATTTGCGATATCTTGATTAAATTGTGATTTAAATTCATCAAATTTACCAAACAAAGAATCATTCATTGTGCGCGTCATATTTTCAAGCTGTGTACCATATTTGCTAGCCACCGATGCATCAATTAGATGAGCAAGTTCCTCACTGGGAACTAGTGTACTTACCTGGCTGCTAAGTGAAGCAGAAGTGACAGGTGCAGCTACTTTGTTGACGACGCCGTTCCTCGTCTTCTGGAAGCATGCTAATTTTCTCTGTAGACTCGCCAGCCTCTCTGCCTCAAGCTCCCGTTCAATTTCCTGCCGCCCTTCTTTAGATAGATCTTCGAGCGTGACGGCGATCACATTGTCGGCGTCGATCTGGCTACCGTCCTTGGGGTCGTTGTTCATTGTGGATTTCTTCTTAATCTTCTTCCCCAGCGGAGTCGCCAATTGTGTTCGCACGTGAAATTGATCCGCGCAACAACACGATAACTATCGTATTTCGCAACGACGAGCGATTGCTTTCCGAGCAAAGCAACAAAGGATCCTCGCTTTCGTGGAGGGAAGCCGACCGTTTTTCAGCGCAAAACGGCAAAGATGAACCAATCCCTAAGGCTGCTAAGGTTTGGCAAGAACTACAAGCTAATATGCTGGAAAAATAAGAACGCAGTAATAATAGATGTGTTTTGTGTCGATTGATCAGAAAGAAAAACAATCGGCCGCACCCCATATATATATGAGTACATATGGGCCCACCTGGACTTCGGCAGAGATACAAATAGATTTGGATACATGTACGAGTACTTAAGGAAATAGAATATAATATCCCTAATAATCCTCTAGTTTGTTGGCTTTGCTTCTGATCTGATATATGTAAAAAATCCTCCGTCCAGCCAATCCGAGTAGATGCGCCTTCCAGCCAAATTAGTCGACGGAAACTAATCTCTTTCCAAGTTTACGTGACTTGACATCATGGCCGCGTCACTTTTAAAGCTTGTATGTCGAACACACCCTGCCTCTGCGGAAATAATATTTAAACAATATACTAGCTGACTTATTCAACCACCAGCAACTATAGGAATTTGGCTAAACACGTATAACAATTAACTAGCCAAATTACACCATAAACAGCACGCAAACACGATACAGACTTTGGTTTCAAGACATATTAGAATAGATGATCTAGTTGTTAGATAAATCTTCAAGCTGCAAGCCGTCCACGGAAGCGTACGTGCAATAAGGCGTATATTCTATTGTAACACATGGGCAATATTTCTACTAGTAGATGGCTTTATTGATCGTAGAACAACCCTAGGTACATCTTCCTGGTACCGGGCTCGTCCATGGGAGACATTTCTAGGATTTTTACCGTGGTTGAGCTAGTTTTTCCTAGTTTCATTGTGAACTTGGTCCCCAAGCGATACTCGTGCAATTTGGGCACGCTAACTCTTTGGATGTGGAATCAGATGAGCTTCAAACAGTTTGCTATTGATATTGATCAATCGCATATCTAATGTAGTGCTAAAAACTTATAGAAACCTTTTTTTTTAAAAACAGTAGATTTTGTTAAAATTTCGTAATATATGTACTCCTACGACACTTGTATATGCATCCACAAGACAAGTACACCTACCTCTAATATACTTTAGCTTCACCAATGGAGGTACTTCCTCTGTCTTAGAGAGATTAGTTTGACAAAAGTGTTAGCTTAAAATAATCTAAGATCTGACTAATCTTTTATATAAGGATACCAATACTTGTAAACAAGCATCATTAGATTAGTCACGGAACATATGTTTATAAATCTATTTGAAGTCACACATGTTGGTATTATTATTTTCGATAAATTTCCTTCACGCTTTTTTTCTTTGTTTAGGGGACACATGTGCGAAATCAGTTGAGGCAAGCGTGAAGGCAAAAGTTGATGCCGGTTGAAGAACATGCAGGTGAACTGAGCGTAGCTCAGCTGATTGGGTTCCATGTGGTGGAACCTGTCCACCCGGGTTCAAACCCTCAACTTGACACGGGTGTTCGCATTTTTCTGGATTTATTCCAGGATTTAACGGCGCTATTCTTTCGGTGGTAGGCGACGCAGAGAGAATTCTCCATTGTCGCACGGATCAGAACATGGGTTGCTCACGTATCCCTCCATCCCAAATTAGGAGACATTTGACTTTTTTGTCTTTAAATTTAACTACTTATCTTACTCAAAAACATTTATAAAAACAAAGTTAAATTTAAATTATTTTTGAAGAATTTTTATTAATAAACAAAGTCATGACAAAAAGTGATATTTAGCATAAAATTTTGAATAAGACGAGTAGTTAAATTTGGTGTCAAAAAAAGTCAAACGTCTTATAATTTAAGATGGATTGAGTAGCATTTAGGAGAAGACTTTGGTTGCAAGAAGTTTCACTCTACTGTCTGTGTCTGTTTAAGACGGGCTTTAGATTGTGCTGTGCTGATTGTAACCCTGTTTTCAATTGTTACTGAACCTGAACCTCCTTTTATCTTTCCCTTTTTCTTTTTTCTTTTTTTTTTAAAAAAGAAATCTCCTGGAACTTGAAGTAGTATTATATACAGTGGTGGAATCTTTAAAACGTCAGTAGTGCTTATGAGGTGGGGTGGCTTTTGCATTTTTTTTTTCCTATACACAGATTACGCAAGCTTTGCCTTTATATAGGCACGTGATGGCGACTGCGCAGAGGCACATTGGCATCTCAGCATCTCTGGAAAAAAGGTGCGGTGTGAATATCCATCCGCGTGTCGGTGTGCGAACCGTAAACCCGTTGCAATCACCATTAGCTCTTGTATATAATATTATATTAGAGGCCTGTTTGTTACAGCTCACATAACAGTTTCATGAGCTGTTTTTTTTTTACCAAACACCATTTTACAAAACAGCTTTACTCATGAAGCTGTTTTATCTCTCCTCTCACAAAAACAGCTTCACCCATGAAGCTGAAAAAAATAGATTTTCACAGCTTACACCTTCATTTCTCTCTCTCAACCATGCATGAAGTTGTTGGTGAAGCTGTTTTGTCAAACATTTTTTAAAAAATAGCTTAGCTTCACCTAGTAAGTTGTTCATAAAGCTATTTTCTAAAAAAACAGTTTCACTGGTGAAGCCGAACTGTACCAAACCGGGCCTATATTACTATCGTATCAGGGAGAAAATACAATGGCCATCTCTGTTTGCCTTTTTGGCTGTGCTGTCTCCAAGAAAGATCATTTCCCGTCCTCCCTGAAATCACTCCGTGTATGGCCTACCTTTTTTTTCGATCGAGAAACAAATAAACACGAAATAAAGAAAGTGTGCCATTTGCTTTCTTGAGAAAAGAAAAGAAAACGATAAAAAGCGTCGTCCTCCGGGACAGAGACAAGAGGACGGGTAGGGGCCAGGCCCCCCTATAAACTTAAATTTTCTATTAACATTTTAAAATTTTAAACGAAAACTTAAAATTTAGCACCGTTGGCTCCTTCAATATTTTTTTAAAAAAGAGTTTTCTGGCTCCGCTTCTGTTAGTCGCAGATAATAATATTCCTTGGCAGGTTGGATCATCCATTCCCCCAAGCAAGCAACCAACCGCGTAGGTATCCATATCCTCACTAGAATATAATTACTTTTCCTTTTTTTTATCATTAGTGCAATGCAGAATAGAATTAGCTTCCTTGACCTCCCATTTGATTTTGGCTTCCTGAGTCCTGACCCCACGATCCTGATCCGGTCCACACGGAGATAATAGCATGCAGAATTGCAGTGAATCTTGCTTGCCCACCACTTCTGCTTCTGCTTCTGCTTCTACCCCAAGAAGTCCCCAACCAACCAACCAACCAACCACCTGCACGGCCGCACCGCACCGGCCATGGTTGTTCCCCTTCCCCTTGGCGACTCCCACACACTTGCCCAACCACACATGCGCATGGTCCTCCCCTTCTCCCCTCCTTTCCCTTTGCTTGTATAGTTGCCAATTGCCATTGCCAACCACCTCCACACGCTCCTCGTTCCTCGCCTCGCTCTTCTCCAACCAAACGACAACCACCCCCCAAGAAACCACCGGACGATGAAGAGGGAAGGGCGGCAGCACGGCACCGTCCGGGTCAGCCGCAGCAAGGTGCTGAAGACCACCGCCGCAGCCGCAGCCGACGCCGAAGGCGGCGAGGCGGCGGCGGCGGAGCCGTTGGAGGTGGCGTTCGCGTTGGCGGCGACGGCGAAGGCGGCGGCGACCAACGCGTCCAGGAGCACGGGCAAGTGCCGGCGGCCGCGGTGCGCGGGCTGCCACGCGCACCCCGCCACCAAGGCCCGCGACAAGGCCAAGGGCGCGCACAAGCTGCGCGCCTGCGACGTCGCGCTCAACCACCGCCTCGTGTCCTGGCGCGTCGTCGTCGACCAGGGCCGCGCCGTCCCCGAGTACAGGGGCAGGTCCGCCTCCTCCCTGCTCGCGTACCTGGCCGGCGGGGGCAATAGCTGGCACGAGGACGACGACGCCGGCGAAGGAGGAGCGCCCGACGCCGGCCTCTCTGACCTCTACGACCTCTTCGTCGGCCGCCGCGCCGACGCCGACGCCGGTGGCCAAGAAGCTGATCCTGATCCGCCGGCGCGTGATGCTGACGTAGATGATGTAGGAGAGATTCAAGCAATTGGAGAGCAGGGCCTGCTGCTGCCGGATGACAAGGAAGATGGGGATGACGACGAGGAGGAGGAGGAGGAAGACGACGACGACATGGGGTTCTGCATGGTCGGCATCACCATCGCGGTGGAGTTCTCCGACGGCGAGGAGGACTGGATCGTGGTGGAGGAGGTCTGATCTACAATCCCATCCCATCTCGTCGATCTGTCGGTTTGGGAATTGAAATCTCGTCGATTTGGGAAATTCACAATGCCAAAAAAAATTGCGAATAAGACTCGCCCATCCTCTGTCTGTCGGTGGTGTGTATGTATATACTACTGCTGCTGCTCTGTTGTTCCTTGCTTGTGTCCGTCCGTCCATGTGCATATGGTGACTGTTAAACTGATTGTGGTCATGGATTATTACATGATTCAGAAAAAAAAAACATGAATGAATTTATCGTCTGTGAATGAATAATAAAGTGGACAAGTGGATTCTTCTTCTGTTCTTGTTCTAGTTGATCCGTCTATGATTGAAACTGAATTTGCCCCCGGAGGGTGTGGCGTGTGGGGGTCATCTGAAGATGATCTCCTGTGTTCTTGCTCGCCATTTTCTGCTCTGCAGGTACTCTGTTCTTGAGCTGAATCAACTCTTGCTCTGCAAAATTGGATAAATTCAAACCAGGAACATGGAGTAGGATGGAGTCCTCAACTCATCTCCTTGTGTTTTTTTCTTATCAATTTACTTATCACTGTTCTACTTTTTACTGTAACTTTAGGTTCATCTTTAAATTTTCTTCATGCTTTCAAATACCATCAGGGCCCTACTTACTATTGTTTGGTGGCCTACATAACTCCTGGTTGTTGCGCTGTACTGGTTTCCATCTTTTAATTATTATTTGACATCTACTTACTCTTCTCTTTTTCGCTTTCTGAGTTTTCGTCCATAGTTGCATGCAAAACTCTAACATACTTATGCAACCATGCATTTTCTTTATTCTGAAAGAGAAAGCTTTTACCTCTATGTTAGTAATTAGCTGGTCACCAAATTTCAGCAGATGCAGTCATTATCATCTTATCATTTGATGGTTGTGTCTCAAGGGTTCATTTGCGCAACATCTCTTTCTTAAAAACACTAATTAATGGCCCATGTGTGTGAACAGACACTTGCTGCATACTCCTTATGTCCCTAAAAAAAGAGTCATTCTCATTTTCTAAAAAGTTAACAAATTTTAATTTTGACTAAAAATATATAACTGTATATTAATATTTATGATACATAATTAGTAGTATAAGATAGTATCATTAGATAGATCTTTAAACATACTTTTATAATAAACACTTATCTAGAGATATATAAATATTGCACACATTTTCTATAAAATTAGCTAAAACTAAAAAAAAAATTGACCAACACGCGACCGTTTTTTATAAGGACGGAGAGAGTATGTGTCAAGTAAACGTCAGTTTCTTTTCTTAGTTTTCAGTGCAGATTTAACATAGAGACATTTTTTTTTTCTTGGCTTCTCTCTACCACCAAATTAAAACTTAAACCTTCAGTTATACTGCTGGTCTGCCTTTTTTAAAAAAAAAACATTCAAAGGAATCCCCTATCTTCTTCTTTTATTAAGGATCCTTCGTGGCATCAACCTGTGTAAAAGTATGAAACGCTTCATGCAAAAAGCCTTTAGGTGCACGTAAGCTTAAATACAAAGTCAACTCCATTTTCTTTGTCATACTTTGTACTCCGTAGTTTGTGTTCGAAATAGAGGCAATTTCTATGTCATTTTAATTCCATAAATTAACATTATGATGACGACATAATAGAGATAATATAACAGTGATTTCATAATATCACATATGACCATAGCAGTACGGTACATATGTGAAACAAGCATGAGAAGCATATATAGGATGATAATACATAATAAATCATCTACTACAAAAAAGCATGTGAAACAACATAACAGGCTTACTGAAACATATATGCAGCAACTACTGAAACAACGAAACAGAGCTACTGTAACATTCAGGAAAAATGTAACAGACAGCAGCCTAGAATATATAGCTGACAGCAGCACTGCAAAACTTATGAAACAATAGAATACAACTACTGCAACATATTCAACAATACCACTGAAACAAAATGACGGAACAGAATTCAGAATCACGAAAAACAAAGAGAAGATGAACAGTTCATACCCGCCCATCCTTAGCGTAGATCCAGATCCTTGTCCAACTTCCTTGGTCATGTCGCAGTAGATGGAGATGAAGACCAATCACTGGGAAGAAGATGAACAACAGCCAATCACCGGGAAGAAGACGACGACGGTGATCCTCCTGAAGAAGAACAGCGACGAGGATCGTTCGGGCAGTCATGTAGTCGCTCCCCAAAAACCTAATTGTCGATCCCCCGTGCAGGGTCTCGATCGACACCGGCTCCGGAGGCACCTGCCCTCTCGTTCCTCCGTGCGCGCGGACGAACGAGATGGAGATGCCTTTCCTGCAGCTGAATAGAGTTCTGAAAGTTTGTCTGTTCTGTGGAAGTGAATTGGGAACCGAGCACAGGAGGAGGCGCGCTCCTTTTATTCCTGTATGGGCGCAGGGAGACAGAGAGACTGCAGAAGTTGGAAGGTCAAGAGACGGGCAGCTGAAGGGATGGAAACTCCCGTGATTAAGGCATGGCTAGTGCGTATTAAAACAAAATTAACACGCCACGCCTGCCTGCCTGCCTCGCCACGCCACGCCACGCCCTGGCCCGAGCCCGTGCCCGGCCCGGCCCGGCCGGCGGCGGCGGCGGCGCGCGCGCGCGTGTGGCACGCCTTGGTCCGTTTCTCAACTTCTCAAATTAGATGGAATAAATCTCACCATATAAGTTGAGTCAACATCCATTTAAATTCCAATCCGGTACAAACAATAATTCCCACAATTACACACCATAGAGTTATTGATTTATTAAATATATTAATGGGCTTGGCCCATAATAAATCTAACAATCCCCACCAAACTCTAGGGTTTGTAACAGTGAAGATCCAGAATCTCAATTCTTTGATATACCAGTGTTTCGATGGAGACTGTTAAGTTGAACATCCACCTAGAGCAAGAGTTTCACTCAGTCACAACTGAACAATGGACTATGCCTTGAATTGACAGTTTTGCGTGAGGTGAGATTCACTCAAGTCCTTTGCTGGTACTAGGCTGCAAAAAGCATCCCCGCTGTTTGAAGCATATAAGTCATACTTCAGTGCCTTTCATGAGTATTTAGGGACCGCCCAAATCCCATAGACTGTGACTAGCAGTCTGACTCATATAGGTGTATTCCTCATAAGATGTTCTGTAGGACAACATCTCATCTTTATAAGACTCTCGGAATACATTAAGGTAAATACCAACCTGCCTTACAGAAGGAAAGTTATGCATCAGAGATAGGTTCAAAAGGGAACTTTCCTCTCAACCTACTCATAGCTTGTTTCACCACTCTACTTCACGGGATCTCCGATCACATAGAGCAGGTTACCACTATAGTAGATTTTCACATGGGTCTCATACCCATCTCCCTCGATGCATTTTCTATCACATTTCGTGACAATCCCTTAGTGAATTGATCTGCCAGATTATTCGACGTGTGGACATAATCCAACGTTATAACTCCGGAGGTTTTTAACTTTCTAACAGATTTCAATCTTCTCTTTACATGCCTTGTGTGGCAGAACCGCCAAATAATGTGGCCCACCTGCACACGTCATCGTCATACGGAGCCCAATGACTGTGCAAATGAAACACGTTACTGGAATGATCCGTCGGGTGTCCCTGCGGAGACCCCGAATTATCCACGAGCCACAGGACCATCATCATGAAGGTTGGATTAATCACAACATTACAACAGTTGATACAAAATACCATCGGAGTGCGGAAGCAAGATAGATAAACTTTACAAATTATGAAGATGTTACTTTTACATAAAAATAACTGGTGTTGCGGGAGTAGAGTAGTGTTACAGAACCACACTTAGGCGGAGTACCTAAGTTGGAGATGAGGAACAACCAAATCACGTCAAGCCCACTGACATGATCAGGATCAACACCACCTATTAGAAACCTGCAACAGGGGTTAACAAACCCTGAGTACTGGGGGTACTCAACAAGACTTACCCGACAAAGAAAAAGGGGAGGAGACTCAGGAATGAAAGGCTTAGGTAAGGCTTGAACAAGATCGAGAAATTTGCAGAAAAAGCATTTTGAGTTTTTCCGCCAGCAACAAGCACCTCGGGACTCCAACCCAAGAGTACAGGTCCTGTTTGCAGAAAAAGCATCTTGTAAAACTTGTTTTATTTTGGGAAGGTTCAAGTATTCCTCAGTTCTTCATTGACTATGATTTATTTTACATTTCAAAACATTCCTAGTTGAGAACCACTCTCCGTTGACAGTCAGTGGACTAAGTCTCCATAACCGAGGAGCAACGTTAATCCGGATAAAGAATACTCAGCTGAGGATCCCTATTCACACTGCATATGTAGCACCCAAGCTTGCATATGCCAACTCGTCTTCCACGATTCCTCCAAGATTGGGCCCGGTCCTACGCCACCCGGAAGTACAGTACACCACTCCAATCCGGGACTCTAACCCACGTGGGTACATGCTACTTCCGCCATCTCTCCACTCCCAGTGCGCGGTTGTCGGTCCAATAATGGATTTCTCGGAGCCAGAGCTTTCCGTAGTATGTGAATAGTTACAAGTCTTGACCAGCAGGCCCCCATACGGATGGTCCCTACATTTTTCCGCCAGCGACAAGCACCTCGGGACTCTAACCCAAGAGTACAGGTCCTGTCGGTTTTTCAACCCTGTCCCGGTCGGTGTCAACTGTTGAGTCCCGGACTACAACATGACGGCACCGTACGCGCGGACAACCTCTTCTCGACAATGACCACATGCTAGCTAGGCAAGTAGTCATCGAACGAGAAGTAAAGCCAAATTCCCATAAAGATTCTTTCAGTGATCACACTTTTGAAATTGGCATTTTTGCAAATCTAATATATAGCATCACTAAGCATTTTGCAAATAGTTTTTAAAAACGAGACAGGTTGATCTTCTGGTGGAGATAAATAATGCAGGTAATAGGTCATCACACAACTCCTATAACCTAATGCAGTAATTTAACTCAAAAGCATTTAAGGAAAACATTTTATAAATGGAAGGGTTAAATGCACCGGGGCTTGCCTTGAAGAGCAAAGAGGGCAGGCTCGAAGGCGGCAGGGCAGTTGTCGGAGCTCGGGGTAGCCTCAGGGACAGGTTCGTCGGCGGCTGCCTCGATCTTGACTCCTTCTTCGGTGACTATACGAATGCAATGATGCATGCACATGAGTATGCTAGCATGAACAATGCAAAACAGGGCATACACATGAACCCTAATCATTTCTTTCTATTTTTCTTAATTATTTAAAAGGTCATTTTATGAAGTTGCTCCAAAAATTACCAAATTAATCACATAAGTTCATTATGGTGTAGATAGATGACAAAACAAATTTCATAATTTTAGGAGGTCATTAAGGTGCTCAAATAAAATCAGACATTAATTAGCAAAAGGCATTATTTAACAATTAAAATAACGCTCAAAAATCAACTTGCTCCAAATGACTTCAAAATTTTACCAGAGGTTCAGCATGTCATAAAAAGGTCACAAAAATTTATCTCAAGATTTTTGGAGTTATAGATCACACTCCAAAAATACCAAAACCTTCATTTTTCAATTAAAAGGGGAATTTTACATTTTTAAAATTTTGCACAAAACTCAAGTTTCATATTTTTATAAAATACTCCAGAGCATAAAGAGTCTACCACAAAAATTTCAGAATTTTTGGATGCACACAGAAAATCATACAAAAAAGAGAAAACAGAACACTATTCACATCTCTCAGAAAAAGAGAAGAGCACTGTGCTCCTTCTAGGCCGGGCTCGGCGAATCGCGGGGCTCGGGCGAATCGCGCGGGGCTCGGTCGAGACGGAAACGACAGCTTCGTCCGAGGCCTGGCCCGGAGGCTCGGGCGAGACGGAAAAGTAAGCCTCCGTCCGAGGCCTGACTCGGGCGAAGCGGAGAGCATGCGTCGCCGAGGCTTGGGCTCGGGCGAAGCGGTCTCGGGCGAGACGGAAGGCTCGGGCGAGACGGAAAAACAAGCCTCCGTCCGAGACCTGGCTGGGGCTCGGGCGAAACGGAGTGGAAGCAGAGACCGGAGGCTCGGACGCTTACCACGTGTCGGAGGCAGGGCTCGAGGGTGAGGCTCGACTCGTTCTCGAGGGTGAGGCTCGACCTGTGCTCGAGGGTGAGGCTCGACTCGTTCTCGAGGGTGAGGCTCGACCTGTGCTCGAGGGAGAAGACGACAACGGCGGCACTCTGCTCGCCGGCGGTGACCCGAGCGCGGCGGCGCGTTTACGCCGGCCAAACTGGGCACTCCGCGGCAGAGCTGAGGGCACGAGCGTGATCAGAGGGCTCACCCGCGTCGATCAAGGAACTCGGCGAGGTGAGGGGATGAACGGAGGTGGACGAACGACGATGACCAGCGGACGGCGAGCGGCGGCGATCGGCGCAGTGGCGACCCTGGGCATCAAACAGAGCCGCAAAGGCCAGGTTAGAGCCGCACGGAGACAGGGAAGCGAATGCGAGGGTCGGAGGGAGATGATCAAGGCCGGAGACGGCGAATTCCACGAACCCGAGTTCACCGGGTTTCTGCCGGAGATGGGGACGGCGAGCTTACGCCGAGCGATAGGAGGCGGGGAAGGCGAAATTGAAGGGTGGGAAAGCTTCACGAGCTCACGGCGGAGCTTTCGGGCTAGCTGGTGGAGAGGCGGAGTGTCTGGAGTAGTCTGGCCACGGTGGCGGAGGTGGATGCGGAGGTCGAAGCTCCGGCGGCTTATATAGCCGCGGCTATGGGACGGTAGAGAGCACGGGGGTGGGTGGATAAGCTCGGCGAGAGCGTGCGCACTCGATTGCGCTCTGGCGGGAAGGACGGCGTGCAGCCGGGGCTCGGGCGTGCGTTCGCCGGCGATGGCCACGCGGCGGCGGCGGCTGGGCACTGTAGGGGCCGAGAGCGAGGGTCAGCGCTCGCGTGCGGGCGCGGAGGGAACCGGGAGACAGCGGCGGCAGGATAAGGCGCGTGGGGAGCAGCCGTCTGCGCTGCAGCCGCAGCGCCGGCGCCATGGCCGGGCCCCCCCTTCCCTCTGGCTCTACGGGAAGAAGAACAGTGCTAGGGTCTAGGGTTTGACTTTTGGCCAGTTTCTGTATTTTGCAAAAATCTCCCAAAATTTGAACTGTGCGACAAAAACTCAAAATACCAAAGTTGTTCAGAAAAAAGAGATCTACAACTTTGTCAATATGAACATTTTCAAATTCCAAATAGTTTTTTGAACTACATTCAAAAACAGAAAAGGGGACACTTTTCAAATTTCATTTAAATCAAAATTACTTTGGATTTCAAACTGAAACTTGAAAATCTTTATATATGAAAGTTGTTCCATTTGACAAAACCTACAACTTTGCTAATATACACTTTTTCTGAAACTCAATAGTTTTGGAATAAATTTTTAAAACTGAAAAGAGGACAAAAACTGGAATTTGAATGAATTTGAAATTACTTCAAATTTTATATAGAAACATGGAAATCTGTAAATACCAAAGTTGTTCCTCTAGGTCAGATTCACAACTTTGCTTTTTGAACCAATTCAAAATTTTGAATTTTGAAAAAGTTATCAAAAAGGGAATAAATCCAGGATTTGGGAATTTAGGGTTTTGCAAAAGGAATATCAAATCAAATCTGATTTTTGAACTATGATCAAAGCAACAAACATCAGGGCACTAAATTTGAACAAGAATTACATAGAACTAGGCACAGAGGTGAAATTACCATTTTGCCCCTATAGGAAGAAGTGGGCTAATAAGGGTTTTTTGCAATAGAGGTACATCACATAAAATGATACACTAAGCAAACGCATACACATGAAATCATGATCCAGATGATTAATGATGCTAATGATGATATGTCAGGTTAATTACATGCTAAACACCAGAGGTGTTACAGCCTTTCCCCCTTAAAGAAATCTCGTCCCGAGATTTAAGAAGTGCTTTAAAGGCTGGGGTTGAGTAATGGAAAAGGAAATGTGTCATACTTGTTTACTCGCAAGGAGTTCACAAGGCACTGGGTTGGGGTTAGGATTACAACCGGAACCAGAACACGGTTGCAAGTAGCAAGGTAGGGGATTTTGAGTGGAGCAAGGAAAAATATCAAGAGCCAAGAGAGAGCGTATATTAGTTACGGGCTATATTGGATCATAACTGTAGACTTCGATACCTGCGCGCACCCAACGGAAAACTTGTGCAACTCGGCACACAAGATTCTTCGGGTTCCATCGCGGCATCGTGGTCACCAATTATGGCACCATAACAGAGCATAACTTCTATAACTCTCATCCCATAAAGAGGGAAATTATAACCAAAAGCAGGGATTGGTCATAATTACAAGGAAAGTGGCTTTGAATTCCCTTTCGGGGATCCAGAAATGAAAGCACTTTAACGGTGGACTTAGAAAGAATCATGACGATAGGCCTGTATATTAGCGAGCACCTGACAGTAACTCCCTATGGTGGCCGTCCATAGGTGACTCCAGGTTCCTACACTTTTATCCGGTCCATGGATCACGGTCCTTTCAAAGAACACAATTTCAGTAACTTTCAACCACCATTCGTCGTTTACACGACATCAGCAAATGGTATGTGCCAATTCAATGCATGACACACACATATCAAGGAAGAACCAAAGATTTGCCCTGATTCTGACTTTTATGTGGTAGAGTGTATGAAAGATATCCAAAAGTTCTCAAGGATCAGAACTTATGGAGCAAAGTAGCAAGGGTAACGGAATTTAGGGACGATCAGTCATCGGGGATCATAGCTGTTTTTAGAATTCAGAGAAGAAGCACATTTTAACATTATGTATGATATGATGCATGCTCGCCCTATACGACCTCTCTCTGACAGGAGATTTCCGTCTCCACCTGTTAGTTAGATATAGGGCTATACTTTATATACTAGCTTCACTGACTTGGTACCTTCTGTCGGAATCACTAGTATAGTCTTCACGAAGTCTTCCAGCAAAGCAAGAAACTTAGGGAAGGATCATTTTTAATTTGTTACTTCCAAAAACTTTTAGGTTAAGAAATCATTTTGAAGTTTTTCAAAAGTAATGTTGCAACCAGTCTTCCCTTGATGACAATCCTGCTCTGATACCATTCTGAGGCAGAACCGCCCAATAATGTGGCCCACCTGCACACGTCATCGTCATACGGAGCCCAATGACTGTGCAAATGAAACACGTTACTGGAATGATCCGTCGGGTGTCCCTGCGGAGACCCCGAATTATCCACGAGCCACAGGACCATCATCATGAAGGTTGGATTAATCACAACATTACAACAGTTGATACAAAATACCATCGGAGTGCGGAAGCAAGATAGATAAACTTTACAAATTATGAAGATGTTACTTTTACATAAAAATAACTGGTGTTGCGGGAGTAGAGTAGTGTTACAGAACCACACTTAGGCGGAGTACCTAAGTTGGAGATGAGGAACAACCAAATCACGTCAAGCCCACTGACATGATCAGGATCAACACCACCTATTAGAAACCTGCAACAGGGGTTAACAAACCCTGAGTACTGGGGTACTCAACAAGACTTACCCGACAAAGAAAAAGGGGAGGAGACTCAGGAATGAAAGGCTTAGGTAAGGCTTGAACAAGATCGAGAAATTTGCAGAAAAAGCATTTTGAGTTTTTCCGCCAGCAACAAGCACCTCGGGACTCCAACCCAAGAGTACAGGTCCTGTTTGCAGAAAAAGCATCTTGTAAAACTTGTTTTATTTTGGGAAGGTTCAAGTATTCCTCAGTTCTTCATTGACTATGATTTATTTTACATTTCAAAACATTCCTAGTTGAGAACCACTCTCCGTTGACAGTCAGTGGACCAAGTCTCCATAACCGAGGAGCAACGTTAATCCGGATAAAGAATACTCAGCTGAGGATCCCTATTCACACTGCATATGTAGCACCCAAGCTTGCATATGCCAACTCGTCTTCCACGATTCCTCCAAGATTGGGCCCAGTCCTACGCCACCCGGAAGTACAGTACACCACTCCAATCCGGGACTCTAACCCACGTGGGTACATGCTACTTCCGCCATCTCTCCACTCCCAGTGCGCGGTTGTCGGTCCAATAATGGATTTCTCGGAGCCAGAGCTTTCCGTAGTATGTGAATAGTTACAAGTCTTGACCAGCAGGCCCCCATACGGATGGTCCCTACATTTTTCCGCCAGCGACAAGCACCTCGGGACTCTAACCCAAGAGTACAGGTCCTGTCGGTTTTTCAACCCTGTCCCGGTCGGTGTCAACTGTTGAGTCCCGGACTACAACATGACGGCACCGTACGCGCGGACAACCTCTTCTCGACAATGACCACATGCTAGCTAGGCAAGTAGTCATCGAACGAGAAGTAAAGCCAAATTCCCATAAAGATTCTTTCAGTGATCACACTTTTGAAATTGGCATTTTTGCAAATCTAATATATAGCATCACTAAGCATTTTGCAAATAGTTTTTAAAAACGAGACAGGTTGATCTTCTGGTGGAGATAAATAATGCAGGTAATAGGTCATCACACAACTCCTATAACCTAATGCAGTAATTTAACTCAAAAGCATTTAAGGAAAACATTTTATAAATGGAAGGGTTAAATGCACCGGGGCTTGCCTTGAAGAGCAAAGAGGGCAGGCTCGAAGGCGGCAGGGCAGTTGTCGGAGCTCGGGGTAGCCTCAGGGACAGGTTCGTCGGCGGCTGCCTCGATCTTGACTCCTTCTTCGGTGACTATACGAATGCAATGATGCATGCACATGAGTATGCTAGCATGAACAATGCAAAACAGGGCATACACATGAACCCTAATCATTTCTTTCTATTTTTCTTAATTATTTAAAAGGTCATTTTATGAAGTTGCTCCAAAAATTACCAAATTAATCACATAAGTTCATTATGGTGTAGATAGATGACAAAACAAATTTCATAATTTTAGGAGGTCATTAAGGTGCTCAAATAAAATCAGACATTAATTAGCAAAAGGCATTATTTAACAATTAAAATAACGCTCAAAAATCAACTTGCTCCAAATGACTTC
Source organism: Coix lacryma-jobi var. lacryma-jobi (assembly GCA_009763385.1). Classification (NCBI taxonomy): domain Eukaryota; kingdom Viridiplantae; phylum Streptophyta; class Magnoliopsida; order Poales; family Poaceae; genus Coix; species Coix lacryma-jobi. The sequence goes on from CM019824.1 coordinate 4,313,202, forward strand.
AAAATTTTACCAGAGGTTCAGCATGTCATAAAAAGGTCACAAAAATTTATCTCAAGATTTTTGGAGTTATAGATCACACTCCAAAAATACCAAAACCTTCATTTTTCAATTAAAAGGGGAATTTTACATTTTTAAAATTTTGCACAAAACTCAAGTTTCATATTTTTATAAAATACTCCAGAGCATAAAGAGTCTACCACAAAAATTTCAGAATTTTTGGATGCACACAGAAAATCATACAAAAAAGAGAAAACAGAACACTATTCACATCTCTCAGAAAAAGAGAAGAGCACTGTGCTCCTTCTAGGCCGGGCTCGGCGAATCGCGGGGCTCGGGCGAATCGCGCGGGGCTCGGTCGAGACGGAAACGACAGCTTCGTCCGAGGCCTGGCCCGGAGGCTCGGGCGAGACGGAAAAGTAAGCCTCCGTCCGAGGCCTGACTCGGGCGAAGCGGAGAGCATGCGTCGCCGAGGCTTGGGCTCGGGCGAAGCGGTCTCGGGCGAGACGGAAGGCTCGGGCGAGACGGAAAAACAAGCCTCCGTCCGAGACCTGGCTGGGGCTCGGGCGAAACGGAGTGGAAGCAGAGACCGGAGGCTCGGACGCTTACCACGTGTCGGAGGCAGGGCTCGAGGGTGAGGCTCGACTCGTTCTCGAGGGTGAGGCTCGACCTGTGCTCGAGGGTGAGGCTCGACTCGTTCTCGAGGGTGAGGCTCGACCTGTGCTCGAGGGAGAAGACGACAACGGCGGCACTCTGCTCGCCGGCGGTGACCCGAGCGCGGCGGCGCGTTTACGCCGGCCAAACTGGGCACTCCGCGGCAGAGCTGAGGGCACGAGCGTGATCAGAGGGCTCACCCGCGTCGATCAAGGAACTCGGCGAGGTGAGGGGATGAACGGAGGTGGACGAACGACGATGACCGGCGGACGGCGAGCGGCGGCGATCGGCGCAGTGGCGACCCTGGGCATCAAACAGAGCCGCAAAGGCCAGGTTAGAGCCGCACGGAGACAGGGAAGCGAATGCGAGGGTCGGAGGGAGATGATCAAGGCCGGAGACGGCGAATTCCACGAACCCGAGTTCACCGGGTTTCTGCCGGAGATGGGGACGGCGAGCTTACGCCGGGCGATAGGAGGCGGGGAAGGCGAAATTGAAGGGTGGGAAAGCTTCACGAGCTCACGGCGGAGCTTTCGGGCTAGCTGGTGGAGAGGCGGAGTGTCTGGAGTAGTCTGGCCACGGTGGCGGAGGTGGATGCGGAGGTCGAAGCTCCGGCGTCTTATATAGCCGCGGCTATGGGACGGTAGAGAGCACGGGGGTGGGTGGATAAGCTCGGCGAGAGCGTGCGCACTCGATTGCGCTCTGGCGGGAAGGACGGCGTGCAGCCGGGGCTCGGGCGTGCGTTCGCCGGCGATGGCCACGCGGCGGCGGCGGCTGGGCACTGTAGGGGCCGAGAGCGAGGGTCAGCGCTCGCGTGCGGGCGCGGAGGGAACCGGGAGACAGCGGCGGCAGGATAAGGCGCGTGGGGAGCAGCCGTCTGCGCTGCAGCCGCAGCGCCGGCGCCATGGCCGGGCCCCCCTTCCCTCTGGCTCTACGGGAAGAAGAACAGTGCTAGGGTCTAGGGTTTGACTTTTGGCCAGTTTCTGTATTTTGCAAAAATCTCCAAAAATTTGAACTGTGCGACAAAAACTCAAAATACCAAAGTTGTTCAGAAAAAAGAGATCTACAACTTTGTCAATATGAACATTTTCAAATTCCAAATAGTTTTTTGAACTACATTCAAAAACAGAAAAGGGGACACTTTTCAAATTTCATTTAAATCAAAATTACTTTGGATTTCAAACTGAAACTTGAAAATCTTTATATATGAAAGTGTTCCATTTGACAAAACCTACAACTTTGCTAATATACACTTTTTCTGAAACTCAATAGTTTTGGAATAAATTTTTAAAACTGAAAAGAGGACAAAAACTGGAATTTGAATGAATTTGAAATTACTTCAAATTTTATATAGAAACATGGAAATCTGTAAATACCAAAGTTGTTCCTCTAGGTCAGATTCACAACTTTGATTTTTGAACCAATTCAAAATTTTGAATTTTGAAAAAGTTATCAAAAAGGGAATAAATCCAGGATTTGGGAATTTAGGGTTTTGCAAAAGGAATATCAAATCAAATCTGATTTTTGAACTATGATCAAAGCAACAAACATCAGGGCACTAAATTTGAACAAGAATTACATAGAACTAGGCACAGAGGTGAAATTACCATTTTGCCCCTATAGGAAGAAGTGGGCTAATAAGGGTTTTTTGCAATAGAGGTACATCACATAAAATGATACACTAAGCAAACGCATACACATGAAATCATGATCCAGATGATTAATGATGCTAATGATGATATGTCAGGTTAATTATATGCTAAACACCAGAGGTGTTACACCTTGTAGACTTCATGTTACTCCTGGAACTGTTGACCTTCGCAATCACAGTTTGATTGTCACAGTTCATGGAAATAGCCGGAATCGGATTTTCAACCACCGGTAAATCCAACAAGAGTTCACGAAGCCACTCGGCCTCAGCCCCAGCAGTGTCTAACGTTGTGAGTTCTGCTTCCATGGTAGACTTCGTAATGAGAGTCTGCTTGCAAGACTTCCAGGAAACAGCGCCACCTCCAAGCAGGAACACATATCCGCTTGTGGCTCTAAGCTCATCAGCATCAGATATCCAGTTGGCATCACAATAGCCTTCTAGCACTTTTGGGTGTCCGGTATAACGAATACCGTAAGTCATGGTACCTTTCAGGTACCGCAACACTCTCTCAAGAGCGCGCCAGTGATCATCTCCAGGTTTAGAGACAAACATGCTTAGCTTGCTCACAGCATATGAGATGTCAGGCCTTGTTGCACTCGCAAGGTACATTAGCGAGCCAATGATCTGGGAGTATGTCAATTGATCCCTTTCTATTCTTCGGTTTTTCCGCAATAGAACACCAGGATCATAAGGTGTAGGAGCAGGGTTACAGTCACTATAACCAAAGCGACTTAACACCTTTTCCACATAATGGGATTGCAACAAAGTTACCCCACCATCACCTTCTCTAATTAACTTGATGTTCAAAATAACATCAGCTTCTCCCAAATCTTTCATGTCAAAATTGTTTGACAAAAGTTTCTTAACTTCCTCAATCACATTGAGGTTTGATCCAAAGATCAATATGTCATCAACATAAAGGCACAACATAACAGCCTCACCCCCACCATACCTATAATACACACATGTGTCAGCTTCGTTCACAACAAAGGCAGCAACAAGTAGAGTATTATCAAATTTTTCATACCATTGCTTAGGTGCTTGTTTCAGGCCATATAATGACTTCAACAACCTGCACACCTTGTTCTCTTGACCATCCGCAATGAAGCCCTCTGGCTGATCCATATAGATCTCCTCATCCAACTCTCCATTTAGGAAAGCTGTCTTTACATCCATCTGATGAATGATAAGACCATATGAGGCTGCCACGGCAATCAAAGTGCGAATTGTAGTCAAACGAGCAACTGGTGAATATGTGTCAAAGAAATCTTCACCCTCTTTTTGGGTGTAACCTTTGGCCACAAGCCTTGCCTTGTACCTCTCAACGGTACCATCAGGCTCCATTTGCAACCTATAGGTTGACAACCATAAGGACGGTCAACGACCTCCCAAGTTCCATTAGACATAATAGATTCCATCTCACTCCTGACTGCTTCCTTCCACAAGTCAGCATCAGGAGAGGAATATGCCTGTCTAATAGTGGTTGGTGTGTCTTCCACAAGGTACACTATATAGTCATCACCAAAGGATTTTGCAACCCTTTCTCTTACTCTTTCGAGTAACTATAGTGTCATCCTCCTCAGGGATGTGCACATGAGTATCCTTAGCATGATCTATTTATTTTGGTTCATGGGGAATTATAGTCTCATGACTTGTTTCACTTGTTTCACTAGGTGTATTCTTCATTGGAAATTCACTCTCAAAAAATGTTGCGTCTCTCGATTCCATGATTGTATCAACATACACATCAGGAATATCAGATTTAATAATTAAGAACCTATACCCAACGCTGTGAAAACCATAACCTAGGAAAATACAATCAACTGTTTTAGGCCCAAGTTTACGCTTCTTGTTGATTGACACATTCACTTTAGCCAAACAACCCCAAGTACGTAAATATGAGAGATTTAATCTTCTCTTTTCCCATTCCTCGAATGGTGTGATCTCTTTGTTCTTTGTTGGAACCCTGTTCAGGACATGACACGTTGTCAAAATCGTCTCACCCCTACCATTTCTTGGATAATCCCGCTGTACTCAACATTGCATTCACCAGCTCTGTTAGAGTGCGGTTTTTTCCTTTCAGCAATCCCATTGGATTGTGGTGAGTATGGCGGTGTCCTCTCATGAACAATCTCATGTTCCACACAGAACTCATCGAACACATTAGAGAAATATTCTCCACCTCGATCGGACCTTAAACGTTTTATTTTCCTCTCAAGTCGGTTCTCTACTTCAGCTTTATAGGCCTTAAAATAATTAAACGCTTCATCTTTTGATTTTAAGAGATACACATAGCAGAACCTAGTGGAGTCATCTATAAAGGTGAGAAAGTATTTTTTACCGTCTTTAGTCAAAATTCCGTTCATCTCGCATAGATCGGAATGCACAAGTTCTAGAGGTGCCAAGTTCCTCGCCTCAGCAGCCTTGTGTGGCTTGCGGGGTTGTTTCGATTCAACACACACATGGCACTTAGACTTTTTGACCAAGTTAAATTTAGGAATTAAATTCAGATTTGCTAACCGCATTAAACAGCCAAAACTTGCATGACAGAAACGTGAATGCCATAAATCTGACTCATCAGAAATATTAACAGAATTCACCAGTTTATTACACACATCATGCAACGATAAGCGGAACAAACCTCCGCAATCATATCCTTTACCAATAAATAAACCATGTTTAGACAGAACACATTTATTCGACTCAAGAATAACTTTGTAGTCATCTCGGCACAACATGGAAGCACTAACAAGATTTTTCTTGATAGAGGGCACATGTTGCACGCTCTTCAATGACACCATCTTTCCCAAAGTAAACTTCAGAATGACTGTACCAACACCAAGAACATGAGCAGGCGACCCATTTCCCATCAACAAGGCGCCAGACCCCCCGATCTGGTAGGAGGAAAATAGAGATACACCAGCACACATATGTATATTTGCACCACTGTCCATCCACCACTCAGGTGAATTACAAACGGAAAGAACGAATGGTAAAGAATTACCATACCCAGATGTTCCTTCACCATTGTCAGTAGTAACAACATTTGCTGATTTGTTGTCTTGCTGGTATTTGCGATCAGGGCACTCATTTGCCCAATGAGCATCACTACCACAGACAAAGCATACTCCATTCTTCTTCTTGTTGTTGTCCTTGTTCTTAAATTGTGTTGTCTGATTGGTCTTAGGAATGATCTGTTGCTTGTTTTGGTTTTTCTTCTTTTTATACTTGTGGAATTTAGAGTTTCTCTTCTGCACCACATTGGCAGTAGAGGTCTCAACACCTTTTCCATTGTCCTTTACTCTCGCCCTCTCCACAACATCAAGAGTGCCAATGAGCTCTTCCACATTGAACTCTTGTCTCTTATGTTTGAGAAAGGTAGCAAAGTCCTTCCATGACGGTGGCAACTTAGCGATAATACCGCCAGCCACAAACTTGTCAGGAAGTGGACAAGGAAAAAGCTCAAGTTCCTTTGCCAGTGCCTGAATCTCATGAGCCTGTTCCACTACAGATCGGTTCTCAACCATCTTATAGTCATACAGTTGCTCCATAAGATACAGCTCGCTACCAGCATCAGTAACTCCAAATTTTCCAACAAGTGCATCCCACAGCTCTTTACCTGTGGGAAGTATGATGTAGCTTTTCTGGAATTTTGCATCAAGTGCGCTAATCACTGCTCCTCGAAAAAGGTTGTCATCAGCCTTAAACTTAGCCTCATCCTCAGGAGACAAGTTAGCAGGCTTGCCCTCAATCACATGAAAGCATGACATAGCAATTAGCCACAATTCCATTTTAGCTTTCCATACCAAGAAGTTTTTCCCATCAAAAGCATCAGGCTTTAACACGGCAGCAAAACCACTGACACAAAAATGCCTATAATTAGGTTTTTGGATTGTTAGAAATAAAGGCAATTTCCATGTCATTTTAATTCCGTAAATTAACATTATGATGACGACATAATAAAGATAATATAACAGTGATTTTATAATATCACATATGATCATAGCAGTACGGTACATATGTGAAACAAGCATGAGAAGCATATATAGGATGATAATACATAATAAATCATCTACTATAGAAAAGCATGTGAAACAACATAACAGGCTTACTGAAACATATATGCAGCAACTACTGAAACAACGAAACAGAGCTACTGTAACATTCAGGAAAAATGTAACAGACAGCAGCCTAGAATATATAGCTGACAGCAGCACTGCAAAACTTATGAAACAATAGAATACAACTACTGCAACATATTGAACAGTACTACTGAAACAAAATGACGGAACAGAATTCAGAATCGCGAAAAACAAAGAGAAGATGAACAGTTCATACCCGCCCATCCTTAGCGCAGATCCAGATCCTTGTCCAACTTTCTTGGTCATGTCGCAGTAGATGGAGATGAAGACCAATCACCGGGAAGAAGATGAACAACAGCCAATCACCGGGAAGAAGACGACGACGGTGATCCTCCTGAAGAAGAACAGCGGCGAGGATCGTTCGGGCAGTCGCGTAGTCGCTACCCAAAAACCTAATTGTTGATCCCCCGTGCATGGTCTCGATCGACACCGGCTCCGGAGGCACCTGCCCTCTTGTTTCTCCGTGCACGCAGACGAACGAGATGGAGATACCTTTCCTGCAGCTGAACAGAGTTCTGGAAGTTTGTCTGTTCTGTGCAAGGGAATTGGGAACCGAGCACAGGAGGAGGTGCGCTCCTTTTATTCCTGTATGGGCCTGCCTGCCTGCCTCGCCGCCGCCGGCGGCGGCGCGCGTGGCACGTCTTGGTCCGTTTCTCAACTTCTCAAATTAGATGGAATAAATCCCACCATATAAGTTGAGTCAACATCCCTTTAAATTTCAATCTGATACAAACAATAATTTCCACAATTACACATCATAGAGTTATTGATTTATTAAATATATTAATGGGCTCGGACCCATAATAAATCTAACAGTCCGTACCGGTAGCCCCATGGCGTGCGGCGGCACCTTCCGCCGGAATGGTGTGCTGCGGACTGCGGACGGCGGTGCCGTAGGGAGATCGCCGTGGGCCGTGGGAGGCCGGCCCGGCCCCCTCCTGGCGCGCGATGTCCACGCGCGACACCCAGTGATAGGCCGTTGCCGTTCGCGCGCCCGGCATCCAGTCCAGCAACGTTTTAGCGTGGCCCGTGAACGGCTTATCACTGCCGGCCCCCGCTGCTCGGTTACGCTTTGTCATCACTCCTATAAAGGTTCGTCGTGCTTCTCACATAGTCACATCTTTCAATCTCCTCCTATCCTTTTGATTGAGGAAGAGATCAACCCCATCATCAAGCTCTAAGGTATGGACTGCAGCAACGAGATTGAGCGTCGTCTATTGACTATTGCTTGATTTTGTATATGTTACAAATTCTGCAAGAATCACACACATTTTCCCCCCTTTTAACAAGAATGCACATAGTTTCCCTTCATAATATATATATACTCTCTATGTTTCAAACTATAAGATACTTTGATATTTTTACAGATATAGCTTTTGATATATACCTAGATATACTATGTCTAGATACACAGTAAGATCAATTAAACTGAGGAAATACTTGTTAGCTGGACGTATGCATTTAGTTTAGTTTTCTTTTCTTAATAAAGGTTACTTTGTTGTAATAAACGGAGGGGTTTTTTTCAAAAAAATGTAACATTCCGTGCCACTACATGATCCTTAACGTTATATTATTTATAGCTGTATGGCTTAGAACATTTGACAACAGATGGACCACTAAGCCAATTGCATTTGACAAATGAACCTTGGTGCATTCCATGCCTCCGATCCGAAGCATGCACAAGGATATGGACTGCACGCATTGTCCAAGAAGACGTCAGGTGCTACAAAAATTGGGATTCACGTTATAGGATGATAGTATGTCACCCAATTTTTTTTTACCTATTACATCGAATATTTGATACATACATAGAGTATTAAATATTAACTAAAAAATAATTAATTACATAGATTACAGTAACTTTGTAAGACAATCTTTTAAAGCTTAATTAGTTCATTATTTCATAATGTTGTGCTACATTAAATATATATTAATGAGGGATTAATTAGTTTTAATACATTCGTCTCACAGTTTCCTAATAAAAGATGTAATTTGTTTTCTTATTATTCTATTTTTAATAGACCAAATTATATTATCAAAACATTCGAGGTGATATCCAAAAACTTTTCGTCCACAAACTAAACACCCCCTGGTATCCCTTCGTTCCAAACCGTAGGACGTTGTAAATTACAGGCTTATCTATGCATGTCTGGATACACAACAAAAGTAATGTATGAAAAATGAAATTGTCTTAAATTTTGAATAGAGAGAGTAGCATCTCCAATATTTTGCCAAAATTTACTTGGCAAATCTTGTGATTTACAACTCTCAATAATATATGCCAAGTGAAAAAATAGACTCTCTCCAATAGTTTGCCATTTTAACTTGGTAAAACTACAAAAAAAAAAATAGGCTCATCTCCATCTCCTCTCATCTAGTATCGGTCAGCATCACCTTCTATAATAAAATGCTGGTATCAATGAGTACACAAGCAACAGTAGCTGTAGCAACTTTCATGCATGTCCTGATGTACAACAGCAGCAGCACAGCACAACAGCACAGCATGTCCTGATGGCAAGCAGATGCGGCAGCCGCACAGCGCAGCACAACAGCACAGCGGTGGCGATGGCAAGCAGATGCGCGCGGAGAGGGGAGAAATAGCAAGTTGCTAAAATTTGCCAAGTGCTTTGCCAAACTATTGGAGAGTAAATTTTCTTGTTTTGCCAAAAAAACAAGGATGACAACTACTTTTAACGAACTATTGGAGATGCTCTACCACGTCAACTCAGAAGTTAAGATTTTGATTAATGTTTTGTTTGGCTACTTTCTAGCTTATAGATACGAAAAATTAGACATAAATAAAGTAGATAAATTATAGAATTATTTTATATATAAACTGAGGGAGTCAATGGTGGATCCAGAATAAAGAAATCCATCTATGATGAACATTATATACACAAATTTCAGTGAAATATTTATTCTTATTATGTTTTATTATGCCATTAAAAATTAAATAAAACATTGGATGATTTTAGTAATGGTGGACTGTTTACACTTCTGCTAGGTATATCATACACTGAAATATAAGTCGAATTATGTAAACAACCCTAGATTAGAGCATCTCCGAAAGTAGGGGAAAAATCTAACCCTAAAAACTAGTTATTGAGGGAGATAAAAAAAATATTTTGGGGTTATGATGATTACCTCTCTAGCAGAACGAGAAAATCTCATCCCAATAAAGAAATGGTGGATTGAAGGAGGAGAGTTCTCCTCTTTATTTAAAGAGTTGGAGGCATGATTTAAGAGACTGAGTTTTTTTTTAATTAAGGGTGAGTTTATGAAACTGCGGGAACTACCAAATCTTCAATATGATAATTTCTTCTCATTAAGAATGAGAAACGGAAACCGCTGAAAATGTTCAACGCATAACATCCCATCATGCACTCTCTGTTTCGTTAAAACCAAAGCGGCGGTATCGGCTATGATCCACACACCACCGGACCTCTGCACTGAATTCGTCTAGAACTTGCAATCGTCAGCACCCATCTCATCCACCACAAAAAGGGTCAAAAACTGCACGGCGAATTTTTTGCCTCGTTGACTGACCAACGTCCCGCGTTCTTCAATCAACGAAAAAGCACGCTGCGGGCTCTGGTGTCGCTGCAGCTGCTGCTGTCTTGCTCCTGCACCGCACGTCCGCACGAGGAAGGAGAAGTGAGGAGGAAGAAACCGGCAGGCAGGGCCGCAGGGGACGACGACGACGGGTCGACGACGGGACCAGGGAGGCAGGGACGAAGACGAACGGGATTCCAACCCAAAACTGACTTGTCATGGCGGAGCGGAATCCACAATAGCGACGAACCGTCGGGCGGGCCTGGATGCAAAGCAAAGCAGCCTCGTCACGGACTCCCGGAATAAAATACTCCTAGCTCTCCTCCGTCCTCTCACACTTTCTCTGCTTCCACAAAGCTCCTTCCTCCTCAGGACGAGAAATTTCTGTCCTCTCTCCCACCGGCCACCACCTCCCTCACAACAGACTGCTCCTCCCCTTCTCTTTTCCTTTTTTTTTTCCCTCTTTCGCCGCGAATCCGTCGGCCGGTTTAATTTAGACTCGCGCGGCCCAGGCGCCAGGCGGAAAACTGCCAAATTCTCCTCCTCGTCCTCCTCCTCGCGGAGCTCAGCGATTCGAGGTAATAGTCTCTCCCCTCCCTCTTCTCGGCGGGTTGCGAATCCCTGCCGCGTATTGCGATTGCCAGAGTGGGTTTTGCCGCTCTGCACGGTTACGCGGTCGGTTCTGGCGTAATCTCCCCTCCCCTCCCCTTTGGGCGTTGCATCTGGTTCTTGCCTCGATTTTGCGTTAGGATTACGGTTACGGGTGCCCTGCAAAGGGCTTGCGGTTGGTGTGGATAATGACTCGTGCGATCAGACTCGGGGAAAAAACGCGTCTTTATGCTGACAGACGGATGGTGTTATATACAAATCTCCTGTTGTTTCTCGCGCACTAGCTAGAGCCTTTGATGACCAAGTAAAGCGCTAGTGGAGATTGATTGTGCGTGCATAATACAACTGTTAAATAGCATCCCCATGATGTTGGAATCATGCAAAAGATCTTGGTTCCTTCCCCCAACCGGCTTCCGGGGCTTGTAGTGTTGCTTAGCTCAACAAGTGGGATTGCTCCAATCATGTTGTTCATGTGTTATTCAGCAGCTTGGAATTTGGGAGTGTGCTTCTGTACTTCTTATGTGGACATGTGGTGTGTGTTGGTTGTGCAAGCAGCGTGCAGACGCTGCTCCGGTGGTCTTTTTTTTTTTTTTTTTGTGTGTGTGTCTGTCCTTAAGCCGTTGAGTGACTTTCAGCGGCCCCCGCACGTCAAATTTTACAGGCCAGGGATTGTGCGACTTGTTGTGATGGTTTGCTGAATTATATGATGGAAAAGTATTGGCCTACTTGGGAAGGAGAAAAGTTGCAACACGTGGGAAACCCTGCGAGGAGTGAGGACAAGGTTGAAGTTTTTAAGCTGTGATGTGTCCATGTGTACTGCTCACATTTTTCTGTTTCGTCTGTTGCATTTCTGGGCGTGTAGTGTCTTTAAAACTACTCGCCCATCTCATTGGCATGTCACTTAATGTGCGGTGTGGGAGGAGGCTTGAATCCTTTTCAGTTATGGTTTTGTAGTTTTTTTTTTCTTTACTCCATCCTTGGTTGATATCACATAAATGGCATCCCAAGTCATTATCTCTGAATAATTTTGCCCTGTCAGCAAGCGGCACTAATATGGGGGAATCCTTTCTTTTGCTGTTTGTTTATTTACTCCATCCTTAGTTGATTTAACAGAAATGGAACCTTGTCACAGATATTTGATTTTCATGTCAAATCGTTGTCTCAACTGTCCTGATAATGAATAACTAGTTCTGATGAATATTATGTTTTCTCTATTGAAGGTGAAATTCCTAATAGGTTACTAATTTGGATTCTTCTTTATTGAACTTGTGACACTGCAGAAGACTAACTGGTTTACTTGAGCCTAGAGTGTGCCGGAATTTTTGCCACTGCTTGTCCTGACTTAACAATCTATAATGGGATGGGGAAGCACCATTACCAGGCGCCTCAAAGTTTTCTCTATGGCACTGTTTATTTACTTCGACTATAAGGTGTGGTTCTATTCCTGTTCTCAATGATTTTTATCCATAGGCAGCCTCTTCCATTCTCTCGAAACAGATTAACATCTTCTTGATGCACGAGCAGGCTGTTCAGAAGAGAGTTCAATGGGTTAGCACTGTTAAAAAAAGTTCTATATGGAAGAAAACACATGAGCGAAATGCTCGCCGTGTCCTCAACCTGATGATAGAGTTAGAAGGTTTGTGGGTGAAAATGGGCCAATATTTATCCACAAGAGCAGATGTACTTCCTGAACCCTACATAAATGTCCTCAAGCAGTTGCAGGATTCGCTTCCTCCATGCCCTTTTGAAGAGGTATGCATGCTTGTCCTTGAATGAATGGAAGAATCAAAGATTGATAATTCTTGTCTGGTCCTGATATAGTATTGCTGTGCAGGTTACTGAAGCAATTACTTATCCTAGTTCTTGTCTCTGCTGTGCAGGTTCGTGGAACAATAGAGAAAGAACTCGGAGAACCCATGAGTGATCTATTTGTTGATTTTGTCGTGGACCCTCTCGCAACGGCATCAGTAAGTACTGTATTATCAAAGTGAGCTTTAGTTATCTGATATAAATCATAGTGTGCTCATTTCATTTGAGCCTTCCAATGAACATTTGGTAACAGATAGCGCAAGTTCATCGTGCAACTCTGGCAGATGGCAGAGAAGTAGTTGTCAAAATTCAGCATGATGGTGTCAAGGAGATCATATTAGAGGTTTATCTCTAACCTGCAAATATGTTGTGTAGCACAGTTGGAGTCTATTACATTTTTGTATTGGTGGTCAGGATCTGAAGAATGCAAAATCATTGGTTGAATGGATAGCTTGGGCAGAGCCTCAGTATGATTTTAATCCAATGATTGATGAATGGTGCAAGGAAGCTCCAAAGGAACTTGATTTCAACCATGAAGCAGGTACTTCCTTGTTCAGGTTCTTACTAATATTTTCATATGCTTCTCTGCACGATTTTCCTTGTTATGTTCCTCTCTTTAAAATTAGTGTCAAAGCCTAGTGGCTCATGAAGATGTCTTGATAATGTGTGGTATAAATTCTTCAATTTTAGAGAATACTAGGGCCGTCTCCAGGAATCTTAGTCTCAAAACTGACTGTGGGAGTGGGTGTGTTTCCAGTGCTGTTGATGTACTCATTCCAGAAGTTATTCAGGTCTATCTGTCAGTTTCTATACTGTTTGTCATATTAAGTTTCGGAAATCAAGCTACTGTCATCTGACAGACTGTTCTTTTGTGTGTCAGTCAACTGACATGGTTCTAATTTTGGAATATATGGATGGGATTCGCTTAAATGATAATGATTCATTGGAAGCATATGGTGTTGACAAGCAAAAACTGGTCGAAGAGATAACCCGTGCATACGCTCATCAAATATACATTGATGGCTTCTTTAACGGCGACCCTCATCCTGGTATTTAGATTATATTTATTTTGGGAAGGTTTCTTTCACCTTCCGCTCTGCATTGATTGCACATTAATTCATAGTCAAATGCATTTTTCTCTTCTGTAGGCAATTTTCTTGTCAGCAAGGAACCTCCACATAAACCGATTCTCCTTGACTTTGGGCTCACTAAGCGCATATCTAAATCTATGAGGCAGGCACTAGCAAAAATGTTTTTGTCATGCGCAGAGGTTTGTGAACCTTGATCTTCTAAATAATGCACATTTGTTTCTTTCCTTACTGTAGATAGTACCTTGATAGTATAATATAAAACTATTCCCTTCTTTTCTTACTGTAGATTCAGAACCCATGCAAACATGCCTTGTTTACTTTCTTGTCTTTTCTTTTAACAATCTTATCTGTCTTTTGGTATTACACGTTTATGATGTGATAAGACTGGTAGTTAAGATCCCATATCCCCAATAAGTGAAATCAAGCAGCCTTTGGGAGATATGTCCCCAAGCTACAATAGCAACATATCCCTAAGCTATAAGCGATAAGTTGGGAACTGAGCAATGCTCGCCTGGTAGAGCCTCCAGCTGAGAGGGAGGACACCCAGGCTTAAAACCTAAGTGCTCGAAGGTCATATACCTCCCTGAAGAGTTCGACACTCCCCTCTCATAAGCCGAAGTCAAAGGGATGTTTCTCCCTGGACCTGGAGTCACTTGACTTGTTTTTGGAAATTTTGGCATTTCATACCCAAGTTTACAAAATAGCTTGCCATGTAGTTTCCATCTTATCATACTTTAGTTAATTGCCTGTAATTTACACATTTGAGATGTAACATGTTGATCTGTAGGGAGATCATGTGGCACTGCTGTCAGCATTTTCAGAGATGGGGCTTAAACTGCGGGTTGACATGCCTCAGCAGGCTATGGATATTGCCACAATATTCTTTCGCCAGTCAACCACAGCAAGTGAAGCAAAGGTAGGCTGAAGTCTACTAGATCTGAAAGCAATGAATATTGTGTGGCATGAAAGCAATGAATATTGCGTGGAATAATAGATTAGATTGATTGGAGAGACCTATGTACATATATATAGGGAAGAGGAGATCTCGTGGTTTATAGAAACATGACCAAACCGAGATCTCCTCGTGTCTCTCTAACCAAAATAGAGGGCTGGCCGGCTATACCTGGCCCAAGCCCAATATACACACGCATGGTACTTTACAATTTAACAAGATCCATTGTTCGTCATCTTGTTTCCATTTTAGTAATTTTGGATATTTGGACTAACAGTTTATTTGTGGTTATTCATACTCATTAGGAGAACATAAAGGCACTAAATGACCAAAGAGAGAGAAATAAAAAAGCTCTTCAAGAAAAGATGAAATTGAACAAGAAGGAGGTTCAACGCTTTAATCCTGTGAGTTGGAATGCCTAGCTTGCTACTTTCCAGTTTCCACATCCAATAAATGAGGTGTCACATGAACATTTTCATGCCTTTAGGTTGATGCTTTCCCTGGGGATGCCATAATATTTACGAGGGTCTTGAATCTCCTCAGAGGTACAGTATGTGTTTGGTTTGGGGTTACTCGTTCAGGTATCCAGTATCTTAATGACATTTATTTTTTCAAAAAAACACCCTGCAGGTCTTTCAGCTTCACTAAATGTTAGGATAGTTTATCTGGACATCATGAGGCCATTTGCTGAATCAACTTTGTTAGGGTGAGATGCTATTTACTTGACATTGTCATGCCAATGGTTGCACCATCTTTATAGTAAAAACATCACCTCGCTCATTTTTTTCATTGCTGATTTTTATGTCTTCACTTTGTTCAGGAGTTTGACACACAAACAGATACCTAACAGTCAGTGGATTTTTGACTCACCTGCTAACTCTGACGTGGAGTCTAAACTGAGAAATTATCTGCTTGAGTTGGGAAGCGACAAAATTTTAGGGATACAAGTAGGACTCTCCTATGAATATATGATTCAACTACGCTTGCAGAAATTCTGTACAAAATTTAGTATCTGTGTGCATAGCACTTACATTTGTGTCTTCCCTAGGTCTGCGCATATAAAGATGGAAAGGTCATAATAGATACTGCTGCTGGTATGTTGGGGAAGTATGATCCGCGACCTGTTCAACCTGATTCTCTCTTTCCTGTTTTCTCAGTGACCAAGGGTATCACTGCTGGGATGGTACATTGGCTTGTGGACAAAGGGTGAGTATTAATTCAGTGCCTAGTTTCTTTTAAACTTGTCAGTTGAAATTTGTCTGCATGATACTCCCTCCTTCCCAAATTATAAATCATTCTAAGAATCTTGGAGAGTCAAAGTTTTTCAAGTTTGACCAAATTTATATAATAAGATAATAACATTTATGATATCAACTAAGTTATTCATACTCATTGTTCTTCATTAGTTATATTTTTATAGTATACCTATTTGATGTCATAAATCTTTGTGTACTTTGACTCTTCAAGATTCTTGGAATGACTTATAATTAGGTGTGTGTATAAATTGTTCCTCGTCTTTACGTATAGCATCATCATGGAAATATTTTTTTGGGCGGTGCGAGCTGTAACATTGTGGCATTCCACTCCTTTTATAATATACCAACTGGTCTGCCTACAAAACAAGGATATTCCTTCTTTATATGCTTAGATGGAAAATTGCTCACTTAATGGTCCACCTGGGACTATTTTAAGAAAAATGGTCAAACAACCATTTCTAACCTGTACCTCTCTGTTGTTGGAGTGTAATGTAGAGTTGCAAAAATAGATGTTAAGAACTTCAACTGTGCATTTTGACATTTTTTTCGACAAGTTGAAGTTTGTTTGTTTTTTTGAGGGGAATACAGTAGGGGGAACCCCTACTTTGGTAGAATATATATTAAAAAAATAAAAGAGTCAACAAGGCTGTACAACAAACCCATCAAGTGTAAAACTAGGAAACTTTACAGCGGGCTGTTTAGCTAGAGAGAGAGAGGCAGTCTAGGAATGGGCTTAAGGCCCTGTTTGGATGCAAAGTATTTTTAAAGTATTCAAGAAATACTATGGTTTTACAAAATACTTTGGTTTTTAAAAGCTAGTAGGTGTTTGGATGCAACAAATCTTGTAGTCTCTAAAACCATGGTTTTGTCAAAATTGTAGTCTTTTTGTTGTTTTAAAACCTCCACTCATGACCTCTTTTTTCTAAACCACGGTTTTGTGTCTCTTTGGCTTATAAAACTACAGTTTTGTAATACTACAGTTTTTGAAAACCGCATGATCCAAACAGGCCCTAAACGAGGAGCTTAGGAAGCTTGTTTTCTTCTTAAGATTCAATCATTTCTTTGTTTTTCGACAAGTTGAAGTTGCACCAGCTATTGTGTGACATCATAATCCAATCTTTCAGGAAGCTGAAGTATGAGGAAAGAGTTGCCAACATCTGGCCAAATTTTGGAATTAACGGAAAGGAGTTAATAAAGGTACCATATAAAACTTCGCCACATCTGTTATTTGATGCGACATGACATCTCTTGGCTAATAGACTATCTCATTGACTATTTCTTAAATCCTAATAAAGGTCCATCATCTTCTAAATCACACATCTGGTTTGCACAATGCACTGGGTGATGTGGTGAAGAATGATCCTTTGTTGGTATGTGACTGGGAGGAGACACTAAACCAGATTACGAAGTGTACACCTGAGACTGAACCTGGTTCGACACAAACTTACCATTACCTTTCCTTTGGTTGGCTGTGTGGTGGGGTCATAGAGGTATGTTTCTTACTGCCATCACGTAAATCAAGGTTTTTTGTAATGAGTTTTTTTTAACGAAATAATAAGAGAGTTGAACTTTGTTAGTTATGTTAATAGATTGCTGTGTAGGTCATACTAATTTGTAAGGTTAATGTTTAGCTAAATTTAGACGTAAAACCCCATCAAGTTATCTTTTTGAGTCCCATAGCTTAATTATATGGGTTTGTAAGTCAATGTAATGTTGTAACTCAATTTCATGAATCCTAACTCTGGTATTTGGCAACAATAGCATGCATCTGGGAAGAAGTTTCAAGAGGTTCTAGAAGAGGCTATTGTTCGTCCTCTTAACATTGAGGGGGAGCTATATGTTGGTATTCCACCAGGTATGTTGCAGATCTCTTATGAATCAGGGCTTAGATTGTTTACAAGTATTAGATTCTCTTTTTAACACTGTGCACTTAGTCTGTAGCTTATTTTATGATGAGAAATCCAATTTGCTCTCGAGATCTATTTCTGGTTGCCTTAAGAAGGAAGGAAAAAATAATTTTATATCTTGAATATGAGATGTTCCTACCTACGAGGGAATAGGGTGTGTTTAATGGAGGCACATATTTGTCAGCCAAGCTATCGGTGTGGCAGAGACTACATATGCATCTGTATAGTACTGCATCGGGTTAATGATTTAATTTTTTTTATTAATGAAGTTTAAGGTTTCAGCGTCACAGTTTTAGCATTTCATGTTGCAACAATAAATTTCAGCTAGTCACCCTTTCTGTATGATTTTCACAATGTTTAGTGCTTATTTTGTCAGTTCACATAAAAGGTACTAGTAAATCTTTATATTAAAGTTTGAAGCTCCTGGATGGCTGGGTGGAATATCTACTCTTACCGATATGCATCCTATCTTGTTCTGAATACCCTTTGTCTGATGCCCTTCGCGTTCTCAGGTGTTGAATCTCGGCTGGCAGCGCTAACAGTTGACACTGAGGAGCTCCAGAAGCTATCAGGAATCAGGGCAGGGGCAGATGTGCCACCAGCTTTGCTGAACAACATCGCGCAGATGGCGTCTGGCGTGCCAGCTCTATTCAACACGCTAAATGTCCGGCGGGCCATCATCCCTGCTGCCAATGGCCACTGCTCCGCTCGCGCGCTCGCTCGATACTATGCGGCGCTAGCGACCGGTGGTTCTGTTCCTCCGCCGCACTCTTCCGACTCCAAGCCACCCCTCGGCAGCCATGTGCACACCCCCAAGTTCCCGACCGCGTCACTCAAGAAGAAGAAGGGCACCGGAAAGAAGAAGGGCGGTGGCGGCGGCGGTGGCTCCACTGGAAACCTCCAGGATGTCAGCGACGCTGACAAGAACGGGTACAGCCAGCTGCGCACCAGTGACGCCGACAGTGAGGCGGTGGCGGGGAGCGGTGGCAGCAGGATGTTCAGCAGCGATAGGATCCTCGACGCGTTCATGGGCGTCGGCGAGTACGAGGGCATGGTGCAGCGCGGCGGCAAGTTCGGGCTCGGGTTCAGGAGGTACTACGACGCCGCCAGCAGCGGCAAGCTGAGGTGCTTCGGACACTCCGGGATGGGTGGGTCGACCGGGTTCTGCGACGTGGAGAACGACTTCGCCATCGCGGTGATGGTGAACAAGCTGGCGCTGGGGAGCGTCACGCGCGGCGTCATCCGGCTCGTCCTCGAGGAGCTGGGCCTGCCCGTGCCTGATGAGTACTCGGCCACCGGGGAGAAGGGACCTGACATGGTGCTCAACCTGACGCCGCCTGAGCAACTGAGATGACACACGGCGCGCCACTTACCAGTCTAGTCTGGTTTGGTGACTTGTGTGAAACAAAGGTATAGCGAATAGAAAGAAGCGTGTGGGTGGACTACAGAATTTTCGTGGTAAAGGTGTATACTCCGTATTAGTATACGATACATAAACGCGTGCCATTTTGATTTTTGACGTGGCATGTAAACTCCGAGAACTGTTTGCTTCGGCAAATTCTACTGCGTAATGTGTACGGTGAAAGAAAATGGTAAGCTGGTTCTGATACAGTGAATTACAATTTTTTTTTTGAGAATAGTGAATTACAAACTTTGTCGCTCGACAACAACAAGCTGAGTGCTGGGATTCTGGGAAACTGCCCTCCAGGGGCCAGTACAAGAAATGCACACGATGATTGTGTGTGTCCACTTTACTCCTTGCTGTATTGTGTCTTTTTTAGAAGTGCGGCTTCTTGAACCGACCGAAAGATGACACTCATAAGCTCCGAATAAAAGCAGGGAGTGATATTTAAAAAGAAAACTTAAAACAAAATAAAAACATAAAAAAAGGCCACGGAAAATATTTTTTGGGCCCTCACTTGGGGCTTGATACTCGATGGTAGTTGATACGGTACATTACAATTTAATTTACAACATATTATTATTATATGTAATCCTTGGCATATTCCGTGGCATGTACTAACATGGTAAGCACACGTCTTTGTTTCCTTTTTTTTATTATTATTGAAACCTCTGGCAGGCACATGTATATGGCTGTGTTCGCTTGCACTTATTATTCACGGCTGAATTCTATGGAAGAGAATAAATCAAAGTATGGTTGATAATTTCAACTTGACAGATTTCTCTATGTTGTGCTCAACCAAAAAGTCTTAGGCCTCATTCGTTTCTTCCGATTTGAAAACAGACCTGTTTCTTTTTCGGGGCCGGAATGAGTGGATCCAGCTGGGTCACTGAATCCTGGTTTGATTCAAATCCAGGTGTTGTTGGGTGTGGCTCCAATCCGGGCTGAATAGGGGGTGGAAAGGCCTGGTTTTATTCCGGATTAGGCCAATCTAAACAGCCATTCCAGGTCAGTCCCAATTCCGATCCAGACCAACTAATTCCAGGTGAAACGGGCCTTGTTCCAGGCTGTTCCGCCCGATCCGAACGAGGCCTTAGTGTCTCCAACAAATGCTATCCAAAATACAAGACCTCATTCTACATTTGGGTATCGCTACGGCAAAGAGTTCAATACCTATAAAAAGTCTTCTCCAACAATAAGACCTAAAAAAACTCTTTTTGCAAAATAGGTGTTCAAGAGAGAGGATACTCAGATATGAGTTATGTCTCTCCTGACATCCAAAAATGAGTCTTCTATATAGGTACTCTGTTAGAGACTATAGTTATTTGATTAGAGATCCGTTTTAAGTTTGGGTCTCCATATACATCTCCTGTTGGAGACGATCGGTTGATTTTGCCTAGCTCTAGGGGGCGGAGCAAAGAGCAAAGGTGCAACAATGGAATGGAAAAAATGAACAATAATATAGGGAGCTGAGGGACACTATTTATAGTGCTTTTTTAATAATAGATGGACTAAAATACTCTTATACAGCTTTTTTTTTGGGATCGGCACTCTTATACTCTAACTTATGAATGATCATTTGGTAGTTATTTTCATTAATAAAAGCCCCGCCAAAAAGATTTAACTCGTTTACGCACGAGCTTGCTTCTTTGGGTATGAATTGGATACCGGTTCAGTTTTATGTTTGGACTGACCCCCTCCCTGATCTTGGGCTGAGCTTGAATCTGTTAATGCAAGGCCATAGGGCCATGTTATATTGATAAAAAAAAAAGAAACTTACTTATGAATATTTCCTTCTTATTTCCCCCCAAAATTTATTTTATTCTGGGCTCAATTTCGACGCGGCCCGTGATGCGAGAGACGGGCCAGGCCTGTGCGGCTGCGGGCTCCTCGCGATCGGGTTGTTAGCGATAAATGCTAGCGGTTGCCAGCATTGAACAGTTTTTTTTTTTGTGAATTCTAAAAAAGAGTTTTCCATCGGTAGGTAATGCCAGCATTTGGGTTTTTCATGACGACCTGGAGGACTGGTTCTTTTCAATGGTAGGTAATGCAAGCACGTAAACATACTCCTTGGCGATCCTAACTGCTTGGTACATCTGGAAGGAGCGGAATGAGCGAGTTTTTCATCGGAGTCTCAACAAGGAAGAGAGGGTGCTCGCGAAAATCAAAGATGAATACTCAAATTGGGTTACAGCCAGGAGGTGGAGACAAGGGCTAAGTTACACGGATACGGATACGTGTATCGGTATCGGGCTGATACCGATACGTGGATACGTTATTTTTCTAAAAAACCCGATACGGCGATGAAAGGATCAAGATGTCCAAGAGGGGGGGTGAATTGGGCTTTTCTAAAACTTATTGCGATAATAAAACCTATCAAGCCTCAATTAACCTCCTAGTGTCTAGAAGAGTGTTTGACAAGAATCAATTGCACAAAAGACTATCGCTAAACCATTTCTACTCTAGCATGACAATTCAACTTATGAAAGAACAACAAGTAAATGCGGAATTGAATTGCTCAAAGATAAATGCGTAGAGAAGAGAGTAGAGATGACACGACGATCTTTTTGCCGAGGTATCGAGGTGTCGGCACACCCCCTAGTCCTCGTTGGAGCACCCGCGCAAGGGTATCGCTCTCCCTTGATCCGCGCAAGGATCAAGTGCTCACTACGAGCTGATTCTTCGCCACTCCGGCCCGGTGAATCGCTCGCTACCGGTCACAACTTGGCTTGGGTCATCCACAATGCCTCCGGATGATCACCAAGCTCTCCGATCGCCACCAAGCCGTCTAGGTGATGCCGATCACCAAGAGTAACAAGCAAGAACTCTCACTTGACCAACGCAAGGCTAATGAGATGGGTGGATGCACACTTGCTACTCTCTATTCACTAATGAGGTGTTTGATCACTCAATTATCAAATCTCTCAACCTCACTAGGCCTCTTGCACTCACTTGGAATCACAATGTGTTTGACAACCTTTCAAATGAGCAAGAGTGACGGCATGAATGAGGGGGAGGCATATTTATACCCCCCAACTCGAAACATGCACGAAAGGGTAAGTCCAGCCAGTTTACACACTGACCGGACGCACTGTCGGGGTGACCGGATGCGTCCGGTCAGTGCCCAACGGCTACGTGACGTCTACCCTGACACCTGTACGAAGCGTTGATCGGACTCTCTCGTGCGTCCGGTCAACGTTTTTGCTCTCTGGAACCTCTCTGCATGCGACCGGACTCGCCCCCCTGGTGCGTCCGGTCGATTACTGAGAAGCGTCCGGTCACAGCCAGACCCGCTCCTCAGCCAACACTACTGACCGGACGCATGCCCCAGCGTTCGGTCATTAGGGATGGAGCGTCCAGTCGCTATTTGAAGTCTGAAACGACTTCGGTTTGCGACGCTCCCTTCACGAACTTTCTTCCTTATGATCTTAGGGACCTTTCTAAGCTACCTAGGGCTTTGGTTAACAAGTGTGCACCACACCTAACTCAAAAGTCTCACCTAGGTCAAGCTACTCATTCAAACCCCTCTTAATAGTACGACCAAAGATAAAACAAAGACCTATGCTACTCTAAGTGTCCTTCAACACCAAATGACACTTAGAACTAGCCTATCACTGTCTTCGTCGTCTATCCTTTGAAAACCGAACGAATTCCATCAATAAAGGGGCATGAATACCATAGTGCCCTCACGATCACCATTACCATGATCTAACTCAATTGTTTCTGCAAAACACACGTTAGTCATAGTAATTTACCGTTGTCATCCAATCACCGAAACCCACTGGGGGCCTAGATGCTCACAGCCGATACGTTTTATATTTTTTTTGATAAATAAATAATAGTATATATTCATATGTTTTTTAGAGGATAGTGTATATTCATATGTATATATAATATAAAAAGAGAACCAGTACACTACTGAAAATCTAGTCAAAAGAAAAGCCTATAAAAAAAGTCCAACTCATCTTGTTAATAGTTAACTCCTTCTAACTCTTTCATACGCATAACCAACAACACCTTCCTCTTAAAAAAAGAACCAGCAACACCTTATCTTTATCATCCACATATCTTTCTCAGCTGCACACACCCTTCATGCAGCCGCAAACGCTTCTCTCCTTTCTATGCCGGTCGTCGCCCGATTCTAACTGCTCTTTCCCCATGACACTAACTGTCGGCCGCTGTTCTTAGGATACTCCTAGGATACGTCCTAGGATACGTATCGGATGGAGTATCTGACTTTTCTTTTTTTCTTTTTTTTTCCGGATACTTCTCGGACACGTATCGAAGGTGTATCGGAGGCGTATCGGTATCCGATACGTATCGGATACGCGTCTTCCTGGAAGTATCCGTGTTTCATAGGACAAGGGTCAAACGGCATGCGGATTGTACCCATCGTTAGTGAGTGCTTAGGACCTTTTAGGCCCTTGCAGCGGTCAGCTGCGGGGGACTGCGCTACTCGCGCTATGTAAGATTGCAAACTCTATTTCTTTTATCAATGCAATGTCGGGTAAACCGGATCTTTAAAAAAAAAAAAACAGTTTTTGGGTACCCCACCGCCGGGTGCCCGCGGACCCACATGCCCACAGCTATGATCTGACCAATCCTATCCGTCGTCTCTTGTAGGCAGCCGCGATCCTTCCAATTTCCAAATCCAAACCTTGGAAGCCGACGAGTTCCACCACCGCAGAGGAGAGAGGAAACGGTTTGCCAGTTGCCACTGCACGTCCCGTGAAGCGTGCCCATCTCCGCCTCCGCCTCCGCCTCCGCGGAAGGACGACGACGCAGTCACGCAACTGACAGTCACCGACGCGGCGCGGGCCGTCTCCTCCGCCCTCCAGTTCAGACTCCTCCTCGCCCGCGATGGCTTCGGGCGCCGACGCCGCGGCGGCGGGGGTCGCGGCGCTGGGGATCTCCGGCGCCGGCCACGGCGAGTGGGCGGCGCCGTGCCCGCCTCTGCGGCGGAACCTGCACCTGCTCGCGCCCGACGAGGTGAGCGCCGCCTGCTAGTCCGTTATACTTATGTATCTACTGAAGAAGAGGTCGCGCCGTCGTATTGCCCGTTCTGTTGTTGCCGGCGGATTTGCTCGTGCTAGTAGATGCGGCGCTCGAACCGCGCCGATCTCACGCCTCACTCCACTCGCAGCGGATTCCAAACTCTCTCGCTTCGTCGGCCGCGATGCGATGCTCCGCCCCGGTGTGTGCGGGGCTCTGCCGTTTGATTTGACTTGGTACTTGGTAGTTATGTTCGCATGCCGCGTAGGCGATTATTGCTGATTAGCGGAGTTTAGGTGTAGTAGCGCCTGATGATTGAATGCTGGACTGTACGGCCAACTACCTCGACTCGCTGCCATTCTTTCAAGTCCCCTCACGTGTTGACGGTGCCCGGCCGGTGGGGGTGAAGTGGACCCGCTTCCACCGCTACAATTTAGGAGTTCCTCCTGACACAACAATTCTAGAACAAATGGAGTTTAATTCTGCGATTTTCAATTTTTCATGATGGTGACTGCTGGTTCCTAAAACAGCGCCGGGTGTCCTACCAGTGTGTTTATGTTTATAACCACCCTCTGCTCCTGCCACAGGCCCACAATGGGACTAGCAAGCATGGTTCTCATATTCATTTGCTTACTGCAAAATCGTATACTTGTGCTCGAGCATTAATTCCGTGTAAAAATGTTTTTACGAGTATGAATATTTTGGTACATCTGTACATTCCTCTGTTCTCAGTTGTGAACAGTGTTCTTGTTATGTTAGTATAATAATATAATAAATAATGTGGTCCTTAGGGCGAACAATTTAAGTTCTACTGCACTTTTCACATGTTCAGCAAGGTGGTCCTTAGCTGATGTACATCTAACTTGGCCCCCCATCACGATTCACGAATCACGAAAGTACCTATTGGCCCAGGGTTTGGCTGAATGATTGCTCACCATTATTTCAGAACGAAGTGTATCTAAATGTCTTAGTCTCTGCGATGCGACATACCATGTTAAGTTTATTCAACTGATGGACTAAAACACCTGTTTCTGTTTTTCTCCTGCTACAATGCTCTTATTGCCTGGTGATTCTAGGTTGAGCTAGCAAAAAAGCTGTTGAATGAGGGCCAGATTCACCTGTTTGAACGCTGGCCTGAACCAGACGTCGACGATGACAAGAAAAGAGGCTTCTTTGATCAGGTGTGTATTGAAACTCAGAACATATAGTGCAACCTAGTTTCATAAAACTATGTATTCTATTTTTTTACAAACATTTTGTAACAAAAAGTATCAGTAAAATTATGGTTTGTCACTGGAGTAGCACTATAAAATGTATGCAAGGAAGTCATAAGCACAAATGTATAAAGTTTTTTTTACTTTTGTTCTAATTTTGTCAATTTGTCAATATCCTAGGTTCGCCGACTTAATTCAAGCTATCCTGGAGGTCTGGTATCTTACATCCAGAATGCCAAAAAACTTCTTGCAGATTCAAAGGCAGGCAAAAACCCATATGATGGTTTCACCCCTTCTGTAAGTCTTTTTTACCAATGATTTAGTTTGGCCTAAATATCTATCCTTTACATGGGAATTGCTCTATGAATAGTTTAATACACCACCACGTGGAAAAAAAAGTTCTTGTGATAAATTGATTCTTTAAATGGATGTTCTTTATGTTAGTTTGGGTAATTCTCTACTTTCTTTACTTCTCCACTTTTCTTGATGACACAGCTAATAAACTTTGATGTACCTTACTTACAGGTGCCTTCAGGGGAGGTTTTGAACTTTGGCGATGGCAATTTTGTTTCACTGGAAGCAGCTGGGATAAAAGAAGCCCGCAATGCTGCATTTGTTCTTGTAGCCGGAGGGCTTGGTGAAAGGCTTGGTTACAAAGGAATTAAGGTATGTGCTGAGCTGCTAATAGCAAACTAGTGTCTCAGCTTGTGTCATGAGGTAGTACAGTAACTAGGCACACTTTAATTGGAACTCAAACTAGATGTTGTAGTAGTTATACTTGTATGGTGTCTTGTAACTCGGATTTTACTAATATAATTTGCTTATCATTTTCTCTTACTGAATGCTGATATTGTACATCATCCTGCACAGAAAATAGAAACATCATTTAGGACTTGGTTGTAAGAAGGCTTAATGATTACAGGCGGTAAAGTAAATTATTTCCTAGTTTAAAGCACTAACTGTATGATTAAGAGTATCTGAGCATCATTAGCTTGTGGCCTTGAAAGTTCAGAGATAATCCAACCATTTATCTGTAATTTCTCACTGGTAATTTTGTACTTTCTTTGGTCAGGTAGCACTTCCCCGGGAAACTACTACTGAGAAATGTTTCCTTCAACATTATATAGAATCTATCCTGGCTTTACAAGAAGCCAGCTGCAAAATGGTTCATGGTATGTACCCTACGTTTATCTGAGTGTTTTCTCTGCGGAGCCTATCATTGTTTTAGTTCTTACAATGATTTTTTATCTTTACAATCAAGTGATTTCATTTTCTTTTACCTTATGACCCTTCGGTATCCGGCAATTGCTGGATTTAGTTGCTAGTTTTATTCTTTACACATAATACATGCTGGACCCTAGAGAATGTTCAGGTGTTGCTTTATTCTGATTGATGATATTCATCTGCCATGCAGATGGGTGCCAAACAAAGATTCCATTTGTTATTATGACTTCTGATGATACAAATGCACTAACTATCAAGCTTTTGGAGTCAAACTCTTACTTTGGAATGGAACCATCTCAAGTGAAATTACTAAAGCAGGTTCCTTCTGTTTCTTTGTTCTTTTCACGTGCTAGTTAGGAGGGGGAAAATGTTTTTATATATGCAAAGCACATAGCAGTTACCTTTGGTGTTGACTGTACATTTTCTTCCATTTTCAGGAAAAAGTAGCATGTCTAGCTGACAATGATGCAAGGCTTGCATTAGACCCAAGTGACAAGTACAAAATTCAGGTTGGAAATTTCCATTCGAGGACCACTAACATTGTATTTGAATATAGCACCATCTTGTTTCCACATACACTGAATTTCTGTCCACCTTTCTTACTACCAGTTTTGTGACTTGGCAGACAAAGCCACATGGGCATGGAGATGTTCATTCTCTTCTTTATTCAAGTGGCTTGCTTGAGCAATGGTATGTTCATTGATTCAAAAATTCACCACTGGGGGCTGTTTCTACCATTTGAAGAAAACTAGCAGCCATATATCATGAAGTAATTTAATGAAACTATACTGTGTATTCTTTTGTTAGGAAGAGTGAAGGGCGGAAGTGGGTTCTCTTTTTCCAGGATACAAATGGATTGCTTTTCAATGTTTGTACACTGGCTTCCCTACTGTGTTATAATTTTACTGTTAAAAGATAGAATTTTGACTATCTTTGAAAATGTACCAGGAGGTACCAAATTGTAGTGCCTGTTAGATGTATAGATGTATATGCCATATGTGTCTTTTTCCTTCTCTTGAAGGACTTCTTTGCATATGTACACTCACATGTATACTTGCCCCTTTGGGCCCTGGAATGCAATCTGGTTGGCCATTCTATTCTAACATGGTATCAAGCTAGGGTTTCAATCCTTACCTTCTTCTATCGCCGGCGAATCGTGCCCAGCAGCCAGCCCCGCATCCACCGACTCCGTGCTGCCCCGGCCCCGCGCTCCGCGTCCGCGCGCGCCCTGCGCCGCGAAGCACCGCGCCCGCCGCCCGCTTCCCCGCGCTCGGCCGTCCGCCGGCAGCCACTCCCCCGCGGCTCGTGTCCGCGGCCGCGCCCGCAGGTCTCGCGGCTGTCCGCCGGACCGCCGCCCTCCTCGCGCCGCCGGGGGCCCGTCGCCCCGCCGGACCGCTGCCCCGCCGGACCGCCAGGCGGCCGACGAGCATCGAGCGCGCGTGCGTGCGCTCCTCCGCTCCTTCCCGTGCGTGCGCTCGACTCCCTCTGTTCTTCACTTCACGAGTGTAGCAAAAAAAAAGAAAAGAAAAGAAAAGAAAGATTGTAGACAGCAACAGACCGTACTGGTTCCTTCTCCTTCATGGCATCCCCGGGCCAGACACGTCCTGGTGCTGTCCCTGTCCCCAGGTGCCCTGTTATCTTCAATGGCACCAACTGGGGTGACTTCGTCTTCCATATGGAGGTTCACATGGATGGTCAGCTACTGTGGGGCTACCTGAAGGGGGGTCGGATCTGTCCTCCGTGTCCTGCTATTCCTGTGCAGCCCGCATATCCTCCGGATGCTGACGATGCTACCAAGCATGCTGTTCTTGATGCCTTCGAGGCTCAGATGGAGACCTATCAGTCTGATCTTGGTCTTTATGAGACTTGGTTGCGTGAGGAGAAATCTGCCAAGGCCATCTTGCTTGCCAGCATGGAGATTGATCTTGCCCGGTCCCTCAGAGGCCTTGCCACATCACACCTCATGTGGGATCACCTCTGTCGCAACTATGAGATCCGCAATGAGGCGATGTACCTTGCTGTGGTCGAGGAAGCTCAGTCACTTCGCCAGCTTGACTCTACAGTTGAGGACTTCCACCGCAAGATGACAGATGTCTGGCATCGCCTGGACAACTTGGGTGCTGAGTTCTGTGGTGGTGGTACTTGCCGGTGCTGTGATCGCCATCGGGACCAGCGGGACACACTTCGTCTTCATGAGTTCGTGTCTCGGCTGCGTCCGGAGTTTGAGACTGTTCGGGCACAGTTGCTGACTCGCCGTCCACGTCCATCACTCGCCGAAGCGATGCCAGAGCTACGTGCTGAGGAGACTCGACTTCGGACTGGGGGTATGGCCCGTACTCAGCCGCAGCCCTCCGTCCTAGCGGCATCACCTCCACTGGTCTCTCCGTCACCGGCCTCTCCGCCACCGGTCTCTCCGCTTCCGGTGGTGGCGGGGGCTCCTTCTGGTGTGCAGTGTGGCTACTGCAAGATTTATGGCCATGAGGAGAAGGACTGTCGCAAGAAGCAACGCAACCGCTATGGGCGTCGTGATAGGCGCCACTCTCAGGGCTCTGGTGGCTCCTCTACTTCGCAGGGCAGTCGCTCTGTGTCTGCCGCAGAGCAGGAGGTTCTTGCTTTGTTCCGTCGCCTCACTACTGCAGCTCAGGCCTCTCCTCACGGGACTACAGCTCAGGCTCCTTCGTCAGGTATATCCTGCCCGTGGTTTCTTGATTCTGGTGCGTCTTTTCACATGACACCTCGTGCCACACACCTATCTTCGTTGTCATCTTCTGAGTCACCTATCTTTGTTCGCACTGCCGATGGCACTTCCTTTCCTGTTGCTGGGCGGGGTGTTCTTTCGACTTCTTCTTTTGACGTTCCTACTGTTTCGCACGTTCCTTAACTCACCATGCAACTCCTCTCTGCGGGACAAATCACTGATCATGGTTGTCGCATAATCCTTAAGTCTGATTCTTGTTCTGTTCAGGACCTTCGTACGGGCCTTTTGGTGGGAACTGGGCCTAGGCGTCGGGATTCACAACGCCTATGGGAGCTTGATTGGTTGCGTCTTCCCTCACCTGCATCGACTCCCACCTCGCCTGGTTCTCCAGCATCTGCATCAGCTGCTTCATCCACTACCTCTTTTGCGCAGTGGCATCATCGTCTTGGTCATCTCTCTGGCCCTCGGTTGTCCAACCTTGTGGGTAGTGGTGTGTTAGGCCCTGTTTCTGGTGACACTGCTCTGCATTGTACGGGTTGCAAACTTGGCAAACAGTTGCAACTCCCCTATCCCTCTAGTGAGTCTAAATCCCAGAGACCTTTTGATCTTGTTCACTCTGATGTATGGGGTCCTGCACCCATAGTTTCTAAAGGAGGGCAATCATATTATGTTCTGTTCATTGATGACTATTCGAGATTTACTTGGATTTATTTGATGTCCTCTCGAGGCCAATTTCTTTTTATTTACCAACAATTTGCTACCATGGTTCGTACCCAATATAACTCTCCCATTCGTGTTTTTCGTGCGGACTCTGCTGGTGAGTATATCTCCACTGCCCATCGCTCCTACCTTGCTGCGCAGGGTACCCTTGCTCAGTTTTCATGTCCTGGTGCTCATGCTCAAAATGGTGTTGCAGAGCGCAAGCACCGCCACATTCTTGAGACTGCTCGTGCTCTCTTGATCTCCTCTGCCCTTGCTCCTCATTTCTGGGCTGAGGCTGTCTCTACGGCTGTTTTCCTCATCAACCGCCAACCTTCCACCTCTCTCAAGGGAGGCACTCCCTATGAGCGTTTTTTCCGCAGCCCTCCTTCGTATGATCATCTTCGTTGTTTTGGGTGTGTCTGCTATGTTCTACTTCCACCTCGTGAGCGCACCAAACTCACTGCCCAGTCTGTTGAGTGTGTTTTCCTTGGGTACAGTACGGAACATAAGGGCTATCGCTGTTATGACCCTGTTGCTCGAAGGATGAGGATTTCTCGGGATGTCACTTTTGATGAGTCCCACCCTTACTATCCTCGTTCTCCCTCCGGACCTCCTAACACCGCTGAGTCCCTCTCCTTTCTTACTTTACCTGAGTGGTATCTTCCACTGTCACCTTCCTCCTCGCCACCCCCTTTTTCTCCACCTTTGCCACCTCCTTCTCCACCGTCGCCATCTCCTACTTCTTTACCTTCTCCGCCTCACCCTCCACCACCGGTCTCCTCTCGTGAGATCACTCACTACTATACTCGTCGTCCTCGTCCTGCCCCACCACTTGCTTCTTCTCCGTCTGTCCTTGGACCCCTTCCTCCCTCTCCTCGCTATGCCCTTCGTGACCGCAGCACTCTTCGTCCTCCCGACCGCCTTGGCTTCACAGCTGCTGTTTTAGCTGAGCCCGCGACCTATCGGGAGGCTGCTGCTCACCCTGAGTGGCAGCATGCTATGGCTGAGGAGATTGCTGCTCTTGAGCGCACCAGCACTTGGGAACTTGTTTCTAAACCACCTCATGTCACTCCTATCACTTGCAAGTGGGTCTACAAGGTCAAAACTCGCTCAGATGGCTCTCTTGAGCGCTACAAGGCTCGCCTTGTGACTCGTGGTTTTGAGCAGGAGTATGACATTGACTATGAGGAGACTTTTGCTCCAGTTGCTCATATGACCACTGTTCGGACCCTTCTCGCTGTTGCCTCTGTTCGTCAGTGGTCGATCTCGCAGTTGGATGTCAAGAATGCCTTTCTTAATGGTGAACTTCGTGAGGATGTCTATATGCAGCCGCCTCCAGGCTACTCCGTTCCTGATGGGATGGTCTGCCGGCTGCGTCGTTCCCTCTATGGTCTTAAGCAAGCCCCCCGCGCTTGGTTTGAGCGTTTCTCCTTTGCTCTCCTTGATATTGGCTTTAAGCCTAGTGATCATGATCCTGCTCTCTTTATTCACACCTCTCCTCGTGGTCGCACACTTCTTCTTCTCTATGTTGATGACATGATCATCACCGGTGATGATTCCCAGTTCATTGCCTTTGTGAAGCAGCGTCTCAGCGAGACTTTCCTCATGTCTGATTTGGGTCCTCTTCGTTATTTTCTTGGGCTCGAGGTCACCTCCACAGCCGATGGTATTTCTCTCTCTCAGGAGAAGTATACTCAGGACCTTCTCTCCCGTGCTGCTCTCACCGATCACCGCACTGTTGACACTCCTATGGAGCTCAACGTTCACCTCTGCCCCACCGATGGTGCTCCGCTTGCTGATCCCACTCGTTATCGTCAACTTGTTGGGAGCCTTGTTTACCTTGGGATCACTCATCCCGATATCACTCACTCTGTTCATATCTTGAGTCAGTTTGTCTCAGCTCCTACTCAGCTCCACTACTCTCACCTTCTTCGTGTTCTGCGATACCTTCGTGGCACCATCACCCGTCGCCTTTTCTTTCCTCGCTCTAGTTCTCTCCAGCTTCAGGCATACTCTGACGTGACCTGGGCAAGTGATCCCACTGATCGCTGCTCTCTCTCAGCTTATTGTGTTTTTTTTGGCTCCTCCTTGATTGCCTGGAAAACCAAGAAGCAAACTGCAGTTTCCCGCTCGAGTGCTGAGGCTGAGCTGCGTGCTATGGCAACTGTGACTGCTGAGGTGACATGGTTACGATGGCTTCTTGAGGATTTTGGTGTTTGTGTTGCTGCCCCCCACCCCTCTTTCTACTGACAGCACTGGTGCCATCAGTATTGCTCGTGATCCGGTCAGACATGAGCTCACCAAACACATTGGCGTTGATGCTTCCTACATGAGATCACAGGTGCATGCTCGGGTTGTGTCTCTCCATTATGTGCCTTCAGAGGTTCAACTTGCTGATTTCTTCACCAAGGCACAGACACAGATCCACCATAGCTTCTTGCTTTCCAAACTCAGTGTTGTAGATTCACCATGAGTTTGAGGGGGGGGGGGGGTGTTAGATGTATAGATGTATATGCCATATGTGTCTTTTTCCTTCTCTTGAAGGACTTCTTTGCATATGTACACTCACATGTATACTTGCCCCTTTGGGCCCTGGAATGCAATCTGGTTGGCCATTCTATTCTAACAGTGCCTAGTTACCTCCCTAGTTGTAAATTGTGTTGCCTCTTGGTATCTTTCCAAGGACCCTTATGCTTCCTTGAGCTCGGGAACTTTGGTTACAGATAACCGATTTGATTTTCTTGATTATTTTGTAGGCAATACCATCGGCCTTAGGTGTCAGTGCCACCAAAGGTTACAATGTAAATTCTCTCGCAGTTCCTAGGAAGGCTAAGGAAGCAATTGGAGGAATTACCAAACTTACTCATACTGATGGTAGGTTTTACTATCATTTACCCCAATTGCTATGAATTTTTCATGACTTTTAAGTTTAAACAAAAAAAATATGTAGATCATTGTGGCACTTTTTAGCAAAAAAGTATTGAATGAATCTGTTGTGGGTATGTATTATGAAAATCAAGAAAACTACCCTTCTATCCACAAGGATTTAGGAGAATCATTTCTCGACTGTTCCATACTGGTATTTTAATCGGCTGGTCCGTCTGATTGAACAAAAGAATGTATTTCACTTCTTTTAACCACAGGCGGTAGGGTTGTTTTGTCAAATTTGTCATAACTCCATTTTGTGCACAGGTAGAACAATGGTCATCAACGTAGAGTACAATCAGCTTGATCCACTCCTTCGTGCAACTGGACATCCTGATGGAGATGCAAATTGTGAGACAGGCTATTCTCCATATCCTGGAAATATAAACCAGGTAAACTTTTTTTAAAAACGAGTTTTGCCTCTGCTTTTATAGAAAGCAGTGTTAACGGTAACTGCTGAGGTTACCAGCTACAAGAGTTAAGAAAACAATCCAAGGCTCTACTAAAGAAATCAAATTTCGTCAACATCAGAGATCGTAGACGCCCTTGGTTGAAAATCTTTCCTCCAGCTCATGATA
Source organism: Coix lacryma-jobi var. lacryma-jobi (assembly GCA_009763385.1). NCBI lineage: Eukaryota > Viridiplantae > Streptophyta > Magnoliopsida > Poales > Poaceae > Coix > Coix lacryma-jobi. The sequence goes on from CM019824.1 coordinate 4,346,554, forward strand.
GCCTCCTTAGCTTGATCATAAACCAGGTAAACTATATGTTCAAAGGATAATTTACCACACGTCAAGAGATCCGTGGACTCTTGGTTCACCAGCATGTCATATTTTGCCCTTCGGATGAGGATGGACCATCTATTAATGATTGTCCTGCTCTTATGATCTGGAGGTGTAATGCTATAACACCAATACGAGTTTTCTGGATGTTGTTACCTTCAATGTCACATTATGTGCCTTATAACCTTTCATGTTCATTTTATCCATTGCTTTTAAAACTGGGCAAAACTATGTCAATGCTGTTATATGATACTACATTCAAGCTGCATATTTGTTGTACTAAGAAAAACACTAAACTTTTGTTGTTGATACTGTTTTTGTAGTTGATACTGGAGCTTGGACCATACATTGAGGAGCTCAAGAAAACGCATGGTGCCATTTCTGAATTTGTAAATCCCAAGTAATTTTTTCTAATCATTTGCTGTTAAGTACTTCTATTTATAGTGATTGATATTATGATATAAGTTTTTCTTCAATCTTTGTTTTATGTACAACTTCTTAATATTAATTTTTGTCCTTTGTTTAACCCCAGCCTCTGATCATTTTTGTCAATTTAGGTATACTGATTCGACCAAGACAGCATTTAAATCCTCCACTCGTCTAGAGTGCATGATGCAAGACTATCCAAAAACGTTGCCTCCCTCAGCAAAAGTTGGATTCACGGTAAGAGGCAGTTGATCATCCATTTAGTCTTAAACATGCATGAGTTAACCAACTTTATCAGCTGTACCATCTGAATCAGTACCCTGAAAGAGTGTCAATGTTTTCTCGCTTTCAGTTTTCTTCTACTCAATATAGCCTGTGGGTCTCCCAATCTTGCTATTTTACCAATGCATTATCTTGTTTATGTGAAAAGCTATAAGACAGCATAGGAATTCTATATATTCTTTGCAGTGCCTTCACTTCAATTTATAATTATTAATGGGCACTATCAGGAAATGACAGCATGTAAATAGTTATCCACTTATCGGATACACTTTCTTAAAAAGGCAACCTGTTTTCAGTATTCTGTTAGGAATCGTAAGTGCTGCTCTACCTTTCAGAGAAAAGGGGAAAACACTACAATCACGGGAGAGTGGGTGTAATCAAATGTTGTTCTTGTTTCTCTAGGAAGAACAGCACTAGATTGAACACCATACGTGATGTTCATCACATGTGTTATTTCTTACTCATAAGACATTCATGTTATTAACTAGTATTATTTAGCATGATTCATCCCTAATTATTCTATTATTATCATGCCTTGATTTACTTAAATGCTAGGTGATGGATACATGGCTTGCATATGCTCCTGTGAAGAATAATCCTGAAGACGCAGCTAAAGTATGGTTCCAAGTTCCAATTCACTTTGAGAGATGATTTTCTTATTTTACTTCGTTAGATTTTTATCATTGATTGTGAAGCACTTATGCTAAGGGGTCACGATCTTAATTCATAGGCCTGTTAATTGTTGGGTACTTAGGTTGGACCTTTTCCTGTAGTAAAGATTAGATTTAACTATAGTTCCTCCATTCACCTCAAATGACACTATCTATATTTGTTTACAGAGATTATGCATCAGCCTTGGTCATGCTTCTGTTACTTTTAAGCACTGGATTTTGTTTCACAGTTTTGCTTGCCTGTAGTGTTTATATAATCATAAGATTTGATATGGCTTCTTGCAGGTTCCAAAAGGCAATCCTTATCATAGTGCAACCTCGGGAGAGATGGCAATTTACAAGGCGAACAGCCTTATCTTGAGAAAGGTGATTCCATTAACATATTCCTTTGGCAAGGGCACACTGGCCAATGGCCATGGGCTAGTTCTCAAATTGTTAGTGTTCCAGCTCAACGAGCTCTCCCCCCCCCCCCCCTCTTTCCAGGCTGGTGCACATATAGCTGACCCTGTTGTTGATACCTTCAACGGACAAGAGGTAGAGGTTTGGCCACGCATAACCTGGAGTCCACGGTGGGGTCTCACCTTCAAGAGTGTCAAGGAGAAAGTGCATGACAACTCTTCAGTCTCTCAGAGTTCAGCTTTGGTCATCAATGGTCGGAGTGTCTTCCTTGAAGGACTTTCATTGGACGGCACTCTTATTGTCAATGCTGTCGACGAAGCAGAGGTAATATATAACATGAAACAGTGTTAACCCAGAGTCCTGGCATAACACAGATGCCTCGGTTTGGTTATTAACTTAACCATGAAATAATTTTCTCATACCAAAACATACATACCATGCTGTTTGCAGGTTAAAGTTACTGGTCATGTACAAAATAAAGGCTGGACTATCAAGCATGTCGACTACAAGGACACCTCGGAGAAGGAAGAAATCAGGATCCGTGGATTTAAGTTTGAGAAGGTTGAGCAGCTAGAGGTGAACTACACCGAGCCAGGAAAGCATAGCTTGAGTGCATGAACAGAGCATTCTTGACTTGCCTGCTTGACCTGACTAGCTTCCTACCAACCGGAAATAGTTCACATCTGGATTGCCTCCCAGATTATGGGAGGCCATTGCCAGCGTAGCTTAAACTGTTCTTCTCCTTCCCAAGTATAATAAAGTGCAAAGTGCTTCACCAATCCCTCAAACATTCTTTATGTATATCTGTACCTGTATAGTACCCTCGTTCATAGACAAACATTTCTCCTCTTCTGTGTAATCAAAGTTGATTATTTATTTGGGATCTGATGTTGATGTTATAATTTTGAATTCTAGAAAACTTGGCACTCAATCAACTAAGTGCAGCAGTATGCAATTGGTGTTATATTACATATTGCATCTTTTTTCTTTGGCACATAAACCATAGAAATATCCTAGTGCTCCAGCATTCGCCAGTTGTGCCTGTCAGCCTGTCTCGACATGAGTCTTTGCCATCCTTTTAGCGATTACTTTTTGCTGTGTTTCATTGGCCGTGGAAATGAATTGTGGTGAGTGGTGATGAGTGAGTGCTGAGGCGACCAACGAGATGCCGTGACCGAAAGGAACAAATCTGGACCAGACATTACCTATGATCTATCTATCTGTCTCTATATAAATAAAAGATCAGGGAAAATCTCTGAACCATGACTTTTCCCTGCTAGAGATCCGGAACTTATATCTTTTATAAGAGCATCTCTAGCAGTACAGGAAAATCCAACCTAAAGAAATAGTTATCGAGGGAGATAAAAAAATATTTTGGAGTTTTGATGACCTTCTCTCCAACGAGAAAATCTCATCACAATAAGAAAAGCAGTGGATTGGAAGATGAGATCTCTCCCCTTTATTTGAGGGGTTGGAGGTTATAACTTCAAAGACAAAAAAAATCTCATTGAATTTAGGTTTGGGAAACTGTTGGAGTAACCAAATCTCTAATATAATAATTTTTTATCATTGGGTGTGAGGAAAGAGCGATTGCTAGAGATGCTTTAAGTCTTCAAATACCGATAGTCGTGTTATATTATCTAGAATTAAAGTCTACACGGATAAAGTCTTCTAAACTGAATCAAAGAATGCCCATTAACTGCTAAAAAAAGTCTGCCGACGGTGACGATCCAACCGATGGAGGGTTGTATCCTCATGCTCTCTGTCGAGGGTTGTATTCTCTCCGGGATCTTCTCACGCATGTATTTATAGAGGTAAGTGTGTCCACGTAGAAGCATCAGTGTCTATATTTGCAAAAAGAGAAGGAAAAAAAGATGAAAAAGAGCACAAGAGTTCCAATCTAGTTGCATGGAGATGGATCCTTGCAAAAAAAAAAGTTGAATGGAGATGGACAATATGGATCCGAACCCTAGAGAGCCCATGACCACACAAGAAACGCTATTTCTTCCGTGGAGGAAAACGAGGCCGCAGTGTAGCAAGATCAACGACCGCACAACTCTATTAAGTTTTTGGAACCAATTATGCACCATAAGTTTTTTTTATGGATTCAATAAGCGAGGACGGGGAATTGCCATCTCATATATTGACCACTGATACCGAAACGAGTTTGGGCTCTTTTCGATATAACTTATTGCAACTTTAGCTGATTTATATGACTGATTTGCTATAAAAGAAAAAAAAATATTCTATGGCTAAAAAATAGAGTTGATTCTGACTGATAAGTTCGAGCCATTAGAGCCTTAGGTAGCATTTGGTTGGGAGTTAAGGAAGGCTAAAACAATCCTGTCTCTAGTTTCTAAGACAGGAAGGAGACGATACGACTCCAATTTCTATTTGGTTAAGAAAGATGAAACCAACCCATTTTCTGTTTGGTCCGAGAACATCAAAAGTGAGATCACCTACTGATAGGTGGGTCCATCTATCATTTTTTTTATTTTCTTCCTCCTCGACGAAATTTCGGTCCCGACTTCACATCCGAATTTCCACCTCGAGCCCCGATTGTACACCGGCGACCCCGAGCCCCGCCCGCTCCCAACCCGGAGCTCCGTACCCCGAGCCCTGCCCTGTTGGAGCTACGCTCACCCACACATCGGAGCGCCACCGCCCTCCGGACCTGCACCCTCCCGTGGGCTCGCACCGGTGCACGGAACTTGCTCGCCCACCGAACCTACGACTGTCCCCCGAAGTGCACCCGCCGAAGCTCGCCCACCCAGTTGTGCCTCCTCCTCTTCCTCCCCTCGCCTGGTCGCACCTCCTCTTTCCTTCTCGTCTGATCGCGCGCAGGCTGTAGTCAACAACCGTCTCATCGAGGACAACCCCTTGCCCACTCAATTCAGGGGGGCAAGAGTGTCCTGCATCTAGGGAACCCCCCCCCCCCCCCCCCCGACCATCCCACATCACATCGTCCTCTAACCAAACAACCCTAAAAGAGGGACCATCCTATCCCACTAACCAATCACCACTACCTTAGCAGCGGAGGGTTCTAGCCCAAAGAGTTAAATGATTACAAGTTACACAATAAAATGTGAGAGAGTTTACATTTAGGATAAGGTCGTGTTTGGTTCCAAGGACTAAAATTTAGTCATTAATATTTGAACACTAATTTAAAGTATTAAATATAGACTAATTATACAGATGAAGACTAATTTATGAAACGAATCTATTAAGCCTAATTAGCCCTTTTTTGTCAATGTAGTGCTACAGTAAACATGTGTAACTATAAATTAATTATGCTTAATAGATTCTTCTCTTGAATTAGTCTACATTTGTGTAATTATTTTATGTTTAATATTCTAAATTAGTATTCAAACCTCCAATGTGATGGGGACTAAACTCTACTCTGTAAAAACCAAACACGTCCTATAAGTTAAACTAGTTCCGTTTTATGATGTTGCTTGCCAGCTTCCTTCAAAAGCTTGACGCCCCTAAACAGTGAAAAATAAAGTTCTGATTCTACCTCCGAACCTTTAATTCCAGCTCAAAAAAGAATCCAACAAACGTCTCTAGTCCTGAACCATATGACTGGGATTCTTTCTTGCCAAACGCAGTAAAAGTCTTTCAGAGCCTCGAGAGGACATGTTAATTTCTCTCGTACAATTTCGGTAATAAAAATATCCATAACATAAACATATGCTATTGTCAACTAGATCGGTTTCCTTTTTGAGTTGTGGATGCACGTAAATGCATCATTATTTGAGCTCACATCCAAACGGGAGGAAACAGAATCGTATTTCTCTTTCCGACAGCCTGTTTCCTGAAACAAAATCAGATCACACACCAGTTGGAGTACAGCCTGTTCAGAGGATACCAACAAGATTTCCTTGATTCACAAAAAAAAAAAACAAGATTTCCGAAAATGGAATAAAAGCACTCATACTTTTTTAGGAAACTAATAATATAATAAATAGGAATATAGTAGAAGAAAAGGGAGGCAAACACGGGCCCAGGCCCTGGAGAGCCCAGGAACGGCCCACGGGAGAGAGAAACCCTACCCTTCGCATCCGAGACTCCCCGTCCACACCGCAGGCACAGCGCACCCCGTCCCTTAAAAGCCGCCTCTCGCCGCCGCCCGCAAACCCTCGTTTTTCTCTCTCCTGCGCTGCGCCGTCCCTCACCACCGCCGCCGAATCCGAGACTCCGATCTCGGGTTCACCGCAGCGCACAGAGCACCCTCGACTCCCGGCCCGATCCGCGCTCTCCTCTCCGTCGCTTCAGGTGGTCGCCTCCTCCAGATCTCTTGCTGTCTCGCTTGTTTTCTCTGCTTTTCGGTGTCCGATCTGCCGCGGCGCCGGGTCTCGGTCGATCTGGCGGTACTAGCCGTTTGGATCTGCGCCGATTCTGTGCGAATATTAGTGGTTTTGACGGTTCTGGATTGAGGCACGGGTTTGCGCGCGGAAATACTAGTTCCCCTTTGTCTGATTTGCGGGGTTTTCAGCTCTATATACACGCTTAGGAATCGATTGACCTTGTATGTAATATATAATGGGTTTACGGCGCTAATATGCAAATTCACTTGTTTTGGTCATAAAACCGTGCTATTCTTCTGTAGGCAGCTCTTTGTAGCTTGCCTGTAGCTTTTTAATATGGTCCTGTAGTGATGTTTGCTGTGCTTTTGTATTGGATTCAAGCTGCTTGAGCTATGGGATGCTGCGTGCTTGATGAGATTGTATTGTTTTGTCGTGATGAGGTAACATTTCATGAAAGCGATGATGAAATGGGCATAAGCGTTTGTTACAGGACAGAGGTAAATACTGTCCTGTGCCCATGTACTAGACATGAGCGATTCATATTGTTTGTTTGATATTGTGTGGACTGTAAGAGACAGATTTATTCGAGAACTTGCTATTTTATCAGTCTGCTGTTAAGAGATTGTAAAACATCAATTGTCTTGGTATGGTTCTGTCTAGATTCTTTGTATCCTGAAGGTTAGATTGAGCTTGCATTTTGTAGAAATTTTAGAGCTTGGATAATCATTTGTAGAGTACAGCTGTTTACCTGTTGATTCTGTTGTGAATTACTTGGTGTTTTGTTATCATTTGTCTTCTAGCATGTTGTTTGTCTTAAACAAATTCCTTTAGCACACAAATACCTTTCTTATTGTAGCCTAGGCAGCTTTCGTTATAAGCTTAAATTGTGCCATTCATTGTATACATCCTTTTGATCTGGCCCATGATTAAGCCTTTCTTTGCATTTGCTTGTCATATTGTTACAGTCATGGCAGGAATGGCACCTGAAGGTTCTCAGTTCGATGCTAAGCACTATGATTCTAAAATGCAGGAGCTGCTGTTAGTAATATAAATCATTCTTAATAAACCTGCATTATATTTTACTTGAGAGCCATGTGATATCTAATAACCTTACCTCTATATGTTTATGTAATACAGGAGCACTGGTGAGACTGAGGAGTTCTTCACTTCATATGATGAAGTTTTTGAGAGTTTTGATGACATGGGCCTCCAAGAGAATCTTCTGAGAGGCATTTATGCTTATGGTAGGCTGGGAGTCTGTTTTGTTTTAGCATGTTTGCATTTTACATGTATTCCTCTTACCACCCATTCTTTGCTCTGTAGGTTTTGAGAAACCTTCTGCAATTCAGCAGAGAGGAATTGTTCCCTTCTGCAAGGGGCTAGATGTCATTCAGCAAGCACAATCTGGTACAGGAAAGACAGCAACTTTCTGTTCTGGGATCTTGCAGCAGCTCGACTATGGCCTGGTTGAATGCCAGGCCTTGGTCCTTGCTCCCACCCGTGAGCTTGCACAACAAATTGAGAAAGTCATGCGCGCCCTTGGTGACTACCTGGGTGTTAAGGTCCATGCATGTGTTGGAGGAACATCTGTCCGTGAGGACCAAAGGATTCTCGCCAGTGGTGTTCATGTTGTCGTCGGTACACCTGGTCGTGTTTTTGACATGCTGCGTAGGCAGTCCCTCCGCCCTGATCAGATCAAGATGTTTGTTCTTGATGAAGCCGATGAAATGCTTTCTCGTGGTTTCAAGGATCAGGTAAACTCTTCTATTTTATTTCTACTTTCTCTATAGTTGATCATGGTACATGTATTATTTGCTAGCAAAGTGCAGATATGAAGTTTAAATTGACTTTTTCACATTTGATTTCATTTGTTATTTTCTTTGTGTTTAGCTTTTACCATCGACATGCTTTAGTCAGTAGTTCTTGTGCCAAACCTATCTAATGTACACAATCAGAAAATCAATCCTATAATGTGCTACATATTTTTTGTGTTCTGATTGATTTATGCCCGCTGACTTTCTTTCTATGGTGAAATCAGATTTACGACATCTTCCAGCTTCTCCCAGCCAAGATTCAGGTTGGAGTCTTCTCAGCTACCATGCCCCCTGAGGCCCTTGAGATTACGCGCAAGTTTATGAACAAGCCAGTCAGAATCCTCGTGAAGAGAGATGAGCTGACCCTTGAGGGTATCAAGCAGTTCTATGTGAATGTGGATAAGGAAGACTGGAAGCTGGACACACTGTGTGACCTGTACGAGACCCTGGCCATCACCCAGAGTGTCATCTTTGTGAACACCCGCCGCAAGGTCGACTGGCTCACTGATAAGATGAGGAGCAGGGACCACACTGTTTCTGCCACTCACGGTGACATGGACCAGAACACTAGAGACATCATCATGAGGGAGTTCCGGTCTGGTTCCTCCCGTGTGCTCATCACCACTGACCTGCTTGCTCGTGGTATTGATGTTCAGCAGGTGTCCCTGGTCATCAACTATGATCTTCCCACCCAGCCAGAGAACTACCTGCATCGTATTGGTCGTAGTGGTCGTTTTGGCAGGAAGGGTGTTGCTATCAACTTTGTGACCCGTGACGATGAGCGGATGCTGTATGACATCCAGAGGTTCTACAATGTGGTGGTTGAGGAGCTGCCTGCCAACGTTGCTGACCTTCTGTGATCATTTTGAGGAAAAAACAAAACAAAAAAGGGGTGGCAGGGGAACTGATAAGGCTTGGTTTTGTCGAAATATCGTGGGGGAGGAAGTGATAAGGTCGGTGGGGTTTCTATGTTAAAGTCGTGGTTATGGACAATTTGCGATTTTTCTTTATGCCATGTTTTGGGAATTTTTGTAGCTGCCTAGGCCTTGTGGTATGTGCTGCTGTGGGGGGTTCATTAGTATGAAGAGGAAGACGCTGCTGGCGCTGGGGTCTTTTTCTCTTTATTAGTATTTTGTTTAAAACTATGTATGACCGAATGATGGTATTTATTTGTGTCATCCTTGACTCTTATTCTGCTGCAACCAGATGTATCTGCCATGTGTCTGCAGCACCGCTCTATGTTCTGAGTAAAACCTGTTTACTCTGTTGAGCTTGTCAGCTGTTCATGCACGGTGCCAATGGTAATGTATTTGAAGTGGTATGCTACGCAAATTGTGTGGCCCTGGTGGTGTCTTAGTAACAGTCCTTTTTTCTACTAAACACTACTGCTTTCATTAAATAGTAGTTTACATTGGAAATTGTTATGTTATATGATGTGGGGAGTTGGTTATAAATTATTTTGTTTCGTCCTGAAACTTTTTAAACTGTTTACTCCCTCTGTTTCTAAATAGCTGTTGTATTGGTGCACATGCCGTAAATTTAACATTTTGCATTTTAAAATAAATTAATTAAAAAATTAAATTCAAGGGTTTTTAATGATACTAATTACTAATTATGTATAATAAATATTAATATATATTTAATTAAAGATGTTTCTTGAGAAGTGAAAATGCTAGGGCAGTATGTAGCATAGAGAGAATGATGTTTAAGCTGGTTTTGGCTTAAATCTGTTTTTAGTTATGTTTCCTGGATTGTGTCTTTTAGCTTTTATATATCAGTTCCAATTCTCAGGAGCCAGCTTTTCACCTTTTCAAAAGCAAGTTCAATAGCTAAACTGTTTATCTAGCTTATGACGAACAGCGAAATAAACCAGCAAAAAGCTGAAACGGACAGATCCTAATTTGACATCTATCAAACAAAACATACCGTAATTTGACATTAATCAAATAAAACAAAGTGAAAGCACGAGGACTAAGCACGCACATACACGAATGTGATCTGCATTGCTAAACTAATGTGATCTGCATTGCTAAACTGTTCAGCTAGCTAAGCTGTTTATTTTCTTTTTCTTTGAGGACTTTTTTTCTTATTGGACACCTTATGGCATTCACGAATCGCCACCAATGTGATCTGCATCCTAGTCCAGATTCTCTTCAACAATGCCACCACTACATAAGTGACCTGTCTCATTGTCCTCGTCCTCATCATATTCCTCAAACATTTTAGCTGTGGCCCGTTGCTTTTGATTTCTAGCAAGGAGCCTATCTAACTCTCCAAATTTAATATCCTGACACACCCTTGAAAATATCATTTGGATTAAAGCCCCGAAAGACATACTGCCGTTAGCAGGTTCTTCCAAATCCCTCTCTAGAGAATCTTGCTCCAGCAAACAGGAGTCTGTGGTAGAGTACGCTTGAAAGGTGTTGCTGAGTGCTTGATTTGTTTGGCATCACAGCCCTGTTTAATGACCTGATTTGCCATCGACGGCTCTATCCATAATTTTCTCAGCAAGTTCTGTCATTATTACTAGAAAAAACAGCAGCTGGCATTCATCTGTTGAGCTTGTCAGCCGTTGGTACACTGGCTCTGTAAGCCTACTTCGCAGGAGGTGGTTGTAGCGGCTTCTCAATGTTTAGCGTACGTGGGTAAAGATATTTTTTACCCGGATATATGGGTGGAGGTCTAGTCTACGGATTGATAGTTATTATGATGTCCGATTTTGTTGCTTTGTTTTTTTCTTTGGGCCGTGTGCTTTTTAGGAAGACGCCGAGAGGATTTCAAAAAGTTGCATCACCTTGATGTAACATTTTCAAAATTAATAGAGCTTCCCATTTCCAAAAAAACTACTACGCAAGATGTAATAGTCCCTGATTTTACTCTGTTGAGATGTTTTTACTTTGTCACTCTGTGGGCACTGGCGTCTGAATCCTTTTTTTTTTCTACTAACACTATTGGTTTGAAATAGTAGTTTGCATTGGTAATTGGTAAGCGGCAGCTTTTCTGTTTGTAGTTATGTTTCCTGGAATGTGTTTTTTTAGCTTTTATTAGCTCAATTTCTCAAGAGCTAGCTTTTCACCTTTCGAAAGCAAGTTCAATAGCTAAACTGTTTATCTAGCTTGTGAGGAGTATAGAGAAATAAACATGCAAAAAGCTGAAATGAACAAATCCTAATTCGACATCAATCAAACAAAACGGATCCTAGTTTGACATCATCAATCAATCAAATAAAACACCACTGAAAGCACAAGCGGAAAGCCTAAACTAAGCACACACAAACAAGCACGAGACATTAAAAAAATGCATGCTGGTAGTAGTAGGTCTTCTTGCTCTCTTATTATAGTATATCAGTAATTTGCGATGGAAATTCAGAAGAAAAGAAGAAAGAGAGTGAGAAACCTGGGCCGCTGATCCACTAGTGGTCTGTAGCAGCAGCCTAGCAGGCATTGTTGGGCCGTGCGACACACACGGGCTTCCCCTGCTTTTTTGTATGGGTCTCTCATCTTCCTATAGACTAGAGATGGCTGTAGAGTGTAGATAGATCGTTGTACTTGTCCTGAATGTCGCTAATGATATATACTCCCCCATTCCAAAACAAATTTGTATCTCCAAACAAATTTATTATGAAAATATGTTTTAATATTAATCTAATGATACCTGTTACACATCGTAAATACGATTTTTTGTATACGTACTTGGTTAAATTTAAGGCTTCCTTTGGAATGCAAGATTGTCAAAACAAAGGAATAGAAAAAACATATGATTAGAGCTGCACGAAACTTGCAATCCTTACATGAATGTGTAATGAAGTAAAATTTCTAACGTAGCCTTTGGATGGAACACAAGAAAAATATAGGAACTACTGAACTAGGAGAGAGAGAGAGAGAGAGAGAGAGAGAGAGAGAGAGAGAGAGAGAGAGAGAGAGAGAGAAATTAAAGTTTTCATGAGGTCCAACCTCATGTTATTTTTCCTCCAAAATTCCTATGTTTTCATGCATCCCATAAAAATACTAAGAAATTTCATAGGGTTCAACCCTTTGTTCCAAAGAGGTGTACGTACAGGAAACTTTCCTATAGGATTAAAATACTCTAAAATTCCTAATGTTTTTTTTTCTTTGTTATATAAAGGAGGTCTAAAAATTATTGATTCCTTAAGGAGAACCGAGATGTACAATTATTTCAAAACAATGCTATTACGTCAAAGTTTACAATCATCAGTTGATCTGATCTTGTCCAAAAAAGTGCTGAAATCGCGCACCAAATAAAAGCAGAAACGACGACGACGACGTATGTCACCTGCTTGCACAAGTGGCAGTGTGGTTAACAGCATATATATATATATATATATATATATATATATATATATATATATGGATTCGATCTTTTGCTCCAAAAGGGAAGAAAAAGCTTCCACCGACCGACTTATCAATCTTGTACTATATATATATGTGCATTTTAATGTAATGGTGTTTGATCGAGTGGACAACATGTCAACATATCCGCTTTTCATCTTGCAAATTTTTGCTTTATATATTACAAGTGAAGATCGAAGTGGTCGTCTATAGATCTGTCACTACGTACTGATGATCGATCGAGTGATTGATGCCACATCAGAACTTGCATTGGCCGTTGAGATCGATCGCTCATCCGGATGCTTGCTTGCTTCCCTGGGCGGTTTGCGTTTGCCTCGCCTTTGGCTCGATCACCTTGCTGGCGTGAGCAAAGAAATTATTAGAAGCTTAATTGCTAGACTTGCGAGCAAGAACCGATTTGCCTCACCTTCCAAATTAAAAACTTGCTGGCGCATGCAAGAACCAAGGTAGGCGCGCGATCGGGATCAGGGATATGATCCAAATTAAACGCGCTGTCCATTTCCATTATTCCTAGCTAGCTTAGCGAGGCAAAACAGTGCTGGGCAAAGTTCCAATGCAAAGGCGCTTAGCTAGTGCTGGAAATTGAAAGATGAGGAGGACGTAAACATATATACATAGATTAGTATGTGGTTACGGCGCTGCGGTTTGCATGGTCACTCAATCTGCTCAATCATGGAAGCTTTAATTTCTGAATGATTTCTGATCATAGGTGAGAGGTGGTGGAGTTCCTATAAGTATACACATCTGCATGCATGATCATAATATATTCATATAGGGCCACATGCATGGCCTTTCTCTCCAGCAATTTGCCGGTTGCTGATTGAGCTAGCTAACTGGCCTATGACAGACGACGACGACGACAATGCAAAGCTATTCCATCCAATATTCATTCCAACGCACACCCCACTATCTTAAGTATCATCTGCACATCTCTGTCCATGCTTCTTGTCAGACTTCCACCACTGCGCGAGGGAGCCTGCTTTCTGCACCAGCTCAAATCGGCTTGCTGATTTCTGCTCTCGATCGATCTTCTCCTTTAGATTATTCATCGATCAGCAGCAACCCCGGCAAAGTCATGGTATAATTTTTTGCATTGACCACAATTCTGAGCAGTGCGCGGCGCGCGATATGTGATTGTTGGTTACTGTAGTTGTTATTCTCGGTTGTTAGATGATGAGATATAAAGATACTAGTACGCGCTGAAACATCAGTGGGATCAATTATAGTCATACGTACTAGTGGTGAGTGAGTCGTGTCTCTGTCCATCTTTACTTTCAGGCATCGAAACTGGTTGCATGCTGGATTGATGGTAACTGTAGTTAAGTAGCGGATCGTTTTCAGTGGTGAAGCATGCACTTAAGCAGTCGACTGGGCAATGTGATTATAGTATTATTACTCCCTCCGTCTCAGGATATAAGGCATGCACGTATTTCAAAATTCAAACTTTATTAACTTTGACCAATAATTAGTCTAATAAAACAAAAAAAATATAGTACAATAATAGTACCATTAGATTTATCTTTACAAATACTTTCTAAAGATATTTTTGTTGTTTCCATTAATTATATAAAATATTATAAATTAATGGTCAAAGTATAATCTTAAAGACCGCACCAAGTCAAATCGCGTCTTATATCCTGAGACGGATGGAGTACTAGCTAGCTAGTACATCATCAACCAACTTGTGAATTGTGATTATCGCGCTCCCCTCCATGCAACACTTTCCCCCACCGCGCTCCTCCCTCTCTCGAGACACGTTGGTCCCTCTCACTCACCCCTCGGCGACGCCTCTCCCTCCCGCCCCTCTCTGGAGCCATGGCGGCGGTGGCGCATGCCTCTCCCTCTCCATCGAGCTCCGCCGACGCACAGCGTGGCCGGATCCGGACTCGACGCGCACGGGAGGCCGGATCTGGTGGCTAGAGCTCCTCCCATCACGGCAGGGTGACTACAGGCGCAGATCCGGCGGTCCAACGAAGACGTTTTATATTGAGAATATAAATCATGAATACTCCCTCTGTCCCTGAAAGAAGTCATTCCTAGAATCTGTGTCGGTCAAACTTTTTAAACTTTGGTTAACTTTATAAAAAAGAATAATAACATCTATGATATAAAATAGACATATTATAAAAATATATTCTATGATATATCTAATGATATGAATTTGGTACCATTAATCTTGATAGTTTTTTCTAGAAATTCGGTCAAAGTTTAAAAAGTTTGACTTAAGACAACTCTAGAAATTGACTCTTTCATGGACGGAGGGAGTAACTTTTAAGTTTTGAGTTTGAAAATATAAAAACGATATAAATAGATTTGTCTTGAAAAATATTTTTATAAATAAATAAATATATATATATATCACTTTTCGATAAATATTTTTTTAGTATAAAGAGAATCAAAGTTATACTTTGAAAATTGTGTTGATATCCAAAATATCTTCTATTTTCTATACATAGGGAGTATGAATATAGCTCCACCCCTATTTAAGAAACTTTTGAGATCAGTCTGCTCATAATTAATGGTCAACATCAGTCTGCAATCCCTCACCTTAATCAAAGAAGACAGATCTTTGGATGCTCCCTCGCATGGTCCGGAGCTGCCTCCCGGACAGAGTCAGTCTTGTTTAGTTCTCACCCCAAAAATATTTTACCATCACATTAAATGTTTCTACACATGCATAGAGCATTAAATGAAAACTAAAAAATAATTAAAAAATAGTGTCAAAACATCCAATGTGACGTGTAAAAAGTTTTTACGCTCTCAACTAAAGAAGGCCTCAAGTAGGTAAGCATGCAAAGAAATGAGCCGTCCCCTCCTCTCTCCTTGTGACCCCACATGTCCACTCAAAGTGGACGAATGGTGCTCAAATCAAATTGAATCATAAATTGCTACTTCAGCAGATAATTTGCAAGAGGCATCTGGTCAGTTAACGGTAGCGAAAAAATGAATAATGACATCCGAAACTAGAGAATTAGACATCAGAAGATAGGACAATGAAGACTGCATAGTACAAAATGGAAGATACCACCTCAATCGTTTTGTTCGTCTGCAAACGAAGCAATCTTCTTTATAATCCACTTCCCATTCCTCGTTTAGGATTTATCGAGTGATACAGTTGAGAGGCATTTCCTTGTCATATGTGCCACCACCATATCACCAAATTTAATTTACCGGTTTTAAACACATCACAAAGACGGGCAAACAGATACAGCACAGTATCACCATATCACTATGAGCGATTTGGATTTTGCTTCCAGGAGCACTTTCCGCGCACTAAAACCACACAAATCCAGCAAAGCTGGGCGCGCTGGTGCTGATACGTAGCCTCCAGCCATCACTGAAATCGTTTTGAAGCCATCACATCAAGTCAAGCACATCTTTGGAAATAGTGTTGGCCTACGTAGCCTCCAGCCATGGCTCTTTTCACATTTGCCTCAAACATCTTTGGATTGTCACGAAGGACGACTGCAGCTTCGTGGTTCAAAGGATCCTCGTCGTTTGGTTGCTGCAAGTAACAATGCAAACATTAGATAACCCGCAAAGAAGGATAAACATTAGATAAGGTTGGTTTTCTTGAGATGTTTTTGCAACCAAACCATAGTGTTAAATATGCTGTCCTCGAAAATAAGGTTCAGAACCAAACTTGCAATCTCAACTGTCACGAATTTTAACTGTGCTTATACACATGGACAAAACTGTAGACCGCTCAATGATAATAAAACACATGGGATGCAACAAACTTTGCAGTTTTGAAAACCATACTATAGCTAAATTTGTAGACTATTTGGAGTTTAAAAAACTCCTCTCTACACATCTTTTTTTCTAAACCATGGTTTTGCACGTCTATGGGTTCTAAAACTTCAGTTTACCAATTTCAAGGTTTCTTAATACTACACTATCCAATGAAGACCTAAATAGCAAAAATATCCATTAACATAGTTAGAAGCACCCTTTAACTCATCTTTCACGAGAATATTAAAGGATTAAATTCAGTTTTACTAGTAACAGAACCCATGTGAACTACTAAGGTCTTGCTCAGATTGGTTTGTCTGTATTGGAGATAGCATCATTGCGAGCACAATAGTGGTTACTTTTTCTAAACAGCATAGTCCATAAAATGTAGTAATAGGATGACAACAATGCATGCACAATTGCAAACACTACCTGTTTGTCTTCACAATTTCTAAATGTACTAGTATTACTTTAATAATTGGGGAATCAAGATAGCTGGAATACCGTAAAAAGAAGATTCAAGCCATAAATAACAGTGTTGATGTTGAGAACAGGCTTCCAATCCTCGCGCAGAATGTTCAGACAAACATTGCCTTCCAAATCAATATTTGGATGGTACACCTGAATGCATGTTTATAACAACAAAGTATTTAATCGCTTTAGAGGAAATGTAATTTAGTGGATAATTAGAGAGAACCATAGATGTAAAGGATAATGTCTTATACCTTGGTCTTGCATTTGACCTTCGGAGGATCATGAGGATAAGATGGGGACACTTGAAAGGTGAAAACAAAAGTGCCTCCCCTAGAAAAGACAGTATATTAAATTAGGGAAGGCTCAGAAAAAAATCATAAAGCTGGCATCTGACCATAGCAATGACTTCAAAAGTTCGAAACTATTTTTGGGTACCGTAAATTGATAACCTCTCCACTAGAGCCACAACATACATACTATTGCAGCTGGAAAAGGCTCCCTTAATTATGCTTTTATGCAGCATAGCAACTACCGCCAAGAGTGGCACTTACATGTAATATCCTTCATCAGGTCGGATGATGATCTCAAAATTCATGAGATCATCCTTGCCATTAGGAAAAGAAATTGATGTGGTCTTCGGCAAGTTGAGCTCACTAATATCTGCAAGGTTTAGAAAGAATTAACCACATAGATAATTCATCAGTTCATCACGCATTCAAGACCATCAGAGAACCCAAATATCAGTCAGGTACATCAATAAGTTGGAAGATGGCATCTCGTTTATGGATTATTGCATCATATTCACGCATAGCGTAAATTAGGATCACAGAATATTCTATTAGAATTCAGAAATATAAAATATTAGATAAGGAACTGGTCTGGTGCACATAAAGAAACAGTTACCATTTGTATACAGAATACATATACAAATCAGACAGTGCCCACAATGATTACTTCTGGTAAACTTGAATCCATGTCCAGTTCATCAAACAATTGCATCCAGAACATATTATCATGTTAACATGAGTGGAACCCATATCACAGAAGAGTTAATGGAGTTTTAGTGGGTAACTTTGCTCAATAAATGGCATCATCAGGAATGTTGGAGACCACAATACAATCTCACAATACGCAAGTTACATCAAGGAAAGAATAACACCCTTCAAATGAAAGCTAGCTGAAATGCAACATATAGCTCTCCCATTTGCATGTGAATCAACCCAAGAAAATAAATGGAACCCACATGACAATGCAATCATTGGGAACCAAGAAGATGCAATTTATCAAATGCAATCCATGGAAATAAAGTGCAACCAAATGAAAAGAAGCAACAGCTTCAAACATGGAAACACAACACGTGGACAAATAAACACGATACTTGCAATAAAATATTAAAAATGTCAAAGGGACAATGGTCAGGTGATTTGGCCCATATTTAAGAGTTTGATGGTGTTTTTTTCTTCTTCTCTTTTTTCAACTCTGATTTTGCAGCCACTTTTTTGGATTGAAACTACTGTTAGATGGAACAGGATTAATAAATGAGTTAAAGAAAAGAAAACATTTGGAAAATAGGCTGAAGACCTAACCCCCCCCCCCCTCTCCCCCAACACACACACATACAACAAATCTCCCCTGTGCACCAAACACCAGGCTGCACATGGCCTCTGCACCTCCTAAAAAGGGGGAAAACACAAAGCACTCAGCACAGGAAAATCTGCATGGGCAAACTAGTCAGTTTATAACTGAATCAACATTGTTAAGTCCTCTTGACAGAATAGAGGCAAACTCTGGCTTTGGTTTGAAAAATCAGGGGCAAACTCAAAATTGGGCTTCAAAACAGGGGCAGGAATACAGGAGAGAAAAGGAACATGTGAAAAAATAAAATAAAACTTGCATAAGAAAATGTCGGAAAAATGAAAAAGATAGGAAACCAACTAAGTCTCTGCCATTGGTAACAGGCAATGGTTCCTTATGAACTCATGAACCATCTTGTGTTGTGGCTGCTCCAGCCCGCCTAGGGTAACCCATTGAAGACAGAACATGGCAACGGGAGCTGGGCAGTGAGATTTGGACCAAGGTAAGTCTGGGAAAGAAGAGAGTGTGAGAGGGGTGGGAAGATCGAAGAAGTTAATAGGAGAGGGTCTAGGATAAACCAATAATTTTTTAAAACATCTAAAAGGCATATGTAATATATCAGCCCATATTAGGGCAAGAGGAAAGGAAGTTGTAAATGTCTACCTCTACTAGTAAGCACTAAGCTCACTTAACGCTACCTTGGTTTATTGGTATTTGTAGGACCTTACATATTGGAACAAGCAGCAGCAAACAGTTCGCTATCTTATGAAACAGATAAGAGTAACTTTTTGGTTATTTTGGGTTATATAAATAAATGCTGTGTATTGAAAACAAAGAGCAGATTGATATACAAGAAAAGATAACCTATAACTCAACAAACCTTTATGAAGACGGAGCTCCCCAGCAGACTGTTTCTTCACAGGGGCCTTTCCAGCAGCACTCGCCGCCTCTTCTTTCTTTTGACCCTTTATTTTGAAAAGATTAATCATCTTTCTGCACAGAAAAAGGGGAAAACCACAATCAGAGATCAGCATGCAGAACTTCCAGATTTTTCAGTAAGTGGGAAAAAAATTCTGAGGGTAGAGTGATTCCACATTTGCATCTCTACTATGTAGTTTATTTTGTGCTAATTGACCTGTGCCTGTTTGGCTGCCAACCAGATGTTTTCACAACTAAGGTTAGGCGTGTTGCAAGTTAAGGTGTTTGGTTGGTTGCCATGACTAGCCTAAGTTGTGGCAAATTTAGTAAGGCTATTGTTTGAATTGCAGCCGAAAATTTGCCAAAAGTTCAGCAAAAACATGTGACATGTTTGGTTTAAAGCCAAGCTTGAATACAACCACATCCCTTTACCAATTTGTGAGCATACCATATCCGTCTTATATACATTAGCAGGAACTTGTATTTTTCTTTTTTCATACACACTCAATAAGCATTACTGAGATTATGGTTAGGCAATTGCATAATCAATTTGTATTTTATTTGTACTTGTTTCTGCTCCATTAATTGTTGATTTCAATTCCCACTATTATCCTCAATAAGGCTTAGCCATCCTTATCTTAACATTCACTTTCCCACTTTACCAATTCCAACCGTCGCTTTTTTCTCATCTTGCTTCAATTCCTTGGCTTCGCTGGTTTATGCGGTTTAGTCATTGCTGGTCACTTTTAGTGCCTCATGCCTCCCCTTTCAAGTCTCCACTCCAATTCTTATCTCCCATGAGCTCCCAACATGGTCATAGACTGTTTCCATCTCTACCAGATGGCATCCTACATGGGTGAGGGGAACGAGAAAGCAAAGCGCTGACTCGCTGCAGAGGCTAGGGCAAGGTGGTGGCTCACTCAAGCAACATGAAGAGGTTGTGGCTTCAGAAAGTGGAAGCACAGTTCACCGCTTACCAATGGTGATTCATTGGTTCCTGCAGATGTACTTGTGTCTACAATAATCCGCCCTTCACACCACAAGTATGCACCATTTTTACTCAGAACGGTGAGCAGTGAAAGCAAGGTATCACTATGCTTTTCGCACATGACTTCACGCATGAGGTTTGGCAGACGAATTGCTCATCATTGATTTGGCAAAGATTTTTCGGTTAAGAATACCGGTGCTAACAAACTTTCTTTGGCATGCCAAATGTTGGGCAATGAAACAAATGGCAGCCTATGGTGGGGCGGCTTGCAGCAGGTATAGCGTGACAAACTGTGGTTCCCATCCAAACACCCCTAGAATTCCTATAAATGCCCCGTCAAGCATGTGTAAACCATAAACGAGACGTGGGGAACAAAAAAACAAGTATGACAGTGAATCGCAGGAAGCATCGAGTAGCAGAACAAATTCACTGCTAATTATTTACATATATCAACAGTACTAGGGGCGGATCCAGTAAAGGGACATGGGTGTACACATGTACACCCAATAATTTTTACAAAAACTTCGAAGTTAAGAGGCTTGTCATTTTGTCAAATAGCTAAATAGCTCCAGGTTAGGGTTTCGGTGCTCAGCTTCGCACAGATAAGGGAAGGGAAGGGAAGAGAAGGCACGGGAGTACCTGGTGGGTGCTCGTCGCCGGCGAAGAGAACAACGAAAGCCTCAGCACCTGGTTTAGCGCGGCGGCGGCCCAGCAGTCGTCTGAGAGCGAGAGAGGAACGAGGAGTTGGGAAAGGGAAAAAAAAGGATGCAGCGGACGGGAAGGGATGGGAAGGGGTGGGAGTACCTGGTGGGTGCTCGTCGCCGGCGAAGAGAACAACGGAAGCCTCAGCACCGATTAGGGCGGCGGCAGCCCAGCAGTCGTCTGAGAGCGAGAGGGGAGCGAGCGAGAGAGAGATCGGACGAGGAGTCGGGATCGAGAAGGGAAGAAGGGGATGCCGCGGACGGGAAATTCTATTTTTTTTATTTTTTTCTCTACCTTCTATTTTTTTAATTTTTTATTGATTCCATATCTCTGTTCTCGTCATTGACACTATAACATCTATATTTAGATAACAAAAATTGCATATCTATTTTCTTCATTGGACACTATCATTAACTAGTAAATATATAAGTAAATAAACAAATGGAACTTTTATATTTTATTAAGGTTGAAAATTTTTCTATTGAAGCTAGATTCATAAAAACATATACCAATTTCATAACTAAGAAGATATAATAATATTCTTTAAAAAGTAAAAATACTTCCTCTATTCTAAATTATAAGTCACTTTGATTTTTTATACGTCTATTTTATTATGTACTAGATATAATATATGTGTGTATTAATATATGTGTAGATACATAATAAATATATGTGTATTAATAGTGAATTGCTAACCAGTACATATTCTCCCTCTGCCCCCACATGCCCCACAAAGAATCAAGCACGGATCCCACCAAAGAAGGTAACCAATCCAAACTACACCACTAACTACTATATTATCCTCCATTTCACAAAAATGTCATTTTCCCTTTTTCCAAGAGTTAAATATTTTAAATTTTAACTAAATATATATAATAAAATATTAATATTTATGGTGCATAATTAACATCGTTAGATGAATCATTTTATATATTTTCGTAATAAAATTATTTGAAGATAGAAAAATTGCTAATATTTTATACGGATCTAGTTAGATTTTAATTTTTTTAATCAATACGAACTCATAGCGACATTTTTTGTTTGGGACAGAGTGAGTAGATAGTTTACAAGGAAATTGATCGAGCCTAACCATTGCACCATCAATTAGGTGATGGGATTTTAGAGGCACACACGGTTGCTTGTCGATCCATCTTTGCCATTTTTTAGTAGTGCCGCAAATTCCCCATACTTTTAAATTAATATAAACATCATGGCTCTAGTTTTTTTAAAAAAATCTGGGCTTCTCATTGCTTTATTCATTGGCTAAAAAATCGTTAGCAACGATCACAAGTACAACATTAGGAGTAGAGTTGGTTATCACCTCCTCGCCCCCAATACACAAATGACCCAGTGCAACCAGCTCATTATCAACTATATTACAGTCTCTACTAACATAAACACACTCAAAGAAAATAAAGTTTGAATACAGCAGAGATTTGATTTCATCGATCAAATGTCCCACAGCTGACAGATCAAAGTCACTAGACTTAATGGCCCTCGCTACCTCTTGTGCGTCAGTCTCAACAATGATTCGGCATTTGAATTCCTTGGAGGCATGCAATCATCTCAGCATGAAAAGGACCGAGTGAATGATCCACTCGTCCTCTTCCTGACAACACTACATCGTTGTCACCTTGATAAGAGCACCCTAGCTGCCTATCCCAGAAGCCACAAAGAAGGATGCGGCACAATTCAATTTCAAGAAGTTCATAGGTGGCTTTGTCCAATGTCTGAACTGCCTCTCTCGTATAACAACCAATAATCTTTGTTGCTCAACATTTTCATTATCATACAACTCCACACATCTAGCTAGGACTTGAGGACTTCGTCGTCTCCCCTCCTCCATGATGGCATTCCTTTCAGACCAAGTGAACAATAGAGCAATAATCATCAGCATTTTATTTTGTTCCCTAGCTCCCAGAATACCTCAACAACACCCAAAGGAGTACTCCCTCCGTCCCTAAATAAGTGTCGCCGTTGGTGTGCGTGTCACGTGTTTGACTCACTTTGTAAAAAATATGTGCAATATTTATATCTCCAAATAATTTTGTTAAAAAAACTAGATGTAAAGATCTTTCCGATGATACTAATTACTTAGCATAAATATTAATATATTTTAATATATAATTGTTGGCAGCTTTTTCTCGGGAAGCGAGAACGACACTTATTTAGGGACGGAGGGAGTACGTCTGGATGGAAGCCAACTTAATTCTTTGATCCTCCAGACCTAATAGGCACCAAAGATGTTTGGCCAATCGACACTTAAAAAACAAGTGCCCTCCATCTTCTCCGGTGTGATTTGCATGCTGGACATTGGCTCTAGTTGAAGCAGGAGCCTACACCAAGATGGAATCTTAGTTGGTTTTGATATACAACAATAACAGAATCTTTGTTTTGTCTTTTTCACCCCACCGTTAACTTATGTTATACCTTGCTGCTGCATGATAATACGCATGACTTATATCTATATCTTTATACCTTAATAATATGCATGACTTATATCTATATCGATATAATATGCATGACTTATATCTATATCGATATAATATGCATGACTTATATCTATATCTATTTCTTTTTATTTTATTTTATTTTGGTATGGCTTTTCCTAACAAACTATGTGAATGTAAATATCATCACTATTCACTATTCACTATTCGGGTTTGTCTGTAACCCTTCTATTTTATATATAAAGATTGGACACAAATGAATATTATTCTAATTCTAATCCAAATAGATACTTCCGAGTAAGTTGAATAGGGATCCTAATCCAAATCTAAACCCAAATAAAAAAAAGACAAGAATAGAGATTACTTTCTACTTCAAATCACGATAGGTTTCTTAGTTTGTTTGTTTTTTCAATTTTTCCATACACACACTAGCGATGTGGTTGGTGGACTTTTTATTATTGACTAGGTTCGTGCCCGTGCGTTGCTATGGGACAACTAAATTTTTGTGTTGAAAACACACGGATCTCATGATAAGATAACTATAATATGAAATTAAATACTATCTCATGGAACATTTTAGTTTTCTTTCCATTTCCTTGGATGACACAGTTCTGGATTTTCATGCCATAAAATATGAATGACAAAAACATTTTCTTTCCATTTTCTTGGGATGACTAATAGTACTATATAGTGGCATTAACTTCTATACTACATTTTCGTCCACATTTAAACCGAATGATAATTCGTAACTCGATCGTCATTTATATTTTCAAGCATTCGTAATAGAATGAAAAAGAAAACATTATACAAGTCCACCAGTTCTCATAGCCTAAAGGTGTGCTTGATCTGATAGACATAAGGGAAAGCATCTGGCTAGAATATAGTTGTTCGTTTCAAAAAAAAAATGCCAACTAACTTGAGGTCCATATTTGGTGGTGTCGACAACCACACACTTCTCAACTCAAGGCTCAACATTATTCTGCCAATATAAATTAATACCAACTGCCAATAGTTAGGTAGAGAGTATACATAAATCAATCTTAGTTCATGGATAATAAAAGTTTACCTGCAAGAACAAATTTATAGGTTCTAGCTTTCTAGTACAAAACCATCCCTATTTACCATAAAATATTTTTATTATCAGCCAATATACAGTACTATTAGCCATGATTATGAATCCAAAAAAATTTAGGCAAGTTAAAAAAACAGATTGGAACAAGCCTTGTTTGGTCTTTGTCTTATTGTTTTCTTTAGATTGGTGCACACAGATATGTGAGGAAG
This sequence comes from Coix lacryma-jobi var. lacryma-jobi, assembly GCA_009763385.1. Taxonomy (NCBI): domain Eukaryota; kingdom Viridiplantae; phylum Streptophyta; class Magnoliopsida; order Poales; family Poaceae; genus Coix; species Coix lacryma-jobi. Next base: position 4,370,994 of record CM019824.1, read on the forward strand.
GTCAAGGCAGACAAGCTCTATATATAGTAGCAAGGGCGTTTTTCATTAAATTACAAAACCTCCTAAAAAAGTAGCACCATTATTGTTAGTCTGGACCTCTATTTTTCTTTAATCTGCATGCTTCACCCATGTTCTGTAGTCTGACTAAAATAGAGCAATTTTTATCTACAGAGTGAGAGTTCATGCAAGTGGAGTTTAAGAAACCAGCGTGATAAGAAGACTCACATTCAGAGGTCCTGCAACTGCATGCACCCCAATGAATAATGTCAAAGAGCCCTTACCTTAGTGTGTTGTGCAATTTGCGTGAAGCCTAGAACTCCAACATGGAGCACCAGTCATATCAGGCTATTCAAACATAACATAAACCCCCTATCCTGACAATACTGCATTTAAGATTTAACATGGTTAGAGATCAGGAATCATGGAAGAAAGTTCTTTATAATTCAACAGAACACGAGGTAGATGATTGCAATATACATGGTTACATATTTTCCGTTCGAGAAATATTAAGTACATGTGCACATGCAATAGTTAAAAAATACAGCTTACATAGTTGGCTATCACAGTACAACTATGTCAAAAGCTACCACCAAAATTCGGCCACAAAACTCTGAATAACAATAGGAAGCAATATGTTTAAAAAACAGAAAATTAGTGTTACAACTCTCGCCCTCATGAATTTGATTAGCACAAATTACTTCTTGATGAATAAATGTTAACAGTTCCAAAAGCATCACTACCTGATGTTGTTGTAAAACAACAGAAAACAGTTATTAGAGTAAGATTTTGCATACCTTCTTGTGTAGAAAGCTGACAGACGCTTGATTTTCAAAGTCGGTTGGGCATCTTAGACAAAATATGGACATATCGGTTATGCATCTTAATCTCTAGTAATCAAAGAAGCAAAACAAACTCAGTAAATTCAGTGGGTATATGATAAAACAATAGTTCAAACAACTCTTGTTTCAGATCACCAACACTTCTAAGATCTCCATTTTTTCTTAAATATTTCGTGATTGATAAAACAATAGTTCAAACAGCTCTTGTCGTTCGGCAAAACTGTTTTTTTAAGACAAATAATAATAATCATTTAATGTAACAACTGATTAAGCATTGGTAGCAAAAGATGAATGCCAATATAATATAGGCTAATAAAGCTAGGCAGATTAAATTGTTGGAGCAAAATAATATTCCTTTCTCATAACAAAATGGTATTGCAATTTGCAACTATAAGAAAAATAAGTAGATAATTGGTTGATAAGTTGGATTGTAATCTAGCATGTTTTCAGGTGTATTGTGTACAAGTATTGTGTACAAGAAACTTACAGTCGGTAACCTTCATTGACCCAGGTGAATCTACTCCAAGCCAAACATAGAATGTTGAGTGCAGTATTGCCACGCCAAATACAGCCATGCAAAAAACCAGAATGGCTGAGAAACCACCAGCACAGACAACCAGGTGTTTGGAACGAAGGATTGAAATGCACAATGAGCCGGATACGATACTGTGCGGACAGGTGTTTGTTGCAAAGTACATCATATTATTTTATTTTATCCAATTTTATTACCCCGTTGCAACGCACGGGCATTTTTGCTCGTAAGCATTAATAAGAGAACACTTTTCAGTATGATGTATCAAAGAATGTTACCAAATCAAATGGCTCAAATAATGAGTTTTAACTAACAAACCAAATTGTATCTTTCTGAAAATAAGAAAAATGAAAAGACTGCCCTGGAAATAAGCATTAATGAGAGAACGCTTTTCGGTATGATACATCAAACAATGTTACCAAATCAAATGACTAAAATAATAATTTTTCACTAACAAACCAAATTGCATCTTTCTGAAAATTAAATAAAAAATGGGAAGGCTTGTATTAGATTCTTTACATCTCACCAGACATATAACAACTATTTTAGTTCCTTAAGCTTAAGAGTTGTCTCTCTCACTATGGGAACCCCTTAAGATCACCAGCTCAACATTCGGTCAATCCGCAAAGCAACGACCCAGCGGCATCCCCATCTGCTAAGTGAGGGGCAGGGGTGGTGGTGGTTTTACCTTGCATCGATGCGTATTGTTATGACCGAGCCAGCAGTCCTGGTGCATGAACTTGATGCTGCCTGCTGCAGGCACAGATTAAAAAAAAGAGATCTGAACAAAATTTAGTGTTCAAATGTAGGAAACATGATAGATCACAAATAAACTTGATCAATGCATTTTCAGTTTAACACATAAGGATCAATTTCATTGAGTTTCTTTACCTGTTTGTTCAGAAACTGTTAATTCCATTAATTTCCTAAAAGTATGTAAAACTATTCAGAGTATGTGCCAATATTCAGAGTATGTACATAAAAATATTCACACACCTTGTAATCCCCTAATTCCTTTAATTGCTCTTGGTTTGGTGCAATATCAAAGTTTCAATTTGGTTGTAAATCAAATGAGAAACTCAACCAACCTGTGTGTGGCTCCTCCTATGGGGGTGGGGTGTCATTATCATCCCGAACGGTAGGGCAGTTGCACGTGCGTCGATGAGGTGAGGTCCTCTGTTACTAACTTGTCTACTCGGTAGGCCAGCAAACAAGTAGCCAAGACGTCCCTGGATGGAACAAAACAAAGGAACAATTAATAAAAATACAGTCATGTTCCTGCCAATAAAACGCCAGTCTTACGTTCCTAAAGAAAAACAAAATCCAAATATTCAGAGCCTTGGCCAAGCACAAAGCCGTTAAGAAAGCTATCCCTGGGCAAGACATACGAGATTCATGTTGCTCACTCCAGCAGTTTCATCTCAGAATATATTTTAGCTTTTATTTGTTTCAGCCTGTGGCAAATGCTCAGGACTCCTAGGGAAGAAGGGTGTGACACATATATGATATATATAATTGAAATTGTTATTAGAAGGTAAAACACAAACCATCATCTAATTCCAAAAAGAATGCAGAACACATTATTAAGATAACTATAGGTAGATAACTAACCCCAGTTTATAAATAGTAGCAAAACCAAGAAAGATTCCTGCAGCAAGACGACACATAGAAGCAAATAGCAAATGACTTTTCAAGTGATAAATTAGAACATTATGTTAATTTCTATATTATAGGAATTAATCTCATGTCTGGGAATAATTTCAGAAAAAAACTTACCTTGGTTGATAACAAAGGAACTGAAGCAGGAAAGGGAAGACGTGATGTTCAGCAGGTGAATTGGTGTTATGTCCCCAAAGCTTAGATGGATGTTGGACAAACACCTGGTGCCATGCTCGAGTGGATCTTCAGTCCCCCTCAGGCAACCATGCAGAAATGTGGCATAATTAAAATAATTCAATCATCCATATACAAATTAAGGAAAGGATTAATACCTCATGCATACAAAGAGAGATGCAGGCGACGACCAATAGATGAGATGACACCAACACCAATTCTACCATTGTCTACCATGTGCTCAACAGTCCGGATCCAAATCGCCTGGTGGGAGAAGGATTGCAGTGCAGCTAGAAGGGTGAGGGGTGGATCTGACGGTGCCGAGGAGTTAGGCAGTTGGCGGCGCTTCCCATCGAGGCGAATCTGTGGAGTTGTGGATCCCTAATTTACTTTGTGCGGAGGAGTTGGCCGCAGGCCTCCATTGGTGGGCAGAGCACATCGTAGGCCTAGGGATGCCCCGGACAGCAGCACCCTCCGCCCCCAGTGTACGCGCACGAAGGCCGGACTGGATAGGGTCCTTCGCCGCGGACTGCCACCGTCGGACGGTACTCTGTAGGCAGCTATCGGGCAGCGCCGTGGACGGCGGCCTGGCGGCGCGGAGAGCGGCGGCCGTGTGTCGATTTGGGAGTCATGAAGGGCTGCTGTTGTGGGAGATCGCATGGTTGTGCAGACCGACCAACCGAGCCCGGGCGGGCGGGTGTCGGGGAGGGGCGGGGACGACGGCCGCCGGGGCGCCGCCGGGGGCCGGCCGATCAGGTGGGGACGGCGGCCGCTGGGGCGGGCGGGGGCCGTGGCAGGGCGGCGACCGGGCCGCCTGTGGGGGGCGTCCGAGGCGGGGGCGGGGCTCCGGCGGGGGCCGGCCGAGGCGGGGACGACGGTCGCCGGGGCGCCGACGGGGGCCGGCCGAAGTGGGGACGGCGGCCGCTGGGGCGGGCGGGGGTCGTGGCAGGGCGGCGGCCGTCCGAGGCGGGGGCGGGGGCGGGGACCGGGGCACCGGTGGGTGCCGGCCGGGACGGGGGCGGCGGCCGCCGGGGCGGGGCGCGCAGGGACCGGGGCAGCGGCCGCCGGGGCGGGGCGGATAGATTTGAGGAGAACGAGGGAGGAGAAGGAGACGTGCGAGGGAGAGATGACGTGTGTGGGGGATCGAATTCGGGATCGCACCGGACAGACCCAAGGTGAGGCGAAACAAATACCGCACCAAAACCGTGTTCACTTTTTAGTCTTTTATTATTATATATTATTATTATATATATTATTATTATATTATATATTATATATATATTATATTATGAGAGAAGATATATATATATATATACTCAGTTGCTTTAGAGATATATTATATGAAAAAATACAGAAAAGTATCATTTTATCTTTCTAATGTTTTTTACTTTTTTTGTTTCTAATTTTTCTCTTGTGGTTGCTGGTTTACTGTTTTATACAAATCGATCACTTGAATAGAAATCCTATCCTAATCCAGATACAAAAGGACACCGTATACAAGTATAAATTGCGGGCCTCGATGAGCTGAGCTCAAGGGCTACCTGACAATACTCAGGTACATGCCCAGGACGGAGCATGAGCCGTCGCCGACGTGTTATTTAACGCACACATAGAGACCACCATACCATGATGGTTAGCCTCACATGCCAACTCGACTCCACCACGCTAGTCGCTAGATCGAATCATGGTCACCGTGGGTCGTCACAGCCTCACATGGCGGCTCGGTACTCCACCACGCCGGATCGGATCATGGTTACCATGGTTGCCCGTAGAAGCCGACCAGTCGACGGGCTGCTCGGCGTACTCAACAACCATGCCTTCTCCCGAAATTAAAGAACAAGTGCCTCCACCTCGACGCTACAGAACGGCGAGTAGTTGACGTGGATGTAGAATTGCCGAAACGATGCTCTTGGCTTTTGACTTGGAGTTCGTGGCCATGCACGAGATTGGGCATATCCTCGGGCTGAGGCCCTCACTGTCACCCAAGGCAAGGCAGTCAACAGGGACTCCTCCATGGCCTCGGTTAATCTTTTTTCCCCGATGTCTAAGGGCACTCATAATGCAGGCTCTATCATAGAGTCTAAACCTATTTATTACACTTCTATTTATTGTATGTATTTTGTTGATGTGACAGTGTATTTATCGAAGAAAGATGAAAAAAAAACTAAGACTTCAAGTCTTATTTAGACTTCAAGTCTATGATATCTTCGAGGTAATGAATAGACTTAGACTCTATGTAGAGTCTGCACTGTGAGTGCCCTAAGTGCATTGGCCTTTTTCTCCCCGTTGTTTGAGCGCATCAGTCTTGTGTTGTTTTTTTTCTAGTGTATTTTTTTTCCTTTTTCAACATTGAGTGCTTTTTTGTCAAAAACATTGAGAGTTTTTTTTCAAAAACATCAGCGTTTTTTCCTAAGCAATTTCATGTTTTTTTGTGTTCCAGTTTTTCCTAATTTCTTTTATCTGGGGTGTGTTATTTTGTTTTTTTGTTTTCCTATAATAACTCTCTGCCTCTGTTATTTATCAATCTTTATATAATATATATTATTAAAAAGGAAACAATATATATAACAATGTTATGAATAGTTGAAATTCATCTCTTTCTTAAAAAATATATATTTACACCGTTAAAGTTATATTGATGCAATCTTGATTAGAAACAAAACTTACTTTATTATTATAGTCTGGTTTCATTGTTGATCCAACTAATCAAACTGCGAGCTATAATTTAGAGCAGTTTGTTGTCCAACAGTCTAAACAAATGTGTCTAAAATGCATGTATCAATGTCATATTCATTAGGCCTTGACCTCGCGCCCTGATCGGGGGCACCCAGCCCATTTAATGGCTGGTGGGCCCCCGTCGCACTGCGCAATAAATAGAGGGTGGGGGCCGGCGGCTCTCAGTACGAGGTTCATCGTGAGCCGCACTTCCCCACCGACAAACCCTAGACCCGATCCGGAAGGGGGCGCAGCCAGCGACGGGAAGTTCCGCCGCCGTTCCTAATCTCCATCGTCCTGGACCACGTTCGACTCCGTCACCACCGAAGGACTCCGACTCCTCCATCTCCTCCCCACACCGTTGTCAACCCCTGGACGCCGACGGACATGGCGGGTGACGGATCTACCTCCTCTACTACCTCTGCAGGTTCGAACAACCTAGGTATGTATTCCCAGTTACTCCTCTCCCTCGGATCTGGCTCGTAGTAGTTCATAGGACCATATTCATGCACTGTTATTGTTTACCCGGCTAGATCTACTACGTAGTGATCCTGAGAATCTATCAATGGTATCAGAGCAAGGTTGGTTAGTGGATCTAGATTCGGGTTTTACCCTAAGAGGGCAAAGGTGACTCGGTTCCTTTGATCCGAACAGTCACAATCTTCATCCCGAAATGAAACCCTATATCCCGTTGTCGGATTGCCGACGATCGGGAAAAAGAAAGAGGGGGAGGATTGGATCCATAACCCTAGATTGTTTTTCGGCCAGGGAATGAGGTTTCACCTGGTAGACTTGTTATCTTCGGCCGGGGGAGTGAGGATTCTCATCTGGCCGACTCGTCGCACCGCCGTCGCGCGGAAAGAAGGGGCCGCGGGCGCGTCTTCGAGGCGCCGACGCGAAGCCGTTCGACGGCGGAGCGCTCTACCCGAAAGGGGAGCGCCTCCTCCGGCGAGCGGGCCCGCGGCGGCACCGGCTTGCACCGTCCTTTTCCCCTCCGGCCAAGGGCCATCGCCGGCGGCCTGGTCTTATCTGGATGATGGGCGCCGTCGAGAGGGGGAGAGCAGAGGAAAGGGAGAAGGGGCCGCCGCGCCGCCGTGGGCGGCCGCCGGCGCCTCGGCTCCGACCAGGACAGAGGAGAACGGCCGGGCAGTGTGGAAAGAATGAGTTAGGGTTTGGAGGTGTCCGGCCGCCGGCTGGTTTTTGATCCAGCGAAAATCGCTCACTGCCGTCCGATCTCCCTTGCCCTAGATCTGACGGCCGATTTCGATCGGACCGTGTTTTGGCCCAAGAGGGGCGCGCTCGCGGGCCGGTTTCCCGGCCCAGGCCCAGGTTGCGCCCTGGGCGGGAGGGGGAGCGGCCGGCTGCAGGGCGCCGCGCCCAGCTGGGCCGTGCGGGCCGCCATGGGCCAAATTGGCCGTTTTGTTTTTTACGACGTTTTGGTTTTTGTTTTTTATTTTTCCAGAAGCGTTTTTTGATATATGTGGATGCAAATTTCATTTTTTTTTTGTTGTATTTTTTCTGTGTAATTTTATTCCAACAAAATTTTTGCACAGAGAATATTAAAGAATGTAAATTGCTTCTGGAAAAATAAAATATAAAGAATTGTTAAATTGTTTCCGCTGCGTACTTTGATTTTAATTTTCATTGTTAAATTCGAACCAACGGGAGAATTTAATTTTGAAAATAACATGTCTTTGGTGATTATGATGTTATTATTTTTCTGACCAACGTTGATAAATAATAATATTATAATCTCTGTTCCATTAAAGGTTTATGCATTATTTCTATTTCTGCCCAACGGTGATTTAGTTATAATGCATAAAAGCAACTCATTTACTATGTTTTATTCTGTTCTCACTATTTTGAACTATGTTTTCAGGCTCCATTCTGATGAACATGGTTAAAGACATCCCACCTCTCAAGGGGGATAACCACTTGGAGTGGGAGAAGAAAATTGAGCTGACTTTTCTGTTGGCTGAGGTTGACTGGATCCTCACTGAGCCTCGTCCCGCAGTGCTCAAGGAGCCTGTGAGAGAGGCAGGTGAAAGTGATGCCGCTTGGAAACAGCGGGAACTGGACTTTGGTCCAGAAAAGATGAAACATGATCTGGAGCGGATTAGGTGGGAAAAGACCAACAAAAAGTTGGTTGCAGTTGTTAAGAACACTGTAGATCCTGCCATCCTGAACTCGCTCCCACCAGAATGTGACACGGTCACTAAAATTCTGGAAAGGTTGAAGAACCAGTTCACTGGTTCCTCAAAGACTTACGCCACCCAAGTGATCAAGAAATTGATTACTGAAAAATATGCTGGTGGCGGTGTAAGAGACCATATCCTGAAAATGAACAGTATGGCATCTAAGCTTAAACCAATGGATAAGGAATTAGCTATTTCTCAGAAATTCCTTATTCATCTGATTTTTGCTTCCCTGCCAAAAGAGTTTGAAACTTTTGTTGTATCTTACAACAATAATCCTGAGGATTGGTCATTGGACAAGTTGATAGCCATGTGTGCCCAAGAGGAGGAAAGAATCAAGGGTGCAACTGGTGGTGCAATCAACTATGTCAAGGATAACAAGAAAGGCAATGGCAGCCCCAATGCGAAAGCTCAGGGTAAGAAGCCAATGCACCAGTACAGACCTCAACAACAGCAACAACAACAGCCACAACAACCTCAAAGGAAGGTGGTGGACCCTAATCAGTGCCTTGAGTGCTTGAAGCCGGGACACCACAAGAAAGATTGCCCTGTTTTTTTGAAGAAGATCTTGGCAAGCAATGGTGAGAATGTTATTACATTTGTAAATGAAACTTTATACGTTAAATTTGGTAAATCTACTTGGTGGATTGACTCTGGTGCAACGGTTCATGTTGCAAATTGTTTACAGGGATTCAGTTCGACAAGGACTATGCAAAGAAGCGAAAGATGGGTTAGAGTCGCCAATGGAGTTCGAGCTGATGTTGAAGCTGTTGGCGATCTTCCTCTACAGCTTAATAATGGATTTATTTTGATTCTTAAAGATGTTTTATTTGTACCTTCATTGCATAGAAACTTGATTAGTGTTTCACGCCTAGACAAAGATGGTTATGGTTGTCATTTTGGAGATGGCAAGTGTGAAATACTATTTAATAATAAATGTGTTGGTCTTGCCTTCGCGCAAGAAGATCTTTATTTGTTGTCTCTTTGTGATAATGTGAATGTTGTCAGCAATGAGAATGTGAATGAGATTGTATCCTCGTCGAACAATCCGAATAGAAAGCAAAAGCGAACTCAAGATGCGTCGTCGAAATTATGGCACTGTCGTTTAGGCCATATTTCGAGGGGGAGAATAGAAAGATTAGTAAAGAATGAGTTTCTTCCTCCATTAGAGTTCACCGATTTTGAGCAGTGCATCGACTGCATCAAAGGTAAATATGTAAAGCAAATAAAGAAAGATGCCAAAAGAAGTGCGAGAATATTACAGATAGTCCACACTGATATTTGTGGACCGTTCCCTGTTAAAAGTATGGATGGTTATGACTCATTTATAACATTCACAGATGATTATTCTCGCTATGGCTATATTTATCCAATTAAAGACAGATCGGAAGCATTGGATAAATTTAAGATCTTTAAGCTTGAGGTTGAAAATCAGCACAACTTAAAGATTAAAATAGTTCATTCCGATCGCGGTGGAGAGTATTATGGGCGACATACCCCATATGGCCAAATTCCTGGTCCTTTTGCAAAGTTCTTGCAGGAAAATGGCATAGTTGCTCAGTACTCCACACCGGGGGAGCCTCAGCAAAATGGAGTAGCTGAAAGGCGCAACCGTACCTTGATGGATATGGTGCGCAGCATGATGAGTTACTCATCTCTCCCACTAAGTCTGTGGATAGAGGCGTTAAAAACCGCTATTCACATTCTAAACAGGGTCCCAAGTAAGTCGGTGCCTAAAACACCGTACGAATTGTGGACAGGAAGAGTACCCTCACTGAACTACTTGCGTGTGTGGGGGTGCCCTGCTGAGGCCAAAGTGTTTAACCCGAACATTGGGAAGCTGGATCCCAAAACAGTAAGTTGTCATTTCATTGGTTATCGTGAAAAGTCCAAGGGTTATCGTTTCTACTGTTCAGACAGATATACAAAGTTCGTAGAAACGAGACACGCCGTGTTCTTGGAGGATGAAATGATAAGGGGGAGTCAGGCAGTGCGCAAGATTGATCTTGAAGAGAAGCGGGTATATGTACCCACTCCGATGATTCAGGAATCATTCTTCACACTACCTGTTCCCAATGTCCCTACCGTGCCAGACACTGTAGTGACAGAACCTGTTGTTGACGTCCCTGTGGCAACACCTAGTGAACATGAGGAACCTATTTCACAGGAACCCATTGAAACTAGCGTTGCGCATGAGGAAGAACAACAACAAGTTCCGATTGAACAGGAGCCATCTGATGATGGACTGAGGAGGTCCCAAAGAGCTAGAAGATCTGCCATTCCAGCAGATTATGAAGTGTATAACACTGAAGAGTTTCAAATGGAGGATGATCCCACCTCATTTGAACAGGCCATGAGAAGCGAGCACTCGTCCAAGTGGCTTGAGGCCATGGAAGATGAGATAAAGTCAATGAGTACCAACGGTGTTTGGGACTTGGAGATAATTCCTAAAGGGGCCAAAACGGTAGGCTGCAAATGGGTCTACAAGACGAAATATGACTCCCAAGGGAAAATAGAAAGGTTCAAAGCGCGACTTGTGGCAAAAGGCTTTACGCAAAGGGAAGAGATTGATTACAATGAGACCTTTTCTCCAGTCTCATGTAAAGATTCCTTCAGAATCATAATGGCTCTAGTAGCACATTATGATTTAGAGTTGCATCAGATGGATGTGAAAACGGCTTTCCTCAACGGTGAGTTGGAGGAAAACGTTTACATGGCACAACCGAAAGGTTTTGTCGTGAAAGGAAAAGAACAGATGGGATGTCGCTTGAAGAAATCCATTTATGGATTGAAACAAGCATCCAGACAGTGGTATTTAAAGTTTGATGGCACTATAAAGAAGTTCGGGTTTATGAAAAATGTTGAGGACAACTGTGTGTACTCCAAGTTCAAGAATGGAAAATTTATTTTTCTAATCTTGTACGTGGATGATATCTTACTCGCGAGTAGTGATATCAGTCTACTAAGGGAGACAAAAGATTTCTTGTCCTCAAAGTTTGATATGAAAGATCTCGGTGAAGCATCTTTTGTTCTAGGCATTGAGATTCACCGAGATAGAAGAAAGGGGGTTATAGGATTATCGCAAAAGGCATACTTGGAAAAGGTTCTGAAAAGATATAGTATGCATGCGTGTAAGCCTTCACCTGCACCGATAGTCAAGGGTGATAGATATGGGGATTTTCAGTGCCCCAGGAACCAATATGAAATTGATCAGATGAAAGCGGTTCCATATGCTTCAGCCGTCGGAAGCTTACAGTATGCACAGGTGTGCACACGCCCTGACTTAGCATTTGTTACCGGGTTACTTGGCAGATTTCAAAGTAATCCAGGACTAGAACACTGGAAGTTGGTAAAGAAGGTCTTGCGTTATTTGCAAGGCACAAAAAGCCTCATGTTGACGTATAGAAAATCAGATTCCTTGAACATAGTGGGGTTCTCGGATTCTGATTATGCGGGAGATGATAGAAAGTCCACATCAGGGTATGTGTTCACTCTCGCTGGGGGAGCAATATCGTGGAAAAGCTCCAAACAAACCGTCACTACATCGTACACAATGTATGCCGAGTTTGTAGCTTGTTATGAGGCAACTGGGCAGGTGAATTGGCTGAAAAAATTCATACCCGGTTTGAAAGTGGTTGACGACATCTATAGGCCACTGATATTGTACTGCGATAATAATCCGACAGTACAATATGCTCACAACAATAGGTCAAGTGGTGCTGCCAAATACATTGACATAAAGTTTTATGTTGTGAAAGATAAAGTCCGGGATCAAACCATAAGTCTCGAGCATATCAGTACGAGTAAGATGCTCGCGGATCCGCTAACGAAAGGCTTACCACCCACTGTGTTCAAGGAACACGTTGCCGGCATGGGGTTAATGGAAAGCCTATGATTCCTGGACTAAAGGGCCCAAAAGTAAAATTATCTATTTCAGAACAGAGATGAACATTATAGCTGTCAAGTCTATCGGCAAAAGACCGTGACGATGAGGCATGCTTTTTGCGCAAATCTGTAATGGAATGAGAAAAGTAAAAGTAAAAGAAACTGGTGAGATCAAGGGGGAGATTGTTAGGATGATCTCTCTGCCTAATGGCCCAACGGCCATTAGGCCTTGACCTCGCGCCTTGATCGGGGGCACCCAGCCCATTTAATGGCTGGTGGGCCCCCGTCGCACTGCGCAATAAATAGAGGGTGGGGGCCGGCGGCTCTCAGTACGAGGTTCAACGTGAGCCGCACTTCCCCACCGACAAACCCTAGACCCGATCCGGAAGGGGGCGCAGCCAGCGACGGGAAGTTCCGCCGCCGTTCGTAATCTCCATCGTCCTGGACCACGTTCGACTCCGTCACCACCGAAGGACTCCGACTCCTCCATCTCCTCCCCACACCGTCGTCAACCCCTGGACGCCGACGGACATGGCGGGTGACGGATCTACCTCCTCTACTACCTCTGCAGGTTCGAACAACCTAGGTATGTATTCCCAGTCACTCCTCTCCCTCGGATCTGGCTCGTAGTAGTTCATAGGACCATATTCATGCACTATTATTGTTTACCCGGCTAGATCTACTACCTAGTGATCCTGAAAATCTATCAATATGGACACCTTTATTTCTTGATCAACTACATGCATGTCAAAGTTTATTTAGTACAATCAGTCGATATATCCGTAGCGTACTTGTCCGAAAAGTGCTGAAATCGCGCATGAAATAAAGCAGAAACGACGACGTCCCCCGCCACCCGCTTACACAAGTGGTAGTGGTTAACATTAGATCAGTGTCAATGGACATTTCATCTTACAGTTTTCAATACATCCAGATTTTGGAAACAATACAAAAGAGTTTCATGGGATGAAATTACCATAAAACTCTCATCATCTCTCTTCATTAATATAGCGCAATATCAGTATATTAAATACCCATAAAACTCTATGAAACTCTCACTGAGACTGACCTTAGGGTACTCAGAATGTAAGTTTATTTATTATCTTGAAGATATCGTAAACTTAAATTCTAAATAAAACTTGAAGTCTTAATTTTTCTGTCTCTTTTTAATAAATATACTGTAATATTAGTAAAATACTATAAATATGAAAGTAATAAATAAATTTAGACTCTATCGCAGAGTGCATCCGCGAGTGCCCTTAATATTATATCGATCTTTCTAAGAAAAAAGCGCGCTACACCGATCGACCGACTTATCAATTGTCGTGTGTGTGCATTCCTATGTACAATATGTAATGTAATGTTTCACTACTACAGAACAGGGTCATAGGCCGATCTAACAATTGAGCTATAGTCTCGGCAACAAATTGCGTCCCGGACTAAAGACTTTTAGTCGCAGTGAGTAAAACCAACCGGGACTAAAGGTTCCCAGTTGGTATTACCAACCCGGACTAAAGGTCCCCCAACCTTTAGTCGCGGTTGGTAATACCAACCGGGGCTAAAGGGTGAACCTTTAGCCGCGGTTGGTGTTACCAACCGGGACTAAAGGTCCTTTTAGCCCCGGTTGGTGTTACCAACCGGGGCTAAAGGTCTTCCCGAGTGGATTCAAAAGGAAAACATCCAGAACTACATCACGTGGGTTGTGTAGCTCAGTTGGTAAGCGTGCCTGAGGCGAGAGGTGTTGAGTTCGAAGCTCACAAACGCAAATTTATTTTTTCTCGTGGAAGCCTTTAGCCCCGGTTCGGAGCAACCGGGGCTAAAGGTGGGAGCCTTTAGTCCCAGATTGGTAGTCCCGGTTGGGAAACCGGGGCTAAAGCCTCTTCCCAACCGGGGCTAAAGGCCTATTTGTGTAGCAGTGTTTGAGTGGACAACTTGCTTATCGAAGCAGCTTTTGATCTTGCAAATTTGCTTTACAAGTGAAGTGGTCGTCTATAGACATGCCACTACTGATGGAGTGACATATATATATATAAGATCTTGACCGACGTAATCGAGGGAAAGCTAGCTAGCTTGCTAGCCCTAGCGATCGATGATGATTTGGCTATGGCTCATCACTTGCAGCAGCTAAGAAAAGCTTGCCGGTGAAAGAAGAACCAAAGTAGGCGAGGTCAGGATCCAATGCAAACGTGTTGTCCTGTCCACTCCACGTCTTTGTTTAGCTGCACACAAATACACTTCAATCTACGTGAGTTGAAGTGAATCGAAATAACTAAATTCTACTTCAATCTCCCCCAAACCATATGGATTAGGGTAGCCTCAATTATGTTCGTTCCTAGCTCAGCCAGTCAAAACAGTGTGCTGGGCATAAGTTGCAAACACGTTTAATTCTGGACAGCTAGTAGTTTTAGTGTCGGATCGAATTGCAAGATGTGGAGGATGTAAACTTATATATACCTGTGCTGGCCAAAAACAAAGAGCATATAGTATATATGTGGTTACGACTTACGACGCTGCGATATGATTTCGTCACTCAATCTGTCAAGTGTTAAAATATATAAAACCATGAAAATAAACTTTAATTTCTGATCATATATAGGTGGTGAAGTTCCTATATGTATACACATATGCATGATCACATAGGGCCATATATATGCCCTTTTTCCAGCCATTCAACAGTGGGATCTGTCGGTTGATGATTGAGCTAGCAGCTGGGGCTGGATGCTGCGGCATGCAGAAAGCTATTCCAATTCTAATCTCATTCCAACACACACCCCACTAGCTTGGTAGCTCTTGTCTGCACATCTCTGTCCATGCTTGTCAGACTTCCACCACTGGCGAGCCTTTCTGCTCCAGCTCAAATCGGCTTGCTGAATTCTGCTCTCTTCATCGATCAAGAATCATGCATGGTATAATTTTTTGCATTGACCACAAGTCTGAGCAGTGGGATATGCATGTGATCGGTTAGTTATTCTCTTTAGGTGAGATGAGATCTAAACATAACAAGTAAAGATACGCGCTAACACATCAGTGGGATGCGATGATGGGTTAGTTATTAGTCATGATAGTGGTGAGTGTCGTTTCGGGGATCGAGATCCCGAAACAGCGGGTTGACGCACGAACGAAAGCCCAAAGCGAAAGCGGAAACCGGACGGTAAAACGGGGAAACAGATGAAGTGAACAGTGTTCCCCCCCGGCCCCCCGTGGGAGGTTGGGAGCTTTTTATATTAGTCCGGATCAATTTGAAAGTACAAGAGCGCCCTTCCAACCACTCTGCTACAATTACAATGATGCCCTGCTCAACTACTCCATGGTCGTACGCCGCCCTTCCCGGCGCGAGGGGCATCATCGTAACTTCGCCCTCTGGTGGGCCCAGCGTCCCACGGCTCCTTTTCCTGGCCGGTGGGCCCGCTCCCTTTGACCTGCGAAAACCTTAAGAAAAACCAAAGTCATGAATGACGAAAGCTCTCGCCGGAAACGCTGGGCTCCTTTCGCGCGAATGCTTCTTTTCGCCCGAAAACTCCATCCTGCTCCGGCCATGCGGACCGGAGACGGACGCCTGCTTTCGCGCGAATGCTCCCTTTCGCACGAAAACTCCGCCTTCCCTTGGTCCGCAAGTCGAAACGCGTGCTTCCGCGCGAATTCTCCCTTTCGCACGAAAGCTCCGCCTTCCTACTCCGGTCATGCGGACCGTAGGCGAATGCCTGCTTCCGCGCGAATGCTTCCTTTCGCACGAAAGCTCCGCCTTCCCTTGGTGCGCAAGCCGAAACGCGTGCTTCCGCGCGAATGCTCCCTTTCGCACGAAAGCTCCGCCTTCCTACTCCGGTCATGCGGACCGTAGGCGAATGCCTGCTTCCGCGCGAATGCTTCCATTCGCACGAAAGCTGCGCCTCCCCTTGGTGCGCAAGCCGAAACGCGTGCTTCCGCGCGAATTCTCCCTTTCGCACGAAAGCACCATCATCTTTCGGTAAAATGCGGGTCGGAGGCGCCTGCGGTCTGGGTGCCGCCCCAACAATAGCCCCTCACGGTTGAATCTGCAGCTTGTGAAGTTCGACCGTGTCCTTTCGCTAGGCGCCTACGCCCGCCCAAAAAAACCTTCGCTTCGTCCCGAAGCTGGGTTTTTTTTTTTTTTTTTTTCGAAGTGGTGTGTATATATATTTTTTTCTTTTTTAGTATTATTGTTATTTATGTTTTTGCTTAAGTCACGTTGCAGACGCCTTTTCGTGTTCCTCGAAAACTGTGTGTCATGATGTAAAACCTCTGCGACGCTTCGAATCTTGTGCCCGGGCGCCTCTTCGTGTCCCTCGGAATTCGTGCCCAGTTTTTGCGCATATAAAAGCCGGGGCTTCGGCTCGGGGAGGCTTGTTCACTGAACGCCTCCCTTCACCCCCCGCCTCATTCGCGAAGCCATTTCGCTTTTCGGTGGACGCCATTCGCTCGTGTTGGCGATAGCTACTTGTTTGACTTTCATCATTCGTCTGGCGACAGTTTGCGGTACGCGTCACTCCCCTTGTATTTGTTTCCTTTAGACTTAAGTCTTGCGAATTTGGTTATTTGAGGCTGTTTAATTTCGCTTATTTTCGTATCTATTTTCGCGTTTTTGTTTTGTTGTTTTTCCTCTTTCGCTTGCCTTGTGTGTTTATTTTATCTTTCGCGCCAATGCTAGATGGCGTCTTCCAGCTCGACGTCGACCTCGAGCTCTACTAGCGAAAGTTCCGATGCCGCCGGGTCGTCCCATCGCGAGCCTAGCGTGGAAGTGTCCATCGGATCGGGGGTTGCTCCACGAGTTCCAGAGCATAGCGGGAGCGTGTCGAATGATGGGGACTCCGGTTTGATTTCGGTTCCGACGGATTGCTCTTTTTACCTTGGCGTATCGCGAATGACGGCTGCACGCTTGCAAACAATGGCTGAAGAAGGGCCTTTAAGGAGAGATCATCTTACGAATTGCCGTGTCCCTGGAGATGAGGAGGTTCCTATTCCTCGGCCGAACGAGGCCGTTGTCTTTCGCGACTACTTTGTAGCTGGCCTTGATTTTCCCCTCGAAGAATTCGTCTCGGATGTTTTGTTGGGGTTTGAGATACAACTTCATCAGCTGACGCCGAATGCAATCGCCAGACTGAGTATTTTCGCGCATGCTATGAAGATGTTGGGCTGCACCCCGCGGGCGGATGTCTTCGTGCGATTTTATGACATTCACCGTCGTCCGACGAAAGTTAACGACCCGCTTCTAGGGAGCAGATTGCCCAGCGAGATTGGCTGCATCAATTTCGTTCCGCGGAAAACACGAGGCACTGTTTCAATTTCGCTTACATACCGGAACAAGTGGCCGGACTGGAATCGCTTCTGGTTCTACTATCGTGTTTGCTCGGACGAAACCGCCGCTATTGAGTTAGGTAGGGGAGAAAAGAAGGGATCTCCACTTGTGTCTGTTTTGGAGAGGTGCCCAGGAAAGCATCTTCCGCCAGTTGTGCTGAGTGACCCACATGCTATTCGCTGTGGGGATGCATTCGCGCTTACTGCACGTTTTCAAATTAGCCGGGATTTGGTGGAAGAGTGGATTGCCATCGGGATGAATCCGCTCTGCAGTGCCACATCTTTCGAAGGTTTCGTTGAAAGAGAAGGGTATTGGGGGCCCACGTTGCTGCTGGAAAGACCCGCGGATTACCATGATGACGGCGAATATGTTAGACATATCGAAAAGGAGACCAGAAAGATTTGTGGTCCGTACTTACGCAAGGAGAGCGAGTTTCAACTCGGCAATCTCGGCCGTAATCGGCGTTTAAACCGAGCTTTCGATGCGATGGGCGTTGAATATGCCGAGAGACCGTTGGTTGACGAAAGCAAAGATGAGGCCGAAAGCTTTAAAGGTGAAGGAAAAAAGATGGCTCGCCGCGGCGGTCGGAGTGGCGTGATCTCCCGGCGAAGGGTTGCTGAAGCTGGGGACATCCGCATTGGGCGGTTGATTGCCAAACCTTTGCTTGCAAGTCGAGGGGGGGCATTGGAGTCGGCCCCTGGCGTTGATCCTTTCGATCATTCGAGGGTGGTCAGTTTCTGCCTTTTTGTAATTCTGTTTGCTTTGGCCGTTTTTTTCGTTTTTCCTTTTATGGGATTCTTTACTATTATTTCTGTGGTAAAGACGGGTTTTTTTTTTTTTTTTTTTTGACTTGTCTTTGTTTTGCTGTTGTGCTGTCTTGCTTTTGCAGATCACCAGCTTCGCTGCTGAGATGGCGCCGCCGAAACCGCAGGCGCGCCTTTCGACGTCGGCTTTCGACGACGAGGTGTCGGTGGCTGACCTTCCGACCTTTGCTAAACCCGGTTCGCGAAAGGCCCTCGCGGATACCGCTCGGCCGGTGAAGAGAGCGAAAGCGCCTCGTGCTGAGCCTGCGGCTCGGAAACCTGCCGAAACTGCTGCTCGCGTTTCCACCGGAGGGGCTGCCCCACGCGAGAGTAGGGGCGGATCCGAGGGAGTGACGGCTCCTGCTGTGGATAAAGGTAAGCTACACCTTTCGCCGAGACACATTCGTCTATCACAGGAGATGGTGGAAGGTCAGCTTCTTGGCTACGGGCGATTGATTATCGATGGAGTGCCGTCGGACTACAGGAATCCTTGTTTTTACACTGGGTTGAGCTCGTCGGGCGAGACTGACGAAGCAAGAGAAGAATCTTATCGGATTGCACGTTCTTTGGGTGCAGCTTCCGAAGCTCAGCTTGCGTGTCGGATAGACTTCCGCCGCGCGGGAATCCTCCCCGGCGCAAGCGATGACGCCAGCAAACTTGTGGAGTTTTCGCACAAGGCTTTCGCTGCGCCGGAGGTCGAAAGGGACCTGCTCAAGGTTGACAGCGTAAAGCTTGATGACGCGCTGTCGTTTCACTTAGCTAGCGTGAGTTGCTCAGATTGCTATTTGTCGCGTGATTGTTGTTCGCTTTTCCGCAACTGGTGTATGGGTCTTTTGGAGTGTACTGACTTTCGACGTTTGATTTAATGCCATTCGCAGGCTGCCATTCTCGCCCGCAGCCGACGCAATCAGAACGACCTTTATGTTCGCAAGATCGAGCGTGAGAAGGAGGACCTCGACATTTTGGCGAAGAAGCTTACAACCGACCTGGAGGTTCAGGCGAAGAAAGCCGAGGACGAGCGCGCCTCGCGGAAAGCAAGCCAAAAGGAGGCTGAAAAGCTGAGACGGGAAGCAGAAGACCTCAAGCGGGAGCTTTCGCAGCTGCGAAATGCCCAGGCCGAGAAGGACGCGGCCCTGAAGACGTTTGCCGAAGAAGCTGTCTTTCGCCTCCGCGAAAGCCTTCGCAGCATTGGTGTCGAAACATGTGGTCCTTCGGAGCAAACTGCTGACGGTCTTGTCCGCTGGCTTTGCTCCGAAATGGATTCACTTGAAAATCATATGGCTCTGGGCCGAGACTACGCCGCCGTCACCGGTATCAAGGCGATCGGCCACAGCCTGGTGGACGCCGGATGCTCCCACATCGTTGACCTTCCGGTCAAAGAGGTGGATTATTACTGGCGAACCCCGGAGGCGGCGAAAGCTCTGGGCAAAAGATTCTTTGAAGAATTCTGGCTTGCGGGTGGGAATGACATGTCGCTGATGCAGTCCGCCGTGGGGCGCGGAAAGGTATTTTCTTCGTTCTGCTTGAGCTATCGCTTGACTTCCATGCTGGCTATCGCTTTTTGTGCGGTGCCTTGTGGCCCGAGTAGTTATTTTTCTGGGCTATCGCTTTTTTATGCAGACTCCTGAGGAGAAAACGCGGATCCGACAGCTGTTTTCGGAGTATATCTCCGCAAAACAGGCGCGTGAAAACGAGCCGGAAGACGAGGCAAGTCCTCCTGGGCCGAACGACGGGGCGCCCGAAAGCTCGGCCGCTGCTGCTGCCCGCGACGCGAACGCCCCCCAAGACGCAGCGGTAGACGAGTGACCTTCTTGGGGCCTGCTTTCAATATGTTGGCAACTTGTTGCGGACCTCTTGTAACATTTTGGAACTTAAATTCGGATGTTGTATATTGAACAGGGTGCGGATGTGGGAACGCTGGACGTTCTCGACATCTGCCCGTTAATGATTAAAGCCGGCGATATCTGTGTTGGTGGTGACCTGTGGAGGAGTTTCCGATCTAGGTTTCCGACTGCATCGCTTTCGGCTTACATGAGAAAACGAGCTAAGAAACTTAGACGCACAGAAGATCGGCTACGCGCTTTTTATGATGCTTTCGACCCACGCGAACTTGAGTCGAGGCGAAAGAGGCGCGAGGCTTCGCGCGCGCCACCAGGCTTCGAGGGTGCCGCGTTTGTTAAGTTGGAACCCGAAGATGCCGTGCCTTCGCCGGACGAAAGGCGTTATAGCATTTTACTTGGCCGCGAAAATAGTTCGCGGCCCTGAATTAGAATTGCAGTGTACAACCTTTATATTAAACCCGGTGTAATGACGAGTGTCGCAGTGTGCTCTATCTTTCGGTGTTAATCGTTATTTGCGAATGTGCGATTTTTTATTATTTCGTTTGGCGGATTAAGTTCTTTTGCCGAATGATTTAGTTGTTCTCGCTTTACTAGTTCGCGCGATGGTGCTTTTCGGTGCGGGCCCGTCGGTGGGTTGCCAAGACGCGCCCGCCCCCACTCTCTTAGGCGAGGGGCGGTAGCATTCGCGCGAGGTGGCTTTCGGTTCGAGCCCCTCGCCCGATAGCAAAGAAACGCTCGCCCCCACTCTGCTAAGGCGAGGGATGGTAGCATTCGCGCGAGGGAGCTTTCGGTGCGAGCCCCTCGGCCGATAACAAAGGAACGCCCGCCCCCACTCTCTTAGGCGAGGGGCGTTAGCATTCGCGCGAGGGAGCTTTCGGTGCGAGCCCCTCTGCCGATAGCAAAGAAACGCCCGCCCCCACTCTCTTAGGCGAGGGGCGCTAGCATTCGCGCGAGGGAGATTTCGGTGCGAGCCCCTCGGCCGATAGCAAAGAAACGCCCGCCCCCACTCTCTTAGGCGAGGGGCGGTAGCATTCGCGCGAGGGAGCTTTCGGTGCGAGCCCCTCGGCCGATAGCAAAGAAACGCCCGCCCCCACTCTCTTGGGCGAAGGGCGGTAGCATTCGCGCGAGGGAGCTTTCGGTGCGAGCCCCTCGGCCGGTAGCAAAGAAACGCCCGCCCCCACTCTCTTAGGCGAGGGGCGGTAGCATTCGCGCGAGGGAGCTTTCGGTGCGAGCCCCTCGGCCGATAGCAAAGAAACGCCCGCCCCCACTCTCTTGGGCGAGGGGCGGTAGCATTCGCGCAAAAGCGCTTGATAATTCGGTTGACGAAAATGTCTTTATGAACGCAAGTTGAGGGACATACAACCGACTATGATTATGATATTGCTCGTATTGCTGTCCAGCCGCATGCACAGCTTGGTTCATCTCCTATCTTTGGTTTGAGATGGGAGAGCCACTCGATGGCACTACCGCCTACAGTTACCGGATTGGTGACGATAGTCGGACGCGATGCCGATGACACGATCATAAAAGCGAAAGCGTAGCTCCTGATGCTTCCTACTCGCATTTTCGATAATGAGCTGACTGCCTGGAACTAACATTCTGGAGGGCATCGGTAGTTTAGGATGGGTGGGAGGCTTGCACTTTGTTGCCTATTTATACTGCCTTGCCCATTGTACTTGACGGTCGCATTTACTTGCCTGGCTGTATTTGTGCACACTTGGTAGGTGAAAGGTTAATACAACGTTTACGTTCTAGCTGCTGTAAATGCTTGCCAGCTGTCGTTTGTTTTACCCTACTAGGGCTGATGGGCTTGGCCTCGCCGAATGATTTAGTTGTTCTCGCTTTACTAGTTCGCGCGATGGTGCTTTTCGGTGCGGGCCCGTCGGTGGGTTGCCAAGACGCGCCCGCCCCCACTCTCTTAGGCGAGGGGCGGTAGCATTCGCGCGAGGTGGCTTTCGGTTCGAGCCCCTCGCCCGATAGCAAAGAAACGCTCGCCCCCACTCTGCTAAGGCGAGGGATGGTAGCATTCGCGCGAGGGAGCTTTCGGTGCGAGCCCCTCGGCCGATAACAAAGGAACGCCCGCCCCCACTCTCTTAGGCGAGGGGCGTTAGCATTCGCGCGAGGGAGCTTTCGGTGCGAGCCCCTCTGCCGATAGCAAAGAAACGCCCGCCCCCACTCTCTTAGGCGAGGGGCGCTAGCATTCGCGCGAGGGAGATTTCGGTGCGAGCCCCTCGGCCGATAGCAAAGAAACGCCCGCCCCCACTCTCTTAGGCGAGGGGCGGTAGCATTCGCGCGAGGGAGCTTTCGGTGCGAGCCCCTCGGCCGATAGCAAAGAAACGCCCGCCCCCACTCTCTTGGGCGAAGGGCGGTAGCATTCGCGCGAGGGAGCTTTCGGTGCGAGCCCCTCGGCCGGTAGCAAAGAAACGCCCGCCCCCACTCTCTTAGGCGAGGGGCGGTAGCATTCGCGCGAGGGAGCTTTCGGTGCGAGCCCCTCGGCCGATAGCAAAGAAACGCCCGCCCCCACTCTCTTGGGCGAGGGGCGGTAGCATTCGCGCAAAAGCGCTTGATAATTCGGTTGACGAAAATGTCTTTATGAACGCAAGTTGAGGGACATACAACCGACTATGATTATGATATTGCTCGTATTGCTGTCCAGCCGCATGCACAGCTTGGTTCATCTCCTATCTTTGGTTTGAGATGGGAGAGCCACTCGATGGCACTACCGCCTACAGTTACCGGATTGGTGACGATAGTCGGACGCGATGCCGATGACACGATCATAAAAGCGAAAGCGTAGCTCCTGATGCTTCCTACTCGCATTTTCGATAATGAGCTGACTGCCTGGAACTAACATTCTGGAGGGCATCGGTAGTTTAGGATGGGTGGGAGGCTTGCACTTTGTTGCCTATTTATACTGCCTTGCCCATTGTACTTGACGGTCGCATTTACTTGCCTGGCTGTATTTGTGCACACTTGGTAGGTGAAAGGTTAATACAACGTTTACGTTCTAGCTGCTGTAAATGCTTGCCAGCTGTCGTTTGTTTTACCCTACTAGGGCTGATGGGCTTGGCCTCTGCTACCATTTTCCCCTTTTGGTGATGGGGGGCTGGTTTTGCATGGCCCGCAAGCTTTCGTTCAGCCCTCGTTTTGTCGGAATGTCGGTTTGTTCGTGGCCCTGCCAGCTTCGTTCCGCCCTCTCGTTTTGTCGGAGGGTCGGATTTCACATAGCCCGCAGGCTTTCGTTCCGCCCTCTCGTTTTGTCGGAGGGTCGGATTTCATATAGCCCGCAAGCTTTCGCTCCGCCCTCTCGTTTTGTCGGAGGGTCGGATTTCATATAGCCCGCAGGCTTTCGTTCCGCCCTCGCATTTTGTCGGAGGGTCGGATTTCACATAGCCCGCAGGCTTTCGTTCCGCCCTCGCATTTTGTCGGAGGGTCGGATTTCACATAGCCCGCAGGCCTTCGTTCCGCCCTCGCATTTTGTCGGAGGGTCGGATTTCACATAGCCCGCAGGCTTTCGTTCCGCCCTCGCATTTTGTCGGAGGGTCGGATTTCACGTAGCCCGTAGGCTTTCGTTCCGCCCTCTCGTTTTGTCGGAGGGTCGGATTTCATATAGCCCGCAGGCTTTCGTTCCGCCCTCGCATTTTGTCGGAGGGTCGGATTTCACATAGCCCGCAGGCTTTCGTTCCGCCCTCTCGTTTTGTCGGAGGGTCGGATTTCATATGGCCCGCAGGCTTTCGAGATTGTCGTTGGATGGAAGGGGTCTATTTTGCCCTGCCTCCTCGACATTCTCTTTTTATCACATTGTGTTGACGAATGTCTCAACCTTATGCTTGGTTGATTTCGTCTTCGACCGGTTCGTATGACCTTTTTGGGGAATTACGACTACTTTAGTAATGTAGCGGTTACATTCGGCTGCCTCGTTAAAAAACCTCGCAGCCCGATGAAGGGCTTCCCCGGCGAGGAAAAAGAGCACAGACGACATATACTTGCTTTCGGTTTGAGGGCGGTTGCATGTTGATAATTGCCGCTATCTTGTCGGGATTGGCTTCAATTCCTCTTGCTGATACCAGGCAACCGAGGAGCTTGCCTTTCCTGATGCCGAAAATACACTTGTCGGGGTTTAGCTTTAAACCGCTCTTCCGAAGATTGCCGAAAGTCTCGAGCAAATCTGCCTGATGATCTTCCTGTCTATCGCTCTTGACCACTATGTCGTCAACGTACGCCAACAAGTTTTTCTTTTGCTTCTGGCTTTCGAACACTTTGTCGGTCATTCGCGAGAAAGTAGGGCCTGCATTCCGCAGCCCTTCCGGCATTCGCCGGTAGCAGTATGTGCCTGTAGGGGTGATGAAACTGGTTTTCTCTTCATCGTCGGGATGAAGCCAAATCTGGTGATAGCCTGAAAAACAATCTAGCAAGCTCATTATTTCACAACCAGATGCAATGTCGACAAGCTTGTCGATACGAGGCAAGGGATACGGATCTTTCGGGCAGCATTTGTTGAGGTCGGTGAAATCGACGCACATTCGCCATTTTCCATTTTTCTTTTTCACCAAGACGACATTCGCCAGCCATTCGGGATACTGGACCGGTCGGATTACTCCCGCGTCAAGTAATCTTTGCACTTCGGCTTTCGCCGCGTCTGCCCTTTCGTTTGACATTTTTCTCAGTTTTTGTTTTCTGGGCTTAGCGCCGCTTGCGATGTTCAAACTGTGCTGGGCGAGATCTCTGCTAACGCCTTGCAAGTCGCTTGCTGACCAAGCGAAAATGTCGTCATTGCTCGCAAGGAACGATGCCAAAGCGTTCCTTTCTTCTTCCGGCATGCTTGACCCAATATGCACGGCTCTTTCGGGCCTGGAGGCCGCGAGCGGGATTCTTATCGTTTCTTCAGCTGCCCCAACCTTGTGTTCCGACGCGCGTACGATAGCGTGCTCTTCGGTGGTTGTTTGCATTTCGCCTTTGTTTGCCACCTCGTTGATGAGGCTATAGCCTGGGGTTGGTTTCCCCTCAATCCTTCTGGAAGCTTGCTGATCTCCATGCACGGTGACGATGCCGAAAGGGGATGGCATCTTCATGCATAGGTAGCTTTGCTTGATGACAACGTTGAACCTGTTGGTGAAACCTCTGCCGAAAATGGCAGTGTACGGGTAGTCCATGTTTATTATGTCGAATGTTAGTGTCTCGGTGCGGACTCTTTCCCCTTCGGCGAAGGATACAGGGATCTGCTTTTTGCCGATAGCGTCGATCTTTCTTCCTCCGAATCCGTACAGTGAATTACCGGCGGGGTCCAAACTGCGTCTGTCGAATCCCATTGCCTCGAAAGCTTTTACGAAAAGGATGTCTGCTGAGCTTCCGGTGTCAATCAGAATGTTGTGCAAAGTGAAGCCGGCCACGTTGGCTGTTGCGACGAAAGCGTCGCAATGCGGGTAGTCGCGGACTTTGAAGTCGGTCTCGTCGAAGCATATCGGCGCTAGCGACCAAGCTGGCCTGTTTAGTGGAAGCCTTGGTGATACTGTCTGGACTCTTCGGTGGTAGTCCCTTCTAGCTCTCTTGCTTTCGTGCTCTAGGTTAGATCCGCCCGTGATGGCGAAAATGTGCCCTCTCGACGGAAGGATGTTGTTGATTGCGCTAGTTTCATTTTCCACCTCCTGCGCCTGCTGGAAACCCGGCTGTGCTTGTTGCCCCTGAGGTTGGGTCTGAACCGGAAACACCGGTGGCGGCGTTGGCTGATGCTGATAATGCATAGGTGACGAAACCGCCGCCGAATGCGGCGCAAAGACCGGAAGGTGATAGCCCTGATACGCCGGATTGTACCAATGCAAGTTTTGGGGATGCATGTACTGCGGGGGATGCGTAGGTGTGCTCGCGTAATTGCTGCATGCTGCCGCCACAGCTGGCGGGTCTTGCGAATTATGGAAAACATGCTTGGAGCTTTCGGCGGGGGCTGACGCTTGGTCCTTATCTTTCAGCTCTTTCGCCATTTTGCTGTATTTGCAATCCCGAGTGGTATGGCCGAAATTGCCGTCACAAATGACGCAATATGGCGGCCTGGGTCCTCTTCCGCGGCCTCTACCGTCTCGGCCGCCGCGTCCTGTCCTTCCGCCGCGCCCTCCGCGGAACGGCTGATCGAATCCTCTTTGGGGATGAAAGTCGGGCATGTCGGGCCTCTCTGTGCCAGCTGCTGATTGCGCCGGTTCTTCTTGCAAATTGTTGATTGAACGAAATGGCCTAACAATCCTTTGATTCGGCACAGGCGGCGGGCGGCTTGCTTTCGTCGCCTGCCTTTGAATCTGGCGGGCGGCCTTGCGTCGCCGAAAGTCATCGTCCGACCTCGCGTACGCATTCATCACGTCAAACAGTTCCTTGACATCTTTCGGCGGCTCCCTGGACAGATGAGCGGCGCACTGCCCAGTCCCCAAGCCTTCGATGGCTGCTGCTATCACCGCGGCTTCCGGCACATTCGGAGCTTGAGCTTTCAGCTGGATGAAACGTTTGAGGTAATCCGAAAGGGGCTCGTCGTCTTGCTGGGTGCAATTCATGAGGTCCCGCGTGGTCTTGACATCCGGACGGAATCCTTGGAAAGTGGCCAGCAGCTCGGCTTTCAGCTGTGCCCATGAATAGATGGACAGTGGCTTGAGAGTGGTGTACCAATCGTGGGCCACGTCTTCGACCGCCAAGATGAGAGATTTTGCTAGAGCCTGACTGTCCCCGCCTGCCGAAAAGACAGCTGTCTCGTAGCTTGCCAAGAACTTGCGCGGGTTCGCTTTACCGTCGAAAGTCGGAATACGAGGCTTGTAATTGAGTGGCCACGGATGAGCCTGCAACTCCCTCGAGAGTGGAGAGGTTTCGTCGATGGCGTTGCCGAAAGCCGGTGGCTGCTCTCGCCTTGGTATGAATACATCTTCTTGTGCTGTCGGGTTGGGGTCCGCCCCGGCTCTTCGCAGTTCCTGAATTTCCTTCTCGAGTTGCCTCCTGTGCGCCTCAGCTCGACGAATGGCGTTGCGAGTCTCGTCTTCTCTTGCTTTCGCCGCCAACTGCTGCTGCAACTGGTCTCTTTGCAACAACAGCCTCTCGATTTCGTCTTGCTGCTGTGCCAACGCCTTGATTGCTTGGGCGTGCCTTGTGATTTCGTCAACATCATCATCCTCTTCGCCGAATTCGTCCTCGACAAGCCCTTCCGGTGTTCCCTCTCTGCCGAAAGTACGTTGATCCTGGGGTTGTACATTCTGGCTCGTCGAAGCTCCCGGCGGCGGCTGCGCTTCTATCGACAGGGCGCCGCCGAAAGGTGGCGGCTCTGCAACTGTGTTTGGTGGAACCTGGCTAGCTGGGACCGAAGCCGCGATGGTGTCGAGAGCATCCTTCCTCGCGGCGATAGCTTCCAGATTGTCGACCGCTTTCGGCGCTTTCCTTGGTGGCATGGTAAGCTCGGGCGACAACCACGGTGGGCGCCAATGTCGTTTCGGGGATCGAGATCCCGAAACAGCGGGTTGACGCACGAACGAAAGCCCAAAGCGAAAGCGGAAACCGGACGGTAAAACGGGGAAACAGATGAAGTGAACAGTGTTCCCCCCCGGCCCCCCGTGGGAGGTTGGGAGCTTTTTATATTAGTCCGGATCAATTTGAAAGTACAAGAGCGCCCTTCCAACCACTCTGCTACAATTACAATGATGCCCTGCTCAACTACTCCATGGTCGTACGCCGCCCTTCCCGGCGCGAGGGGCATCATCGTAACTTCGCCCTCTGGTGGGCCCAGCGTCCCACGGCTCCTTTTCCTGGCCGGTGGGCCCGCTCCCTTTGACCTGCGAAAACCTTAAGAAAAACCAAAGTCATAAATGACGAAAGCTCTCGCCGGAAACGCTGGGCTCCTTTCGCGCGAATGCTTCTTTTCGCCCGAAAACTCCATCCTGCTCCGGCCATGCGGACCGGAGACGGACGCCTGCTTTCGCGCGAATGCTCCCTTTCGCACGAAAACTCCGCCTTCCCTTGGTCCGCAAGTCGAAACGCGTGCTTCCGCGCGAATTCTCCCTTTCGCACGAAAGCTCCGCCTTCCTACTCCGGTCATGCGGACCGTAGGCGAATGCCTGCTTCCGCGCGAATGCTTCCTTTCGCACGAAAGCTCCGCCTTCCCTTGGTGCGCAAGCCGAAACGCGTGCTTCCGCGCGAATGCTCCCTTTCGCACGAAAGCTCCGCCTTCCTACTCCGGTCATGCGGACCGTAGGCGAATGCCTGCTTCCGCGCGAATGCTTCCATTCGCACGAAAGCTGCGCCTCCCCTTGGTGCGCAAGCCGAAACGCGTGCTTCCGCGCGAATTCTCCCTTTCGCACGAAAGCACCATCATCTTTCGGTAAAATGCGGGTCGGAGGCGCCTGCGGTCTGGGTGCCGCCCCAACAGTGAGTACTCTCTGCCATCCATCTCTAGCTAATTTCAGTCATCGAAACTGGTTCCTGGTCT
Organism: Coix lacryma-jobi var. lacryma-jobi; assembly: GCA_009763385.1. Taxonomy (NCBI): domain Eukaryota; kingdom Viridiplantae; phylum Streptophyta; class Magnoliopsida; order Poales; family Poaceae; genus Coix; species Coix lacryma-jobi. Next base: position 4,399,394 of record CM019824.1, read on the forward strand.
GATGATTCATGGTACTGTTAAGTAGTGGATCGTTTTCAGTGGTGCAGAATGCAATTAAGCGACTGGGCAATGTAATTATAGTACTGCCTCCATAAATTAGAGTACTCACTCACAACTGGAGCTTCTAACCAAACGAGTTGTCGCTTGTTCCCCAAACTTTTGGCTTTTACATTGGAAAAAGTGGCTCATTGGTTTTTGAAAACTAGCAGATTCTGCGCATTCAACAACACCTATGCGGTCAGACCGGCCTCTAGTCTTGGTTTGATCGCCCGATTCAACGAGACGACTCATACTCATACGCAAACTAGAGACGGAACCAGAACTTTTGATTGAGGGGCCCGACAATACAATTTTACCTCGTAAATATGATAAATATATATATTTCAATAGATTTTCAACGTTTTTATATATATATTTAATATTCATAACAAAAAACACAAAAGTATCATTAAAAATAGTGAAACTATATATATTTTTATGTATATAATTGAATTATATATATATTAAACATTCTTTACTGTTTATTGGGGGGGGGGGGGCAGGCCCCTGCTGCCCCCTTGTTCCGCCACTGACGCAAACAATGCACCCTCATTGTCCCTACACCACGTGGCATCGAAAAATATGTCCCAAAAAGTTCGAAATCTCTCCAGCACCCGTGCGCGCAACATTACTGGTTCTCTGAGTGGCCAGGGTCAGCAGTCAATCCACCACATCAATCTATCCCTGCCTAAGTGCACTATGAATAGTACCTTGCATGGGCTTTTACATGTACCTCATTATCTAATGCCAAACCCTAGAGTGTCACCGGATAAATCCGGTGAGGCACAAAACAACATTTTGAACTCTATTTTCAAAGCTTGTTTCGATGTGCTAGCTTTCCTCCAAGTGATCTAACACTTCGTGCATGTGAGTTAGAATTTTTCAAAACTTTTCTCTTGCATTCTCACCATGTCACTAATAAGTGACATCAAATAAGTGGCACTAGATAACCACTGTCACTTAAGAGCTCCCCTTATTATAGTACAATAATCATCTATCCTAAACCCAACTGTGTACTCTATTGCACCTTGCTTATATTAGCAAAAGCAAAGCCCTAATATTATACCTTTGCCTTATTAGGGTTTGCTTTCCACTCCATCTTCTCTCCAAAGGATGAACGCGTACATACATGTGGTCATGATCCTCATCCCCACCGTCTCTTATGCCTTGTTCATAATCATTTAATGGACCTTAGCAGCTAAAACAAGCTTGTTGCATGCTTATAGTCCACATGGCTAGCACTTAATTATCAAAACCAAACTATAGTTTTTAATGGGCTAAGTAATTGAGAAGCGAGATATATTGAAAACTCATGCTTAAACTGAGAGGTTATTAGCAATCAAACTTAGAATGAAACTTAGATGTATCTGTTTCTTCTTTATGTATCGATAGAATTTTTAGGATTTATGTTTTTTTTCTAGGATGAAGGGGCAGATTTGCACCCAGGGCTAGGGGGCTTTGGCCTTGGTTCAACCCAAAACAAAGCGACTCCTTCTAATTTTGATTCCCTCAACAGCCCATGAAAACTCCAACCTAATGATGATACCTCATGACCAGACCTCCTCTTGCCTCATTCTGGACCCGCCGCTGCAAGAAGGTATCATGGGGATTAACATATAGGCTCAAAATGATTCTCCGATTAGGCAAAACTACCTCTATCTTAGGAAGTCAAACAATATTAAGTTTTATTTCGATCCACCGTGAAATATATATATATATATATATATATATATATATATATATATATATAGTTTTTATAATATACCTATCTGGAGTTATAAATGTAAATACACTACAAGAAATGGTGCTTTACATGACGGTTTTTGATGACGTTCTAAGAAAGCATCGTAGAATCATATTCTTCATTTGTTAGATGATTTATATATGACGATATGAACGTCATGGATTATTTTTGCATATCTTAGCAATTGAGTGGTAGATCTATGACGGATACTTTCGTTTCGTCACAGCTCAACGTCTAACATAGCGATGACGTGGCTTGTTTTTTTTTTGCATGACGCTGATATGGCCTGCGAACATGAGCCTTGTTTTTTTGCCAACATGGGTCTTATTTTTTTAAAGATCTATGAAAGGTGAAAAGCTCAAAAATTTATGAAACTTTGTAGTTAACAACTTTTAATTTGAAATCATGTTGTCATGCAAAACTGCATTTAAATTTAAAATTTTTGAAATTTGAAATTTTCAAAATACCTTAGATGAAAAGTAGCCAAAACGAAAGTCATACATCTCAAAAAGTTATGAAACTTTCTAGTTGATAAATTTTTAATTTGAAACCATCTTGTTAATGGAAACTACATTTGAAATTTCTCAAATTTGAAATTCAAATTTTGTAAATGACCTCGGATGAAAAAACTTTCTAAACAAAAAGTATAGATCTCGAAAAGTTATGAAACTTTGTAGTTCACAACTTTTTGATTTGAATTCGTTTAGAGCATCAAATAAGCAATTTACACATGGTTTAGCATAATACGAGGGAAATTGAAATGGAATATAGACACAAATGACAAAGGGGTGGAGTGGTAGTGGAGGTTACACGCGCATGTGACGTGAGATACATGACAAATTTTCCGATCGTCATGACAAGTTAACTGTGACGTGTTTTCGACTGTTTATGACTAAAGTGATCGCCATGTAAAGCACTATTCCTTGTAGAATAATCCAAAAACCGGATTCAAAACCATGACGTCAAAACCGGATTCCATGATGCAAAACTCTCAAAGGCTGTTCTAGCAAAATATGGTAGATCTATGACGTCAAAATAATCATACCAAAAACTGAATTCAAAACCGGATGAGATCAATCCGGCCGGAATAGTTCTATTTCGATAGAACCGAACAAGGTCTTATAAGGAATCACTTCACCGACACGCTACATTGAGAAAGCTCTCAAAGAGCTCGTTGGCTAGATAGGTAGACACTTGGACTCCACTAATCGATGGGTTATGTGTTTAACAGCCTCAAGAACCGGCAAATTACTCTTTCTCTATGCTAGCGCCACTAATCGATGGGTTATTCGTGCATGGAACATGCTTCCTTAAGATCTATCTTGTTAATTATTGTATGTTAGTGTAATTAGCTTTATAATTAGTCTATTTTCAATAGACTAAAATTAGCACCGTAACATTCGATATGACACGAACTAAACTTTAATTTCTACAACCAAATACCCTCCTTTAATTTCTGCAACCAAACACCCCATGAAGCACGCACTGTGCTACTCGTATCTGTTCGATCTCGGGACATGAACATGATGATATGCACCGTGACGAGGCGTGCATTTGTTCGTCCTAGTCGTCCTGCCTGCAGCCGGCCTAAGATTCGTCACCAAGCGCATATACATTTGCATGCAGATCGACAGCCAGACAATCGATGGATCGCGTTGTGTGCCGATTCATCGATCATATTATGAATCATATCTAGCTAGGATCGCTACTGACAGCCGGTGTAGAATGATATACTCCCTCCGTCCCTAAATAAGTGTCTCTACAAATTCGTGTTTTCCTCACAGACACGCTTTTCGGACGACACTTAAAAAGGGACGGAGGGAGTATGTTATATGTCCTATACGTATGTATTGTTCCTAGTGCATTATTGCCTTCGTCCAATTTTTTTTTGATTAGTTAACTAGGTTTATAGAAAATCATGAAAATATATCCATTATTAATCTAGTGGTACTTATTATATTATAAATATTAATATGTTTTTATATTTTTTTTAAAAAAGGACTCCTTAGAGGTAAGATGTACGATTATTTTGGTTGTAACATAAAAGACTCCTTAGAGGTATGTACTAGCTTGTGCAAAATCTCGGTGCATGATTACGAATTACGATAGCACAAAGAAATAGAGCACAAGATTATATTTGACGCTTGGAAAATTATTGTCTTCCCTAGGAAGCTTGCACCACCACCATTCAAAAATTCAAGGCGTACTTTGTTAATTCATACTCCCTCCATATATGAAATAAAAGTTATTTTGAACAAGGTTTGAGTTAAACATTAAAAATATAAATCATGAATAACTTTTAAATTGTTGAGTTTAGAGATGTAAAAATCATATAAATAAATTTGTTTTGAAAAGTATTTTCATAAAAATATACATATATATCACTTTATAACTAATATTTTTAAAGAAATAAGTGATCAAAGTTATACTTTAAAGATCGTGTCGCTGTCTAAACGACTTTTATTTATTAAATAAAGAGAGTAGTTGTGTGTATACTGTATATATGAATGTATGCGTCGAAAGACACAAGAGATTTGACATTAGCGCAGATTTGACTTGCAAGTACGGAGTATATTCAATGAGAAATAACTTGAGGTACTCCCTTCATCCCAAATTACAAGACGTTTATCTTTTTTGTCCTCAAGGTTGGCTACTCGTCTTATTTAACAAATTTATGCAAACAAAGTCAAATTTAAGTTATTCTTGAATAATTTTTTTTAATAAACAATGCCATTAACAAAAAAGTGATATTTTGTACAAAATTTTGAATAAAAAGAGTGGTTAAACTTGGTGTCAAAAAAGTTAAACGTCTTATAATTAAATTTAGGATGAATTGAGTACCTAGCTATGCACTGTACATTCTAGGAGTGCATTTTGATCAACCGCGTACAGTGGCTATTTGTTAGCCACGTTTTCCACTTTATTTGATAGTGAGGCTCTGTTCGGCAGGACTTATCAGCCGACTGATAAGTTGAAACTGTATTTTAGCAAGTCTAAATAGACCTAATAATTTACTTTATGTGATGTACTAATAATGTGTGCTTTAACACCTAAATGTACTCAGAATAATTCTCACACCGACGTGGATGTGATCATGTGATTCTAGCACACACATCTAAACAAGATTTATTAAAGCTACTCTGCTGATTTTAATCCGTACAAATTAGTCATGAAATAGTACAGTGGTTTTGTTTTTTTTAAAAAAAACAGTCCTACGAATCAGTCAAACCAGTTTATAGCTGCAGCAAATAAGGCCCTAGCCATTTGCCCATTTGTAACGTGTACTGATCCCATGTAGATGTGCTACATTTTGTGACACTTCCTCCATCAGTTTAGAACACATTGTTCCATTCTATATATTTTTTCTTTAGCTAAACAAGTTTAGCTCCATCCACTATATTCGAGAAAAAATTAAAATTGTATTAGTTATAAAATTGTTCTACAATAAAGATATAAAGAAAAGTTTATGAAGCAGTTCTAAACACACTCAATTGTACTCCATGAGTACGCATGCTACAACCAACCCGCGGAACATCGTCGTAATCAAGAGTGTAGCACTAGCCTGGCCACTCCATGCGCACGTGCACTAGTAGAGAGATGAGCTTCAGTCTCGGTTGGAAACCGACTTTAGTCCCGGAGAAAAAATGAACAAAATCTTAGAGATACCTCTCTTGCGGTGTGTGAGATTCGAACCTAGTACCTCTTGTCTCGCGTATAAACTCCTTACCAACTCAGTTGTACACTACATGTGACAGAGACTTGTACACTCTCCTTTTGAATTGATCCATGAGGGATCTTTAGTCCCGGGTGAGAGACCTCTACACTAACCGGGACTAAAGGGTCAAGGCCTTTAGTTCGGGATGATAACACCAGCCGGGACTAATGTAAACGCTTTAGTCCCTATTGGAAACTGTCATTACTCCTGAATACAAACTTTTGCCGAGACCAAAACAAAAAATCAGATGGAATGAAAAGTCATTTCTCCACTAGTGGTGGTGACGTGGCGTCTTGTAGGAAGAACCGGTAGCCATCTGCAAATAATGCAAGATCAACTCGGGGTCATCTTGTTGTCATAAAAAAACAAAAAACAAACAAAAAAAACTCGGGGTCATCGATCGTAGAGGAGGATGAATTGATGATCGACGCAGCAGCTTCACCTGCTCTGTAGATGATGGATATGGATAGGTGGAAGTAATAAATATAATAATGACTACATATATCTATACTTATTGTGTTAAGATTAATTAGGACTAATTAATTAGTGACCAATTACAGTTAATCATATTATTAGCAAGTACTAATATGACAGTTGCACAATAGGCATATATAGACAAACACCTCTTGGGAGTCATCCGACACTCCTGATTGACCATCGAACAACTACCCATGACTTGTATATACTACATTATACAGTTCATCAGAATACACAGCGATTCGGTCACTTACTGATCACATTTTTTCTCAAACACGTTATCAGCGCTGCCCTAACCAACTGAGAGCAGAGAAAAGAAGGGATTTCTCGCCGGAGTTACTGCTCACCAGGCCAGACAAGGTAGACGATGATAACTTGAATTCCTTCCATAAACGTACGCCATATGGTCGTGGACACCGACGCGGTCGAGACGGCGCTCAACCATGGCAACCACGCCCCCGGCGTTCCTCGTTTCAGGCCCCAATCCGCTGTCCGCCGAGCATTATATTGCGAGATATCTATATATCCACGGTCATCATACTCTGCTGGCTGCTGCGCCGCCAAAAACGGAGGCCGTCGATCCTTGATCCTCGCCACGCCCAGCGTCCGGCCTGTCTGCCCGGGCTCCTCGCCATGCACATGCGCACGCAAGGTAAACAAACGTCTGTCTCTCTCTCTACATGTGAATGTGTAGGTCCACCGTCCACCATCCTCACCTTGCCCGGCCGGCCCCTTGTGCTGTGAGTGTGACCGACCGAAGAACGTACGTACGTCTTGCATGGGGAATGTAGGTGCATCGCGCTTCCGGCCGGCCGCGTGCGCCGGGCCGCCCCAGGCGCCAGCGCCACCTTTTTTTTTTGTTTTTTGTTTTTGTTTTGTTTTCCAGTTTCAAGTTGAAGAAGGCACGCGACGCAGAAGAAAGCGCGGCAGCGTGACGGCGCCACACCGCATTCAGGTAGCGTGTGGCGCCGTCGATGACGACGACGGATGCATGGCGTGCATTTGTGGACGCACGGATCCGAGGATCGAGTCATCGCCGTCCGGACTACGTACGTACTCCGACGGCCATCTTTCCATCTCCATGCATTGCATTGCATTGCATGCTGTCACACTTTCTGGCATCGATCGATCCTGGCACACGGCACGCAGCCACGCACGGCGCGTCGTCAGTTATATTAATATACAGAAGAAGATTAGACCCGACGTCTCACAGACACGCCGGGCAAGGAAGGAGGCAACCGCATTCCGGTCGCGCGGCTTTCCCGGGAGGAGCTGTTGTTGTGACTTGTTGTGCTGTGCCTGTGCGTCGCGCGTCGGCACACACCCACCACTGGCACCGCACACCGCACACCGCACCAGCAGAACACGAGCGAGGAGAGCACACGCGAAGGCGAAGTGAACCGACCGACCACGGGCCACGGCCTCGTCGGACGTCGGTCGTCGGGTCCATAAATACCGGCCCTCCTTCCAGGCTCCACCTCCCCCACTCCTCCTCCTTTCTCTCTCTCACTCCGCCAACGGCCAGCCGCAACCGCCCTCGCCTCGCCACCAACACCGCCCGCCGCCCGGTTCCGTCCTCGGCTTCTCCTGCCGCCGCCGGCCGGCCTTTCTTCTTTCTTTATTGAGTAGTACTGTACTATACTATACTATTAAACTAGTACATACAATCCGGCACGCGCACCGAAAGAAAACCACGGCCGCGCACGCCAAGATTGCTGGCTGGCATGCCTGCCTCTGCCTCTGCAACTGCTTGCCCCCGTCGCCTCCGCCTCCGCTCGCCGTCTCCACCTCCTCGTGCCGCGTGACTCGCAGGTCTGGCCGCTTCCGCCTCCGCCGGAACGCGCGCGCAGACTACTACTAGTCTGAGGCAAAGCCGCCAGAGCAGCCGGAGAGGGACACGACACGACACCGGCCCATCATGGCGGACGCCGCCGCGGCCCCAGCGCCGGGGGGCCTGCACAAGAGCTACTTCGACGTGCTGGGGATCTGCTGCCCCTCCGAGGTGCCCCTCGTCGAGAGGCTGCTGCGCCCGCTCCCCGGCGTCCACACCGTCACCGTCATCGTCCCCTCCCGGACCGTCATCGTGCTCCACGACGCCGCCGCCACCTCGCCCGCACAAATCGGTACGTACGCGTGCCCTTAATACCCTATTTTTTTTTTTTTTTTGTCTTCTCCACCACCACCACCGTCGCGTCATCCCGCTCGAGAAGATGACCGGCCGTTCCCTCCCCTCCGTGCGCGTCGCGACGCGCCGGAGACGAGACCAGACGCGACCGGACTTGACTACTACTACTACTAGGTGGGGTGGGGAGTCCGCCGCCGTCGCCCGCGCGACTCCACCTGCTGCAGATAAATAGCACGACGTCATTAAAATCAAATCATATAGACGCCGCCGGCGGCAATCCCGACACGCAATCTTGAGCGTTTCTTTTTTCCCCCTATATATTCTCCTCCGAAAATACAATTACGAAACAAACAAACAAACAAAAAAAGGATCGGAACTCTTTGCCGTTTGCCCATATGCTTAAGCACCGGGGGAGATTGGGAGAACATGCTTCGTCGCAATGCAGGGAGGGATCACGCAAAGCTCGTTTCTACTTTCTTTGCAAAGCAGCACGCAAAAGCTCGTCTTTTTTTTTTCTCCCCTCCCCTCCTCTTTCGACGACTACGAATCGACCGCTGCAGCAATTTTTCCCTTCTCTGTTTTGATTCGATTTGATGAATCATTATTAATTAATCCTGGGGACCACTAATTCTGTGCGGTTTCTTTTTCTTTTGTTGTTGTGGGGGAAGGGGGGGCTCCAATGTTTGGCGTGCGTGACCGTAGCAATTATCACATGATGGAGTTGCTGCTGCTCCACGACGATTTGTTGTTCGTACCGTTTACCATGCAGTGGCTGCGATAGCGCAACAAGTGTTTGAAGATTTGGTTGGGTCACGGGGATCTCCGATGATAGCGCAAGTGCAACAGATTGCACCTGATGACCACTGCTGTCAAGGCCGCCGCCGTGAAGACTTTGGTAAAACAGATTGCCACTAATTCAGATAGTGTTGAAATCGCCTAGACTCTGGTCTCCGCACCACGCGTTGCTCGTGTGGAAATTCCACTCTGAATTTACCCAGTTGTCCCTAACAGTTATTAGATTTATTATAGCAGGAAGTTAACACTATCCTCTGAGATGCACTAATAGCAGCTGCATGTTCTATATATGGAGTTACCGATTTATTATATTTTTTTTTTTTGGCAAATAGTGCTTGCCAACTTCGCCTGCATTTCTGACAGTCATCGAATTCAGACAATGAACATCTCTGAACCTTTTTTTTTTTTTTTTTTTTTTTTTTTTTGCTTCATTCTTCAGTCAAGGCGTTGAACCAGGCGAGGCTGGAGGCGTCTGTTCGAGCTTACGGCAGTGGCTCCGAACAGAAGGTGGCTAACAAATGGCCGAGTCCGTACGTTCTTTTCTGCGGGGTTTTCCTGGTCGTCTCGCTCTTCGAGCACTTTTGGCCTCCCCTGAAATGGTTCGCGCTGGTGGCGGCGGCTGCCGGCCTGCCGCCGATCGTTCTGAGGAGCTTTGCAGCTGCCCGGAGGCTCACCCTCGATGTCAACATACTCATGCTGATTGCAGGTAAACAAACCCCTCCCTCCCCTCCTGCTTCATCACAGTTTTTTTTGAAAACAATAGCATGAGCTCTGACTTTCAATTTCAATTAATTAGAGGTGAAAAGAGTTTATTTACAAGCAAAAGGGAGAAACCAAAAAAACAAAAAGGGGGCGGGGACAGGGATGGTGTATCGTCTGCTTCAATTGCTCTTTATCACTTGGGGATACAATAGCTGAATTTCACGTCTCCTTGAATCGCTCTTCATTTGGTGGGGGTCTTGGGGATAAAATAAATGAATAGCACTAGAATCGCAAGCACCTGGTAATATCGAAATGGGCAATATGTTTAAAACTCAGAGTAATTCTTCTCGTTTTATTCCACCATCATGTGATGTCAGAATCATCTGCTGCTCATGTAAACCCCGACAGATACCCGCGCGCACTTTGGGGCTAATAATTCTGCAGTTAACATATCTGTCCATGTGGGAGATGGGGTTGTGTAAAGAGAGAGAAAAAAAAGGTGGCCAGGCAAGTTGTTTTTCCCTGGACCAATATGGTGGCTCCATAGTGGGAGGGAGAGCCGAACCGATCCGGCACCCAAAAAAGTTTATGTCTCACCTGCCTAACCTTTTTTCCTCTTCGTAAGGTTCTGGAGGGGCCTCCGTTTTCCACTGCACTAAAGGGATATTGTGATGTGGTGCTAATGCATATGCTACATGAATAACACTATAACAGAGTGTATGCTTTTCTTCAGTATGGTGATGTGATGTGACGCTAACACTTAACAGGGAATTGTATTCCTTTAGGACGAAGCCACATATCGTTTGGATCGCGTTTTCTAGATCGGCTTTTGTTTGTGGTACCAATATCGCTCTATCCCGATATATGCACACGACACGTATCAAAGGAATCGCCACAACAGCTTTGCTGTTTATATGTATAGTCACCACCATATTTCGTTGTTGGCACTACCCTCTCACCTAGGATGGTCCATGATATCTTGCCATCACATAGGCCTGTTCCTTGTTACTGTATTTATAACACTTGTTTCTAGGTTCTGCCATGGCATGAATGCCTGGTTTTTTGGTAGATGGATGGAATGCTAAACTGTAGAGTTTAATGTCTTATTATCTGATGATCTATCTGCAGTTTCTGGGGCGATAGCTCTGAAGGACTACTCTGAGGCTGGGTTCATTGTTTTCCTGTTCACTACAGCTGAATGGCTTGAGACCAGGGCGAGCCACAAGGTCTTTCCATCTCTTTCAGCAGTTTATTTTGCATATTATAAGAAATAAGAATAGATGCAGGATCTCTGAGGCCACACATGATCCCACTGCACAGAGAAGGATCTAATTCTTCTTGGCTAGTCACGCTTCTGAGCGCATTTCATACTGTTGCAATACGGTGATTGGATGCGCACTATCCCCACTGATGGACTGATGAACAGATCTCGGCCTGCCATTTGGGGCATGGCTTGGACCAGAGTCAGGTCCACATTGCTGATTGTACCACCATTTTAAGATGCTGATGAGAGCATGGTGTTGATGCCCACCTGAAAGCTCTCAAAGTCAAGACAAATCAACTTTATATCTAGTGGACTCAAACATGCACATACACTCATACATATGTGTAAAGCAGATTAGGAAACCTTATAACCAACAACCAAAAGCAACATGTTGTAAGAAAAGCAGATAGTGGTTGCATATACGCTCATAAATTTGTAAAATATGTGTTAGAGGCAATATTTGCATTTTTCTCTCAGAAATATCTAATTAAATGATTGTTTGGCATGCAGGCGACTGCTGGGATGTCATCGCTGATGAGCATGACACCACAGAAGGCTGTTCTAGCAGAGTCCGGGGAAGTGGTTGCAGCTCAGGATGTCAAGGTGAATACAGTAATAGCTGTCAAAGCTGGGGAAGTCGTCCCAATTGATGGTGTGGTTGTGGATGGACGGAGTGAGGTTGATGAAAGTACCCTAACTGGGGAGTCCTTCCCAGTTGCCAAGCAGCTAGACTCCCAGGTGTGGGCTGGCACACTCAACATAGATGGTAATATATATTACATTGCAGCTTGAACTGACATGTATTTAAGTGGGCTAGAATAAGCTACTGATCTTCTTGTGATTCTGTATTGGTGCTGTGCCAGGCTATATTGCTGTCAGGACAACTGCTATGGCTGACAACTCTGCAGTGGCTAAAATGGCAAGGCTAGTTGAAGAAGCACAAAACAGTAGGTCCAAAACTCAGAGGCTGATTGATACATGTGCCAAGTACTATACGCCCGGTAAGCCAGATATAAGAGACTACTCTTGCTATAGTTTTACCTTTCTATATGCTTGCTTATTACTGCAAATAGTTACTAGGGAAAAAATAAGTTTATACAAGATGTTTTTTTTTTCCTTACTGTTATCTTGTATTGTACATCCAGCTGTTGTTGTCATGGCTGCCGGGGTAGCAGTGATTCCTGTGGTGGTCAGAGCACACAACCTCAAACACTGGTTCCAATTTGCCCTGGTCCTTCTAGTGAGTGCTTGCCCGTGTGCTCTAGTGCTGTCAACGCCGGTTGCTACCTTCTGTGCTCTTCTGACAGCTGCAAGGACAGGGCTCCTTATCAAAGGAGGGGATGTCCTTGAAACCTTGGCAAGGATCAAAATTGCTGCTTTTGATAAAACAGGTACAATCACTAGAGGAGAGTTCTGTGTTGAGGAATTCCAGGCAGTTGGTGAACGTGTCCCCATGCAACAACTTCTTTACTGGTCAGTGTGCTATGTCCTTTGTAATTTGCGCCTTGCACAAGGTCCCTTTGGGTGTATATAAACTCAATTTCATGGCTATTGCAGGGTTTCAAGCATTGAAAGCAGATCAAGCCACCCAATGGCATCTGTGCTAGTTGACTATGCCCAGTCAAAGTCAGTCGAACACAAATCTGATAATGTTACCGAGTTCCAGATCTACCCCGGAGAGGGGATTTATGGTGAAATCGACAGGGAAGGTGTATATATTGGGAACAAAAGAATTTTGTCAAGGGCCTCATGTGAAACAGGTTGGTTATAACACATGAACTCTGTATTTCCAAAAAAAATTGAAATAAAAGGCAGGAGCTCTGCCGCTCAATTAAGATAGAAAAGAGATTTATGTACAAGTGGCACCTGAGGTGCCTAAACACCAGGGTCCGATCACCAAAGAGGAGGAAACATGTCTCACACTATTAGTTTGATCCCTCACCAAAGTTAAGACCCTATGATTTTGCACTATGTCTTTGGTAAAAAATGGCACCTGTGGTGCCGGCTTGTGCACATTTTCTAAGATTCTTCTATTCCTCCCCTTCCACAAATTCCACATGATGTATAACACCATGTCACTGAGCCACCTGCAGTCTTGCTTTTGAATCTTGCTTGCCACCTGCTCCCACCATTCTGCAATTGAGCTAGGGTCCTGTCATGGCCATTGCACCACAAAGTTTTATTTCCAAAAATTATGTTGCTAGTTATCTAGTGGCCACAAACTTTCTGTTAATAGACTTAGTGAGGTAGTGATACCAATATACCATGCATGAAGCCACTTCCGCTGTTCCACAACACATAGCAAGTTTTTTGTTTCAGGGATAATGATTGACAATTATCAACTTGAAAACCGTCTGTATTTGTCCTTCACCCATAAACAGTCTGACCGGAACATGGTTGCATTAGTTATTTAACTAAAAAAGGATTTTTATGTTTTTTATTGTGTAATAATGAGACAAAGCACAGTTTGTTGTAATAAAACAAAGCAGAGTTTCTGTTTAACTCTTTTGTTTTCAGTAAATATTGCCACTTTCATATTCAACCTTTGAATAACTTGATGTCCCTTCCTTTGCTCTAGTTCCTGACATGAAAGATATGAAAGGAGTTACCATCGGATATGTTGCCTGCAAAGGGCAATTGGTCGGAGTATTTACTCTCTCCGATTCCTGCCGAACTGGATCAGCCGAGGCCATCAGGGAGCTAAGGTCACTGGGCATCAGGTCAGTGATGCTTACTGGGGATAGTGCTGCAGCAGCTTCATATGCACAGAACCAGGTAAAAAAAAGACATGGTAGTGTTGGTATAGTGTACCTTTATCATTTCTAGACTATAATATGACAACTAATGATGTTGCGGCTTCTGTCTTCTGGCAGCTTGGGAACATACTTGATGAGGTTCACTCTGAACTTCTTCCAGAGGACAAAGTGAGGATCGTTGATGAACTCAAGGCAAAACATGGCCCTACTCTGATGATCGGTGATGGCATGAATGATGCCCCAGCACTGGCCAAGGCTGATGTTGGAGTCTCGATGGGTGTATCTGGTTCAGCTGTTGCAATGGAGACGAGCCACATAACTCTGATGTCGAACGACATCCGCAGGATCCCAAAGGCTGTCCAGCTGGCACGGAGGACGCACCGGACTATCATTGTGAACATCATCTTCTCGGTGATCACCAAGCTCGCCATCGTTGGACTTGCGCTCGCCGGACATCCGCTTATTTGGGCAGCCGTCCTCGCAGATGTCGGCACATGCATGCTGGTGATCATGTACAGCATGCTGCTATTGAGATCAAAGGGCGGCCGGAAGGCGAAGAGATGCTGTGCCTCTTCACAGTCACAGCATGGGTCGCACGCGAAGAAGCGCTGTGTTTCCCGCCGCTGCTTGGATGGTCCGTGCAAGTCGACAGGCTGTTCCAAAGAATTGTCTGCCAGTAAGCATGCCTGCCATGATCATGGTCATGCCCACCACACACACTGCAAAGAGCCGAGCAAGCAGCAGCCTGCAGAAAAGCATGGTGCTTGTCATGATCATGGCCACAGCCATAGCCACTGCAAAGAGGCCGGCAGCCATGTGGTTACAGAAAAGCATGTTTGCCATGACCATGGCAGCAACACCCATAACCACTGCAAGGAGGCAGGCAACCAGCTGCTTGTGGAGAGCCATGGCCATAGTCATGACCACTGCAAAGAACTGAGCAGCCTGCGCTTCACCGGCAAGCAGGATTGCCATGACCATGAGCACAGCCACTGCAAAGAACCCAAGACTCCGCATGCTGACAGTGAGGTTGCTTGCCATGGCCATGACCATGACCATGGACATGAACATAGGCGCGGCGAAGGACACAACCACTCGCACGCTACAGGTGAGCATGGCTGCCATGAACATGAGCACAGCCATCTACGCCCTACTGTTGAGCATGCTTGCGAGCATCAGTGCCATGCTGAGCAGCAAACTGTGCACACTGCAGAAACACACCACTGCCATGACCACGAGCATGGGGAGATCGTGGAATCAGAAAAGGACTGCCATGATGACCACAGCCACCACTGCTGCCATGAGCCTCACGACAAGGACAAGATCGCAGCCGAGCCAGTCGAAGAGGTGGCGATTTCAATTGCTGCCCTGCCCAAGGATGAAGGCCACCACCACCACAGCGAAGAACGCAAGGGGGAGCACTGCGGGAAGGCGAAAGACTGCGGCGGCGTCCCTGCTCCCACTGACTGTGCTGCGACCAAGAACTGCTGCAGCGTCAAAGGTGGAGACACCTGCTCGAGCTTGCAGGCTGCGTGTGCCAAGGAGACCAGCCCGTGCTGCAGGAGCTACGTGAGGTGCCCCAGGACGGCGGCGGCGGCGACGAGGAGCAGCTGCTGCGACCACAGCATGGTGAAGCTGCCCGAGATCGTGGTAGAGTAGAAGTAGTAGGGTGGAAATTCCACCGTGGAGAGAAGGGTGTGCACATATGAACAAGCAGCTGTAAGGTGACTCAATAAGATAGACTGAGATCGCCTGTGCAGGCTGCAGGGTGTTTGATCTAGTTACTATATAGGTTTGCTGAATGAAGAAAAAGATGTAGGATTTTGACCGAGCAGGGGTCTGAAAGGGAAGGCTCTGCTTGGTTTTCCTGCACTGCTCCTCTGTTTGCATCTTCTGCGACGAACTCGAGTGCTGCAACTGCAATGGAGACTGTCATAGCTGGTGCCCGTCAGGGCCAACACTAAATATTCAGAAACTTTTCATATCCATTTAGGCACCTTTTTATAAAATGTGACTTTTTTTTTCTATTTCCTATGTTTTCTCTTTTAAAATAAACTGTTTCTGTGACTGGCTATGGAATTACTGCGTTCTTAAAGAGCCGTTACAGATTAGGGTCTTCTAAAAGGACACTTAAAAAGTTAGGGCTTTCCAGGAATTTTGCGAAACGCTACAAAATCCAGTCCTGCAATTTCAAGATGGCAAGCTAGTAGTAGGAGTCATCACAGTGATAAGTCAAATCTCCTTGGATGCTGACGCTAGGCAACTAAGTACAGTACTGTATTGTGAAATGTCCTTGTCCACTGGGACATGCAACTCATGAACTTGTCACATAGAGTATGTTATACTAAACATACGCCATTCACTTAACGGAAAATGGATGTCTTTTTCCAAGCCCATACGTGCCGCCACACGTATCCGACATTTCAACGCAACAAATCTGTTGCAACATTTATCTAGAAACCCACCTATGTTATTTTGATCGGAGGGATTTTCGTGGGAGTATATTTCAGACATTTATATCTATATTTATTTATACCTAACACTAATCTATATCTATACTTCTATATCTTCTATCTATATACCTAATACCACAAAAAAACTACTCCCTCCGTATCACAAATAGAAGTCGTTTAGGACAGCGACACGGTCTCCAAAGCCTAACTTTGACCACTTATTTTTTTAAAAATATTTATTGTAAAGTGATATATATATATACTTTTATAAAAGTACTTTTCAAGATAAATTTATTTATATGATTTTTACATTTCTAAACTCAATAATTTAAAAGTTATTCATGATTTATATTCTCAATGTTTGACCGAAACCTTTTCCAAAACGACTTCTATTTACGATACGGAGGGAGTATCTCTTTTTTTATACCTATTTTTTTGTACGGTCTACTCTAACTAACTCTATAAATATGAAATTATTTCTATTTATTATCCATTTATAACACGCTCTTATAGTATTATGTAATAAATATTGAGTCACAAGTCGTATAAATGACTATGCAATAAATCATATGTCCCGTTGTAATTTTTGCTAGTCTAATAAAAAGGTAAAATTTCTCTCATTTTTTGGTCTGTCATACACATATGCATATTCTTTGTGAATATGTGCATACAAATGCATATAGGGTTGCTAGTCTAATATAAACGTGTTCTCGCATATGAAGGTAATATGTATATTCTTTGTGAATGAATGAATAGACAATCACATATGCATATAAATTTTTTGGTATAGATGCCTTCATATTTTGTTAGCATCGGGCAGCTACGAGAGATCAAGCCACGACACCAGCAACCCTATAAAAAGGCAAAAAATTCTCTCCACCCATATTTGGGTTTGTCACTCTCTAAGTACCGATTATTGAAAAGTTTCTTCAGTCTATAATTATATGACTAGGTATAAAAAAGTTTGTGTCTAGCAATGATCGATCACTACAACAGAAAAAGTCTTTGGACGATCTATCAATTGAGCTTTAGTCTCGGCAAAAAATTACGTCCGAGACTAAAGACTTTTAGTCCGGGTTGGTATACCAACCCCAACCCGGACTAAAGGTCCCCCAACCTTTAGTCCCGGTTGGTAAAGGGTGACCTTTTAGCCCCAGTGGGTGTTACTAACCGGGACTAAAGGTTCTTTTAGCCTCGGTTGGTGTTACCAACCGGGACTAAAGGTCCTTCACGAGTGAATTCAAAAGAAAAACGTCCTGAACCATATCACGTGAGGTGTGTAGCCGAGTTGGTAAGTGTGCGCGAGGCGAGAGGTGCTGAGTTTGAATCTCACAAATGCACATTTATTTTTCTCGCGGGAGGCTTTAACTCCGGTTGGGAGCACCCGGGACTAAAGGTTCCACCCTTTAGTCACGGCGGTTGGGAAAATCGGAGCTAAAGCCCTTTTCTATACTAGTGTGGATACAGAATCTGATTCTAAGATGAATTGAATCAGTATCTCATACATTATCTACACTTATGACACAAGTTCATACATGTTACGAGTTACAATAGCTTGCGTCTAGAGATGACATCGAGTCTAATTTTAATATGTATTGGATCCCGATCCAGTGCAACGTATGGATACATTTGCCAGCAAATATGAATCGAACAAATGCAAAAGTTCTTCTGAGGAAAAGGTTATACAAAATCATTTTTCTAGAAATCACCCTGACATTGAAAATGATAAAACTCGGGAACATCCCGTGCTGCACAAAACACAATTGCACAAATCAGAACGAGCATATATAGAGTAATTAGACAGTGCTCAAGTGCCTCTAGATACAAAACCTTTTTTTAACGTACGAACACGTTTGCTAGTAAATATGAATCAAACAAATACAAAAGTTCTTTTGGGGAAAAAGTTATACAAAATGTTTTTTTTAGAAATCACCCGGATATTGAAATGGATAAAACTCGGGAACATACCATGATGCACATAACACAGTTGCACAAATCAGAGCATATATATGTAGAGTAATTAGACAGTGTTGAAGTGTCTCTAGATGCAAAACCTTTTTTGTTTGCAAAACCTCTTCTTTTTTCTTGATAAAGGTGCAAAACCTCTTCTTGGCATTGAGGGAGTCAAGCAGAAGCAGCAACGTTTCTAGACTACAAAGATCCCCTATTCGTCCATACTTTCCCCCTCCTCCGTCGTCTAGATCTTTTCCAACTCCTTAAATATAATCAATAACCAATACCTCATAAAAGATAAGGGGTATTTTATAATTTTATATTGTGTGTTTAATTCTAAAATTGTATTTATTTTAGGATAGAGGGAGTTTATTGATACTCCGGTAGTCTCTAGTGAAGAGAACTAGAGATATACTCTGCGCGTTGCTGCGAAAACTACTAATTTGAAATAAAATTAAACTTTTTCCATTGTCATGAAAATTACTAATAATTTAGAATAAAATTACTTATACAAAGTGACACATATTATAAATTAATTTAGTGCACATGCTGATGTGGGCAATTAAATATATGTTAATAGATGATGTGTCTTGCTAACATGTAGATCATAATTGCAAATGCTAGTTGACTATAAATGCAACCGGTAGTGGATTAATGAGGTGGATAGTTTGCATGTTGAGAGAAATAACTAGTGGAGTTTAGCTTTATAGAGTTTATTGACTATAAATGCAACCGGTAGTGAATTAATGAGGTGGATAGTTCGTATACAGTTTCAAAAAAATTTCAAGATTCCCCGTCACATCGAATCTTTAGACGCATACATGAGACATTAAATGTATGCAAAAAAAATAACTAATTGCACAGTTTGTTTGTAAATGTCGAGACGAATCTTTTAAGCTAGTTAGTCCATGTTTGGATAAAGTTTACCCAAATAACAATGACCAAAACTTTTCGTCAAAAATTTTGTGAACTAAACATGGTCGGAGAGAAATAACTAGTTAGGTTTAGCTTTATAGAGTTTATTGACTATAAATACAACCGGTAGTGGATTAATGAGGTGGATAGTTTGCACGTCAAGACAAATAGGTTTAGTTCTATAGAGTTTGTAGACGAAATAAAAAAATGTAAAAAATTTAAAGGGAGAGGAATCTGAAAAAAAAAAACCCGACATGAATTCCGCTTCCGCCGTCGATGACTGCTGTCCGGCTGCATCCCCCTTCTTCCCTCTTCTTCGCCTTCCCGACTCCTCGCTCGCTCTCGCTCTCTCTCGCTGGCTCCCCTGTCGCTCTCAGACGACTGCTCCCCCGCCCTAAGCCAGGTGCCGAGGCTTTCGTTATTCTCTTCGCCGGCGACGAGCACCCACCAGGTACTCCCACCCCTTCTTCGCCTTCCCGACTCCTCGTTCTCTCTCTCGCTCCGGTCTCGCTCTCGCTCTCAGACGACTGCTGGGCCGCCGCCGCCCTAAGCCAGGTGATGTGCGAAGCTGAGCGCCGAAACCCTAACCTGAAGCTATTTAGATATTTGACAAGCCTCCTAACTTCGAAGTTTTTGTAAAAATTATTGGGTGTACATGTGTACACCCATGTCCCTTTACTGGATCCGCCCCTGATCTGAAATCTTGCCTGGGTTTTTGAGCGCCGCAAGCTAAGTTGCGTCCATGCCATTTTGGAGTTCGTCTGGTGATAATTGGCTGGCGAGGTTTAGGGAGGGTTTTGTGATGTGCCGTGGAAAAATTGATGGGTGGCCGTGTGGACATGTAATAAGTAGTTGAACGTATGCTAAAAAAAAGTACTGAACATAGACAGTGAAGAGAATTTAGCTTAAAATTGGTGCAGGCCATACGAATCAGCAAGCGACAAGGAAATTATGCAGGATAAATGCTTAGAGAGCTTGTATCTTGCATTACCTGGCCCCTAATAACTTGAAGTTCATTTGTGGATAGAAACTGGCACAAGTTCCAGGTGGAAACGTCAACTGTCCTGCTTTGTTTTGTAACCCAGAACGACTTGTAGAATCTCCTACTTGTTAACTAGAACATTGGCTTCATTAAAACGTATATTATTTCTCGTGTTGGGTAACAAGTATGAAAGTTTTTTTCCCCATTTTTTAATCTGTAGGCACTTCCATCATTATTTATTTTATTTAGTATTTGTTTTTATAATCTGTTCTTTAGTATACACATGTAGTTTTAAACTTTTGATTCAAACATAGTGCAATATCAAGCAGTTTCTGAACTGTTGTGCGTGTTCAAAATGGCTTAATCTTCTATACATGTTCTTGTCCTTGACATGAACTGTTTTGCAACAAAAATGGTACTGTTTTCTGAAAGCCTGAAGGCATTAAACTAAAATGTTCCTTTTCCCTGTGTTCTCCAGGTTTTTGGATTTTGATCAGTTCTATCAGAGGACTGCTTATGGATGATTGCATGTCTGTAGCTTGCTAGGTCTTGCTTTCCTGTTTGTACAGATACATCATGGCACCGCGCGGTAGGGCTTCAGCTAGAAGGCCTCTCTGGATCGTCGTATTGGTTGCTTTTGTCTGTGCAGTAGCCATCGGAGCCTATCTTTATACTCCACGGCATTACACAGCCTGTTATCTGGTACCATCAGAAGCCTGCAATTCTCGGCCTCCTCCAGAACCTGCTAGGGTATACACTGATGATGAGATTGCTGCTCATGCTATCATGAGAGACATCATTCGGGCACGGCCACTGCAGTCAAAGAATCCAAAAATTGCTTTCATGTTCTTGACGCCCAGTTCGTTGCCATTTGAGAAGCTATGGGAAAAATTCTTCATGGTATGATTTTTGCAGTATTTGGGAATTGCGGCGAATACATGTCTAGTTAGTAAATGAGTCTTAGATTTGTAAAATAAATTGTTTAGCTACTATTTTATTTTGTAAACAAACTCAATTTTTACATACTATCTCATATAAGAACAAGGATATGTCCATCAGTCAATAGTCACCTGCGCAGCTGGGTGTGTATGAGTACCAATCTAACCACTTGGGTGTACTTTCAGGGTCATGAAGATAGATACACCATATACGTGCATGCATCAAGAGATAGACCGATTCATTCAAGTCCAATATTCACTGGCAAGGATATTCGAAGTGAAAAGGTACCTAACTAGAATTGGCTTAAACCTGTACTGTCCTCATTGATTTATGCAGAAAATGTTTACTAACTTTCAATATAATACAGATTGATTTTGAAAAAAATGTTCTGTTGTCTCAGAGTGCCATCTCTAATGATTGTAGAACTCCATTCTTTAAAAGGATGGATATAGTTTGTAGAGTATGACCCAGGATTTATTAATATTGTTGAATCATCACCTGTACCTATCATGGCCAGTAGTATTTGCCTACAGCAATTGTGCCCAAGATAATTTTGTTGCCAACGTTTGAGTTATAGTTGTTGCAGGATCTAATTTTTCAATTTTATTGCCAGGTGATCTGGGGTACGATTTCTATGGTTGATGCTGAAAAGAGGCTCTTGGCTCATGCCCTACAAGATCCTGAAAACCAGCATTTTGTCTTGCTTTCTGAGAGGTTAATCATTTTCGTTTGTTCTGTTGCCATCTAAATTTCAGTGATAGGTTCGTATCCTAACACTTTATTCTAATTGCAGCTGTGTGCCACTTCATAACTTTGATTATATATATAGTTATCTCATGGAGACAAACGTCAGTTTTGTTGACTGGTAAGTGAACATACTTACATAAAGCAACACATTAATTTCTCCCCTAATCAGAGTTGAAAAGATATTTGATTTAAGATATGCTTTCCTTGAGATTTTTTTTTTAAAAAAAATAGTTTTGCTATTGACATGCCAAATTATCTTTTTTCTCAGTTTTGATGATCCTGGTCCACATGGAGCAGGTAGATATTCTGACCATATGCTACCTGAGATTGTGAAAAAAGATTGGAGAAAGGGTGCACAGGTGATAATTTCATATCTCAATTACATATAACAGTTGTTATGGCTTCTCATAGCTAACCTCAATTGTTCTCGTGTGTTCTTCTCTTACAGTGGTTTACAGTGAAACGGCAGCATGCAATTCTTATTCTTGCTGACACTCTTTACTATGGGAAGTTCAAGCGTTACTGTAAGGTGGTCCCTTGCTCCCCACACAAAATAATAATAATAATAACGTTCTAAGATACCTTATCTTATTAAAAGTACCAAGTTATTTTTCATGTGTAATAAGCAGACCTTCAAATATGCTCAGACAACAGGTAGAGCATTTCTAGGGAAAAGGCGAAAACAATGTCTTTGTTAATCTGTGTTTTCAGCCTAGATAATATCAAACCGTAGCACATACTGCTATTCAAGGTGCACATGATGCACAGGAGTAGTACATACCATAAATTGTCCCCCTTTTCCTTGATATTTATGTCATTTCTGATATTGTGATTGCAACTTTACAGCCAGGAAATGAATGGCATAACTGCTATTCAGATGAGCACTACTTGCCAACTCTCTTTAATGTAAGTGTTCAGAAGCTTGTAGATGACGGCCTTTTGATCTCTTTGACCAGCCAACAACATTTTATTGAGAAAAACTACTGAACAACACTGCATTTCTATTTGTGGCTGCAGATGGTTGATCCGACTGGAATTGCAAATTGGTCAGTGACGCATGTAGATTGGTCTGAAGGAAAATGGCATCCTAAAGTCTATAGGGCTGTGGATACTAGCTTCGAGTTGCTCAAGAACATCTCGGTAAGCTTCGAGCATTGAAGAGGCAGACAATTCACAAGCTTGGCATTTATCTAACGATGTTGCAAATGCCTGCAGTCCATTGATGAGAGTGTCCACGTTAGCAGCAACGCAAAGGTAGGAGTAATTCAGTCCTTGCTTTGCTTGGCTTATTCCTAATCACTGCCAGCCTAAACGAATGAGGTGCTAACGCCCTATTGTCGTCATCATGCAGCATGTAGTGCAGAGGAGGCCGTGCATGTGGAATGGCATGAAGCGGCCCTGCTACCTGTTCGCGCGAAAGTTCTACCCTGAGGCGCTTGACAACCTGATGAACATTTTCTCGAACTTCACCATCATCTGAGGAGTGGATCAGAGGCGCTAGCACTCATTTCTTTCCCGCTCTTGCCGTCTACTTGGTGAAGGAATCCAGTAGCTGAAGGAAGCAGGAACACCGTAATGCAGAGCACGCAGCTCTCTCAGATCAGAATTCAGATGACGCCACCTGCTGCCGCACTCGTGTGACTCTCTAGTAGATTGCTGATGATGACTGAGATAAGTTATTTGCCAGCTCTTGAAACGACAAGTTTTGCTGGTGTAAACATTGGTTAGGTTGGTGTGAATGTGATGCATGAACTTCTGTTGTTGTTGTTGCTGCTGATGAATTGTGATTAATTTAATAATATACCTACGTTACTTAAGCTTGATGTTATCGGTATTGAAATTGGCCGGAAACTTAACTGAGGGAAATCGATGGAGGATCTTTTTGGCCTGGGCCCAGAGCTACTTTTTTTCAATGAAAATTACGCAGGCGTGATTTTTGTTCAGCGTGCTTAGTTGTTTTATTAAGGAACAAGTTCAAAATACTGTTTGCAAGTATGGTCTATGTCCATATAACTCCTAAACTGTCGTTTGGTTTGGTTTACTTCTCTCATTTATATCCAATTTATTCCTCAACAGGATTTGTTTTTTTATTTCCAATTTTAAAACGTGGGACAACTAATATCGTAGTTTATGTTTTATAAATATATCACAAATTTTATCATATTTTGATTGGTTGAGATGTATAATAATAAATTAACATTGAAAATATAAAACTATATTAAATATTATGGTATTTCAAAAATAATTTATGATATCAATTGTCGCCATATAAAATTTAAAATGAAACTTCCAATTATATATAGATAAATAAATATGACAAATATTGTTAAGGGTAAATTGAACTGACAGAATAGTCAAGGAGAATAAAACAAACTAAATATTAGTCTAAAGAGTTATATGGATATTTAAGCAATACTCTGAAGTTGGGCTAGGATTTAAGTCGTGTCATTTGAGAGCAGGATCTAGCACAGTCTTTTGTCACGACACATCACGAAATATGTTGGGTCATGCTAGCACGACACAAATACGAGGGTTGTGCCGTGCTTGGGCCAGCACGATACAAAAATGGCACGTAGATACATCTGCAACTCTATAATATAATTTTCTAACATTGATTATACCACTTCTCATCTAACTCTTGAATAGATTATGAAAATCTTTTAAATTTTTATGAAAATACTACATATAAGATATATGTTTTTTATATCACAGAAAAAGAAATTTAGTAGAGATATTTTAAGGATCGTACTTGGGCGGCACGGCCCGAAAACATGGCTGCATCCCACAGGTCGTGCTTGGGTCGAGAAAAAGATCTATCGTGCCATATCAGCACGGCGCGACGTGCCTCGCGTGCCCAGAAGACACGATCCGAAGCGGCACGAAGCACCAGAGCCGGACCGAGTCCCACCTTTACTTTAAAGTAGTAATTTAGAGCTTTTCCTTTTATTAATTAATTAATTTATTTATTACTACGTGTGTAGCCAAAACCCTAAACCCACGCCCAAGAATTATGGGAAGGGTGAAAAGTTTTTACTTTTATCTATATCTATATCTATATATATATACCTAATAATAAAGAGGCAAAATTTCCGCCTCTTTTTTGGTACCATTTTTTTGGTATGACCTCCTATAACTAACTCTGTGAATATAAAGATAACTAGAAGTCCTAATCTGTTTACAACATTGTTGTTGTTCTAATCTAAATACATCATAGAGGCAAAATTTATGTACACTAATTTTTTTGTCTAACCGATAATCATGATCCGACTCAGCCTCGGCCATTAACTCCTAAAAAAAATATGGTATGTTTGCTTAACGGAAATGTTTCCTCTTTTTTTTTCCGTTTTTTATTTTCTTTCGGTTTCCACTTCCCCACATGCGGTCGGTACGTGACTTTTTCTTTCTTTTTTTCTCCTATTTTTCCTTATACACAAATAAAAATAATAAATAACAAATGTAGTACTATAGATTTTTTAACTCTTCGTGTCCTTCTATAATCTAATCTATATATACCTAATAATACTAAAAAAACCAAAATTTCTGCACACTAAATTTTTTCATACAAATCAATGACTTACCTAATTTATAATCTAATCCAATCTATCTATATATTCATATGAGATAGGATTACTCAAGTAGAGTATTGATATGAAGTCTAATTATAAAATATATTATATTTTGCTCAACTATGTAGTGCAAGTCCATATAATTATAAAATATATTATATTTTGCTCAACTATGTAGTGCAAGTCCATATAGTTGTCGTGAATAGTAATAACAAGTCAATTGGTGTACATATTTTCCCAACAAATTTAATGTTAAACTTACATGAACGTATGCTATGAAAACGGGCCTCTTGTGCAAACTATAGAAACTCTAATCAAGACCACACGAATCTAATCTGATGGTTAGAGGTGAAGGTGAGTTATTTTAGCACTTAGACCCTTTCACTGTGCTCACGCCTGTTTGTATTAAGATGAGATGAGTGGAGAGATTTAAGTGCTAAAATAACACACCATCGGATTAGATTCATGTGGTCTTGATTAGAGTTTCTATAGTTTGCACATGAGGCTGGTTTTCATAGCATACATTCCCAACTTACATAAGTTAAATTAAATAATGGTATATTCATAATACTTGAATCCATTAGAATATTTGACTATGTTTAGAATTTTTTTTATCATGTTAGCCTTATACCAACTATAATTAACGAGTTCACATCCAAGTCTTAAAATTTCTCCTCTGTCTGTCTCCGAATATCAAAATTTAAAATCAAGAAGAGTAGTTCCCTCATCCATCCTCTCGATGAATCCTTAAATCAAGATCAAAGATCCAAATAGATTGCATATTCCACATGTTGTCTTCATCATTGATGAATAATATTTCAAATCAAAATCGAAACCGACAAAAAACTAAACACCTGATATTACACACGTTGAGCTTCATGTTTGGTGAATCAAGATTCAAATCAAATTCAATATTGAGAAAAATAAAATATCTAGATATTGTACTATAATACGCGTACAAAAATTAAAAAAATAACAAAACAAAAAAGTTAAGTCATATCGCTATGAGTGAAACATCTTGCCAGAGAATGTACATGCAGGTCGATATGAAAAAAAAGTTAAGGACCACCACGACCTTTTTCTCTTACGCCAACAACTCCTCTCCCCTGCTCTCCTCCTCTTAGACACCCCGCAACCCATCATTGCCCATAGCCCCACCACGACGCAATAGGATTTTGCCAGAGCTTCGACCATGGAGCTCCACTGAAACTTTAGCGCACTTATGGCAACCTCCTTCTTCACCCTCTCGTTGTTGCCATATCCATACTCACCGACAAGCATCCCCGTCTCATCCTGGTCCGGTCGCCTCCACCGCCACTAGGACTACTAAACTGTCCTACTGTCGCCCCCACCGAAGTTGGGGAATAAGAGGGTAGGGTAGGCGTGCGTGCGGTGGGGAAGATGAACAGTGCATGGTGGGACCCAATAGGTACATTGGTGGGGTAGGCATCGAACGCTGAATGTGTGGATGTATGAAGGGGGAAAACACGACTTGTATTAAGTTATTACCTATATGTATAGGTGGATTTTCGAAGGTACGTATATTATGTTTGTATTAAACTCGTACCAATAACAATACATTTATACGGTCTTCACTCATATACTGTAGCAACGCGCAGTTTTTATATGGTCTTCACTCATATACCGTAGCAACGCACGGACATTTTACCTGGTATATAAAAAAAACTTTAAACCATCTGTGCCTTGCGGCGGCGGCGGGTACGAGGTGATCGTCGACGACTTACGTCACCGCCATGAGGCCACCGCTCCGAGGCAAGCAATTCACGGTTACCGGCTCAATTGCTCGATCGGTGCAACAAACTGTCTGACCTATTGTTTCGCTTCCCGTAGGATACGGCGGGAGGAGAGGATCAGGCAGAGGCGACGGCAGAGGCCGCAGCCAGAGGATAGGGGGGATAGGCGATGGCGGAGACAGCGGTGGACGGAGGTTTGGCGGCCCGTGGAGAGGAGAGGGCAAAGGCATCAGGTGTAGGACGCCTCGTGGCAGGGCGCCGCCCGGCAGCCGTAGGGGCGGCGGCGGCGGCGGCGGCATGAGGGGCGGGAGCAAGGTGGTGGTGGATCCGCACAAGCACAACGGCGTCTTCGTCGCCAGGGCCAAGGAGGACGCGCTCTGCACCAGGAGCATGAACCCCGGCGAGTCCGTCTACGGCGAGAAGCGCGTCTCCGTCCAGGTCCTTGCATTGGCCGTGCTTCATCCTAGTTTTTGCTTGTGTCATCTGACTCTATTTTTTTTTTCACAATTGCTTGTGCAATGTTTTTTTTCACAATTGCTTGTGCAATGTGGGTGGAAATTAACAAAGGTAGTTTACCTCTTGTTGCCAATGGTGTTTTAGAACCATATTTGTATATGTGAAAACTGAAAGTTTTATTTCACTGACAATCTAGCACCAGCTGCCCGTCATGTATGGTCATCTTTTGTTGTTTGGTTGTTTTGGCACGAATTACAGAAAGAAGATGGAACAAAGGTAGAGTACAGGGTGTGGAACCCCTTCCGATCCAAGCTGGCTGCTGCTGTCCTTGGTGGTGTTGACAACATCTGGATTGTAAGTCTGTTTAATTACTCTGTCTGAACACATACGTATTAGTTAATTATTATATATTATTATCTTGCCCTTTCAGTAAGACAAAAAAATGGCTTCGATGTTGCTGTCCTAATGTACAATGTGTTTACAATCTAGGGTCCTGGCCAACGTGTGCTTTACCTTGGTGCTGCCTCAGGAACAACTGTGTCTCATGTGTCTGATATTGTTGGACCGGTGAGGGATCAGTCTGTCACCTACGTTTCAGATGTTGATCAGTGACTTTCATTTACTGTTTTTATCGGTACTTTGCAGGATGGGTTGGTCTATGCTGTTGAGTTCTCTCATAGGAGTGGAAGGGACCTTGTGAATATGGCCAAGAAGAGGACAAATGTCATTCCCATTATTGAGGATGCCAGGCACCCGGCAAGGTACCGGATGTTAGTTGGCATGGTTGATGTCATCTTTTCTGATGTTGCACAGCCAGACCAGGTATGCTCATCTCACTAATTCCTTGTGATTAACAGTGCCTTTCTTAATTGCTTGCTTTATGAGTAATGTTGATATCATTGTTTCAAAAAAAAAAAGTAATGTTGATATCTGAAATCTCTGATTGCTGCACTAGTATGCAAAGTTGGTGCTAGCTGATCTATGCATTATGTTTGATGTCTTTTTGTGGCAATATTTGGCCTCAGCAGATGATGAGCATACTCGGATTCCCCTTCAGTACATCATAATGGATGATGGAAATTTGAGTTTCTGATGCACTGATGGCCTTATGCTAATGCCAATGTTTTCATATTTTATTTTTTGCCGTGTGCATTTTACCATCATATTAGAGGGTACGCAACTTTTTAAATCCTTTTTTTATACGACAACCTTTTAATTCCTATACTCCGTCCCAATGCTTTTCGATGTTGTGTTGAACCTGCATGTTTATGTACCACTGTGTTTATTTAAACCTACTAATTGGCACATGCTGGATGGCAACAAGATTTACAAGATTAATTCTCTTTACGTTCTTGTAGACTTCATTGTTCAGTTTCTAGTTCTATTTGGCTGCTGTTTGCATCAATCGATTTTTATAATGTCCTTCACTTTTTTGTAAGGGGTCGCATAAGGCCAGAAATAAAATTGACCAAGGTTTCCTTTGTTTGGCAATTTCTACATAAAATATCTACAGGTTGGACCTTTGATGCCAGTTTAATTAATTTAATACCGGAAAGACAGTTGCGATTGCGTACATCATAACTTTGACCGGAGTTTTTTGTACCGTATGTGTGTTTTCAATGTTGTGCTGTACTGTATGCCTTATTTTAATTACAAACCTGAGCCAAAGTGGGACAGATAGTCCAATCTCACAAATTCTGAACGATAATGTTTGCTTTTTTCAACTGTTGTTAATTAATTTGTCCAGCTTGTACAGTAAATTGGTCCATATTGTACAGACATATACAGTACGATGACGCTCTGTGTTATGCCCGATTAATGTCAATGTTTTGCAGTTTCCGTTTTGCCTTGTGCATCACTGGATCTTATAATCAAATTAGTAGGGGATGCAACCTTTTAATTCTTACTCCAATGCTTTAACCTGGTTGTTTATGTGCCCCATGTCTTTTTTAACCTAACTAATTGGTACTGTTCTAAATTATAAGCATCATTTTGGTATGTATCTAGATAATACATAGCAAAATCTGGGTACCAAAAAAAGTCAAAACGACTTAAACGGAGAGAGAGTGCTGTGTGGCAACACCATTTACAAGATTATGTTTCTTTATGTTCTCGTAGACTTGAAAATAGATTCAGTTCTATCTGGTCTGTTGTCTGCATCAGTCCATTTTTGTAAGGGCATGCATTGCATAAGGTCGGAAATAAAGTTAAACCAAGGCTTCCTTTGTTTGGCAATTCGTACATAAAAATATCTGCGGGTTGGACCTTTGATGCTTTGATTTACCAGTCGTAGTCAATTTTGATGCATGTCTGGTACGGAAAGATAGTTTCGAGTGCTTAGATCATAACTTTGACTGGACCATATCTGTGTGTTGCCAATGCTGTATTGTTGCGAGTACTGTGTTTATTGCATGCTTTAATTACAAGGTTGAGTCAAGGTGAGACATCTTTGTCCCAATTACACAGATCTTGCACTACAATGTTTGCTTTTTCAACTGTTGCTGATCAATTTGTCCAGCCTGCATAGTAAATGGGGGCCGTATTGTATAGTGTAGTTGCAGTATACAGTGTGAGGACGCCCTTTGTTAGCTAATGGGGGCCGTATTGTATAGTGTAGTTGCAGTATACAGTGTGAGGATGCCCTTTGTTAGCTTAAATGATATTATTACTTACAAGCAGCTTGTTAAACTTTCCATTGGACGCTCCATCCTGCATGCAGGCTAGGATCTTAGCCCTCAACGCCTCATATTTCCTGAAGAGCGGCGGCCACTTTGTCATCTCGATCAAGGTATCATTACGACTACTTGTTAACACATCACAATGAAGTTTTTTCGACCAATGAAATTAAGCTGGAAGCAAAGCATCAGATGCCTTGGATACGTACAAATCTTTAGTTTGAAGCCTGCATCGGTATGATGGCTCTGCCTCTGACAAATTAGTGTTTGTTTGCTCAGGCTAACTGCATGGACTGCACGATGCCTGCGGAGGCGGTGTTTGCGAGCGAAGTGGAGAAGCTGAAGGCGGAGCAGTTCAAGCCGGCGGAGCAGGTGACCCTGGAGCCCTTCGAGCGCGACCACGCCTGCGTCATCGGTGGCTACAGAATGCCCAAGAAGCACAAGGCGGCGGCGTCCTAGCTCTGAACTCTGCCTGAAGAAAGAGCCCATTGCCCAGATATATAAATAAATGTCCGTACAAGTAGTGGTCGACTTTTTTTAGTAGGTCTCAAACTGAAAAAAAAAAGAAAGTTTTGCTCAGGTCATTGGCAAGGTTTTAAAGTTGGGTTCTGAGTACGTAGGTTCCAGAGAAGGTTATGTGTTTAAATTGAAGTGTGTTTTCAGTAGGTCTCAGTGAAAATTTTGAGGAGCGAGGTCCAAGGGAAAGTGACTGTTGTTGAGTGAGTCACGATCTGAAGCGTGAAGTTTTGCCATCATATTTTACCGGATCTGATGTGAAATGGTGTTGTTCAATTGTTTTTGACCCTTGTGTATCTGAAAAAAATATGTCGGCTGCTGAAGGGACGCTACGGTTGCTTGGACTTCGTCGCTCGTTGCAAACGTAGGCACACGGCTTGGGTCTTTTGGACGGAAAATGCGAGTGAAAGCGTGCCCCCGGCCGGCCGCTGTAATCCCCGTCTCACAAGAGCGTGTAGTAGGTGTGCTAAAAATCTGCGCACATTCGAAACGGAGGAACGCAGACAAAATATGCGGTGGAAACCCGGGCCATCACAAACAACAGCCCTAGTTATGGAACAGTGTTTTAATCGGCTCAAGTTGATACTGCTGCTGAAGCTGAGCCTGTCTTTTGAAGCAGAGCCATGCAAAGATTTTTACCTACAGTTTGGTAAATTGGCAATGTCTATGTTTCCATAATAGTCCTCAGTCAGCGATGGGTGACGTTAATTAATTAATCCAAAAATGCACGATCACATATACATTAGCATGCACTCTGTCCCTCTTGGTAACACACTTGCCCAACCTCCGCACACGTGCAGGGGTGGCGAAGGTGGCCAATCGTCAGGACCAAGTTAAGATGCGGTGGGAACAACAACAGCGCGAAGGTATGATGAGAACAGTGTCACTATGTCTCTATTCCCGAAAAAATCATCCCCATTACACTGTTCACCATCTGGTATTTATAGGGGATACCAGGGGGTGCTGATCAAATTACAACAGGATACAAGAAAGATTCCCCTGCGCTATGCACACAAAATGGTAGAAATGTACAAACACGAGCGGAGTGGAAAACCCTAGTCCGTCTTCCTCCTGCCCGCCGCCATTCTGCTTCGTTATCTTCGCGAGAGGGCGAGGGTTGACCTCCACCTTGCGAAGACTCCCGTCCCGCCGCGAGGTCCGGGTCTCTTAGCCTCCCGTTGGGCCTGAGCCTCCTCCTGAAGGTGCGCGGGATGCGCGAGGGTTTCTTCAAGCGCTCTTCATGCCCTTTGCCTTTAAGAAATTGCCAAACATTCCGAAGGTTGTGTTAGAATTCAGGGGCCC
Source organism: Coix lacryma-jobi var. lacryma-jobi (assembly GCA_009763385.1). NCBI lineage: Eukaryota > Viridiplantae > Streptophyta > Magnoliopsida > Poales > Poaceae > Coix > Coix lacryma-jobi. The sequence continues at coordinate 4,431,269 of CM019824.1, forward strand.
GAACGGTGACTTGAGGGACTCAACAAATAAAGAGGCAGGCTTTGGCGAAGGTGCGCGGGACGCGCGAGGGGCGTCTTGTTGAGCCAGCCTGCGTGGCGCTACTGCCGAGGGTCCCCTTCCCCAACAGTAGCCCCTCGTTGCCTTGTATCTAAAGAGCAATATTTAGGCCCAAGCAGCGCTCTTTGACGGGAAACATAACGAGACCCTTGGCAGCGACGCCCGCAGGCTGCTTTGGGCCGGGCCGTTACACTGTTGTTTGTACTGTTTAGTCCCGTCTCGTTTTTTGCGCCGAGGATTTCGGTTGTCGTGCCGTTTTCATAGGGTGGGGAGACTCGTCCCCCGGCCTATAAATAGAAGGGGTTGGTGGGAAGCTTGAAGTTGTGCCCTCCTTTGCTCTAGCCATCCTGCTGCTGCTATTTTCTCGTAGCGAAGGTTAGTTTTAACTTGTTTGCGAAGGTTTTAGATAGGCGATCGTTGTTCGAGGTTGAAGTCAGCTGAAAAGATGGCTAGGTTGAAGCAGACTGCTCGAGTTGCTTCTCCGAGTGGTGCGGATGAAGGAGTGACCTTCGAGTTTGGTCTCAGCCGAGTTTGCAGTTTTGATTTAGCGACTTATGTTAAGCGACGGTGGATCGAGGAGGGAAAAGCGAGGACCAGCAGTGGGGAGACCGTTCCGAAGCCGGATGCGGATGAGATCGTTGTTTTTGAAGAATTCTTTTCGGCTGGACTTCGGTTCCCGGTTGCTTCCTTTGTGACCTCGGTTCTTCAGAGGTTCAACCTGAGATTTCATCAGCTGACGCCTTCGTGCTTTACGAAGATGTCGGTGTATGTGTGGGCATGCCGCTCTCAGGGTATTGTCCCACACGTCGAGGGTTTTATTCGCACTCATCGTGTGCATATGCAGCCTCAGAAGGTTGTCAGTGGCGATGGTAACACCAGTCTTGGTCAATTTGCGGTGTACACGTTTTGTCATCGTGCTGGGTCGGAGCTGCCGGTGCAGGCCCAAAAGAACAAGTGGACCAGCGGGTGGCAGGAGTTTTGGTTCTACTACAAGCTCAGTGGTGGTGCCGAGCTTTGCGGCGACCTTCCGCCTCTCGGTGACGTTAGCGCCGAAGCTGTGATGAGCTCCGAGGCTCATGCTGCTGTTGACTGTCTGAGGGTAGTGGCGCGCTCCCAGTGTGCTCGCGACTTGGTGGAGGAGTACTGTTGTGCGAAGGTTTGGCCCCTTGGCCGGAGGCAAGTATGATTTAAGGTTGAGGATGATCCCAAGTATGAGGGTAGGGGTTTGAAGAGGCCGAAGGTGGATCTTGACAAGGTTTGGGAAAATGTCCTTAAGAAGTTTCCCAGGCGAGAGGATGGAATCGAAGCTGTCTATAAGCGTGTACAGCAGTGGGCAGAGGAACTTGTTGGAAAACTGTCCTCATTGGATGTTAAAGCTATCCACAACTCGGTGGGTAGCGGGGGTCGAGTCAACAGGCTGTTTGACATTCTTGGGATTGAGTATGCTGACTGGCCTGCTCCTTCGAGCGAGGATGCTCCAAAGAAAAGGAAGCGTGCTTCTGCGGAGGAGAAAGAGATAGTTTCGCGGCCGAAGAGGGGTCATGGTCGTGGCCGCGGCGTCGCCGCCGGCCGGGTGAAGGTGCTTGCGACGAAGGCCACGGTAGGTTCGGGTGCTGCCGGTGCCTCCTCCTCCTCGACCATTGTTTCAAGCGGCCGAGGTGTTGGTGGGGTTGGAGGACGGGTGCCCCACGTTGGTGGGATTAGTGCTTTGATCCAGGTCTCAGACGACGAGGGGGCCTCCGATGACGAAAATAGAGAAAGGGACGAAGTCGCGAAGGGGTCCGATTCTGAAGACGATTCATCTGATGATGATAGTGAGGCCTCCGGCAATGAGGGTGACTCGGACGAAGAAGTGTCCATCGGCGATGACCGTGGGAAAGCGCTTGTTACGTCGAGCGCTGGCGCTGAAACTGCCCTATGCATTGATGATGTTATGCGGGACCTCGAGCCTGAAAGTCCCGAGCGAGGGTCAATTCCCGAGTTCGCGGGGTCACACATTTGGGTCGACGGTTTTGAGTTGAAGGGTGAGCTTGAGTTGGATAGGAACCCCGGTAAAAGGCCATATGGCGAAGCTAGCCGGTCTAGCCTTCCTTACTTTGCCAAGAAAGTTAGAGTTTTGGATCCAGCTACGGAGCTTTTCACGAGCCCTGACCTTCGTGAGTGTCATTTGCAATGTTCTCTGGAGGAAAGGCGTTTTCTTGGACGAGTGTTTGGACGGGTTTGTGTGCCGGAAGCCGAGCTTCGACTGGTCAACCAGCCTTTAGATGAGCTTCATGATGATATTGACGTTAAGTTGGCTGAGTTGATGCTTCTCAGTCGCTCCACGCGCCGAAGGGCGGGTATGAACGAAGATTTTTTGAGGGGACGGTTGTTCGAGGTTGAGAAAGAAAACAAGGACCTTCGGCGCAGCTTGGAGAACAAAGATATTGAGCTTAAAGGAGCTCTTGAGAAAGTTAAGAAAACCCGAGAGGAGGCACAGGGTGTCGCAGACCGCAATGCTGAACTGTTGGAATCTTGTCGTGAGAAGGACAAGGACTTGGTCACTGCGAAGAGCCGTATAGATGAGCTGTCCTCGGAGCTGGCTTCCCGGTCGGAGGCATGGCGAAGGAGTATGGTGAAGATTAAAGAAAGGGTTGACGTCTGTTTGACTAAGGCCGGCGGCTCTGCCGAGGAGCCATTATGTGCTGATGGCGCCGAGGCTTTCGAAGATTGGTTGACTAATGAGCTTGACGTCTTCAGCTCATTGGTTGGTAACGCGGCCGATTTTGGTGGCTATGCCGGAGCTTTGGCGATGGCCAGTACGCTTCGTCAAGCGGATTGCGAGCACCTTCGCAAGGTTAAAAGGCCAAACCATGCCTTTCCGACAGTTGACGAGGTGCGCTGGATGAAAGTTGATGACGCCGAGGTCCGGAATTGTGCGATGCGATTGCTTCGCAAGTTCTAGATCGCTAGTGGCGGCCGAGCTCTTGCTTTTGAAGAAGCTGCCGAGGCTACTCGTCAGGTTTGTGTTTTTTGGTAAAAATTGTGGTTCGGTTTGTTTGTGTAATGAGGGGTTTGGTATTGAATTTGGTGGGCTCGTCCTTTATTTTCCTTTGCAGGCTCGGAAGGACGCGATGCCCTCGCCGCCTGCGACTGATGCTACTGCTGGTTGCTCTGGTTCTGCTCCCGTGCCCGACTCTGCGGAGGTTCCACCCATCGAAGTTGCGCCTTCGGCTGGGGACGCTTCGATGGGAGAAAAAACTAACGTTGAAGAGGTTGCGACGGTCGAGGCGCCTGCTGAGAGTTTGGATGTTGCGGCCGGCGATTGTTTGGATGCTACGGCCGGCGAAGTTAGGGCGGATGAGCAAGGAGGAGCCGAACAGGTGTGAGAACCTAGGATGATTCGGACGAGGGGGTTGTTTTGTAATATGTGAGTTGTTAGAAAGGCTTTATGATACCGAGACACTTTTTGTATCTGTGGAAATGCAGGTTCCTAACGGAACCGTGCTAGAGGTTTTTAATGTGACGCCATTGATGTTAAATTATCAGGATGTCTTTGTGACCGGCGAATCTTGGGCTCGGGCTAAATTAAAACATCCTTCGCTGAGCTTTGAGCGTTTTTGGTGGTCGAAACTGCGAAGGTACGACTTGAAGAACAGCAAGTCGAGTCGTTTCTGGCGCGAGGCGGATTATACCGATCAACAAGCTACACGTTTTTTGTTTGGTTCTTCTTCATCCGCGCCAGCTGCTATTGATGATGATATCGACGATAGAACGGCTTTGGATTTTTTGTTTGGACGAAGTAATCTAGAGGTTGGTTCCGATGGTTCGCTTGTAATTCCGAAGAAGGAGCCTTCGGAGTTTGGTGTTGCGGACCGGAGATATATGTATAGGGCGAGGGTTTTGCTCGGGGAATTGTCGATTGTTCCTGTGGCTCCTTTGTTGTGGGGACCCATAGTTTCAGTGGGTATAGGATTTGAGGAGGGTGTCAAAGATTTGGATGATCTAATGATGATTGAGGATGGTGATGAGTCCTTGTAATTTTATTATTTTTATTGATTGTCTATCACATTGTCGTCTGAAACGGAAAACTTGTGATGTTGCTTTGTGGGGGTGCTATTTATTTATTTGCAATTCTATTGAGATAATACTTGACTTTCGCGGCTCGCTTTTAGTTTAAGATAGGTGTTTTTCGGATAACAGCGACGCCTCCTTTCCTTTTAGCGAGGCTCGCTTAGCGTTTTTGTGAGCTGATTTGGAAAAACAGCGACGCCCCCTTTTCTTTTTTAGCGAGGATCGCGTATCGCTTTCATGAGCTGGTTTGGAAAAACAGTGACGTCCCCTTTTTCTTTTTAGCGAGGCTCACGTAGCGCTTTCGTAAGCTGGTTTGGAAAAACAGCGATGTCCCCTTTTTCTTTTTAGCGAGGCTCGCATAACGCTTTCGTAAGCTGGTTTGGAAAAACAGCGACGTCCCCTTTTTCTTTTTAGCGAGGCTCGCGTAGCGTTTTCGGAAGCTGATTTGAAAAAACAGTGACACCCCCCTTTCTTTTTAGCGAGGCTCGCGTAACGCTTTCGTAAGCTGATTTAAAAAAACAGCGATGCCCCCCTTTTCTTTTTAGCGAGGCTCGCGTATCGCTTCTGGTTTTGCGGGGGGTACTCGACTTTTGGACTTCGCGCTTCCCCTTGTCTTGGGAGGAGGTGAAGTTTGCTTTTTCAAGCCCTAACGTTTTTGCGAGGGTGCTCGACTTTTTTGGACTTCGCGCCTCCCCTTATCTTAGGTGGAGGTGAAGTTTGCATTGCGAGCCCCTGGCGTTTTTGCCAGGGTGCTCGACTTTTTTGGACTTCGCGCCTCCCCTTATCTTAGGTGGAGGAGAAGTTTGCATTGCGAGCCCCTGGCGTTTTTGCCAGGGTGCTCGACTTTTTTGGACTTCGCGCCTCCCCTTATCTTAGGTGGAGGAGAAGTTTGCTTTGCAAGCCCCTAGCATTTTTGCGAGGGTGCTCGACTTTTTTGGACTTCGCGCCTCCCCTTATCTTAGGTGGAGGTGAAGTTTGCATTGCGAGCCCCTGGCGTTTTTGCCAGGGTGCTCGACTTTTTTGGACTTCGTGCCTCCCCTTATCTTAGGTGGAGGAGAAGTTTGCATTGCGAGCCCCTGACGTTTTTGCCAGGGTGCTCGACTTTTTTGGACTTCGCGCCTCCCCTTGTCTTAGGTGGAGGTGAAGTTTGCTTTGAGAAAAGTTTGTTTTTTTTGAAGCAATCTTGGGGGGTTCTCATCGATTATAGCGCTCTTGAAGAAGAGCTGCTTTTATCGATGTTTGTTTGCGAAAGTGATAATTTGGAGTTTTACTTTTTCCGGGGGTTTTAGCCTGTATTGAGAGTTTGGATGCTGCCTCGTTAAAAAACCTTACGCCCCTTCATAAGGAAAAAGAGTGCAGCTCCTTTGTTTTTGTTACATGCATAGAAATGGAAGAAAACATAAATGAAAATAACAAATTACATATTGCGAGGGCTCGCTAAGGCTCCGCTACGGGTAGTATTTGCGAAGGTCGTTGATGTTCCAGGTGTGAGGCAAGATGTTTCCCTCGCTGTCGGAGAGGTGAAAATAGCCGGGACGGTTGCATTCTGCTATTAGGTATGGACCCGTCCACTTTGGCTGAAACTTCCCCGCCATGCTGGCGTTTTGCTTTCGAATGAGAACGAGGTCACCTTTATTTAGCTCTTTGATTCTTACTTTTTTGTCTCTCCATTTTTTTGTTTCTTCCTGATACTTGCGGAGGTTGTGCACTGCGTTGCATCTTGTTTCTTCGAGCAAGTCTTTGTCAAGTAATTGGTTTTGTTCATCTGTTTCGAAGGTGGTTCTGAGTGATACATGCTTCAACTCTTCTGGTAACACAGCTTCTTCTCCAAACAGGAGCCTGAAGGGTGTAAATTTGGTGGCTCTGCATTCTGAGGTGTTATGGGACCAGGTGACGGAGGTTAGCTTTTCCGCCCACTTTCCTTTGGGCCTGCCTTGCAATTTCTTTGATACGACATGAAAGATTGTTGCATTGGCTCTTTCGATCAAACCATTGGATTGAGGGTGCCGGACTGAGGCGAAGCATAGGATTGTTCCGATTTGTGCGCAAAATTCTTTGAAAACCTCGCTGTCGAATTGAGTGCCATTGTCAACAGTTAGGTATTTGGGGACTCCGAACCGACAAATTATTTGCTGCCAGAAAAACTTCTTCACGACCAAGGAGGTGATGGAAGCCAGTGGTCTAGTTTCAATCCATTTCATGAAGTATTCCACAGCTACGACTGCGTAGCGAAGGTTTCCTGGAGCTGTGTGACGGAACGACCCTAATCCCATGGCCCACGTGTCCCTGTCAACCTCTGACAGCCGAACCCATGTTCCATGTGATTAAGACCTGTTCGCCACCGGGCTACATCAGTGCCCAATGTCCGCAGGATCATCTCACAATTCGGTTACAACATCGCATACTTTTACAAATAACATCGGAATAAAGAGCGGAAGACTTAAATAACAATAGTTTTACAAAGCAGGGTTCCAAATAGAAATTAAGGTGCAGTTATTACAAACCAAGTTCTGATAATAGAAATAGACATAGGCAACATAGTGGAGAACAACAAAGATACTTATAATCACCCAGCCCGCGGGTGTACAACTATTCTTCGGCCTCATCGGCCTCTTCCTGGACGATGGTCACGCAGCAGGGTGCAAGACACATCGGGGACTCTGTCATACCTGCAGCATGGGTAACAAACCCTGAGTACTGGGGTACTCAACAAGACTTACCCGACTAAAGAAAAGGGAGAAGACTCAGGAATGAGAGGCTTAGGGTAGTCAAGGTAAGGCTTAAGCAAGATCAAGTATTTTGCAGAAAAGCATTTTTGTAAACCTTATTTTACTTTGGAAAGATTCAGTATTCCTCAATTCTTCATTGTTCATGATTCATTTTACATTTTCAAAACATTCCTAGTTGAGAACCACTCTCCGTTGACAGTCAGTGACCAAGTCTCCATAACCGAGGAGCAACGTTAATCCGGATAAATAATACTCAGCTGAGGATCCCTATCCACACTGCATATGTAGCACCCAAGCTTGCATATGCCAACTCGTCTACCACGATTCCTCCAAGATTGGACCGGTCCTACGCCACCCGGAAGTACAGTACACCACTCCTTTCCAGGTACGACGACCACGTGGGTACATGCTACTTCCGCCATCTCTCCACTCCCAGTGCGCGGTTGTCGGTCCCAATCAAGGATTTCTCGGAGCCAGAGCTTTCCGAAGTATGTGAATAGTTACAAGTCTTGACCAGCAGGCCCCCATACGGATGGTCCCTAATTTTCCAGCCAGAACTATACCTTGGTTATATCTCACCCAAGCGTAATAGTCCCGTCAGTTTTTCAATCCTGTCCCGGTCGGTGTCAACTGTTGAGTCCCGGACTATAACAGGACGGCACCGTACGCTCGGACAACCTCTCCTCGCTATTGACTAGGTACGGATCAGATACCTAGCCAACAGTCGGGGAGTAAGACCAAATTCCCATAAACATTCCTTAAGTGATCACACTTTTGAAATTGGCATTTTATTGCAAAGTCTAATTCGATAAGCATTGCTAAGCATTTTTCAAATACTTTTGAAAAGCAGGTATCAGGTGTATGAGTGGTCAAGGTGGATAGTGCATCAATTAGGATAACACACAACTCCTATAAACCTAATGCAATAATTTAACTCAAAAGCATTTAAGGAAATCATTTTATAAATTCAAGGAAAGGGTTAAATGCACCGGGGCTTGCCTTGAAGAGCAAAGACAGCTGGCTCAGGGTTGGAGGTGCAGAGGTCGAAGCTCGGAGTTACTTCGGGAGCAGGTTCGTCGGCGGCGGCCTCGACTTTGACTTCTCCTTCGGTGACTATACGAATGCAATGATGCATGCACATGAGTATGCTAGCATGAACAATGTAACACAGGGCAACAACATGAACCTTAATCACCTTTTCTGTTTTTCTTAATTATTTAAAAAGGTCATTTTATGAAGTTGCTCCAAAAATCACCAAATTAATCACATAAGTTCATTATGGTGTAGACAGATGGCAAAACAAATTTCATAATTTTTGGAGGTCATTAAGGTGCTCAAATAAAATCAGTCATTAATTAACAAAAGCACTATTTAACAATTAAAGATAAATGCTCAAGAATCAACTTGTTCCAAAAGACTTCAAAATTTCACCAGAGACTAAACATGGCATAGGAAGCTCACAAAAATTTATCTCATGATTTTTGGAGTTATAAATAATTTTCTAAAAATCCAAAACCATCCATTTATTAATTAAAAGAGGGATTTTACATTTTCAAATTCTTGCAGAAAAGTCAAGTTTCATATTTTTATAAAATACTACACAGTGCATGGAGCATACCATAATTTTATCAGGATTTAAGGAACAACAAATTAATTCACACAAAAAAGAGAAAACAGAACACTATTCACACTCTTTCAAAAAGGAAAAAGAAAAGAGCGCTGTGCTCCTTCCTTGCAGGGGCTCGGGCGAATCGCGGCGAGGCGGACAGCAGGGCTCGGGCGAGGCGGAAACAAGCGTTTCGTCCGAGGCCTGGCCGGGAGGGGCTCGGGCGAAGCGGAGACAAGCGTCCGTCCGAGGCCTGGCCGGTAGGCTCGGGCGAAGCGGAGACAAGCGTCCGTCCGAGGCCTGGCCGGTAGGCTCGGGCGAAGCGGAGTGGAAGCAGAGACCGGGGGCTTCGAGTGCTTACCACGGGTCGGAGGCAGGTGAAAGGTCCTAAATGGCTAGAGGGGGGGGGGGGTGAATAGCCTATAGAAATTCTTCAACAACACTTAAACAAACTTGTTATACAACTAAATGGCGTAGCAAAGATAGCGCTAGCTCTACAAAAGTGCAAGCCACCTATCCACAATGTGAAACACTACACAAGATAGGAAAACTAGAATAGCAACAACATATAAATAATACTTGCAAGAATGTAACAAGAATAAATACAAGAGATAGGAGTATGTATACCGATCCGGCAAGAGATTAATAAATGAATATCAATGAATACCACGGAGACAAGTTGACACAATTATTTTTCCTCCGAGGTTCACTTGCTTGCCGGCAAGCTACGTCCCCGTTGTAGCGATACACCCACTTGGAGGTTCACGCGCTAATAGGCATCACACGCCTAACCCTCAATAGGGTGCCGCACAACCAACACAAGATGGGGATCCACAAGCTACGAGCAATCCACTAGAGTTACCTTTGGCGCTCCGCCGGGGAAGGTACAAGAAACCCCTTACAAATCACCGGGAGATGGCCACGAACAATCACCACTCGTGCCTAATCTCCTCCGCTGCTCCAAGCCGTCTAGGTGGCGGCAACCACCAAGAGTAATAAGAATATCCGCAGCAAAACACAATCGCCAAGTGCCACTAGATGCAAACTCACAAGCAAATGCACTTGGATCTCTCGATCTCACTTGGATTCGCACTAACAAGCAAAGAGATCGAAGGGAGGGATTAAATCTTGCTCAAGAGGATGTTCAAGAAGTCAGAGAGTCAAGAAGAACCCCCCAAAGGCGGCCACGTTCAATATATAGGGAAGGGGCGGCGGCGGCCCGAACCCTACCTTCCTGCGCATGGTCGGTAGTACCGACCCCTCCTGGGCGGTACCACCGACAGAGTCAAACTAGCCGTTTCCCGTACGTCCCGCTGATTTAGGCGAGGCACCGACTTCGGTCGGTACCTCCGAGGTCGGTAGTACCGAGGTGATGGCGGTACTACCGCCAGGCCAAAAAGCGCCGCGACCAGAGAGCTCTGCGAAAAACCAGTCACTACCGCCTTGCGTCGGTACCACCGTGGGCGGTAGTACCGAGGTAATGGCGGTACTACCGGCAAGCCATTTTCGAAAACAACAGAGAGCCTCGCGAAAAACTCGCCAACCACCGGCCAGGCCCGGTACAACCGATCCCGGTGGTACCGGGGTTATAGCGGTACCACCGGTAGGCCTTTTTCAAAACAAACAGAGGGCTCTGCAAAACACCTCATGCCCATGGTACCACCGACCCCTGGCCGGTACCACCGCCGCCGGTACTACCGGGGTAATGGCGGTACCACCGCTAGGCCAAAACCGCCTCGGAACAGAGAGGTCTGCTCGCTGCCTCCTTGGGCGGTACCACCGACAACCCAGGGTCGGTACCACCGACAACACACAGAAAACTCCATTATCTTCTCTGTTTTGATCCAAAACTATTTCAACAACTTCTCCTTTGCAAATGTGCTAACACCACCAAGTGTTTATCATCTTGTGCAAGTGTGTTAGCATTTTCACAATCATTTTCAAAGGATTCGAGTTAGCACACTAGGTCCTAATGCATATGCATGTATGAATTCACCTAGTGGCACTTGATAACCGCGATCACTGAGATATTCCCCTCTTAATAGTACGGCTATCTATCCTAAACGCACTCACACCCTCTATGGTGTCTTGAGTGCCAAAACAAAATTCCTATTTATACCTTTGCCTTGATCTCCATAGGATTTTGCTTTTCTCTTCTTCGTCTTCCAAATGTGAGGCGCTTGATCTATCTTTTGGCCATCACCACCAATATCATGATCGTCATTTAGCTCCCACATATGATGTGTACCAACCTAGCTCATAAGCACTTCATGACATGGTTAGTACACTAGGTGACATCAATTACCCAAAACCAAACAAGGACTTTCAATCTCCCCCTTTTTGGTAATTGATGACAACCTTTTACAAAGATATATATTTGAAAATTTGAATCACCTCTACTAGTATTAGCTCCCCCTACATATGTGCTATAGTGTTTGGTTCAAGTTCGGCACATATGCATAGATATGAAATGTGGGAGAGTAATACTATCAAATGATGCTAAGGTGTAAAGAATGGACCTTTGAAGCGTGATACCAATCGGAGTTGCCAATTTTCATCATCCTTAGCACCATGGTTAGCTAGACTTAAAAACAAACACTAGATACCTCATGAGATCAACATTATATGAAAGGATCTAGTATCACTTGTAAAAGCAACTCACATCTAGCTACCACTTATGCATGCTAGTGCACAAATCATCATTCAAAATTTATTCCTAGCATACATCACACAAGCATGTGTATTGAATTTAAACTTATGCAATGCAATCACTCATATGAATATGCACATTCAAATGCAACATACATCACACAAGCATGTGTATTGAATTTAAACTTATGCAATGCAATCACTCATACGAATATGCACATTCAAATGCAACAATAAGTTCATGAGCTTGCTCCCCCTACTTGTGTGCTCAAATTTTAATTGATCCTCCCTTTGTTGTATATATCTTAACCATTTCTCCCCCTTTGTCATTAAGTACCATAAAAGGCACACCAATTTTAGTAGGAGTTAAGTTAATCAATAGAGTGATCAAGTGTGGTTCAACCTAGCAAACAAACATAAGATATTTAACACGGTTTGCTCTAGAGTAAGCTTCTTCACACATCTTTCAATGGTTATCTTACTCACGTCGGTTAAACCCTTGAATGCTTGTTTCCAAGATCAAACACTAGGTTCACAAGCCCATAAGCATGTCATATGCTACCACTAGATCATATCAAACATAGAAGCAATAGTGGTACCATATGTACATCCAAAGTATTTTATTTTCATGAATGACCCTATAAGATGCAAGGAATGACTAAATGCACTAAACATATCCTTAGCAAGAATGAATGTCATGCCACACAATTTTACCTTTGCTTTGTTGAAGGAGAGGCATGTCATATAACGGAGGGTGCATCAACTCATATTTGAGAAATCAAGTATATTCAATTCATTCCTTAGCTTGCAAAATCTCTTTTCATCAAGTGGCTTGGTGAATATATCGGCAAGTTGATCATCGGTACCAACACTCTCAATTGAAATATCACCCTTTTGTTGATGGTCTCTTATGAAGTGATGGCGAATGTCAATGTGCTTTGTTCTTGAATGTTGTACTGGATTGTTGGTGAGCTTCACTGCACTCTCATTGTCACATAACAATGGTACTTGTTTGAATTTAATTCCAAAGTCATCCAAAGTTGCTTTCATCCAAAGTAATTGAGCACAACAACTTCCTGCGGATATGTATTCTGCTTCGGCGGTTGAAAGTGCAACACTGTTTTGCTTTTTCGATGACCATGATACAAGTGATCTTCCAAGTAATTGACATGTGCCCGATGTGCTTTTTCTATCAACCTTGCATCCTGCATAGTCGGAGTCCGAATATCCAATCAACTCAAAGTTTGACCCCTTGGGATACCACAATCCAACATTTTGTGTGTGCTTCAAGTATCTCAATATTCTTTTAGTTGCCTTCAAGTGACTCTCTCTTGGTGAAGCTTGAAATCTTGCACACATGCATACACTAAACATCACATCCGGCCTAGAAGCGGTCACATAAAGTAAGCTTCCAATCATAGACCGATACAACTTTTGATCCACCATGTTGCCACTAGCATCACTATCCAAATGTCCATTTGTTCCCATAGGTGTACTAATAGCTTTTGCATCATCTAGACCAAACTTCTTAAGCATATCTTTGATGTACTTGCCTTGACTCACGAAAGTACCATTCTTCATTTGCTTGACTTGAAGACCAAGGAAGTAACTAAGCTCTCCAATCATAGACATCTCAAACTCATTCGCCATCATATTCCCAAACTCTTCACACAACTCTTGGTTGGTTGACCCAAAAATAATATCATCAACATATATTTGCAACACAAACAAGTCTTTGCCAATTTTCTTGGTGAAGAGAGTAGTATCAACCTTGCCCATCTTGAACCCTTTAGAGAGTAGGAAATCTCTCAACCTCTCGTACCATGCTCTTGGTGCTTGCTTCAAACCATACAACGCCTTCTTGAGCTTGTAAACATGGTTGGGCTTCTTGTCATCTTCAAAACCGGGAGGTTGTTCTACAAATACTAATTCATTGATATATCCATTTAGAAACGCACTTTTGACATCCATTTGATATAACTTGATATTATGAGCACATGCATAAGCCAATAGAATTCTAATTGCTTCCATTCTTGCAACCGGTGCATATGTTTCTCCAAAATCAAGGCCTTCAACTTGAGTGTAACCTTGAGCTACCAATCTTGCTTTGTTTCTTACTACTATCCCATCTTGATCTTGCTTATTTCGAAATACCCATTTGGTTCCAATTACATTGTAGTTCTTTGGTCTCTCAACAAGTTCCCAAACTTGGTTGCGGGTGAAGTTGTTTAGCTCTTCATGCATAGCATTTACCCAATCAACATCCATCAATGCATCTTCTATCTTGGTTGGCTCAAATGATGACACAAAAGAAAAATGCTCACAAAATGAAGCCAATCTTGATCTTGTTTGCACACCACTTCTAATATCCCCAACAATTTGATCTATGGGATGATCTCTTGCAATGTTGGTTGGTTGGAGGATTTGCACTTGATTGCTTGGTTGAGATGAACTAGCTTGTTGATCTTCACTAGCACTTGATTGATCATGAGAACCACTAGCTTGATTTGCATCAACTTGCACACTTGAGGAGAACATTTGGTCATCTTCATTATCATCCACTTGTCTTGGCCTAATATCACCAATATCCATATTCTTCATTGCATTTGACAATTGAGTGCCTCTCACATCATTAAGATTTTCATTTTCTTCTTGAGAGCCCTTAGTTTCATCAAATTCAACATCATGCACTTCTTCCATAATACCACTAGCCAAGTTCCAAACTCTATATGCTTTGCTTGTTGTTGAATATCCAAGTAAGAATCCTTCATCACATTTCTTCTCAAATTTGCTCCATCTTGCACCTTTCTTCAATATATAACATTTGCAACCAAAAACTCTAAAGTATGCGATGTTTGGCTTTCTTCCATTTAATAGCTCATATGGTGTCTTCTCTAGCATGCCATGGCAATAGAGACGGTTGCTACAATAGCAAGCCGTATTGATAGCTTCGGCCCAAAAAGAATGACTGACATTGTATTCACTGAGCATAGACCTTGCCATATCAATCAAAGTTCTGTTCTTCCTTTCAACAATCCCATTTGATTGAGGAGTATACTTGGGTGAGAATTGATGTCTAATGCCAAAGTCATCACACAACTCATCAATTCTTGTATTCTTAAATTCACTCCCATTGTCACTTCTAACTTTCTTGATTGTTGTTTCAAACTCATTCTGACATCTCTTGACAAAGGTTTTGAAGATCTCAAAAGTTTCACTTTTATCACTAAGAAAGAAGACCCATGTGTATCTAGTGTAATCATCCACTATCACAAAGCCATATTTACTTCCACCGATGCTAGTGTATGTTGTTGGTCCAAATAAATCCATGTGCAATAACTCAAATGCTTTACTGGTACTCATCATGCTTTTCTTAGGATGGGTGTTACCAACTTGTTTTCCAGCTTGACAAGAGCTACAAAGTTTATCCTTCTCAAATGTGACATCTTTCAAGCCTCTAACTAAATCATGTTTCACTATTTTGTTCAACTGTTTCATTCCAACATGACCAAGCCTTCTATGCCATAACCAACCCAAACTGGACTTAGTGAATAAGCATGTTGACAATTGTGTTCCACTAGCATTGAAATCAACCAAATAAAGGTTCTCATATCTAAATCCTTTAAATATCAAATTTGAGCCATCTACACTTATGATTTCTACATCATCAACTCCAAAAATGCATTTGAAACCAAGATCACACAACTGAGCAACTGACAGTAAATTGAAGTTCAAGCTCTCAACTAGTAACACATTTGAAATGCTCATGTCATTGGATATTGCAATCTTACCAAGCCCTTTAACCTTGCCTTTTCCATTGTCACCAAATGTGATAGAGTCAAAACCATGATTGCCACTTGAATTGATTGAATCGAACATTCTTGAATCTCCTGTCATATGTTGAGTGCACCCACTATCAAGCACCCAATGCCTTCCTCCGGCTTTATAGTTGACCTACAAGAACAAATCAATTCTTTTTAGGTACCCAAACCTTTTTGGGTCCTCCAAGATTAGTGACCAAACTCTTTGGTACCCAAATGGCTTTCTTCTTTGAGCCCACAATTGGTGCACCAATGAATTTAGCTTTCACACCATTAACACCTTTGGTAAGCAAATAGCAAGAATCAAACTGAATAGAGGATACATTAGCAATCTTGTTCTTGTTTTTGCAATATAGCTCTATATGCCCACTTTGCTTGCATCTAGTGCAAAACCGACCATTGCTCTTCACAAAACTAGTTTTGTGAGTAGCAAAAGCCGCCTTGCCATTCTTGGGGGTATAGCCCAATCCCTCTTTGTGGAGAGAAAAGCGTTGGCTACCCAAGCACTTAAGCAAGCGGGCCTCACCACCATAGGCTTTACCCAAGGCGTGAGTGAGCTCATTTACCTCCTTCTTCAATGTCTCATTTTCAACCACGAGTGAGGCATCACAAGTGAAGCCATCATCCATAGATGAAGTAGTAGTGGTAGATGATGAGCTACATGAAGGGTTAGTAGCAGCAACAATAATAGGCTTATAGAAAGATTCATCAATTATATCACAAGCTATGCCTATGTCACATGTTTTAACCACTTTTTCAGTTTTAGCTTGATCAACAAGTGAGGAGTGAGCTTCCTTAAGCTTAGTGTGAGCATTGCCAAGCTCCTCATGGGCTTCCACTAGCCTCTCATGAGTAGCATTGAGCTCCTCAAAGGATTGCTCAAGAGCTTTCAGTCTCTTTTGCAATTCTTTGCACTCCTTTCTCTTTTTATCAAAATGTTCTCTAGCATCATCAAGCATTTCAATTAATTCATCTTTAGTGGGTTCATCATCATCACTATCATCACTATCACTCTCATCATCATCAGATAGTACCTTTGTGGCCTTAGCCATGAAGCATGATGGAGTATCGAAGATTGAAGGCTTGTTGTTGATAGCAATACTTGCAAGTGCCTTCTTCTTGCTTGTCTTGTGATCTTCATTATCACTATCTTCATCACTATCACTTGTGGAAGCATCACTATCCCAAGTGACCATGTATGATTGCCCCTTCTTCTTCTTCGTGTAACTCTTCTTTTCTTTCTTCTCCCTCTTCTTGTCCTTCTTGTTGTCATTGTCATCATTTTCACTGTTGTATGGACATTGAGCAATGAGATGGTCCTTGCTACCGCACTTGAAGCACCTTCTTGGTTCATCCTTATTCTTGTATGATGTCTTCTTCCTTCTTGCCCGGTAGCCCTTCTTCTTCATGAATTTGCCAAATCTTTTAACAAATAAGGCCATCTCTTCATCTTCATCGTCACTAGCATTGGAGCAATCATCTTCACTTGATTCTTCCTTCTTTGCTTTTCCCTTGCTCTTGGTCTTGGATGATGATGTTGTGGCTTTGAATGCCACACTTTTCTTCTTTTCATCCTTCTTCTCTTCTTCTTCATTTTCTTCTCTATATGTGTCATCGGTCATCACATCTCCAAGTACTTGGTTTGGTGTCATTGTGTCCAAACCACTTCTTACTAGCAAAGTAACCAACATACCAAACCTCTTTGGGAGGCATCTCAAGAACTTGTGTGAGAAGTCCTTGTCCTTCACTTCTTCCCCAAGTGCCTTTAGATCATTGACTAGCACTTGTAGCCTATTGAACATCTCCGGCACACTTTCATCTTCCTTCATCTTGAAGCTTGCAAACTTCTCCTTGAGAATATAAGCCTTTGCTCCCTTGACTGCTTGAGTGCCCTCATATGACTCTTCTAGTTTCTTCCATGCCTCATTAGCCAGTTCCATGCCCTTGATTTGCTCAAACACATTTGCATCAATAGCATCATGAATAGCACTGAGAGCAATATCATTGTTTTGCATCTTCTCTTCTTCGGCATTGGTGAGATGCTCTGGATCGACTATCTCAATCTTTGTTTCTACCACACTCCAAATTTTTCTATTGATTGACTTGATGTGAGTAGTCATCTTTGCCTTCCAATAACTGTAATTTGTGCCATCAAATTGGGGTGGCCTTTTAGTGTTGTTGATATGAGCCATTTTGACACCGAAGGTTGTTAAGCCTCAAATAGACGGTGACCTTGCTCCGATACCACTTGAAAGGTCCTAAATGGCTAGAGGGGGGGGGTGAATAGCCTATAGAAATTCTTCAACAACACTTAAACAAACTTGTTATACAACTAAATGGCGTAGCAAAGATAGCGCTAGCTCTACAAAAGTGCAAGCCACCTATCCACAATGTGAAACACTACACAAGATAGGAAAACTAGAATAGCAACAACATATAAATAATACTTGCAAGAATGTAACAAGAATAAATACAAGAGATAGGAGTATGTATACCGATCCGGCAAGAGATTAATAAATGAATATCAATGAATACCACGGAGACAAGTTGACACAATTATTTTTCCTCCGAGGTTCACTTGCTTGCCGGCAAGCTACGTCCCCGTTGTAGCGATACACCCACTTGGAGGTTCACGCGCTAATAGGCATCACACGCCTAACCCTCAATAGGGTGCCGCACAACCAACACAAGATGGGGATCCACAAGCTACGAGCAATCCACTAGAGTTACCTTTGGCGCTCCGCCGGGGAAGGTACAAGAAACCCCTTACAAATCACCGGGAGATGGCCACGAACAATCACCACTCGTGCCTAATCTCCTCCGCTGCTCCAAGCCGTCTAGGTGGCGGCAACCACCAAGAGTAATAAGAATATCCGCAGCAAAACACAATCGCCAAGTGCCACTAGATGCAAACTCACAAGCAAATGCACTTGGATCTCTCGATCTCACTTGGATTCGCACTAACAAGCAAAGAGATCGAAGGGAGGGATTAAATCTTGCTCAAGAGGATGTTCAAGAAGTCAGAGAGTCAAGAAGAACCCCCCAAAGGCGGCCACGTTCAATATATAGGGAAGGGGCGGCGGCGGCCCGAACCCTACCTTCCTGCGCATGGTCGGTAGTACCGACCCCTCCTGGGCGGTACCACCGACAGAGTCAAACTAGCCGTTTCCCGTACGTCCCGCTGATTTAGGCGAGGCACCGACTTCGGTCGGTACCTCCGAGGTCGGTAGTACCGAGGTGATGGCGGTACTACCGCCAGGCCAAAAAGCGCCGCGACCAGAGAGCTCTGCGAAAAACCAGTCACTACCGCCTTGCGTCGGTACCACCGTGGGCGGTAGTACCGAGGTAATGGCGGTACTACCGGCAAGCCATTTTCGAAAACAACAGAGAGCCTCGCGAAAAACTCGCCAACCACCGGCCAGGCCCGGTACAACCGATCCCGGTGGTACCGGGGTTATAGCGGTACCACCGGTAGGCCTTTTTCAAAACAAACAGAGGGCTCTGCAAAACACCTCATGCCCATGGTACCACCGACCCCTGGCCGGTACCACCGCCGCCGGTACTACCGGGGTAATGGCGGTACCACCGCTAGGCCAAAACCGCCTCGGAACAGAGAGGTCTGCTCGCTGCCTCCTTGGGCGGTACCACCGACAACCCAGGGTCGGTACCACCGACAACACACAGAAAACTCCATTATCTTCTCTGTTTTGATCCAAAACTATTTCAACAACTTCTCCTTTGCAAATGTGCTAACACCACCAAGTGTTTATCATCTTGTGCAAGTGTGTTAGCATTTTCACAATCATTTTCAAAGGATTCGAGTTAGCACACTAGGTCCTAATGCATATGCATGTATGAATTCACCTAGTGGCACTTGATAACCGCGATCACTGAGATATTCCCCTCTTAATAGTACGGCTATCTATCCTAAACGCACTCACACCCTCTATGGTGTCTTGAGTGCCAAAACAAAATTCCTATTTATACCTTTGCCTTGATCTCCATAGGATTTTGCTTTTCTCTTCTTCGTCTTCCAAATGTGAGGCGCTTGATCTATCTTTTGGCCATCACCACCAATATCATGATCGTCATTTAGCTCCCACATATGATGTGTACCAACCTAGCTCATAAGCACTTCATGACATGGTTAGTACACTAGGTGACATCAATTACCCAAAACCAAACAAGGACTTTCAGCAGGGCTCGGCTGCTTCGAGGGAGCGCGGTTCGCAGGCGTGCTCGAGGGTGTGGCTCGAGGGTGAGGCTCGACACGTGCTCGAGGGTGAGGCTCGACACGTGCTCGAGGGTGAGGCTCGAGGGTGAGGCTAGACACGTGCTCGAGGGTGAGGCTCGAGGGTGAGGCTCGACACGTGCTCGAGGGTGAGGCTCGAGGGTGAGGCTCGACACGTGCTCGAGGGTGAGGCTCGACACGTTCGAGAGATGCGGCTCGAGGAAGGAGACGGCCGCGGCGGCACTCCAGCGATTCGGCGATCCTGCGCAACACACGAGACCGCAAGGGCCTGGTTAGAGTCGCGCGGAGCCAAGGAAGCTGACACAGGGGTCAAGGGAAGATGATCGTGGCCGGAGAGGTAGTATTTGACGAACCCGAGTTCGCCGGGTTTTCGCCGGAGATGGGAACGGCGAGCTACGCCGGGCGATAGGGGGCGGGGGAGGTGAAATTGAGGGGCTGGGAAGCTTCGCGAGCTCAAGGCGGAGCTTTTGGGCTAGGTGGTTGAGCGGCGGGAGCTTCGGAGTGGGCTGGCGACGGCGGCGGAGACGAGTGAGGAGCTCGGATTCCGGCGGTCCCTTTTATAGGCACGGTCGGGGACGGTAGAGAGCACGGGATGGTGTGGATGAGCTCGGCCGAAGCGTGCGCACTCGATTGCAAGCCGGCGGGAGGACGGACGTGCACCCAGGGCCTGGGCGAAGGCTTGCCGGTGACGGCCACGCGGCGGCGACGCCCTGGGCACTGTAGGGGACGGGCGCGGAGGTCAACTGGCGCGCGCGTGCAGATAAGAATGATGGCGCGGTCACAGGCGACAAGTCGGGGGCGGGCGTGCGGCTGCCAGGCGCGTGGCGCAAGCGGCACTGGCGTGCGGCTGCCAGGCGCGTGGCGCAAGCGGCGCTGGCGTGCGGCCATGGCCGGGACCCCCTCCCTGCTCTGCTCTGACCCTAGGTAGGAGATGAACAGGGCTAGGTCTAGGGTTTGACTATGGGCTGATTTCTGAATTTTGCAAATTACTTCCAAAACTTGAACTGAGCAGCAAAAACTCAAAATACCAAAGCTGTGCAGAAAAAGGAGATCTACAACTTTGTCAAAAAGAATATTCCAAATTCCAAACAGTTTTTGAACTATATTTGAAATCAGAAAAGGGGACACTTTTGAAATTTGAATAAATTCAAAATTACTTTGGATTTTATATTGAAAGTTGGAAATCTGCAAATATGAAAGTTGTTTCTTTTATCAAAACCTACAACTTTGCTAATACACACTTTTTCTGAAACTCATTAGTTTTTGAAATAATTTTGAAAACTGAAAAGGGGACAAAAACTGGAATTTGAATGAATTTGGATTTACTTCAAACTTTGTACAGAAACTTGAAAATTTGTAAATACCAAAGTTGTTTCTCTTGGCCAGATCTACAACTTTGCTTTCTGGACCAACCTCAAATTTTGAATAATTTTTGAATTACAAAAAGAGGGATAAAATCCAGGGTTTGGAAATCAGGGTTTTGCAAAGGGATTTGAAATCTGATTTTGATTTTTGAACTTTGGCCAACACAACAAAACTTCAAGACATCCAACTGAACAAGAATCACACAAAGCTAGGCACAGAGGTGAAATTACCATTTTTGCCCTTATAGGAAGATTTGGGCTTTAGGGTTTTTGAAAAGAGATTGCTACACAAGTACTAAGCAAACATAATTGCAAGGCAAGAATGATTAATGACTAATGATGATGACATGTCAGGTTAATTACATATTAAACACCAGAGGTGTTACAAGCTGTTGGGAGCGAACCGACGAGGTCCATTGCCCAGCTTTGCAACGGCCATGGTGGGCATATCAGAGTTGTTGGAGCCCCTGGGGCATTTTGTGTTTTTGCCGTTAGTTGGCAACCCTCGTAATGTTTGACGATGTTTTCTGCGTCTCTTAACGCTGTCGGCCAGTAGAAACCTTGTCGGAAAGCTTTTCCAACTAACGCCCTCGGGCCGTTGTGTGAACCGCAGATACCTTCGTGAACGAGTTTAAGAATGCCATTCCCTTCAGTCTGTGAGACACATTTGAGCCAAGGCGAGGTTACCGAAGCTTTGAGCAGAATGTTGTCCATAGTTTTGTACCCTCGAACCCTTTGTTTAAGTTTGTTTTCTTCTTCTTTGGTGTCGGGTTCATGCAACCCCTTGATATAGGCCATGATTGGTGCTCTCCAATCTTCGCTCTGGATTGCATTGATCAGCTTCGCTGTTTTCTCGGATACTTCAAAGGCTGATTGTGTCGCGGCTTCATAGAATACGTCTGGGGGTAACTGAAGTTGTTGAGCTGTCGCTTTGGCTAGATTGTCTGCCTCGCTATTATCTGACCTCGGTATTGCTTTCAATGTTATGCCGAGGAAGAAAGATTCTAACCTTCGGACATATTGTAGGTATTTTTGTAGCTCTGGATCTTTCGCTTTATAATTTTTCTCGATGTGCCCCGCGATGACTTGAGAGTCTGTACTGATGACTGTCCTTCGGACTGACAATGATCGAAGCCTTGAGAGTGCTTGTATCACTGCCTCGTACTCTGCGGAGTTGTTTGTGCATTTGAAGTTGAGCCTTCTTGCATATCTTAGCTTAGACCCGGATGACGAAACTAGAATGGCCGAGGCCCCTGCTCCAGTTGCTCCCCAGGCTCCGTCGACATATACTGTCCAGAATGGGTCTTGTTGAGTTCCATCTCTGCGGGGGTCAGGGGTCCACTCAGCTATGAAATCTGCTAATGCCTGTGATTTGATTGCTGTCCTCCCGACGAAGGTTATAACATAACTGTTGAGCTCGACTGCCCATTTTGCTATTCTGCCAACTGCCTCGCTATTCTTGAAAATATTCTCGAGGGGGTATGCCGAGGGTACATGGATCTCATGTGCCTGGAAGTAATGCTTTAGCTTTCTTGATGCCATGACCACGGCGTATGCTATCTTCTTGACCTCTGAGTAATTTCGTTTGGGGCCTTCGAGGGTTTCTGATACATAGTAGATTGGGGCTTGCCTCGTTCTGTTGTTCTCGTGTAACTCTTTGATTAGGACTGCGCTTGCTGCGTGAGGCGAAGCTGCGACGTACAGCAGTAACAGGTCCCCTTTGCTTGGGCTAGTTAAAACAGTCAAGTTGGTGAGATACTTTTTCAAATCCTCGAAAGCTTTCTACTGCCGAGGCCCCCAATTGAATGGTGCAGTGCTTCTCAATGTTTCAAAGAAAGGTAACCCTCGCTCAGCGGACCTGGAGATGAATCTGCTGAGTGCTGCTAATCGTCCTGACAAGCGCTGAGTTGCTTTCCTGGTCGTTGGTGGTTCCATATTGATGATGGCATCAATTTTTTCGGGGTTGGCTTCAATTCCCCTTGCTGAGACAATGCAGCCTAGCAGTTTTCCTTCGCTTACCCCGAAAACACATTTTTCGGGGTTTAATTTGAGTCCGGCGGACCGAAGGTTTTTGAACACTCTTTCCAAGTCTGTTATGTGATTCTCTTTTAGCTCGCTCTGTACGATCAAATCATCAACTTATGCAGAGATGGCGTGCTCGTCTTTGAAGACTTCAGTTGTCATGCGAGCGAAGGTTGATCCTGCGTTTCTGAGGCCCTCTGCCATTCTTCGAAAACAAAAGGTGTCCGAAGGTGTGATGAAGCTTGTTTTTCCTCATCTTCCTCATTCATCCAAATCTGGTGGTACCCTGAGAAACAGTCGAGGAGAGATAGCATTTGGCAGCCAGCTGCTCTGTCAACCAAGGTGCTTATGTTAGGCAGAGGGAAATCATCCTTCGGACAGGCTTTGTTCAGGCTTGTGAAATCAACACACATCCTCCATTTCTTGTTCTTTTTCTGAACTAGCACGACGTTTGAGAGCCATGTTGGATATTTGACTGGACGGATGACACCTGCGTCCAGAAGTCTTTTTACCTCTGCCTTCGCTGCCTCTTTTCTCTCTTCTGACATTTTGCGAAGCTTTTGCTTAACTGGGCGATAGCCTGGTTTGATGTTTAGGCTGTGCTCGATCAATGTTCTATTTACGCCCTTGAGGTCCTCCGCAGACCAAGCGAAGGTATCGGAGCTTTCCTTGAGGAAATGAATAAGATTGTCTTCTGAGTGGGGGTCTAGGTTGGCTGAGATGAGCACTTTCCTTTCTGAATTGCCCTCGAAGAGTTGGACTTGTTTGGTCTCTTCTTTGGGTGATGCTTTTACTCTATCGATGCATTCTTCACCCTCGTCGCTAAGGTTTGCGGCACGAGGCTTTGACAAATTGTGGACATTGCGTTGCCCGATGCTACTGTTCCTTCGGCTGCTCTTGCAATGTCTTGATCTCCGTACACTGCGACGACCCCCTTCGGAGCAGGAAGCTTCATGCAAAGGTATGCAGGGTGTATTACAGCGTTGAATGCGTTGGTGACCCCTCGGCCGAAAATTGCATTGTAAGGATAGAAGATGTCGACCACATCGAAAGTTATATGCTCGGTTCTGCAGTTCAGCTGATCTCCGAAGGTAACGGGCAGAGATATTTTTCCGACAGCTCTTACTTGTTGCCCGCCGAAACCGTATAGTGGGTCATCGGAGGGTTGTAAGGGGTTTCTGTGAAGCTTCATGCTGTCGAAGGTTGTGACGAACAGGATGTCAGCGGAGCTTCCTGTATCGACGAGAATTTTGGTGAGTGTCCACCCTGCTAAGTTGGTTTCGATCACCATTGCATCGGTGT
This sequence comes from Coix lacryma-jobi var. lacryma-jobi, assembly GCA_009763385.1. Classification (NCBI taxonomy): domain Eukaryota; kingdom Viridiplantae; phylum Streptophyta; class Magnoliopsida; order Poales; family Poaceae; genus Coix; species Coix lacryma-jobi. The sequence goes on from CM019824.1 coordinate 4,455,124, forward strand.
GAGGGTAATTGTGGCAGAACCTCCTGAATTAAGTGGCCCACATGCACCCATCATTGTCCTAAAGACTTCTGATTGGCGTGCACGAGTTCCAAATCACTCAAGAGATCTGTCGGGTGTCCTCGAGAAACCCGAATCATCCACGTTACATTCTTTTTAGGAATTCCCTCGTCAAGCATCACAGTATTACAACAGTTTTATAGATAAGATAAATCAGAGTAAAAGCGGAAAGAGTATATAACATAGATTGAAACTTAAGTTTAAAAGTTTACAACCCAGAGGTACTTGATACATAAAAGGTTCGGAACTTTATATTACATATACCACACATTTTTTTGGTTACTTGCCCAAGGTCAAACATTAGTGTCATCATCACTCTCCTCCACAAGAGTGAAGAAACATTGACCACCAAAAGGATGATCAATAAACTCACCTGCAACAAAGGTTAACGAACCCTGAGTACAAAAGTACTCAACAAGACTTAACCGTCTAGAAAAGAGGAGAAGACTCAGGTATGAAGGTTATAGGGATTCAAGGTAAGGCTTTAGCAAGATCAAAACATTTCTTTTGCATAAAAGCTTACTAATAGGAAAACCCTACTTTCAAGTTTTAACTCAAGATTAAAATTTTCATAACTATCCAAAGATTTTCAAACTTTCATAAGCATACCACATCTTTCGTTCTCATTTCATAAAGATCCCATTCATTACTACGGTGAGGGTCAGTGGATTGAGGCTCCATATCCGAGGAAACACGGCGATTCGAATCGATTAAACCCAGCTGGGGATTCAGTACCACACGATATATGTAGATCTTAATCCTGCATATGTCAACCCTATCTATAGATCCTCCCATACAAGAACGGGTCCAGCGTCACCCGAGAGTACAGTACACCTCGAACCCGACTATCTCATAGCCCCGAGGGTACACGCTACTCCCGCCATCTCTCCACTCCCAGTACGCGGTTGGCCGTTCTCAAGTATCGGAATAGCTATAGATGAGGCTTACCACCGCATGTGGGCTGTACTCAAAGGTCTCAATCACAGCAGGCCAACAACGATAAGGTCCTATGTTGAGTAACACTACAACAAGACTCCATTCTTGATGTAAGTTACCATCGTTATCATGTTATCTTAAGATTCATGATTTCCATAACATAGCAACCATTTTTAAAAGCACCTACTATTATGAAGTAAGTAAAGCATGGCTAAGCATACTAAGTATTTTCATAAAATGGGTATCAAGGTTAAGTATTGGAATCATCAAGGTTAGTAATGCATCAACTAGGATTCACTCAACTCTTATTCACTTAATGCATCATATTAACTCAAGTGATATAAATAACTTTATAAAAATACAAGAATAGGTTTAATGTCCGGGGCTTGCCTTGGTGATCAGCGAAGTCCGGAGATTCTGAAAAATCAGAAGGATCCACACACTCAGGAGAAACCCACTGAGGATCAGGTCCTTCCGAAACGAGATCTACACGTAGAAGTGCATATGCATGATCAATGAGATGCTTATTACATGATCATGGTAAAGATGGAAATTTTCTAAGCTGTAGACATTTATTTGTACAATCTTCCATCACGGTATAGTTGCAAATCAATAAAACCAACTTAGCTATTAAACTATATATTATTACTAAGCAAATTTTATTATCTCTATTAAGCAAGGTTAGGTAACTAACAAGCAACAAAAGGTTATTTGCATAAAGGAATCCATAACCAGGGAGCAAATCATGCTAGTTTTCCACTGGTTGTCAAACAATTCCAAAAGTCACACGAATCCAAAGTGATTAACAAACTCTATTTATTTTATAAGTCATTTTAATTAGCTTTTACTTATGAACAAATCATACTTATTCAAACGGAGCTGAAATTAAACATGAAGGTAGATATCAGTGACATAAACTCACATGTCAAATTTCATGATTTTTGGAGAAACACAGAAAATCACATAATTCATCAAAGTTGCATTTATTAATTAAAGTATAGATTTAATTGTCATAGTAAAAGTACTCAAAACACAAGTTTTATAAATTTTATATTAGCACAGACATGCTATCATCTAACATGTTAAATTTCACAATTAACAGAGCTATAGAAAAATTATAGCAAAAATAACAAAACTAGCTACTGTGCATAAAGCTATAAAAAGAAAAACTCAATTCTAGCCCAAACTGGGCTTTCGGCCCGCTCCAGCGCGGCCCAACGCACGCGAAAGCCGGCCCGGCCTGGCTCCCGCCCGCGCGCCCTGACGTTTTTGCAGAAAAGTCCTTCGGCTTAAACGAAAACAACCCGCAGTCCAGAACACTATTTACATGAGTCATGGACTTTGCAACCAACACCCTCTAACTTGTCGTCTTTACAACTGCGAGGTCCCCGACCTTGGCCAGAGCGCACGGCGACGCACCGAGCGCCGGCGAGCCTTACGCCGGTCAACTCCGGCCATTAGAGACCCAACTAACGTGAGCACAAGCACCGGCTGGTCACCCGCAGCCGATAGAGCATCTAACCCTAAACGCTACCGCTTCAGTGAAGTCTGACCACGCACGGCGGCGGACCGGATCACGGCGAAGCTGTTCCGGCGAACTCAGGCTGGTAGCAAGAGAACAGAGGGGCTAGGAAGCTCCAGTAGCTCACCTTGATGTTGGCTGTGTAGCTGGTTTGAGCGGAGGATGGACAGAGAGGAGGAGTCCACGGAGCAGTGGCTTGCAGCGGCGAGCTCCGGCGAAACAGACGATGTTCCGGCGAGACCTGAGCACCAAACGGAAAACCATCAAGCCGATGAGTATCCTGGGGTCAAGGCGAAACAGAAACACGAGACATGGAGAGTAGAGGAGCGCCCGGTTGAGCGGACCACGGCGAGATCGAGCTCGGCAGCGATTTCGCCCGGCGGAAAGAAGAACGACGAGCACGAGCTCTCTAAGGCAGTAGAGGTCGAAGGGATGGGCTCTGAAGATGCGCAAGGAGGTAAAGAGGTTATAGCCGCGGTCAATTTGGATGAGAACGATCAGAGGCGGTGCATTTGGGGATTGGGTTGAATTGGAGCCCGTCGGTGCTTTGGTGGCGAACGGACGATGGCGAGCTCAGGAGGAGGCGCCACAGAGCAAGGGAGAGTGCCAGCAGCTGCTTCACTTTGCCACGGACTTAGTCGCGCGCTCATTCGGGAGAGATCGATGCCCAACGCGCGACCAGTGCTGATCAAAGATCAGCTCCCACCGCCATGAACAGGAGAAGAAACTTATCCCCCCTTTCTCCTTTATACCCTTTCGGTTAACTTAAAAATACTTCAGATTTTTTAGTATAAGTTGAAAATATGTTAAAATATCAAATGCTCAGAATTTAGTACTGAACATCTTTTATTTTTGCAACATATGCAAAATATGCTTAGATTTTGAATTAGGGTTTAAAAATCAAAAGGGGACAAAAAGGGCAAAATGGTATTTTCCCAATTACTTTTGATTTCGTATGAAAACTTGAAAAACTTTATACATCAAAGTTGATCCTTATCAAAAATGGAGCAACTTTGCTTTTTAGAGTTTACCCAAATTCTTTTTAAATTTAGAATTATGAAAAAGGGGACAAAAATAGGGTTTTTAACTTAATTAAATTATTTATTTGAATTTCAACCAAATTTGAATTATACCTCAATGGTGACTTGAAACATGATCTCAATACACCTTTGAGACATAATACCAAGTTGTGGTCCAAAATTCAATTACTATATAAGAAATTACCATAGTACCCTTATATAGCATAAAAGCACTATTCACAACATAAGAAAACATAAACTAGGGTTTCAAACTTAAGCACTCCTTATCAACTAAGCACAAGCATGATGAATTAAACTTGTTTTTAGTGAATGCATACTTAGGTTATCAACTCAGATGAAATGCCAGTGCATATGATGACATGTCAAGTTTTAGTCTGCTTAACACCAGAGTGTTACAGTAATCCCTTAACTTCATGTCACTGGAATCGAAGGTTATCGGGATGTGAGACCATCGGCCGAACTTGTGCGGTCCTTCGACGGCTACATGGTGCACTTTTCGAGCATGTTCTTTCTTTTGCCTCTTGTTGCCGTGGTCTTCGTTGGAGCCTCCGGTGATAGCTAGTATCACACCGAATGTTGATGTTGGGTTGTTGATGGTTGTCTGGGTTTGGGCTTCGGATTTGACTGGTTGGGGTGCTGGCAGAGACGGTATTGGTGGTGGTGGTGGTAGGGTGTTGCTTACTTGTTGGTTGGTTTGAGTTTGAGGGGTTGTTGGGAATGGGACAGTGTATGACACATTTTGGCATTGAGGAAAAGAGGTTGGTTGATATGAGGTGTGGTTGTATTGTGGGTGTTGAGATTATAAAGGTTGGTGCGAGGGTAAGCCGTAGTTTACGGGGGTGTACTGGTAGGGAGGTTGGGTTGGGTTGAAATTTGGCTTTCTGGTGTGATTGACGATTCTGTTTTCCGTTGAAGAGGCTCTTTTGGACTCCTGGTACTCTTTCCCTCTAGCGAAGCACTCGCATTGCTTTGTTGTGTGCCCCTTTCCTAGGCCACAGAAATGACAGTACATTTTGGCCGGGTCCCTCTGTTGGTTTCTTTGGTCAGGCGGGGGTGGAAAACCATGTGGGTTTTGGTTGCTCGAAGGCTGAGTGCTTCTTCCCTGGTCTTCAATAGGATTTGCCTTGTTGATCGCTCCGACATTGCTCTGATCTTGGCGAGGGTTGTTTCCTCTCGCTTGGGGCCTCGGCTGTGGTTTCTGCTGCGACCATCAGGCATCGGACTTTGCCCGGAAATCCATGTCCGCTCTGCAGTACCTTTCCATTGTGTCATGAAGCTCTTCGATTGTGTTAGCTGGTTTTCTGGCGAACTTTGAGGAACATGGGCCTGGGCGTAAGCCGCTGACTGCAGCGAGGATCACGGCCTCGTCGGATATTCTCGGAGTTCTTGCTCTAATCTGGATAAACCTTCGCCAGTAGTCCTGTAACGGTTCGCGTTCTTCTTGTTTGTAGTTGAACAGCTCGATGGGGTTTGATGGGGCTGCCGTGATGCCCTTGAAGTTTGTGCAGAGTCTGTCTCTGAGGTTGGCCCAGGAATCCACTGTTCCGGGGCGAAGGTTGTTGTACCAAGTCTGCGCTATGTCACGAAGGATGATTACAAAAGACTTCACTATTGTTGACTCATCCCCTCCTGCTGCGGCGACTGCCGCTTCGTAGCTCATTATGAACCGGCGAGGGTCAGTGAGTCCATCGTAACGCGGGAGGTTTTGCGGATTGTAGCAAGGCGGACAGGGTTGGGTTTGTAGTATTTGGGAGAGTGGCGACTTTGGGTCATAGGGCATTTGGTGTTGTTGGGCTCTGCGCTGGTTGCGAAGGTTTGGCTCTATCTCATCTGGGTAGAGTTGGCGAAAGTTTGGTTGTCTCATAGGGTATAGTTCTGGGTGATTTGGTGGTGGTGGGGGTGGTGGATGGCGGCGGAGGTTGCCATGATCCTGCTCCTCATTTCCCCCTGTAGTGGTGGCATTTCCCCGTCGTTCCATCCCTCGGCTTCGGCTTCAGCTGCCGCGAGGGACTCCTCCATCCGGCGAAGCTGTTCCCTAGCCTCGTCTGCCTTTTGACTGATGGCGCGCAACTGGTTGTGCCTCTCAAGCTAGTCCAGACGCCTTTTCTTCTCTTGCAATTCATCTTGAAGCCTTTCCAGGGCCTCGAGGCCCAATTCCTCCTCGTCTCCTCCTTCTCCTCCTCCGGGAGAGTGGGGGTGCAGCTGCGCTGGCGTTCGGGTTTGAGGGCCCGGGACTTCTGAGTCTGGAGTTACATCTTCCGCTCTCGAGGGTTCCGCGATTTCCTCGGCAGGTGGAGCCACCCCCGCAGCTTCTCTAGCCACGCGAAGGTCTCTGGTAGTGGTCGTTCTTCTGTTTCCCGCCATTTCGAACTTCGATCCCCACGAACGGCGTCAAACTGTTGGTAACACACTTGCCCAACCTCCGCACACGTGCAGGGGGGTGACGAAGGTGGCCAATCGTCAAGACCAAGTTAAGATGCGGCGGGAACAACAACAGCGCGAAGGTATGATGAGAACAGTGTCACTATGACTCTATTCCCGAAAAAATCATCCCCATTACACTGTTCACCCCCTGGTATTTATAGGGGATACCAGGGGGTGCTGACCAAATTACAACAGGGTACAAGAAAGATTCCCCTGCGCTATGCACACAGAAGGGTAGAAATGTACAAACACGAGCGGAGTGGAAAACCCTAGTCCGTCTTCCTCCTTCCCGCCGCCATTCTGCTTCGTTATCTTCGCGAGAGGGCGAGGGTTGACCTCCACCTTGCGAAGACTCCCGTCCCGCCGCGAGGTCCGGGTCTCTTAGCCTCCCGTTGGGCCTGAGCCTCCTCCCGAAGGTGCGCGGGATGCGCGAGGGTTTCTTCAAGCGCTCTTCATGCCCTTTGCCTTTAAGAACTTGCCAAACATTCCGAAGGTTGGGTCAGAATTCAGGGGCCCGAACGGTGACTTGAGGGACTCAACAAATAAAGAGGCAGGCTTTGGCGAAGGTGCGCGGGACGCGCGAGGGGCGTCTTGTTGAGCCAGTCTGCGTGGCGCTACTGCCGAGGGTCCCCTTCCCAACACTGTCCCTTAATATGTACCGTTTTGAGATTTGACATAAGAATCATGAAAGCTAGCAAAAGTCCCAACACCCCTAAAAACACGTTCACCGGCTGCAGTTTAGAATAGATAGGGCAACACACAAACATTTTTTTTATAATAAATAAACCCGTTGTTACATTAACTTTTTTTCACAGTTATACATGCACTGAATTATTGAATATCAATTTTTGCCCGGTTTGCACTAGTGCGAGTGGAGAAGGGATAAAGCTATTGTGGGAGATAACTGCTCTATGTGGCGGGAAAGTATGTAACCTGCCTCAAACTACAACGGCATATATTATTAAAGGACAACATTATCGTCCCGGAACGACGTACATTAAGAGACGGAAGGAGTACCCTGGATTATGTATTGGTATATATAAGACCTTTATTAATTTATTTGCTCTGCTGGTTAATTTCGTACTTTGATTGAAATTTTGAGTCATATTTATTGCCTCTCTTGTCACTGTTGTTGCACTAGTGCATACAGTACTGCAAAGTGTTCAATCCGAGACGGACGGAACGTGACCAGCGGGCAGCGGCTGAAAAATGTTTCCTCAACTCTGACTGTGCGGCGGGGGTTTCCTTTGGTGTCCACCTTCAGCAGTAAAAGCAACACCTTGTGTCACTGTTATTGAACCGTATTGTACGTGCAAGACGCCTTACCTTTGAATACACCTTGTGTTGTCAATTCTTGCTTGGATATTTTTAAGGACGGGGATGGTGCTCCAAATGGATATCCGCGATTCTCCTCTAGTTCAATTTAAAGAACTAACTTACAATTTCTTTCCTCATTTTTGCATATCTAGTTCATTTAGTTGAACTAGAGGAGAACCGTAGATACCCATTTGGAGCATCATCCCCATCCTTAGATATTTTACGGATGGTACTCCTTTGTTTTTCGTGCCACTGGGATCAAAAGCAAGCACCCATCTAACACTAAAAGCATCTCCAATTGTATGGAAAAAATTGACTTAGGAAAATTTGTCATTTAACAACTTGCTAAAACTTTTGGCAAGTGAATTTTTCATGTATCTCCAATAGTTTGGTAAAAATAACATAGAAAAGTAGGCGCGAGAGAAGTGGCGGTGGATTCCAACTTGATAAAAATAACATAGAAACGCCGGATAGCAAGTGAAGCTGACTTGGTAAATATACCAAGTAGATTGCCTCCGATTCCAACTTGTAAAAATTTAGCAAGTCATATACCAATCTGTTAGAGAACGTTTTTTTCTTCTTTTTCCAATAAAACAAGGATAACCACGCCCTAAAAATACGAGGTGCAGCTACTCTAATGCCTTCCTACATTTTACACATTTTTTTCTATTCATTTATCTTATCAATTGTATTTCGACTTATTTTCTCACAGAATACTATTAAAACTATTAGAATTAGCTGTAAAAAAACCCCATCCGAACAATACGTATTTCGCAACTTTTTTGTGCATGGAAATATTTTTACTTGTAAGGCTCTTCCTTGGTTGTGCCGCTGTCGTTTGGTGCATATATGTCGCAAACCCAGCTCGTACATTTCAAATTACAGCTCGCTTTATATCTCTTATTCTAAGACAATGTCTTTCTAATTATTTTTAACAGAGTTTAAATGGAAGAATGCATATACACGTCTACAACATAGACCTAGCTTCATCAAAATTTTCATATAATATGTCTTTATAGTGCGTTAATAATTTGAAATCCTAAAGAAACATGCTATTCCAATTTTTATCATATGTTAGACTACATTAATTCTGGTCAAATTTATAGAGTGATACTGATGTTTATGTTGTTAATAGATAACTATTATTAGATTCATGGGGAATTTTTTTTTACCTACATAGTTTGAGTTAGGGGGGGGGGGACTAGAATGAATGGCATGCTTTTGGACAAGAGGTATATTATTTTTCGAATGATTAGAGTGAGATAAGTGTGGTTTAATTAGACTCTATAGATGAATGAAACTGTATAATTTATTAGAGGGAATAGGCAATGACTTCGGCGAAATTTTGAGCCAAATTTCCACTTGTCTGTGTCGTTGTACTAGCACATGCATTATATGTACTCCCTCCGTATAGGAAAATAGATGACGTTTTGGACATCGACATGTTCTCTAAATAATAACTTTAATTCTTTTTATATAAAAAAATATTTATCAAAAAGTGATACATGTATATTTTTATGAAAGTATTTTTCAAGACAAATCTATTCATATGGTTTTTGTAGTTCCAAACTTAATAATTTAAAAGTTATTCATGATTTATATTTCCAATATTTGACCGAATCCTTGTCTAAAACATCATCTATTTTCTATACGGATGAAGTATTATATTAGTAACTATTATTGTACTAATAATAAAGTCTTAGCCGGAGCGTGACAGGCAACCTCTTCCACAAACCATGACATAGTACTGTTGTGTTTCCTCAACTGGTGTTTAGCGTCCAGGTTGAGCAATAAATGGATCCGTACATTTGGACGCCTCATATCACCGCCGAATATATCTTGATAATATCGTTAATTCTTTCTTGGATATATTATATATATACGTGCTCCGGTAGCTAGAAAATCATCTTCCCAACTTGAACCTTTTGCGTTGGTTGACAACGTCATAAATATTGATTGATAATAACAATTTGTATAAACTTTAATTAAATTTCAGATAGTTTGACTTGGCATATACGGAGTACTGTACAGTACTATGCTAGAATGGTACAGTATTGTTTTTCACTTTTTCAGATACATACAGGGACGAGTACTATTTATCCATCTCGGGCGCAGTTTCTGAAGGCAACATCATCCTCTTTCCCTACGTACTTTTCTAGCAGTATTATGGCCCCGTTTGGTACAGCTGAGCTTCACTAGTGAAGCTGTTTTTTTTTTGAAAAATAGCTTCATGAGCAACTTACTAGGTGAAGCCGAGCTGTTTTGAAAAAAGTGTTTGGCAAAAACAGCTTTACTAACAACTTTATGCATAGTTGAGAGAGAGAAATGGAGGTGTAAGCTGTGAAAAGCTATTTTTTCAGCTTTATGGGTGAAGCTGTTTTTGTGAGAGAGGGGATAAAATAGCTTCATGGGTGAAGCTGTTTTTGTAAAATGGTGTTTGACAAAAAAAACAGCTCACAACAGCTCATAAAGCTGTTGTGAAGTGTACAAACAGGCCCTATAATAGTACTAGTCCCAAATCCATCCGCCAAGTCAACAACTAGATAAAGATGAAGATATAAAGATAAAGATTAATAACCCCCTCATGTACTTTTTTTTATGTACTGTACACGAAAGATGGGTGGCCACACGCCTAGCTCACTCGGACTCGGCACGGCACGCCATCGGGTTAGCCCACGGCGGCCCCACGCAGCACCCGCCAGGCCCCACGGCCGGCGGAGAGCCGGAGATCCCTCTCTCCGGCGCGCCTCCGTGGCTCCGTCCGTCCGGCCGAGTAGCCTTTGAATTCAACGCTTCAACCATCAACTCCCCGCGGAAATAAATAAAAGCCCCAGCCCCCACACCATAGCTGCTAGCCTTCTCTTCCATCGCCGTCCGTCCGTCGGCTGCTTCTCCAGAGGCTCCAGCAGGCAGAGCCGCCGCACAGCACAGCACCACACCACACGCACCGGACGCCCCTCGATCGGTCGGTGGTCTCCGTCCGGAGTCGTCGTCCGCAGGAGCAGGATGGGGTGCGCCTTCTCGTCGCCGGGGTCGGCGGGGGCGCTGCGGCCGTGCGCGGGGGTGCGCGTCATCCACACCAACGGGTACGTGGAGGACTTCGAGGGCCCCGGCGTGGTGACGGTGGCGACCGTCACGGGCTGCCTCCCCTCCGCGGCCGGCAACGGCGACCCCAGCGGCGGCAAGGGGTACGTGCTGTGCTCGGCCGCGCACCTGCTGCAGCCGGGGCGCGGGGCGTTCCGCCCCGACGACGCGCTGCAGCCGGGCACCGTCTACTTCCTGCTCCCGCAGTCGGTGTTCCAGGCCGAGTCCTCCGCCGTGGACCTGGCCTGCCTCATGAACCGCCTCACCGCGCTCGCGCGCAGGGGCTGCGCCACCGCCGCGCCCAAGCCCAGCCCGCTCGACGCGCTCTTCGACGCCGCCGGAGGCGCCAGCCGCCAGCAGCAGCAGCCTGTGCCTGCGGCGGCGTCCAAGGACACGGAGAGGGAGAAGGATCAGCCCGGGCCCGGGCGGGCGGCGCCGTGGAGGCCCTGCCTCGACCGCATCGACGAGTCCATCGGCCGCGCCTCCATGCGCAGCGCGTCCAGCCGCAGCGCCTGCAGCGAGGCCTGATCGATGCCGGGTCGTCCCCTATTCCCCTCGCTCCTTTTTAATTTAAATTTAGCTTTGGTTTCCTCTAGATAGATTTAAGATTTCCTCCCTCTCTTTTGCTCTCTCTCTTTGAGTTGATCTCTCTTCTACATTATTATTACATACAGATGTAGCGCATACAGTTAGTTGGCTGGTTTTTGTTTCATGTTTGTTGTAGAAGAACTGTAAAGATCCATAGTACAGTGCCGGATTGTATTGCCTTGCCTTTGCCTACTCCTACTTACTACTCGATGTGATGATGATGAGTTTTAGTTGTTGCTAGCAGTGTTGTTAGATTCACAGCGTCGAATTGTCGTCAGATGCTCGATCCATTCTCTGCCCGGCTGCTTCTCCATCTCCTGTACTACTCGCAGTAATAAATTTCCTCTGATCTGTCGTGAATGAGAGACTGATGACTGGCCTGGTACTCTGGTCGTCGTCGAGCATGCAGCTCAGAAAAAAGTCGGCAGCTCGTGGTTTTGCTTGCTTCCAGATGACGACGACTCGCGACTCGGACCAGAAGAGATCGACTAGGCTAGGCTTTGCGTCCGTTCCAAGGACAAGGAGGATGCACATGCACTTGACAGTTGACACTCCACTTTCTGCCCCGGCGACGGCGAGTGTAGAACAGCAGCAACAGCTCGCAGTTTTGTTTTACCGTGACAAGATACAGTTATGTATGGCCTATGTACTGGATGCTGGTGCGCGGGGGAAGCGAGTGGATGTTTTTTTTTTCTCACGAAAAAGGAAAAAGCGAGTGGATTTACACTGAGAGATGATATGATGACTCGGCCGCGGGGCCGCCACCTACTACCAGTGACGTCTGACCGGTGACCGACACCAGATCGATCCCGGCCTGGCCCATGCAATCATGCATCCATCACGCGCAGCGCAGTCCTTTCTCTCCACTTTTTACCGTTTCCACCTCGCGGTCGCGGCGGGGCCAAAATGGACCCCGCTTCTGTTGACCTTTTCTGCCCTTCCGTGCACGAGACTACTCCCTCGGTCCCTATATATAAATAAGTGTCGTCGTTGGTGTACGTGCCACGTGTTTAACTTAATTTATAGAAAATATGTCCAATATTTATATCTCCAAATAATTTTGTTAAAAAACTAGATGTAAAGATCTTTCCGATGATACTAATTACTTAGCATAAATATTAATATATTTTAATATATAATTGCCGGTGGCTTTTTCTCGGGAAGCGAGAACGACACTTATTTAGGGACGGAGGGAGTACACTTTTTTTTTCCTTCTGCGTGACACAATTTTTTTTGTTTCTTTTTGCGCAATTTTTTTTTGTCCTTTCGCGTGACAAATTTTTTTTTGTTCTTTTTGCGCGATGACAGTTTTGTTTTTTTATTTAAAAAAATTGACTGTCCAAAAAAAGTAGGAGTACTCTGATCTACGGAGTACGTACTAAAATTTTCATGACACCAGATTATCGTAGTAAATTACTCCCTCCGTCCCAAAATACAAGACACGCACGTATTTCAAAATTCAAACTTTTTATCTTTGACTAGAAATTAGTCTAATCATATGAAAAACTTATACTACAAAAGTAATTGTATTATATTTATATTTATAAATACTTTCTATTGATCAAACTTTTATTTCTATAAATTATATATTATAAGAGAAATTATAGGTCAAAATATATTTTTGAAGACCGTGTCAAGTCAAATCGCACCTTATATCTTGGGAGGAAGGAGTAGTATTAACCTACCTGTTTCAAAACCATAATTAATGGAGTACTGCACTACAGTACATGCAACCGAAGCCACAAATCGAGACGACGCGCGGCCTGACCTCGACCTCATCGCTGTCTTCGTCTGTTTGTTCACCGGTTTCGTACAGGCACTGTGCAGCTGCGTGATCTGCCGTACCCACCGCCTCCGTTGAGGGCCTCCGCGGATGCGGATGCGTAGCGCCACGTTCGTTTCAATTCAACTTACCAGTTCGACTATCGTATACTGTTTCTCTCTCTTACAATAAATAAAACATCATCGGCCAGTCGGACAGGACCTATAGATCCATGCAATCTCAACTTCTCAAGTTCTCAATGAAGATAGATGGTCCTGGAGGTCGATTGCAAAAACTTGAAGTCGTTGCTTGAGGACGGCTTGGGAGTTAGATCATCAATAGGTGATCTTTGTTTCGATATTGCAGAGTTAGGCAAGTTGTTTAGTTCCTTTGAAGTTCATTGGGTGGGCAGAGAAGCTAACTCGGTGGCTCATTGCTGTGCCTATATGGTTTCGGCCACCGATGGATGCTCTTTTTCACTAGACGAGATTCTGGTTTGGCTTACCGAACTCGTGGCCGCTGATTGTAATCTTGGTTCGAATGAATGAAACTATGTGATGCTCAAAAGAAAAGTTCTCAATGAAGATACATACACACAGGGGTGGTAAAGGGCCCTATAATTTAGCCTAGCAAATTTAAGTATCGGGCTCAATAAGGATCGAGCCGTAATACTATATAATTTTGAACTAAAATTGGAAATGGCTAAGTTGGATTGTGAAGAATGGATAAGGGCCATGATACATTACCACCCCTGTAAGGTTTAGTCCCACATCGGTAATTGATGGTGGAGGAGCACAACATATAAGGCGGGGGCAACCCTCACCTATCAGGCTAGTCTTTTGGGTTGAGTTAGGCCCAATGCCTGATATGTTGTGGGCTCCGGTAGATCTGGGCTCGAGGGGCGCCGGCTCGTGGGTATAGCGAGCTGGACCGAATTCCGCTGCGCACTCTAACAACCCCTATACACACTAGAAAACGGACACATTTGCATTGGGCCATCAAAACCACATTTCACACGCCTTCCAAACGGCTCCGGTGAGTCTAGTATAGGACCTGGTGAATGGAAAAAAAAAAAAACTGCTACTAACTCCACTAGGTTCATAATCATACTAATAAGCGTCAGAGAGTGACAACCTAGCAAAGCCGCAAACCGTGTCTAACGCGGTATCATATCTACGTCAAATTAAAGCAAGTACGTATATGTATATGCTTATGCTTGCAAGTATCGTGCAAGTGTGTGGCGGTATAGTATAGTATAGTATAGAATACGTATACATGCGTCTGCTTGCAGGCCGGTGTCGTGCAAGTGTGTATAGTATTGTATAGAATAATACTCCCTCCATTTTAAATTATAAATCATTTTAAGAATCTTAGAAAACCAAAGTTCTATCAAGTTTAACTAAAATTACAGAAAAAAATATAAAAAAATATAACAACAAATAGGTTTATTATAACAATATAACTAATAAAAAATATAATGATATTTAGTTGGTACAAGTGTTATTATCTTATTATATAAATTTGGTTAAATATAAAATTTTTTGACTTCTCAAGATTTTTGAAATAACTTATAATTTAGGAATTAGGATGGAGGGAGTAGTATAATTAAAGCAAGTACGTATATATGCTTCTGTTTGCAAGTATCGTGCAAGTGTGTGGTGTAGTATAGAATACATATACATGCGTCTGTTTGCAGGTGTCGTACAAGTGTGTAGTATTGTACTACTCCAGTATGATAAAAGAAGTCGTTTAGGACAGCGACACGGTCTCCAAAACATAACTTTGACCACTTGTTTCTTTAAAAATATTTATTGAAAAGTGATATATGTATATTTTTATGAAAGTACTTCTCAAGACAAATTCATTTATATGATTTTTATATCTCTAAACTTAATAATTTAAAAGTTATTCATGATTTATATTCCTAATGTTTGACCCAAACCTTGTCCAAAACGACTTCTTTTACCAAACTGGAGGGAGTATAGAATATAGTAGTACTCCCTCTATCCACGAAAGAATGAATTCCTAGAATCCGTGTCGGTCAAACTTTGTTAACTTTGACTAACTTTATAGAAAAGAGTAATAGCATCTATGATATAAAATGGACATATAATGAAAATATATTCTATGATATATCTAATAATGTGAATTTGGTACCATCAATCTTGATAGTTTTTTTCTAGAAATTTGGTCAAATTTTAAAAATTTTGACTTAGGACAACTCTAGAAATTGATTTTTTCGTGGACGGTGCGGGTATATTCGTGGCGGCCCGGTGACGGTCTCTTGAAGGGGGATAAACTACGGCACACGCCCATCAGCCCATGCAAGACGCGAGCGGTGTGTGAAGACAGCGACCGCCACGCCAAAGATTTTTGGGCACCCCGCGTCGGTCGGTGACTGCTACGTATATCGATCTATCTATATATAATTGCTTTCTCCGTTTGACTTTATGTTGTGAATATATTATTTATTTATTTTAAAAAATATATACGCTATAAGCAATCCTCACTTCTAATATTTTTTGAACACATATATAAGTTGACAACATTAAATCTTTTTTTATTTGATATGAGAAAATTTCAACATAAGTTATATAGCATGTTGTAAAACTACATACGTGGACTGCGTTCGAGTTCTAAACCAAAAACTTTACCCTCTGTCACATCGTATTGTATCTTTAGACACATGTTTGGAGCACTAAATATAAACTAAAAAACAACTAATTACACAATTTGTATGTAATTTGCAAGACGAATTTTAAGCCTAATTAGCCTATGATTTGATACTAAAGTGCTACAATAACACATGTGCTAATGACGGATTAATCAGACTTGAAAAATTCATCTCGCGGCCTGCACAAAGGTTTTCCGCTGCCCTGCCGGCTGCCGCCCCACCCAGTGCCCACAGGGCCACAGGCAGCGCCTCCGGCCTCTCTTTCGGCGCAGGGCCGCAGATGCGCACACGCCCTTGGCCTCTTGCCTCTTGGCAGTTGGCACTGCCTCATCTCTCTCCTCTGTCGTCCTCTCTGCATCGACAGTTAAACGCGAATGCGATACGAGGCAGATTCCAAGCAGGCTAGCTTTAGCTTCATCGTCATTTTGAAGCCATCGCTAAGTGAGACTGTGAAAGCGCACGCTAGCAGTCGTCGTCGTCGCCACCGATGCTGGCTCGCTGCTGACTGATCCCGGCGGCGACTAACCTTTGATTTGGCCACCGGCCGTTTGCAGACTTGCACCTATAGTAGCGAGACTTTGAATCTTTCAAACACCTGCAGCAACTTGTAATTAGTGGCCTACTAATACTAGTGGGTGCTTGATATGATAGCCTACTAATTATACGGCACCATGCATGGTCAATCTTCAACATTTAATTTGTCGCTCCTCTCCCTCCAAATTCCCAAAACAACTAGATACAGTAATTGCATTTTAGGTTGCAGGAATACTTACTACAGGGTCTTTGTCACTGTCAAGCTTGACAGAGCATCCATCCATTTGGACCATGCTGCATCACTTTGTCGTCAGATTTCAGTTGCCTCCGTCCGGCTTTTTTACCCGGCACCACCAGACTCGGCAGGCAGTCCACCGGTTGCTTGCGCCTAGCGAACCTGTGAATCTTTCAAACACTTGCAACTACTTGTAATACATTAGTGGCCTACTAGTGGGTGATAATCTTTTCCTTTAGTTACACGGCACTAGTGCCATTTCTAAATTTTTTGACTAAGTTTATACAAAATAAAATCTCTAGACAAATATTTACTATGAAAATATATTCAAAAGTTAATCTAATGATACTTATTCTGTATCACAAATGTTAGCCTTTTTATATATAGATTTAGTGTCATTCGTGCCACCAGTTTTGTACCCAGTAGTAACATGTCAATCTATTTTTTTTAAAAGTTCTCGCTAGGCCCAATGCTAAACATTCTCGGCTTTGGACGCCAAATCTTTTGACTTTAGGGTTACCAACACGTCTGGACTCGCAACCAGTAACCTCTCAGTCAACAGATTAGGCGCACAAGATTAAACAAAAAACGAATCTTAGGACTTTTCAGGCAGGTGATGGTGATGCAGTGTGTTGACTCTTTTTCATTGTTATGGGAGAAGGAACTGCATCACCCAAGGTCCTAAAGACAGGAACTCGTAACAATTCTTAACGTGTCTGCAAGGAAAAATGAGGCCATGTATATAACTAGTATTTACATATAAATAAAGTCCACATATATACGAAAACAGCACTGAACTCGTGGCAATGCAATTCTTGGTTTGTCAGCAAGGAAAATAAGGCCACGCAAGGCAATTCAATACTGAGTTGCTTGTCCTTAAACCATGAGGCTATCACAGTAACATCAACATGTCAACGCACGCGTGGGCATCGCTAAGAAATCTAAACAACAGTACAAATCTGGAAGATATACTCTTTCGAAACTGTTTTGCATGGGCACATGCTTTCACACCTCGCTGATAGAGCCACTTCCACAAGCTTCCAACGGTCTCGAAACATCTTCTTCACAGAGAACATAATCCAAGATCCATCTAATTTTTCTTTTTTTTTCATATATATATATATATATATATATATATATATATATATATATATATGGAACTAGAAGCAGCAACGTCTTTTAACTGACAAGCATACCAGAAGGCATCCCTCTTTTTTTCTTGCAGATTCACATCACTGCTTTAAGTGCAACAGATCACCATTTTATCTGGGAGCGATTTGCATCAACGATGCCATGAACGCGGTAGCTGATACCAATTCTTAGTTTGTGAGCTAGAAAATTGGGTACATGTAAAACTAGCGTTCACATAAGAAGTCCACATACAACAACTGCCGAATTGCAGGTCCGTCCAACATTAGGTTAAGATAACACAAGCATCTGCTAGATCACCAAGGACTGACCGGCTGTATGATATATACGTATATAGCTACCATAAATGGAACCTTTTGTTTGAACAAGTGTTCACACGGCAAATGCGCTGACAGTTAACTGAATGGAAAGACTTAACTAAGATGCCAGGACAAAATACTTGCAGAAGACTGCTGCATGGATATCCTATAATTGTTTTCTATGAAACCCGAGACATCAATTTTACTGATCAAACTGCATTTACCGTAATTTTTTGCAAAAGAATCGAGCCATGCATGCAACTCAGTTCTCTTGCCAGGTTCTTCTAGACAGGTATACAAAATATAAACACATATAAATGCACAGGAATGATGTGCGGTAGTAAGGTGAGAAGATTCATTGTAGCGTGGCAGTGTGCATCTCGAAGTAGTGAGGTTGGAAAAGCTACCGGTGATGTGGAAAAGAAGACAAGCTTTTCTGCGTCTTATTCACCATTGACTTCAACGGAAGACACGGCGGCAGCGGTCCTTGAAGTCCCTTTCCTCACTCCCATGTCCACCCTAACATCCACGACACGTCTCCAATCCTCATTTCCAGCACACAAGTTTGAAGCCAGCACGTAATTCCCTTCATGGTCAGGCTCCATGCCAATTACATGATCCATCACCCTCCTTGCTAAGCTGGCATTCCCATGGTCGCGACAAGCGCCAGCCAAGACACGCCATATTACAGGATCGGGCCTAACAGGCATGGCCAGGACGAACTCAAACGCCTCGTCCAACGACCCGGCTCTGCACATCAGGTCCACCATGCTGCCATAGTGCTCCATCCATGGCGTGATGTGGTACTCCTCGATCATGGACTTGAACAGCCGGTGCCCCTCGCTCACTAGCCTTGAGTGGCCACAGGCACTGATCACGCTCAAGAAGATAACCTCGTCAGGCAGGAACCCTTCTCTGAGCATCTGCGTGAACCGGACAAGGGCAGCCACCCCATGCCCATTCATGGCCAGCGCTTGTATCATGGCCGTCCATGAAACCACCGTCTTCAGAGCACCCATTGAGTCAAATATCTCGCATGACCTCTTCACGCTGCCCATCTTACCATGCATGTGTATGAGCGCATTGGCGACGCGGGTGTTCTGCAAGAACTCACTCTCGACAGCACACTCCTCCACCCAGTCTCCCAAACCTGACGTGCAGTCCAGCTTTGTGCATGCCGAGATGACGGCGAGCAGGGTGACCTCATCGACCTTGACGCCAGCAATCCTCATCTCCTCGAACAGTCCCAGCGCTTCGGCTGGCCGCCCATTCTCGCAGCAAGCATTGATCATGGACGTCCAAGAGACAGCACTCCTCATGCCAACCCCAATGCCGGCGAACACCATCCTCGCGTCCCTCAACCGGCCGCACTTACCGTACATGTTCACCAGCGCATTGAGCATGGGAAGGTCGAGAACGCGGACGTTCCTGGTCGCGTACCCGTGGAGCTCCCTCCCGAGCACCGAGCTCCTCAGCTGCGCGCACGCCGACAGGAGGCTCGTGACGGAGACGCTGTTCGGCCGAGACCCCACGTCGTCGCGCGCCATGGCGGACGCAGCGGCTAGAGCGTTCCGCGGGTGGCCGGAGCGCGCGTAGGCGGATACCAGGGCGTTCCATAGCGGGACGTCCCGGCTCGGTGTTTCATCGAACAGCTGGCGCGCGGCGGCGATGCGGCCGGAGACAGCGTAGGTCTTGAGCAGAGCCGAGCAGAGGTGGACACAGGATGGGAGGACGCCCAGCTTCAGGGCGTGCGCGTGTAGGTGGGCGGCGGAGGCGGCGGAGAGAGCGTGGAGGATGGCACCGCCGGTGCGCAGGACAGTGGCGCTCATGGGTCATGGCGGTGTCGCGGCGCAGCGGCTTTAGGAAGCTGTGTGCGTCACGACGCGAACGGGTCATCATAATTTTACTGGGACCCCAAAAGGTGGGGCCGGGCCCAAGTTTGCAACGAGAACGTGGGTTACAGACGAAGCCTCGCTGGTTAGTGGGTCCAGAGTTGAAGGCAGTTTAATGGGCCCTGTTTGGAACGCGGGTTCCCGTTCCTACCATTTTCATGTGAAATTGAACAGATTAATGTGAAATTCCTGGGTAATTTCTATAATTTTCCTTGCGTTTTAAACAGGTAATAGTTTCAAATGGGCTTGCTGATATTCTCATTTTATTTTCACACTGCTTAGATTTGGGGAATTTTGAAGTTAATATAATGGAACACCTGAAAAAGCCCAGATGAGAGGGAATTTGGGGAATTTCCATGCATTAGAATTAGAACAAGGCTGGACTACAGTCTACAATACAAGAGGTCCTCTGGTCATCATGTCACATAGACATAGACACCCAAATATATATTTTACAATCTGGAGGGCATGCATAACAATTAACAAGTACAGCATTGTGCTAACTCTTATTTCTCTACAAGCTATGAAAAAATTACAGCATTCCTCTGCAACTCAGACCTCGGATTTCAGAGGCACAACTCGCTCGTCCTATTCTCTACTCTCTAGCGCCTGTCACAGTCGTCTTCTATCTACTTGAATCCCATAGCTACCACTGGGATTCTGACGAGGTGACCGCGGTCACCTTTCATGGCAATCTCACCGAAACTGTAGGTGCCGGTAACAGACCTCGCTGTCAGGGTCACAGTTACCTCTCTTGATGCTCCGGGGAGCACGGTCACCGCCGGAGGCGTCACCTCCAGGGCAACCTCTGGCGGCATTCTTGTCATCATGGTGTAGGTCTCGGTTTCGTCAGACACGCTTGTGACGGTCCGCTTCACTGTCACCGTACCTCGAAGCTGAGAGATGGCGATTGAGGGGATGTTGAGGTCAAAAGGGCGTTGTCCGTTGGATTTGGAGTTGCAAGCTGAACCGGCTATGTTTAACACTTCGCTCTGATTGACATCAGGGATCGAGCACAAAAATGTGATGTAGTCTTCATGGGCTGCCAGCATGAATAAAGCAGAATTAGACAAAGGATGTTACATTGCCATCTGAGTAACTTTGACTAGCTTTATCTCATGGAAAAAATTGACAGTAGTTGAACTTACTTGCATCGAGAACAAGACCAGGATCAAGGGCAGCTTTTGGGTTAACAGCGCCACTACCACAATCAAATGGTGTGGCCCGTGAAAGTGTCATCATTTCTGATGCAGTGTACTGCTGCGCTCTAAGAGGATGGCTCCCTTTGTCCAGTGTATTGGCTGTTGTCATCAGGGCAGATTTTATTGCTGAGGGGCTCCACTTTGGGTTCTTCTGTTTTATCAGTGCTGCAATGCCAGCAATATGCGGTGCAGCCATGCTAGTTCCAGAAACCATTGCAAATCCTTCACCTGATAAATATTACCACACAACAATTTTGATTTGGTTCAAGCATAGACAAATATGCACAAGGACAGCAAAAGAGCAATACTAAAATACTGATAATAATCATGGGTGTTTCCTTGAGGGAAAGAGATGTATAGAAAAAGCTTACCAGCATAATTTGATTCATCTGTTCCATTAGGCGCCCATGCAGCCCATATAAGATTGCCAGGAGCAAGTATGTCTGGTTTAAGAACATCAGCATCTTGAAAACTAAAATCTTTTACATCAGGTCCTCGAGAAGAGAACAGCGCGACCTGGGGAGCTGAATTGTACAATGTTGGTGCCAAACCATCTGCAATACCTGCTGTTGCTTTAAAGGTTGTAGCCCTTCCAACCCAATCTCTTATGGTGGAAGAATTGTAGTAGTCTATAAGATCCTACAGAACCAAAGTTAATGTTATCTCAGTAAAACAGCAGCAAAGCCTTTTAGTCCTAAACAAGCTGGGGTAGGCCATATAGACCCAACAGTAGCCGCCAACAAAGAAGATATGAAAGGTAGGAGGTATTAGTAATAGTAATAATATGTAAAGGAGATTGATAGACTAGTTTATGCTTTCGACGAAAGGACAGTCTGACTAGAATAGAAAATTCCATACAAGGACCAAACATGCATATGTACTTTACCTTTCTGCCCTGTCATCCTATAATAGCAGTAGCAGCAGCCATATAGAATTCATGCCACTATTCTAGTAGTTGCACCTCTTTGTGTATTGTTTTCCCAGTCAATTCATGTCATTTCGAGAATGAAATTGTATATTTGTTGATCTATTCATGAATATACAGTCTTATTTTCCCCAAACATTTATGTATGATGTTGTCTATGTGTGGCAATCATACGCAAATATGCAATAAGGCTCTGCTAGAAGTATAATACCTCTGTTTTGCTGACATCTGTGATGAGAATTCCAGGGATGCTGACTGGTACAGGGTCAAATTTTGTTCCTGGGTAACTATTCTCCACAGCAACAATAAAGCCAGCTGCTCCGAGACTCCTGGCCGTCTGAGACACTTTCTTTATTGAAGCTGTCCCAGAAATGTAATTGAACGAATAGCCACACAAAAGAATTTTCCCCTGAACTTTTCTCTTATTCAATAGTTCTGGCCTCTGACAGTCTAATGCACTGTACTTGGTTGCAGACGAACCCAGTAGAGCATCAGCTGCAGAAATCAGGCCGAATGACATATTCCCATGTGTTGCAGCTGTATTGTATGAGAAAATTGTCAATAACCACAGCCAGGAACATAGGAGTTATTGATAGAATACCAGGATCACTCAAATATCTCATATGACCTTTAAAGCAATATAAGATAACAGTTAAATACTCCAATTCAACATAAAACATAAACTAATAAAGTGTTTATCCAAGCTAAGTATCATCACATTGAAATAAAATTTGGGTTTTAGTAACATGAAGTTTATCCACGTATCCACTCAATACAACTGAATCGTCTGGTTCAGTTTCAGTATATACTGTCATGCCATTTTTACCTCTGGTATGCCTTATGTGCCAAAAACAATTGGTTAGTGAAATAATAGAACTAGGGGCTCTACATAGATTCATTTTTACAATCCACAATCCAATTCAATATGCTGCACACAGTACTGACAAATAATTCATCATGATTTTGTTGATATGTATGTAGAAAAGGACTTACGTGATACTCCAAGCCCAGAAAGAAGTTTTCCATTTCCTAGTGTTAAATGATTCTTGTATCTGCGGTCATCAACTCCAGCAGCAACAGTGGTTATCCATGGGCTGAAAGACACCAGTGTTTTTGGAAATGGACCACCATTTCCTGCAGCTTGGGCAACAAATACCCCAGCTTTCACAGCAGAAAGAAGTGCTGCATCAAAAGGGTTCAAAAAAGTAGTCCGTGTAGCTGTTGGTGGGCTATTGGGTCCAACAGAAAGGTTGAGAATGTCAACACCATCCTGAACAGCCTGCAAATAGACATTCATGCATTATATTCCAACACAAAATGAAGTTACATTCAACTTCATGTTTGTTCTATGTGCAACAATCATTACACCCAAATCTAGCGGAAATAAAAGATTCTAGTTCCCACCACTGTTTAGAAGAAAGGAAGGTCGGGGAGCTCCAGTTGGAAATTGGAAGCTACATGAACTACAAAATTGATTTGCTTGTTTAAACAACCATGCCTTTTATGTTATTTTCTACCAGTAAACTTTCAACAAATATTGTCAAGTGCTTTTAGGCAATGTAGAAAGGTAGCCAACAGCACTCGCAAACACATGTACAACACACACGTCCCTAATAGTTATGTTATAAATTCTCTTTTTTAATATATCACAGAATCCAAAGGAAAACCATTCACGTATCATACCTGATCAATAGCTGCCACAACATCAGCTACGTAACCACCAAAAAGCCTGTAAAGAACCTTGTAGACAGCTACCCTAACAAGCACAAACTAAAGAAGTAAGACATTATCAAGTAAGCAAAAGCAAAGTGGCTTTCTTAAACTCACAAGTATCATGATAACGATTGTACATGGGTGCGTCTATAACATTTCCCCAAAAATGTGTCCCTTCAAAAAAATGTTGAAGAAATCATGGCTTACCTAGCACGTGGGGCCATACCACTTGCTTTGCCAAATTCATGACCATGCATTCGCACTGGAATCCCATTGTTTCCAGCAGCAATTGCAGCGGTGTGACTGTTGAAGGAAAAGACCATACATGCATCAGATAAGTCTTGTCATTTCCCAGAAAACAAAAGAAACAAGCAGAATAATTTTGCAGGCCAGGCATCATGATATCAACAGGACAGTTTTTGGAAGTTGCAAGCAAAAACATTTTGAACTTCATATTTGGTTATCCTAGTGACCAATCAGAGCAACAAACATAAAAAGATAAAAGAATCATCAGGATCATGACCTTCCATGGCCATCACCATCTAATGGAGATGCAAATTCAACATCGGGATTGAACGCGCCAGCAGCCATTGCAGCTTTTGCAAAATGCTGAGCCCCAACTATCTTCCCATTACAGAAACTTCTTTGTGTTACTGGATCCATCTCACATTTCCCTTTATAACGAGGAAGAGGCCCATATGGATCAGTCTTGTGTGCAGCGAAGCTTGGATGTTCAGGGTAAATTCCAGAATCCACGAAACCAATCACAACATCTTCACCAGCTCTATCAAGCCCACCTCCTGTTGGCCACACCCCAGTTGGCAATCCAAGAAACTGAGGAGTGTGTGTAGTCAATTTCTGTACCTTCATGTCTCTCTCAACATGCTTAACTCCTGGTGCTTTCCTCAAGAACTCGGCCTGGCACAGCAAAACACAATGCTCAAACAAAACAACCAAGAACTGAAACAGGATAAGACATGTGCCTCTAAACAAAACTGGGACGCCAAATACCTGCAGTGACGACATGTGAACCGCGAAGCCATTGATAAGATGGTGGTAGCTATAAAGCTTCTCGTAAGTTCCTTCTACTAAAAGCGAGTCTAGGAGCTTGTCATGGTGCCCTCGGAGGTGGAGAGCGTACGATGTGACAGCCTCACTGCAAATCAGAAATTTTGAAATGAAGACAAACTATGGCGTTTGCAACATGCTAAGCACAATCAGACTGCAATAGAAAAATACAATCAGGAACTTTTGACATGGAGGATCCTCTAGGAAAAATAACAGCAGGCGAGTTCAAACAGCAACAAAGCTTCAGAAATGAAATTCAACAACAACATATTCGTTCAGACTTGAGAGCAATGGCAAAGAAAAGAAAGCATCGGCAAGAGTAGTTAGTTACCTGGTAACATCCATTTCCTCGTCCAAATCCACAGCAGTTGCTGGAAATCCTTCGACACCACCTCGGTAGCTCACGACCGGATCCCCTTCCATGGTGACGATGTACACATCATGTGTTCCAAGGGCCACCCTTTGCACTTGCACAAAGATGATAAGCAAACAGGCAAGCTTGATCCTCCTCATCTTCCACCAATGTCCGCGCCCCAGAACCTTCCAAATATAGAGAGCGAGAAAGCATGAGCTCACACGTACGAGTATTCAGCACAGACAAAAACATGCATATGCAAGTCAGTCAAAAGCTTTTGTGACGCCCAGCAACCCAGGCCAGCACCAGCAGCGTTGGTCCAAGGGTAGAAGAAGTACAGCGGCCACTAGGCGGCAACGCTGATGACTGCCGCGCGCGGTGGTGCCTCGAGTACTACTAGTAAATCACACTGTCATGTCCGGGTGCGGCACCACATGGTCCAGCCCGCCCCGTACCGCAGTGCCAGAGCTTGCCCAGCTCCCGGGGCTCCCCATGGAGGTGGGGGAGCGCATTTACGGAACCTCTTAAATCAGGGTGGCCAGTGGTATTTAATGGGGGAGGTTAATGACGCCAAGTGAGCGATACAAGAGAACGGCTACCGCCTTGGATTGGATGCATTGCATCCTCACGCGTTTCTTCACCCCGTCTTGAGAAGAGATTGATCTTTAGATGATGATGAGGTAGTACAGTAAAAAATGTTGTCACTTTTAGTAGTCGGGGAGTAAAGAGAAAGAAGCATTTCGATTGAGTTGTTTCCGAAGGGCGAGAACAAAACGGAATCTTTCTTTCTTTCTTTCTTCTTTTTTTTTTCTCTTGTCGAAAGAAATACTTAAACTGAAGAACACTTGCGGTAATCCATGCAACCAAAGCAAAGCGAGGATCACTCACTTGCGACAGCAGAGGTGGCTCGTCCCTCCGCTTCCGGCGGGATCTCCACTCCGCTCCGCTCCACCCCGGTGGACAGTGGACACCGAGGGAGGAACAGCGGCGGCTCCGCGGGGGACGGCTCAGTCGGCCTCGATGGCGCCACCCAATGGCGGCGGCATGCCCGGGCGCGGCGCGGCACTGGCGGTACCAGGGTGTCGCTCCGCTCCGGTGGGTTGGGGTTAGGGTTTGGGGAGCGGGGGGAGTAAGTGTGATTGGCCGCGGGCAGTGAGGGAGGCGGCGGGAGGCAAAGCTGTGTGCTTGCGCTGGTGCTGGGCTTGGCTAATGGTGCGTCGCCTTTTGGCTGCCTCCCTTGTCTTTAATGGAGGGAGAGGCAAGGCAAGGCAAGGCAAGCATCTCTCAAATTCCTTTTTTTTTTTTTTGCTTTTGGCCCCCACCTCGCACCACCACGTAGATATGCTGTCCCCGCAGGGCCCGCGGTGTCAGTGAGACAGGCGTGGTGAATGCGGCGTACGGAGGAATTTTTTTGATATTGTTATAGAAATCGACGGCGACGCGTCCTCCGGCCTCCTGCCCTCCTCCGGGCATGGCCGCATGGGGGGCCTGGGCAGTTGGGCACGGGGAGACTGGGAGAGCAATTACCGGTTCGGGATGCGTGCACCGGGCATTGGTGGATTGGCTACGGTCCGTCCCACCTGTCAGTGGTGCCTGGCTCGTAGACCCGGTCCTCTTCGGTACGGCTCGGGGTGCTGTGCGCGCGTGACTGACACTGACTCACTAGGCCCACGCAAGCATGGCAGACGCGGCCGTGGGCCCCCAGCGTGGAGCGGGCTCTGCACATCCAGTGTGAACGAAGGCATCGCCTCGCGGGCCCCGGGGCCCAGTGGGAGCCAACACCCTATGGTCCGCGTCCAGGAGACGACGGGTCGGCTCGGGCGGGAGGAGCGGCGCCTGCGCCTCGGTTTCTGGCGGGCGGCGCCGATGCAGCACTATCCGCTGGCTGGGCCCCCTCCTCCGGTTGTCTGGCTCGGGACAAGTGTCTCGTGTCGGTCGGCGCGGGGGGTGGGCCCTCCGTGCAACCGCTTCCGGCGGGCAGCGCCGCGCCGCCGACGATGCTCCAGTCCAGTCCAGCTCACCCTGGCAGTTGTCCACGGTGGAGAGTTTTTTTGAGTTGATGACTGAAGAGAACGAGGGGGCACGTCGCACGTGAGCAGCAGGATGCCGTGATCAGCTCTGATCAGGTCACGAGAGATGCGGGAGTGGAGAGACGTTGCGTCTGTCAGGTCAGATCAGGTCAGGAGCCAGCCACCTGATCGGCCGGACCTCCACATGTTGCCGTGCTGCTCTGCATTCTGCATTCTGTTTTTTTTGTTTTGTTTTTGGGTAGGAGTATTCTGCATTCTTTTTTTTAGGTAGAGTTAAATGCACTGTAGGTCCACAAACTTGTTTAGGGGTGTCAGATAGGTCCATAAACTTGGAAATTGCATTTCTGGCACAGTCATCTTGAGATTTGGTTCACTACAGGTCCGTATTGCCAAATAAGCAGATCTGTGATGATGTGGCATGTCCAGGGTGGACTAAATCTCACGTGCCCGATGCGTGATGCAGCCAGCCCGCCCGCCCTCTTTTGCCAGTATGCAGAAAGGCCCCTGCTGTCCCCTGCATCCACATCCTCCTCTTCTCTCTCTCAGTCACCGTTTTCTCTCTCAGGCTCCCCTTGTCTCGCTCTCTCCCTCTACTATTGCCTGCAATATTTGACAGGCATTGTGAACCACACAAATGTTTAACAGAAAATGTGAACCCAAGAAATATTTGACATAGATGGAGCTTGACATTGCATTGCAAAAGTTAACAAGCGACATTTATGGCAACCAAGTCACCAACAGTAGCACTTTCATCTTACAAAACCAAAAGCATGTCACCTGTGTGTCACCACCACTAACTTACTCTAGTAACTATCTCCCTGTTTTGGGACAGCATCACCACTAAGTTACTGTAATACCAAAAGAAGGTCAGCATCCAAGTGTTACATCACACTGTTTTGGGTGCTACATCACATATTTACATACAAAAGCTGGATCAAATTTTGTCCACACACTCAAGTTTTGTTTGTTGGAGAAATCTTCTTCCCTTGCTTCTTTGCAACCTGACTTATCTCCTTAGAATCTGTAGGCGTCTTGCGCTTTCGTACTTGAGCTCTTCCTTTTTTGGTTGCAGTGGATGGTGCTACAGGTCTTGTAGCAGGAAGGTTGGAGTTGATGAAGGTTGAGTCGGGTAGAGGTTGAGGTTGGACACTTGATGTTATAACCTGTGTGTACTGGTACAATTCTTGAGTCAGTTTGTGCAATGCAATGGAAAATAGTAATAGACAAGATGTTGTATACAAACCTCTTTATCCAGTTGTGAAATCATAGTCTCTGTTACCTCTACACTTCCTTCTGTAAGCTGAGAAAATATTGGTTGACTCCCATCTGTACCATCTGTAAAATAGTACACAGTCTGCAACAAAAACATTTCAGACATGAATGGTGCATGGTAGTGAAATGAGACAAATTTGTAGCACTGCAAGTACCTGAGCAGCTGCATAATCATACATGTCTTCATCATGTCTAAGTGGTGATTCAGTATTATGTGCCATTGCTTCTCCTTGATCTGTCTGTCTAAGTTCATCTTCACCAACTGGAATTGAATCATTGGTATGTGGCTGTTTGTTAGGCAGTAGTCCTGCTTTCCTAAGATGACAACCCTTCTTATTATGCCCTTTATCTCCACAATAACTGCAGGTCATAGCAACTCCATGTTTTGACAGTTTACTTCCTGTAGCAGTTTCAATTTCTGTTGGTAGTTTCCTTCTATTTTTTGGAGGCCTACCCACCTTTTTCTCATATTTGGGAGGTAGAACCTTGGGTGCAGATACTTTCTCCCAGATTGCCTTATCACTACATGGCATGATCTTAGGACCATATGCTACAAGGAACCTTGCAGAACTGTAACAATCATGGACCATTGTTTCTATAGGAATCCTTTCATGTCTAAGACATGAGATGGCATGTGAGCAAGGTATTCCAGTGAGGTCCCATCTCCTACACTCACATTTCTTGAGTGCTATGTCAACTATGTAACTATGGCCCCTATCTTGAACCTGAAAAATCCCTTTACCAGAAGGTATGGCATAACATGTGTTTGCCCACGTAGAAATATTATTGACCTTTTTCCTAATTTTAGGACATATGGGACCTTGCCACATATCTCCATGTTCTTTCTCCTTGGAGTAGTGCCTTGCCATCAACTGGTTCTTAATCTGCTCTATCATACTCAACACAGGCATTTCTCTAGCATCTAAGATGAATTTGTTGAAAACCTCACAACTGTTATTTAGTAGGATGTCACACTTGCTATAAGTACTAAAAAAAGCTCTAGACCATGTGTTAGGGGGCATTTTCTCTACCCACTTATAAGCCTTCTCATCTAGCACCCTGAGTTTCTCCATGTTCTTTGTCCACTGAACTATATTACTAGATCTTGCACAAGCCCAGAGTTGGTTTTTCAAGTTCTCACCTTTAAAGTGCTTCTGGAAGTTTGAGTACATGTGTCTAACACAAAATCTATGCTCTGACTCAGGAAATACTTCACTCACAGCTTTAATTAAGCCCTATAAAAGCCATAGAAAGCACATGGGTACATAAGTTTAACATTAATTACTTTAAAAAATAGAAAGCACATGTTTAACATATTTCACACACACCTTCTGCTTGTCAGTCATAAGTGTCCAGGGGTATGAGTTCTGAATCCCTAAATCCTTCTTCAGTGTTGTCAAGAACCATCTCCAAGAGTCTAAACATTCCACCTCAACCACACCAAAAGCAATCGGGTAGATACAATCATTAGGATCAATTCCAACTGCAGTAAGCATAATTCCACCATACTTAGTCTTCAAGTGGCACCCATCCAAACATATAAGAGGTCTGCATCCTCCAAGAAATCCCCTTTTGCAAGCACCTAGAGACACATATAGTGACTTGAAAATGCTGTCCTCTAGGTTAAGGTAGAATGTGCTGTAAGGATTGGTCTTCCTCAATTCATGTGCATAATCCCAAAGCATGTTGTACTGTTCTTCTTCATCTCCCAGCACCTTTCTCATAGCCAACCTTCTAGCTCTAGCAAGTTTCGACCTTGATGGAGTCAAGTTCCACTGCTTCTGCACTGTCCTGGCAAAGTTGGACAGAGACATTTTTTGGTCAGCTCTGAATGTCTCAATGTATTTGTCAGCAAGCCAAGTAGAAGTGCAACCCTTCAAGACCCATTGCTTCTGGCAACTATGTTTCCCAGTATAAGTCTTGATCATCATGCCATTAGCCCTCTTATCATATGATGCATAAAGGTTCCAAGGACATCCTAATGCACAGTGAGCACCTAGCCTTTTCTGCTCATTCCTAGGCATCTTAATATCAACTCTATTCCTAAGACTGTATTCAGTTATAGCCTTCCTTAGCATCTCAACATTCTCAAACATCATACCCACCTTAAACACTGGGTTGGCCATGTCCTCTGGTTTGAATGACTTGAATTTGAATGCTGGTTCAAATTCACCATCAGACTCAGGTAATTCCAACCCATCATCATCAGTTGACTCCTCAGAGCATTCTAGCCTATCACCATGGGAAACTATTGCTGCTCTCTTGGTTCCCTTAGCTATCTTCTTCCCTTTGGCAACACCTTCATCTGTCACATGTTCATCTACATTGTCAACAAAAAGGTCATCATCATCCTCTAAGTTGTAATCACTATCATGAAATTCACTATCATCACTTGAGCTGTCATGTCCATCTTCAGCGACTTCATCATCAGCTGCCTCATTGTTTTTGTGTCTGGTCTGACCTTTGGAAGGGCTAATCACTCTAGGCAAGGATGCAATAGGGTTTGCAACTACATCATCCCAATCTAAGCCCGATGTAATGCTCTCATGATCAAAATATAGCACAATTGTCTTCACCCTGTCCACAACTGAAACCATCACTAAAGTGTCTTCATCTGAAACTATCAGCCTGAGGCCATCTGGGAAATCCATTCCAGGAAGTAACCAAAATACCTTCAATTCTGGATTTCTTGGGTAGTGAAGCATGAAACTGAGATCATGAAAGCTCTGTGGACACCAACTTTGAGCTTGAACATGATCGACAAAGTCCACTCTTTCATCAATGTATGCCCGATTAGTACCATGACCAACAAAAAAACCATTATGATGTATCTCAACTGTGAACTGATCACTAATTCCACCTAAATGAACAATGGGAGAACACATTCAGGCATCCAAATCAACCTAGGACAAACAAATCAGAAACCCTAGCCTAGGCAAAATAGTTTCGATACGACCCAATCCATGGCTCCTTGCTAACAAAGCGGCACGAAACTCTCAGAAACACAATCAAGATTGGACCTTGGAGGCACTTACTGTAATCGGGTGGCGGCTCCCCTTTCCGCCGCACTCTGGCCTTCATCGTGCGGTTCCACAACAGTCGCGGGGGAAGAGTGGCCTCACCGCCGGGAGAACGACCCCTTCTCACCGCAAGAGACTCCAATCACGAAGCCGATTCCACCCCGCGGCGTCGTCTTCGGTCCCGCGGTCGCCCAACTCTTCGCCTCCCCACGCGACGAACTCGAGAAGTAAGAGAAGAGGAGGATGCAGATGCAGGGGGCGGCGGGGGCCTTTCTGCATATTGGCAAAAGGGTGGGCTAGCTGGCTACATCACGTGCACACGTGAGATTTAGTCCACCCTGGACATGCCACATCATCACAGATCTGTTTATTTGGCAATACGGACCTGTAGTGAACCAAATCTCAAGATGACTGTGCCAGAAATGCAATTTCCAAGTTTATGGACCTATCTGACACCCCTAAACAAGTTTGTGGACCTACAGTGCATTTAACTCTTTTAGGTACGAGTATTCTGCATTCATGCACTGGAGCGTTTGCCACTTTGCCTCGCAGCAGGCTTTGGGTGTTGCACAGTGCACGCGATTTTTGAACTAGACGCTGTAGCGAGCGAGGCCCGGCAAAAGAGCGATGAGCACATGGACGGCCCAGCCCATAACGAAGGCTCTGGGTTGTATGATCATCCAGCTAAACACAACGGAACCTGGAACTGAAGGGTGCTGTTTGGTTGCAAGATCGTAAACGGTAATGCAAATGAGATCTATACACAGCGCTAATGGTTCTAGGTAATAGAAACCGTGATTTGTTTGTTTCTTGACCACGGGAGCCATGTGACGGGAACGATTAGCACCAGGTGGTGGGTGGTATCTCTATTTCATAGGCTCGTAATGGGTCACAGTGTTATCGATTACTAAGGAAGCGAACCAAACAAAAAAGAGCGCAAACATATTACGTCGTGAACGGATAACAGGCCATAATCCCCCCCCCCCCCCCCCCCCCCAACCAAACAGCACCTGAACCTTAGCCGCCCGTTTCGACTCGTCTTCAGATTGTTTCTTTCTGATGCATGTTGATCACACCAAGATACACTCCCTCCTTGCCACACCAAGCAAGATGCATGACTTGCCACGTGGTGTATATGCGTCTATGACATGACAGCCGGATTATTTTTGATGGCGTCGCTTCAGCTAAATTTAGTGACACTACACTATAGTACTCCCTCCATATTGAAAAAGATGACGTTTTGGACAAGGTTTATGTCAAACATTGAGAATATAAATCATAAATAACTTTTAAATTATTGAATTTAGAGATGTAAAAATCATATAAATAAATTTATTTTGAAAAATATTTTCATAAAAATATACACCGCCTTGGGCCTTTTATTGAGTAGATAGAGTTCAATTTCAAGCTCTGCTAGAGCAAACACACTTCTCGCGATGGATGTTGGCTGCGCGATTTATTAGGCAGTAAGCCCAACCTAGATATTCTATTTTCTATATTAAATTTTTCAGTATTGAGTATTTTAATTGAAATAATATAATAATAAGGTGAGAATAAGGGAAAGAAGAAGGAGGCCATCTTGGCCCTCCCTATTGCTACACTCATCTTAGTAATATATTTACTACTATGGCAATTGTTGCGCCCTCTATAGTAGGATCCTACATAAGAGATTGAAACAGGCAGTACAGCTACAAGCCTTAGAGGAACGAAACGTTGGCAAATAAAGATGCAATGGCTAGAGAAGGATTCCCTTGCTTTTTTATTCCCAAGCATTTTACAAGAATCCCCTGTGGGTTTCCTAGATATGCCTTTGAATTCCGAGAATTTCTAGAGTCTAATTTATTGATTTAGCTAGAGCACTTTCTATCATAGAGAAGCCACTCTTTTTGAATCCGAGGCGCGCAGCGACACTTCTTGCCTTCAGGCTTGTTTTCTAGTAAGTAGTTCCTTTCCCAACTCTGATTGGAGTGCTAAGACATTTCATCTGAGTATTCCTTTCCGTATTGCTTTCAGCTACCACTGGGAATAGGTATCCCCTCATTTTCATACCTTCAGTGTTTTATTTTACACGGACCAACAGATGAAGTAAAGAAAGGTGTCCGGGCCCTCTTGTCTAGAAACGTGGGCCTTTTTCTCGCATTTTAGCGATCAATACTGAATCCTCATCTATGCAATTCTTGTACTTATTTGATGAAAAGACAAAGAAAGAGATCAGGTTATTTATGATTGGAGAAAAGGAAGGGGAAGTTCTTGGTTGAGTGCGGTTGTTCTCCGATAATCCGGTTGAGAACTTTTCCAGCGATGCAGAGGAGAGATCATTTACAAAGAAAGCAATGTAGGATATTCTTCATAAAGATACTCTGGACAGGATCATCAATTCGCTTCCATGGTTGAAAGTAGTGGGACTGCCACATAATACAATGAAAATGAATTCATTCTCGGTTGAGCAGGAGATTCTGATCCAGAAGATGCCGCAGAAGACTTTGAAACAGTTACAAATGGATTGGCTCACTCCGCTCTAGATTTGGTTATGCCAGCCATAGGCAAAAGTGAGAAACCACACCCTCGGGAGAAAGGAATATGCCTCCTACTAGAAGAGTTGGCCAAGGCCCCGATTAGAGGTATGAGCTGCTTTCGGCAATGGGTGCTGCGTTCAACTAGACCAAAGAGGAAGGGCTACTACCTCCAGTTATTAGTGGGCTTTTTTTTCTCTATGGGAATACTTAATCGAATTCAGCCGTTTTTCCGAAGAAAGAAGACTCCTCTCTATGGGGCAAGGCATAGAAGTACAAGTGGGAAAACGAGGAATTACCATCGGGGCGTCAAACTGTTGTAAAGTAAATAAATGGGTTAGTTAAGTGCAAAACTGATGGGTCTGTCGATAGATAGTTGGCTCGCTTAGTAGCAAAGGGATCCGGGTAGGTAGATTAGAATGAGACATTTGTTGAAAGAAAGGCCTAGTCTGACGCTTCCTAATTGAATGAACTGATCGAACTTCTTTTCTTTACTCACGAAGAAAAAGCAACTCCTTTTCCCCCGGATCCCGAAGTTGCCTACCTTTCTTTTTGGCGGGTAGCCGCGAGGAATGTACTTGATGACATCGAGTTTAAGCTTTTCCAAGAATTCAAACTTGACTCAATCAAGCTGACCGCTATTCCCTAGATAGCTAAGATCTCTGACACTGCGCCTAAGAGGCTAGCTTTGAACTAGAAAGATAAGATAAATCCTAAGAGGCTAGCTTTGAACTAGAAAGATAAATAAATGGTTGATTTCCCCGTTCATAATACCTATTAACTATTGCCAACTCTTCTCCCCACCGAAAAATGAAGTTATGCTTTCACAACTGTAAAAAATTCCAATACATTGCTTGCCCAATGACCTATTGGAAATTTCCTCTTATCGCTGTGAGACTTTACCAACCCTTACTTTACACCTAAGGTAAGGTAGCTGCTTTACCTAGTAATTCTTTTCTACTTTACTACATCATTAGATCAAAGCAATAACCTATTCCTAAGCTTCACTACTTAATACTCCCAATTCCTATAGTCCTACTGTACACCTATAAGAACTCCTTTGAAAAAACATACTAATCCTAAACAATGAAAACTACCTAAGCATAAGCAAGCCTTAGTCACAAGCCCTAGTTCGAATCTTCCTTGTGTCTAGTTGATAGGATGATCCGGTGCAAGCTGGTTGTGGAAGCGGGTGCTTTCTATCTGATCAAGTAGAAGTTGTCTATTTTGTAGACATATAGGAGAAGAAATGCTTAGCATCTATGGCTACGTCGCCTATGTGTAGTAAAAAGAATCCCTCCTGGTATGACTTGGTTCTGATGCTCTAGATGTCCTATGATGAGAAAGATCAGTTATGTAGACAATGAGTAAGAACAATAAAATCCTGCTATTGCTATAGTCTAGTTGACAGCCAATATTGATAAGAGTTTTACGGGGACAATTCTGCCTGATCCCTCTCTGGTCAAGCAGTGTAGAACAACCAATAGTTGAATATCTTCCCAAGAGGCAGTAGTTTCAAGTCAAGCAATGAACAAAGAAGAGTGTTTCAGATGGCTATCCTCTTTTCTCTAGTAGTAGAAGTTTACTTCCCCATGAGTTTACGCTTTGACTGTCTCAGTCGGCTCGAGTCAATAAAGTGGTTCTTCTTCATTATTCAGAATTGAGTTAGGTTCACGGAGTTTCTGTAACACTCTGGTGTTAAACACACTAAAACTTGACATGTCATCATATGCACTGGCATTTCATCTGAGTTGATAACCTAAGTATGCATTCACTAAAAACAAGTTTAATTCATCATGCTTGTGCTTAGTGGATAAGGAATGCTTAAGTTTGAAACCCTAGTTTATATTTTCTTATGTGGTGATTAGTGCTCTTGTGCTATAAAAGGGTGTTTTGGTAATCTCTTATATAGTAATTGAATTTTTCACCCAACATTGGTATTATGTCTCAAAGGTGTATTGGGATCATGTTTCAAGTCACCATTGAGGTATAATTCAAATTTGGTTGAAATTCAATTAAATAATTTAATTAATTTGAAAATCCTATTTTGTCCCCTTTTTCATAATTCTAAATCTAAAGAGAATTTGGATAGGCTCTAAAAGCAAAGTTGCTCCATTTTTGATAAGGATCAACTTTGATGTATAAAGTTTTTCAAGTTCTTTTATGAAATCAAAAGTAATTTTGAAAATACCCTTTTGCCCTTTTATGTCCCCTTTTGAATTTCAAATCCTAATTCAAAATCTAAGCATATTTTGCATATGTTGCAAAAATAAAAGATGTTCAGTATTTAATTTTGAGCATTTTATATTTTAACATATTTTCAACTTATATTCAAAAATCTGAAGTAATTTCAAAATTTCCGAAAGGGTATAAAGGAAAAAGGGGGGATATGTTCTTTCTCCTTTTCATGGCGGTGGGAGGCCGAACCTGGATCGACGACGCCAGCGCGAAGGGCGTCGTTCTCTCTCGAATGGGCGCGCACCTGTCTCCGTGGCAAGGTTAAGCAGCTGCTGGCGCTCTTCCTTGGCTCCGTGGCGCCTTCTCCTGAGCTCGCCGTCGTCGTTTCGCCACCAAGGCACCGACGGACTCCATCCTAACCCAATCCTAAATTCACTGCAAACCGAGCGTTGTCATCCAAAATTGACCACAGCCATAACTTCCTTACCTCCTTGCGCATCTCCAGAACCCATCCCTTCTACCTCTACTGCCTCAGAGAGCTTGTGCTCGCCGTTCTTCTTCCCGCCGGGCGAAAACGCCGCCGAGCTCGACCTCGCCGTGGTCAGCCTATCCGGGCACTCCTCTGCTCTCCCTGTCTTGTGTTTCTGTTTCGCCTTGACCCCAGAATACTCATCGGCTCGATGGTTTTCCATTTGGTGCTCAGGTCTCGCCGGAACATCGTCTGCTTCGCCAGAGCTTGCCGCCTCAAGTCACTGCTCCGGGGACTTCTCCTTTCCGTTCGTCCTCCGATCGAACCAACTACGCAGCCAGCATCTGGGTGAGCTACTGGAGCTTCCTAGCCCCTCCGTTCTCTTGCTACCGGCCTGAGTTCGCCGGAACAGCTTCGCCGTGATCCGGTCCGCCGCCGAGCGTGGCCAGGCTTCACCGAAGCGGTAGCGTTTAGGGTTAGCGGCTCTATCGGCTGCGGGTGACCTGCCAGTGTTGGTGCTCACGACAGTCGGGTCTCTAATGGCCGGAGATGACCGGCGTAGGGTTCGCCGGCGCTCGGTGCGCCGCCGTCCTCTCTGGCCGAGGTCGAGGACTTCGCTGTTGCGAAGATGAAAAGGTGCAGGGGGCTGGTTGCAAAGTCCGTGACTCAGGTGAATAGCGCTCTGGACTGCGGGTTGTTTCCTTAGAAGCCGAAGGGCTTTTCTGCAAAAGCGCCAGGGCGCGCGGGCGGGAGCCAGGCCGGGCCAGCTTTCGCGTGCGCTGGGCCGCCTGGACTGGGCCGAAAGCCCAGTTAGGCTTAGATTTCAGTTTTTCTTTTTATAGCTTTATGCACAGTAGTTAGTTTTGTTATTTTTGCTATAATTATTCTATAGCTCTGTTAATTATGAAATTTTACATGTTAGATGATAGCATGTCTGTGCTAATATAAAAATTACAAAACTTGTGTTTTGAGCACTTTTGCTATAATAATTAAATCCATGCTTTAATTAATAAATGCAACTTTGATGAATTATGTAATTTTCTGTGTGTCTCCTAAAATCATGAAATTTGACATGTGAGTTTATGTTACTGATATCTACCTTCATGTTTAATTTCAGCTCTGTTTGATAAAGTATGATTTGTTCATAAGTAAAAGGCTATTTAAAATGACTTATAAAATAAATAGAAATAGTTAATCACTTTAGATTTGTGTGATTTTTGGAATTGTTTGACAACCAGTGGAAAACTAGCATGATTTGCTCCCTGGTTATGGATTCCTTTATGCAAATGACCTTTTGTTGCTTGTTAGTTACATAACCTTGCTTAATGAAGATAATAAAACTTGCTTAGTAGTAGTATATGGTTTGATAGCTAAGTTAGTTTGTTTTATACCATGAAGGAAAGTTGTACTCAAGATAGTTAAGTTTATTTATTTTTATCCAAAGAATATGTACCCTGTCTTAATCATATCATAAGCATCTCATTGATCATGCATATGCACTTCTACGTGTAGATCTCGTTTCGGAAGAACCTGATCCACAGTGGGTTTCTCCTGAGTGTGTGGATCCTTCTGGTTTTTCTGAGTCACCGGACTTCGCTGATCACCAAGGCAAGCCCCGGACATTAAACCTATCCTTGTATTTTATAAAGTTATTTATATCACTTGAGTTAATATGATGCATTAAGTGAATAGGAGTTGAGTGGACCCTATTTGATGCATTACCGATCTTGGTGATTCCAATATTTAACCTTGATACCCGTTTTATGAAAATACTTAGTATGCTTAGCCATGCTTTACTTACTTTATAATAGTAGGTGCTTTTAAAAATGGTTGCTATGTTATGGAAATACTGAATCTTGAGACAACATGATAATTATAGTAACTTACATCAAGAATGGAGTCTTGTTGTAAGGTTACTCAACCTAGGACCTTATCGTTGTTGGCCTGCTGTGATTGAGACCTT
Source organism: Coix lacryma-jobi var. lacryma-jobi (assembly GCA_009763385.1). Taxonomy (NCBI): domain Eukaryota; kingdom Viridiplantae; phylum Streptophyta; class Magnoliopsida; order Poales; family Poaceae; genus Coix; species Coix lacryma-jobi. The sequence continues at coordinate 4,493,345 of CM019824.1, forward strand.
TGAGTACAGCCCACATGCGGTGGTAAGCCTCATCTATAGCTATTCCGATACTTGAGAACGGCCAACCGCGTACTGGGAGTGGAGAGATGGCGGGAGTAGCGTGTACCCTCGGGGCTATGAGATAGTCGGGTTCGAGGTGTACTGTACTCTCGGGTGACGCTGGACCCGTTCTTGTATGGGAGGATCTATAGATAGGGTTGACATATGCAAGATTAAGATCTACATATGTCGTGTGGTACTGAATCCCTAGCTGGGTTTAAACGATTCGAATCGCCGTATTTCCTCGGATATGGAGCCTCAATCCACTGACCCGCACCGTAGTAATAATTGAATCTTTATGAGATGGGAACTACAGATGAGATATGCTTATGAAGGTTTGAGAATTTTTAGATAGTCATGAAAGTTAATCTTGAGTTAAAACTTGAAAGTAGGGTTTTTCTATTAGTAGGCTTTTATGCAAAAGAAATGTTTTGATCTTGCTTAAGACTTACCTTGAATCCCTATAACTTTCATACTTGAGTCTTCTCCTCTTTTCTAGACGGTTAAGTCTTGTTGAGTACTTTTGTACTCAGGGTTCGTTAACCTTTGTTGCAGGTGAGTTTATTGATCATCCTTTTGGTGGTCAATGTTTCTTCACTCTTGTGGAGGAGAGTGATGATGACTCTGATGTTTGACCTTGGGCAAGTAACAAAAGTTGTGTGGTATATGTAATATAAAGTTCCGAACCCTTATGTATCAAATACTTATGGTTTGTAAACTTTTAAGTTTCAATCTATGGTATATAACTTTTCCGCTTTTACTCTGATTTATCTTATCTATAAAACTATTGTAATACTGTGATGCTTGACGAGGGAATTCCTGAAAAGAATGTAACGTGGATGATTCGGGTTTCCCGAGGACACCTGACAGATCTCTTGAGTCATTTGGAACTCGTGCACGCCAATCAGAAGTCTTTAGGACAATGATGGGTGCATGTGGGCCACTTAATTCAGGAGGTTCCGCCACAGCTTCGTAGAGTACTTTGTCATTGACTTTCTTCTACAATGAATTCCCAAGCTCCAAAACTTATTTACCCTTTGTTGATGGTCCTTAAGCACCTGTTTTACCATCAACAATTTACCCTTAAGTCCACCAAAAAGGCATGAAATGTAGTCAAATAGGTTTCAAACTAACCAAATTCCACATGTCCATAGATTTTTATTTAAATACAGGATTTGGACCAAATTTGGAGAATAGACCCACCAGGAGACGAGCCCACTCACCAGGACCCATTTGGGCCCGAGTGGGGTGGCGCCCGCCACCCAAATGTGGCGCCCGCCACATGGAGAGGCCCAACTCTCCCCCTTTGCCACGTCACTAATCCGTGTGACCATCCCAAGGCCAAATCTTGGCCCTTGGTCACTAGGTCAGTGGCATCGGACGACTCAGGAGGGAGTGTCGTGGATCAAGGCCGAATGGCGGTTACTTGGACATGCAACCGACCTACCAACCACCTCTCTGGAGCTCCCGGATGCCATTGAAGCAAAGGCGGTGCATCCAACGGTGATGGGGGTGGCGGCCGCCACCTAGGGCTGGCGCCCGCCACTAGGGTTAGCCCTAGGTCGGTTGGTTGCCCCCTATAAGTACTCCCCTCACTCCTCAAGACTATAAATACCCCCTGGTGGCACCACTTCATCAGAACACCACCACACCAAGCAACACACAAAGCAAGAGAAGCAAGTGAGAGTTAGGTTAGAAGCTCAGAGAGCTTAGGCAAGTAGGTAGCTAGTAGAGCAAGGCATCTTTGCCCTCGCGGAAGCGCTGCTCAAGGCTTAGCTCAAGAGTAGAGACGTGCGAGTGATCGGTCCTGGAGCTGGGAAGAGTCTTCCTTCATCTCCAGTTCAGGTTTTGCTCTTGTTACTCAAGCACTTTACTATATTCTATTTTATCATTTCAAGTATTACTTTATTCTACTTACCAGTATTGAGTGGTATACTTGATTGATTGCTTGAGTGCCTAGCTATCCTACAGATCAATTCACTTAGCCATAGTAGTTAATCTCTAGTGAGCTTAGTGTTTGATCTTTGCCAATAGGTTGCTTAGTTAGTTTAGTGTTTATCTTATTAAGTCAAGTATTTGGTCTGACGTCCGCAAGGGTGTCTCTATTCAAAGCTAGGGTAGAGATAGTTAGAATATAGTTAAGCGTGGTGCTTAGTTATAGACTTACCTTCAGATACGGCTGGACCCCCGGATAGCTGTGGTAGCAAGCAGGTGGTGACAGCCCTGTGCGCCTTGAATTCCACCACATAGTTGGCCCAGTTTAACAGTAAGGCTCGTTGTGCTAGCGTTCAACCTAAGTCAGTGGTAAAGGCTAGTACGCCTCGATACTTGATAAGATAAGAATAAAACTTTACTTAACTTAGTTGCTTTATTGACATTTGCCTGTCTTGCTTCGTAGTTATCTTGCTCTGTGGTTATCTAGGAGTAGTTAGTAGTTAGTAATTAGTTAGTTATCCTTAATTATCCCATTCTATCTATCTAGTTATCCACCTTACCTTAGCCATCCATTTCACCCTTACCTATCCACCCACAGATTCTTTCTAGCCTTTCTCCTTTCCCTTTTCTTATTCTTCGGCTCTCATCCCCTCCTTGACTCTACTCATACACCACCCTAGCCTTCCCTTGGGATCAAATAAATCGACACCTGGTACTCCCAGGCGAAGTGCTACTACGATAGTTCGGTGCGCTTGCAGAATCTCCTCCTGGTAGATTGCATTCTCTCTAGCTACCTACTAGTGTCAGGATTGACAACCCCATTTGGCATTAGTAGACAGCTGCTTTAGCTCCACTCCTTTAGGTATAGTGACTGGACTTGCTTCAAGCACTTCTGACACCATTGCCGGGAATAGATTCCATAGTCTACTCCTAGTAACGACGTTGGCTAGTGTGAACAAGCATTTCTGGGCCGTTACCGGGGATAGTTGCCTAGCTCTATCTTTAGTGAAGCTAAGAACTACCAACAAGCATTTCTGGCGCCGTTGCCGGGGAAGACAATCGGTGCATCGGTTGAGTCCGTGTCGAATTTATCTTCGCTTAAGCTCCCGCTTAGCGAATCCCATCTTACCCCATTCTTTATTTCCTTAGTCCTTCTTATCTTTTTCCTTCCTCTTCTTCAACTTCTTTCTTTCTTATCTCGTTCTATCTTCACGATGGCCAACAAGACCATTCGTGAGTTTTCTGCTCCTTCTGCCGCCAATGTAGCGATAGGGCCAGACGTGATCGAAGCCAACCTCAATTTTGAGTTAAAACCGGCTCTGATCACGATGGTCCAAGCTAGCCCGTTCTGTGGCAAAGCCCATGAGGATGCCAATGCTCACCTCCAACAATTCTTGGAGATTTGCGGCACCTTCACCATTAAGGGGATAACCCAAGAAGCCATCCGTCTTCGTCTGTTTCCTTTCAACGCTGTAGACACACGGGACAAATGTTCCAATGCTTTTCTCGCCAAATTCTTCCCGATGGGCAAGACGAATGCTCTTCGCAACAAAATCTCCAGCTTTACACAACAAGCCGAGGAATCTATTCCCGAGGCTTGGGAGAGGTTGCAAGAGTACGTCGCTGCTTGCCCGCACCATGGTATGGAGGACTGGCTATTGATCCAGAACTTCTACCATGGCCTAACCCCACTCTCTAGAAGCCATTTGGATGCCGCCGCCGGCGGTGCATTCTTTTCTCTGAATGTTGCAGATGCTAAGGCTCTCATAGAGAAGATGGTGTCGAACCAAGGATGGAATGACGAGAGACTGCAGCCCCATAAGCGAGGTATGCATTCCCTTAAGGAGGCCGACATGATCGTGGCCAAGATGGACCTGCTGGCAAAGAAGCTGGACAGCTGTGAGAAGATGAACCAACCAGAGAGTGTCCAATCTTTGGAATCCTACATGACTTGTGAAGTCTGTGGAGAAACCGGACATTCTGGGAGCCACTGCCTCGAGCTACATGAAGATTTGAACTTCATTAACAACAACAACGGATTCCGTCAACAGAATCAAGGATGGAATCAGCCTGCAAATTCTCAAGGTAACAATTCATTCCCCCGCTCTAATTTTCAGAATTATGATAATTTCTCATTCTTGAAAAATTTAGTTTACTCACAAGGTAGAACTACTGATTTCTTGAATAAGAAATTAATGTCGAATGATAAAACCCTTGAGAATATAAATGCTAAATTGGAAGATTTATCATCTGCTCTGAAAAATCAATTAAGATTTAATAAGATGTTAGAAACCCAATTAGCTCAACTTGCTGCTATCATACCATCTTTTGAAACTGGCAAAATTCCTGCTAAACCTGACATGGAAACTGCAAATATGGTTGAAATAAAACATTTTAACTATTATGAAGATCAAACCATGACTGTTTAAAAGGGTGATCCTGGTAGTCCCATAATTAGATGCTCAATCTTTGGTGAAGTCTTTTAAAATGCCATGTGTGATTTAGGATCGAGTGTGAACATTCTATCTAAAGATTTTTATGAAAACTCATTCTTTCCACCCATGTCATCCACATCTGCCTATGTTGTGCTAGCTGATCAATCCACTTGCTATGTAGAAGGAATAGTTAATGATTTACCTGTTCATATTAGAGGTTCCTATGTTCCTGCTGATTTCATAATACTAGATATGGGAAATAGGAAAGATGTGCCTCTAATCTTAGGTAGACCCTTCTTGAACACTGTTGATGCTTGCATATATGTGGGAAGTGGTAAAATGCAAATGACATTAGGAGGGAGGAAGGAAATATTCTCCTTTTCCCGTGGTCCCGCATATGCCGCTAACATGCAGGTAGCAAAACCCGTTCGTACCAAGAAGAGGCGCCCAAGAACAAGGTGGAACATAAAGAAAGAACCACCTCCTCCTGAGTTGTGTAATTCACATAACAAAGGAGAGGTGCCAAAGAAGAAGAACCAAATGAAGTACTGAGAGAAGAAGTGCCCAAGGAAGAAGAAGATCCACCCGATAAGGATGAAATTCCATGGACCTAAGGTATGGTTTTACTTTTAATTTTTTCCCTTCAATTTTCCCTTTTTCGAATAAATAACTGTGAGCATCTAGGCCCCCAGTGGGTTTCGGTGATTGGATGATAACGGTAAATTACTATGACTAACGTGTGTTTTGCAGAAACAGCTGAGTTAGGTCATGGTAATGGTGATCGTGAGGGCACTATGGTATTCATGCCCCCTTGTTGATGGAATTCGTTCGGTTTTCAAAGGATGGACGACGAAGACGGTGATAGGCTAGTTCTAAGTGTCATTAGGTGTTGAAGGACACTTAGAGTAGCATAGGTCTTTGTTTTATCTTTGGCCGTACGATTAAGAGGGGTTTGAATGGGTAGCTTGACCTAGGTGAGACTTTTGAGTTAGGTGTGGTGCACACTTGTTAACCAAAGCCCTAGGTAGCTTAGAAAGGTCCCTAAGATCATAAGGATGAAAGTTCGTGAAGGGAGCGTCGCAAACCGAAGTTGTTTTGGACTTCAAAATGCGATCGGACGCTGCGAACCCTATTGACCGGACGCTGGGCATGCGTCCGGTCAGTAGTGTTGGCTGAGGAGTGGGCCTGGTTGTGACCGGACGCTCCTCAGCAATCGACCGGACATACCTGGGGGGTGAGTCCGGTCGCGTCCAGAGAGGTTCAAGGGAAGAATATTGTGGACCGGACACGTCCGGTCAGTGGTGACCGGACGCATGGGAGCGTCCGATCAACACTTCGTACAGGTGTCAGGCTAGACGTCACGTAGCCGTTGGGCACTGACCGGACGCGTCCGGTCACCCCGACAGTGCGTCCGGTCAGTGTATAAACTGGCTGGACTTACCCCTTCGTGCATGTTTCGGGTTGGGGGGTATAAATATGCCTCCCCCTCATTCATGCTGACTCTCTTGCTCATTTGAAGGGTTCCCAAATACATTGTGATTACAAGTGAGTGCAAGAGGCCTAGTGAGGTTGAGAGATTTGATAATTGAGTGATCAAACACCTCATTAGTGAGTAGAGAGTAACAAGTGTGCATCCACCCATCTCATTAGCCTTGCGTTGGTCAAGTGAGAGTTCTTGCTTGTTACTCTTGGTGATCGGCATCACCTAGACAGCTTGGTGGCGATCGGAGAGCTTGGTGATCATCCGGAGGCTTTGTGGATGACCCAAGCCATGTTGTGACCGGTAGCGAGCGATTCACCGGGCCGGAGTGGCGAAGAATCAGCTCGTAGTGAGCACTTGATCCTTGCACGGATCAAGGGGGAGCAATACCCTTGCGCGGGTGCTCCAACGAGGACTAGGGGGGTGTGCCGACACCTCGATACCTCGGAAAAAAGATCGTCGTGTCATCTCTACTCTCTTTACCTTCGCATTTACATTTGAGCAATTCAATTCCGCACTTTACTTATTGTTCATCTCTATTTGAATTGCCATGGTAGAGTAGAAATGTCTTAGTCTCGATCTTTTGCTTGGTTGATTCTTGTCTACACACTTCTAGGCACTAGGGGGTTAATTGGGCTTGATTGGATTTTAATTATTCGAAGAAGTTTTAGAAAAGCTCAATTCACTCCTCTCTTGGGCATCTTGATCCTTTCAATTGGTATCGGAGCCTCGTGCTCTCGATTTAGGCTTAACCGCCTAGAGTTAAGATGTCCGGGGGTGATGGACCACCGCCCATGTTCGAGGGAGATGATTTTCCATATTGGAAAATCCGTATGGAGTCATACCTTGAAGCGGTTGATGTGAAATGCCGCCAAACCGCTACCACCGGCTTTCCCAAGCCAAAGGAGGGTACAAGCCTAACCCCTCATGAGGAAGAAAATGAGAAGTGGAATGCAAAGGCCAAAAACATCATCTTTAGAGGCATTTGCAAAGATGTGTTTAACCGTGTTCGGAACCACAAGAATGCCCATGAGTAAAACTGGACGAAAAACTCGAAGCTCGTTAGCTCGTTCGGCTCGCAGCAGGCTCGGCTCGACTCGACTCAGCTCGTTAGGATAACGAGCCGAGCCGAGCCTAGGTTTTAGCTCGTTAGTATAACGAGCCAAGCCGTGCTAGCTCGCGAGCTCAACAAGCCCACAACCCCTGTGTCCCTGTGTCACCGGCTCACCGCAAGCCAGCGGCCCATCAGCCCACTAGCTTGACTGCTTGAGAAACCCTAAGTCCCCACGAGTACTCACGGTCACGGGCTCACGGCCGCACCGCACCCCGCACGGCCGCACCTGGCCACCCGGCGCCCGCGTCCCTGCGCCCTCCCTACGTCCCTGCACCTGGCCGCCCGCCACCGGCCGCCGCAATCTTGCGCTGCGCATGCCCCGCCCGCACTGCAGCAGGGAGCACGGTCAGCGCCACCCGCACTGCAGGCCTGCCCGCACGGCGGCACTGCAGCAGAGTCGGCCGCCCTCACGTGCGACTGCGACTCGGCGAAACGGCGATGACAGGCGAGCGACTCCACAACCGCGACTCAGACGACCGTGACCAGCGCCTCTCCGTCCGTGAGTCTGCGAGCAGGTCCGTGACTCCTCTCTCCTTTCTCCTCTGGATCTTCCTCTGTTGATTGCCAAACTGGCAAACTGCTACTGACCTCACGAGCCAAACGAGCTGGCTCGAGCTTTTTGCCGAGTCGAGGCTGTGACACCCTAGTGTCAAGCACTGCATTAGGCACTGCAATTAGACACTAAGAAAGCATAAGCAATGCATTGCATCATTTCATGTGCATGAGAGTGCTTTTGTCTTTTGTTTATTTATTTGGATTTGGATTTCTATTGGACTTGGTTGTTTAAGTGACTTTCCTTTTTGGCAAAGAGTTTTATAAAGTAGAGAGCTTTGAGTAGAGTGTTTTTTCATGTTGAAGTTTTGACCTAGTTCAAAATAGTTGTCAAATAAAAATGTGTTGAACAAAAATGTTTCATGCTTTAAAATTGGCTTTATTTTTGCAGAGGCTATAAAATTGGTTTTCAGAAAAAGTGTCCTATATGAAAGTTGTAGAGAAAATTATTTTGAGCAACTTTTATATTTGGGTCAAACCTAGTTTGGAGTTTTTGAAACTGTTTTTGAATGGTCAAAGTTTGAAATGATTTTTGGAAAAAGAAAAAGGAAAAACGTTTTTCTCCCGCGCACCCATCCGGCCCAACTGGCCTTCCGGCCCAGTTCCGCACCGTGACGGCCCACGCGCGCCCGCTCCCGCCCGCGCGCACGCTGTGCGACGCGCCCGACCGCGCGGCCGCGCCGTACGCCGGCCGGAGCGCCGCGTGGCGGCTCGCCTCTGCCGCGCATCCGCTCCGCCCAATCGCCGCACGATCTTCTCCACCGGATCACGCCAACGATCTTGCTTGCCCTCTCCGCGCTCGCCTCGTCTGCCGCGCCACCCTCGCTCGCCGCGCCGTCGCCCGCAGCACGCCACGCCGTGGCCCCCGCCACGACGGCCGTTCGCCGCTCCGACGACCAAAACCCCGCGCGCCCGCACTCCTCTCTCTTTCACTCCTCACTCGCGCCCCCCTCGCTCTCGCCAGCCCGCTCTCTCTCTTCCGCGAACGCGCCGAGCACCTCGCTGCTCGCCGCCGCTCGACACCACCACCCGCACCCCGCCGTTCCGACCCTCACCGTCCACCTCCGGCCGATTAACCTCGGCCACCACTCCGCCTTCGCCCCGCACACGCCGTGTGCACGTCGCCCATCCCGACCGAGCCCCAACACCGCCGGAGGACGAAGCGCCTCCTTCGGTCCGCCAGTCGCCACCGGCCACGCCGAGACGCAACGTCGTTCCTCCCCGAACGACCTCCAGCGTCTCCCTCCTTCGCCGTCAAGCATCACCAAGCCAAGGCAAGGTGAGAACACCACCTAGCTTCAACGCTACCGCTCTCTCCCACCTTTTCTTCCCGGCCGAGCGCCATGGCCGTCCGCCGCGGCCATGCACGAGGTCAACTTCCCTGGAGCCATCAAGCCAAACCGACCCACTCACGTAGCTCCCTAGGGTTCACGAAGCACTGCGCACACGCCGATTTCACCGGTGACCGCCGGACACAGCCTCGCCGAGCCCGCCACCATCCGCCTTGGCCGCTCGCGTGGCCAAGCTCCCTCGGAGCTTCCCGAACCAAGCCGAGCCCTCTGATAGCCTCCCTAGGGCTCGAGTAAGCCTATGCCGGCCTCGATTTCACCGGCGACCGCCGGAAACGGCGTAGCCGTGTGTCGCCGCCACGTCGTCCGCCACCGCTCGCCGCCGGCACGCTTCGGTCATCCTCTGGCCAGGCCGAGCCCTCCGCTGGATGCGCCTCGTCGAGCCGAATCTATCGAGCCTAGCCTCACCGCCGGCGACCTCACCGTCGACGAGCTTTCGCCGGTCAACCTTTCTCCCCTGTTTCCTCTCTCTGACGGGTGGGTCCCGTTGACCCGCGGGCCCCGCGCGTCAGCCACTCGCTGGTCTATGGACCGGGTGTACGCAAGCCAGGCCGGGATGAATTCAAATGTTTTTCTTTTTACTTTTATTTTCCAGAGATGCTTGTTATTTTTGTGTAGCACGTTTTACAAATCCAAATGGAGTACTTTCAGTTTTGCTAGTTTGCTTATGAGTAGATCTATCATGGAAAAATATGAAAGTATTTTTGGTAGAAGTTTATTTTACTGTTTTTATTTAATTCAGTTTATATGCTTTTGTTGTGATAAATGAAATAAGTGTCTTCTGGTTGAGATAATTCCTGGAAAATTTTGTGTAAGTTATTATCATGTTTTGCACCTGTGAAAAATTATATGAAGTACTGTTTATGTAGAAAAGTTTCTGTTATGATTAAAAGTCCTTTTTGGCTGTTTTCTTAGAATAAATGTTAAGGTGTTTATATGTCAAAATAAAATATGGGAAAAATGGTGTAGTCTCTGAGTGCCATGTCCAAGCTAAGAAAAATATAAGCATGAGCTGTTATGTGGAAAATCCGAAGTTGTTTTACAAATGTGCTTTTCTGTGTTTTCTTTGGAAATTCATGTAAGAAATAATATATGTTTCTGTTCATGGAACTTTCTTGATAAGCACAAAATGTGAAGTAGAATCTGGGAAAAATATGAAGTTGAGTTTATCACCCTTTTCCAGTAGGGTTGTAGTTCAAGTGGTTTATATTGCAATAGATTTGTTTATTTTGTGTAGGCTTGTATGTTTATGCTCTTGCCACAAGTTTTCTGCAGTAGAATGCTTTTGAGTAAAGAAGCCAGGAAAATTATGAAATCTGCTGTTTGACACTTTTTGGATGGAGAGCTAGTTCAAAGCACCTTTTTGGGCAGTTTGTTTGTCATTTCGTATATGCAGTCTGTATTTTATTTTTGGCTGAAATTTTTCAGTGGAGTCCTGAGAGTGTTGTTTGCCTTCTGGAATTTTGTGGATTTTTCTGAGTCCAGAAAAATGCAATCGCAGTTCTAATCGGAGTTTCTTTGATTTATTAAATAAGAAAATGGTGAATAATCAGATTTGGTTTTATGAAATAAATAAGTAATTACCTCAATGTCAAAAGTGGTTCAACAAGTTGGTTTTGTTGATTTGCAAGAAATGCTCTTCTCATACCTCACATCTTGCACCCGCATTCCAATTATTTATTATTCGTCGCATGCAATAGGATCGACCCCGCCGGAGCCGACCAGGAGCAGGAGATAAGCGCCGAGCAGCAGATTCGGAGCTCAGCAAGCCGAGGAAGCGACCCCGTCCCCGACACTAACTTGCCCGAGTGCCCGCCTCACGAGGCCTCGGTCTTCACCCAAGGCAAGCCCCGGAGCATATTAAGCCTCCTATCTTTTGCAATTAAAATTACTTGAGTCCTTTTATATTGTGATGCATTAGGTTTAGGAGTTGAATGAATCCTATTTGCTGCATTACCATTCCTTGATGATTGATTAATATCTACCTTGTTATCCTGTTATTTATTTGCAATGTAGAATTGCTTAGCCTGCTTAATAAAAGTAGTAGTTAAGGATGTCTCCGTAATACCCTGATGGGTACTTACCGGATCACGGTTGGCTATATTTGCTATCGTGGAAAAGAACCTGAGTAGTAATGAAATACGGTCAACTGGAAGGCAAGGCACAAGTTTGGAAACTTGGGGCAGTCCGTCCGTTGGATCGTGTAGGTTTGTATCGATGTTGGCCCTCGTTCATTTTTGAACGCGCCCTTTTACTTAGGGATATGTCGGTGCCGTAATCATCGACCCCAAAGCCGGTTAGAAGCTGTTCGGGCCGGTCTCAACCCGTGTCGTGCCCTCTAGTATGGAAATTGCGATCTGCCGCGTGAGGCCATCGCCAGGTTCCAATTGGGCGGTCCGTGCTTGAACCGCGACGATTACCACCACGAACAAGCGTCGAGCGGTTGCCCAATGCATGGACCCGACGGGGAAAGTGTGGGCTGGTATTAAAGGTCTTTCACCAGCTGGTTTGGAATTCGATTCGAGTCGCCGTCTCCCCCGGTTAGTGGGAAACTATGGCGAGCTTCACCACGATACAACTCCATGTGATGCTTAAAAGGTTCAACTAAAATATGGAGAAGTCAACTGGATATGGTATATTATTGATTGATAGATTCAAGTGAGTGCTCTAGTACAGGTGAAAAACCTAGAGTTTAAGGAATAGGTCTAAAAAATGGCAGCTCATCAGTATCATTAATACCTCCTATCTGAATTGTGCTTTTCGCAACTAAAAGATCCCAGCTCCACTCAAAAGCCTTGCATACCCTTGGAGTCTTTATTTTCAGTTGGACGGGTAAGTCTAGCTGAGTACATTCCCGTACTCAGGGTTTATCCCGTTGTTGCAGATGGCCAGGTCTACTTCGGCTATTGTAAGCACTGCCTCTACCCAGTGGAAGGTGATGAGGAGTAGGCCCAGGGCAGGGTCGTCCAGAAGCTTCCCTTTTTCTTTTGCTGGTCTGAGACTTCTAGTGGCACATTATCTAAAAAGGGAAGAGTGAGTTGTGTGAGTGGGTTTATCAAACAATGTTTTATTTGGACCACATGTGTAGTGGTCGTGTTTCAAACTATTCAGCTTCCGCACTTTTAAATTCAGTATTGTAATAACTCCGTTTTAAATTCGCACTCTGATATTTTAAATTCGGTTTCGTTTTCGCTATGATGTATCTTTACGAATGTAATCCTTGAACGATGCGATCCTGTATGATGTATGGTGTTAGAAATCCTTCGAGATTTCCGGACTACCGGGGTTATATGGGTTCAAGTATCAGTTGAAGTCAGACGAATTTGGCTAAGATAACTTGAGCTCTTATAATCAGGACGGTTCCGCCACAGCTGGTATCAGAGCATGGTTCAAGTGATTACCTCCGTAAAGAGCTATTTTTGAACTAAAATGGGTATTTCAAAGCTATTTTCAAAACTATTTTCAATTACTAAGTGTGCCCAGTCTCGTCCTTAAGCCCTATACTAGGAATCAGGTGGTCTAACTGCTAACAGGGTTCAGGGTTTTGCTTCATGCTGGATCTTTATTTGCTGGTCCATTCTCGGGAAAAAGAGAATGCGTCGATCGCGAAAACATGCATAAAATGATTTTGTGAGATATGAGAGCATGACCGTCCAACCGTCGGTCTAGGTGAGAGTTCTTATACCAAGTATGTGCGAGCTCCACGCAGACACATACGAGGGTATCAATGTTTTCAAGGGTATTTTCTATATTGGTGCATGGTGTTAGTGTTGGCTTCTATGTGTTGCGCATATTAGTCAATACTCAGTTGCTTTATCATTGGGAATTTCTTTGGGCTGAAATGGATCTTCTGCAGGTACACTAACTATGCGAACGAGTAGAACGTGTAGATAACGCATGAGAGATCGTTCTTGCCACCGACTAGAACGTTAGGACTTACGAGTCGTATTAGTGAGTGAGAACGTAAGTACGATCATGCATCATGTTTATATTCTTGCATTTACATTACCTCCCCTTAAATTAAAAGTTGTCTCTTTTTATAAAATATGCCAACTTAATATCCGTCTCACGAGAGTTCGAAACCCTTTTGTTTCTACAGATGGCCCGGACCAAGTTGACTGCTCGCAAGGCCACCGGAGGCAGAGGAGTTCCGCGTCATCGCTTGGCCACCAAGCTGACCCGGAGGACGTTCTTGTCCTACTTCGGGCTGCCGACTATCCTTTGGAGGATTTTGCAGGCAGTGGGTTATGAGGAAGGACAGGAGCCCAAGTACTCCTGGCAGAAGGAGATCTACGGGCAGGATTCCCTGGTTATGGTAGAGATCAAGGTCAAAGCCTTGCCTGCCAAGCCTCACTGGACAGGGTGGACAGAGATCACTAGAGGCACCTGTGCCAAGGATGGAGCCAACAGGGCAGCATACCTAGTGCTGAAGGACATCATCGCCCGCTTCCCCGCCGACCTGGCAAGTGCGATGGCAGGAGTGTTTCCCCGTGGATCACTTTTCCCATTGCGCTGGAAGCAGACTTCGGAGTCAGTCTTGACAGGAAGCCCAGAGGAGAGGTTCTACTGTGAGACGCCTGCGATGAGCGCCACTGGAGCTTTGCTAGGTGTATGTGAGAGTTTGGAGCACTCTTGAGAGCGTGTCCTTCACCCTCACCGCCACCTACCAGAGCAAGAGGAAGCTACAGGAGGACTTCGACGCTGAGGTTGCTCGTCTGCAGGAGAGGATTCAGCAGCTCACTCTGGAGCGTGACGACGCCCGCACCACAGCAGCAGCACAGTCCACTGCCAGGACAGTTGCAGAGCAGATGTACCTGACTACCGCTCTTCAGAGGGATGAGGCCCGCACCGCGCTCGACCAGCTCAGAGAGGGAGCCCACCTGTTGATACAGCAGATCCACGGACAGCAGGCCTACATCGACCAGCTCCACGAGGCCGTCCACCAGATGCATCACGCCGCACAGGAGGCCGCCGCCAGCCGCTCCCGCAGCAGAGGCCCCGGATCCCCAGGACGGAGAGGTCTTTGGTCCCGACGCCCCACGGAGGAGGCTCATGCTGATGAGCCTATGTTCGACGCTGACGTAGAGGACGCCGCATCCGCCGCTGGAGACGTCTGAGCGCTAGTTATCTAGGAGACGTTTTTCTTTTGTATAGCTTGAGCTTGCTCGCTAAGTGATGTAACACCCTAAGACATGTGTTGGTTTTATGCTTAACTGCTTGATGGTATGTAAAGCTTTTGGACAAAGTCCGGACTTCGATCCGGCACCTTTTATGGAAATCCGTCGTTTGCATGTCTAATTTTGAGCGATTATTCTGTGATGTTGTATGGAAATGAGTAATTATACTTGGTCGTGTGCTAAATTTTCGAATTATGTACAGCGCAGTATTTATTCATGATCGATGTAACATCACCTAATGATTGCTTATTAATGGGATATGCAGATGCCGGCACACACTCGCAGCCAGCGTGGGCAGGGGGCAGGACAGGAGGAGAATCTGCCACCTCCCCCACCGCCGCCGATGACGCCGGAAGCATTCTTTGGCCAGTTTCGGGTAGCCAAAGGAATATGGAGGAAATGCAGAGGCACATGGAAGCCACCCTCCGCAACATCGCTAACAACACGCGCAGCAGCACCATCAGCGCCAAGGCCCGGAGCCTAACCAGTACAGCTCCTACCGTGACTTCTTGGACACTCGCCCTCTTGTGTTCAAGGAAGCCACCGAGCCGCTTGAAGCTGATGAGTGGCTCAACTCCATCACCAGAAGTTCCGTCTGCTTCGTCTGACAGAAGAGCTCAAAGCGGAGTACGCCGCGCACATGTTGGAAGGACCCGCAGGGTTATGGTGGGCCCAGTACCGCATCCTTCCCACCGCAAATGCACGTGTCACTTGGGAGCAGTTCTCAACTGCTATGCGCAACCACTACATCCCTAGTGGTCTGATGGAAATGAAAACTACAGAGTTCATGAGGCTATCCCAGGGAACCAGGCCTGTCTGAGTACTTGCACAGCTTCAACAACCTCGCTCGTTATGCCCCAGACTTTGTCGACACAGAGGCCAAGAAGATTGCAAGCTTTAAGCGTGGCATGAGTGCCACCATGCTTTCAAAGATGGGTAACAGTCACCGCACCACCTTCAGTGACTTCGTCAGTGACTGTCTCAACCAAGAGGCCAATGACAGCCGGCTGGCGACAGAGACACGCCGTCGTGCAAACGAAGGAGGTTCGTCTCAGCAGAGGACCCCTTTCGGAGCACGCGCCCGTACCGCCCGCCTGTCACAGGAGCAAGATTCCGTCCCCCGCAGAGAAAGATCACTACCAGTCGTTCCCGTCCTAGCTTTCAGAAGCCCTACACCGCCCTATGATGCAGAACAAGAACAAAGCAGGAAGTGCCGGAGGTCCCAAGACTCCTTATGTGATTGGCCCATGCTACAACTGTGGTCAGACTGGACACTTGTCACGTCAGTGCCCTCGCCCCAAGAAGCAGTACACTCAGCCCCCACCTCGCACCGGTCATGTGCATCACACCACCGTGGAAGAAGTGCCAGAGGGAGAGCCTATCACCGCTGGTACGTTTCTTGTTAATCAATGCCCTGCAGTTGTGCTGTTTGATTCTGGAGCATCGCATTCTTTCATAAGTGAGAATTTTGTTATAAGAAGTCATTTGAAGTTGATAGAGTTAGACCGGGGATATCAGATAAGTTCCGCCGGAGCTGTTCTCCTCCGCGCGTAAAATGGCTAAAGGAGTGGAAATGACCTTTGGGGATAAACAGGCCGTAGTGGACCCCATAGTCATTCCTGGTCTAGGTTTGGATGTAATCTTGGGTATGAGTTGGATGAAACTCTGGAAGGTTAATCTAGACACCGCAGAAAGAGTAGTGTCCATGGTTAGTCCCAGGAATGGATCTTCTTTTCGAATCCATTTACCCCAAAACCCACGAGATCGGAGTATTGTTTAATATCACGGCAAAGCAGATAGCTGAGATTCGGTAGTATGTGAGTTTCCGGATGTTTTCCCTGATGAGTTGCCTGGACTACCGCCAGACAGAGATGTGGAGTTTGCTATAGAGTTAGTCCCTGGAACAGCACCCATATCTCGAAGACCGTATAGAATGCACTCTAAAGAACTCGCAGAGCTTAAAGTTCAGTTGCAAGAGCTGTTAGATAAGGGTTTGATACGCCCGAGTTCGTCACCTTGGGGATGTCCTGCTATCTTTGTGAAGAAGAAGGATAAAACTTTAAGGATGTGTGTGGACTACAGACCGCTTAATGCAGTAACTATAAAGAACAAATATCCCTTACCCCGAATCGATGTCTTGTTGATCAGTTGTCAAAGGCAAAAGTGTTCTCCAAGATCGACCTGAGGTCAGGATACCATCAGATTAAGATCAGAAGAGAAGATGCCAAAAACGGCTTTCTCTACCAGATACGGACTCTATGAGTATTTAGTTATGTCCTTTGGATTGACCAATGCACCGGCACATTTCATGTACCTGATGAATTCGGTCTTCATGCCAGAGTTGGATAAGTTTGTTGTAGTGTTCATCGATGATATCTTGGTATACTCTGAGAATGAGAAGGACCATGCTGAGCATCTACGAGTCGTTCTGACCCGGCTTAGAGAGCACAAGTTGTATGCTAAGTTCACCAAGTGTGAGTTTTGGTTGAAGAAGGTACCTTTCCTTGGTCACGTCCTTTCAGAGGAAGGAATCTCTGTAGACCCTTCTAAGTACAAGAGGTTATGGATTGGGAAGCACCCACGAGTGTTTTGAGGTTCGCAGCTTTTTGGGTTTGGCCGGATACTACCGTCGGTTTATTCCGGATTTTTCAAGAATAGCCAAGCCTATGACCCGTTTAACGCAGAAAAACAAGAAGTTCGAATGGACTCCAGAGTGTGAAACAGCTTTTCGCACTCTGCGAACGTTGTTGACTTCCGCGCCTGTTTTGGCTCAGCCAAACTTAGAGGAACCTTTTGATGTGTTTTGTGACGCATCCAAGATTGGACTCGGATGTGTACTCATGCAAAATGGAAGAGTTATCGCCTATGCTTCTCGCCAGTTAAGGCCGCACGAAGAAATTATCCCACTCATGATTTGGAGTTAGCAGCCGTCGTGCATGCGCTTAAAATCTGGAGACATTATCTTATGGGTAACCTGTGTCATATATACACCGATCATAAAAGCCTGAAGTATATTTTCACCCAGCCAGAGTTGAACATGAGGCAGAGAAGATGGCTAGAGTTGATTAAGGATTACAACCTAGAAGTGCATTATCACCCCGGAAAAGCAAACGTTGTAGCTGATGCCTTGAGTCGCAAGACTCATTGCAACTCCCTACAACCACTTTTGGAAGATGGGTTTAACCTTATGCACCCTGTTATGGTGAACAACATCACTCTTCAGTGTACCTTGGAAAGTGACATCATCGAGAGGCAGAAGACCGATGAAGAGATCTGTCAGATTAAGAAGAGGTTGGAAATCAGTAGTTCGTTGAACTTCAGAACAGACGAACAAGGAATACTGTGGTATAATCAGCGTTTAGTTGTTCCTAAGGACGCAGAGCTGAAAGAAAGAATTCTGGATGAAGCTCACAAGTCAAAGTTGTCCATTCACCCAGGAAGCAGTAAGATGTACCAGGATTTGAGAACCAGGTATTGGTGGTCAAAGATGAAGAAAGAGGTCGCAGCCTACGTGGCCAGATGTGATACATGCTGCAGGATAAAAGCTATACACCTGAGACCTGCAGGACTGTTGCAACCGTTGTCAATTCCAGAGTGGAAATGGGAAGAAATCAGCATGGATTTCATCACTGGTCTTCCCACTACTCAAAAGGGAAATGATTCTATCTGGGTTATTGTGGATCGATTGTCTAAAGTAGCTCACTTCATACCAGTTAAGACTACACACCGCCCCCATCAGTATGCAGACTTGTATATTCAGAATATCTTGAGGTTACATGGAGTTCCGAAAAGGATTGTTTCTGATAGAGGACCCCAGTTCATTGCACGTTTTTGGGAACAGTTGCACAAGGAACTAGGAACTAAGTTGGTAAGGAGTTCTGCCTATCACCCCCAGACCGCAGGACAAACTGAAAGAGTAAATCAGATTTTGGAAGACATCCTGAGAGCTTGTGTTTTATCTTCAGGAGAATCATGGGGAGAAATGGTTGCCCTTGCTGAGTTTTCGTATAACAACAGCTACCAGGAAAGTATAAAGATGGCACCTTTTGAAGTTCTATATGGACGAAGATGCAGAACCCCGGTTAATTGGGTTGAATCAGGAGATCGAGAATTTTATGGGTCAGATTACGTAAAGGATGCCGAAGAGATTGTGCAAACAGTACAACAACATATTAAGGTAGCACAATCCCGGCAAAAGAGCTATGCCGACACACGAAGAAGACCCTTGGAATTTCAAGTAGGAGATTATGTTTACCTCAAAGCCTCACCCATGAGAAAGGTCCAACGTTTTGGAATTAAGAAGAAGTTAGCACCTCGATATGTGGGACCGTACCAGATCATAGCAAAGAAGGGAGAAGTAGCATATGAAGTGCAGTTACCCCCAGAGATGAGCGCAGTCTTTCCAGTGTTTCACGTCTCACAATTGAAGAAGTGTCTTCGAGTTCCAGAACATGAAGAAGTTCAAATCCCGGACGTCACGATCAGATCAGACCTGGAATACTACGAACAACCCAAGGAGATTTTGGATACCAAGACCCGAGAGACTCGTAACCAAATAGTGAAGACTTACAAGATTCTTTGGAGTAATCACGGACCCAATGATGCGACTTGGGAAACAGAAGAGTACTTACGCGTAAACTACCCCGCTTTTTATAAAGACCGGTACGTAACTCAAATCTCGGGACGAGATTTCTTTAAGGGGGGAAGGGCTGTGACACCCTAGTGTCAAGCACTGCATTAGGCACTGCAATTAGACACTAAGAAAGCATAAGCAATGCATTGCATCATTTCATGTGCATGAGAGTGCTTGTCTTTTGTTTATTTATTTGGATTTGGATTTCTATGGACTGGTTGTTTAATTGACTTTCCGTTTTGGCAAAGAGTTTTATAAAGTAGAGAGCTTTGAGTAGAGTGTTTTTCATGTTGAAGTTTTGACCTAGTTCAAAATAGTTGTCAAATAAAAATGTGTTGAACAAAAATGTTTCATGCTTTAAAATTGGCTTTATTTTTGCAGAGGCTATAAAAATGGTTTTCAGAAAAAGTGTCCTATATGAAAGTTGTAGAGAAAATTATTTTGAGCAACTTTTATATTTGGGTCAAAACCTAGTTTGGAGTTTTTGAAACTGTTTTTGAATGGTCAAAGTTTGAAATGATTTTTGGAAAAAGAAAAAGGAAAAACGTTTTTCTCCCGCGCACCCCATCCGGCCCAACTGGCCTTCCGGCCCAGTTCCGCACCGCGACGGCCCACGCGCGCCCGCTCCGCCCGCGCGCACGCTGTGCGACGCGCCGCGCGCGAGCCGCGCTAGCGCACGTCGCCGACAGCGCAGCGGCCTCGGCCGAGCGCCGCTCTCGCCTGCCGCATCCGCTCCGCCCAATCGCCGCACGATCTTCTCCACCGGATCACGCCAACGATCTTGCTGCCTCTCCGCGCTCGCTCGCCTGCCGCGCCACCTCGCTCGCCGCGCCGTCGCCCGCCACACGCCACGCCGTGCCCCCGCCACGAGGCCGTTCGCCGCTCCGACGACCAAAACCCCGCGCGCCCGCACTCCTCTCCTTTCACTCCTCACTCGCGCCCCCCTCGCTCTCGCCAGCCGCTCTCTCTCTTCCGCGAACGCGCCGAGCACCTCGCTGCTCGCCGCGCTCGACACCACCACCCGCACCCCGCCGATTCCGACCCTCACCGTCCACCTCCGGCCGATTAACCTCGCCACCGCTCCGCCTTCGCCCCACACACGCCGTGTGCACGTCGCCATCCCCGACCGAGCCCCAACGCCGCCGAAGGACGAAGCGCCTCCTTCGGTCCGCCAGTCGCCACCGCCGCCGAGCCGCACGTCGTTCCTCCCCGACACACCTCCAGCGTCTCCCTCCTCGCCGTCACATCACCAAGCCAAGGCAAGGTAGAACCCACCTACTTCAACGCTACCGCCTCTCCCACCTTTTCTTCCCCGGCCGCGCCATGGCCGTCCACCGCGGCCATGCACGAGGTCAAGCTTCCCTGGAGCCAATCAAGCCAAACCGACCCACTCACGTAGCTCCCTAGGGTCACACGACCCTGCGCACGCGCCGATTTCACCGGTGACCGCCGGACACAGCCTCGCCGAGCCCGCCACCATCCGCCTTGGCCGCTCGCGTGGCCAAGCTCCCTCGGAGCTTCCCGACCCAAGCCGAGCCCTCCGATAGCCTCCCTAGGGCTCGAGTAAGCCTATGTCGGCCTCGATTTCACCGGCGACCGCCGGAAACGGCGTAGCCGTGTGTCGCCGCCACCGTCGTCCGCCACCGCTCGCCGCCGGCCACCTTCGGTCATCTCTGGCCAGGCCGAGCCCTCCGCTGGATGCGCCTCGTCGAGCCGAATCTATCGAGCCTAGCCTCACCGCCGGCGACCTCACCGTCGACGAGCTTTCGCCGGTCAACTTTCTCCCCTGTTTCCTCTCTCTGACGGTGGGTCCCGTTGACCCCGGGCCCCGCGCGTCAGCCACTCGCTGGTCTATGGACCGGGTGTACGCAAGCCAGGCCGGATGAATTCAAATGTTTTTCTTTTTACTTTTATTTTCCAAAGATGCTTGTTATTTTTGTGTAGCACGTTTTACAAATCCAAATGGAGTACTTTCAGTTTTGCTAGTTTGCTTATGAGTAGATCTATCATGGAAAAAATATGAAAGTATTTTTGGTAGAAGTTTATTTTAACTGTTTTTTATTTAATTCAGTTTATATGCTTTTGTTGTGATAAATGAAAATAAGTGTCTTCTGGTTGAGATAATTCCTGGAAAATTTTGTGTAAGTTTATTATCATGTTTTGCACCTGTGAAAAATTATATGAAGTACTGTTTATGTAGAAAAAGTTTCTGTTATGATTAAAAGTCCTTTTTGGCTGTTTTCTTAGAATAAATGTTAAGGTGTTTTATATGTCAAAATAAAATATGGGAAAAATGGTGTAGTCTCTGAGTGCCATGTCCAAGCTAAGAAAAATATAGCATGAGCTGTTATGTGGAAATATCCGAAGTTGTTTTACAAATGTGCTTTTCTGTGTTTTTCTTTGAAAATTCATGTAAGAAATAATATAATGTTTCTGTTCATGGAACTTTCTTGATAAGCACAAAATGAAGTAGAATCTGGGAAAAATGAAGTTGAGTTTATCACCCTTTTCCAGTAGGGTTATAGTTCAAGTGGTTTATATTGCAATAGATTTGTTTATTTTGTGTAGGCTTGTATGTTTATGCTCTTGCCACAAGTTTTCTGCAGTAGAATGCTTTTGAGTATAAGAAGCCAGGAAAATTATGAAATCTGCTGTTTGACACTTTTGGATGGAGAGCTAGTTCAAAGCACCTTTTTGGGCAGTTTGTTTGTCACTTTCGTATATGCAGCTCTGTATTTATTTTTGGCTGAAATTTGTTCAGTGGAGTCCTGAGAGTGTTGTTTGCCTTCTGGAATTTCTATGATTTTTCTGAGTCCAGAAAAATGCAATCGCAGTTCTAATCGGAGTTTCTTTGATTTATTTAAATGAAAATGGTGAATAATCAGATTTGGATTTATGAAATAAATAAGTAATTACCTCAATGTCAAAAGTGGTTCAACAAGTTGGTTTTGTTGATTTGCAAGAAATGCTCTTCTCATACCTCACATCTTGCACCCGCATTCCAATTATTTATTATTCGTCGCATGCAATAGGATCGACCCCGCCGGAGCCCGACCAGGAGCAGGAGATAAGCGCCGAGCAGCCGATTCCGGAGCTTCAGCAAGCCGAGGAAGCCGACCCCGTCCCCGACACTAACTTGCCCGAGTGCCCGCCTCACGAGGCCTCGGTCTTCACCCAAGGCAAGCCCCGGAGCATATTAAGCCTCCTATCTTTTGCAATTAAAATTACTTGAGTCCTTTTATATTGCGATGCATTAGGTTTAGGAGTTGAATGAATCCTATTTGCTGCATTACCATTCCTTGATGATTGATTAATATCTACCTTGTTATCCTGTTATTTATTTGCAATGTAGAATTGCTTAGCCTGCTTAATAAAAGTAGTAGTTAAGGATGTCTCCGTAATACCCTGATGGGTACTTACCGGATCACGGTTGGCTATATTTGCTATCATGGAAAAGAACCTGAGTAGTAATGAAATACGGTCAACTGGAAGGCAAGGCACAAGTTTGGAAACTTGGGGCAGTCCGTCCGTTGGATCGTGTAGGTTTGTATCGATGTTGGCCCTCGTTCATTTTTGAACGCGCCCTTTTACTTAGGGATATCGTGGTGCCGTAATCATCGACCCCCAAGCCGTTAGAAGCTGTTCGGGCCGGTCTCAACCCGTGTCGTGCCCTCTAGTATGGAAATTGCGATCTGCCGCGTGAGGCCATCGCCAGGTTCCAATTGGGCGGTCCGTGCTTGAACCGCGACGATTACCACCACGAACAAGCGTCGAGCGGTTGCCCAATGCATGGACCCGACGGGAAAGTGTGGGCTGGTATTAAAGATCTTTCACCACTTTCACCAGCTTTTTGGAATTCGATTCGAGTCGCCGTCTCCCCCGGTTAGTGGGAAACTATGGCGAGCTTCACCACGATACAACTCCATGTGATGCTTAAAAGGTTCAACTAAAATATGGAGAAGTCAACTGGATATGGTATATTATTGATTGATAGATTCAAGTGAGTGCTCTTGTTGAGAAATATGATAATGCTATGCATGCTAGGATGAGTTGAAAAATGAACTTGCTACTATGTCATCTTCCATGAAGGAGCTCAAGTCTTCTAACAAAGAGCTCAATGCTAAAAATGAAAAACTTGATAAGATGCATAGTGATCTTTCCACTAGTCATGCTTTGCTTAAGGAACAATATCCTCAAGTGAAAGAAGATTATGACACTCTCACCATTGCTTATGATATGCTTTCACATGAGACACATGATGCTCCTAACCTTGTTGTTAAGTGTGACATAGCAACATCTTGTGAGGACTTGGTTAGTGAGCATGTTGAGCAAAGTGCTAGTGGCAAGGTGAAAGGTCCTTGTTTGGTTTTGGTAATTGAGTGACAACTTAGGTGGACTAATATGTGTTTAAAGTGAATTACACAGGTGATTAGTCCACAGGTGATCATGTGTGAGCAACATATGCCATAGAGGTGAAATGGCTTGGAAGATGTTGCAAGGCTCATACATGTGATGAAGGAGCTTATTGCATATGTGACATGACATGTGGTCATATGCTAAGATGGAGAAGATCAAGGCAAGACTTGGCTTGATGGACCGGTTGCGAAGGTGAAGGGCAAGTTGAGGCTTTGAAGCCGTTGGTACCGAGTGTCGGGAGGCTTAAGCAAGACTTGGCGCCGAAGGACCGAAGCGATGGTGAAGAGCAAGTGATGTCAAGATCGATGGACCATGGAGGCCATGTGATGATATGAAGTGGATCATATCATTTGAAGATAGGTTGGTGCATGTGTTTGCATCAACACAAAAGGAGATGGAATGGAATGCGCAAGGCAAAGGTATATTTGTAGGGCATTTCATTTCACCGGTCATAGGTGTGTAGAGAAGATTATGACCGGGTTTAGGATAGATGGCCGTACTATTAAGAGGAGCAAACTTGTTTGCATATCGGTCATCTAGTGCCACTTGAGCGATCTAACTTTGCGATGTTACTAGATCGAGTGGCGTGGTGAGAGCAAGTGAAAATCCTTTGAAAATTGTTTGTGAAAATGATAACACACATGCACAAGATGATGAACACTTGTTGGTGTTAGCACATTTGCAAAGGAGAAGTTGTTGGAGTTGGTTTGGATCAAAACAGAGAAGAAAATGGAGTTTTCTGTGTGTTGTCGGTGGTACCGACCCTGGGTTGTCGGTGATACCGCCCAAGGATGCAGCGTGCAGACCTCTCTGTTCCGAAGCGTTTTTGGCCTGGCGGTGGTACCGCTATTACCTCGGTACTACCGCCGGCGGTGGTACCGTGGCCCTGAGGAGTTTCGCGAGGCTCTCTGTTGTTTTTGAAAATGGCTTGCCGGTAGTACCGCCATTACCTCGGTACTACCGCCCACGGTGGTACCGACGCAAGGTCGGTAGTGGTTGGTTTTTCGCGAGGCTCTCTGGAGTTTTTGAAAATGGCTTGCCGGTAGTACCGCCATTACCTCGGTACTACCGCCCGCGGTGGTACCGACGCAAGGTCGGTAGTGGCTGATTTTTCGCAGAGCTCTCTGGTCGCGGCGATTTTGGCCTGGCGGTAGTACCGCCATGACCTCGGTACTACCGACCTCGGAGGAACGACCAGGGGTCGGTGGTTTGCCTAAATCTGCGCGATGTGAGGTAACGGCTAGTTTGACTAAGCCGGTAGTACCGCCCAGGAGGGGTCGGTACTACCGACCGGAGCGCAGAATGCCCAGTGAAGGGGCATAACGGCTAGTTGGTCCTTGAGGCTATATATAGTCGTTGAGGCCGGCTTTGGGCCGTTGGTGGGAGCACTCCAAAGCCTTGGTGGCTTGTGTGGATGTGCTTGGGAGCCCTCTAACACACATATGCTTTATTGCTCATCCGATTGTGTGAGAGAGTGATCCTAGTGCGTTGCTTTGAGAGATAGCATCGAGTGGCACTAGGTGTTCGAGTTGCAAGCCGGTGGTGCTTATTACTCTTGGAGGTTGCCACCTCCTAGACGGCTTGGTGATCGAGTCTCCGTCGTGAAGCCCGCGTGAAGATTGTGCGTGGCTCCGGAGAAGGATTGTGAGGGGCATTGTGCTCGCCCCGCGGGGATCGCGAAGAGCAACTCTAGTGGATTGCGCGTGTCATTGAGTTACCCTCACTTGTGGGTGAGTTCTTGCGGCGCTCGAGTGTCGAGCTAGGTGTGGTGCCTATTAGCCGCCGAACTACCAAAGTGTGTGGTCGACACAACGGGGACTAGCTTGGTGGCAACCAAGTGAACCTCGGGGAAAAATCACCGTGTCAACATTGTCTACTCTTCTCGGTGGTTTGCAATCTCCTTACACAAGCTTGTATTTACTTTCATACATATTGTGCTTGTGTAGCTATCTTGCTTGTGTAGCATAGAGTTGATCCCATGAGTGACTAGTTGAGTTGTAGTCTTACTAGTCACATTGCTTAGTTTGTGTAGCTAAGTTGAGCTCTCTAATTTGGCTTGTGTAGCCTTGTTATTGAGCATTGCTAGTGAGCTTAGGCTTTGTGCTTTTTGCTTAGTGGCATGTGTAGGAGCTCCCCCGTTGTTTGAAGTACTAGTTGCTTAGGTTTGTGTAACCTTGCAAGCTAGAATTGTTTAGGTGAGCTCTAGCTAGCACGACACCTTATTTGCATTGTTTAGGATTTTTTATAAGGTGTCATAGAGTATAAGTAGAGGGGTGTAGTCTTGGCTAGACCGATAGTTTTAATTCCGCATTTGTTTCGGTTAGCCGCTCCGATTAAGGTTAAGTTTTAAAAAGGACTATTCACCCCCCCTCTAGTCCGCCATCTCGACCCTTCAATTGGTATCAGAGCAAGGTCTCTCATTTGTGGTCTTCACCGACCCGAGAGGATGGCGTCTAGTGGGCTAGATGATGTGTGTGATACACATATTTTTGGATGGCACACACTTTGCACAATGGAAACACCATATGCTTGATCATTTTCGTGCAAAGGGCCAAAGTTTTGGTGGATTATCACTAGTGGTCTCACTCATGTTTTGGACCATAGAAATCTCACCAAGCTCAAAAGGATCTCTTTGAACTTGATGCAAATGCTTATTGTTATCTAATGGATGCATTGAGTTTTGAGTTGTTTTATAAGATCAACTCCAAAGGGACCGCCCATGAGATGTGGGAATCCATCAAGACCACCTTCGGTGATCCCTCCACGTTTGATGATGGCAAGTTCATAAAGGAGGATGAACCGGTGGTACATGAGGATGTTGAGCTTGACCGCAACATAGTTGTTGTGGAAGATTGCTCCACCTCATGTTCAAGTGATGCAATCAATGAAAATACTTCAAGCACACTTGACAAGATGGAAGATGATGCCTCAAGTGATGCAAGTGATGATTCAACCTCAAGCACACTTGATGGTAATAATGGTACATGCTCCAATGATGATGCTACTACAAGCTCTCCAACATCATCATATTGCTTCATGTCACAAGGTGACACTAAGGTATCAAGTTGCAATATGATTAATCATGATTCCTATGATGAGCTTGTTAGTAGACTTGCTAGCATGACCATTGCTTTAGAAATGAGTTAGCTAAAAATGCAAAATTGACATTAGAAAACTCATTTCTAAAAAATGCATGTGAACAACAAAATCATTTACTTTATGTTACTACTTGTTCACATGATGAGCTTAAATTGACTCATGAGGAACTATGTGTTACTCATGATAATTTGGTAAAAGACCATGCTTTTCTCACTAGTAAGCTTTCTAATGAACAAATTAAAACTAGTGAGAGCTCATCACATGGGACAATTGATCAATCGCATACTTGTGCTAACCCTTGTGATGAAGAAAAGAAGCATGTATCCACCTCTTGTGAAGATTTATTATCTATGCCATGTTCTTCACAATTAGATGCTTGTTCTACTTCTTTGTCTTGTGAGACTAACCTTTTGAAGGAGAACAATGAGCTCAAAAGTGAAGTGAAGAACTTGAGCAATAAGTTAGAGAGGTGGTGTAGATCAAAAGTCACCCATGAGCATATGATGAAGAATCAAAGAAGCTATGGTGACAAGAGTGGCATGGCTTTAACAAAAGCAATGCCAAGGGCAAGAAAATGAGGAAGCAAGAAGAAAAGAAGCTATCTCATTTCATGTGCTATCAATGCCATGAGATGGGACATCTTGCAAAGGCTTGCCCCAACAAGAAGAAGCCCCAAGCTCAAATCAAGAACAACCATCATGATGGTGACTTGATGAAGAAGAAGAAAACAAGAAGGGGCGGAAGAGCAAGGCATCCAACTCATATCCATGATGCCAAGATGATGATGAGCAAGAATGAAGAAAAGAAGAAAGATTTGGCTCACATCAAATGCTACAAGTGTGGTGACATGGGACACTTTGCCTCGAAGTGTCCTAACAAGCTTGAGAAGAAGGCTCAAGCAACTCATGAGAGGCAAGGCAATGAGAAGCAACAAATGAGCAAAGAAGAGAAGGCTCAATCCAAGAGAAGTTGCTACTCATGCCGGGAAAGGGGACACATGGCTCATTCATGTCCCCTAGGTATGACTTCTAAGCCTATTTCAATTGATGATAATATTATGCTTAGAAAGGATGAAATGGTACCTCTAAGGATACTATTGCAACTCATCCCGCTACTCATACTAAGGCTATGCCTAAGTATGTTGCTCCTAACTTGAGAGGACCCAAACTAGTTTGGGTACCATCAAAAAGTGGATGATTGTGTGTAGGTACCATGGCATTGGAGGCTTGATTCAATTGACTTCACATTATTCATCATGTGATTGAGTCAAGTAATGAAGCTTAGTGCACATCCAAACCCAATGCCAAGTCAAGAGAAGTCCAAGTGCAAAACATACAAGTGCAAAAGATCAAGTTGTGGTGATTGATTGGAAATATTTGAAGGCTTGCAATCAAGTTGAGTAGAAGCTTGCTATTTGAAAGTGCATTCGCCCCCAATGTGGGTTTTGGCTAATTAATGACAATCAAATTAGGGACTAACCAGTTTATAAAGCATGTATGCAGGTGTTAGTCCTTTGAAAGATTTGAAACGTTGAAATCTCGTGAACAAAGCGCGTAGGATATTGTTGGACATAAAGATGCCTAGCTCAAGTGGTAGTTTAAAATTTCAATTTTAAACTTGAGTTATAGGTAAGCCGACTATGAAGAGGGTCACAAAGTAAGTTGGCTAGATGTGGAGAAAAGTGCTCAAATCGACTAACCTTAGTTCGCTTGAGAGACACCGCACAATCACGAACACGTAGAGGGTAAATTCTTTTGGTCGGTGGTACCGACCATGGGTGGTCGGTGGTACCGACCACAGCTTCTCTGCGCAACGCTCAGACACCCTCTCTGTGTTGGTCAAAAAATGACCTGGCGGTAGTACCGCCATAACCTCGGTACTACCGCGCGCGGTGGTACCGACGCAAGGTCGGTAGTAACCTGGTTTGCAACCCTCTCTGGATAGAGTTGTTTTTGACCTAGCGGTGGTACCGCCATTACCTCGGTAGTACCGCCAGCGGTGCTACCGACCCATGGCCGGTAGTTTCCAATTTTTGCAAGGCTCTCTGTTCGCGCTGTTTTTGGCCTGGCGGTAGTACCGCCATTACTTCGGTAGTACCGCCCGCGGTGCTACCGACGCAAGGCCGGTGATAACCAAGTTTGCAGAGCTCCCTGTGTAGAATTGAAAAAGGCTTGGCGGTGGTACCGCCATCACCTCGGTACCACCGGGATCGGAGGTACCGACGGAGGTCGGTGGTAACTTGGCTTTGCGAGGCTCTCTGTGTTGTGTTGAATTTGTCTTGGCGGTGGTACCGCCATAACCTCGGTACCACCGGCCTCGGAAGCACCGACCCAGGTTCGGTGGTTGAAAGTTTTTCAGGGCTCTCTGGACTGACTAGCTTTTGACTTGGCGGTGGTACCGCCATTACTTCGGTACCACCGACCTCGGAGGAACCGACCCTCGGGCGGTAGTTTCCGAGGGACCGAGTCCCTAACTGAGTTGCTCTCTGTTCGAGCTTGTTTTGGCCTGGCGGTGGTACCGCCATTACATCGGTACCACCGGCCTCGGTGGTTCCGACCTTGGCCCGGTGCTTGTCAGTTTGACCAGATCTGTGTGTATGCGACCGTTGTGTCATGGTCGGTGGTACCGACCATGGCTGGTCGGTGGTACCGACCAGCCTCGGGACTGAGGGAGTATAAATGCCTCCCCTCTTCACTTTTCACGGTCACGGACAGAGAATATACACTTATTGCTGACCTAACTCTAGACAAACTCTCTCCAAGCATTGACTCACCCATCTCTCCCTCCTTTGCTCCTAGATTCATTCCCTTTCAAGATTTGAGCTAGGGAAGTGAGATTCGAGAGTGGGAAACATCAATCTTCGACTTGAGCACTTGGTTTCCATCTTGCCGGCTTGTTTTGTGTCTTTTACTCTTGAACTCTTTGAGCTCTAGCCGGTTAGGTGTTCTTCGTGGTAGCCCGTATTGATTTACTTGTGAGGGCTCCCCGAAGCGTTTGTATTACCCTGAGAATTCTAGTAGAGATACTCTCGTAGCCTTTGTGGTTGCTTGAGTGAGGCGAGGAGGTGAAATAGACTCCGACCTTTGTGGTCACCTCAACAACGAGGAAGTAGGCACTCCTTAGTGGATTGGCCGAACCTCGGGATAAATCTTGTGTTCCTGTGCTTGTTGTTGTTGTCCCTATTTTCTCTACTTCTCTTGTTATTGTGTTCTTCGTGTTCTTCCTATCCCTATCTTGTTCTTAGGTTGGGAAGGCTCGATCTACATCAAGGGAGCAACCAAGGTTTCGTGAGAGTAGTTTTACCATAAATTATTCTTCGGAAAGTTGGCTAGAAACTTGTTTATCTTCATATCTTACTTTCATCGGATTTGTAGTTTCTTTTAGGATCCCGGTTGTGCCGTTTGTTTGTGTTGGTAGTACCGGTGTTTCACACCCGGTAGTACCTACCCAAACAAACCGCCTCTCCGTTGCTATCTAACTACATCTTATAGTTTCTGAAGTTTCAGATAGTCAAAAATCACCTATTCACCCCCCTCTAGGCTGATTCGGTCCTTTCACTATTTCATGATCATGAGCTACTAAGGTATATCTCTAGTTGATCATGTTCTTTTAAATGCATATGAGATGATTGAATCGGATATATATGCATATGTTGCTTGCTATAAGGTGATTGAATGGATAAATTGCTTAGTGATCAAGTTTTGAGTTAGTTTGATTGGATATGTTCATGAGACTTCTTTTAGTAAGTGGTTTGAATGGATATATGTCTCGTGTTGATGTTCAAACAAGTTTAGCTCAAGTTTGATTCATATTGGTAGAGTATAGCTCAATTGCTCAAAGTTGTCAAAAATCTGAAATCTAAGTGAGCTGAGAAGATAGCCCTGTTTAAGTGATCAATCTTATTGGATTGGCTTGAAATTTGGTACACATGCTCTACACTTGTGATATTAGTCGCTGTGCAAAATTCATGATTATTGGATAAGATGTACTTTGGTTTGGAGTAGATCTTGTCAACTATTGTGCAGCAGTTTTCAGCATGTAGTACTATGGAAAGATTGAAATCTGGTACAATCTAGAAAGCCAATGAAGCTCAATTTTTATGGCTGCTAGAACACTTAGAGAGGCACATCTCCACCAAATTTCATAGTCATTAGACTTATATTTGGGAGATATGCATGTTTCTTTGAGAAGGACAGAATCTGCCAGAAAATGACAATTATTGGATTAATCTAGAGTCACTTTGATTGAAAGGTCCTCAAGTTGGAATCATGTTTATAAGTGGTTGAGGGACCTATGTTTGGTTTTGAAATGAGCTAGAAGCATGACAAAGATGAGTACAAGTTCATTTGATTAAGAAGTGTATTTGGCACACATTTGGTACTCAAATTGAAGATCAAGACCAACATCAAGATGAAGAGAAAGATGAAGTCCTAGTATCAATTGAAGATCTTTTGGAAGAAAGAAAAGGACTCAAAAGGAACTCAAGAGGAATTCAAAGTCACATTTCAATAAGAGTTCAAATGGATCAATCAAGCAAAGTCAATTCAAGTGAGTATCAAGGATGATTCTTTGGAGAGAGATCACTTCTCCCTTTTGTAGGGGCTTGCCGCCTTTTGTAGGTTAACCGAGCATGATGCTTGGAAGGCTAACATGGAAGTGGTGATCTAAAGTGTCATTGGAGATGCTTAGTTGAAGAAATCAAAGGGTTGATCTAGAGAGCAAGCAAAAGAAAGCAAATCATGTCATTCAAGTGGTATTCATATGCAAGCTATGTGCAAATGAAGAAGCAAGCCAACCACAACAAGATAGTGCACTTGATCATATGTGTGAAGATTTGTTCTAATCAATTGGTATCTATTGGTCTTCACCATGGACTTCACATTGCTATTTGGAGCTTAATTGGAATCAAAATGACTATCCTCTACTCCAAGATAGCAAAGGTATCATTGTAATGTGCATGATCATATTCATCCCTTACTAGTATGCGGTTAGTGCATATAGTACATGTTCAATAGGATCATGCATAACAATTGGAAAGTTTAAATTCATTGCTTACCACTATTGCTTGATTTATTATATGATCTAGTGGTTAGTATGTGAATTTGTTCATGAGCTAGTGAACCCAAGTACTTGATCTAGAAGATGAACATTCAAGTGTCTAATTCAACATGAGTAAGATAACCATTGAAAGATGTGTGAAGAAGCTTACTCTAGAGCAAACCGAGTTAGATATCTTATGCAATATTGCCTAGTTCAAGTCACAAATGAGAAGCTCATGAAGACGACAAGAGTTCAAGAAGAAGACAACAATGCAAATGGATATCAAGTTTAAACTTTCATTCAAAGTGGTATCCTACAAGACTTCAAGTGATCCTCAACTATAAGTGATCAAATCAAGTAAAGCATCCCTCTCCAACAAGAGCTCAAGTTTATCAAGTGGATGACCCATGCTATGACTTAGGGAGGTGCCCCACCTATTTGGTATCAAGGTCAAAGATCCTACACATGGTGTCATTCCAACACATATGGTGGTGTCCATCAAAAATGAAGACTCAAGTATCCCATCTACCCTAGTCCAACCCTTTGTATCAAGAGGAGCATACCTTTTATGGTCATTGATGACAAAGGGGGAGAAGTTATGGAAAAGATATGTCAATTATGATATGTCAAGGGACAAAGAGGGAGAAGAAGATGGACATGGATCAAGAGGGAGCAAGATTGAAGGATCAAATTCTTGGACAATGAGAGCACACAAGTAGGGGGAGCAAGCTCATGAACTTGGTTGTTGCATTTGATATGTGCATAATCATGTGCTTGCTTGCATTGCATAAGTTTTAAAATTTTATATGCATGCTTGTTGGTGTATGCTAGTTATAGGATTTAATTGATGAATTGATAACTAGCATGCATAGGTTAATAGCTAGACTTGTGCTTTTAATGCAAAACTAGACCCTTGCTATTAATGTTGATCTCACGGGGTTTTCTAGTTTTTATGATGTCTAGCTACTCTTCGATGCTAAGGATGAATCAAAATGTGGTATGCACGCTTCAAAGGTAAAATTTCATCATGTATACCTTAGCATCACTTAGTAGTGCTAACACTCCCACAAATTTCATATTTATGCATGTGTGCAAGCTTGAAACCAAACCATTTAAGCACACATGTAGGGGGAGTTAACACTACAAAGTCGGATTGTATGGTGCTTATCCAAATTCTCGTATATGGTCTTAATGTTGGATAAGTAACATAGAATCCAAGGAGCTTAATTTCCATATCTTGTAGAGTTGTCATCAATTACCAAAAGGGGGAGATTGAAAGGTCCTTGTTTGGTTTTGGTAATTGAGTGACAACTTAGGTGGACTAATATGTGTTTAAAGTGAATTACACAGGTGATTAGTCCACAGGTGATCATGTGTGAGCAACATATGCCATAGAGGTGAAATGGCTTGGAAGATGTTGCAAGGCTCATACATGTGATGAAGGAGCTTATTGCATATGTGACATGACATGTGGTCATATGGCTAAGATGGAGAAGATCAAGGCAAGACTTGGCTTGATGGACCGGTTGCGAAGGTGAAGGGCAAGTTGAGGCTTTGAAGCCGTTGGTACCGAGTGTTGGGAGGCTTAAGCAAGACTTGGCGCCGAAGGACCGAAGCGATGGTGAAGAGCAAGTGATGTCAAGATCGATGGACCATGGAGGCCATGTGATGATATGAAGTGGATCATATCATTTGAAGATAGGTTGGTGCATGTGTTGCATCAACAAAAAGGAATGGAATGGAATGCGCAAGGCAAAGGTATATTTGTAGGGCATTTCATTTCACCGGTCATAGGTGTGTAGAGAAGATTATGACCGGGTTTAGGATAGATGGCCGTACTATTAAGAGGAGCAAACTTGTTTGCATATCGGTCATCTAGTGCCACTTGAGCGATCTAACTTTGCGATGTTACTAAGATCGAGTGGCGTGGTGAGAGCAAGTGAAAATCCTTTGAAAATTGTTTTGTGAAAATGATAACACCCATGCACAAGATGATGAACACTTGTGGTGTTAGCACATTTGCAAAGGAGAAGTTGTTGGAGTTGGTTTGGATCAAACAGAGAAAAATGGAGTTTTCTGTGTGTTGTCGGTGGTACCGACCCTGGGTTGTCGGTGATACCGCCCAAGGATGCAGCGTGCAGACCTCTCTGTTCCGAAGCGTTTTTGGCCTGGCGGTGGTACCGCTCTATTACCTCGGTACTACCGCCGGCGGTGGTACCGACCGGATTGTCGGTGGTACCGTGGCCCTGAGGAGTTTCGCGAGGCTCTCTGTTGTTTTTGAAAATGGCTGCCGGTGTACCGGTAGTACCGCCATTACCTCGGTACTACCGCCGCCCACGTTGGTACCGACGCAAGGTCGGTAGTGGTTGGTTTTTCGCGAGGCTCTCTAGAGTTTTTTTGAAAATGGCTTGCCGGTAGTACCGCCATTACCTCGGTACTACCGCCCGCGGTGGGACCGACGCAAGTCGGTAGTGGCTGATTTTTCGCAGAGCTCTCTGGTCCGCGGCGATTTTGGCCTGGCGGTAGTACCGCAATCCTGACCTCGGTACTACCGACCTCGGAGGAACCGACCAGGGGTCGGTGGTTTGCCTAAATCTACGCGATGTGAGGTAACGGCTAGTTTGACTAAGCCGGTAGTACCGCCCCCAGGAGGGGTCGGTACTACCCGACCGGAGCGCAGAATGCCCAGTGAAGGGGCATAACGGCTAGTTGGTCCTTGAGGCTATATATAGTCGTTGAGGCCGGCTTTGGCCGTGGTGGGAGCACTCCAAAGCCTTGGTGGCTTGTGTGGATGTGCTTGGGAGCCCCTAACACACATATGCTTTATTGCTCATCCGATTGTGTGAGAGAGTGATCCTAGTGCGTTGCTTTGAGAGATAGCATCGAGTGGCACTAGGTGTTCGAGTTGCAAGCCGGTGGTGCTTATTACTCTTGGAGGTTGCCACCTCCTAGACGGCTTGGTGATCGAGTCTCCGTCGTGAAGCCCGCGTGAAGATTGTGCGTGGCTCCGAGAAGGATTGTGAGGGGCATTGTGCTCTCCCCGCGGGGATCGCGAAGAGCAACTCTAGTGGATTGCGCGTGTCATTGAGTTACCCTCACTTGGTGGAGTTCTTGCGGCGCTCGAGTGTCGAGCTAGGTGTGGTGCCTATTAGCCGCCGAACTACCAAAGTGTGTGGTCGACACAACGGGGACTAGCTTGTGGCAACCAAGTGAACCTCGGGGAAAAATCACCGTGTCAACATTGTCTACTCCTCTCGGTGGTTTGCAATCTCCTTACACAAGCTTGTATTTACTTTCATACATATTGTGCTTGTGTAGCTATCTTGCTTGTGTAGCATAGAGTTGATCCCATGAGTGACTAGTTGAGTTGTAGTCTTACTAGTCACATTGCTTAGTTTGTGTAGCTAAGTTGAGCTCTCTAATTTGGCTTGTGTAGCCTTGTTATTGAGCATTGCTAGTGAGCTTAGGCTTTGTGCTTTTTGCTTAGTGGCATGTGTAGGAGCTCCCCCGTTGTTTGAAGTACTAGTTGCTTAGGTTTGTGTAACCTTGCAAGCTAGAATTGTTTAGGTGAGCTCTAGCTAGCACGACACCTTATTTGCATTGTTTAGGATTTTTTATAAGGTGTCATAGAGTATAAGTAGAGGGGTGTAGTCTTGGCTAGACCGATAGTTTTAATTCCGCATTTGTTTCGGTTAGCCGCTCCGATTAAGGTTAAGTTTTAAAAAGGACTATTCACCCCCCCTCTAGTCCGCCATCTCGACCCTTCACAAGGGCAAGAAAGTGGTTGAGGCCGATCACTATGATGACTATCTCAAGATCAAGAATGAGAATGCAAAGCTCAAGGTTGATCTAGAGAAGCTTACAACCACCAAGCAAGTGATCATTCAAACTCATGATGATGATTATAGCATGACACTTGAGCTAGACATGCTAAAGAAGAGAACAAGAGATTGAAGATGGAGAGGGATTACAAAATGACACCATCTCAATTGGAACTCCAACAAGAGAATGACTCAAGAAGGAGAAAGAGCACCTCACCACCGATTGAGGAACTTCACCAAGGGTCAATGTCTTCAAAGTGAGCTTCTCATGAACACCGTCATGAAGACCAATAGAAATGGCATTGGCTTTCTTGAAGAGAAGATGAAGCAACGCAAGAGCATCACTAAGCCAAGAAGAAGAATTAGGAGATGCTATGAGTGTGGAAAGGAAGGACACTTTGCTCATGATTGTGAGGAGCCAAAGCCCACACCCTTGCCCCGCATGCTAGGCCCTTTGCTTTCAATGCTCACTACATGCTTAGACAAGATTCTAGTGGCAAAGTGAAAGTTATGTTTATGGGGGCACCTAACAAGAATAGTGAAAAGTCCTAAATGGCTAGAGGGGGGGTGAATAGCCTAATAAAATTTCTACAAAACACTTAGAGAGACTTGTTAGACAATTACAAAGCGAAGCTTTTTGCTCTAGCTCTAGTTAGTGTTGCAAGCCACCTATCCAAACAAATCTAGTAAACTATAGTCACTATGGCACACAAAAGCTATGTCACTACTTTCTAAACTAGTGAGCTAGCATGAGATAATTACTTCTAATTAGAGAGCTACTTCTAGCAACAAATATCTCTACACAAGAAATAAAGAATGTAATGCAAAGATAGAGAGATATACCAACACCGGCAAGAGATGATCAACCACAATATGAATACCAATGAAGTTCGGGAGATAGTCAAATAGACAAGGGACACAAAGATTTTCTCCCGAGGTTCACGTGCTTGCCGGCACGCTACTCCCCCGTTGTGTCGACCAACCACTTGGTGGTTCGGTGGCTATAGGTTGTTCACAAACCTAGCTCAACACTTGAGCGCCACAAGAACCGACCCACAAATGGAGGTAACTCATGACACGCGCAATCCACTAGAGTTACCTTTTTGGCTCTTCGCCGGGGAAGGCACAATACCCCTCACAATCACCGGGAGATGGTCCACGAACAATCACCAACTCGTGCCAATGCTCCTCCGCTGCTCCAAGCCGTCTAGGTGGCGGCAACCACCAAGAGTAGAGAAAACCGCAGCAACAACGATCCCCAAGTGCCACTAGATGCAAACACACAAGCAAATGCACTTGAAATCACTCAATCTCACTTTAAATCGCGCGCTATCAAGCAAGGAGATGAGTGGGAGGGAGTATGTTTAGCTCAAAGGGATGTCCAATATGTTAGAGTACCAAGAAGACCTCCCAAAGCCGGCCAACTCATATTTATATACCCCCTCAATCAAATAGAGTCGTTACCTCTTCACTGGGCATTTTTCGTACTGACCCGGACGCGTCCGGTCAATGTTTCAGAAGCGTCCGGTCGTAGTTTAAGTAGTGACCGGACTCTCGTTTCACTAGCGTCCGGTCATTGTTTCACTCAGCGTCCGTCAGACACAGAGAGGGTCCCAGAGAGGTTTTTCATCGACTGACGCTCCGTCACTACTGACCGGACTCACTCAGCGTCCGATCACTTAAATTCAACAACTGTTGCCTCTCGTGAACATTGTACAGGCGAGTCCTTCGTTTGTTTCATCAAGCAGAGTCCGGTCGCTGTTTCACTAGTGACCGAACGCACGTTTATAGCGTCCGGTCGCTGTTCCACGTCGGTCAAGTCCTGAAAACCAAAAACCACGTTTTCAACTCCGGTTTCTTCTCCTTTGCAAAGTGCCCACACCACCAATTGTACATCACCTTGTGCAAGTGTGTTAGTATTTTCCAAACATTTTTCAAAGGATTAGAGGTTAGCACACTAGTCCTAATGCATATGCATGTATGAAATCACCTAGTGGCACTTGATAACCCAATCACCGAGATAGTCCCCTCTTAATAGTACGACTATCGATCCTAACACACTCACACCCTCTATGGTGTCTTGAGTGTCAAAACAAAATCCCTATTTATACATTTGCCTTGATCTCCATAGGGTTTTGCTTTTCTCTTTTTCTCTTTCCAAATGTGGAGCACTTGATCCATCTTTTGGTCATCATCACCAACACCATGGTCATCATCTAGCTCCCACACTTGTGTGTGTACCAACCTAGCTTATGAACACTTCATGACAAGGTTAGTACTCTAGGTGACATCAATTATCCAAAACAAACAAGGAACTTTCAATCTCCCTCTTTTTGGTAATTGATGACAACCTTCACAAAGATATGTATTTGAAAATTTGAGTCACCTCTTTGTTAGTATTAGCTCCCCCTACATATGTGCTATAGTGTTTTGTTCAGTTCGGCACATATGCATAGATATGAAATGTGGGAGAGTAATCTATCAAATGATGCTAAGGTGTAAGAATGGACCTTTGAAGCGTGATACCAAGCGAGTTTGCCCAATGTATACCACCCTTAGCACCATTGTTAGCTATGACTTTATCAAAAACACTAGATCCTCCAGAGATCAACATTATATGAAAGGCTCTAGTATCACATGTAAAAACAAATTACATCTAGCTCCACCTATGCATGCTAGTTTGCAAATCATCATTCATAATCTATTTCTAGCATACACCACACAAGCATGAATATCAAGTTTAAACAACTTGTGCAATGCAAGCAAGCATATGAACATGCACAAATCAAATGCAACAACCGAGTTCATGAGCTTGCTCCCCCTACTTGTGTGCTCGAAAAACATTTTCAAAATTTTGATCCCCTTCTATCTTTGTGACTGACTTTTCTCTCCCCCTTTGTCATCTATTTCCACAAAAGGTTTGCATAAAAAGGTTCAAATTGTCTAGGAGAGAGTTACTTCTTTCACATTTGGTTGAATCTAGGTCATTTGCATGAAATATTTAACACGGTTTGCTCTAGAGTAAGCTTCTTCACACATCTTGCAATGGTTATCTTACTCACGTTGGTTAAACATTCCATTGCTCATTTCTAGATTAAACACTAGGATTGCAAGCCCATAAACATGTCATATGTTACCACTAGATCATGTAAAGCATAGAAACAATAGTGGCATCATATAAGCATCAAAATCATTTTATTCTCATGAATGAGCCTAATGATTGTGAGGAATGACTAGATGCACTAAACATGTCCTACCAAAGTATGAATGCATATGCCAATCAACTTTTACCTTGCATTGTCGAAGGAGAGGCATGTCATATAAGTGGGGGTGCATCAACACATATTTGAGAAGTCAAGTATGTTCAATTCATTCCTTAGCTTGCAAAACCTCTTCTCATCAAGTGGCTTGGTGAATATGTCGGCAAGTTGATCATCGGTACCAACACTCTCAATTGAAATATCACCCTTTTGTTGATGGTCTCTTATGAAGTGGTGCCTAATGTCAATATGCTTTGTTCTTGAATGTTGCACGGGGTTATTTGTGAGCTTCACCGCACTCTCATTGTCACATAGCAATGGCACTTGTTTAAATTTGAGTCCAAAGTCATCCAAAGTTGCTTTCATCCAAAGTAATTGAGCACAACAACTACCGGCGGATATGTATTCGGCTTCGGCGGTTGAAAGTGCCACACTATTTTGCTTCTTTGATGACCAAGACACAAGTGATCTTCCCAACAATTGACATGTGCCCGATGTGCTCTTTCTATCAACCTTGCAACCCGCATAATCTGAGTCCGAATATCCAATCAACTCAAAGTTTGACCCCTTTGGATACCATAAACCAATATCTTGTGTATGTTTCAAGTACCTCAATATTCTCTTGGTTGCCTTCAGGTGACTCTCTCTTGGTGAGGCTTGGAATCTTGCACACATGCATACACTAAACATGACATCCGGTCTTGATGCGGTCACATAGAGTAGACTTCCAATCATAGACCGATACAACTTTTGATTCACCATATTGCCACTTGCATCACTATCCAATTGTCCATTTGTCCCCATAGGTGTGCTAATGGCTTTTGCATCTTGCAAACCAAACTTCTTGATCATGTCCTTTATATACTTGCCTTGACTAACAAATGTGCCTTCCTTCAATTGCTTGATTTGTAGACCAAGGAAGTAGCTAAGCTCTCCAATCATGGACATTTGAAACTCATTTGCCATCAATTCACCAAACTCTTCACAAAAATCTTGATTGGTTGAACCGAAAATGATATCATCAACATAGATTTGCAACACAAACAAGTCTTTTCCAATCTTCTTGGTGAAGAGAGTAGTATCAACCTTTCCCATCTTGAACCCTTTAAAGAGAAGGAAATCCCTTAACCTCTCATACCATGCTCTTGGTGCTTGTTTCAAACCATAAAGTGCCTTCTTGAGCTTGTAAACATGGTTGGGCTTCTTGTCATCTTCAAAACCGGGTGGTTGCTCAACATATACTAACTCATTGATGTATCCATTTAGAAATGCACTCTTGACATCCATTTGATATAGCTTGATGTTGTGGGAGCAAGCATAAGCTAATAGGATTCTTATTGCTTCTAATCTTGCAACCGGTGCATATGTTTCACCAAAGTCAAGACCCTCTACTTGAGTGTAACCTTGTGCTACTAATCTTGCTTTGTTTCTCACCACGATGCCATCTTGATCTTGTTTGTTGCGAAAGACCCATCTAGTGCCAATCACATTGTAGTTCTTAGGCCTCTCTACTAATTCCCATACTTGATTTCTTGTGAAGTTGTTAAGCTCTTCATGCATGGCATTGATCCAATCAACATCTTGTAATGCTTCTTCAATCTTGGTTGGCTCGATGGATGATACAAAAGAGTAATGTTCACAAAATGAAGCCAATCTTGATCTAGTTTGCACACCACTTTGAATTCCACCAATGATTTGATCTAATGGATGATCCCTTGCAACATTGGTTGGTTGGAGCACTTGGACTTGATTGCTTGTACTTGCTTGATCATTTGGTTGAGATGTACTAGCCACTTGTTGATTTTGCAATTGAGAACCACTAGCTTGCATAATTGGAGAAGTGAGCACTTGATCTTTGTCATCTTCAACATCAATCACTTCCCTAGGTCGAATATCACCAATGTCCATATTCTTCATTGCATTGACCAATTGAGTTCCTCTCACATCATCTAGATTTTCTTCTTCATCTTGAGAGCCATTTGTTTCATCAAATTCAACATCATGCACTTCCTCAAGAGTACCACTAGCCAAATTCCAAACTCTATATGCTTTGCTTGTAGTGGAGTAACCAAGCAAGAAGCCTTCATCACATTTCTTCTCAAACTTGCTCAATCTAGTGCCTTTCTTCAAGATATAGCATTTGCAACCAAAGACTCTAAAGTATGCAATGTTGGGCTTTCTTCCATTCAATAGCTCATAAGGAGTCTTCTCCATCATGGGGTGACAATAGAGGCGGTTGCTACAATAGCAAGACGTGTTGATAGCTTCGGCCCAAAATGAATGACTCACATTGTACTCACTAAGCATAGATCTTGCCATATCAATGAGAGTTGTATTCTTCCTTTCAACAAGACCATTTGATTGTGGAGTGTACTTGGCCGAGAATTGATGTCTAATTCCAAATTCATCACATAACTCATCAACTCTTGTGTTTCTAAATTCACTACCATTGTCACTTCTCACTTTCTTGATGGTTGTTTCAAACTCATTATGACATCTCTTGACAAAAGATTTGAATGTAGCATATGTATCACTTTTGTCACTTAGAAAGAACACCCATGTATATCTTGTGAAATCATCCACTATCACAAAGCCATATTTGTTTCCACCAATGCTAGTGTATGTTGTTGGTCCAAATAGATCCATGTGCAACAACTCAAATGCTTTGCTAGTGCTCATCATGCTCTTTTTGGGGTGAGTGTTTCCAACTTGCTTGCCGGCTTGACAAGAGCTACAAAGTTTGTCCTTCTCAAACACCACATCTTTCAAGCCTCTAACTAGATCATGCCTAATCAATCTATTCAATTGTTTCATGCCAACATGACCAAGTCTTCTATGCCATAACCAACCCATGCTAGATTTGGTGAACAAACAAGTTGACAATTGAGCTTCACTAGCATTGAAATCAACCAAGTATAGATTT
This sequence comes from Coix lacryma-jobi var. lacryma-jobi, assembly GCA_009763385.1. Taxonomy (NCBI): domain Eukaryota; kingdom Viridiplantae; phylum Streptophyta; class Magnoliopsida; order Poales; family Poaceae; genus Coix; species Coix lacryma-jobi. The sequence continues at coordinate 4,534,618 of CM019824.1, forward strand.
TCATATCTAAAGCCTTTGAAGATCAAGTTTGAGCCATCTACACTTATGATCTCTACATCATCAACCCCAAATATGCATTTGAATCCAAGATCACACAATTGAGCCACGGATAGCAAATTGAAGTTCAAGCTCTCTACTAGCAATACATTGGATATGCTCATGTCATTTGATATAGCAATCTTACCAAGCCCCTTGACCTTGCCTTTGCCATTATCACCAAATGTAATACTATCAATCCCATTGTCATCATTCTTGTTGATTGAATTGAACATTCTTGCATCTCCGGTCATGTGTTGAGTGCACCCACTATCAAGCACCCAATGCCTTCCTCCGGCTTTATAATTGACCTACAAGAAAAGATCAATTCTTTTTAGGTAACCAAACTTGCTTGGGTCCTCCAAGGTTAGTCACTAAGCTTTTGGGCACCCAAATTGCCTTCTTCTTTGGGCCAACAATGGGAGCACCAATAAACCTAGCCTTTACACCATTTACACCCTTGGTAAGCAAATAACAAGAATCAAATTGAATTGAGGATACATTAGCATTTTTGTTCTTGTTCTTGCAATATTGCTCTATATGCCCGGATTGCTTGCATTTGTTGCAAAACCGACCATTGCTTCTCACAAAACTAGTCTTGTGAGTTACAAAAGCCGCCTTGCCATTCTTGGGGGTATAGCCCAATCCTTCTTTGTTAAGAGAGAACCGTTGGCTACCCAAGCACTTAAGCAAGCGGGCATCTCCACCATAGGCATTGCCTAAGGCACGAGTGAGCTCATTGACCTCATTTTCAAGGTCTCATTCTCCACCATTAGTGAGGCATCACAAGTGAAACCATCACTCATAGTAGAAGTAGTAGTGGATGAGCTACATGAAGGGTTAGTGGGAGCAACAACAATAGGAGTATAAAATGATTCATCAAGAATATCACAAGTTACCCCTATGTTACAAGTTGGAACAATGTCCTCCACCTTGACTTGATCAAGGAGGGAGGAGTGAGCCTTTTCAAGCATGGTGTGAGCCTTGCCAAGCTTCTCATGGGCTACCTCTAGCCTCTCATGAGTAGACTTGAGCTCATCAAGGGTTTGCTCAAGAGCACTAAGCTTCTTGCGCAAATCCTTGCACTCCTTCCTCTTCATCTCAAAGCAAGTGTGAGCTTGCTCTAACATGTCCATGAGGTCCTCCTTTGAGTGCTCCTCATCCTCATCACTCTCACTATCACTCTCATCATCGGATTGTACCTTAGTTGGCTTAGCCATGAAGCATGATGGAGTGTCAAATAGAGAAGGCTTGTTGTTGATTGCAATGCTTGCAAGTGCCTTCTTCTTGGTGCTCTTCTTGTTGTCATCATCACTTGAGTCTTCACTATCGGATGATGCATCACTATCCCATGTGACAACATATGAGCCACCCTTCTTCTTCTTCTTGAAACTCATTTTCTTCTCTTTCTTTTCCTTCTTATCTTTCTTCTTCTCATCTTCGTCATTGTCACTATTGTAGGGACAATCCGCTACAACATGATCCTTGCTCTTGCACTTGTAGCATCTTCTCACATAGTCTTTGCTCTTGTTGTAATCTCTTCTCTTCCTTGCACCATAGCCCTTCTTCTTCATGAACTTGCCAAATTTGCGCACAAAGAGAGCTAAGGCTTCATCATCAATGTCACTAGCTTCTTCATTGTCACTTGATTCTTCCTTCTTGGACTTGCCCTTGCTCTTTGACGAGGTGGCTTTGAATGCCACACTTTTCTTCTTCTTGTCCTCTTCCTTGATCACTTCTTCACTATCTTCATTGTATTGATCCTCGGTCATGACATCACCAAGCACCTCATTTGGAGTCACATTCTTCAAGCCTCCTCTAAAGATGATGGTGCGAAGTGTCTTGAATCTCTTGGGCAAGCAACTCAAGAACCGGTGAGTGAAGTCTTCATCTTGCACCTTTTCTCCCAAGGACTTGAGATCATTGATGATGACTTGCAATCTATAGAACATTTCCGGAATTGATTCATCATCCTTCATCTTGAAGTTGGTGAGCTTGTCCTTGAGCATGTACAACTTGGCACTCTTTACCGTTGAAGTGCCCTCATATGTTTCTTCTAATCTTTTCCACACCTCACTTGCATTGTCAAGATCTTTGATTTGCTCAAACACCTTTGGATCAATGGCATTGTATATGGTGTTGAGCGCCATTGTGTTGCATTGCTTGTTGATGGAGTCATTTGGTGTTGGATTGGTAGGATCAAGAATCACAAACTCATTTTCTACCACATCCCACACCTTGTCATTGATTGAACCCAAATACATTCTCATCTTTCTCTTCCAATAATCAAAAGATGTGCCATCAAAGAACGGTGGTTTGCCCCCAACATGGTTAAACACAATTTGAGCCATTTCAACACCGAAGGTTGTTAAGCCTTATGCAAACGGTGACCACGGCTCTGATACCACTTGAAAGGTCCTAAATGGCTAGAGGGGGGGGGGGTGAATAGCCTAATAAAATTTCTACAAAACACTTAGAGAGACTTGTTAGACAATTACAAAGCGAAGCTTTTTGCTCTAGCTCTAGTTAGTGTTGCAAGCCACCTATCCAAACAAATCTAGTAAACTATAATCACTATGGCACACAAAAGCTATGTCACTACTTTCTAAACTAGTGAGCTAGCATGAGATAATTACTTCTAATTAGAGAGCTACTTCTAGCAACAAATATCTCTACACAAGAAATAAAGAATGTAATGCAAAGATAGAGAGATATACCGACACCGGCAAGAGATGATCAACCACAATATGAATACCAATGAAGTTCGGAAGATAGTCAAATAGACAAGGGACACAAAGATTTTCTCCCGAGGTTCACGTGCTTGCCGGCACGCTACTCCCCGTTGTGTCGACCAACCACTTGGTGGTTCGGTGGCTAATAGGTGTTCACAAACCTAGCTCAACACTTGAGCGCCACAAGAACCGACCCACAAATGGAGGTAACTCAATGACACGCGCAATCCACTAGAGTTACCTTTTGGCTCTTCGCCGGGGAAGGCACAATACCCCTCACAATCACCGGGAGATGGCCACGAACAATCACCAACTCGTGCCAATGCTCCTCCGCTGCTCCAAGCCGTCTAGGTGGCGGCAACCACCAAGAGTAACGAGAAAACCGCAGCAACAACGATCCCCAAGTGCCACTAGATGCAAACACACAAGCAAATGCACTTGGAATCACTCAATCTCACTTTAAATCGCGCTATCAAGCAAGGAGATGAGTGGGAGGGAGTATGTTTAGCTCAAAGGGATGTCCAATATGTTAGAGTACCAAGAGAGACCTCCCAAAGCCGGCCAACTCATATTTATATACCCCCTCAATCAAATAGAGCCGTTACCTCTTCACTGGGCATTTTTCGTACTGACCGGACGCATCCGGTCAATGTTTCAGTAGCGTCCGGTCGTAGTTTAAGTAGTGACCGGACTCTTGTTTCACTAGCGTCCGGTCATTGTTTCACTCAGCGTCCGGTCAAACACAGAGAGGTTCCAGAGAGGTTTTTCATCGACCGGACGCGTCCGGTCACTACTGACCGGACTCACTCAGTGTCCGATCACTTAAATTCAACCGTTGCCTCTCGTGAACAGTGGTACAGGCGAGTCCGGTCGTTTGTTTCAGCAGAGTCCGGTCGCTGTTTCACTAGTGACCGAACGCACGTTTATAGCGTCCGGTCGCTGTTCCAGCGTCCGGTCAAGCCTGAAAACCACGTTTTCAACTCCGGTTTCTTCTCCTTTGCAAATGTGCCAACACCACCAAGTGTACATCACCTTGTGCAAGTGTGTTAGTATTTTCCAAACATTTTTCAAAGGATTAGAGGTTAGCACACTAGGTCCTAATGCATATGCATGTATGAAATCACCTAGTGGCACTTGATAACCGCAATCACCGAGATAGTCCCCTCTTAATAGTACGACTATCGATCCTAAACACACTCACACCCTCTATGGTGTCTTGAGTGTCAAAACAAAATCCCTATTTATACATTTGCCTTGATCTCCATAGGGTTTTGCTTTTCTCTTCTTCTCTTTCCAAATGTGGAGCACTTGATCCATCTTTTGGTCATCATCACCAACACCATGGTCATCATCTAGCTCCCACACTTGGTGTGTACCAACCTAGCTTATGAACACTTCATGACAAAGGTTAGTACTCTAGGTGACATCAATTATCCAAAACCAAACAAGGACTTTCAAATAGGCCAAGGCAAATATGGGTTGCAAAGTCACTAGTTGAGAAGGTTAAGGGACCGCAACAAGTTTGGGTCCCGAAAGCTCAAGCTTAATTTCTTATGTGTGTAGGTGAACTACAAGACCGGTGGATCACATTGGGTAATTGATAGTGGATGCACACAACATATGACCGGCGATCCCCGGATGTTCACCTCACTAGAAGAGAATGTTGATGACCAAGAAAAGATAACATTTGGTGACAACTCAAAGGGCAATGTCAAAGGATTGGGCAAAGTGGCTATATCAAATGACCATACCATCTCCAATGTACTCCTTGTTGCATCCTTGAGCTTCAACTTTCTATCCGTTGGGCAACTTTGTGATCTTGGCTTTCAATGTTTATTCACCGACAAAGAAGTGGTTGTGACCAAGAAAGATGATGCACAAGTGATCTTCAAAGGCTTTAGATACAACAATCTCTATCTAGTGGATTTCTCCTCCAAAGATGCCAACTTGAAGACATGTTTGTTCACTAAGCAATCACTTGGTTGGCTATGGCATAGAAGATTGGCACATGTGGGAATGAACACTCTCAACAAGCTATTGAAGAAGGATTTGGTTAGGGGCTTGAAGGATGTCAAATTTGAGAAGGACAAATTGTGTAGTGCATGTCAAGCCGGCAAGCAAGTTGCAAACACTCATCCAACCAAAGCTTTTGTATCGACATCAAGAGAGTTAGAGCTTCTTCATATGGATCTATTTGGGCCAACAACATATGCAAGCTTGGGAGGAAATCTCTATTGCCTAGTGATTGTTGATGACTACTCTAGATACACTTGGGTATTCTTTCTTCATGATAAATCCGAAGTAACCCCTTCATTCAAGAAGTTTGCCAAGAGAGCTCAAAATGAATTTGATGTGAAGATCAAGAAAATTAGAAGTGACAACGGAAAGGAGTTTGACAACACCCATATTGAGGAATATTGTGATGAAGTTGGGATCAAGCATGAAGTCTCCGCAACCTACACACCACAACAAAATGGGGTAGTTGAGAGGAAGAACCGGACTCTAATCACCCTAGCAAGGACAATGCTAGATGAGTACTCTACACCGGAGAGATTTTGGGCAGAAGCAATCAACACCGCTTGCTATGCATCAAACCGATTGTTCCCCCATCGTCTACTTGGCAAGACCCCCTATGAGCTACTCAACAACAAGAAGTCGGATGTATCCTTCTTTAGAGTGTTTGGGTGCAAATGCTACATCTACAAGAAGCGCCAACACCTAGGGAAGTTTCAACGCCGATGTGATATTGGTTTTCTTGTTGGTTACTCATTGAAGTCCAAAGCATATCGAGTATTCAACCATGCCACCGGGATGGTAGAAGAAACATATGATGTGGAATTCGATGAATCTAATGGCTCTCAAGGAGAGCATGAGAATCTTGATGATGTAGGTGATGAACCATTGAGGGAAGCAATGAAGAACATGCCGGTTGGAGCCATCAAGCCTAAAGATGATGATGATGATGTGCAAGTCATTGACAAGCCATCCTCATCCAATGTACCACTTGATGATGACAAAGATGGGAGGGATCCAAATGAAGATACTCATGTCTCCCACGATCAAATGGTGGTACAAGCTCAAGATGTTGGTGCTCCACAAGCGGCCCCTCAAGTGGTTGATCGAAGGACTACTCCTCTACTACAAGCTCATCCTCAAGATCTCATCATAGGGAGTCCGACAAGGGGTGTAATGACTCGCTCTCAAAAACTTGCTTTATTTATGAAACATCACTCCTTTGTTTCTCTTGTTGAGCCTACCATTGTAGATGAAGCTCTAGGTGATCCGGATTGGGTGAATGCCATGCATGAAGAACTAAACAACTTCACCCACAACCAAGTTTGGACACTTGAAGAGCGACCAAAAGGCGCAAGAGTCATTGGAACAAAATGGGTGTTTAGGAACAAGCAAGATGATCAAGGCAAGGTTGTTAGAAACAAGGCAAGGCTAGTGGCAAAGGGGTTCTCTCAAGTTGAAGGCTTGGATTTTGGAGAGACCTTTGTACCGGTTGCAAGACTCGAAGCCATTCGTATCCTCCTTGCATATGCATCACATCATGACATTAAATTATATCAAATGGATGTGAAAAGTGTGTTTTTAAATGGCTTCATAAATGAACTAGTCTATGTTGATCAACCTCCCGGGTTTGAAGACCCTAGATATCCTAATCATGTTTATAGGTTGTCCAAGGCGCTATATGGGCTCAAGCAAGCCCCTAGAGCGTGGTACGAGCGCCTCCGGGACTTCCTCATTGAGAAGGGCTTCACCATTGGGAAGGTCGACACCACACTATTAACCAAGAAGCTTGATGGAGAGATTTTCATTTGTCAAGTCTACGTTGATGACATCATCTTCGGGTCAACAAATGAAGCCTATTGCAAGGAATTTGGTGACTTGATGTCGAAGGAGTTCGAAATGTCCATGATTGGCAAGCTCACATTCTTCCTAGGCTTTCAAGTCAAGCAATTGAAGGAGGGGACTTTTATATCTCAAGAGAAATACACAAAAGACCTCCTCAAGCGCTTCAACATGGATGATTGGAAGCCTATCAAGACTCCAATGCCAACCAACGGACATCTCGACCTAGATGTGGGAGGTAACCCGGTTGATCAAACTCTCTACCGCTCTATGATTGGTAGCTTGTTATATTTGACCGCATCTAGGCCCGACATCATGTTTAGTGTGTGCATGTGTGCTCGGTTTCAAGACGATCCTAGGGAATCACATCTTGTAGCGGTGAAAAGAATCCTTAGGTACCTAAAGCACACCCCAAGCATTGGCCTTTGGTATCCCAAAGGAGCTAACTTCCAACTCGTTGGGTATTCTGATTCGGATTACGCGGGTTGTAAAATTGATAGAAAGAGCACATCCGGAGGGTGCCATTTGCTTGGGAGATCACTAGTGTCATGGAGTTCAAAGAAGCAAAATAGTGTGGCCTTGTCTACCGCCGAGGCGGAATACATAGCCGCGGGTGCTTGTTGTGCACAAATCCTTTACATGAAACAAACTCTTTTAGACTATGGTGTAGTTCTTGAAAGGGTACCTTTGTTGTGTGACAATGAGAGCGCGGTTAAGCTTGCTAACAACCCGATTCAACACTCTCGCACAAAGCACATAGATATTCGCCATCACTTTCTTAGAGACCATGTTTCCAAGAAAGACATATCCTTAGAGGGAGTTAGAACCGAAGATCAATTGGCGGATATCTTCACAAAACCCCTAGATGAGAACACCCTTTGTAGATTGCGAAGTGAGCTTAATGTGCTTGATCTAAGTAACTTTGTCAAAAGGTGAAAGGGGTTGTCTTTGCATTGCATTGTATCATATGCCATGTTTAAATTACGCTATGCATATAGGCTTGTCAGACGTGGTTAAGATAACCGCCCTAAAAAGCGTGTGAAGAAGCTTACCCATGAGGAAACTTGACAAGCAACCTAGATTCAAATTTCGTATTGCATTGCATATGCATGTTTGTTGCTTTGTCGTTTCTTTTTGGTTATGTTTTGAGCAACCGCTGTGTTCGTCCACCGCTAGGGGGAGCATTTGAGGCTCCTAATGGTTGAGACCCCTAGTTTTGGTGGCCACATGTTGTCTCCTCGAGTTTTATCGCCTATTTTATCTAGAAAACTAACTTAGCCTATGGCAAAATATTTAAAAATTTGAGGGTTTGAGAGAGGTAACTCCTCTAGGTTCCAACTAGTGTTTATTTGCATCTTATTTGAGTTGGAACTTGGTTGGGAGAAGTCGGCGCGAAAAATCGAGTCAAAACACGGTTTTCCCTGTGACCGGACGCTGCGACCGGACGCTCCTGGTGCGTCCGGTCAGTTCTTCACGCGCGCAAGAGAACAGTAACTCAGGCGAGTCCGGTCTGGAGAATGTTCGTGCGTCCGGTCGTTTGCAGGCGATTGATCGGACGCTCGATGCGTCCGGTCAAGTGCGACAGGACGCGTCCGGTCGCGCAAATCGCTTTTCGGGAGCTCTCTGTTCGTGACCGGACGCTGGGGCTTCGTGCGTCCGGTCCCGCCTCCGAGCGTCCGGTCGCACTTTAAACCGCGCAATATGTTCTTCTAACCGACACGTGGGCCCTCTGTCATCTCCTATCTCGCCCGCGCCCGACCCCGACCCTACGCCGCCGTGCCCTAACTCTCCGACCTCCGCGCCGCCGCTCCGCCCTCCCCCGCCGCCTCCTCGCCGCGACCGTGCCGCTGCTCTCCTCCCACCCCGCACCCCTCCCAGCGCCCGCGCCCGCGCCAGCGCCGCCGTTCGCCGCCCTCGCGCCACAGCCTCTCCACCTCGCTGGAGTTCGTGTTTTTCTCGCCGGAGGACGTTTCCAGCCCTTATCCTCCTCTCCGGCGACCTCTCCCCGGCCGGCAGACCTCAGTAGTAAGCTTCCCACCCCTCTCCATATAACCTGCCTGCCATGTGTTTGATAGAATGTCTCAACCAATGTCCATGCCTATCTAACTGCTTTTCGGCCCTAATTCTCGCGCAGATTCTTCCGACGAGACGTTGTGGTGCCCGAACGTGTCGGTCTCTTACCCCTGCTTGGTCGTTTCATCACGTCTCGTCAGGTAGCTTGCCTTGCCTCTCGTCTCATCTCCGTTGCTTTGCTTCCGATAGGGTCTTCTTATCTCTAGTTTATATATGCTTATATATATCCCTATCTATCTCTTGCAGCGAGTCGGGCACGTGTCAGTGAGCTCCGTCACAGTGTCAGCTTAATCCGGGGCCAAGCTCGCGGATACAGAACGAGGCCAAGCCTCTGAGGTTCAATCCAGTCCTCTGTTTGATTGGCAGTGGTTCTCAGTGGCAGTGGGTCTCGTCTGTGTCAGTGGTTCTCAGCGGCAGTCAGAGGCAGTGGTTCTGTTCTTGTAGCGATGGCTCGTTGCAAGAACGTCGGCGGAGGTCCCGGGGCAGATCCTCCTCCCCCTCGCCCTCCTTCTGGTGACAAGGGGAAGAGGCCGCAGAAGCTCGTCTCCAAGAAGCGCAAGCGCCTTGATCGGGATTCAGAGATCGCACTTGCAGCAGCTCGAGCAGCCGAGAGGGCAGAGCAGGGCGGTCAGGCAGGGGGTCTTCGTATTCGAGACCCGACTTCAGCTCAAGAGAGTCAGAGCAGTGGTTAGCAGAGTGGTCAGAGGGTTCGCGACTTACTCATAGAGCAGCAGGTCTAGGCTCTGCTTCAGACAGAGGGTGGCGTCGTCAGGATTCAGGGACACGCATACTCTCTCGACGACCCAGCTGAGCTCCTCCCTCCAGACTTCCAGTTTCCGTCAGAGGCAGCTTCAGCTCTCGCAGCAGCTACAGCCAGTGGGTCCGCTCCAGAGCCCAGTTCAGCTACAAAGACCCAGGCAGAGGGTCAAACAGAGGAGCAGCCAGCTCAGCAGCCACTCCGCAGGTCCACCCGCTCTGGCACTCAGGTGTCTCTACGACCTGAGGGGCGGAGGCGGGGTGGTCGACCCCCTCCGAGGCCACAGGGACCTCCTCCTGTGGAGCACTTGGACCTGCGGGCTGCGACAGCACGTCAGGTACATGCACTGCGCCTGATCCCGTACGAGGAGTAGTTCCCAGCTGCCAGGCACCCTCAGGCCGCAGAGGGTTTCTACACAGTTATTCAGGAGGATTTCTACAGAGCATATGTCAACATCGACGTCCATATCCGTCCCCACAGAGTCTGCCCGCTGGAGACTATAGTTGAAGTTGCTGGAGAGGCCATCCGTCCTATGCTCTCTTACCTACCCGGATTGGCGGATCTACTTGGATGGAGTGGCCAGTACGTTGAGGATTGGATTCGGCAGTTCTACGCGTCCCTGTGGATCTCCCCGGATCACCGGTTCCTCCACTTTGCCTTCAGGGGGAGGTCCTACAGGCTCTACACCTCACGTGCCAGAGAGTATCTTAGTTTGACTGCCTATCCGACTCGGGTTCACACGCTGTGCTATGGACAGACAGAGCCGCCTAGGCGTCCACACGCAGGCGAGATTCCACCTGCCAACTTGGTTCATGCCTGCTTCCGGGAGCCGTTCGGAGAGGGGTCCAGCCGGCGTCCTCGTGACTTGATGCCGACGGCCCGTCTCGTGAACGAGGTCATGAGGCGCACTCTTCTACCCCAGACAGGCTACAGAGAGGGGCTTACACGTATTCAGATCTGGCTAGTTCACCACCTGGTTTCACAACTGGAGTTTGATATTTGGGATGTGATTATTTCTGAGATGGAGGACACACTGGTTGAGGGCTTCAAGGGTCACCGACAGCTTCCCTATGCTCACCTAATCTGTTTCCTTTTGAGGCGGATGATTCCGACCCTGCTTCCAGAGCTGCTTCATTCCCCGACGGAGTTCCCCGTGTACGACACTCGCCAGATTGCCGGGGATCGTCCAAACACTCGTCCCAGGGGTCGGCGTCAGCGACCGGTTGTTACAGAGACTGAGGCACAGCAGGACGAGACTGTCAGTCAGTTAGCTGAGGCTGAGCTTGCAGCACTTGAGGCAGAGGGAGAGGACCCCGATGATGAGTTTCCGTCTGACAGCACCGACGACGACTACGCTCCTCTTCTGAGGATGCGTCCACCGGCGGCTCACGACTCCGAGGCCTCCTCCTCACGTATGGCAGGCTCCGATCCAGCACTTCTCGCTATACTTTCTCGGATGGAGCAGCAGCAGTCTCGGCTTACTGAGGAGGTTCAGCGTCAGGCTGAGGAGCAGCGACGACAGGCTCAGGAGCAGACCAGACTGGCAGAGGCACAGGTCGTGGCAGCCGCTCAGGCACAGGAGCACCAGGACGCTCTCCAGCAGCAGATGATCCAGCTCCAGACTCAGACACTTGCTTTCATGGAGAGGATGGCGGCTCTTCCCCAGTTACCCCAGCCGTCTCAGTTTCAGCTGCAGCAGCCCGGACCGTCGACCTCTTATTACACGTCAGTTCCTCCGTCGATGGTCTCGCCCTTCCCTCAGTACCCTTAGTGGTTCACTTCACCTCGGCCAGGGCAGCTACCAGGGTTCACGCCGATCCGCTCAGGCTTCACTCCTACTCAGACGGAGTCGGTTCTCGTGACCCCGAGGAGTCTGGAGGCTTCCTTCAGTGAGCTCACCGGCCTGCCTACACCGCCAAAGTTTTAGTTGCCGGTGACCTCAGCTCCAGCTCCTGCTCTAGCTACTGGTACTACAGAGACACTCCCCTCCTCAGTAGCGTCGTCCGAGCCACCGGTCTCTCAGAGTTCGACTTTGCCAGTCAGTTCAGCCCCTGAGGCTTCGACGACCGTGTCAGTGGCAGTGACCGAGATAGTGGACCCTCCTCCAGAGACAGAGCTTCCCCAGTCAGAGGTTCCCGAGTCAGAGCCTCCACAGCCAGAGCTCCCAGCGCCAGAGGCAGCTCCCGAGTCAGCTGACAGACCCAGACAGCTTCACCTTTACGTCCAGTGTCCGAGGGTCAGCCAGCTCACAGTTCGTCGTCCGACGAGGAGGCCTACCTTGCTCGGTTTGAGACTCTTCCGCGCACCTCGTCGCCCGGCTCGTCTGCTCCCGTCCCGCCTTCCGACTCTTAGGTTTTGGTCCTTGATGCCAAAGGGGGAGAGAGCGTATGTTAGACATAGGGGGAGCCTGTGAGAGGGTTTCGGTTCTTTTGTGTGATCTTGCACTCATATGCATACATGTTTATCTTTTGGCACTTGTACGATATGTGTATGTCTTTTGGTCGTGACATGTGATGCTACACTTGTTATATACTCATGTCACTCGTTTATGCTCAGTTGTGACATGTTATGCTTCACTCGCTATTTTCTACATGTCACTTGGTTATGCTCATTTACTTTGCTTCCACACTTATACTCCGATAAATGAGCTTGTTCATAAGTACTTGTGTTAATTCTTATTATGTTGAGTACTTATGTGGACTTGGTTCGTATAAGCATGCCTAACCCCTTTTTGATCTTATTGTCACATGCTTATATGAACTAAGCGATTGAAAACCTCACCTCTCTTTCAAACATACTTGAGGTTGTCATCAATCACCAAAAAGGGGGAGATTGTGAGCATCTAGGCCCCCAGTGGGTTTCGGTGATTGGATGACAACGGTAAATTACTATGACTAACGTGTGTTTTGCAGAAACAGCTGAGTTAGGTCATGGTAATGGTGATCGTGAGGGCACTATGGTATTCATGCCCCCTTGTTGATGGAATTCGTTCGGTTTTCAAAGGATGGATGACGAAGACGGTGATAGGCTAGTTCTAAGTGTCATTAGGTGTTGAAGGACACTTAGAGTAGCATAGGTCTTTATTTTATCTTTGGCCCTACTATTAAGAGGGGTTTGAATGGGTAGCTTGACCTAGGTGAGACTTTTGAGTTAGGTATGGTGCACACTTATTAACCAAAGCCCTAGGTAGCTTAGAAAGGTCCCTAAGATCATAAGGATGAAAGTTCGTGAAGGGAGCGTCGCAAACCGAAGTCGTTTTGGACTTCAAAATGCGACCGGACGCTGTGAACCCTAGTGACCGGACGCTGGGCATGCGTCCGGTCAGTAGTGTTGGCTGAGGAGTGGGCCTGGTTGCGACCGGACGCTCCTCAACAATCGACCGGACGCACCTGGGGGGTGAGTCCGGTCGCGTCCAGAGAGGTTCCAGAGAAGAATATTGTGGACCGGACGCGTCCGGTCAATGGTGACCGGACGCATGGGAGCGTCCGATCAACACTTCATACAGGTGTCAGGCTAGACGTCACGTAGCCGTTGGGCACTGACCGGACGCGTCCGGTCACCCCGACAGTGCGTCCGGTCAGTGTATAAACTGGCTGGACTTACCCCTTCGTGCATGCTTCGGGTTGGGGGGTATAAATATGCCTCCCCCTCATTCATGCTAACTCTCTTGCTCATTTGAAAGGTTCCCAAACACATTATGATTACAAGTGAGTGCAAGAGGCCTAGTGAGGTTGAGAGATTTGATAATTGAGTGATCAAACACCTCATTAGTGAGTAGAGAGTAACAAGTGTGCATCCACCCATCTCATTAGCCTTGCGTTGGTCAAGTGAGAGTTCTTGCTTGTTACTCTTGGTGATCGGCATCACCTAGATGGCTTGGTGGCGATCGGAGAGCTTGGTGATCATCCGGAGGCTTTGTGGATGACCCAAGTCATGTTGTGACCGGTAGCGAGCGATTCACCGGGCCGGAGTGGCGAAGAATCAGCTCGTAGTGAGCACTTGATCCTTGCGCGGATCAAGGGGGAGCAATACCCTTGCGCGGGTGCTCCAACGAGGACTAGGGGGGTGTGCCGACACCTCGATACCTCGGAAAAAAGATCGTCGTGTCATCTCTACTCTCTTTACCTTCGTATTTACATTTGAGCAATTCAATTCCGCACTTTACTTATTGTTCATCTCTATTTGAATTGCCATGGTAGAGTAGAAATGTCTTAGTCTCGATCTTTTGCTTGGTTGATTCTTGTCTACACACTTCTAGGCACTAGGGGGTTAATTGAGCTTGATAGGTTTTAATTATTTGAAGAAGTTTTAGAAAAGCCCAATTCACCCCCCTCTTGGGCATCTTGATCCTTTCAATAACATATGTCATGCATGAAACTAAAAAAAAAGAGATCAGTTATCATTAGTTATATGCATAGGTGTATGTTAACTTAGTTAGAATAATAAAATATCATAATAGGATAGTTTCCCTTTTCACAACATTAGATAGTTTCCCTTTTTAATAAAATGAGAACAAGAGCTCCGACTGAGAAGAAGAAGATCCTTCACCAAGCAAGAAGCCAGCTTGGGGGAGACTCCCGCTCCAATAAGGTATGTCTCAAGCCTACACTTTACATTCAGTTCTTAAATTCTATATCTTTTGAATGTCACATGCTTGCCTAAATAACCATTCCATGAATAACAATTGATAAAATCTTCTTAAACAAGTTGAAACCTGAATAAGATTTGAAATTTATCATGCAAATGCTATTGTTATGGTTTGAATAACTGGTCTTATCTAAGTTGTAGCTTTTGTGGGTTGCACATGCTTAAACTGAAATCATGCTTAGTGAGTAAAGTTAGTAAGAAATGGAGTAATTCTTTAAACTTGCTAAGGTGAAATTAGGACCTAATCTGGAGGATTTCTTTTAAAATTTATGAAAACCTTGCTAAAAGTTCCCCCTAGATTTTATGACATCCCACCGGCCAAATATTTGTTAGTCAAAACCACAAAGAGCTTTGTCTGTGTTGAGCTTTGTTAGACCTCATAGATCTTAGTAGAGAAGCTTATCATATCTTTTGAATCAAGATTCACACACCCACCATAAATTGTTTACTTTCCACTTTGGAAGTTTGCAACCACCAAATAAATTGCTCATTCTCTACACTGGAGATATGCAATACCTTGCCAAACGCCCCATTGCTAGCTTTATGCTATTCCTACACTGGGAATAAGCATTTCTCTCCCTTTCCCTACTCATTTCAAAAATCCTTTCCTATAGATAACCTGGGGAAATCTAGAGCTAAAAAAGAGAGAGAGAGAAAAATGAGCAAAGTAGCTCAAGAAAGGACTATGTCCTGAAAAAAAAAGTGAGCAAAGTAGCTCAAAAGAGGACTATGTCCTAAGAAAATGTGAGGACACATCTTTTGTCTACTCACTATGTATTCAAAAAAAAAAAGAGAGAGAGAATTATCATTAGCTCTAGACCTCAGAATTTAACTAGGAAGGATTATGAAATATCCCTCTATACACTTCCACATAACCACACATGCACATCTTGATCAATTTTTATGATTTGCTGCTCCTTATGATCTGAGTGTCTAGCTTAGCAATAAACATCAGGCAATTTGCTCATGATTCTTAGCCTTCCTATAACTCCACATATCATTCTTTAGAAGTAGGAGAGGCTACATTTTTGGCCTAAGTGAGGATTTAAACACCATTGAGTGATTGAGTGAATCTTGGAGGACTTAAGCAAGTTGTTATCTTTTGAAAACCTTGAAAAACCTCTAGACAGAATCCTAGTCAAACCTAAGCAAGATAAAAGTTTCCTATCTACTGCTTTATTTCACTCTTGCATGTTTAAAGTGAAAAGCTATAAGCCCCACATTGCTATGATTAATGATATATGTTAAGTTATTTCTCACTATACAATATGCACTTGCATACATCTTAAGTTGTTATCCATTTCATGCTCAATGCTTAAACCGCATTGTTGCTCGAGGACGAGCAACATGTTAGCTTGGGGGAGCTTGTTGATGGTCCTTAAGCACCTGTTTTACCATCAACAATTTACCCTTAAGTCCACCAAAAAGGCATGAAATGTAGTCAAATAGGTTTCAAACTAACCAAATTCCACATGTCCATAGATTTTTATTTAAATACAGGATTTGGACCAAATTTGGAGAATAGACCCACCAGGAGACGAGCCCACTCACCAGGACCCATTTGGGCCCGAGTGGGGTGGCGCCCGCCACCCAAATGTGGCGCCCGCCACATGGAGAGGCCCAACTCTCCCCCTTTGCCACGTCACTGATCCGTGTGACCATCCCAAGGCCAAATCTTGGCCCTTGGTCACTAGGTCAGTGGCATCGGACGACTCAGGAGGGAGTGCCGTGGATCAAGGCCGAATGGCGGTTACTTGGACATGCAACCGACCTACCAACCGCCTCTCTGGAGCTCCTGGATGCCGTTGAAGCAAAGGCGGTGCATCCAACGGTAATGGGGGTGGCGGCCACCACCTAGGGCTGGCGCCCGCCACTAGGGTTAGCCCTAGGTCGGTTGGCTGCCCCCTATAAGTACCCCCCTCACTCCTCAAGACTATAAATACCCCCTGGTGGCACCACTTCATCAGAACACCACCACACCAAGCAACACACAAAGCAAGAGAAGCAAGTGAGAGTTAGGTTAGAAGCTCAGAGAGCTTAGGCAAGTAGGTAGCTAGTAGAGCAAGGCATCTTTGCCCTCGCGGAAGCGTTGCTCAAGGCTTAGCTCAAGAGTAGAGGCGTGCGAGTGATCGGTCCTGGAGCTGGGAAGAGTCTTCCTTCATCTCCAGTTCAGGTTCTGCTCTTGTTACTCAAGTACTTTACTATATTCTATTTCATCATTTCAAGTATTACTTTATTCTACTTACCAGTATTGAGTGGTATACTTGATTGATTGCTTGAGTGCCTAGCTATCCTACAGATCAATTCACTTAGCCATAGTAGTTAATCTCTAGTGAGCTTAGTGTTTGATCTTTGCCAATAGGTTGCTTAGTTAGTTTAGTGTTTATCTTATTAAGTCAAGTATTTGCTCTGACGTCCGCAAGGGTGTCTCTATTCAAAGCTAGGGTAGAGATAGTTAGAATATAGTTAAGCGTGGTGCTTAGTTATAGACTTACCTTCAGATACGGCTGGACCCCCGGATAGCTGTGGTAGCAAGCAGGTGGTGACAGCCCTGTGCGCCTTGAATTCCACCACGTAGTTGGCCCAGTTTAACAGTAAGGCTCGTTGTGCTAGCGTTCAACCTAAGTCAGTGGTAAAGGCTAGTACGCCTCGATACTTGATAAGATAGGAATAAAACTTTACTTAACTTAGTTGCTGTATTGACATTTGCCTGTCTTGCTTCGTAGTTATCTTGCTCTGTGGTTATCTAGGAGTAGTTAGTAATTAGTAATTAGTTAGTTATCCTTAATTATCTCATTCTATCTATCTAGTTATCCACCTTACCTTAGCCATCCATTTCACCCTTACCTATCCACCCACATATTCTTTCTAGCCTTTCTCCTTTCCCTTTTCTTATTCTTCGACTCTCATCCCCTCCTTGACTCTACTCATACACCACCCTAGCCTTCCCTTGGGATCAAATAAATCGACACCTGGTACTCCCAGGCGAAGTGCTACTACGATAGTTCTGTGCGCTTGCAGAATCTCCTCCTGGTAGATTGCATTCTCTCTAGCTAGCTCCTACTAGTGTCGGGATTGACAACCCCATTTGGCATTAGTAGACAGCTGCTTTAGCTCCAATCCTTTAGGTATAGTGACTGGACTTGCTTCAAGCACTTCTGACACCGTTGCCGGGAATAGATTCCATAGTCTACTCCTAGTAACGACGTTGGCTAGTGTCAACAAGCATTTCTGGGCCGTTACCGGGGATAATTGCCTAGCTCTATCTTTAGTGAAGCTAAGAACTACCAACACCCTTCTCCTTCCTGATAGTAGTAGAATGACTCAAGGCTCAAGAAGATTGACCCTAGCGCAGATGTACCCGATTCACTACTATTTGTAAGACACTTGCTTTTGATTTGCTTGATTTCCTGTGCATATTCCTTTAACCGAGCAAGAAAACGTATGCGCGTGACTAACGTGCAACGGCTTTCGCGGTAGCTCGCCGTTGCTTGTTCTTGGCGAAAGAACTCCTTTCGTTAGCTACCGAACCGGAAGGGTGGAGACAAAGATTAGATTGAAGTGTGGTTGATAGAAAGCTAGCAAGAGTAATTCATCCTTAGTGAACTGAGAGATATCGCTCCGCGCCTTATTTACTTATTCAGTCTAAATACGCTCCTTCAGGCATAATAAGCAGAGTCTGGGGGTTATAGAAAGTAGGTCAAGTAGTGAAGAAGTTGGGTCTTGGGTAAGCATGTTGGACTATATAGAAAGACACATTACTTCGGACTTGGGTAACTCTTGACGCCGATATAGATGTGTTTTCTTTTTGCCTATAAGAAATCCTCCTTTATGTATGACTGGGCTATTCAGATATGTCTCTTCTTATGGATAAGCTAGGGAGGGCATAGGTAATTGGGGGGGGGCTAGTCAATGAAGAATTGAGTATCTAATAATAATTTATTGTGGGCAATTATGAAGATATATCACTTTCCAATATATATTTTTAAAGAAATAAGTGGTCAAAATGATGTTTTGGAGACCGTGTCGTTGTCTGAAATGACATCTTTTACAATATGGAGAGAGTACATCCATTTCACCTAACATTCTCAGACCCACTTGCATAGTATCCATTTTAATCATTGACAGTCTTTCAGTTTCAGTCTATAGACTCTGTTCGTCTACTTTGTTGACCTTAATCCGTACAAATCAGTCGTGAAATAGTATTTTTCTCTCATAAAAAATTAGTTATATGAATCGGCCGAAATGGCTTCTTGCTCAAGCAAACAGAGCCTATATGTCTATCTCTCCTGATTTAACTACAGGCGAAAAAGAAAAGAAGCAAAGGAATGCACTTCACACGTACTCCCTCCGTTCCTAAATAAGTGTCGTTCTCATTTTTCGAGAAAAAACTAACGGCAATTATATATTAAAATATACTAATATTTATGCTAAGTAATTAGTATCATCGGAAAGATCTTTACATCTAGTTTTTTAACAAAATTATTTGAAGATATAAATATTGCACATATATTTCTACAAATTGAGTCAAACATGTGACACGCACACTAACGGCGACACTTATTTAGGGACGGAGAGAGTACATGTACTAGGGCCTTGTTTAGATACACTCAAACTATCAACTTTTTTTCACTCTCTCTCCATCACATCACCATCACATCAATGTTTGGACGCATGCATGGAGCATTAAATGTTGGTAAAATAAATAAATAATTGTACTTTTAGTATATACATGTCGAGACGAATCTTTTGAGTCAACGTAGTCCATATTTGGGCAAAGTTTATCAAATAACAACGAAAGTGCTACAGTTGAGAAAAAAACTCACTCTACCCATCTAAACAAGGCCTAGCTCGAATCAGCAATACAGGTCATCAACTGTGAGGACTGATGAGGAGTATGGACGCCGGCATCCACGCAAGCTGAACTTGGATCGATTCAAAATTTCAAATCATCAGATCAAGCTACCGCCGCTTCCATGGAGGAGAGGGGCGGCGGCAGCCTGAGCCTGGGATGACAGTGCAACAGAGTAGGCGTCGCCGAAAGGGTTGAACTGAGGAGCAGCGGCGCCATACTGAGGCTGAAACTGTAACTGCTGGGGCGTCCCAAACATGGCTTCCTGCTGCCGCGCCATCGTCGACATCTGCACTCCCGTCGGCGGCGCGACGCCGTTGGACATGGCGAACGGGTCTTGGTTCTGCCGATCAGAGGCGTGCCCGTTTCCGTAGGCGGCGGCATCCGTGGTTGCGTGCTGCCGCCTCCCTGCGGCGTCCTCGTACAGGCTATCCAGCAGCAGCCTGTCGAATCCCCCAGCCTACAAGATTACAAGAGCCAGCCAACATGTGAATGCGGAGAAGGGACGCAGTGGATTCTCAGAGGATTGGGAGGGGATGCTGCTGCGATGTTCTTTACCAGCTTGCTCTCTGCCAGCTGGTAGCTGCTGCTGGGCTGGGCTGTGACCAGAGCTAGCTCCCAGCCTGACGATCCTGTAACTATCTCACCGAAGCCGATCGCGGACGTGTTGTTGGAACCACCTGCAGATCGGATGATACAATTCTGATTGAATTTGATGTCACAGTTACTGGCTGTTGAATTCATGAGACAGCAATTAGGAGCAGAAACTGGTGATTGAACTTGAAGCTTGCCTGGTGCTACTATGGCAAGAGCCAGTGCGTTGCTCTCTTCAAGTGCAGCAGCAGCAGGGTTTACTTCATGCAGGCCCTGATTATCACCGACCCAACGGATATGGTCAGTTGGTCACCATTATTATTGTTATTATTTTGCAAATAAATAGGTGCTGAAGGTATTATGCGCTAACAAGAGTTACCAGCAAATCGGCAGTTGTCGGAGTTTCAGGCTCATCGTCGCTGTCATCATCTGCAAACTGAACTTCTTCATGCTCAGGAGGAACTTCCTTTGCAACAGGTTCTTCAAACGCCTCGAGCGTCGGTTCAGGGGTCTGTTCTTCCTGGTATCGAATTACGAAATCTAGCTGCCGGTACTCCTGTTGAGTACAGGAGTAGTTTTAGAGTTTGATGATGGCAGAAAACAAGCTGACTGAATATGTATATATAATTTTCATTAGCTGAAGGACACAAAGGAAAATAAAGTGAATTGACTCACTATGGTCTCTTTTGGAACAGACGCAGTTCCAGCGGCTTCTCTGATGTACTCCTCCATTGTTCCAAGAAATGATGGTGGTGGCTGAAGATCATTCAGAAAAAGCAAGTGTTTGGCACTGAGTTCAGAACTTCCTATATACTGTAATAAGAACTGAAATAGATGAACGGTGGAGGAAGAAGAACGGGGAGTCTGTTTAGTAGTGAAAGGACCTCTCTCAGAATTGGAAACTGGAAGTTTCTAGCCAGCTCCAGACCTCTGCAGAGATCGTAGAAGTCAGAAAGAGACTTGGCCTGTTATTCTGATGAACATTAGCTCACATAGACACCTGTAAAATTCCACATAATGATACTATCAAGCCATGCTGCAGTTATACTTATACACACCAGATTTCCTGTCCTTCTATAGATGTCTAGCGCTTTGGTAGCATCAAGTTTTGTCATGTCAAAGAACTGCAAAAACATCAGAATCAAATACATACCATCACAAAAACCAAGATGTACACTGTCATCTCGAGGAGAGGAAGGGAGTTCATCAAAGCACCAAATCCACAAGGTTAATGATCCCGTCATTGACTGCGCAGTAGATCTTGAAGCTTTCCTTCAGCACCTGAGCAGTTGATCATCTTTCGTCGTCATCTCGACCAATGATGCTAGCTAGGCAATGCTAATCAGCATTAACGTTAGTATGTTACAAATACATACCAACGCCAAGGCATACTGTATGAGGTAGTTCCCAAAAGCTGCCCCTTCAGGCTGCAAGAACAACCAATGCAGCATTTTGCAAGATGAGTCTGTCTGGTTTAGCCTGAAACAGTAAGTAATTGACACGCAAGGAGAAGGTAGCTGTGTGTGGACTCTTCTACCTGACAGCCGACAAGCCGGAAGAGCAGCTGCTGCAGTGCGGGAACCTGCTCCAAAAGATCGTCCTGGCCTAAGGTCCTTGTTCTGCTCTGTCCCTGAAAGCCAAGCAGATGCCAGTAGTAAGGAAGAAGAAACTGTCTGTGTGTGTCACTGAAACTCTGAAACCGGTTGCAACTGCACAAAGTCACAAAACCTTGGGGTTTCCTTCTGCAGGTCCCAGTCGATCGGACTCGATGTCGTATCTCAGAACTCTGAAGCACTCGAGCCGTTCCTCGAGATACAGCGCGTACGTGCGCACCCACGCAGAGCAGTCCCATGCTGCAAGAGACGACAGTGCAGACGACAGCCAGGTTCAGGTCAAGATCAAGAAGCATTGAAGCAAGCAATTCAACGAGCAGAAACGCATGCCGCATTGCCAATTTGCCATGCAGGTTGGAGAATGAATGAATGCAGATGTTCAAGTAACCTAGTGGGCTGGAGTCGTCCTTGAAATTGGACATCCGCAGGGCGTGGCCGTTGCGCCGGTAGCTGAGCAGCTCCTGCCTGAACGCCGCGTCGCCTTCGCGCAGCGTCCTGTGGATCACGACCAGCGTCTTCAGAGCGACCTGCCCAGTGCCCAGTTTTTAATTTTTCGTAAAGCATTTTGCAAATTTTCTTGTGCGTCAGATCGATCGGGGAAGAACTGAAGAAGCAATGGCGTGCGTACCACCCAGTTGTGCGTCTTGGAGAGGCGCCTGGCGAGCGCGTGGACGCAGTAGGAGACGTCGGTGAGCGGGCGGGAGGAGGACGTGGCGGCGAAGATCGCTGCGGCGGCAGCGCAGAATCCGACCAGATGGTTAGAGATTTCACTTGAGAAGTGGAGAGGTCGATCGCAAGAGAGGAAGAAGACGAGTAGTCAGTCTCACCGGCGACGTGGCGCTCCTTGGGCGGCCGCTCGACGTGGGTGGTGGCCTTGACCACGGCGACGTCGAGGTCCTTGCGCTCGCGGCCGCCGCCGCCGCCGCTGTTCACCTTGGCGAGCCCCACGGTGGCGGAGTCCTTGATGGCGCCGCACGCCTTCTGCCACCGCTTGTGCACTGACACGGAGCCCATCGCCGGCGGCGGCGGCTAGCCTCGCTCGCTTCTGTGTGCCTCACGCGCGCGCAAGTCGTCGGCGTGTCGCCGAGGGTCGTGGCTCGCGCGTGGCCAGATCCTCCTTTTTAAAATTCCAACTGCGAATTCAGAAATGGCGCGACGTGCGCGGCTGTTCGATCAACCATGCACCAGAACCTGAATCGATCTGATCAAAACGACGGGGTCCCTGCCGGCCGGCGACCGCCGCGACTGCAAGTCGCGATCTTTTTGACGTGTTCTTCGCTGGTTGCCGCCGCCGCTCTGCAAGCCCCAAATGGGGTTCAGTTGCTTTGCTATGGTCAGGTCATCTGCTCACTCTAATAAGCCAACCGAATGCCGCCTCTGGACATGAAAACATTTTCTTGGTTCACTAGCAATAAATCCAAGAAGTTTCACAACACTAAACAAAAAAAAATGCATCTCAGGACACATGAACGTCACTATCACAAGCAACGACAACAGATTGAGCCACAGCTCGGAGTCCTTAATAATAGAAATCCCTGTCAACAGAATATTCAGTACAATAATGGGGTTTGAGAAGCTGGAAAACTCCACTCGGGGAATGGCGAATGAAACGTGAAATTCGCTCCCAACAAGGATATACATTTATTATAATAATAACGTCAAAGAATAATCAGTACTAATAGTTAACCACCATACAACACAATAGTATCAATTTCTTTGACTTCTGCCACACTGCTGTTTTCGTAGATTTAGTTACAGAATGTAACTCCCCAGAAAGGGGAAATGCATTAACAAAAAACCACGTGTGCATTCTTCATCAGGGGTAAAAAACTGTGGATGATCGATTGTGGTATACATAAGCTGGTACGGTTTACTTTTGTAGCTTTATATTAGTCTACATTTGACACCACATCACCAAACTGTATATACCACCACCATGAATCCGACTGACTGCAACATCCTCTTCGCATCTCTTTTATTTCCTTTTGGCAAAGGGATTGGAATGTTCATGCGTTTGCAAAGATATGCCTCACCTCACTGCCAATGTTCATTAGCATGCACCAATTGATACATGGTGTTTGCTGAAGTCCATTGTAATGCCCTTTGTGTTCCGATAAACAATGACCCTTTGCCTGTCTGATCTAGCTTATGGTTGTCTGCATCGAATCCGATCGATCTGAGCTGTAAATTGTTTGAATAAAATCCTCAACCACCTTTGTTGGTGCTTTCGCTTTAAGCAACATTTCGTTGTATTCTGCTTCTGGGTTTGACAGTGCTACGATCGCCCCACCTGCCCCTACTGAGGCTTCTCCATCATGCAGGATAACCGTTCGAATCACAATGTTCAGATCGAATGTGTGGTTGTACGAAAAGAACCCAATCGATCCTGAGTACACACCTCTTGGACTAGTTTCGAGTGAATCGAGGATCTCCATTGATCTAACTTTAGGGGCCCCAGTCATTGAACCGCCTGGAAAGGCCGCTTTCACACAGTCGACAGAGCTTAGATTTGACTTCTTCGTTCCACGGACAGTACTCACCATGGTGTGAACAGTTTTATATGATTCTACATCCATGAGACGAGGGACATGCACGCTCCCTGGTTCACAAACTTTGCCAAGATCATTTCTTAGGAGGTCAACAATCATCAAGTTCTCAGCCTGATCTTTTTCACTGGTGAAGTTGAGCACATGCAAAAAGGAAAATATAGTAGTAGCATATGAGCACTGTGACAAACAAATCCATAATACTAAAGGATTAGCATTTAGAAAATCTAGATAACAATGAAACTGAACTGCCAGGGAAGGAAGACATCGATAAGAACATAGTTGCGACTATAAAAACAACTCCAATGATACACAACAAAAAAGTAAATCTCTTATGCTTACAGTAAACGTTATACAACCATGTAATTTCTATCATAGATCTGTCAAACGGAAAACTGAATTAGCTTCAGCAGTCATATTGCCTCAAACAGACTATTGAACCAACCCCAATATGAATGTCAATATAAATTTCTTGATTCCTTAACACTTAGCATCTATTTTTTACCAACTTTGTTTCACAAGACCTTGCGAAGAAACTTAATTCAAAATACTGAGAATAGCAAACAAAATAAATTAGGGAAAGCAAAGAAACAGCATCCCAAGCTCAACATTTCCTGTAAAGGAGTGGTAGAACCAAGTGCTAGAGTGAATGAATTTCATTATTGGGCTAACCCTAGAAGGGTAACAATGTAGTAGGGGTTACATGGGCCTCATGGGCCTAGACTCATATATTCCAACACCCCCCCGCAGTCTGAACTGCCGGCGCAGCGGAGTTTCAAGACTGGACATGAAAAGAAGCACAACGCAACACACGAGCCCCCCCACAGACTCAACTAGGAACTGGTGATATTGAGGCTGGAGCGAAACTCGGAGAACGTCGAAGATGGGAGGCCCTTGGTGAAGATGTCAGCGAACTGGGAGGTGGTCGGGACGTGGAGAACCCGAACATCCCCGATGGCCACCCGATCGCGGACAAAGTGGAGGTCGATCTCCACATGCTTGGTCCGCTGGTGCTGAACGGGGTTGGTGGAGAGGTACACCGCACTGACGTTGTCGCAGTAGACCAACGTGCTCCGGGTCAGGGGACTGTGGAGCTCACCAAGTAGCTGCCGGAGCCAGGAGGCCTCAGCCACGCCGTTAGCAACCGCGCGGTACTCCGCCTCGGCACTGGAGCGGGAGACCACCGGCTGGCGCTTGGACGACCAGGACACCAGGTTGCCGCCGAGGAAGACAGCATAGCCGGAGGTGGACCGTCGAGTGTCCGGACACCCGGCCCAGTCAGCGTCGGTGTAGACGACGAGGTCTGTGGAGGCGGACTGGTGGAGAAGAAGGCCGTAGTCGACGGGGCCGTGGAGGTAGCGAAGGAGGCGCTTGAGAGCCGTGAGATGAGGCTCACGCGGATCATGCATATGTAAGCAAATCTGCTGAACTGCATAGGTGATGTCCGGGCGGGTGAAAGTGAGGTACTGTAGTGCCCCTGCAAGACTCCTGTACGCAGTGGGGTCAGCGACTGCAGTGCCCTCGATCTCTGACAGCTTGGCCTGGGTGTCAACTGGGGTGGAGCAGGGCTTGCAGTCAGTCATCCCAGCTCGCTCCAGGATATCAAGAGTGTACTGCCGCTGGTGAAGAAAAAGACCCCCTGTCCGGGGCTCAACAGTAATCCCGAGAAAGTGATGGAGCACACCAAGATCCTTCATCGCGAACTCCTGCTGAAGGGAGGTGATGATCCGCTGCAGCAGTGTCGGGCTGGAAGTTGTGAGCACAATGTCATCAACATAGAGCAGCAGATAGGCAGTCTCCCCGCCGTGGTGATATATGAACAACGAAGTATCGGACTTTGCCTCCACAAAGCCCAGGGTGAACAGATAGGCATCAAAACGAGAGTACCACGCCCTGGGGGCCTGCTTGAGGCCGTAGAAAGACTTGTTGAGGCGACACACCAGATCAGGCCGGGTGGAGTCAACGAAACCCGCAGGCTGACTGCAGTAGATGGTCTCAGCAAGTGTCCCATGAAAAAAGGCATTCTTGACATCCAGCTGATGCACGGGCCAGGAGCGTGAGAGAGCCAACGAGAGGACTGTGCGGACAGTAGCAGGCTTCACCACTGGACTGAAAGTCTCATCATAATCAACTCCAGGCCGCTGAGTGAAACCCCTGAGAACCTAGCGTGCCTTGTAGCGCTCGAGAGAACCATTAGCCCGCCGCTTGTGCGTCCAGATCCACTTCCCGGTGACGACATTGGAGCCAGGTGGACGGGGTACCAGATCCCAGGTCTGGTTGGCGAGAAGAGCCGCGTACTCCTCTTCCATTGCACCTCGCCAGTGGGGGTCGGCCAAGGCGGCACGCACAGAAGAGGGCACCGGAGAGACCCCCGTGTCACCGGTCGTCGAGGCGAGAGCTCGAGGCCGTAGTACCCCCGCCGCATGCCGTGTCACCATGGGGTGTACATGACGCGGGTGGCGGTGAAGGAGCGGCGGGTGATAAACAGGCCGGTCACCCCGAGCAGCTGGTGGAGGAGGCAGTGGTGGGGGCGTAGGTGTCGACGGCGGAGAGGCGGCGACAGGAGAACCCTGCGGCAAGGACGGCGACACGTCCCGCACCGGTGGCGCCGAGGCCGCGGCAGGAGACCGAGGGGCCGACGATGGCGACATGGCCCGCACCGGTGGCGGCGAGGCCGCCCGAGGGGCCGACGACGGGGACGCGGCCCGCACCGGTGGCGGCAAGGCCGCCCGCGCACGCCGCTGGTAGACATGCACCGGCTGTGCGTAGCGTGCGGGAGGCACCGAGGACGCGGGACCCGCGTTAGGCGCAGGCTCCGGCGGAGTGGACGGTACCGCCGGACCGGCGCTAGGCACAGGGTCCGGCGGAGCGTCCGAGGACGGCGAGCCTGGGTACGAGACCGGCGGGGGAGGTGGTGGGGTGGTACCTGCAGGATAAAACAATAAAGGTGGCTGGACCACCGCGTCAGTGGGAAAAAGATCGGTGGTGGGAGGTGTATGGGTGGTTGGAGTAGAGGTGGTGGTGGAGAAAGGGAAGTCGGTCTCGTCGAACACAACGTGTCGGGAGATGAGAACGCGACGAGAGGAGAGGTCAAAGCAACGGTACCCCTTGTGATCCGGGGAGTACCCGAGGAAGACACACCGAGTCGACCGGGGAGCTAGCTTGTGAGGAGCGGTGGCAGTGGTGTTAGGGTAACACGCACACCCGAAGACACGGAGGTGGTCGTAGCGAGGAGGGGTACCGAAGAGGGCGTGGTGAGGAGTGGGAGCGGGACAGGCAGCGGAAGGTAAACGATTGAGGAGATAGGTGGAGGTGTGAAGACCCTCGGCCCAGAAGCGGGCAGGAAGAGAGGCCTGTAAGAGGAGGGTGCGGATGGTGTCGTTGGTGGTGCGAATCATGCGCTCGGCCTTGCCGTTCTGGGAGGAGGTATAGGGGCACGACATGCGCAACTGCACGCCGTGAGAGAGGAAGAAAGTACGAGACGTGGAGTTATCGAACTCTCGCCCGTTGTCACACTGAATGGCCTTGATGGTGAGGCCAAACTGAGTGGACACCCAGGCAAAGAAGTGAAGAAGCGTGGAGAAAGTATCAGACTTAGCGCGAATGGGAAAGATCCAGGAATAGTGAGAGAAATCATCCACTAACACAAGATAGTATTTATAACCAGAAAGACTCATGACAGGAGATGTCCATAGGTCACAGTGTACAAGATCAAAAATGTGGGTCGCATGTGAAGAAGAGGTAGGAAAAGGAAGGCGAACATGTCGACCCAACTTACACGCGTGACAAATGCTCATCGTGAGCCCGAGTACACGGTATGTCGGAACTACGACTAAGCCGCATCAAAATGTCTCGGCCGGGATGTCCAAGACGACGGTGCCAGGTAGTGGAGGAAGTCGAGGTGGCGAAAGCAGCTGACGAAGTGGAAGACGGGGACGGAGGAAGGCGAAGCGTGTAAAGGGGTCCCGAGCTGTCACATCGGAGCAGTGGACGCCGGGAGGCCAAATCCTTCACAGTGAGACCAGAAGAGTCAAATTCAACAGAACAAGAGTTGTCAGCTGTAAAACGACGAATGGAAAGAAGGTTATGAACCATAGACGGAGCAACTAAGACATCAGGAAGATGAAAGGAGCCATGGGTGCCGGCAGCGCCCACAGAGGTGACAGGAATACAGGACCCATTTGCGACCATGATGGACGAGGGGTGAGAAGGAGGAGGGTGAACGAAAGAGAGTATACCAGGGTCAGGAGTGGTATGGAACGTGGCCCCGGAGTCGGCGATCCAGTCCTGGCCGACTGGAGGCGTGAGGGTCATGGTGCCGAAGGAGCGAGCCAAGGCCATCGGGTCCCAACCGACAGTCCCAGGAGTCCCAGCAGGTGGAGTCCAAGGCGACGAAAACGGAGGGGCAGCCACCGGTGGCGCAGTCCACGGTGCTGGGAACGGAGCCGTGCCCGTGAGCATGGCCGCCGGAGCACGGGGCTCACCACCAGCCGCCTGGTAGGGCCACATGGAGATGCGTCCTGACCACGGGTTGTGGAAGGATGGCCAGGGTGCACCCCGAGGAGGCGCTGGAGCGGCCGGAGCAGTCCCACGGCCAGACCCTGCACCACGTCCACGTCGACGGCGGCCGCCACCCCCGCTCGGCCCGGGGGGAGGAGGACCCAGAAGGGACGACGCAAGCGGAGCGGTGGAGCGCGTCGGTGGAGTCACCGCAAGAGCGGTCGAGGAGGACGAAGAGCCCGGCGTCGAGTGAGACCCAGGCTGGAGGCCCTGAGTGAGCTCCTCCATGACAAGGTCGTCACGGACCTGCAGGAGGGAAAAGGCCGCTGACGGGTGATCCAAGTCCGAAGATGGCTGTAGCGGTCGCTGAGGCCGCGGAGGACTTGGAGGACCAGGATCCGGTCGTCGACGGGGCAGCCAAGGTCACCCAGAGAGTCAGCCAGGCCCTTCATGCGGCGGCAGAACTCGCCCACGGAGAGGTCGCCCTGAACGATCGTACGGAAGCTCGCATCGAGGCGCAGGGCCCGGGCCTCGGCGTTGCCCAGAAACTGCCCCTCGAGAGCCAACCACGCCTGTCGAGCATCAGGGGTGTTGCGGAGCAGGTCGTGAAGGTCAAAGGAGATCGCGCCAAAGATCCAGGAGAGGACGATGCTGTCGAGCCGCAGCCACGCAGGTGTCTGGACAGCAGCTGGAGCGTCGAGGAGGACGTGGTCGTCGAGAGCGTAGCGACGAAGAGTGAGGAGGACCAGGTCCCGCCAACGAGCGTAGGAGGGCGACTCGAGCTCCAGGACGATGGGGACCAGACTCCGGATGTTCTGGACACTCCCCGCCTGTAGGTGAAGCTGCGTCACGAGTGGGTCGGCGGGATCATGCCAGAGGATCGCCGTAGCCAGCGGACGAGGAGCCGAGCCGGAGGAGGTGGCGCTCACGTCGTGATGGACGGGGAAGACGAGGAGCTGCTCCGCCTCGGCGATACGGCGAGCCAGGGCATCAGCTGCGTCCCGCTCACGCTCCCAGGCGAGAGCAGCAGCCCGGACACGCGCCTGTCCCTCCGCAGCCGCTGCCCGGGCCGCGACGAGGGCGGCTGCGAGGGTGGCGTCAGCCGCTGCGGTCTGGGGAATTCGAGGAAAGTGCCCGCCATGAACCTGGGTCTGCCCCTGCCCCTGGCCGAGCAGAGGGAACAGACCGCCGGGGAGCTGGTGCTGCCCTTGCCCCAGGCCGCCAGCACCAGAGGCGCCCAGCAGACCCGCGAGCTGCCCCTGCCCCAGGCCGCCAGCACCAGAGGCGCCCAGCAGGCCGCCAGTGGTAGGCCGCTGTCCGGCGGGCGCGCGGGTCTGCTGGCCGGACAAGGGCAGAGGAGGAGGCGGCGGGGGTGGAGGAGGCTGCCGGCCGAGGGGGCGCGGACCCGTCGGTGAGGGAGAAGGCGGCGGATGCGGCTGCGGGAGGAGGCCGCCGCCCGTCGCGCCGAGGTGGTCGCCATCCGTTGCGCCGCCCGTGCCTGAGCCGTCAGGGTTGCCCGCGCCCGCGCCCAGGGGGCTGCCGCCCGTCGCGCCCGCAGCGCCCGAGCCGCCAGGGAGGTCGCCTGCGAGGTGGAGGCCGGCGGCCGCGGCGGCGGCGGCAGCAGCTGCGGCAGCGGCGTCCGCCTCGCCGCCAGGCGCGTGCAGGGCCGCGGCGTTGTGCGGGGCGAGGATGCGCGCCCAGGAGGACGGATTGGGAGGGGGGGGGAAGGCCTGGAAGTAGTGAGGGGGAGGAGGGATCTCGTCGCCGTCGGCCATGGTGGCTGCGGCGGCGGCGGCGCCGGCGGCTGGGAGGAGGCAGCGCCGGCGGCTGGGAGAGGAAGGGAGGGAGAAAAATCAGCTCGATACCATGCTAGAGTGAATGAATTTCATTATTAGGCTAACCCTAGAAGGGTAGCAATGTAGTAGGGGTTACATGGGCCTCATGGGCCTAGACTCATATATTCCAACACCAAGATATATCTAGAAAGAAATATAGTTTACTTGCCTGTATTTCAACTGCAAACGCAAGCATTCATCTTCCTCTGGTGTTCTGCCACGTGCTATAGTACCTTTGATCGGTTTTGCTTCTAGAACTCCACCTCGGTCCAGTCGTAGAAACCTTTCTGGAGAAGAGCAACATATGCTCAGGTTTTCTGAGGAGAAGTTAAGCCAGGCTGCATAAGGCGCTGGATTTTGCATTCTCAGCTTAAGGTAGAGTTGGAGCGCATTTATATAGTCTACTCTTTTCTTCATCTGAGTAGTTAAGCATAACTCATAGCTTTCTCCATCTCTGATATAATCCAAGCAACTCTGAACATCCCTAATATACTGATCCTTTGATTTCTCTACAAGAAAACTTTGCTTATGCACATTGGATGATCTAGCGTATGCCTTCCCATTAATTGGCAATCCTGGGGGAATACCACCCAACCTGAGAAGCTTCTTCTCAGTCTCAACTAACCATGAAGTGTGTGTTGAATTTTTGCATATCCCATCTCCATTACTAGAATAAGATTCATCATGCAGTGACAGAATATACACATCACCATTACTGTGATCAACCACCACAGTGTTATCAGCAAAGAAGAAGCATGCATCAGGAGTACTTGATTTGGCCTTGTTAGATGATGCATCACACTCAACTTTAAGACCATACCTGGTATCCAATGAAAACTAAAGAGGTTCAAAAGGAGCTTAAAGAAATCCAAAATAAATAGATAGTACAAAGAGAATTAAATTTAGTACAAAAGGCTCCATTGTCCACACAAGATAATAACGGGAACGGGGAAGACAAAGATT
This sequence comes from Coix lacryma-jobi var. lacryma-jobi, assembly GCA_009763385.1. NCBI lineage: Eukaryota > Viridiplantae > Streptophyta > Magnoliopsida > Poales > Poaceae > Coix > Coix lacryma-jobi. The sequence goes on from CM019824.1 coordinate 4,565,621, forward strand.
GAAAAGAACTATTTGTAGCATGGAAGATCTGTTTGTAGCAGGAACCTGATCCAACTGCAGGAAAAATTGATGCATAATATCTAATCTACAGCCACTGGTGTATAATTTAAGTTTTAAAAAAGCATTGATTCATGACAATAAATCAACATACCCTAGATATCCAACAAAGCCACCATGGAATTCAAACGGCAGTCCTTCGTAATCTTTCTCATTGTATTGAATGGACTCAATCTCCTGCATAGTGTAAAACAGTGAGGGTCAGGACACAGAAAATGCTTGGCACAATCTGATAATCTACTGCAAATTGCACTTTACTTATAAACCTAAGGTATGGATGATCGTGATGCAAAATACAAATAGTATGTCAGTAACCACCAATACTACTATGCTGAGATACCTCAGACCAGCAGATTTTGTCTTTGACATGGCTAAAAGCAGTCACACATCTTGCTACCACTTGACTACATAACCTAGTAACACAGTTATTTATTAAAAAATAACCAAAACAGTTGGGCTCCTTGTACCTATTTAATGAACACGAACAGTCATTTTTGCTTGAGAAAATTATTCAGACTATGAGACTACGACACATAGATAGTAGTAAATGGCAACAAGGTTACGATCATACAAAATTAATAATATTAAAATAGTTATTACTAGCATCAGTAATCTTTAAACATATACCTTGTTAAGGAACTCCAAGAAGCCCTCTTTGATGAAGTTTTTGGCAGTATATCCATAAGCATCTTGGGTAATAAGTGTTCCTCCACAATTGGCTCTGAAAAAGAATTTACGCAATGCAGAATAACATGAAGGACTCTACCACATGCTGGCATACATAATTCTTATAATGCACTAAAGAATGATTCCTTCTGCTTTAAGAAAGCAACTTCTTACCTTTGACCAGATAGGTGGAATGTCATTTGCCTCCACATAGTCCCACCTTTTCCACCCATGAATGAAAAACGTGCCCTATTCTGCAAGCAGAAATAGATCACAACAAAGACGCAAGAGATCATGTAACACACAAAAGTTAATATAAGTGTTTTCCTGAATGCTAAACGGTAAACAGTCGGTCGCCTACCGTTTAGCCATTATTCGGGCTAAATGGTTCATTAAACGGTGTAAACAGCCAATTAAACGGGCTGAACAGACGATTAAATGGAAGTGGTGTACCACTGTGTAGTGTTTACACGGTGTTTAAACCGACCAAACGGCCGTTTCGGTGAACAGTTATCTCCATGAGGAAAAGAAGTCGCAATCAAAATAAGTTTCAACAATAATTCCAGCTTTGTCACTCAACCAGACAGTGATTGCAGCTCAATTCATGTAGATCAAGAGTTACAGATAGAGTAGTATCCTCTCTTTTTTTTGTCATTCAATTTCGGTGATTAGTTAAGAGTAAGCTGACTGCATACCTGGTCGACTGATGAGCTATCCAACCAAAACGTGTCTTCACCGCTTTGATGACCAAAAAGCACCGCAAATATGTCTTCAGAGCCAACTGTGGGACAGAGGAAATTTTCAATCTTCTTCCATTGTAATCGTAAAAACTTTTTCCCGTTGCCACTCTTTCCAAGTATGCAAAGCCCCATAGGCTGCAAAAATTCCAGTCTTTCAGTACGCAACAAGTCCTTAGGGATAGAATCACGATGACTTGCAGAATTGACCTGCAGCACAACAGGAGTGTCTGCTAAAATGGCATGTATAAAAATATAGTGTGTCAACTACTTCATCATAGACAGTACTTGAGATTTTTCCAGTTTACCAATACTGTGAACCTTTCTTTCCTGAATCCATGATGAGCACAATCCAAAATCTCCTGTCATCTTCTTAAAGTTTCGGAAAATCTGTCTTCCATGATGAGTAGCAATGCTCTCTGGATGAAACTGGGTTAAAGGGCATCATGTGTAAGAACAACTTACTACAACATAGAGAAATCACCGGACAGGATAAACTAAGATACCTGCACTCCATAATGAGGCCTGCTAGAGTGCCTGATGCCCATGATAACTCTGCCATCATCTGACTCGCTAGCATGACCTATATTGGATAGTTCCCCACCATTGTTACTGTACTCTAGAGGGTTTGACATAAAGTTGTTGTCCAATGATCCCAAGAAGGTACTAACATTGCTTCGATCACTTTCAAGGTAAGAAAGCAAATTTGGAGAAGCTGTCCACGCTATTGATGTAAGATCATCAGGCAGAGAACCAGGTTCTATTACAAGTGAATGATACCTCACTACCTGAAAACAGCATAAGCAAATTCAAGGCATTTAGCAGTTCATATGGAAAAGACTGAAACACAAATGGCAAGAGATGGGACAAGTGGTACACTAACCTTGAAGCCAGAGTTCCTACCCGATGGGACACAATTAAAGAGGTAGCATCCATCATGCTCAATTTCACTGATACACCAAAGAGTAGTGTTAAATCATGCATAAACTGTCAGAATAGCAAAAATTCGGCAGCAGTACTCAGCGAAATTTATTAACTTTAATTCAAGGCCTTGCCTGAGTCGCCCGTGTATGGCTTCTGGAGCATGAACAATCTTAGCACCATGTACAAATCCCAGGGCCTGCAATGGTCAAAAACAAGTAGACAACAGTAGCAGCTATTTCAGATAAAGTCACAGCCAAGTGATCCTTGTCATTTTCTTAGTGGTCCGAAATACATGCACAACAGTAACACTGAAATAGAAAGGTGGATTTGAATGTCACCTGGTGGCCAAGGCAGACACCCAAGATGGGTATATCTCCACACTCCAAAAGTATGCGCAGACATACACCTGAAAGAAAAAAAACATGCACCAGATAGGTGAGTTGCAGTAGTGAATAATCAAACGCTCCAAATGAAGTTTGCACACACACCTATGTCGGCGGGGCACGCCGGAGATCCAGGGCCAGGCGAGATGACGATGTTGTCGAAGGCGCGGTCCTTGTACACCCGGTTGAAGACGTCCCTCCACGTCCACTCGTTGTTGCGCACGACCACAGGCGGCACTGCGGAGGTGTCACGACGAGCTTCCGTCAGTTCCACCGCCCGCCCGAGAAGGCGCAATGAGCACGCCGCCGCCGCCGCTCACGCGACCCAGCGGCAGGCGCGGAGGAGAAGAGAGCTGCTTTCATACTCACCGCCGTTGACGACCGACAGCTCCTGGAAGATGTTGTAGGTGTAGCTGTCGTAGTTGTCGATCAGCAGCGTCCTCACCGGTGGCTCCGGCGCGTCCTCCCCCTTGGCCCGTCGCGCCGCGAGATGGCGAGGGGCCGAGGCCCGACGCCCGGCGGTGGAGGCGGAAGGAAGGTGGGACCACCTCGCCGCCGGCGGGGCGGGGAGGCGGAGTGCGGCCATCGCCGGCGAGCCTGGCGGCGCACGCGTAGGATCCGGGTGGGTGGGAAAAGGAAAAGGAAAGGCGCCTCTTTTTTCTGGGGCCGTGGTTCGTCCGGAGTCCGGACTGCAGAAACAGAATAGGGTGAGCGCGCTTCGTTTTTCCTTCTTTTTAAAATATATACGCTTTTCTGCCGACGTCGTCTTCTTCTCCTATCGTCTCGGCGGGTGTGCCCACTGCCGTCGCCACCTCCAACTCCACTAGACCACCAACAACAACAACTGCGAACACCGGCGACCACACCCGCAGCCACGAGCAAACGAGCAGCCGGATAACTACTCGCTCCGTCTCTAAATAACTGTCTCTAGAAATCCGTGTTTCTCTCACAGACACGCTTTCCGAACGACACTTAACGCTTTCCGAACGACACTTAAAAAGGAACGGATGGAGTACCATTTTACCTCAGACCAAGGACATATCATTTTATAATCTGGTAGTAAGGCTATAACTCCTTTAATTTTCCGAAGTGGAAGCTTCTGACCTAGGAGTTGAGGGTGGTTGCTTCTTCCTCCGCCATACTGGTCAAGGTTTGGCCAATGGTGGCGGAGTAGGCATGATCGGCTTTGGGTTCTTCACTTTGTGTGGCTTCCATGCAGGTCCATCGCGGAAGTAGCCATTGAACCGGCATTCGATGGTCTTCTCTGGAAGCGGAAAGTGTCCGTCCTGCAGAGACGAATTTCACGACGTTAGCCGTGTTCAGGAACGGTCGTCCGAGGAGGAGCGGGACATCATCATCTTTTCCTATGTCCAGGATGACGAGGTCGACGAGGATGAAGCTGTCTTTAATGTGGATCAATACTCCCTCCATACCACCAAGACTTTGTTCTAGGATTAGGCATGTTTAGATTCACCAACTAGGTTTAAGTTGGCTAGATTTAGGGCCCGTTCGGTTCTCATAAAATCGAATCCAAGAAACAATCCGGTAAGGAACTACTCCAAGTATCACCAAGAACGGTTCTGGCCAGGAATCACACTACCTTACGGCCCTTAGCCGTTAGGGATCCAAACGGCTCATTTAAAGGACTAGCTAAAGTCTATTAGTTGGAGGATCTAAACTTCTCTAGCTAAAATTTAGCTGCGAAAACTTTTAGCTGGCTAAAGTTTAGTCTTGAAAATTTAGATTTTGTTTGGACCCCTTGGACTAATAACTAGTTGACTAAACTTTAGCCCCTTGATGATCCAAACAGAAATACTAATGCGTGAGCTAAAATTTAGTCACAGCTCCAACTAGTTGTTATCAGCTCATTAGTCCATAGAACCAAACTATGAGGGACTAACAACTAGTTTTAGTCTATAGAACCCAACGATAAGTTCAAAATCTAAATAGGTATAGACTAACAACAAGTTGGCTAATTTTAGCTAGGTATTTTTTAGCATGACTAATAATTATCCCTAGTCCATCTAAATATGACCTAAAGTTTAGTTAGGAAAACTTTTAGCTGGCTAAAATTTAGCTTTGAAATTTTAGCTAGCTAAACTTTAGTTGGGTGAATTCAAACAGGACCTAACTAAAAAGTAGCTGAGCTTAGTTAGTTAGTTAGTTAGTTGGTTGGTTAATAACTAATTGAGGACTTGATAAAAAATAGTTCACTTGTTAGGTCTTCTATTTGGATACACTAGGGCTAATTTTGATTATTTTTTAGCTAGATAGCATTTAGCCTTTTATATTAAATATGATAAAAATATCAATCTTTCAAAAAAAAATATTTAAAAATGTTAATTAATCTTTTGCAGCTGTTGAATCAAAGTTAAGTGAAAATATCTTTCTGAGACTAACGACAATTAAAACAACAGTGCTGCTTATTTTTCGAGTGCTAAAGAACTTTTTTTTTTTGACCGAAAGTCTGGCCAGAAATAAATATATGAACCAAATTAGCAGTGGTGCTGGGTGCTACTATCAACATCAAACCAACCAAATGGAGGAGATTTTCTTTTCGATGCAATGGCAGGGGCTCTGCTTTTTTAACTAAGGAGAACTATAATTAGAAAAAAAGCCTAAAAATCTTACATCCACACAGTTTATTACATGAAGGGGATTTTGGGTTGGTGTTCTAACTTACCTGCTCCTAATAGCTTGTACATGCACCAACAGATCTCTTTGTACAAGTGACGCGAACCAGCTGATCAAAAGACGAGGATAGCTCTGGTTAAGATAGTAGGGAGAAAGGCAATCCTGGCTGGAAGAACCTGCTTTTGATGGGTTGTTGCGTCTGATGGCATAGTTCATGTCTTGGGCGTGGTGGCTGGAGATTACTGGTTTTTTCCTAGAATTGTAATGGCGCTTTTACACAGGTGTGTTAGTTCTTTTCGTTTGAACTAGGAGTCTGGTATTAATTCTTTTCGCTTGGTGGGTACGTAAGCTGGGATCTCAGACAGTCTTAGACAGAGAGTCAGTACTGTGTTTGAACTAGGAGTCTGTTGCTGTTTTCTGTTTTCAGTCTTTGTTCTGTTTCAGACTCATGCATTTTCATTGGCTCAGTGGAATGGGGTCTCTAGTTCTTCGCCATGTGCTTTCAAGCTCACCAACCCCTCCACGACTTGGATCATTATATAGACCAACAAAAACTTACTGGTCAACTCTTCTCAGTTTTCTGGTACTGCTGCATTTCTTATTGCTCATTCCAGACTTCACTCACATGACAGGTCTGGGAAAAAGGCCAGGCAAACAAACAACGAATTGCAGAAACAGAGTGATAACACGGTTCCATTAACTGGTTGGGATATCACTTCATGACCTTCTTTACATCAGCATGTTGAGCTGGACAAGTTGCAAGGAAACTACCATCAGATCCCCATGGTTACAACTTACATGCCACTCTACAGGCATCTCTACATCTGCCGCACTATAACGCTGCAGAAATGAAAATTGAGAAGCTCTGCTGCTTCTCCTAGAGAGCAAGAGTGAAGCCCCAGAAATGCCCCTTGGAGCAAGATCCATCTTCTTTAGCTCTCCTTCTCTAATGTTTGCTGTTGCTGGAGAAAATAAGCCTTGCTGACAAATCTCCCCTGTGAAAGCGAAACCACAGACACCTTCAGAGGCTGTGCAAAAGATGAGAGAGATGCCGGTTTTGCTGCTGCTCAAAACATCACCTCGAGAGTCGGTTCTGGTGCTTACCTTGACCCGAGGCCGGTAGTACCGACTCTGCTTATTAGAGGGGAGGGGAGTGCACGTCTTCTGCTTGCGCTGCATCTTTAGAATGTTGCCTTCCCTGATAACAGCACTGGTACCATTCTTTGGGAAGAGGTCACTGTCTTCATGTTTAACCTGCGATGAAAAATTCACACTTGTCAGTAAGAAGCTTGCTTCTTCAGTTAAAAGTGAACGCAAGGGATGAACGAATGTTTGCAGGGCTCTATTGTGAGTGGTCTTTCAGCATGCTGATGCAATGCACATTATTAATATGTACAACAGCAAGTTGGGGTAGGCTGGAGCCATATACTATTTGCAGTACAATCAGACATTTTAGGAAAATGCAGAGCAATTGATCATTAACATGTCTACATGAGACTCAACAAAGCCTGAACTAATGTTTTCTTTTTTCCAAAAGCAGAACCGCTCCAATATTTTTGCTATTTAAATAGGGCCATTTGCAGAATGGTCAAGTTGGCTAGAGTTTGTTGCACTAGCTTTTTGTACCACCAATTTGAGCCCAACCACTCTACCAACAATGAAACTGAGCATGCATACATGCCTTAGGGACTTAGGGTACATACATGTCTTTTGATGACAAAGTGGCACTGGCTATCTATGGTACTATGGACCATTAAAACGGTTAGGATAACTGGCAACTGTAAGGAAAGCTCAGTCACTCACATAAGTTCACCTAAATAAAGAAACCTTCCACAAATAATGCATAAAAACCTGAAAGTTAGTTGTTGGATGAGCATTTTTTCAGTAGGGATTATAAGGTGTGTTTCTTAGGTTTTGATGCTAAAAAACAATACCAGCTTCTTCACTTTGTCTTTTCCCGCTTTTCCTGATCATCATTGTTTCAATCATCCTTTATTCAGTTTTCTGTTTCTGCAGATGAGCTAATCCACAATTTCAGATCACTGGTTGGAGGAACTACTATATGAGGCCTCGAATGAAGTCGTGGTCAGTGGGCCTGTGAACTACAATGGTTTAAATTGTTTGGTTTGAATTTTTTTTGAAAGCAAATAAGACGAAACCCAGGGATGAAAAGCCCCCATAAACTAAATGGCTCTTATTCAAATGACATCGCCACCCCATGGATTGCTCACCCTAGGAAAAATCTGAGATCCCAAGGGGATTTCAGTTTCCAAACTAGCCCTATGAGATTTTCTGAACTCAAACACTGCAAATAAGATATAATGAGGGCTAAGTTTGTTATAATGATTCAACTCGAAGAAAATGACCATTTGGAATTTCCTTCTGCCTGTCTCATTCTGCCAGTAAAGTCAGGTATTGGCCGAGGTAAAAATCCTAGCATATTGTACTTTGTCATATCAGCAAATTTCAGACTCAAACTTTCTTCTGGAAGAAACTTGCCACTGACAAGAAATGTAAAGGGACTGAAATGATGTAATGCAGGACAGAATTTCTGGTCACTGCTGATATCAAACAACAGATGTTCTGTGCTTCTACTCAAATGAAACAAAAATTTCTTTATCAGACGATATGAACAAAATAATGCATATAATTCAGGGTTCTAAGAACTGTAGCCCTTTTAAAAATTTTAACTTGAAATGGGAAACCTTTTATATATAGATAAACTCAAAATACTTACTACCACATGAGCAGAGGACAACGGCAAATCAGGTCCATTTCCATCAGCGAACACAGAGCCTCTGCCCCGCCACGCCTTGAGCACCCCGTCAGTGTTCAAGCTCAGTCCCAATCCTGTCTCTGGCAGCGCCAAAGCTCCAATGTCGCCATTGGCAGAATCAGGACTCCCTTCCTCGTATATTGTCCCTAGTGACTTCGTCTTAGTCTTCATCTTGTCTGTCACTTTCGCCATTGCTACCGAAGATGGCAGTGCCGGGGTAATGTCTTTCACAGGAATGGCAGGGCACATCCACCATTCAGGATCGACGCTATGCCGCTTCAGTGCTTGATTGATGATACTCTGATCCTGCCGAAAGCTGAGCCCGAGCACCATAAGGTTCCTGAGGTAAGGGTGCATCATCTTGGATCTGGGCAGGTCGGAGTCGCCGATTGACACAGACGTCCCGCTGTTTTCCATGGAGAGCTTACCCATGATGCCATCGATGCCCTCGGCCGCGCCCTCGTCGACGCCGCACAGAATAGAGTCGGCGTCGAAACCACCGTCGTCGTCGAAGTCGAGCTCCCCGGGCTCGTCGGGTGCCGCAGCAGCATCGTCAGGGGTTGCAGGGGACGGCGCCGGGTCGCGGAACTCGCTGAAGACGCTGCTGACGGCCGCGGGCGACGGGCAGCCCGTGGCGGCGGAGACGGGGCTCCGCGGTGTCAGGGGCGGCGGCGGCAGGTCGCGGAGGAGGAAGGCGGCGTGGCCGCCGGGGACGGGGAACGGCGGGAGGAGGTCGGAGCAGGCCGGGTCGTCGGCGAGCGCGGAGGCGAGGCCGAGGAGGCGGGGCGGCGCCGCCTCGGGTCCGCCGCCCCTGCCCCTGGCGACGGGGAAGACGGAGGGGTACATGGACGCGAGCAGCGCGGCCGCCTCGTTGTACGTCTGGCTGGGCCGCTTCCGCGGCGTGCGCGGGCGCTTGAGCGAGAGCGACGCCACCGACGACGACGAGGAAGTGGTGGCCGACGAGGAGGAGGCGGCGGACGCGCCGGACGCCTCCGAGAGCGTGGAGGACGCCGCGGCGGAGTGCGCCGGGCGGGGCGCCCCCGCCGCCGCCGCCGCCGGCGCGGCCTTGACCATCTCCAGGTCCGGCAGCCGGATGCCGCCGGCCGGGATGCACGACGACGCCATGGCGGCTCGGTCGGCCGGCCGATCGATCGATCAGTCAGTCAGTCAGTCGGTCGGTCGATCCAGAAACGGAAACCTCACCGAAAAATCACGACTTTCCTTGTTCCAAAACCCATGACGTCGTGGGATCGATCCAGTTTTCCAGCTGGGCGGGGGCGGATCAAATCAAATCGGGAAGGAACGCAATCTCAGGAGAGATCACGAATGGAAAGGAAGCGCAAGCAGGGGGTGCGGTGTGGGGAAAAACCAGCTGGTGGTGGTGCCGTGGTGGTGGCGTCCTAAACCCAACCCGAACCAGCGCAAAACCCCCCCAACCGGAAAACCAGCGGAAAGGAAGAAAAGGAAGGGGCCAAAACGCCAAAGCGGCGACGGGAGGAGCCGCGTGGAACCCGAGGAATTTCTTGTTCACAACGCCACCACACCACCAGCTTCTGCTGCTGCCGCCTGGCGTCTGCCCGGCCCCCCGGCCGGCCTCGGGGACGGAGCCAAAAGCACCGTGCCGGGTGCCGCCGACAAATGAAAATGCAAATCTCGGGAAAAGGCGATCACGGAGAAGCAAAGAAAAAAAAAGGGGGGCGATTAATTAAGCAAAGAAACAGCGGGGTGTGGTGCGTGGTGTGGCTTGTTGGTTGTTGCTAATCAAAGCGGCGGCGGGCGGCGTCACCACCACCGGCGCTCGCCGCACCAAACAACTCGAACAAGGCTTCGAAAAGTAAAGAAGGAGCGTTGGAGCGAGCTTCGGGTCAGGAGGTGGCGAGGTGCTCGTGCGTGGCAGTTTCGGCAACGAGTGAACGGAGGAGAAGAGCCGAAGAGGGCACCAGCCAGCAGCCAGCAGGAGGCGTGGTTGGACTGAGGGGGTGTTGGGTTTTCACCCCCTAGAGCTTAGTCACTAAAGTTTGGTGGAGATCACTAGAGTTATAGTGTTAGTGGGGGTGTTTAAAACTTTAGTGACTAAAAATGACTAAACTTTAGTGGCTAAACTCTAGGGGGTGTGAACCAAACACCCCCTGAACTGACGATCGGGCGGAGGAAACAGAGCCGCCCCCGCCGCCGCCTCCGACTCCGAGAGCGAGCAATCAAGACCCTAGTGCTTGGATTCGTCAAAGACGACGAGGAAGGAAGAGGCTTGATGACTTGATTGAGGATAGTTCTTTACCAATTCGCGAGGAGGAACAGGAACAGGAAGGGTTGGGTTTTTTTTTTCCCCAGACCAGAACAGAGGAGGAGCGAACACCGAACAGGGGGGGCCAGGCGGCCGGCGGCCAGCGGAAGAGACGAAGAACTGCCCTTTCAGCCTGTCACTGTCATCACTCACTCATCGACCATCCGGTGGTCCGGTGTACCGCCGCCCATTGCTTTGCTTCACACTTCCTCTCACCGTCACCGGTGAGCCGAGCCAACCAGCAGGGCAGCAGGTAGAGCTAGCTAGTGCCGCCTCGAGTCCTCCTCGTGCGTGGCTTGACGGGAGGGAGCGGATCGTAGGTCGCCTTGTCACGTTGCGAGCCATGGCTGCTGGTGCCTGCTCGGCGTCCTGCTCGAGGTACACGTGTGGGGTGCGTGAGCAGAGCACGACGACGACCCAGCAGCGCGCGTGACCGGCGTGACCTGCCGCCGCCCGCCCGCCCGTAGTCCAACTCATCACGTGCGACCCGCGCGGAGAGGGAAAAGTAATGCTACTGTAGCTTTGACGGTGCCAGGTACTAGTAGCTGGCCGGGTAGCTAGCTAGCTAGGCTGCTGTCAGCAACTGTATCGTGTGGGGATAGCTGCTGGTACTAGTCTGCTAGAGCTACACGTCTCTGCTCATCCCCTCTCTATCACGGGCATCATTACTGTATGTACCTGGTGCGTGTTTGTCTCCACTCTCGAGACACTCGCCTTCCACGAGATGGGAAGATCAAGGCAAAGACGGAGTGGTAAGGAATCTTCCTAGAATACAAAACTCTTGAGAAAGGAAAAAAAAAATTGGATCTCCAGCTTATCATTTCACTCTCATAAAATACTACTGAAATAATTAAAATAAGATTTTATTTAGTACTCGGTCTCAAAAACTTTTCACTCATCACATCAAATGTATGGACACATGTATAAAGTATTAAATATAAATTAACAAATAACTAATTATATAGATTACGATAACTTTATGACACGATTTTTAATTCTAAACATGTGTTAATGATAGATTTATTAGTCTTAATAATTTTACCTTACGATTTTTAAACGGAATATGTAATTTGTTATTATTATTATTATATTTTTAATAGACTAAATTAGTACCGAAATATTCGATGTGATACGTAAAAACTTTTGACTCACGAACTAAACACGATCTAAATTAAAGCGAATAGAGCCAATAAAGCTTGCAGAAAGTCGTGGCTTTCGTTCCTGAACTCGTTTTCCTCAGCCTCGTGACAGCGATTTTCTCATGATTGCTACTCTTATAGATTACTCTCTACGTCCCAATAAATATAATTTTAAAGTTTAAAATTTATCTTAAAATAAATACAATTCTACATTAAGACAAGAGATCTTTATTCATATTTGTATATTTTTTTTGTTTTCTATAGTGTAATAACTACATGTTTATAGAGGTATTTTGGTAAATTTACTGGTGTATTGATAACCTTATCTAATCTTATAATTGTATTTATTTTTCGACTGAGAGAGCAGAAGTAATGGAAGCCGGTGATCCGTTGGTTGCCCGGCCTCCTCCTTCTTCCTCCACCTCCTGCTTTAACTGACCAAACCAACCCACGTCCCGTCCAGGTTCAATTAACCTAACCTATACTCCTCCGCACACTGGTTACACTAGCATCCGCGGCGGCGAACGACATCAAGCAAATTGACGCCGTGCTGCCCTCGGCCGACGGCGACCGGCGACGAGGGAGTTTTTCTTTTCTTTTCTGGCCGCAGTGGCGTACGCACCCGCGCGTCTCGGTGCGTCGTCTTCCTTGTTCCTTTCCTGGTGTCTTGGAAGGAACAGGACAGGACAGCGACGACGAACGTGGCGGGCCTTGGCCAATGCCCATTGCTTATAGGCCGTCTGGTCCTGGGCCGGCTGCACTCCCTTGCCGTGGAAAGACCATCCGCAGGCCCATCACGGCATCGAACAAGCCCCCCCGCAGGCCCATCACGGTATCGAACAAGCCCCCCCCACAGGCCCATCACGGCATCGAACAAGACCCCCGGCTCCACCGCAGCGCCACTGCATAGCCGCCACCGCTTCCCCCTTCCGTGCCGGTCTCCACGCACCGCCGGCGAGGCGACTGCCCTAGTGCCCTCCTCCTCCTCCCTGCTCCGCGCGCCACAGGCTCCTCGGATCCTCTCCGTTCAGGACCGCAAGAGGAACCGCGGAAACGCCACCTGGGGCCAGGGGGCAGGCATCGACGCCTCCGCCGCTGCCTGGTTAGTATTGTGGTACTCCATGCTCGATCCTCCTCGTTTGCACACTACTAGGCTACGCCAGGCTCGACGATGATATTGTGGAGCTGATCGGTAGGCACATCAGATACAGCTCGAGATCGTGTGAGAAGATCGGGGTTTTACTGTTTTAGGTCAGATGCGCAGCGGATTCCCAAGCCAGCGTGCGCGCACCTGCAGCTCTTGGACTGCGCTGCTCTTGTTCCAAGTTCTCTTTTTTCTGTAGGGATAGTCTGGTGACCGGCCGATATAGGAAGGATTTGGTTCTTCCTGTGTCTGTACTGGTTCCTCTGCTAGGGCTTCTCGCGGCGGCGGGGACGGGGGCTTAGGTTTTGCTCGACTGATTTCACCTGGAAACTTTTCGGTGCCTCTGGTTCTGGTTCAAGTTACTTTAGGGATTGTTTGCCATTTTCCTTTTCCATGGTCGAGATTTTCCAGCGCGACTCTAGTTCAAGTGGAAATAGATTTAGTTGATACGATTACATGTTCTGCCGAATTCAGCTAGTCATACCAGATGGGGGATATATGTATTGATTGGACTGGGAATGCAATGCTTCATATCTGAACACATCTGTAATTTTCTTTGTGTTTTTTTTAATTTTGCAGAGCCTGGAGGGTCATTGCATATTTTGGAGAGTCTCCACTCCTCCCTGCTACAGCCATCTCCACCCCTGTCAACAAGATGGCACGTCAGTCCGCACTCTCGCTCATGAGAGACCAGGCGAAGGTGAGCGCACTGAAGCGTCTAACTCTGGGCTCGTCCAAGACTGCAGGGCGGAACTCGTCTGGGCGTATCACCTCTTTCCATCGTGGTGGAGGGGCCAAGAGGCTGCAGAGGAAAGTCGATGTGAAGCGGGGCACCTCTTCCCTGGGCATTGTGGAGCGGATCGAGTACGACCCGAATCGCTCCTCCAGCATTGCTCTGGTGCGGTGGGTCCAAGGGGTGCATTTCCGCCGCCCCAAGACTCTGCAAGAGCCCAGCGCCAAGCCACCGGTCCTGGAATCTGTCACTGCTGATGTCTCTGGTCAGTTTTCCCTTGCTCCATTGTCTGGTAGAGTGCATAAGGAAAAGGAAGCTACTGCTCTGTACTCTGCTTTGGGCTATGGAGGTATTGCATCTGTTAAATCTGGTGGGAGCTTACCTAGGATAGCATTAGCTGGCGCGAAGCCCACTTTCTATGCTCAAGTCAAAGGAAACGAAGAAGAAAAACAGACATTTCCTCTCTCTGGAATTAAAAAATGGGCAGCAGATGATGCGCTTTGGACACAGAGAATGAAGCGTCAAGCTGCTCTCTCTTGGCAGAATGATCTCAAGAAGAAACCTTTGGTTCAGACACAGGCTAACTGCTTCAGTAGCTTGGCAGCAAAGTCTATTGGTATAAGTAAAGAGCCAAAGGGGAAGGCTGATTGTGTGCCAGTATCTTATATATTGGCCAGTCACCAATGCACGCCAGGCAGTACAGTGATGAACTATGACTCCTCGAAACCTTCTAAGAGTACATCCTCTTCGCCATATTCCTCAGCTAATCAGTTTGATATAATTGATCTCAACTCAAAGGTTGGAAACTGCATACCACTAGCCAATGCACGTATTGGAACATGGGTGCACGATATTGAATGTCGTCCTGGTCAGGGTGGGAAGATGGTTCGAGCAGCTGGTACATATGCTAAAGTAGTCCAGGAGCCAGGTGCACAGTGTGTTCTGCGTCTTCCTTCAGGTGCTGAGAAGATTGTCGATTCAAAATGCCGTGCTACAATTGGTATAGTCTCCAATCCAAGCCATGGCACACACAAGCTAAGAAAAGCAGGGCATAGCCGGTGGTTGGGCAGGCGCCCTACTGTCCGTGGTGTTGCTATGAATCCTGTTGATCATCCCCATGGTGGAGGCGAGGGGCGTACCAAAGGAGGCAGGCCTTCAGTTTCTCCTTGGGGAAAGCCCACGAAAGCTGGGTACCGGTCACCACATGTGGCTAGCCGTAAAGCTTCTTAGTGTCATGTAACAAGCTCATATGGAATGGCCCTCTTTTTGTTTCGGATCTTGTAGTTGAGAAAATAACGAACATATGGTGATGGTAGAGGGAACTGTGATGCATCATCTTGGTTGTGATGTAGGAAACAGACAACAGAGAAGTAATGTTTTCATTCCTATATTTGTTAGTGTTTTCTTTTGCAGAAATACATAACATGGCCTTCCAATGATACATTATCTTTCACTCCAGTGTGATACATTTGTCTTTGTCTTCGTCAATCCTGATTAGTGTGTTTCTTTCTTTATTCCTCTTCCTCTGTATTTTATGATATATCTGGTTGTGGTGCAACTGTTCTGATTGAGAAAGGATGTTCTTTTCTTTTTGGCCAAGGCTTGTCCAGAGACAAGAAACGCATGCTGGTATACTTTGCCATTTCACTTTTTTTTTTTCTGTTTGTTAACATATTTGAAGTCAGGAGTTCCAGTTTATTACAGAGAGTATGAGTTTGGAAATTACGACATACTCCCTCCGTATCACAATTAGAGTTCGTTTTGGAAAAGCTTTCGGTCAAACATTGGGAATATAAATCATGAATAACTTTTAAATTATTGAGTTTAGAAATGTAAAAATCATATAAATAAATTTATCTTGAAAAGTACTTTCATAAAAGTATATATATATCACTTTATAACAAATATTTTTAAAGAAATAAGTGGTCAAAGTTATGCTTTGGAGACCGTGTTGCTGTCCAAAACGAACTCTAATTGTGATACGGAGGGAGTATATCATAGTCCAACCCCTGTTTATTTCTCTTTATTTATTGCAATTGAATTTGTTGTTTAAACATGTTGCTGTTTTTGTTTTCTATAAATTTATTTTCTCTTCATGTACATTGCCCATGGATAGATAGTGAAACCAAGATTCAGAAGGTTGGAAACAGTCGTTCCAACAAAGTACAAACTACAAACGTGGAGCACCTTAGCTACAAAAGAGCCAATGCAATTACTCGAAAACTTGCTCGCATGAACATGGGTACCATCACACTGCCAGGCTACTTTGTTGAATGTGGTATTTGAACGCATTAGGTTTTTGAGAGATTTGAACACATTAGACCACCTTCCATGTAGGGCTTAAAGATGGTGATTGGTGGCACTGTACGCATCCAGTAGAACCTTGCCTAGGTGTAGGATCCCTTGGCCAGGCCCTACTAGAGATGGCAACGGGTAAATACCCGTCGGGTAGTGCTAGTGCTATCTCATACCCGTACCCGTGAGATAAAATTTTACCCATTAAAATACCCATATCCGCACACGGGTAGAAGATTTTACCCGTACCCGCGCGGGTATTTTTACCCGACGGGTAATCCATACCCGAATACATGTCCGCAATAAAGCAAAAAAATATGAATATATTATATTATTAAAATCATATATCATCGATAATTTGTGAATTATAACATAGCAACAAAACTACACTAACTAATAGTATAACAATCATAGATATATTAGATATATGTATATTTTATAGTAAGTAATGAATACATATATGTTGCTAAGGCGGGTATAAATTACCCGCGGGTACACGAGTGTGGGTAGTATGTTTCCGTACCCGCATACCCGCTGGGTAGAGATTTTTACCTGTTAGTATACCCATGGGTATAATTTTTTTTCCATACTCGTCTCTCTATCGGGTAAAACCCATCGGGTAGTCGGGTTTCGAGTACCCATTGCCATCTTTAGCCCTACTCGACTAAAGTGTCAAGTTGTTATGGCAGTCTCAGTGAGAGTTTTATCTAAGCTTTATTTGCATTAATATACCACCACATAAGCGTTTTTGATAACATGACAGTGTATTTAAGAAAGAGAACGTATCTAGTGCAAACCATAGCCTTTGTAAAACCCGTGCAAAACACGGTAAAAACCCGTCTAAATTCACCCAAAAAATCACATATGTAGATGGTATGATGATATACAACCTTGTAAAATATCTTGTCCAAACTCGACTTCGTTTTTGAATTATAAAAATAACAAATTTCAAACCAGAAAGTTTTCCACATGATTTGTTAAAAAATTGTTATTTTTATATCTCAGAAATAAATTCGATTTTGGACAAGATATTTTATAAGGTTGTGTATCATCATATCATCTACATGTGTGTTTTTTTATGGATTTAAATAATTTTTTTATTGTGGTTTGCACGGGTTTTCACGAAGGCTGTGGTTTGCACTAGATACATTCCCTTTAAGAAAAGAGGAAATAAGTTTCATTTAGATGAAACTCTCTTATCACGAATAGCAACTCTCGACGAGTCATGTAATTTAATGTCTATAAAAGGAAAAAGTCTACTTAACCCCCTCACCTATTAAGGGTTGTTTACTTAACCCCTCAACCTATGAAACTGTCTGTTTTACCCCCTGAACTTTATAAAACCGGTCAAATTACCCCATCAAACGGTTTTAGACGGTGGTTTCGCTACAGTAACAATAATTTTGGTTTTTTATTTTTTATTTATTTTGACTGAATCTTTGAAAAATTATAGTAAATCATAGAAAAATCGTAAAATGGAAAGTTCAATTTTGTTGGACTCCACATGAGTAGATCTACACGGTAAATATATAATAATATCATATGCTTTAGTATACAGTTTTTGTTGTAGATTTAGGTCTATTTTTTATAATTAATTGAAATAATTCATAATTATAGTTTGTATGGTCTAATTGTAGTGAAATTTTTATGGTGTCTTAATTATTGTATGCTTGAACTATAGTAAAAATTTTATTCTCAGTGGATCATGTATAACTTAGTTATAGATTTATTTAGGGTTTATGCTTGTTAAATCTAAATAAATTTATAACTAAGTTATATATGATCCAATGAGTTTACTGTAGTTCAATCATACAATAACTAGGTCACCATAAATGGACCATAGAAACTACAGTTATGAATTGTTCCAATTAATTTTAGAAAAGAACAGATTTAAATCTTCAACAAAAACTTTGTACTAAAGCATATCATATTATATATTCATTGTGTAGATCTACTCATGTGGAGTCCAACAAAATTGAATTTTCCATTTAACGATTCTTCTGTGATTACTCTGATTTTTCAAAGATTCAACAAAAATAAATAAAAAAATAAAAAACCAAAACTGTTGTTACTGTAGCAACCACCGTCTAAAACTGTCTAACCGTCTAAAACCGTCTGAGGGGATAATTTGACTGGTTTTATAAAGTTCAGGGGGTAAAACAGACGGTTTCATAGATTGAGGGGTTAAGTAGACAACTCTTAATAGGTGAGGAGGTTAAGTAGACTTTTTCTGTCTATAAAACTCTGGAATGAAACTCTCATTCTCAATGAAGAGTTTCATTTTTATATGCTATGGTAGTCTTAAAAACAATGTAATAAAACTCATCACTAAGATTGGTCTTACGTACCTTAAGAAAATATTATGCCTAAACTTTATTGATTGCAAGATCGTTTAAGGCTCAAATTAACAATGTAAAGCAGACGATCTTACGTATTTCTGAAACTGATGTTAAGCACTTTAGGATCAAATTTGAGCGCTGGTGGAAAATGATGTTGTATTCCACTTGTTACTCGCAGAAAATAGAAAATATTAAAAGGAATAAAAATTATTGGAACAGCTGTAGGATCTGACTACAAATACATACATACATAGGATAGAGTTCTAATCTGAGTAGTATAGGAAGTTGGCCATGATACTAACTGCTAAGCATCTGTTTCTGATCATATGGGCTGCTCAGCCACGGCTTTTAACTGGAATAATAAGCACAAAAAAGTTCTGGTATCAAATTCAAATGTTTGGAACACATGAACAGTGAATAAAATATATATCTGAAGCATACGAGGGCACTGTTTTATTGACTAGAAAGGAAAATAGCATTGTGGAGTTAATAACTTGATCAATGAAGATGAAACCTATAATTATTAAACTAAAAACAAGACACAATATTGAAAACCACCTATTCCTATTCTACAGAATATGGTCACATATGAAATGTATGCGCATCAATTATATACATTGTGAGAATCACCTAAACTTATTCAGCCATGACTTCCTGTTGAAGATCATATGCAAATCCATTTGTCATAACCTATAAAAAATCTTACTAAACTGGTGCTATTATGCTCCAATTTCATCAGAGAAAAATGAAGACCCAACCCCAAACCTGGAGCTACACTGCCAGCAAATCTAAAAATTTGTCACTTGTGCCATATGCAATCCATAGCCAAATAGTATAAGCTAAGCTTGGTGTTTGAATACAATGGAGGCGGTGAATTCTGACAATAACCTGAAGTGATGTCATCAATGCATCATTAGGATGAAGAAAGGGATTCCTCGGCTAGGCTATGTGATTGCTTTGAACTTTATTTGCTACATTGGTTGCATTGGTAGCTGGAGATAAGATCTGAAGCATTTGATTTGGCAATAGGTTGTTCATGAAGGGTGATACTCTTTGCATCTGTCAGAACTGTGCCATGGTCATTGGAGGCATGAGCTGGTGAGATGAACACGGGAAGCATCATCAGCACCATCCCAATAGATCAGTATCCATCCACATGATCTAAGATACAATGTTTCATATATGCAGATAAATTGGTAAGTGTCATTTCAGACATGAACTTGTATTTGGACGGACTTCAAGTATTCAGCTGCCTCATCTAGCGCCGATGCTCGGTCGGTTTGAACAATCATCAGAATCAACACTACTACAATAGGATCAAATTGGACATAAACATATCCAAATGAGCGCAGTTAAGTCCTTGACGGATGAGGACATTTGGAGTGCAAGTGTGTCTGGCCAGCTCAACAAAAAGGTTTGACCGTTTATCCTGCAAACTATTCTATGGAGACTATGAGAAGCTAGAAATGACAAAGTTTTCAGACATGAGCAGTCTGACAGTCGTGCAGTCTTGGTTAGAGTGTGCAATGATCTTCTTGTATGGCGAAAACGCCTGACAGTCGTGCAGTTTTGGTTAGAGTGTGCAATGATCTTGTATGGCGAAAACGCCTTTCTCACCCCTTGTACTTCACTTAGACAATTGACGCTCCTTTCTCCTCCGATGTATCTCTCATGTCCCCACTTAGCGATGCTTTAGTGGGTATTTGTTATTTTTTTTTCCATACGACAATACATGTTTGGTGGGGAAGCTCTCCCCCTCAATTTTCATCAAAAAAAAAATTGGACAGAAGCATAAGTTGCTCTCTGGGTTCATCCATAAGCAAGCATTATTAGTATGCTAGAAATTGTTTCCACAGTGTGTTGTAGTGACACATTAGTTCTTG
This sequence comes from Coix lacryma-jobi var. lacryma-jobi, assembly GCA_009763385.1. Classification (NCBI taxonomy): domain Eukaryota; kingdom Viridiplantae; phylum Streptophyta; class Magnoliopsida; order Poales; family Poaceae; genus Coix; species Coix lacryma-jobi. The sequence continues at coordinate 4,585,615 of CM019824.1, forward strand.
CAAAGCTCACATATTTTCCTTGATCCAGCCCCTTCTTCTCTGCAACAGGAGAGACATCAACAAACCATGGTAACTACCAAGTGCACCAGGATGAGGAAGGGGAGGGTGACGCAGATTCGTCGAATCATTGATGATTTGAGCGATAGAGAAAGCAAAGCAGAACATCTGAAACCCACTACTATATCATGTAGAAGAATAGCTTATGTGGTCATATTTTGAGATGAATAATTCAACAGACTGCTAAAACCATAGTCATGCAATTAATATTGATACATATATGCAATGCAAATCAATGTTCAAGAAACATATGACACTATCCTTGAGGTGTCTCCATATACTCTTCTCCTAATGTTGGCTACAATCCTGTCTGCAATTTCGACGTCAGTTTCTTCAGGAACTTTGAGCTTCTGCAGTTTCTTCGGATCTTTACAATCCTTTAAAACATCTGAAACGGCCTGGGCTTTCAGTAATATTGATTTCTTCTTCTCTATAGCATCATCTCCTTCCTTATCCCTGTAACTGCCAGGTAACTTTGTCGAATGTGGAACTGAACGCATTAGATCTGCCAACTTCTGTACTAATTTGACTAAACCAAGCCGCTTTAGCTCTTTCATGAGCATCCGGTAAGTGATATAATGGGGCACAATCCCTCTCTCAAACATCTGCTCAAACTCCGCAAAAGCCTCCTCAAAGTGATGGCGTCGGCAAAGCAAATGAATCAGCATGGTGCTACTGGCTAGATCTGGCTCAAAACCACTGTTTCTCATCTCCTGAAGCATTTGCAGCGTTAATTCAAGCCGGTTCGCCTCACACAACATCTTGACCAGGAGGTGGTAAGTGAACCGGTCTGGCTCATAGCCATTGCTGATCATCTTCGCGTAGAGATTCATTCCCAGCTCAATGCTAAGATTCTTGGAAAAGACCATGAAAAAATAGTTGTATGTCCTTGCAGTTGGTGAAATTCCCCGCCCCAGCATGGCCTTCAGTACTCCACTAGCCCCAGCAAGGTCTCCGTGCTTGCAGTAGCCCAAGACGAGGGAGTTGAATGTTGAGATGTTCGGTGCCACGCCGTAGAGGGGAAATTTCTCGAGCACCTTGTGTGCGTCCCCGAAACGACCTGCCTGTGCAAGCGCATACACAATGGGGTTGCAGGTGAGCAGATTGGCTTCGATCCCCTCCTCTCGCATCTGGTCAAGGAGCGCCATCGCCTGGTCAGGCCTACGCATGACGCAGTACGCGTCGATGAAGGTCCCGTAGGTGACCACCGTCGGCCGCACGCCCTCATCGCGCATCGCCGCCCAGAGCTTCTCCACCTTGTCGAGCCGGCGCGCGCGGGACCACCCGTTGAGCAGGACGTTGTAGACCCGCACGTCGGGCGCCCACCCGTCGTCCTCGCGCCGGACCTGCGCGACGAGCCGCGCGGCGGCGCGAGGGTGGCCCTCCTTGCAGAGCGCGTCGACGGCCAGGATCAACGGGGAGACCGCCTCGGCAGCCGGCGCGCCGTCGTCGCTTTCGACGGCGTAGCGGTCCGGGTGGCGCTGGAGGAAACGGAACGCGCGGACCGCGGAGTTGGTGCGGCCGAGGCGGGCGTAGCGGCGGAGAAGCGGCGCGAACGCGGCGAGCGGGGGCGGCGGGGAGGCGGCGGCGGGCGGGAGCAGGAGGAAGCGCCAGGCGGTGGCGAAGAGGCGGCGGGAGGCGAGGAGGGAGACGGCTGTGGCGGCGCCGGCCCAGCGGGCGAGGGCCGGGATCGCGGAGTCCGGGAGGGTCGGGAGCGCCGGGCGGAGGTGCTGGAGCAGCTCGGGCGTCGGGGCGATGCCTGACGTGGGGAGGAGGCGGGCGGGGTCAGCTCCACGGAGGATGGATAGCACGTCGGCAGCCGCAGTTGGAGTTGGAGTTGTAGGAAGCATCTCAACCATCACCTTCCAGTAGAACGGATGCAGTGTTGCCTTGAGGTGACGTCGCCACCGGCCAGACCGCCTCCCCCTCCTCGGAAGTTCCGAGGTCTCCCAAGTCCCAACTCCGGCAGCGCCGCTGGAGCGGAGACGAAAACGTTTGGGGGTTGGGGAGGGGAGTGTGAGCTGAAGCTGATGGGCCTGTAGTCTAAAGATTGGGCCTTTTTTTTTTTTTTTTTTTTGCGATTGTCTAAAGATTGGGCCGTTCTACAGTGGATAGTTGGATGGTAAAATGTCCACTTTTCTTCCTTAACTTTTTTTTCATGAAAATCCATTTTTCCACTGAATTCTAAAACCGGGCAAACATCTCCTAATTGGATGGCCTAGTCAAGAGGTAAATGCTGCAAAGAGCCGAAGAATTGGTGCGTTCCCAGGAACAAGCACGAATGCACAACGTTCCCTTTGAGCGGACTACTTAGTTTCGATGAATTATTTGTATTAGCAAATATATTTGTGCGTTGTAATAGAAAAAAACTATCAAATGTCCATATCTATTCATATTTTATCATTCTATAAAATCTAGTTTACCATAATATCTATAATATAAGTTAATATATTGATAATAATATGGCAACATCTTATTAGGTACATCTCAAATTAAATTACAACCTTAATAGATTTTTATCTCTCATTGCAAAGCAAAAAAATATCTAGAACTTTTGTTTCATACTATTCATGTGTTGGTGTTTGGTGATTTTTATTAAGAATCCATGAAAATGTGTACTTCTAATCTTAAAGGCAACAATGAGTTAGTTATCGACGTATCAAGGATCCATATGTTAGACTATCACATGATCCCAATCTTAATAAAAAAAAGTTTTGTTTTAATTAAAACCACTTCAACAACTTGACAGTGGAAACCTTTGTTTCTTTATGTTAGGGCCAATGGTTCAGTGGCCTGGTAATATCGTATTTATTTATTTTACATTTATTTATAAAAAGAAAAAACAACGTAATGTAAGTCAAAGACTGAAACATATATAAAAAGGTCAGTCTCAATGGAGAGTTTTATTTGGACGTTTCTAGGATTGACATGTCATCTTCATTTCTCAGAATATGCATATATCTAGAACAAACGGCAGGAATCAGGCTTACTAGGTAGCCATCATTCTCCATATATGTGTTCAAAGTTGGCCACATGCCCACATGCTATCATGTAATAGATTAAAATAAAAATACATGTAGCCTTATAGAAGATTAAAGTAAACATGTGTAGAGAAAGAAATGGATAACACAGTAAAACCAAGTACAATAAAAGGTGCATCGGTATTAAGCAGAGATTGTACATTCAGAGGAGTGTTTGCAAACTTAAAAATGGCAGCCAGTAGTCAAATAAAAAAACAGAAAAGTAATCTAGCAGGAGCTCTCTTTTTTTTTTAAAAAAAAAAATGTAATCTAGGAGGAGCTCTGTTTTGTACTCCCTCCGTCCATAAAAACATGCAATTATGGGATTCGTGACAGTCAAATTGATTCAAGTTTGACCAAGGTTATAGTAAAAGATATTATTATTTATGTCGTTAAATAAAATTATTATGAAAATATACTCTATTACTAATCTAATGGTATATTTTTTTGTATCAAGAATGTTAGTACTTTTTTATATAATTTCGGTCAAAGTTCGAATTGTTTGACTCCTTGATAAGTGAGAATTGTATGTTTTGTTGGACGGGGGAGTATCAAACAACAAAGTAAATGAAGACAAATCATATCTTGGTAGGCAAAGTCGGAAATTGATAGTCCATTGATGCACACATTTGATATAACCAAATTTGCTAATATGGTAGCCCTGGCTGTCATAGAAAGAGCTACCCGTGCAACATGTAAATTGACATCGGCTCATGACAATTGATCGCACTAATAAAATGCAGACGAGTCCAACATGGATCATGATGTTGGAAACCCAAAATAAAATTGAAAAAAATGTACAGAGTAAAAGAAGAGAAGTGAAATTGTTCTAGATGGCTGCTAACACTAAGCACCACAAAAGCATAAAGTGTCTCTTCATTAAAAAAATTAAAATTAAAGCAAGCAAACCAATGTACCCAAAGCAGCTTTATCATTTAACTTAATGACACAAAGAAACTGGCAAGAAAAGTAATAGAGAGATCTGGGTACAAAATATTTATGTTTTCAAACACTCATCAATCAGGTTAGTGAAGGACGACGCGCCAGGCGCAGGGTGCAGCCGCGACTGCCAGCCCGCCTCATGCGGGGCAGTGGGAAAGACGCAGACCACATCCCGTAGTTGGTCGTGCCCTGGGGCCGTATGCAGCCGACCCGTAGCTATGGAACCGTGTGCAGGGCAACATGCAAGGCGCATGCCACAACCCGCAATCAGCCGTAATAGTAGAGGCGTGCAAGTGTTAAATCACTCACCGCGCAGCACAGGCGTAGGTCATTACCTGGCTCTGCGCCGCCGCAGTGTCAGAAAGCCACCTTCCGGTGTTGCCACGCACGGGCCTGCCACGCCTAGGTTCGCTGGGGGCCTCCATCGCTGGAGTTGTTGTGCCGCTAGATCTACGTCGTCGTCGCGCCGCATCACTGGATTTGCGTTGCCGCCATGTTGCACCGCTGGAGATGCAGCGCGAGCCGCCGCGCCTAGGCCGCCAGCGCTGGGGGTCCTCCCGTGCCGCCTTGCGAGGCCGCCATTGCCGGAACACGAAAACGTGAAAAGTGGAAACAAAAAATTGCAAGAATGCACAAACGGCACAACAACGCGCAATGCGAAGAAAACAGGTAGGGAAAAAAGAAAATATGATTAGAGTGGAAGACACATCTATGGAACGACAAATCGTAACACCGACATTGTCGAACAAGCCTACCTATGCAAATGCAGGTAGCAGCAGGTGTCGGTCACGACTCTACCGCAGGTGCAGCGCCAGCCCTCCGAGGCCCTCAGCAGGTGCATCACTGCTCCCCCACAACATAGATTCGTTGAGTCCCTGTAAGTGCAATCAAGCCCTAATTATGGGTTTTGGTGATAATGACCACATAATTGGAGGACTAATGAGATTTATGAAGATGACAAGCAGGTTTAAGTTAACAAAGGATGATGTATACGCGTTGGTGGACCCCTCATACTATATTTCATCGGATCCGGACTCAAAGCGCTATATCAAGCTTTTTCATTTGAATTTGAGTTATAGGAATACCGTACTATCAAGGGGAATTCAAATACATTGCTATGGCTGAATGACATGTGCTCAAACCAACCCAAGCCATCCTTATTCCTGACCAAAGACAGCTGCACCTATTTCAGATCTGTTCCTGTCTGTCTGGTAGGCGCGGCAGTGCCGGGCCGCGGCACTGCCGGGCTAAGGCCGGCACTGCCGCGACTTATCGTAACCGTTGGAAGGCAGGGGATATTTACTCCATCTCCCTGACACCCCAACGGTCATCCACGACCATAACTCATCACCTACCTCCAGACAAGCTTCTCTCTTCCCCATTGAAGGCTCTCAACTCTCCTCTCACCAATCCTTCGATTCCCATTGATTCCAAGTGATTGAGAGACTCAAACCTTCGTCAAAGAGAAGTCCTAGCTGAGATCTACTTCCTAGAGCACTTGATTTGAGACATAGCCGGTGGATTTGCTTCTATTACTCTTGGGTTCTTGGAACCCTAGCCGGCTAGGCGTTGTGGCGGAACCGTCCTGATTATAAGAGCTCAAGTATTATCTTAGCCAAATTCGTCTGACTTCAACTGATACTTGAACCCATATAACCCCGGTAGTCCGGAAATCTCGAAGGATTTCTAACACCATACATCATACAGGATCGCATTGTTCAAGGATCACATTCGTAAAGATACATCACAGCGGAAAACGAAACCGAATTTAAAATATCAGAGTACGAATTTAAAACAGAGTTATTACAAACCGAATTTTAAAAGTGCGGAAGCTGAATTAGTTTGAAACACGACCACTACACATGTGGTCCAAATAAAACATGGTTTGATAAACCAACTCACACAACTCACTCTTCCCTTTTTAGATAATGTGCCACTAGAAGTCTCAGACCAGCAAAAGAAAAAGGGAAGCTTCTGGACGACCCTGCCCTGGGCCTACTCCTCATCACCTTCCACCGGGTAGAGGCAGTGCTTACAATAGCCAAAGTAGACCTGGCCATCTGCAACAAACGGGATAAACCCTGAGTACGGGAATGTACTCAGCTAGACTTACCCGTCCAACTGAAAATAAAGACACCAAGGGTATGCAAGGCCTTTTCGGGTGGAGCTGGGATCTTTTAGTTGCGAGAAGCTCAAGTTCAGATAGGAAGTAATTAGTGATAAAGATGAGCTGCCATTTTTAGACCTATTCCTTAATTCTAGATTTTTCACCTGTACTAGAGCACTCACTTGAATCTACCAATCAATAATATAACCATATCCAGTTGACTTATCCACATTTTAGTTGAACCTTTAATCATTACATGGAGTTGTATCGTGGTGAAGCTCGCCATAGTTTCCCACTAACCGGGGGAGACGGCGACTCGAATCGAATTCCAAACCAGCTGGTGAAAGACCTTTAATACCAGCCCACACTTTCCCCGTCGGGTCCATGCATTGGGCAACCGCTCGACGCTTGTTCGTGGTGGTAATCGCCGCGGTTCAAGCACGGACCGCCCAATTGGAACCTGGCGATGGCCTCACGCGGCAGATCGCAATTTCCATACTAGAGGGCACGACACGGGTTGAGACCGGCCCGAACAGCTTCTAACCGGCTTTGGGGTCGATGATTACAGCACCGACATATCCCTAAGTAAAAGGGCGCGTTCAAAAATGAACGAGGGCCAACATCGATACAAACCTACACGATCCAACGGATGGACTGCCCCAAGTTTCCGAACTTGTGCCCTGCCATCCCGTTGACCGCATTTCATTACTACTCAGGTTCTTTTCCACGATAGCAAATATAGCCAACCGTGATCCGGTCAATACCCATCCGGGTATTACGGAAACATCCTTAACTACCACTTTTATTAAGCAGGCTAAGCAATTCTACATTGTAATTAAATAACAGGATAACAAGGTAGATATTAATCAATAACCAAGGAATGGTAATGCAGCAAGTAGGATTCATTCCAACTCCTAAACCTAATGCATCACAATATAAAAGGACTCAAGTAATCTTAATTGCAAAATATAGGAGGCTTAATATGCTCCGGGGCTTGCCTTGGGTGAAGACCGGGGCCTCGTGGGAAGGGCACTCGGGCAAGTTAGTGTTGCTGGCGGGGTCGACTTCCTCGGCTTGCTGGAGCTCTGGAATCTGCTGCTCGGCGTTTGCTTCTGGCTCCTGCTCGGGCTCCGGAAGGGTCGATCCTATTGTATGCGATGATTAATAAATGATTCAAAAGAAACTTAGGTTTGAACTGCAAGTGCACTTTTCTGGACTCAGAAAAATCCACAAAAATTCCAGCAGGCAAACAACAGTTGCTGGACTCCACTGAACAAATTTCAGCCGAAAATAAAATACAGAACTGCAGATGCGAAAATAACAAATAAACTGCTCAAAAGGTACTTTGAACTACAACCCTACTGTAAAAGGGTGCACAACTCTATTTCATATTTTTTCCAGATTCTAATTCACATTTTATGCTTATCAAGAAAGTTCCATGAACAGAAACATTATATTATTTCTTACATGAATTTCCAAAGGAAACACAGAAAAGCACATTTGCAAAACAACTTCAGATTTCTTCACATAATAGATCATGCTTACATTATTCTTAGCTTGAACGTCTTGAACAGAGACTACAAAAATTTTCCCATATTTTATTTTGACATATAAAACACCTTAACCTTATTTCCAAGAAATCAGCTAAACAAGACTTTAAACCATAACAGAAACTTTTTCCACATAAACAGTGCATCATATATTTTTCACAGGTGTAAAACAGGATAATAAACTTACACAAAATTTTCCAGGAATTAACTCAACCAGAAAACATATATAACCATTTATCTTAGCAAAAGCATATAAACTGGAATAAAAGAAAAGAGTAAAATAAACTCCTACCAAAAATACTTTCATATTTTACCATGGTAGATCTACTTATAAACAAACTAACAAAACTGAAGGTACTCCATTTGGATTTGTAAAACGTGCTACACAAAAATAACAAGCATCTCTGGAAAAATAAAACCCTAAAAGAAAAACAGTTGAAATCTCCCGGCCTGGCTTGCGTACACCCGGTCCATAGACTAGCGAGTGGCTGACGCGCGGGACCCGCGGGTAGGCGTGTGTGTTCGCTCGAGGCCCGACTCGAACGAGAGAGTGCCCGAGGGTTCGCTCGAGGCCTAGCTCGAGCGAGACGGAAAACTAACGCCCGTCCGAGGCCTGGCTCGGGGGCTCGGGCGAGACGGAAAAGCGTTCGCCCGTCCGAGGCCTGGCTCGAGGGCTCGGGCGAGACGGAAAAGCGTTCGCCCGTCCGAGGCCTGGCTCGAGGGCTCGGGCGAGACGGAAAAGCGTTCGCCCGTCCGAGGCCTGGCTCGAGGGCTCGGGCGAGACGGAAAACAGGGGAGAAGTTTGACCGTCGATTCCTCGCCGTCGGTGAGGTCGCCGGCGGTGAGGCTAGGCTCGATAGACTCGTCTCGACGAGGCGCATCCAGCGGTGGTGTTGGTTTGGCCAGACGGTGACCGTAGCTCGCCGGCGACGAGCCATGGCGGATGGTGGCGGCGGTGAGGCTCGGCTTGGCCGTGTCCGGCGGTCGCCGGAGAAATTGGCGCGTGCGCAGTGCTTCGTGAACCCTAGGGAGCTACGTGAGTGGGTCGGTTTGGCTTGGATGGCTCCAGGAGAGCTTGGCCACGTGAGCGGGCCGCGGCGGCGCCCATGGCGCTCGGCCGGGGAGTAGAGGAAGAGAGAGAGCGATAGCGTTGAAGCTAGGTGGTGTTCTCACCTTGCCTTGGCTTGATGATGCTTGACGGCGAAGGAGGTAGACGCTGGAGGTCGTGTCGGGGAGGAACGACGTTGCGGGCTCTGCGGTGGCGACGACGAACCGAAGGGGGCGTTTCGTCCTCCGGCGGCGATGGGGCTTGGTCGGGGACGACAACGTGCGCACGGCGTGTGCACGGTGTAGGCGGAGATGCTGGCGAGAGGGATTGGATGGTGGTGGTCGGGTGTGGCCGGAACGGCGGAGGGGAGTGATGGTGGTGATCGGTCGGTAAGAGTGGTCGGATGCTTGCGCGTTTGTGGGAGCTGAGAGGGAGAGCGGGAGTGAGAGCGGGCGAGCTGGAATGGCAGTGGGGAGAGGGGAGTGCGGTGCGCTCGGGGTTTTGATCGGCTTGACCGGCCGGTGGTCGTGGCGGGGCCACGGCGGCGCGGTCGGCGAGGCAGCGCGGACGATGCCGTGCACGGCGAGCGGACACTGCAGGCGAGGCGAGCGGAGAGTGGCCGGGGGAGATAGCTTGCGTGCTCGGGTGAGAGAGGATCGAGCGAGGAGTGGCCGGCGAGGATCCTCGGCAGGATACGGCGGCCACGTGGCGGTTGCGGCCGGCGTACGGCGCGGCGTGTCAGCGGCGACAGCGCGCGGCGCGCGCGGCACGCGGGCGAGCTGGGAGCGGGCCGGCGCACGCGAGTTGGGCCGAAAGGCCGAATGGACCGGAAGGGTTGGCGCCGGGAAAAATCGTTTTCCTTTTTCCTTTTTCCAAATTCTTTCAAACTTTGACCACTCAAAAACAGTTTCAAAAACTCCAAACTAGGTTTTGACCCAAACATAAAAGTTGCTCAAAACATTTTTCTCTACAACCTTCATATAAGACACTTTTTCTGAAAACCATTTTTAAATCCTCTACATAAAGAAAGCCAAATAAATAAACAAAAGGCAACAAGCACTCATATGCACATGCAATGATGCAATGCATTGCTTATGCTCCTTTAGTAGCTAATGAAGTTCCTAATGCAGTGCTTGACACTAGGGTGTCACAGGCGTCGCCCTAGAGCCTTGCCAACTTGTGTGGCGGCCTAGGGAGGTTTGTAATCACTTGTGCAGCTAGTATTATTACCCCTCACTTCAAGGATTTGGTTCATTGACTTGAGAACGAGGTAGAGTTGCAAAGCTCTTGACCTAAGTGGTCAACCTCAACAACGTGGAGGTAGCCAAGCCTTGGTGGCGAGCTGAACCATGGGATAAATCACTTTGTCTCTTGTGCTTGCTTAGTTTCATTCTTCATATTCATGAGCTTGTGATAGATTCTAGGGTTTGGCCCGATCTACTTATTGTCACATATTAGGCTTGTTAGAGTTGGTTCTGTTGGTTCAGTGAACCAAGTGCTACATTTCCATTCATATAGATTTGGTTTGTTGTGGCAGGATTTCGAATTACAGTCTCAGGTCTCACTCTGCGCGGCAGTACCGCGCTGGGGCCGGCAGTGCCGGGCAGCAGCAGTGCCGGGCACAGAGCGGTAGTGCCGGGCTAATCTAATTAAGTTTTGAGCTGTGATTTTTGACAGGCCTATTCACCCCCCTCTAGGCCACACAGGTCATCCCCTCCAGCACCTAGAAACCCCATGACGACCCGCGCGGAGAGTGAGGACATCATACATAGACAAAAAGGAAGAGGAAGCGAGGCAGGAGAGAGCCCGTGGTGCTCACTGTGTGCAGTCGCAGGACGGAAGAGGAGTTGGGATGGAGGCGTGAGCGGCTTCTTTACCCACGTCTTGTTCTGTGCCTTAGGGCATGGGGCGCGTGGTGCTTACATTGACGTGAACAATGGTAGGCCAAATGTGATCAGCGAGCTCTTTCTCATATGTGCTGGTGGGACCATACGAACGGTCTAAGGTGGCACGAATGAGGCTACTTTCTTGGAAGAAAAAGCATCGTGTCTTTTTCCTATGTGGAGTGGCACATGCGAGGGGAGTTCGGCCACTATAGGTGAGACCACTGTACTCCGAGCCAATAGCAGCTCGAAAATGACCATACCACTTTTTTTTTCTGATAGTTAGCCAATAGTAGTTTGACAACAGTTGAACATAACCAATAGCAAATGAAGGACAACTGAGCTAGCCTATGACTATCGTTGCGACGTCAACGAAAGGAACACCGCCCATCAACGATCTAACGACCCACAAGATTCTTACCGTCGTGGCTCACCTCTGCATTCGTTGTGGCATGCTGGAGGAGTTCGACCACTATAGGTAGGACCACTGTACTCCGAGCCAATAGCAGCTCGAAAATGACCACACCATCTTTTTCTAATGGTTAGCCAATAGTAGTTTGACAACAGTTGGACGTGACCAATGCAAATGAAGGACAACAGAGCTAGCCTGTGACTATCGTTGCGCCATCAACGAAAGGAACGCCACCCAGTGACGATCTAATGACCCACAAGATTTTTGCCGTCGGGGCTCACCTCTGCATCCTTTGTGGAATATGGGCGCCCAACATGACTCATGAGAAACAAAATTCTCAAGGGTATTCAAGTCTTTTGTCACCCACATTTTACTCTTAGTGCTGGAAACAGATAGAATGACGCGGGGGAGAAAACTTTTTAGACATAGTGATAAAAACGTTAGAATGTAAGTTCGAGGGACATGAAGATTACACAATTTTTTTAATACCATACAAGTAAAAGGCTCTTCGTTGCGACATGCCGTTCTCTTGTCTTTTACTCCCTCCGTCCACGAAAAAATCAATTCCTAGAATCCGTACCGGTCAAACTTTTTTAACTTTGACTAACTTTATATAAAAAACAATAATATCTATGATATGAAATGGACATATTATGAAAATATATTCGAAGATATATCTAATGATGTAAATTTAGTATCATCAATCTTGATAGTTTTTTCTAGAAATTAAGTCAAAATTTAAAAAGTTTGACTTAAGACAACTCTAGGAATTGATTCTTTCATGGACAGAGGGAGTACACATAATACTACTAGGTGGGGATGTGGCCACTTCCCGACACAGCAGACCAACAGAACGACCATAGTCCACAGCAGACCGAGAGCGTTGCAGCCAGTACAGCTATGGCGCTAGCGCCACCACCCGTGGCCGCGGAGAGCAACAACGCCGCCGCCGCCGCCGTCCACCCAGCAGGGCCACAACACCTCCGCCGGCACGTGCTACTCTTCCCTTCCCGCTCCCGTACCAGGGCCACATCAACCCGATGTTCCGGCTCGCCGCCGTGCTCCACGCCCGCGGGTTCGCCATCACCGTCTTCCACACCCACTTCAACGCGCCGGACCCGGCGCGCCACCCGCGGTACCGCTTCGTGCCCGTGCCCGACGGCGTCTCCGGCCCGGCCCCCGTCGCCGTCGAGGACGTCGTGGCGCGCATCATCGCGCTCGGCGCCGCGTGCGAGCCCGCCTTCCGGGACCGCCTCGCCGCCGTCCTGGAGGAGGACGAGTGCTCCGGGGACGCCGTCGCGTGCCTCGTCGCCGACGCGCACCTGCTGCCCGTGTTCCGGGCGGCCGCGAGGCTGGGCGTGCCCGCGCTCGCGCTGCGCATCGGCAGCGCCGCCTCGTACGCGTGCTTCGCCGCCTACCCGGAACTCTGCGACAGAGGCTACCTCCCCGTGCAAGGCACGTCGCGATCGATCTCCTGTGCATGACACGGATGCGTTCGTGCATTCCAAGTTCTTGGACCAACAAACTAAGGTTTCTTGCGTTTCGTTCGTCGATGCAATGCAATGCAGAATCGCAGCTCGACATGCCGGTGCCGGAGCTGCCGCCGTACCGGCGTACCGGGTGCGGGACCTGATGCACATGGGCAAGGGCGGGCACGGCCTGATGCGGGAGCTGCTGGCGCGCGCGGTGGCGGCCGTGGAGGCCTCGTCGGGGCTCATCCTCAACACGTTCGACGCGCTGGAGCGCGGCGAGCTGGCGGGCATCCGGCGGGGCCTCGGCGCCGCGGTGCCGGTGTTCGACGTCGGCCCGCTCCACAAGCTCTCCCCCGCCGGCGTCGGCGGCGACAGCAGCCTGCTGCGGCAGGACCGGGCGTGCCTGGAGTGGCTGGACGCGCGGCCGCCGGCGTCCGTGCTCTACGTGAGCTTCGGCAGCCTGGCCTGCATGCCCCCGCGGGACCTGGCGGAGACGGCGTGGGGCATCGCCGGCAGCGGCGCGCCGTTCCTCTGGGTCGTCCGGCCGGGCCTCGTCCGCGGGGCGTGCCAGAACCAGCAGCTCCCGCTGGGGTTCGAGGCCGCGACGCGCGGGCGCGGCATGGTGGTGGCGTGGGCGCCGCAGGTGGAGGTGCTCCGCCACCGCGCCGTCGGCGGGTTCTGGACGCACAACGGCTGGAACTCCACGACGGAGAGCGTCTGCGAGGGGGTGCCCATGCTGTGCCGCCCCTACTTCGGCGACCAGACGGGGAACGCGCGGTACGTGGAGCACGTGTGGCGGGTGGGCTTCGAGGTCGGCGGTGTGCTCGAGAGGGGCGCCGTCGAGGCGGCCATCCGCCGGCTCGTGACCGGTGCGGACGGCGCCGAGATGAGGGACAGGGCCGGCGAGCTGAAGAAGGCGGCGGCGGAGTGCACCGGCAAGGGCGGGTCGTCGTGCCTCGCCATTGACAAGCTGGTGACGCACATCATGTCCCTGGAACGGAACCTGGCGAACTTCAACTTTGGACATGATAATGAACAGTTGAAAATCTTCGCCTGAACCCGACAAAGACTCAGTTAAGTTTTATTATCCGGCTGGAAATTGAAACTCTACGCCGTCTAGTTTGGTTGAACTTATCCGCTCGGCTTATCAGTAATTAGCCACCAAAATAGTATCAGCAGATTTATTAGTCATACAAACCATCACTTAACAGGACGAGTTTTGTGTTACTTTAAATAAGCGGCTCTCTGTATACCATAGTTCATGCAAACATGCAAAGGCAATATCTGCAGCACCCGATCAAGCCTACATTGCAATAGTCGGCCCCGGGTAGATAAGTGAGCACTGGCCCATGGGGGACCTGATTAGTGGACCGACCCATACCCGCAAACCTGCTCCAATCATTGACAAGTGGATCGACACTCTCCTCCATGACACCAACCACACATCACAGTACCACACCCTCTATCTCATCGCTCTCTCTTCCTCCGTCACGTTCTTTGCAAAGAACAGAAAGGACGGAGAGGAACAAATCCTCTTCTTTCTCTTCCAAATCCCACCTCCAAATCCATGAATCAGGTTATGCATGTCACACCACCGCGTTCTCCATCTCAAGAGCTTTCCATTCTCCTATGGGGCTCTCCTTAGCGTGGAGTATCGAAGGAGATCAAAGAAGGTCGCCTCCATGGTCACCTCATGTTTCCACGCCGCCCTCCATCTCGCTAGCGACGTGGATGATAGAGCATTGGATCAAGACTCAAGAGGGCAAAGGCTAGAAATGGTTGGAGTTCTCACCTCCTGTCTCCTGCTTCTTTGAGGAGGGCCATGGCGGTGCGGCCACCAAACAACGGTGAGCCATCCCTGTCGCTCGGCCTCATTGCTCTGTCGGTCGTCCTCGTCACTCGTCCCGACCAACCACCTTCCTCTTGTTGTGGTTTGGATGCGTCGACGAGCTCCACAACGATGAGCATGTGAAAGGTCCTAGTTTGGTTTTGGTAATTGAGTGACAACCTAGGTGAACTAATATGTGCTTATGTGAGATACACAAGAAATTAGTTCACATATGAATGAGCAATGAAGGAGCTTATTGCATATGAGACATGACATGGAGTCATGTGGCTAAGATGGTGAAGATCAATGCAAGACTTGGCTTGATGGACTGGTTGCGAAGGTGAAGGGCAAGTTGGAGGCTTTGAAGCCGTTGGTACCGAGTGTCGGGAGGCTTGAGCAAAGACTTGGCGCCGAAGGACCGAAGCAATGGTGAAGAGCAAGTGAGGTCAAGATCGATGGACCATGGAGGTCATGTGATGATATGAAGTGGATCATATCATTTGATGATAGGTTGGTGCATGTGTTGCATCAACACCGGAGGAGATGGAATGGAATGCGCAAGGCAAAGGTATACTTATAGGGCATTTCATTTCACCGGTCATAGGTGTGTAGAGAAGATTATGACCGGGTTTAGGATACATGGTCGTACTATCAAGAGGAGCAAACTTGTTTGCATATCGGTCATCTAGTGCCACTTGAGCGATTTAACATTGCGATGTTGCTAGGATCGAGTGGCGTGGTGAGAACAAGTGAAAATCCTTTGAAAAATGTTTGTGAAAATGCTAACACACTTGCACAAGGTTGTATACACTTGGTGGTGTTGGCACATTTGCAAAGGAGAAGGTGTTGGAGTTGAATTGTATCAACTCGGAGAAGTTTTCGGAGAAATCTTTGGTTGAAAAGAGAAGCGAGGGATCTTGGATTGGAATTCTGTACTAACCCTTTGTGAGTTGGATTAGCTTTGTATGTGCGATGTGTAGCCCTCTGAATAAGCTTTCCAAAATGTCCAAAATCATCGAAATCGGAGTTCGGAGCTAAGAGTTATGGTCGTTTTAGCGCGGAGGAGTTTTGGCCTAGAGGTAGTACCGCCATAAGGCCGGTACTACCGACCCCTCCGCGAACAGATCGCATGCTCTCTGTGTTGGGCCATTTTTGGCCTAGAGGTAGTACCGCCATAGGGCCGGTACTACCGACCCTCGGTAGTACCGACCCCTGGTCGGTAGTACCGGCGATCGCAGTCGTTTTGAAGGTTCTCTGTGTAGATCTAGATTTGGCCTAAAGGTAGTACCGCCATAGGGCCGGTACTACCGACCCCGGTAGTACCGACCCCCGGTCGGTAGTACCGACGCTTGGAGGAAGTTTGGGGGCGTTCTGTGTAGATCTAGATCTGGCCTACCGGTAGTACCGCTATAGGGGCCGGTAGTACCGACACTACTACCGACCCTACTACCGCCCGTGTTAGAAAGGCGATTCTAACGGTCATTTTGACCGCCGGTAGTACCGACCCTTTGGTCGGTAGTACCGACCGAAGGCGTGGAAGCTCGGGAGAAGGGGAAAACGGCTAGTTTGTGGCTCCCCTCTATAAATAGAGGGGTGGCCAGCCCTTGGATAAGGTTGAGCACCCTAGGGACTTTGTGTCCATGGTTGGGAAGTGCTTAGGAGCCCTCTAACTCACATATGCTTGATAGTGTTCATCCGATTGTGTGAGAGAGCGATTCTAGTGCGGTGCATGAGAGATTGCAAGAGTTGGCACTAGGTGTTCGAGTTGCAAGCCGGTGGTGCTTATTACTCTTGGAGGTTGCCATCTCCTAGACGGCTTGGTGCTTGTCTCCGTCGTGAAGCCCGCGTGAAGATTGTGCGTGGCTCCGGAGAAGGATTGTGAGGGGCATTGTGCTCGCCCCGCGGGGATCGCGAAGAGCAACTCTAGTAGAGCGTGTCATTGAGTTACCCTCACTTGTGGGTGAGTTCTTGCGGCGCTCGAGTGTCGAGCTAGGTGTGGTGCCTATTAGCCGCCGAACTACCAAAGTGTGTGGTCGACACAACGGGGACTAGCTTGGTGGCAACCAAGTGAACCTCGGGAGAAAAATCACCATGTCAACTTCGTGTTCATCTTCTTGGTGGTTTGCAAACTCCATTCACTAGCTTGTATTTACTTGTTCATATACATGTGCTAGTGTAGTTGTTCTTCTAATTAGTTAACTTGTGTATCTTGCTAGTTACCTTCTTTGCTTGTGTAGCATAGAAGTTGATCCCATGAGTGACTAGTTGACTTGTAGTCTTGCTAGTCACATTGCTTAGTTTGTGTAGCTAAGTTGAGCTCTCTAATTTGGCTTGTGTAACCTTGTTATTGAGCATTGCTAGTGAGCTTAGGCTTTGTGCTTTTGTTTAGTGGAATGTGTAGGAGCTCCTCGAATTGATTGAGTACTAGTTGCTTAGGTTTGTGTAACCTTGCAAGCTAGAATTGTTTAGGTAAGCTCTAGCTAGCCCGACACCTTAATTGCTTTGTTTAAGATCTTTTATAAGGTGCTTGAGAGTATAGATAGAGGGCTGTAGTCTTGGCTAGACCGATAGTTGTTAATTCCGCATTTGTTTCGATTAGCCGATACGATTAATTTTAGAAAAGACTATTCACCCCCCCTCTAGTCCGCCATCTCGACCCTTCAATTGGTATCAGAGCGAGGTCTCTCATTTGTGGTCTTCACCGACCCGAGAGGATGGCGTCTAGTGGGCTAGATGATGTGTGTGATACACATATTTTTGATGGCACACACTTTGCACAATGGAAACACCATATGCTTGATCATTTTTGTGCAAAGGGGCCAAAGTTTTGGTGGATTGTCACTAGTGGTCTCACTCATGTTTTGGACCATAGAAATCTCACCAAAGCTCAAAAGGATCTCTTTGAACTTGATGCAAATGCTTATTGTTATCTAATCGATGCATTGAGTTTTGAGTTGTTTTACAAGATAAACTCCAAAGGGACCGCCCATGAGATGTGGGAATCCATTAAGCACACCTTCGGTGACTCATCTATATGGGATGATGGCAAGTTCAAGGAGGATGAGACCAAGGTGGTTGCACATGAGGATGTTGAGCATGACCACAACTTGGTAGTTGTGGAAGATTGCTCCACCTCATGGTCAAGTGATGATGATGATGTTGATCGATCTACAACAAGCTCACTTGACAAGGTTGATGGTGTTGATTCAAGTGTTGCAAGTAATGATTCTACTCCAAGCACACTTGATGATGTTGATGGTTCATGCTCGGTTGATGATTGTGATACTACTACAAGCCCATCACCACATTGCTTCATGTCACAAGGTGACACCAAGGTATCTAATGCTAATGTAGTTGATCATGTTAATTCATATGATGAGCTTGTTAGTAGACTTGCTAGCATGACCATGTCTTTAGAAAATGAGAAAACTAAAACAATTAAATTGGCAAATGAAAACTCATTTCTCAAGAACTCATGTGAAGAACATAAGCACTTACTTGATGTTCTTAAAGCTTCACATGATGAGTTAGTTGAAAAATATGGCTCTCTCATTAAGGCTTTTTCAAAGGAACTTAAAAACAATGAGAGCTCATCACATGGATCAAATGATCAATTGCAAAATGTTGCTAACCCATGTGATGTAGGCAAGAAGAATGTATCCACATCTTGTGATGATTTATTAGCTATGCCATGTTCTTCACATATAGATGCTTGTTCTACTCCTTTGTCTTGTGAGACTAACCTTTTGAAGGAGAACAATGAGCTCAAAAGTGAATTGAAGAATTTGAGCAACAAATTAGAGAGGTGCTACAATTCTAAAGTCACATTCGAGCTTATGATGAAGAATCAAAAGAGCTACGGTGACAAGAGTGGCATTGGTTTCAACAAAAGCATATCCAAGGGGGAGAGAAAGAGATTGAAGAAGATGAAGAAGCAAGAACAAAAGAAGCTATCTCATTTCATGTGCTTCAAATGCCATGAGATGGGACATCTTGCAAATGCTTGCCCCAATGGAGAAAAGCTCAAGATGAAGAAGGAAGAAGAGAGGCTCAAGCATGTCAAATGCTTCAAGTGCCGCACTAGAGGACATCTCACCTCTATGTGCTCAACCAAGCAATTGGTGAAGCAACAAGAAGAGCCTCAACCAAAGCCACAAGTTGAGCAAAAAGAGAAGCCCCAAGATCAAGTCAAGATCAACCATGATGGTTGTGACTTGATAAAGAAGAAGAAGAAAACAAGAAGGGGTGGAAGAACAAGGCATCCAACTCATATCCATGATGCCAAGATGATGATGAGCAAGAATGAAGAAAAGAAGAAAGATTTGGCTCACATCAAGTGCTACAAGTGTGGTGACATGGGACACTTTGCCTCGGAGTGTCCTACCAAGCTTGAGAAGAATATTCAAGCAAAAGAGAAGAGGCAAGGCAATGAGGAGCAACACATGAGCAAGGAAGAAAAGGCTCAATCAAAGAGAGTTTGCTACTCATGTCGGGAAAGGGGACACATGGCAAATTCATGTCCCCTAGGTAAAAATTCTAAGCCTATTTCAATTGATGATGATAATGTGCTTAGAAAGGATGACAATGGTACCACATTGGTTGCTATTGCAAAACATCCCGCTACTCATACTAAGGCATTGCCTAAGTATGTTGCACCTAACTTGAGAGGACCCAAACTAGTTTGGGTACCATCAAACCGTGGATGAATGTGTGTAGGTACTATGGCATTGGAGGCTTGATTCAATTGGATTCATGATGATTACTATATGATTGAGTCAAGTAATGAAGCTTAGTGCTATCCAAACCCAATGCCAAGACAAAAGAGTGAAGTCCAAGTGCTACAACATACAAGTGTCATGATCAAGTTGTGGTGGTTGATTGGAAGTATCTCAATGCTTGCAAATGATGGATGAAGAAGCTTGCTATTAGATGATCATGAGCTACCAAGGTATATCTTAGTTGATCATATTCATTTGGGTGCATATGAGTTGATTGAATTGGATATATATGCATATGTTGCTTGCTATAAGATGATTGATTGGATAAATTGCTTAGTGATCAAGTTTGAGTTAGTTTGATTGGATATGTTCACAAGATGACCTTTAGTAAATGGATTTGCATGGATATATGTCTTGTGTTGATGTTCAAGCAAGTTTATCTCAAGTTTGATTCAATATGGACAAGTATAGCTCAAATATAGGAATTTGTCCAAAATCTGAAATCTGAGCTAGCTGTGATGATAGCCATGTTTGAATGATCAAATCTATTTGGATTGGCTTGAAATTTGGTACACATGCTCTACACTTATGGTATTAGTTGCTGTGAAAAGCTCATGATGATTGGATACGTGAAGCTTTGGTTTTGGAGTGGATCTTATCAACACATGTGCAGCAGTTTTCAGCATGTTGTAATTGGGGATGATGTGAAATCTGGTAGCAATCTAGAAATCCAATGAAGGTCAAATTTTTATGGCTACTAGAATACATCGTGAGGCACATCTTCACCAAACTTTATGGCAATTAGATCAATATATTGTGAGATATGATCATTTCTTTGAAGATAACATAATCTGCCATATAAGTGACATTTATTGGATAGATCACAAGTTACTTTGATTGAAAGGCCCTCAAGTTGGAATTATGTTTACAAGTGTTTGAGGGACCTATATTTGGTTGTGAGATAAGCTAGAAGCATGACAAATATGAGTACAAGGTCATTTTATTAAGGAGTCACATTTGGTACTCAAATTGATGATCATGACAAATATCAAGATGAAGATGAAGATCAAGTTCTAGTCTCAAATGAAGATCATTTTGGAAGAAAGAAAAGGACTCAAAGAAGGATTTAAAGTCACATTTCAAGAAGAGTTCAAATGGATCAATCAAATAAAGTCAATTCGAGTGAGTATCAAGGATGGTTCTTTGGAGAAAGGTCACTTCTCCCTTTTGTAGGGGCTTGCCGCCTTTTGTAGGTTAACCGAGCATGAGGCTTGGAAGGTGTTGACACTCCTTAATGGATTCACTCTAAGAATGAGCCACATAAAATAATAAACAAATGAAAGCACCAAAGAGTGTACGGGACACTACTAACTCCACTTAACGTCAAGTTGTCATCCCCAACATGAAGCTAGCCATGTAATTATATCAGGGCACTGGATTTAAGAGATAGATATTTACCCGCAAGCGCACAGATAAACATACCCGTTGTAGAAGCATTTCACCCAAGCTAGTCTCAGGTATCGTTATTTATATTTTAGCCTAGAGACTAATCAATTCAAGATATGATGGTATTGTAAGGACTTAACAGTATTTAATATGGCACACACTTATAATAAGACTGATAACACACTAATTACTATGAACAGGAATCAGGTTACAGAGTAAATAATATGATGAATAATTGATAAAGGATAGCAGAGATCAGATCAATCAAGGATAAACTTAGAACAGTACTGCCTAGCAAGTGATGATTAGAACAGGTATTAAAAAGGAACATTCCTAAGTTATTCTAATTACAAGTCATAGCATACATTGATTAGTGCAATTATATTTGGCAATCATTGGCTAGGTCACATCATATTTATAATCAAGAGACAACTCCATAGTTAAGGTGTTAAGCAAAGAAACCCTTAAACCACGAGTTAACTGAGTCATATTGAACACTATATTCGGGAGGTGGAATACAGAGGACTCAACAGGTTTGTCACACCCGCGATCTACCACTCTATCCGGAACATAGGACGCATTCGCAGATAAATAATGTATAGGCACCACGCCTACACAGCATTTATCACCCACCCGTTGTACTTTAAGATGAGCGCTATACGAACATGAGTATAAACATAAAGATGAACTATCTATGCCAAATATATAATCAAAGCAGACTATAAGCATTATAACTAAGAATATAATCATTGATGTCTTAATCATATCAATTGTATTGCTATCTAGAACATGATAATGAACAATAAGGTGAATTAGGTCATCGAGAAGAACTAAAGTACGAAATAGAACATGAACTAGAACAAGATTATGAACTAGATAATGAACTAGATGATGAACATGAACTAGACGATGAACTAGAACATAAATAATGAAGAACAATGATGAACTAGAAGAGCAATTATGAAATAGATCCATAATGTTAATACAAGAGAGAAGATCTTGGGTTTACCGAGCCTTCTCGTGACTAGATCAGGAATCCAAGCGAAGCTTGCCTCCTCTAATCCTATTCTATCTACTAATCTAGGTGGATGTAGTCCTAAAGCCTTCGATTGATCTCCTTCTGATTGGTCTAACCCTGATGAATGAATTGCCTGAAGCCCCCTTTTCTGGAGAGGGGGGTCAGGGGTCTGTTTATATAGCCCTGAGCGATGAATCGTGGCTCTTGGATCAAACCGACTTGAGGTACGGTCGAGATGCATCCTGGAGGTCGGTGGAAGTAGCTTGCAGAAGACGAAAGCGTGTGGGCTCCGTGGCCGACCGACCGGTTGGCCCTGTGGGACCGGTCAGTAAGCCTCCTGTGGTGCCCTTCGTTGTGGTGTCTTCTTACGTCCTCTGGAGTCTTCTAGAAGTATCCCGACGTGGCGGTTGCGTTATCTCCCGACGGTTTCCTTCTATGGGAAGCTATCGGTGCCGATTTCCTGGTTTAGTCCCTGCAGAATCATAACTCACCAAAACTCGTGGAATATTGTCAGTTGAAACCCTAAACCTTTGTTGGTGATCAAATTCTTGCCCTTTTCATATTTATTTATCTCTTGATTATGATAGTTAACCAGTGTCAACAATTCCCCCAAGCTTACCTTTTGCTAGTCCCTTAGCAAACACTCATGATGAATCTGGAACTGCTACAAAGCCTTCACATATGTTAAAACAAAAATCTTCCCTTGGTTTAGAGTTAACTATTCTGACTTTCTCATATTACCTTTAACTATGGAGTTTTTGCCTTCACCTGGGTCTTTAAACAATTGAAAGATAGAACAATCAAGTTAAGCACTGTATCTCTAACTCTTCGATCAACCTTTGTTCTGGAGTTTTTATATATTTTCAAATGAAAATCAGAGATTCCTTTGTATGACACTCTCAAATCACTCTTTTATATTTTATAATTCCTCACTGATGCAATTTTCCTTCCTTCTATGAATATATATATATCTGGAGCTTAAAGAAGTGAAAAGCATATCTTACCAAGTCGAAGTTCAAAGTTTAGGAAGAAAGATGTCATACTCATAGATCAAGATCTTAGAAAATTTGAAATTTGTCATCTCTTGCTGAGGAACCATGGGCTATCATTCTTTTTCTCATACTTTTATCGTAACTCTCTTTTTTTTTTCTTTGAGGTAGTCGGACACTTGCCCCTTTTTATTTCCTCCTTTTATACTTTTGCATAGCCCATGCCTCTAACACAATACTACTTCGGAAGAGTGAATCTTTTAATAAAACATTCTTAATCTCTAGAGCATGATAAATTTCTCAACCATAACTAAAAACTTAGAACAAAGCAAGTAGCCTTATCTTAAAATCATATTAATGGCTCTGGGTAGGAATTCATGTTATGTCATACATGATCTCATCATGTGTTTTTTAATCTTTTCAAAGTGTAAATCTTCAGAACTCTAGTATCTCTAGGAATCAGATAAACAGCAGCTCAAACCTTTTTATATCTTGTCTCACAATTATCTAGACTTTAGATCAAGCATTTGCCATCCACAGGTTTTGGGTTCAGAGTTTATTCAGAACAACTTTGTCTAAAACTCAAGAAAATTTAAGTTTAAACACTAGGTATTTAAAAGGAATTACGACAGAGCATTTGTTTATCACTTTTATTATGAGCAAAATTAATCTTTTATCCACCTAGACATTTATTCATTATATAATATCTTTGTTTGGTTTTATAATAGTTATTCATCTTTTTAGGGGTTTCTATATTTATTAACCTTATCTAACTAAATCGAACTAATAGTAATAGATAAAAAACTGTGATACTTATCGTGATAACTGAGGGTGCTCTCCCCCAAGCTGGATCTTGACTTATTCTTTTTCTCCAGAAGTCGAGTAGACCATTAATGGTTTGAGTCCTTCTCTTCTTCTTCTCCTGCTGAATTCAAAGATAGACAACACAACTAGTGGAACTTGATTAAGCGTTAGTGATAAATATTCCTCCATTTGTCTAGTTGTTTTAAAGCTCTTAAGATTATTTATGTTCTTCCTTTCCACTAAGCAGAGTTTCAGCAGTGTTTCATAGTATCTCTTTCTAAGTTTAATGGTGAGCCTTCATGTGCCCACATATTTTTGTTGTATTATTATTTTTTTAAGGGTGAGCCTTCATGTGCTCACATATTTTTGTTGTTTTGAATTTATTTATAGAATGAAAAACTTAAGAGGATAGAGATACTTACGTGGATACATGGGGGTGCCTTCCCCCAAGCTGAATGTTGACGTAGTCACTTTGTAATGTAGCAGACTGACAGTGGATATGTCCTTTCTGTATTAGAGCTTTGATTGATGTTGATGTTGTTGGGACAGTGCTCAAACAGTGGATGGAGCATTCACTTGTTCGTCAGCTTTTCTTGGCCTTTTAAATCCTGTGAAACTCAAATAGACAACAAAACTTGTGGAATAGATTAGGCATTAGCGATTGGCTACTCAAGCCTTAGTTGTCTAGAATTTCAGTAAGATCTCTTTCTCAATATATTATATTATTTTTTATGCCACCACGGTGAACATTCCTGTGGGTTTTACACCATAGAATTATTCACATGGGGCTTAAAGTTTTTCCAAATATATATATATATTTTTGTTTTCTGATGCAGATATAATTGCTTAAGAAATATGATACTAATAATAAAGCGATCTTGCTTTATCTAATTATGCAATGATGAATTTAATGCTAATGATTATGGATAACTACCGAGTTACTTCGGCGAGGATTCGACGTTTATAGTCTATCGAACAAGACTCCTTGTACGCTCTTTATTCTTCCTTAGGTGCATCAGCGGATCCTGAGGAGGACCTTGATGATTGCACGTCAGTAGAACTTTCTTTCTTTCTCCATACTTGTTTGACTGGTGGACTTGTCTCCTTTACTTCTTCGTCCTTCGTTTCCTTTAATGGGATATCTTCGCTCCTGGTAACTTCTCCTTCATAGTCAGCCCATCCATCCTTGATTTGTCGTTTCTTGTTGTGTTGGGATGTGCGGCGTCTCCTCCTTGAGTGGTTCTTCTTTTCCTGTACATTAGTGGCATAACTATTGAAGTAACAGCGTACCTTCTCTCTGAAAACTTGGAAGTGGATCTCTCCAGATCTCATATAGATGATGGCGCCAGTGGTGTTGAGGAAGGGTCTTCCTAGGATGATGTGAATGTCGTCTTCTTTTCCCATGTCTAGTACTAGGAAGTCGGTGGGAACATAGTGGTCTTTAATTTGGATCATCACGTCCTTTACTATTCCCTCCGGAAATCGATAAGTTTGGTCCGCCATCTGCAGCTGCACATATGTTGAATACATAGGTCTATTTTTATATAAGTGTTCATACGTTACCTTAGACATTATATTGACACTTGAGCCAATGTCGCAGAACGTCTTCTGGAATGTACTTCCTTCCATCTTGCAATCGATGGTGGGTACGCCTGGGTCATCTCTCTTGGCGAGGAATGGTGATGCAAGAAGGTGGTCGTATTCTGTTTGGACAGAGTTGACCATCCATACTGTGTCTTGATGTGGTTGTGTAGCCTTGTTCTTCCTCCTTCTGTTTCTATTCTTCTTCTTTGAAGATATGATGTTTGCATCTTCATAGGGCATCTGAGGGTGGACTTTGGTAGTGATTGTACGGCTCTTGAAGCTGAATCTCTCTTTGTTGCCTGTGATTGTGAAACAGATCTTGGCGCTGTCCGTGTAGATGATGGCTTTGGTTGAGCTTAGGAACGGGCGTCCAAGAATGATGGGTGCTCTTCTGTCTCCACCAGTTTCAACGATCATAAAGTCTGCACACACATATGAGCGTCCCACTCGTATACAGATGTCTTCTAGAATTCCCAATGGGTAGCACAGTGTCTGATCTGCAAGCTGCAAACACATAGTTGTATATAATAGAGGTGCACCATGTATTTGTTCGTATATTACCTTTGGCATAATGTTGACGCTTGCTCCAAGGTCACAGACTGCTTCTTCAAAACTGTGAGGTCCAATATGAATTGGAATCACCGGTCTTCCTGGATCTCCTTTCTTTGGGGCAATGGAGTCATCCATCCATTCCCTCGAAGGTCTAGGTATGAGGTGTCCTGCATCAAAGATGTCTACAAGATTTGTAGTTTCTAGCTCTTTTGGACTTCCTGGAATCTTACCGTTTTCAGCCACAGGGACTGAAGCTGCTAACTAAGATAATTGAGATTCTATCATTTTATTAAAGCTATGCTGATTCTTTATGGCAGAAGTAAAGCTATCCATTCTAGTATTAATATTTTCAAGTAATTTATCATTGGAAGCTATCTTCTTAGACATATTATCAATAATTTTGTTTTGATTAGATATCATCTCTCTCAAAGGTGGTTGATTAAAAGTATTACCTTGGTAGTTACCTGAGTAATTACCTGAGTAATTAGGCCTTGATTGCTGGTTCCATCCTTGAGCTTGTTGAGGACGATAGTTGGTGTTGTTGTTGATGTACTTTGCATCCTCTTGAATCTCAGGGCAGTTGCTCCCTGAATGACCAGTGCCTCCACACTCTTCACATGTCATGCGAAATTCGTAGATTTGCTTGACGTCTTCTCTCTTGGGAGTGTGTTCATCGAACTTCTTCATGAGTAGGTCAAGTTTAGCAGACAACATGTCTACTTCCTTTAGTTGATGTATTCCTCCCCTCTTGTGTGGCTAAGAGCGTTCCTCGTTCCATCCTTGGTTCGAGGCCATCTTCTCTATGAGTGTAGTTGCATTGTTGATTGTGAGTGATAAGAATGATCCTCCAGCAGCGACATCTACATTCTCACGGGTATTTGAAGTGAGCCCGTGATAGAAGGTCTGCATGAGTAGCCAGTTCTCCATCCCGTGGTGAGGGCATTCTGATATGTAGTCTTGAAAGCGTTCCCAAGCTTCTGGGATTGATTCTTCATGTTGTTGTTGGAAGGTTGAAATCTTGGCACGGAGGGCATTCGTCTTGCCCACTGGAAAGAACTTTGCTAGGAAGGCAGTTGAACAGATCGCCCACGAGGTGTTTTTATCTTTGTTGGCGTAGAACCATTGTTTTGCTTTTCCCAAGAGCGAGAATGGGAACAAGCGAAGTAGAATGGCGTCCCTTTTGACTCCTTTGATGGTGAAAGTGCTGCAAATCTCCAGAAAGTGTTGGAGATGAGCGCTTGCGTCTTCATGTGCCTTTCCACAAAATTGGTTAGCTTGCACCATGTTGATCAAAGCTGGCTTGAGTTCAAATCCGTTGTCCCCCACATTGACTGTTGGTCCAGTCCTGATGTTGGCAGTGGTTGGTGCAGAGAACTCGCGGAGTGTCTTGTCGGCCATGGTGTCCAACACTGGTGTTAGGCTTCTTCTTATCTGGCTAACTTCTGGTAGTGGTGCTGAGGGTTTCTTAAGTTTGCGTCTAGTTTTCCTTAATAAAGCTTCGGGATCCTCAGTGTAGTTGTTCGGAAGTTGGAAACCAGTCATACATCACCCTGCATAAGATATAAAAGATAAACAAAGCCAGGGTAAGCCTGTAAAAGTAAATAATTAGTGCATTATCACATGTGTGTAGGTAAAATGATATGTTCTAGCCACCGTTTTAAATGCTGCTAATGCAATGTCCTTATCAACGTTCATAAAGATTTTGATGAAAAACCCTAGGTACCATCCCTAATTGAATTGATGTGATCCCCGGCAACGGCGCCAGAAATGCTTGTTGACACTCCTTAATGGATTCACTCTAAGAATGAGCCACATAAAATAATAAACAAATGAAAGCACCAAAGAGTGTACGGGACACTACTAACTCCACTTAACGTCAAGTTGTCATCCCCAACATGAAGCTAGCCATGTAATTATATCAGGGCACTGGATTTAAGAGATAGATATTTACCCGCAAGCGCACAGATAAACATACCCGTTGTAGAAGCATTTCACCCAAGCTAGTCTCAGGTATCGTTATTTATATTTTAGCCTAGAGACTAATCAATTCAAGATATGATGGTATTGTAAGGACTTAACAGTATTTAATATGGCACACACTTATAATAAGACTGATAACACACTAATTACTATGAACAGGAATCAGGTTACAGAGTAAATAATATGATGAATAATTGATAAAGGATAGCAGAGATCAGATCAATCAAGGATAAACTTAGAACAGTACTGCCTAGCAAGTGATGATTAGAACAGGTATTAAAAAGGAACATTCCTAAGTTATTCTAATTACAAGTCATAGCATACATTGATTAGTGCAATTATATTTGGCAATCATTGGCTAGGTCACATCATATTTATAATCAAGAGACAACTCCATAGTTAAGGTGTTAAGCAAAGAAACCCTTAAACCACGAGTTAACTGAGTCATACTGAACACTATATTCGGGAGGTGGAATACAGAGGACTCAACAGGTTTGTCACACCCGCGATCTACCACTCTATCCGGAACATAGGACGCATTCGCAGATAAATAATGTATAGGCACCACGCCTACACAGCATTTATCACCCACCCGTTGTACTTTAAGATGAGCGCTATACGAACATGAGTATAAACATAAAGATGAACTATCTATGCCAAATATATAATCAAAGCAGACTATAAGCATTATAACTAAGAATATAATCATTGATGTCTTAATCATATCAATTGTATTGCTATCTAGAACATGATAATGAACAATAAGGTGAATTAGGTCATCGAGAAGAACTAAAGTACGAACTAGAACATGAACTAGAACAAGATTATGAACTAGATAATGAACTAGATGATGAACATGAACTAGAACATAAATAATGAAGAACAATGATGAACTAGAAGAGCAATTATGAAATAGATCCATAATGTTAATACAAGAGAGAAGATCTTGGGTTTACCGAGCCTTCTCGTGACTAGATCAGGAATCCAAGCGAAGCTTGCCTCCTCTAATCCTATTCTATCTACTAATCTAGGTGGATGTAGTCCTAAAGCCTCCGATTGATCTCCTTCTGATTGGTCTAACCCTGATGAATGAATTGCCTGAAGCCCCCTTTTCTGGAGAGGGGGGTCAGGGGTCTGTTTATATAGCCCTGAGCGATGAATCGTGGCCCTTGGATCAAACCGACTTGAGGTACGGTCGAGATGCATCCTGGAGGTCGGTGGAAGTAGCTTGCAGAAGACGAAAGCGTGTGGGCTCCGTGGCCGACCGACCGGTGGGCCCTGTGGGACCGGTCGGTCCCACAGGTAAGCCTCCTGTGGTGCCCTTCGTTGTGGTGTCTTCTTACGTCCTCTGGAGTCTTCTAGAAGTATCCCGACGTGGCGGTTGCGTTATCTCCCGACGGTTTCCTTCTATGGGAAGCTATCGGTGCCGATTTCCTGGTTTAGTCCCTGCAGAATCATAACTCACCAAAACTCGTGGAATATTGTCAGTTGAAACCCTAAACCTTTGTTGGTGATCAAATTCTTGCCCTTTTCATATTTATTTATCTCTTAATTATGATAGTTAACCAGTGTCAACAAAATGCTAACATGGAAGTGGTGATCTAGAGTATCAATGGAGATGCTTAGTTGGAGAAATCAAGAGATTGATCAAGAAAGAAAGCAAGCAACACCCAAGATAGAGAAGCAAATCATGAGTGGTATTCATATATGCAAGCTATGATCAAATGAATAAGCAAGCCAACCGCAACAAGATATTGCACTTAATCATTAGTGCTTCTCAATTCATATGGGTGAAGAGTGATATTCAAACACTACAAAATGACCTCCTCTTTTGTAACGCAAATATGCGTTGCTAAAAGTCCATATATATGTTGGTGGGGTCTATACCAACGCATCTTATATGCGTTGCCTAATGTGTCGTTGCAAGGATCTGTTGCAACACTTATTTATGTGTTGGTAACACTTACTAATAACCGTTGCAAAGTTGCAACGCATACTGATAAGTAATGGCAACGCTTATATGTGTTTGTACAAACCATGAGTGAACGACTTTTATGGTTTATTGTAACATATAGATCTTTTGCAACACTTATATGTGTTGTAAGAAAAAAATCATTTAGTTATTAATATCATATAATTAGTTAATTTTTAGAAAAAATAGAGATAATCCAATGTACAATTTAATGAAAAATACAACACATATAGAAAATAAGCACACTCAGTCATATATATATATATATATATATATAATAGAATTTGTTGCATTACAACGAGTACCATCCATATTTTTGTTCGGAGTACAATTTCCTATGTGAGCAAAATATAAAACATATAAAGGGATCTCTCTTAGTATGCCAGCAGCCCTCCTTTCTCCTTTCTTCACTTTAGTCTACAGTCCACTGATGTGATCATATATTTATCTTCTTGATCTGCAGATGAAAGTTGGATAAATTTAATATGACATTTATAAGAACTAATATCATATTGGGTTATAGAAAAAACATACACAAGTTGAAGGCCATGCAACAATAACTCCTCCTTCTGCATCTCTAATAACCCTATAGCCTTTGTATGGTCGTATCAATGGTTCATCATCTACAATTGCAAAACTAACACGAACCATCCAAAATTCTTTGCCTAGCTGAACACCGTCAAGTTTCTGTGTTGGATCACAACTTACTATTGTACCCAATGCAACAGACTTATTTTGATTTTTTCAGCTCTGTAGGTATACTTTGGTGCCCACCTGGTTCACGTACATAAGTATGCAACAAAAATAAATATATAATAGATCACACTACATGTAGAAAATCAAATAATCATACCGTCATTAAATTGCCAGATGACCCATTTGTTGTGCCACGATGAAGTTTCTACAAAAGTGTATACGAGGATTCTTAGAATCCGGTTGTAAGAACAATTAATAAAAGAGTGATATGAAGTTTTAAGAATTGTGTCTCATACACTAGCAGCTACTGTTGCACTAGGCCTTGTTGAGATTTTGTTCTGCAGAAAACAAGTAAAAGTAGATAACTTAGTAGTGGAAAATAAGCATGTAAAATTATCATTGCTAAAGAATATTTACTTGTAAGGAGATGCTTCAAAATTTGAGAGAGTAGGAGATGTTTCCTTTGCCATCACCTATAATATGTGCTAGTTTAAATACTACACTTTACTCAACAATTCAATAAACTTCATAGAACAGAGTTATTTATACAACACCTTCATTTCATTAGTACGTTTGCTTTTATCTAACATAACATCATTGTGGATATGTTTTTCCTGTATTTAAATAAAAAATACTAGTCAATTTGCACAAAGGTATGGTCTAATAAAAATTATCCACTTATTAAAGATATGATAAATTTAACATTATACTGTTATTCAGTACTGTATTGTCTTTGTTCTAGAAATAAACATATGTGAAGAAAGTCGAAAAGCAGTGGCAACAATGATATACAGTAATAAACATAATATATTGCTTTGTATCCATGTCTTAAGTTTGGTGTACAAACCTTATCTTTAGTACAATTATATTTGTAATGTGTTGGCAGATCATCATGCTCGACATAATCATCTTCCATTGTCTATAGTGAATAAGAATAAATTAATATTTATTTGTAATGTGTTGGCAGATCATCATGCTCGACATAATCATCTTCCACTGTCTATAGTGAATAAGAATAAATTAATATTTTCTTTCCCCGATAGAATCAGATCAAAACTAAGATAGGTTATTTATACCATTTGCCATATCATGTAAATAAATAAATGAGATATTATCAGTTCAAAAATTTATGGGCTTTTTTCTAATCGATCAGGTCAACAAGACAAGCACGCCAGATAATAGCAGTCACGGGTAAAGCATGAAGTAAACACTAATGACTAAAATTGAGTGCTCAGTCACCTTCTTTACAGAGGAACCAAAAGAATCTTTAACCAAAAATACCTGACAATTATTAATCACTAAAAAATAATTGCCCTTACCTGTTTCTTTAAGCTAACAACATCTATTTTCCTCTGCTTTATAACATTCTGCCTCTGCAAACGAAATACATAGATCATAGTTAAATGACAGCACAAACTTCTAATTGAAATGACAACCATTAATAACTTTTCCATGCCAACCATAGTAAAAAGCTCTCATCCATATTGGTGGTGTGCATACCTTCTCTGCAAGACTAATGTATTTGTAATGAGGTTGCATATCATCATCCTCTGTATTGTCACCTTGCCCATTCTGCAGTGAACTAAAACAATAAGTATTTGACATAAATCTGGTATGAAAAATCTAATTCAATTGTACCATTGTATCATTCAGTTGTCCATCCATGCTGGAATCTTGAGTTCGAGGGTCAGTATATACTCGCTGTTGATAGAGAGGAGACTATAAGTTATAACCAGCTATTAAAAAAATTGCAGTAGAGTTATTTTGTTAATATTTCAAATAGGTACATACTTTTCGTTTTGTATTTGGCACATCAGCACAATAGCCATCTTTAGATGCATAGATAGGATCATCTAAACATCCCTATGCCAAGGAATCGGAAGTTTAGTATATAAAATGCTGAAAATTGATTTTTTTAAAAAAATTTACCTGTTGGATTTGTTTATGTTCCAAAGTTCTTGTCTTCTGTTGCAGCTGTAGTATAGTGGCATCTTGATTCCGGACATGCTGCCCAAGCTTCTCCAGTTGAAGTCTCAAAGATACTACATCTTCACTTGATGTTTCATCTAGTGAAGTCAAATTTACATTCTTTAGGCGCTTTGAAGTGGATACGTCAAATACTTGATTAGGATTTGAAAGAAGTCCCAAGCCATGCACATGGCCAGGTTTTTCTTCTCCTAATATTTTACTAAGTGCATCTTCTTTTCATGCAACCTTTCCTTGATAGGTCTCCGCTAACCCTGGTTGCTGCACTATAAGTTCCTTCAAATCCCCCTATGCATAGTACCAATTTGAATTTAAATAACATGAAAAATAGTCATGTAAACAATCATACATAAAGCATTCACAAATAATGTACCACATGTGCATTCATGTTCTTCTCGCTTTTAGTCTGGTGTGTATGGATATACAAAACAGCCCTATGAGGACATTTCTTTTCAGGATCTTTTTCCCTCTGTGAACATGAAATAAGATTAAAAAAATTAATAATCACTAACAAATGGATCCAGCAAGACTACACAGTTAGAGTTATAGAAAAAATTACCAACTCCTCTCTGTTTCGAGCAAAACTCTTTGTTCCAGCTGTATGTATTGACTTCTTCTTTGTACAGTTTACTCTATTTTTCTTACTTATATCCTACCATATAATGATGAAATAGAGAAAAGTGTTTGAGTTCAATAAATGTTTACAAAATATACGGGGCATGGAGGAAAGCACATAAATATAAATCCAAGAATATCCATGTACCAGTGCTTTTTGTGTCGTCCAATTATCAACAAGTGCAATCCACTGATAAGCAATTGTACCATTAGGAACACTACTATGGTTAGCTTTTGCGCTCTTATGCTCATCAAAATATATTGATTTCAAATTAGACTTGTGCTGCCTCCACCTCTCTCCAATGGTTCGAAGTATCCATTTTTCCATGCGAGAAGGATACAAGAATCTCATCTGTATATACCAATAGCAAAAAGAGATAAATAGAAAAGGGAAGTAAACTATCAAAAGTTACCAACTAGGTAATATGATGTCTAGCTGAACTACGTACCTTCACTTGCTTCAGTATATCCTTTTTATTTTTTTGTTCATCAGTGTTTTTTTCTTTTTTTTCCTATTAGAAGTCGCCAATCCCTGTAGGCCAAGCTACACAAGCAACCATTCCTAGCCACCATGCCAAGAAATTTTCCTAGAAATCCAGCCTCTACTCCAATTGACTGATCAAACTCATTGCATCTAACCACAATTCTATGACCTTTTGGAAGGTTCCAAATCTCTTTCAATTTTGTCTTTCCACGCTTTACTCTGTCCTCAATTTCATCTATGCAGTGTTACATTGCACAAAATATTCAATGATAAACACTTTCACACATAACAAATTCTATTAGTAATAAAAGTAATCTAAAGTTGGTTAGCAAGTACTGTGGATATTAAGCTCAATATCACCATCACTATCGATCTGACCTCCGACACTTGAATGAAGTTCAGATGCCTCAGTATTTTGTCCATGTTTCTCTTGTCCAAGATGCTCTTCTGACAAATATTCATCATGGCTCTGTATTATTTGTTTTCTTCTATCCCTTGTCATAGCCACTGCACAACATGAATTAGAGTAGAACATTACTAATATTAGTAATTACTCCTGTTGTACAAACAGGTCAGAAATATATAATGTCATCATAAAATAGAAGTAGCTCTGTTGGATTCAGAAATAGATGTGTACAGACAAATCATGAATTTTGTACTAGCACAACAACGCCATACGAACAGATTATTATATAATGTCAATAAAAAGTCAGATGCTAACCAAACCTTATAGTAGCCAATTCTGAGCATAATATGTAGTCCTACTGAAGTACTAGGGCACCTCATAAAGTAACAAGTAGCAGAAGTGAAATGTCGCATATCTCAATTGCCAAATTAGTCTCTAATACCATAATAATAGAACTGAATTAGTAGTGCTACTAGTGCAATACATATCGCATCTGCATATAAAACAGAGAGCTAATGTCCTAATCAGATTACCAGTCTACTACTCCAATTGGCATATATAAAAGAAAACACAAGTGAGCAACAACTACAGTATTCATGCGCTAGTCCTGCTCTATTCTATATGCACACAAAAAACACGGGACAGGGTACAGCTGCACAGGCAAAGCTTCAGACTTTTAGAACAGAATAGAAATGGAGAGTGCTAGAAATAAGACATGGCATAGCTCGGTGGCAGTGAAGAGGAGGGCATGGCTTGTAGAAGGTGAGAGGTAGGCAAGCTGTGCAGACGAGCAGGTGGGTGGACATCCTCAATCGAGGCGCAGTAGGACAGGCGAACGGCACGGGATTGACTCGATCAGTTGCATCATGTTGGGAATCGACGAGCCGCGCACAGAATTAACGATCCCGGCAGGATACAGTGGCGCGAACTCCTTAACACCGACAAAGAAGCGAAATCTTTGCCTCTCTATTTCTCCCCAATCCCTAATCTCTTTCCCAATCCCTCCCTTCCCCTGCACGCAAAGGAATAGCAGAAGGTGCGGGAGTGCGATGAACCTGCGGCGCTGCGGCGGCGCGGTGCGGCCACTGGAGCTGGTGTGGGGATGCAACGTCGCTGCTGCACCGGTGGTTGCGTAGAGTCGTAGACGCGTACACTTGTGCGATGGAAAGAATGGAGTTGTGCTTGTGCGATGGAAAGGAATAGAAAAGGACGAGCTGGGAGAACCGTCAGATCCACAATTTAGGGGGAAGTTCCATGAAATAAAAAATGGAGGGAAAGAATGGCGGGATGAAATCAAGGGAAAAAATATTACTAAGTTTAGTGTGTTGAGAGAAAAAATGGCGGGAGCCAAAAAGGAAAAATAACTTTGAGACTACGCTGAATTTATATTATTAATTTGGTGTTAGCATTTAAATATGATAGCAAATAAAGTAAGGCATCTAAAAAATACCCAAGCATTTAATTGGATCTAACAAATTAAATTAAATTGATAATTTCTATCAAGAAAATATTCAAATTCATATTCCAAGACTGTTTCAAAGCTTGACACCGAAATGTGCCTATAACTCTTTGGGACCATCTTAGAAATCTTCACGCGTCAAACGAGGAGCACGGGAAAGTGCCACCGCACTGTTTCTCTTCTTCTCGCCCTCTTCACATACTCGCAACCCACAACGCGGCCCAAAACGGTCCCCCACCAAGCTCGCCGGTGTCGAAAGCGACGAGTTTAGGGGCCCTGGCAGCGTGGTAGAAGGGCCAGTTCGAGGAGCGGTCGTCGTGGTCACCGTCGAGTGGCCATGGCGACGGCAGAAGGAGTGGAGGTGGAGAGGCAAAGAAGCAAGCCACCGTGGCAGCAGCCATGGAGCTTCGACGAGGCTCTACTATGCCCGTGGCTAGGGATGAAAATGGTACGGAAATATCCGGCACCAAATTGCATCGTTTTCTATATTTGATCCGATCGAATCTGTATTTTCGGACAATTTCGAATTCGGTTCGGAATTCGGAGCACTAAATTCGAAATCAGAACGAAAACAGTTTGAGATTTTTTCGACCGATTTCTACTTTTCTACTTTTAATTCGAAATATCCCGAATTCAAAATTTGGTAATCCGAATTTGGACAACAGACGACTGCTTCTGTATGCATTCTACCACAGTCATCTACCCTCTCATATTTATTTGAAATATTTTGCTTTTACGTGCTAAAAACACTAATACATTATTATTTGCTCAAAAGAAAAAAACTAATAAATTATTATTGCAATTGTTTTATAATAAAAAACTTCTGTTATTGTTGATTTATATGTGTCTGTCTGTAATTATTGTTCACATCGTCTTCACTTGTTTCTATTGGTTGCCAAAAATAATGATGATGAACTATAGATGTTAGGCTAGCTGTTAGTGTTAATCGTCTGTTCTAGACTTATTATATGCGATTGAACTTGATTATACACTTAGTAATTATTACATACATGCATTAGTTAATTTTTATCTTCTTTTGGATTTGGTCCTACGGGTCGGTATTCCGTATTAAATTTTCGTATACCGACCGTGTTTGATATAATTTCGCTCGAATTAGTTCATTTTCGATATTTCGTAAGTTCGTGTTCGTTTTTGTGTTCGACTTTATCGTTTTTGTTTTCATTTTCGTATTCAAATATAAAAGTAGAAAACGGTTGAGGAGTTTTCCGACCGTTTTCATCCCTACCTGTGGTGCACTACTAAAAAAAGATTTGCAGTAACACCTCCTTTTTTATATTTAGTCGCCCCCAAAAATAGACACAAAATAATTAAATTAAGTATTAAAATTTGATTTTTTAAAACAATCTCGAATGGAAAAATGACTTAAATAAAAGTTGTAAATCTTGAAAAGTTATACAACTTTGTAGTTGACCACTTTTTCATTTGAATTCACCTTGTCATATAAATTTAATTTTGAATTTGTCAAATTTAAAATTCAAATTTTTAAAAGACCTCGGATGAAGAAATAATATAAATACAAGTTATAGATCTCAAAATGTTATGCAACATTGTAGCTAACCACGTTTTCATTTGAATTTGTCTTGTCATATAAATCCATGTTTGAATTTATCAAATTTAAAATTTAATTTTTTTAAATGACCTCGGATGGAGAAATAACCTAAATAAAAATTGTAGATCTTAAAAGTTACACAACTTTGTAGTTGACCACTTTTTCATTTGATTTCATATAGGGTCTTAAACACTCAATTTAAACTCGGTTTCATATAATATGAGTAAACCCAGAATCCGATATAGACACAATTGAATGTGAGGTGCAATGGTAGAGGAGGACATGACATAGACGAGGGTGAGGTCACGGGTTCAAATCTCACTAGATGTGAAGCATGCTATTTTTGTTCCAAAAATGCCACGGCTTGTCCGGTGGGATTCACTCTTGATTAAAAAAAAAGTTTTCGTATTTTTTTTGCAATTATTAAGATCTATAATCACAGTTTTTCAAAAACCCATACAAAGTTTTTGCATTTTTAGTATGTTGGTTGTGTTCAAATCACGAAACATATGGAGCGACGTGGCACGAACACGGAGGGGATTTGGGGCATGGACGTGGTACCACCACGCAGAGCGGCGGCAGCCGATGCCGTGAGCCTGCGATTAGGGTGCGTACTGGATAAGAGCGATGGGCTATAACATCTTGATCTGATCCTTTCTAGCTATATATACTTTTGTGAGGTAAACAATCACAAATAGCTATTAGCTTGACTGGTTGAGGCTGAGGATAAAGTTTCTGTTGCCAATGAGGTTGCAGGTTCGAAACAAGTATCTTTTTGCCGTTTATTAATTAATTATTAAATAGCAGCAATTAATTAATTATTATTAAATAGCAGCAATAATTACAAAGATTGATTAAAGAAAAAGTACCACCAACGTGCGCTTGATAATAATTAATGAGTAGGTCGATAATAAATTAATTAATGATGATGATTAATATGAACGGTTTAATAAACGTTGAACGTTGTCATTGTACGGATCTGCTTCCAACGGATTAATAAACGTTGTCATCTTATTTCTGGCAACTAATAAATAAAGCGTTGCTACCTATCCATTGCTAAAGGGGGGTTTGTCTTGTAGTGAAATTGGTATCTATTGGTCTTCACCAAGCTTTATAAATGGACTTCACATTGCTATTGCGGAGCTTAATTAGAATCTAATGACTATCCTCTACTCCAAGATAGCAAAGGTATCATTGTAATGTGCATGATCATATTCATCCCTTACTAGTATGCGGTTAGTGCATATAGTACATGCTCAATAGGATCATGCATAACAATTGAAAAGTTTAAATTCATAGCCTACCACTATTGCTTGTTTGATTATATGATCTAGTGGTTAGTGCTTGTTTGATTATATGATCTAGTGGTTAGTATATGAGTTTGTTCATGAGCTAGTGACCAAGTACTTGATCTAGAAGATGAGCATTCAAGTGTCTAATTCAACGTGAGTAAGATAACCATTGAAAGATGTGTGAAGAAGCTTACTCTAGAGCAAACCGAGTTAGATATCTTGTGCAAATTTGTATCATTGTAATGTGCATGATCATATTCATCCCTTACTAGTATGCGGTTAGTGCATATAGTACATGCTCAATAGGATCATGCATAACAATTGAAAAGTTTAAATTCATAGCCTACCACTATTGCTTGTTTGATTATATGATCTAGTGGTTAGTATATGAGTTTGTTCATGAGCTAGTGACCAAGTACTTGATCTAGAAGATGAGCATTCAAGTGTCTAATTCAACGTGAGTAAGATAACCATTGAAAGATGTGTGAAGAAGCTTACTCTAGAGCAAACCGAGTTAGATATCTTGTGCAAATTTAATAGTTTAAGTCATAAATGAGAGGCTCATGACAAGAGTTTAAGAAGAAGACAATAATGCAAATGGATATCAAGTTTAAACTTTTATTCAAGTGGTATCCTACAGGACTTCAAGTGATCCTCAACTTTAAGTGATCAATTCAAGCAAAGCATCCCTCACCAACAAGAGCTCAAGTTTATCAAGTGAATGACTCATGTTAAAAGAGAAGGTGCCCCACCGATTGGTATCAAGGTCAAAGATCCTACAAGTGGCTTTCATGCATCTTCACGGGGTATCTACAAGTAGTGTCATTCCAACATATATGGTAGTGTCCATCAAAAATGAAGACTCAAGTATCAACAAGCTACCCTAGTGCAACCCTTTGTACCAAGAGAAGCATGCCTTTTATGGTCATTGATGACAAAGGGGGAGAAAGTGGCAAAGATATGTCAAGGACAAAGGGGGAGAAAACAAAAAGATGGACATGGATCAAGAGGGAGCAAGATTGGAGAATGCAAAAGGATCAAAATTCTTGGATAAAGAGAGCATACAAGTAGGGGGAGCAAGCCCATGAATACATGTTTGATGCATTACATTTGCTTGCTTGCACAATGCATATGTCTTACATTTGATATATATGTGTGCAATATTTGCTAGAGCTAAGACTTGGATGATGATTGTTTTCCTTCTATTGCTATTTAGAGCTTAGTCTTAGTATAGCAAGTGGTAACTAGAACCTTGATTATATTGTTGATCTCACATGGTATCTAGTTTCACTTGTTTCTAGCAAAGTCGATGCTAAGGATGAATTAAAATGTGGTATACACGCTACAAAGGTACAATTCTATCTTGTATACCTTAGCATCACTTAGTAGTGATAACACTCCCACAAATTTCATATTTATGCATGTGTTCAAACTTGAATCCAAACCATTTGAGCACACATGTAGGGGGAGTTATCACTACAAAGTCAGGTTGTATGGTGCTTATCCAAATTCTCTCATATGGTCTTAATGTTGGATAAGTAACATAGAATCCAAAGAGCTTAATTTCCATATCTTTGTAGAGTTGTCATCAATTACCAAAAAAGGGGAGATTGAAAGGTCCTAGTTTGGTTTTGGTAATTGAGTGACAACCTAGGTGAACTAATATGTGCTTATGTGAGATACACAAGAAATTAGTTCACATATGAATGAGCAATGAAGGAGCTTATTGCATATGAGACATGACATGGAGTCATGTGGCTAAGATGGTGAAGATCAAGGCAAGACTTGGCTTGATGGACTGGTTGCGAAGGTGAAGAGAAAGTTGGAGGCTTTGAAGCCGTTGGTACCGAGTGTCGGGAGGCTTGAGCAAAGACTTGGCGCCGAAGGACCGAAGCAATGGTGAAGAGCAAGTGAGGTCAAGATCGATGGACCATGGAGGTCATGTGATGATATGGAGTGGATCATATCATTTGATGATAGGTTGGTGCATGTGTTGCATCAACACCGGAGGAGATGGAATGAAATGCGCAAGGCAAAGGTATACTTATAGGGCATTTCATTTCACCGGTCATAGGTGTGTAGAGAAGATTATGACCGGGTTTAGGATACATGGTCGTACTATCAAGAGGAGCAAACTTGTTTGCATATCGGTCATCTAGTGCCACTTGAGCGATTTAACATTGCGATGTTGCTAGGATCGAGTGGCGTGGTGAGAACAAGTGAAAATCCTTTGAAAAATGTTTGTGAAAATGCTAACACACTTGCACAAGGTTGTATACACTTGGTGGTGTTGGCACATTTGCAAAGGAGAAGGTGTTGGAGTTGAATTGTATCAACTCGGAGAAGTTTTCGGAGAAATCTTTGGTTGAAAAGAGAAGCGAGGGATCTTGGATTGGAATTCTGTACTAACCCTTTGTGAGTTGGATTAGCTTTGTATGTGGGATGTGTAGCCCTCTGAATAAGCTTTCCAAAATGTCCAAGATCATCGAAATCGGAGTTCGGAGCTAAGAGTTATGGTCGTTTTAGCGCGGAGGAGTTTTGGCCTAGAGGTAGTACCGCCATAAGGCCGGTACTACCGACCCCTCCGCGAACAGATCGCATGCTCTCTGTGTTGGGCCATTTTTGGCCTAGAGGTAGTACCGCCATAGGGCCGGTACTACCGACCCTCGGTAGTACCGACCCCTGGTCGGTAGTACCGGCGATCGAAGTCGTTTTGAAGGTTCTCTGTGTAGATCTAGATTTGGCCTAAAGGTAGTACCGCCATAGGGCCGATACTACCGACCCCGGTAGTACCGACCCCCGGTCGGTAGTACTGTCGGTGTTTAGACCCCGGAGGTATGACACCAACTAGTAATATGATCGCGTGCTCTCTTCCTGGATGGTGATGCAAGATGACACAAGGGTTTATCCTGGTTCGGGCAAAGAAGGCCCTACGTCCAGCGGGGGAAGGTGGTTCTTGTTTTACTTGCACCTAAGTGCTTGTACAGGGGCAATACAAGCTCAATGAGCGTGAACGAGAGTCTGGACTCGTGTGTGTATCCGTCTAGGCCTGTGTCGACCTGTGCGTGAAGGGCCCTGGTGTCCTCTTTTATAGACCAAGAGGAGGCCAGGGTTACACAGAAGTGGCGTGTACAACGCCCAAAACGGCGAAGGGTAGGAAGTCTGTCTTGTCGGGATCACTGGAGCCGACGTGGGTGTTGCTGTTGAGGCGTCCTTGAAGCGTGGCCTCCATTCCGGGCGCGGACGTGGAGACGTGGCGACGTGGAGGCCGTGCAGCGCCCATTACGGCACGTACAGGACGTGTCAGGGTCCCTCCGGGTCTTGGGGAACCTGTCCTCCAATATCATGAAAGCAGCCGGGGCTCGAGGGGCGCAGGGCCGACCTCGAGGCGGCCCCTTCAGGGGGGGATCGAGCCCCCGCAGGTATGGGCAAGTCCCGGAAAACCCGGCTGTGCAGCGGGAATCCAGGTCTCGAGAAGTGGCTCGAGTGCGCTACAGTGCGGGGCATGGCGTAACAGCGTTGTACTTGTGCCTTTTTGCCCATGCTTGCGGTGAAAAGGAGGCTTGACTCTGGCTCCGGTTCACTGTGGCACACGTTGTGTACCAGAGGATGTGACCGGAGTAGGTGGACGCATTAATTGCGCAGTATGGGGTCGGTGTCCAACGTCTGGTGCTGCTCGAGGGGGGGGACGATGTGTCTCGAGGGATAGGTTTCCGTGTTAGAGAGGCTCGAGGTCCCCACGTTGGGTCTCGAGGACCGGTGCACGGCTGTAGCGGGCTCGAGGTCTGTGTGCCAGGGCTCGAGAGGCAAGCTACCATGAGGCGGTTAGTAAGGCTTCGGCGGGCCCGGGCTTCTCGGCGGCGGGCCGGCGTTGTAGGCCTCGAGGGGTTGGACTAGTTAGGTCTCTTATTAATTGGTGCTCTAGGTTTAACTTATCTATTTTGCGTTGATTGGGGGTACCCCTTCTGTGGTCCCCCGACAAGTACCGACGCTTGGAGGAAGTTTGGAGGCGTTCTGTGTAGATCTAGATCTGGCCTACCGGTAGTACCGCTATAGGGGCCGGTAGTACCGACCCTACTACCGACCCTACTACCGCCCGTGTTAGAAAGGCGATTCTAACGGTCATTTTGACCGCCGGTAGTACCGACCGAAGGCGTGGAAGCTCGGGAGAAGGGGAAAACGGCTAGTTTGTGGCTCCCCTCTATAAATAGAGGGGTGGCCGACCCTTGGATAAGGTTGAGCACCCTAGGGACTTTGTGTCCATGGTTGGGAAGTGCTTAGGAGCCCTCTAACTCACATATGCTTGATAGTGTTCATCCGATTGTGTGAGAGAGCGATTCTAGTGCGGTGCATGAGAGATTGCAAGAGTTGGCACTAGGTGTTCGAGTTGCAAGCCGGTGGTGCTTATTACTCTTGGAGGTTGCCACCTCCTAGACGGCTTGGTGCTTGTCTCCGTCGTGAAGCCCGCGTGAAGATTGTGCGTGGCTCCGGAGAAGGATTGTGAGGGGCATTGTGCTCGCCCCGCGGGGATCGCGAAGAGCAACTCTAGTAGAGCGTGTCATTGAGTTACCCTCACTTGTGGGTGTGTTCTTGCGGCGCTCGAGTGTCGAGCTAGGTGTGGTGCCTATTAGCCGCCGAACTATCAAAGTGTGTGGTCGACACAATGGGGACTAGCTTGGTGGCAACCAAGTGAACCTCGGGAGAAAAATCACCGTGTCAACTTCGTGTTCATCTTCTCGGTGGTTTGCAAACTCCATTCACTAGCTTGTATTTACTTGTTCATATACATGTGCTAGTGTAGTTGTTCTTCTAATTAGTTAACTTGTGTATCTTGCTAGTTACCTTCCTTGCTTGTGTAGCATAGAAGTTGATCCCATGAGTGACTAGTTGACTTGTAGTCTTGCTAGTCACATTGCTTAGTTTGTGTAGCTAAGTTGAGCTCTCTAATTTGGCTTGTGTAGCCTTGTTATTGAGCATTGCTAGTGAGCTTAGGCTTTGTGCTTTTGCTTAGTGGAATGTGTAGGAGCTCCTCGAATTGATTGAGTACTAGTTGCTTAGGTTTGTGTAACCTTGCAAGGTAGAATTGTTTAGGTAAGCTCTAGCTAGCCCGGCACCTTAATTGCTTTGTTTAAGATCTTTTATAAGGTGCTTGAGAGTATAGATAGAGGGGTGTAGTCTTGGCTAGACCGATAGTTGTTAATTCCGTATTTGTTTCGATTAGCCGATACGATTAATTTTAGAAAAGACTATTCACCCCCCCTCTAGTCCGCCATCTCGACCCTTCAGCATGCAAAACAGGTATTCGAAGAAATGACTCAGAGGGGTAACTTTAATATAACAGAGAAAAGGTAATTCGATGCAACGTAAACCAGACAACCAAACATACCTGATGCTAGCTAGGTTTAGGCAATGCATGCAACCAAACAACTAGAGATTGACTTGCTAGAGGCAGGCTTCAGTTTCCCAGGCTTCAATCCTAGCCAGGCTACAACTAAACCAGAAAACCAAACACACCCTTTATCAATGATAAAGCATGATTACATCACACCTCTTTCTTGCCATTGAGGCCCTATTTGTTTCTGCGGTTGTGGTGCGTTTGAGCGAGACAAGCGAGAAAATCACGGCAAACGTCTTGTGACCGGTCGCTCATGGCAACCATGTGTCTACGTTGGATGGTCTCGCACAACGAAAGTTAAGAACCCCAAGCACTCACTCCAAGTCGCCCTCGTCCTCGACCAGATGCCCGCTGGTGCCGACCTGCAATCCCGTCGCCAAGTCACTCCATCCTCGGTGTCGGCTCCTTCACCGCCGCCAGGATCCAGGTCCGCTGCCTCCATCCTTGACCTGCACCGCCTGTCGCCCCTTCCTCTGCCCTTTGTCCTCCAAGTCCGGACCTCCGGGCGGACCTTCGCCGCCGCTGCGTCCCTTCGCCCCCTCCTGCAGATCCGGTGCCGGCGGCCGGAATCGAGTCTGCCTCGCCGCCCTCCACCTAGCTGCCACCAAGCATGCCTCCACCAAGCTGCCGTCGTCCCTGCCTTGAAGAAGAAGAACCAGGATGAAAATAGAAACTTTTATCTAGGTCTAGTTGCAAGGTTGTAGACTTATAGGAATAGTGTTACACAGTTTATGATAAGTCAAGAGTTTCTAATGAGAAAGGTCCTACTCAAAATAACCGGAACAGTCAAACGCTACGCTTATTCAGACAACAGCTTCTCTGGATCGTGACTTATTATATAATCCTGCTCAACTTATAAGCGTGACTCAGTTAGCAGCGCACACATGTCCGATAGTGATTGATTATAACAAACTATATCAATATATGACGTGATTAATTTAATAACATTTATTTAGTACCATAATATTATTATCTTTTTATATATAAGATAAAAATCTATTTTGAGACGAGAAAGGGAGTATTGAAGCTGGTCTGAAATGCCTTTTCAGGTTTAAGTTTTTTTTTTCCGAATGGTCACGTTTTACGCATATAAATACAATCCATTTCTTTTGAGTAATAAAAAAATAATAATTTAATTAATATATATAGTATTAATATTTATGATACGTGATAAATATTATTAGTTTGATAAAAGGGAATTTGGTGTTTCTACCCTTACTTCATAATGCAATGGTGATTTTATCCTTTTTTTTAACTTTGTGATTTTACCCTCATCATTTTTAAATGAAGGCTCCGTTTACCCCTACTTTATAACGGTGTTAGATGTTCTTGAATTAAATGATGCATAAAATAAAATAAAATAAATCAGACCACACAAAATTACCAAACTACCCTCACCTTATCTCATTCCTCCACACTCACCCGTTCAGTCGTTCTTGCTTCCAGACGGTTCCCAAACTGTGAAAGCCTAGAGGTATTTGGCGGCGGCGGCGTCGGCGTCGTCGTCTCGCGAGCTAGCAGATGTGCGCGAGTGAGAGCCGGGCGCGGCAATCGGCTGCGTGGGGGAGCCGGCCGAGGACCTGGGCGCGTGCGGGAGCCGGGAGGCGGGAAGGCGG
Organism: Coix lacryma-jobi var. lacryma-jobi; assembly: GCA_009763385.1. NCBI lineage: Eukaryota > Viridiplantae > Streptophyta > Magnoliopsida > Poales > Poaceae > Coix > Coix lacryma-jobi. The sequence goes on from CM019824.1 coordinate 4,630,516, forward strand.
CAGCCGGCGTGGCAGAGGGGCGGGCGGGCGGTGGCGAGGGTGATGCGCACACAGGCATGCGGCTCGCAGCGGGCACGCGGGTGCGGGCGTTGGCGGTTCCGCGTCCTCCTCGCTGGCCACCAGCACGTGCACAGTGTCAATGTGGCGCAACGACGCTTGCCTTCTCTAGTACACGTCCGAAGCAGTCTCTTGCACAGAATAAAAAGCTATCAGAATGGATTGTTAGCTGAAATGGATTATGGTTGTGGTGACTGAAATGCTAAGTGGTGACATCCTGACAACTCTTGCTTTGTGCCATTACTAGGTTTGGTCCGAAATTTTTTAGCTGAAATGCTATTGATTTTTTTTTTCTAAAAAATGTTTGAGTTTTGCACTTATTGAATTGTGTAATTCTGTATCAAAAGTGCCAAATTGCTGATGTGAAAATAGGAGTAAACACACAAATATCAAAACAAAACAGGGGTAAAAATGAATGGACAAAGTTGTCATTTTGTCCAAAAGTTAACACCGTTAGATGGACTTCACAGAATAGAGGTAAAGTTTCTCTTCGTTTGAAAATCACAGGGGTAAAATCACAAAGTTCAAAAAATAAGGGCAAAACCACCATTTCATCTCAAAACAGGGGTAGAAACGCTTAAGCCCCAAAATATATATTTATAATAGACTTAGCAAAAAGATATAGCTTTTTATATTTCTATATATGTACCTAATTTAAATTTGAAGCATAACTTTTAAATAAGTGAGCATCTTTGTTTTTTTAAAAAAGGGAGGAGAAAGTGTTTAACAGACAGTCCCCCGCAACAAAAAGCGTTTAACAGAAAAGAGTGCCACGGAGACACGGATGACAGCAGCCACAAGCTGCTGGTGTGGTCGCTCGTGGGCCGTGGCCGTGACAGATAGCCTTCGTCAGGTCGTCTCTTTCAGTTTCAGAGGCCACCAGCGCCCGGAGCCGGACGCTCGCGCCCCGGCCTCGCCGCCATGGCTGCCTCCCTAGCCGCCTTCCACTCCGCAGCCACCCACCTCGGACGCCCTCGACGCCCGCGGACCGCCGCCAACGCGCGCGCCTCCTCCCTCCTCCGCCTGCCGCTCCGCCGCCGCTCCCGATGGGTCGCCGCCGAGGTAGGCACGTTTGCATTCTGTACGCGCGTTCTCCACTACCAACAAAAATATAAAACCTTTATTACTTCAGAATTCAGAGTGTTGTGACGCGTCCCGTTCTAGAACCTCGCAGTTCGCGACCGGCGGCGGCGCTGGCACGGCCACCGGCGGCGGCGGCGCCGGCAGGGCGAGGGGCATCGACGTCGCCGCGGTCGCCGCGGCGCTGCGCGACGCCAGAACGGCCGACGACGTGGATTCCTTGGTGAATGCCTTCTTGAGCCACGACAACGACGGTGGCGGCGGCGGCGAGGCCCGTCGTCTCCTGCCCCTCCAGGTGTACACGTGCGTCATCCGTGGGCTCGGCAAGGACAACCGCCCGGACGCCGCGTTCGCCGTCGTCGAGCATCTCAAGCGGAGAGGGGCCGTCCTGAACCAGTTCGTGTACAACTGCCTCCTCGGCGCCGTCAAGAGCTGCGGCGAGTTCGGCCGGACCCAGGCCGTGCTCGACGACATGGAGGCGCAGGGGGTGTCCCCGAACATCGTCACCTTCAACACGCTGATGTCGATCTACGTGCACCAGGGCAAGGTCGAGGACGTCCTCAGGGTGTACGCCGACGACGTGCAGGAGCGCGGGCTCGTGCCGACCGCCGCGACCTACTCCACGGTGATGTCGGCCTACAAGAAGGCCGGGGACGCGTTCGCGGCCATCGAGTTCTTCGCCATGCTCAGGAGGAGGTACAGGAACGGGGAGCTGGTGGTGGGGAGCCGTGGTGACTGGGAGAAGGAGTTCGTCAAGTTCGAGAAGCTGGCCGTCCGGGCGTGCTACATGTCGATGCGGCGGTCGCTCGTCGGAGGAAAGAATCCGGTTGGCGAGGTGCTGAAGGTCCTCCTCGCCATGGATGAAGCCGGCGTCAGGCCGGAGAGGAGCGACTACGAGCGGCTCGTCTGGGCGTGCACGGGGGAGGAGCATTACGCCATTGGCAAGGAGCTGTACCAGAGGATTCGTGAGGGTGGCGAGATCAGCCTGTCCGTCTGCAACCACCTGATCTGGCTGATGGGCAAGGCGAAGAAATGGTGGGCGGCTCTGGAGATCTACGAGGGTTTGCTGGACAAAGGGCCGAAGCCGAACAATCTGTCTCATGAGCTCATCATGTCACACTTCAACATTCTGCTGGATGCTGCCAAGAGAAGGGGAATTTGGAGGTGGGGTGTCAGGCTGCTGAACAAGATGCAGGAGAAGGGATTGAAGCCTGGAGGCAAGGAGTGGAACGCGGTTCTCCTTGCATGTTCAAGGGCTTCCGAAGCATCGGCGGCGGTGGATATCTTCAAGAAGATGGTAGAAGAAGGGCTGAAGCCAGATGTGGTTTCATATGGAGCATTGCTGAGTGCACTTGAGAAAGGCAAGCTGTATGATGAGGCCTTGAGGGTCTGGGAACACATGTGCAAGGTTGGCATCAAACCGAACCTCTACGCATACACGATCTTGGTGTCGATTTATATCGGCAAGGGCGACCATGCTATGGTGGATGCTGTTCTAAAAGACATGCTGTCGAAACGGATCGAGCCGACCGTTGTCACCTTCAACGCAATAATCAGCGCATGCGTGAGGAGTAATTCAGGTGGAAATGCCTTTGAGTGGTTTCACAGGATGAAAGTGAAGGGCATTGAGCCGAATGAAATTACATACCAGATGTTGATTGAAGCTCTTGTGCAAGATGGCAAACCAAGACTTGCTTATGAGATGTACATGAAGGCTTGCAGCCAAGGTCTTCAGCTTCCTGCAAAGTCATATGACACTGTACGGGAGGCATGTAAGGCTTATGGTTCAGTAATAGATCTAACTACTTTGGGTCCTCGCCCTTCAAAAGGGGTGGAACCCATCAGGATAGAGAATAGCTTTTCCAGTTTCTCTCAATTCAAGGATCTGCCTAGCAGCTCTCATCATTTTGCAGGCATTGGAATGTATGGATCTTCGGATACAGAATGGCAAGGTAAAACCATACATGTAACAATACTACCGCACCCTGTTGTATAGTTGCCTTCACCCTCCAAACCCAATTCAACATCAAAAACACTTGACTTATGTATTTGCATTGTGAAGTTCACTGAGTTGTAACAAATACTTGTACACTGACATTTTGTTTCATTCCTCATATGTTAGTGATGTGGATCTTTTGAACATAGTGATGCAACTTTTTGGTGTGCATGTGTCTTTTTCTACTTTGCTCCAACCTTTTGAACAAAAGGTTTTCTTTTCATATGGATATTTTTTCATTCCTCCTATGTTAGTGACTTTAGTGTGAATCTTTTGAACATAAGTGATGCAACTTTTTGGTGTGCACGTGTCCTTTTCTTCTTTGGTCCAACCTTTTGAACAAAAGGTTGTTTCATATGGATTGCATGCCAGAAATTGTTTCATATGTTTAAGAGAAGCCTAAATACAGAGGTAAACATATCAACTGCTTCAAATGTTCATAATCTCTTTCAGATGTTCATAATCTCAGGAGGTAATGGACGATCGAAAACGGTCATGAAACCAGTTGAAGTTTTATATTGCTAAATTCAATAACAATCAGAAATGGTATATTAGGATACAGTACGGGATTTGTCCCGTTCGTTTTCAACCATAAATGTTTGCCCATGAAATTGTGCTGTGAATTTCACTAACCATAAAAAATAATACTTGCCTGTTTGCAATTCATTACAAACCTTAAAATAAAGACCAGCGTTCTGCCATGATGGTGAATTAGAGGAGGATGCCTATGGACAATCCGAACTTTTTCGATAAAGGATAATTAAATCTGGCCTCTACATCCAGGGATGTACACAGCCAATTATTACAAAAAAAGACAAAAAAATAAAAGAGAGAAAAACCAGTCTTATACATAGACCAGAACATTACAACAAACGATAAATGCTTCGACCCTCTATTTGATCAACGAGAGGGCGTCCTTGGCTTGCTCTCGACGCCGCAGTTGGGTCTCAAATGCCGCAGTGCAGGGTATGGCTAGGAGCAGGTGTGCTTATGTTGATGCCTTCAAGAAGGTAAATGACGTCCGCAGGCGCCATCATCAACGAAAGGAAGAGGAAATTACAGTGACGCCTCCAAGGGGGAATATGACGTCGATTGCGTCATCGCCGCCGGCCCAGCACCTCCAGGCAGGGTTTTCACCCGTATTCCAAAATCCTGCAAAGGCACATCCAAGTCAAACCTCCAAACGACGAGATGCCGGAGATGATCGGCAGAGTCTTCACCAAATGCAGCGAGGCAGCAAAAAAGCAGGGGGCAACAATGTCCTTTGATGTGGATGTCGGAGTCGATTTGCGGGTCGCCTGAGAGCGATGTGGTCTCGAGCCGAGTGCCTGGTGCAGGATTGATCCAGGCCTCGACCTCGTGGGAGGGCGGGTTGGACGGCTTGTAGATGGCCGGTGCCAACACCGCCATCCCCATCCGGTGCCCGAGAGTCCAAATTGACCCCCTGGCCGCCGCTGGGGAAAGTGTCCCCGACCCAAGGCAACGCCCGCCCGAGTCCGCATCGCCGGAGCACCACCCGCACCGAGAAGGGGGCAGCACGGGGCAGCAGCCGGCGGATCCAGGCCTGAGATACCCAGATGCGCCCGCCGCCGCCAGACCCCTTCACCGGTGCGGGTACGCCGACCGCCGATGAACGGTGCCGCCGTCCACGACGCCGAGCCCACCGGGGGGCGAGCCAGATCGGCCGCCACCGTCGAGTAGGCCGCCACCTCGCAGCACCGCCGGGCGAATGGCCGCACCAACCCTAGGTTGGTCCGCTGCTGGCCGATCCGGCCGCCCCCACCAGGGGGGAAGCCCGATCCGGCCGTGGGGATGCCGGATCCGGCCACGGAGGAGCCGGATTGACCCCCACGCCGTCCGGCGGTCACCGGCGCCGAAGGAGAGGGTGGAGGAGGAGAGAACGACCGGGACATGGAGAGGGAGGAGGACGCCCGGCCGCTGCCGTCCTTGCCCTCCACCGGAATCCCAGCGGCGAGCTCGGGCAGCGACCAGAACGGGAGGGGTACGGGGGAGGAGCCCGGGGACGGGGCGACGGCGCCGCCGCCCGTGTCACCCTCGGGAGAGAGCGACGCGGGGGCCCCCAGATCTCGTTCCCCCTGAGACGATATGGAAAAAAAGAGTTGAAAATGAACTTAGTTCCCTTTTGATTCATTTTCAACTTTTTTTTAATCTATGTATTAAGTATTCAAGTGTTTCTTTTTTATATATACTCTTATTAGGCCTTGTTTGGCACCCGTATAAGCCTCAAGCTATGTGGGTTCACTCCGGGACACATGGATTAAGTTGGATCCGAGTGCATCCAAACGACCTTAGTACGAGTACTGTGCTGAGATTTTGTAACATGAATCAAAGAGATCACAAAACCATCTAACCACGTTGCGCTTTGAATAAGTTCAGACAACATATGGAATGGAAGAGACTGCTCTGAATTATGGGTCTTCCTTTTCACGTCAACCGCTGCCTGAGTGCCTGTCGATGCGCTTTTGCTGACTACGGGATTATGGCCAAGTTCTGTTCATCATCTTATAGGGTGTTTGGTTCATAGAATCAAGCTATGCTTCACGAGGTGAAACATCATAAGTTTATCCATTGAATTTTGATAGAACCAACTCATTACTCATCCATATACTAACTGTTATCTTGGCGAAGAGATTTAATTGGACACAAATTGGTGGCTTGGAACAACTTACTTTCACGTATCACGAATATTGTGTTAAGCCAGCAAGAAGATGAATTTCATTGGAACTTGCATCCTAATGGACAGTTCTCAGTTAAATCTCATTATTTGGCAATGATTCATAGCGATGTACCTAATGGTAATAAATGTTTGTGGAAGTTAAAAGTTCCCTTGAAGATTAAGGTTTTTCTGTGGTACCTACGTAGAGGCGTAGTGTTAACCAAAGACAACTTAGCTAAACGTAATTGGCATGACAGCAAACAGTGTTGTTTTTGCCACAAAGATGAGACAATTAAGCACCTGTTTTTTGAGTGCCGCTTTACTCGTGCTGTTTGGTCCGTTATTCAGACGGCTTCAGGCTTGTCTCAACTTCATAGCGTATCAAACATGTTAGGCTCTTGGCTTTGCGGTCTTAATAAAGAGCTGAAATCGTTAGCCTTGCTAGGAGCAACAACTACATGTTGGTCTCTTTGGTTATGTCGTAATGACCTGGTTTTTGAGAAGAAACGTACTTCTTTTCCTTTACAGGTTATATACTCAATCATTCATTGGCTTCGTACATGGGCTATCCTTCAGAAACCCATTTCACAAGATTTGGTTGTAGCGGCATCTCAATATTTGGCGCTGGTGGCCTAGGAGTTTTTTACCTGGGCACATGGGTGGCAGTCTAGTCTTCGGATTGAATGTTATTAGTGTGTCCTTTTAAAAAGTTTTTGTAAGGCTGTGTGTATCTTTGTTATACAGAGGCCAGAAGTATTTTAAGGTTTTTGTATCAGCTCGACGTAACGATCTTGGAATTAATAAAGCTTTCGTTTTCAAAAAAACGAGGAATGAAGTCAACCAAATAGAAAAATTGAGATCTCGTTACTCAAACTAAACACCCCCGACTGATACTGGAACGTAATGCTGCGTATAATGATAATATAATCTGTGCATGTCCCTTCTCTTTTTTTTTTGCCTGCTACGGTACCGTGATGGGGATTCAGCACTCGAGCATGATTATGGGCTGCATGATGAGTTGGGGCTGAAAGAATCAGAGGCGCTAGATGGAACACCAGAGCCCAAGCTCGGGTCTCTCGGTGAATGCGTGTTGATTTAATAATGATGAGCAAAACCCCCCATCGTGGCTTATATATATATATATATATATATATATATATATATATATATATATATATATATATATAGGGAGATTGGCCATGAAAGCTTCCAACTTCCAAACTAAGCTAACCTGAATATAGAAAATAACAGCCTAGTTTCCTGGACCAATACGTCTACGCAAGATATATACAGCTTACAACAGATATTGCCAAAGATATACGAGATATCCAAAATAATATCGACGCTAAATACCATTGTCTAACATCCTCCCTCAATCTAACCTTTCTCGAGGTTCAGATTGTTCTTGAAATTTTCTAGCAGCCGAACTGATAAAGGTTTAGTAAATCCATCAGCAATTTGATCCCGTGAGGATATGAATTCCACTTCAAGCAGCTTTTGAGTGACTCTTTCTCTGACAAAACGAAAATCAACTTCAATATGCTTTGTTCGAGCATGGAAGACTGGATTAGCAGCAAGATATTTTGCTCCCATATTATCACACCACAACTTGGCCGCTCTTGGACTTGGTACCTGTAATTCCTTGAGAAGTGTTTGTAACCACATAACTTCAGCCGTTGCATTAGCAACAACTTTATATTCAGATTCCGTGCTTGATCGTGACACTGTATTTTGTTTCCTAGCACTCCATGAAATAAGATTAGAACCCAAAAATACTGCAAAACCTCCAGTAAAGTGTCTGTCATCAACACTACCTGCCCAATCTGCATCAGAGAAGGCACTTACTAGTGTTGAAGATGATTTTTGTATCTTGAGCCCCAGGCGAGTGCATTGTTTCAAGCAACGAAGAATCCTCTTAACAGCAATCCAATGAATCGTTGTTGGAGCATGAAGAAATTGACAAACCTTATTTACTGCAAAAGAAATGTCAGGCCTTGTTAATGTAAGATATTGCAATGCTCCAACCACACTTCTATAATGTGTAGCATCCTTTTCTCCCAAAGGTGAACCTTCATGACTTGAGAGTCTTTCGCTGGTACACATGGGAGTTGCTACAGGTTTGCAGTCAGTCATGCCTACTCTTTTTAGAATATCTGAAGCATATTTTTCCTGTGTGAGTATTATTCCATCAGTTGTCTTAGTAACTTCAATACCGAGGAAATAGTGTAGGTTCCCCAAGTCCTTGAGAGCAAATTCTTCTTGCAGATCTTTAAGTAGTGCACTGGTTGCCTCATATGATGAGCTAGCCACAATAATATCATCAACATAAATCAATAAGAACATCTGTATGCCTGACTTGTTGTAGATGAACAAAGAGCTATCTGCCTTTGAGGTCTGAAAACCGAGACTAATCAATTTGCTGCTCAGCCTAGAATACCAGGCCCTTGGCGCCTGCTTAAGCCCATAAATAGCCTTGTCTAATTTACAAACATAATCAGGTCTCTTTGAATCTTTAAATCCTGGAGGTTGGTGCATATACACTTCCTCATTTAAGTAACCATGTAAAAAGGCATTTTGTACATCAAGTTGTCGAAGACTCCATCCTCTTGAGACTGCTATGGACAACACAGTACGAATTGTAGCTGGTTTCACTACAGGACTAAATGTGTCCTCATAGTCTATACCATAGCGTTGCTTAAAACCTTTAGCTACTAGTCTAGATTTATATCTGTCTAGACTTCCATCCGACTTCCTTTTAATTTTATAAACCCACTTCGATCCTATGACATTTCTCCCTTTCTGTGGAGGAACTAGATGCCAAGTTTTATTGCGAATAAGAGCATCAAATTCTGACTCCATAGCTTGCTTCCAATTACTGCTACCCAGAGCCTCATCTGTACTAATAGGTTCACCGGTACTGGTAAAAAAAGCATAACGAACCGTACCATCAGTATATACCTTAGGCCGACTGATTCCTCTCTGTGATCTTGTAACCGGCCTTTGTTGATTCGGTGTTGTGGTCACACTGGATTCAACTTCTGTCACCAGATCCGTTGCTGGTGCTCTGGCTTCCTCCGGTTGATGGATCAGGGAGTCCTGCACAATCGTGTCAGAGAGAATCGTCGACGCTGGTGCAAGTGCCGGCTCAGGATCGAACTGCACTAAGTGTGTGGTTGATGTTGCTGGAGATTCTGTCCGAGGAATCCATCCTAAGGCTGGAACCAAATTAGTCTCACCTTCAGTGCCGGAGTGATCTTCTGTGTTGCTAAGTTTTGCAGGTCTTTCTCCCCGTATTTCAACACAATCTTCACACAAGGGATTAGATTTATCAGGTGAATTATTAGTACCGTTAGCAATCAAGTGTTGGGCTCCAGGTGGAAGCAACGTTGGATGAAGGAGTAGAATTTCAGAATGAAGTCGAGCTCCAGCATTCTTGTGCAACTCAGCAAAGGGAAAGACATTTTCATCAAAAACAACGTCTTTGGATATGTAAACTCGACCTGAGGGAATATCCAAGCACTTGTAGCCCTTATGAAGAGTACTGTAGCCTATGAAGGCACATCTGATGGACCTAAACTGTAGCTTGTGCGTGTTGTATGGCCGGAGATTAGGCCAACAAGCACAACCAAACACACGGAGGCGGAGATAATCAGGCTTGTGTCCATAAAGAAGTTCGAGAGGGGTTTGATTATGAGTAGTTCTACTTGGAACACGATTGATCAAATAAGCTGCAGAGGAAATAGCTTCGTCCCAAAATTTTAATGGCATTGATGCATGAGCTAACATGGACAAGGCTACTTCAACAAGATGTCTATGCTTTCTTTCAGCGGCTCCATTTTGCTGATGAGCTTAAGGACATGAAACAAGATTGTAACACCCCTGGTGTTTAAATGTAATTAACTTGACATGTCATCATCTTAAGCATTAATCATTTCCTGTGATGCATTTGATTTGCCTAATTGCTATGCTTTGATTCCCTTTTCAAAAACCCTAAAAGCCCAATTCTCTCTATAAGGGCAAAATGGTAATTTCACCTCTGTGCCTAGTTCTATTTAATTCTTGTTCAAGTTTAGTGCCCTGATGTTTGCTGCATTGATCAAAGTTCAAAAATCAGATTTGATTTGATTTTCCCTTTTGCAAAACCCTGATTTCCAAACCCTGGATTTTACCCCTCTTTTTGTAGTTCAAAATTATTCAAAATTTGAGGTTGGTCGAAAAGGTAAAGTTGTAGATCTGGCCAAGAGAAACAACTTTGGTATTTACAGATTTTCAAAGTTCTATATAAAATTTGAAGTAATTTCAAATTCTTTCAAACTCCAGTTTTTGTCTCTTTTTGAGTTTTCAAAACTATTTCATAAACTATTGAGTTTCAGAAAAAGTGTATATTAGCAAAGTTGTAGGTTTTGTCAAATGGAACAACTTTCATATATAAAGATTTTCAAGTTTCAGTTTGAAATCCAAAGTAATTTTGATTTGAATCAAATTTGAAAAGTGTCCCCTTTTCTGTTTTTGAATATAGTTCAAAAACTATTTGGAATTTGAAAATGTTCATATTGACAAAGTTGTAGATCTCTTTTTTTTTGAGCAACTTTGGTATTTTGAGTTTTTGTCGCACAGTTCAAATTTTAGGAGAAATTTGCAAAATACAGAAACTAGCAAAGTCAAACCCTATCCCCTAGCACTGTTCTTCTTCCAGCTAGGGCCAAGGGGGGGGGGCCGGCCATGGCGCCGGCGCTGCGCCTGCAGCGCGTCTGGCTGCTCCCCACGCGCCACCATCCTGCCGCCGTTGTCGCCACCATCATTTCGCACCCGCACGCGCACAGTTGACCCCACTCCCGTCCCCTACCGTGCCCAGCGCGCCGCCGCCGCGTGGCCATTGCCGGCCAAGCTTGCGCACCGGCCCCGGATGCACGCCATCACCCCCGCCAGAGCGCAATCGAGTGCGCACGCGCTCGCCGTGCTTATCCACCCCACCTCGAGGTCTCTACCGGCCTCTGGCCGCGGCTATAAAACGGCCGCCGGAGCCCGACCTCTCTCCCTCGGCTCCGCCGCCGTCGCCACCTCACTCCAGAGCCTCCCGTGCTCAACCACCTAGCTCAGCAGCTCCGCCGTGTTCTGGTGCTGCTTCCCCACCCTCCAATTTCACCTCTACCGCCCTCAATCGCCCGGCGTAGCTCGCCGTTGTCATCTCCGGCGAGAACCCGGCGAGCTCGGGTTCGTGAAATTCGTCGTCTCCGGCCATGATCATCCCTCACCGACCCCCGTGTCGTGTTCCTTGACTCCGTGCGACTCTAACCCGGCCCCCGTGGTCGCTTATCTTGCGCAGAACCGCCGGCGCGACGATCACCGCCGTGTGCCGTCCGCCGCTTCCCGCCGACCGGCCGCTCCGTCCATCCCCGTCCCTCACCGAGCTGCCCAATCGACTCCGGTGAGCTCTCTGGTGCTCCCTGTGCTCTTGGCTTCGCCGCGGACCGCCTGGTTCGGCCGGCGTGGCAAGCGCCGCCCATCTATGGTCGCCGGCGACGAGCAGTCGCCGCCGTGTCCTTTTTCCTTTTTATTTTTGAAGATGTGAATAGTGTTCAAATTTCATCTTTTTGTATGATTTTCTGTGTTGATCCAAAAATTCTGAAATTTTTGTGGTAGACTCTTTATGCTCTGTAGTATTTTATAAAAATATGAAACTTGAGTTTTGTGCAAAAATTTGAAAATGTAAAATTCCCCTTTTAATTGAAAAATGAAGGTTTTGGGATTTTTGGAGAGTTATTTCTAGCTCCAAAAATCTTGAGATAAATTTTTGTGACCTTGTCATAACATGCTGAACCTCTGGTAAAATCTTGAAGTCATTTGGAGCAAGTTGATTTTTGAGCATTTATTTAATTAAGGAATAGTGCCTTTTGTTAATTAAATGTCTAGATTTAATTGAGCACCTTAATGACCTCCAAAAATTATGAAATTTGTTTTGCCATCTATTTATGTCATAATAAACTTATGTGATTAATTTGGTAATTTTTGGAGCAACTTCATAAAATGACCTTTTAAAATAAATTAAGAAAATGGAAAAGGTGGATTAGGGTTGGTAATAAGTGTTTAATGATGTGATCTTTGGATTGATTGATGTTCATAGACCCCTACCCTTTGGTCTATGATGTTTGTGATGCTATGTTTGGTTGATGCTTAGGATAATTATAATAAGGTCTAGTTTAATCAATATTGCTTAAGGAAGAAATGGTTACCTTTGATGCTCAACCTAGATTTCAATTATGCTTTGTTTAAAAGTAATCTAGAATCAGTGGAATTGTCTTGCACCATAAGTCCATATCATCATTCTCATGAGCATTCATCATTGCATCCGTATAGTTGACGAAGAAGGTACCAGAGTCGAGGCCGCTGTTGACGAACCAACTCCCGAGGCGACCCCGAGCTCCGACACCTATACCTACCCCGAGTCTGCTCTCTTTGCCATCCAAGGCAAGCCCCGGTGCATTTAAACCCTTCCTTGCTTTTATAAAGTTTTTCTTAAATGTTTTAAGTTAAACTACTGCATTAAGTTTTAGGAGTTGTGTGATGACCTAACTCTTGCATTACTTACCTCCACCGTCACACCCTAACCCTGTTTTAAAACTATTTGAAAAATGCTTAGCAATGCTATACACTAGATTTGCAATAAAAATGCCAATTTCAAAGGTGTGATCACTTTAAGAATATTTCTGGGAATTTCTGGTTTACTCCCACTGTTGGCTAAGTATCTGATCCGTACTTAGTCAATGGGAAGGAGAGGTTGTCCTTGCGTACGGTGCCGTCATGTTGTAGTCCGGGACTCAACAGTTGACATCGACCGGGACAGGGTTGAAAAACTGACAGGACCTGTACTCTTGGGTTAGAGTCCCGAGGTGCTTGTCGCTGGCTGGAAAAATTAGGGACCACCTGTATGGGGGCCTGCTGACTAAGACTTGCAACTATTCACATACTACGGAAAGCTTCGGCTCCGAGGAATCCTTTATTGGACCGACAACCGCGCACTGGGAGTGGAGAGATGGCGGAAGTAGCATGTACCCACGTGGGTTAAAGTCCCGGATTGGAGTGGTGTACTGTACTTCCGGGTGGCGTAGGACCGGGCCCAATCTTGGAGGAATCGTGGGAGACGAGTTGGCATATGCAAGCTTTGGTGCTACATATGCAGTGTGGATAGGGACCCTCAGCTGAGTATCATTTATCCGGATTAACGCTGCTCCTCGGTTATGGAGACTTAGTCACTGACTGTCAACAGGGAGTGGTTCTCAACTAGGTCTGTTTTTTGGAAAGTAAAATGAATCAAGGATTATGATGAAACAAGGAATATTTGAGTCTTTTCAAAACAAGGAACAAGGTTAGAAAAATGCTTTTCTGCAACTTGTTTAAAGCCTTACCTTGACTACCCTAAGCCTCTCATACCTGAGTCTTCTCCCTTTTTCTTTAGTCGGGTAAGTCTTGTTGAGTACCTTTGTACTCAGGGTTCTATTACCCATGTTGCAGGTATGGCAGATTCCTCAGTATGCCTTGGACCCTGCTGTGTGACTGTCGTCCAGGAAGAGGCCGATGAGGCCGAAGAATAGTTGTACACCCTCGGGCTGGGTGATTATAAGTATCTTTGCTATCCCCCACTATGTTGCCTATGTCTAATTCTATTATCAAAACTTGGTTTGTAATAACTGCACCTTAATTTCTATTTGGAACCCTGTAAAACTAATGTTATTTAAGTCTTCCGCTCTTTATTCCGATGATATTTGTAAAAGTATGCAATGCTGTAACCGAATTGTGAGATGATCCTGCGGACATTGGGCGCTAATGTAGCCCGGTGGCGAACAGGTCTTAATCACATGGAACATGGGTTCGGCTGTCAGAGGTTGACAGGGACACGTGGGCCATGGGATTAGGGTCGTTCCGTCACAGATTGGTATCGAAGCATCTCACTTTAACGTTGCAGTGTTTCTTTTGCGAAAACTTCAAAAGTTCTTTTTAGTCCAAACAAACTAAACTTGACTATTTTGAGTCCAAATTGCTTATCTCATCTTGTCCCTCTTATGGCAACACTAGCTAGTGGAACAACATGTTTTAAGCCCTATATATATGTTAAGTATTGCATTACCTTGTTCCGTAGGAACGATTCATGCATCATGTCATATTCACTTAAGTTAATAAATGAGTTCGTTGGGATAGTGTACCTATACCTTTTCTTGCTAGCCTTTCTCATCTACAACCTCTTGTCCAGATATGGCTCGCATCAAGCTGACTGCCCGCAAGTCGACTGGACCACATGGTGTGCCACGCCACCAGCTGGCACCACGCGCTGGGGAGGAGACTGGAGAATCTTCCAACGGTCGTCGCTTTCCCCGCCGCACCCGCAAGAATCTGAAGGAGGAAATCAAGAATCTGAAGGCTGAGATAGAGAACATGGAGCATGACTTCTACCTTTCCCGCCTGGAGTTTTATGAGGCACGAGCTTCCCTGGAGCAGGCCAATCGGAACACGGTTCGCGCTATCGAGCAGCGCAATGATGCTTGGACCCGCAAGGACGTTACCAGAGCCCAGCTCCATGGACTGCAGCAGTACACAGCTCAGATTGAACAGTTCAATGATATGCTTCATGAGGAAGTGCATCAGCTGTATGATCAACTCCACCCCTTGGTACCCCCAGTTATGGAAGACCCTGAGGACGGAGTAGTGGAGGAACCCGAAGTAGAACATGAGCCAGACCAGAATGAAGAAGTGGAACCTGCAGAAGATGTCCAGGCCGAGGACGAGGATGAGGAGGAAGAGCCCGAACTCATCATCGAAGATGAAGACGACGATGAAGACATGATCATCATCGATGACGTCTAGACTCGTAGTGTCTGTACCATCTGCTTACCAAAAACCTTAGTCTAGGTTTGGGGGCATTAGTCTGTCTGTTGCCAAGTCTGGCATGTATCTTTCTTTTTGTATCTTTTCCCTTTATCGGTCTGTATCATCTGTCAGTCACCTTATCAAGTCATCAGTCTTTTGTATCAGAAGAAGCTATCAGTCTGTTGTTTTCAGAACCCTATCTATGAATGCTAAGTTCCAAGTTGCTTAGCAGATGCCTGTGAAAGCTCCTTCTCCAACTCCCAATACCTCAAAAACCAGCAGCCACACTTTTGAATACCGCCTATGTCCTGGAAACCAGAGACATCCCCGTGGTTTGTGAATTCCCTGATGTTTTTCCTGAGGATTTGCCTGGTCTGCCTCCTGACCGTGACGTTGAGTTTGCCATAGAGCTAAAGCCCGGGACTGCTCCTATATCCCGCAGAGCTTATCGAATGCCTCCCAGAGAGTTGGCAGAACTGAAAATCCAATTACAAGATTTGTTGGACAAGGGTTTCATTCGCCCAAGCTCGTCTCCTTGGGGCTGTCCTGCAATCTTTGTAAAGAAGAAAGACAAGACTCTCAGAATGTGCATTGATTATCGCCCACTCAATGAGGTCACCATCAAAAACAAATATCCCTTGCCTCGGATTGATCTTCTCTTTGACCAGTTAGCTGGAGCCAAAGTATTCTCCAAGATCGATCTCAGATCCGGCTACCACCAAATAAAGATTCGTCCTGAAGATATTCCTAAAACAGCTTTCACCACCAGATACGGCCTATATGAGTATTTGGTCATGTCTTTCGGATTGACCAATGCACCCGCTCATTTCATGTATCTCATGAACTCTGTTTTCATGCCAGAGCTTGATAAATTCGTGGTCGTGTTCATTGACGACATCCTTGTCTACTCAAAAACCCCTGAAGATCACGCCGAGCATCTTCGTATCGTTCTATCCCGTCTCAGAGACCATCAGCTCTATGCTAAGTTCAGTAAATGTGAGTTCTGGTTAGATCAGATACAGTTTCTTGGTCATGTCCTGTCCGCTGAAGGTGTGTCAGTCGACCCCGGAAAAGTGTCAGATATCCTGGATTGGAAGCCACCTACCTCTGTTCACAAGGTCCGCAGCTTTATGGGAATGGCTGGATACTATCGTCGTTTCATCCCAGATTTCTCCAGAATTGCCAAGCCTATCACTGAGTTGTTGAAGAATTCTGTGAAGTTTGTCTGGTCACCAGCTTGTGAGCAAGCCTTTCAAACCTTGAAGAAGTTGTTAACCACGTCACCAGTGCTAGCTCAGCCGAACGTCGAGAAGCCCTTTGATGTCTACTGTGATGCATCTGGTACTGGTTTGGGTTGCGTGTTGATGCAAGAAGGAAGAGTGATCGCTTATGCCTCGCGGCAGCTTAAGCGACATGAGGAGAATTATCCAACTCATGATCTTGAGTTAGCAGCAGTGGTTCATGCCTTGAAGATATGGCGTCATTATCTGTTGGGCAGTACCTGTAATGTGTACACAGATCACAAGAGCCTGAAGTATATCTTCACCCAAGAAGAGCTGAACATGAGGCAGCGAAGATGGCTTGAGTTAATCAAGGACTATGATATCGAAGTGCATTACCATCCGGGTAAGGCGAATGTGGTCGCCGATGCACTCAGTCGCAAGTCATACTGTAACTGCCTGGTTATGAATTCCTATGAATCTTCCCTATGCTATGAACTAGAGAAGCTGGGTATTGAAATGATTCCACAAGGAAGTCTAGGCAATGTCAGAGTAGAAACCTCTATCAGAGAACAGATCATAGCTGCACAGAAAGATAACCCCGGAATCAAGCACATCAGCGAAAAGGTTCGAGCTGGAAAAGCCGACTGTTTCAGGATTGATGATGAAGGAGTGGTATGGTTCAAGAACCGTCTGGTAGTTCCCAAGGTACCCGAGCTGAGACAGATAATCCTTGATGAAGCACACTCAACCAGATTTGCCATCCACCCCGGCAGCAACAAAATGTACCAGAATTTGAAGCAGCAATTCTGGTGGACAAAGATGAAGATTGAGATCGCTCGACATGTCGCTCGTTGCGATACATGTCAGAAAGTCAAGGCTGTGCATATGAAGCCCGGAGGAGAGCTGCAACCTTTGTCAGTACCTGGTTGGAAATGGGAGGATGTCAGCATGGATTTTATCAATGGATTACCCAAGACTCAAAAGGGATTCGATTCCATTTGGGTGATAGTGGACCGTCTCACGAAGCAAGCTCACTTCCTACCGGTCAAAACAAGTTATACCGCCCCAACTTATGCCACCTTGTACAAAAACAACATAGTGAAGCTCCATGGCATCCCCAAGACCATCATCTCAGATCGTGGTACTCAGTTTGTCGCTAAGTTCTGGAAAGCGTTCCATGCCTCACTTGGAACCAAGCTATTGTATAGCACGGCTTATCATCCGCAGACTGATGGACAGACTGAGAGAGTCAACCAAGTGTTAGAAGATATGTTGAGAGCCTGTGTGCTTACCTTCGCAGGTACTTGGGATCAGTGTTTGCCCTTGGCAGAGTTCTCATATAATAACAGTTACCAAGAGAGCATCAAAATGGCACCCTTTGAAGCACTGTACGGTCGTCGTTGTCGTACACCTCTCAATTGGTCTGAGCCCGGAGAGAGAGAATTCTTTGGAGTTGACCTAGTAAAAGATATGGAAGAGAAAGTCAAGCATATACAAGAGAACATGAAGATTGCACAGTCTCGACAGAAAAGTTATGCTGACAAGGGACGTCGACCTCTGCAGTTCGAGATCGGGGATTATGTGTACCTGAAGGTCTCACCCACCAAAGGAGTCACTCGTTTTGGAGTCAAAGGAAAGTTAGCACCCCGCTACATTGGTCCGTTTGAAATTCTGGATCGTTGTGGCAAGGTCGCTTACAAGCTAAGTTTGCCCGCTCATCTTTCAGCAGTTCATAATATGTTTCATGTCTCCCAACTCAAGAAGTGTCTCCGAGTACCTGAACATGTGGTTGAAGTTGAAGGCGTTGAGCTAGAACCAGATCTGTCATACACTGAGTATCCAGTTCGCGTGTTGGATCGCAAGGATCGTGTTACCCGCAGAACCACCACAAGATGGTACAAGATCCAGTGGAACCAGCACTCTGAAGAAGAAGCCACCTGGGAATCCGAAGACTTCTTAGCAAAGAACTATCCCGACTTTCTCGAATCTCTGTAGATGTAAGGTTTTGCCTTTTCCTTCTTAAGACGTGGAATCTCGAGGCGAGATTTCTTTTAGGGGGGAAGGCTGTAACACCCCTGGTGTTTAAATGTAATTAACTTGACATGTCATCATCTTAAGCATTAATCATTTCCTGTGATGCATTTGATTTGCCTAATTGCTATGCTTTGATTCCCTTTTCAAAAACCCTAAAAGCCCAATTCTCTCTATAAGGGCAAAATGGTAATTTCACCTCTGTGCCTAGTTCTATTTAATTCTTGTTCAAGTTTAGTGCCCTGATGTTTGCTGCATTGATCAAAGTTCAAAAATCAGATTTGATTTGATTTTCCCTTTTGCAAAACCCTGATTTCCAAACCCTGGATTTTACCCCTCTTTTTGTAGTTCAAAATTATTCAAAATTTGAGGTTGGTCGAAAAGGCAAAGTTGTAGATCTGGCCAAGAGAAACAACTTTGGTATTTACAGATTTTCAAAGTTCTATATAAAATTTGAAGTAATTTCAAATTCTTTCAAACTCCAGTTTTTGTCCCTTTTTGAGTTTTCAAAATTATTTCATAAACTATTGAGTTTCAGAAAAAGTGTATATTAGCAAAGTTGTAGGTTTTGTCAAATGGAACAACTTTCATATATAAAGATTTTCAAGTTTCAGTTTGAAATCCAAAGTAATTTTGATTTGAATCAAATTTGAAAAGTGTCCCCTTTTCTGTTTTTGAATATAGTTCAAAAACTATTTGGAATTTGAAAATGTTCATATTGACAAAGTTGTAGATCTCTTTTTTTTAGCAACTTTGGTATTTTGAGTTTTTGTCGCACAGTTCAAATTTTAGGAGAAATTTGCAAAATACAGAAACCAGCAAAGTCAAACCCTATCCCCTAGCACTGTTCTTCTTCCAGCTAGGGCCAAGGGGGGGGGGGGCCCGGCCATGGCGCCGGCGCTGCGCCTGCAGCGCGTCTGGCTGCTCCCCACGCGCCACCATCCTGCCGCCGTTGTCGCCACCATCATTTCGCACCCGCACGCGCACAGTTGACCCCGCTCCCGTCCCCTACCGTGCCCAGCGCGCCGCCGCCGCGTGGCCATTGCCGGCCAAGCTTGCGCACCGGCCCCGGATGCACGCCATCACCCCCGCCAGAGCGCAATCGAGTGCGCACGCGCTCGCCGTGCTTATCCACCCCACCTCGAGGTCTCTACCGGCCTCTGGCCGCGGCTATAAAACGGCCGCCGGAGCCCGACCTCTCTCCCTCGGCTCCGCCGCCGTCGCCACCTCACTCCAGAGCCTCCCGTGCTCAACCACCTAGCTCAGCAGCTCCGCCGTGTTCTGGTGCTGCTTCCCCACCCTCCAATTTCACCTCTACCGCCCTCAATCGCCCGGCGTAGCTCGCCGTTGTCATCTCCGGCGAGAACCCGGCGAGCTCGGGTTCGTGAAATTCGTCGTCTCCGGCCATGATCATCCCTCACCGACCCCCGTGTCGTGTTCCTTGACTCCGTGCGACTCTAACCCGGCCCCCGTGGTCGCTTATCTTGCGCAGAACCGCCGGCGCGACGATCACCGCCGTGTGCCGTCCGCCGCTTCCCGCCGACCGGCCGCTCCGTCCATCCCCGTCCCTCACCGAGCTGCCCAATCGACTCCGGTGAGCTCTCTGGTGCTCCCTGTGCTCTTGGCTTCGCCGCGGACCGCCTGGTTCGGCCGGCGTGGCAAGCGCCGCCCATCTATGGTCGCCGGCGACGAGCAGTCGCCGCCGTGTCCTTTTTCCTTTTTATTTTTGAAGATGTGAATAGTATTCAAATTTCATCTTTTTGTATGATTTTCTGTGTTGATCCAAAAATTCTGAAATTTTTGTGGTAGACTCTTTATGCTCTGTAGTATTTTATAAAAATATGAAACTTGAGTTTTGTGCAAAAATTTGAAAATGTAAAATTCCCCTTTTAATTGAAAAATGAAGGTTTTGGGATTTTTGGAGAGTTATTTCTAGCTCCAAAAATCTTGAGATAAATTTTTGTGACCTTGTCATAACATGCTGAACCTCTGGTAAAATCTTGAAGTCATTTGGAGCAAGTTGATTTTTGAGCATTTATTTTAATTAAGGAATAGTGCCTTTTGTTAATTAAATGTCTAGATTTAATTGAGCACCTTAATGACCTCCAAAAATTATGAAATTTGTTTTGCCATCTATTTATGTCATAATAAACTTATGTGATTAATTTGGTAATTTTTGGAGCAACTTCATAAAATGACCTTTTAAAATAAATTAAGAAAATGGAAAAGGTGGATTAGGGTTGGTAATAAGTGTTTAATGATGTGATCTTTGGATTGATTGATGTTCATAGACCCCTACCCTTTGGTCTATGATGTTTGTGATGCTATGTTTGGTTGATGCTTAGGATAATTATAATAAGGTCTAGTTTAATCAATATTGCTTAAGGAAGAAATGGTTACCTTTGATGCTCAACCTAGATTTTAATTATGCTTTGTTTAAAAGTAATCTAGAATCAGTGGAATTGTCTTGCACCATAAGTCCATATCATCATTCTCATGAGCATTCATCATTGCATCCGTATAGTTGACGAAGAAGGTACCAGAGTCGAGGCCGCTGTTGACGAACCAACTCCCGAGGCGACCCCGAGCTCCGACACCTATACCTACCCCGAGTCTGCTCTCTTTGCCATCCAAGGCAAGCCCCGGTGCATTTAAACCCTTCCTTGCTTTTATAAAGTTTTTCTTAAATGTTTTAAGTTAAACTACTGCATTAAGTTTTAGGAGTTGTGTGATGACCTAACTCTTGCATTACTTACCTCCACCGTCACACCCTAACCCTGTTTTAAAACTATTTGAAAAATGCTTAGCAATGCTATACACTAGATTTGCAATAAAAATGCCAATTTCAAAGGTGTGATCACTTTAAGAATATTTCTGGGAATTTCTGGTTTACTCCCACTGTTGGCTAAGTATCTGATCCGTACTTAGTCAATGGGAAGGAGAGGTTGTCCTTGCGTACGGTGCCGTCATGTTGTAGTCCGGGACTCAACAGTTGACATCGACCGGGACAGGGTTGAAAAACTGACAGGACCTGTACTCTTGGGTTAGAGTCCCGAGGTGCTTGTCGCTGGCTGGAAAAATTAGGGACCACCTGTATGGGGGCCTGCTGACTAAGACTTGCAACTATTCACATACTACGGAAAGCTTCGGCTCCGAGGAATCGTTTATTGGACCGACAACCGCGCACTGGGAGTGGAGAGATGGCGGAAGTAGCATGTACCCACGTGGGTTAAAGTCCCGGATTGGAGTGGTGTACTGTACTTCCGGGTGGCGTAGGACCGGGCCCAATCTTGGAGGAATCGTGGGAGACGAGTTGGCATATGCAAGCTTTGGTGCTACATATGCAGTGTGGATAGGGACCCTCAGCTGAGTATCATTTATCCGGATTAACGCTGCTCCTCGGTTATGGAGACTTAGTCACTGACTGTCAACAGGGAGTGGTTCTCAACTAGGTCTGTTTTTTGGAAAGTAAAATGAATCAAGGATTATGATGAAACAAGGAATATTTGAGTCTTTTCAAAACAAGGAACAAGGTTAGAAAAATGCTTTTCTGCAAAATACTTGAACTTGTTTAAAGCCTTACCTTGACTACCCTAAGCCTCTCATACCTGAGTCTTCTCCCTTTTTCTTTAGTCGGGTAAGTCTTGTTGAGTACCTTTGTACTCAGGGTTCTATTACCCATGTTGCAGGTATGGCAGATTCCTCAGCATGCCTTGGACCCTGCTGTGTGACTGTCGTCCAGGAAGAGGCCGATGAGGCCGAAGAATAGTTGTACACCCTCGGGCTGGGTGATTATAAGTATCTTTGCTGTCCCCCACTATGTTGCCTATGTCTAATTCTATTATCAGAACTTGGTTTGTAATAACTGCACCTTAATTTCTATTTGGAACCCTGTAAAACTAATGTTATTTAAGTCTTCCGCTCTTTATTCCGATGATATTTGTAAAAGTATGCAATGTTGTAACCGAATTGTGAGATGATCCTGCGGACATTGGGCGCTAATGTAGCCCGGTGGCGAACAGGTCTTAATCACATGGAACATGGGTTCGGCTGTCAGAGGTTGACAGGGACACGTGGGCCATGGGATTAGGGTCGTTCCGTCACAAAGATGAGCAATGCCAATTTTGGTAAAAAAAGAGTTCAATTTTTGATATTCTCCTCCCCAATCTGTTTGCATTGCAAGAATCTTTCGATTCAAAAATCTTTCTACAAGTGCTCGGAATTCTTGGAATTTTTGAATAACCTCAGATTTATATTTTAACAGATAGACCCAAGTGAATTTGCTGAAATCATCAATAAAACTCACATAATATTTTTTCTTCCTACTGATTCAGGTGCTGGACCCCAGACATCAGAGAAAACAAGTTCAAGGGGAAAAGAAGACACACTAGATGACTTAGGATAAGGCAATTGATGCATTTTGCCTTGTTGACAAGCATCACAAATAAACTCATTGACTTTGTCACTAACACACGGAAGAGAATTACTATTGACAACTTGTTTGACTACGACTGATGAAGGATGACCTAGACGACTATGCCATCTTGAAACAGAGACCTTGGCAGTATTGTACGCCTGCTTTATTGAGTTTGAAGGGAGAGGGTAGAGCCCTTTATGACAGCGTCCTTTAAGAATCGTGCTCCTCGTTGCCTGATCCTTAATCAAAAAATAATTAGGATGAAATTCTAGAAAAGCAGAATTGTCAGTGGCTAATTTATGAACTGAAACTAGGTTTTTCTTGGCTTGAGGTACATAAAGGACATTATTGAGATGAAGAGTTCTAGATGGAGCATAAACACTTGAATGACCAACATGACTAATATTCATACCTGTACCATTTGCGGTATGAATTTGATCTCCACCTTGGTACTTGTTCCTGATGGATAGCTTTTCTAGTTCTCCTGTGATATGATCAGTGGCACCCGTATCTGTGTACCAATTTGTGTCAACCATGTAGGAATTTGTGGCCAACGCCACTAGCTTCGGATCTGGCTCATAATCCTCATTAAATCTGTGCCAGCAGATATTAGATGTATGCCCAGTCTTGAAGCATACTTGGCATAAGGGCTTTTCTTCTTGATTTGTTGATGTACGGTTGTAGTTGGTACGATTACTACTGTCGCTGCGGCCACCATTGTTGCTCCGTCCACGAGCCATTCCACGGCCACGACCACGGCCACGCTGCTGCTGTCCACCTTGTCCTCGACCAAAGCTGCGGCCGCCGCCGCGTCCCCGGCTAGCTAAGTAGGCAGATCCTTGTTGAGCGTTGTAGATACCCATTCTGGTCTCAAAGTTGAGCATTTGAGAGTATAACTCTCCAATGGATATGGGTTCAACTCGAGCACAGAGAGCAGATGCAAGACCGCTGAAGTCTTCTCCTAGGCCAATAATAATATACTCAACCAGTTCCTCATCTTCGAGCGGTCTTCCTGCCGCCGCCATCTCGTCACCAAGAGCTTTCATCTTGGCAAAATACTCGGCGCAACTCATACTCCCTTTGTGGGTAGTAGATAGAGCCAGACGAAGGTTTACCGCCCTAGCTCTTGTTTGAGATGCAAACATGTCTTCAATGACTTGCCAAGCTTGATGCGCTGTGTTGCTCGTAGCAACTTGAGTAAGCACGTCCTTTGATAGTGCAGAGAAAATGAAGCTGAGGACTTGTTGATCAGCGGCCTCCCAAGCTTCATATGCAGGATTGATGACCTTCACCTCCTTATCTTTGTTGTCACCACTCTTGATGGTCAGATCGGCCTCTGGTGCCTTTGTGTCACTGGTGAGATGACCAAGGAGTCGTGCTCCACGCACGGCCGCCTTGATTTGGGCTTTCCAGACTGCATGGTTTCCTTTGGTTAGTTTTTCAGAGATCACATGACCAAGGAGAGGATTTACTGGAGCGGATGATGAACTCGCCATGGGAAGAATTGATTTCTACGATTGATCTAATGAGATTCAACCAGGATAAAAGCTCCGATTACCATGAAAGAATCAGAGGCGCTAGATGGAACACCAGAGCCCAAGCTCGGGTCTCTTGGTGAATGCGTGTTGATTTAATAATGATGAGCAAAACCCCCATCGTGGCTTACATATATATATATATATATATAGGGAGATTGGCCATGAAAGCTTCCAAACTAAGCTAACCTGAATATAGAAAATAACAGCCTAGTTTCCTGGACCAATACGTCTACGCAAGATATATACAGCTTACAACAGATATTGCCAAAGATATACGAGATATCCTAAATAATATCCACGCTAAATACCATTGTCTAACAGGGGCCATGGAGTTATGGGCTGACGTGGCGTCATCGAGCTCCATTCTGAGGCCCAGCAGGGCCCGGTAACCCGTAAGCGCGGCGCGGGCTCTCCTCCCTCTTCTCTCGCTACTTGCCAGGCTTCTCGTCCTCCACCCGCTCGCCCTTTTCCCCTATCCACGAGCGAGCCACCGCAGCAGCGCCAGCAGGATGCCGACGCTGAACCTGAGCACCAACGTGCCGGTGGACGCGGTGGTCGCAGCCGACATCCTCAAGGACTGCTCCAAGGCCGTCGCCAGGATTATCGGCAAGCCCGAATCCGTACGTCTCGTCACGCACCCCACCCGTTCGGCGCAATGCCTCGGTCTCGGCCGCCCGCTCCTTCTCTTTATTAATGTTATTATTAGGCCGCTGGAGCGGAGCGCCATGGGCAGTTCGGTTGCGTGTTCTGATGAATGAAACATTTGCGCCCGCCGTGCTGCACTGCAGTATGTCATGGTGTCGATCAACGGGTCGGTGCCGATGTCGTTCGCGGCCAGCGAAGAGCCGGCGGCGTACGGCGAACTCGTGTCCATCGGCGGCATCGGCCCCGGCGTCAACGGGAAGCTGAGCGCCGCCGTCGCCGAGGTCCTCGAGACCAAGCTCTCCGTCAGCAGGTCCAGATTCTACATCAAATTCGATGACGTGAAGGTATCTCCTACCCACAAACAACCTTACCATGTGCTTCAGGCTTCATCCTTCAGCCGCTTCAGCCAAATGCCTCTCTGAGCTTAGTTTCCAGCAGTTTAGTGTCCTTTTGTGTTTAATTATGTTAATTAATGGCTTCAGCAATTACACTGCTTGGTTGCCTTGCGCATACACTTTTCAGAGCATGTTCATTCTGCTCCCTTCAGTCAGCTGGCATCTTCTAGGAGTAATAACGAACACTACCATTATGCTGCTTACACACAGTTACACTACCTAAAGACCCAGCATCTAGTGCTCTCCAATACATATACATTTCTTAATAAGGATTAATTATTTTTTCCTTCCATTGCATGTCTTCATTTTTCTGTGACCCATGCATGATCGATCCCATGGACGCCCATGTTCTGAATTCCTGAATCCTAATACTTGACTTCATTTGTGCTATAGGGATCCAACTTTGGCTTCAACGGATCCACATTCTAAGACAACTCCAGCAGGATTGAAGACGATGGTTGCTGCGTCCAATCATCCAGCTCAATCCGCCAGTACATCAATAAACGTTGATCATGTGTATCACCTGCGCCTCCGTCGTCGCCCATGGAAATTCCGCTTGAGTACGAGACACCACTAGTTTATTTATGAGCATCCTTATTTCAATGTTTCAACTGAAAGCAGTTCCGGCATGTACCTGATTCCAAATTTCATTGAACTTCATTTTTTTTTCCAGTGCAGTCAGCTGCCTTGTAATGGCATCTGAGAACTTGAAACTAACTCTGCAGAAGTACCCATTTTCAAAGCATATGTCATTGCAAGTGTCATTTGATGGGAGACGGACAAACTATATCCATAATGCAATTCAAAGCCTTAAAAAAAATGTAAATGGAAACAAATGTAACAGGAAATTGCACTGATGCATACCTCAGAAACCAATCGATGGAATCGAGGCCTTGGGATTTTCATACAACAGATTAGGGTCTAAAATTACAAGTCTTAAGTACTGAGTTCCACTTCACATACTCATACAACAACGTAGTCCATGTACTACAAAAACAAGAGATTGCCACACATCTTATTGAGCGCATATTTACACAAGAGATCACCTGACGGTCTGATACATATAGTGATAACTTGACTCGTGCCGTAATCGCAGTAAGCTCATAAAAAAGGCGAACATGTCATGATCCTGGTACAACAGACCTCTGCCACATGTTCACATGGTCATTCTTGTGAGGACCTCGGGGTGGTAGTGGATCATCTCCTGCCACATCATTTCCCGGATCATATCTACGCCGAGATTTTCATCTATGTCAAGATCGATTGGCACTTGAGCAGGAGGATTTGCACTTGGATCATAGAGTGGAGACATGTACGGGTGCTCCAGAGCCTCGGTGACACTAATCCTTTTGGAGGGGTCAAAGACAAGCATCTTCTGCAACAGATCGATGGCAAGAGGGTGCGCTTGTGGGTACATGCTGGTGAGGGGAATGCCTGGGGTGTAAGGAAGGGACTTGATATACTTGCGGGCTTTCGGGTTGTCAATGAACTCAAGGTCAGCCTCACTCATGGTGCCAAGAACATTCACAATGAGCTTAAGTTGATTGAGGCACTCAGTTCCTGGAAAAATTGGCTTGCGGCCAAGTAGCTCTGCAAATATGCAGCCAACAGACCAGACATCTATGGACGTACCGTAGTTGTCACAGCAAAGCAGCAGCTCAGGGGCTCTGTACCAGCGGGTAACGACATATTCTGTCATAAACTGACCTTTGGTGTTGTTCGTGCGGGCAAGTCCGAAATCGCATATCTTCAAGTCACAGTTTGCATTAACCAGGAGGTTCCCTGGCTTTAAGTCTCTATGGAGTATCCCAGCTGAATGAAGATACTTCAGGCCTCGGAGCAGCTACAGCCAAGAAGAAAAATAGCAGCTTAGATACTATCTGACCGGTAAAAAAACTACTTCAGCAAAAGAAATCTCAAGACCTGACAGCAACCAAATAAAAGAATCTGGAAACATAGTGAATACTAAGTTTTCAGTCCACCACCAGATGCCTAAGTTACAATTCACCTATAGAAGTTTTACTCAAATAATTCACAGAAGCTCAAGGTATAGGCAAATGACATATTGAGATGTTTCCAATGAAACTAATCCCTCAGAAAAAATATATTTCGGAGCAGTAATAGAAGTTTCCACTTGCCATGCTAAGGTTTACTTTTTGAATAACAAACATGCTACTTCAGAGGAAAAACAAGATCCTGTCAAGCACATCCCACTCAAGACCAACTTAATAATATTATTTCCTAGCCTTTGGTGATATGCGGTCCAACTTATCCTTGTCTCCAAATAATAACGTGTCTGGGTTACTAAGAAATCATATCTTCGCTCAACCACTCCCTTAAGATCTGTGGTCCAACTTTGAAGCTTGCCTACATTTTCTCATATGATCTCTCATGCTAGGACTGTACAGTACCATTTTCCAACCACTCAACTTCAGATAGTAGTTTCAAATGCTGTTTTAGTGTGGTGTGGTGTTGGTAGGGGTGGTAAAGGGCCCTATAATTTAGCCTAGCAAATTTAAGGATCGGGCTCAATAAGGATCGGGCCGTAATACTATATGATTTTGAACTAAAAATGAAAAGGGCTAAGTTGGATTGTGAAGGAGTGATAAGGGCCATGATCCATTACCACCCCTAGGTGTTGGGGTTGCACTTGGTTCTTTTTTCTGCTTAACAAAATGATACTCAGCTGTCAGTTTCAAATGCTACTATGTCTACCTTGGGCCAAACTTCTGAGATGGTTAATGTTCTAGAAGTAAATAGATGTTGACTTCAGATTTTCAGAAGATGTAACCATATACTGAGTTGTCAGTCCAGAATTATAAGTGTTTACGCATAAGTAAAACAAGCTACTAAGAAATAATAGGTATCTGCAAGCCAGTATGAAATTAGAGCATGGTTTATGTATTAATAACAAGGCAACAGCCAACAGGTTACGATATCTCAGAAGATAAAAGTTAAAAGCTACGCTTTCAAATGGATATTGGCCCACTTGTGCCTTTGTCTGAACCAGGAAAGCTGGCCAGCCAAATGACTACTGACTGAGTTGAAAGAGCTTTTTAATCCTCCTTGGAGAAGTACCAAGAGATGCCACCAATTATAACTAGGGACTAGGGAGGTGTCAATGTCGGTACCGTGGTACCTTTCCAGTGATTATAAAAACATCGTGCTGAAAAGCCAACATGACTCATTCCCACCTTAACCATTAAGAGAAATGGTGAATGGAACAGATACCCATGCCCATATCAGGTTTGTCCAGAGATGTGAATCTAATGAGTTGAGCTCAGCAAGAATAACCTCATATCAGCCAAAGCGATAACTGATAAGGGCATACGTAGTGCTAAAAGCTCCAACAGAAGGTAGGATCAGGATAAGGAAATTTCTAGACCACCTTAACCCTTGCTTAATTTTGCAAAAATGCTGGTTCAAACCCAGGACCTCCAGGCACAAGTGGAGCAAAAATACACAGATGCAAAAGATGCTTGATCCACTAAATGGTTGCAGATCCAAATCAGGCTAACAAAACCAATACTGTATCACCACATATGTACTTCTGGTAAATTAGCCAAACATAATAACTAAATTAAACAGTATCTAGCCAACCCCACCATTGACAGATTGTGTATACCGTTCATGACTAGTATAGCTTATGACAATGATGCAAATTCTCGACCCTATTCTCTAAGAACAAACATCTCATATTTCAATAGTATATGCCAGCAATTCCTAACCATGGCATCCAGATAGAGCATAAGGCGCAGACAAACAAGTGCAAGTATTGGGTTACTTAGTGGCTACAGTTTATGACAAATGTCCTATGTCAAGGTGGCAAAATATTGTTCTGTTTCTGTTTGTGCTGGAGTCATCAATAAAGAAACAAGAGCAAAGACATAACTATCTGAAAACAGGACCCTTGCGAAACTTACCTGAAAAAGGAAATACTGGCAGTGATCATTAGAAAGTGGCTGAGACGACTTAATTATCTGATGCAGATCAGTGTCCATGAGCTCATAAACCAAGTAAACGTCCTTGAAGCTCCTTCTATGTGCTGGCATCATTATATCCTTGAGAGCAATAACATTCTCGTGCCTTAGGTGCCGAAGGAGCTTCAGCTCCCTCAGCGTCCTTAGCGCATCCACACGGTTGTCAAAGACGTTGTTTATCTTTTTTATTGCGACTTTTTCATTGGTCTCACGGTTGACAGACGAGCAAACGATCCCATAAGCTCCTCTTCCAATGGGCTTGATTGGCACATACTTAGTGTCGATCTCAAATAGTGTCTGCCACATAGTATAGTAATGCTTTCCTTGACTCGCCATGCCATTGGGGGGATCCGCCATCATCGCCATTTTCTGCCAAGGAAACACACATGACAGTGACTTAGTGGGAGATTGACAAAGTATCAGTAACTTTCCTAATAGTACGCACAGTGCATACCCAGTCAGGTCCTACAAACCGACTGACTGAGTGAAGTTGTGCAAATTTCTTATTTTTTGTTGGAAAGTGTACTCATCGCAAAAAAGAAAGGAAAAAAATATGATCTTTGCAATTGATGCAACGAAGAATTTGGACAAAAAATTATTGCTGTGTTTTTTTTTTGACTCGTTGGACTTTTTTTTGGAAAGCAAATAAGTACTTCCTAGGCGAAGGCAAGGTCCCACTTTGATAAATGATAACAATATTCTAACCCCCAATTTGTCTAGAACGACTTGAAACGAAAACAGAGGCACGAGTCTGTCTGATGTCTAAATCGGTTTTTGTTTGGGGGATGGAGCATGCATTTGACCACGACAGACGCAGCCCTAATCTGTTCCCAACATCGCTAGAGTGCCAATTCCCATGGCAGCCTCGATCGGAGACCACCACAGCCGGACGCGACTCCCCGAGCGAGGATCGTCCGGCGAGGAGGCGGGGCAGGGAGCACCGCCACCGATGATAATAATAAATAAAATAAAATAAACAGAGTCCCTCCCTCCCGCCGCCGCTCGTCGCGTGCTCTGGCAGCGTGCAGAGTCGAGAGCAGCGGCGGATCGGCCGAGAACCGAACGCACGCCAACGCAGAGGAACACCGACGCAGGTGGGAGAGGTACCTCTGACGGGGCAGTGGGGGGCGCGCGCGTTCGTTGGTGCGTGCGTGCGTGCGGTCGTCCGCCGCCCGCCTACGCTCTCATCACCGGGCGGGCTGGCACGGCCGGGCAGGATCCGCCTCACTGCACGCGCAAGACAAGGACGGGGCGGGGCGTACGTGAGCGTGAGGTGCGGTCGGAATTCGAACGAACTGGACAGTGGAGCGGCACCCACCGTCAGCGTCGCCGGCACGCGCGGCGTCCACCGGCCGCCGCCGCCGCAGATCTGGCGCCCCGCGGGGAGCGGGAGGAGTGGAGCGGAGCGGAGCGGAGAGGGGGAAGGTTGGGGCAGGCGAGGTGGGAGCTGGCGGGCGAGACGAGACGAGACGAGAGAGAGAGAGAGAGGGAGCACTGGCGTCGTGGCTTGCTATTTTTATTGCGGAGACCCGGGGGTGCGGTGCGGGACCGTGGGGGGAGCCGGGAGTGGGAGGAGACGGCGGCAGGCAGCCGAGGCGAGCGCGCACGCGGGCACGCGGCAGCGGCGGGGGGCGGCTATTTGCCAGCGACTCAGCGAGCGAGCAAACGGAGCACCGCACCGCACCGCACCGGCAGTGGGCGGTGGCATCCGGTGCGCGCGCGCCGCGGGCGGGGCGGTCGGCGGGCGTCGCTCTCGCGTCTCGCGTCTCGCCCGTCCGTCCCCACGGCTGCGCGGAACGGCAATAGGAGCACAACGGCAGCTGCTTCCTTTCCCTTTCCGAGACGCACCACTCCACTCGCGGACTTGTGGCCTATCCAGTTTTGACCGCGCGCGCGCGCGGTGCCGGCCCGCCGGCTGCTGCTGCCTGGCTTCCCGCGCCCGGTGCCTTTGCCCAGATGCCCGCGAGTCCGCGACGCGTCGGCCGCCAGCACCCTCCTCCTCGACCGAGGCTGGGTCGCGTGCGTACGTGTAACGTGTGCGTTGCCCCCAGGTCCCAGGCTCCCGCATCGGGCATGTGGGCCGCCTGCTTTCCGCTGCGGTTACATTACACCGCACTCGCAAGCGGCCCGGCGGCGCCTTGCTCGTGTTACTGACTCTAGTTATACTCCCTCTATACCCATATTAGTTGTCGTTTTAGAAAAGATTAGAGTCAAACATTGGGAATATAAATCAGCAATAACTATTAAGTTTCTAAGTTTACAAATATAAAAATTATATAAATAGATTTGTCTTGAAGAATACTTTCATAAAAGTATACATATATCACTTTTTCATAAATATTTTTATAAAAAATAAGAGGTCAAAGTTGTGTTTTAAAGACCGTGTCGCTGTCCTAAACGTCAACTAATATGGGTATGGAGGGAGTACGCAGCAGTGCGTAATATTAAGAACGATATAGTCAAATCGTGTAAAAAAACCCCTAGATGATGATAAAGTAACTATGACAAGAGATTAGTATTTGACGCTATACAAGTGATTTTCGCTCTCTCATAATTTTACTTGACCCTTTAGAACTCACCGATTCTAGACCTATATAAAAATTTAGTGGAATAGAATTATCTAGTCTAATTCTCTTGAGCGCTCCTAATTAATTCGGACAAGCCTTGGATGGAACTCTTGTGTCGCTCGGCCGGCTGCACTTATCCATGGAAGAGGAGGGTACAGCAGGCGCTTGCTTGAATGGAAGCGTCGTCGCCATCGCGTGGAAAAGCGCGTGCGTCACGAGGCCGCGCCGCGGGAGCACGCACGTTGGCCTACGGTTAGGGGGTGCTAGCTTGTCGCTTTTGCCGCGCTACTGGCCGGATTCCCCGAAATCTGATAGGGCACGCAGCACGCACGCGTACAGTACGTTTCCGCGGCGGCGCCGGCGTGGCCCATCCATCACCCCCAGGGGTTCTCCGTCTCCGCCCGCCACCACCAACCGCGGCCGCGGGGGGCCAGGGCCGTGCGTGCGTGCATGTGCATGTGATATCTCCTTATCGTCGGTCGCCGTCGTCACGTCGTCATCATACGATGAACAGAGGCAGAGCAGGCGCCTGCCACCTGCCGCCTGCCGTGTGCCGTGTGCCGTCCTTGCGTTGAGATCCGGTCGATCGATCCCTTTGCATTTGCAGCAAGGCCCAGTTTCGCCAACTTCTCCTAAATATTTCTAGATTCCCCGTCACATCAATCTTTAGCTACATGCATGGAATATTAAATGTAGATAAAAAAAATAATTGATTGTACTTTTAGTATCTACATGTCGAGACGAATCTTTGGAGTCTAGTTGGTCCATGTTTGGACAAAGTTCGTCAAATAACAACGAAAGTGCTACAGTGTAGATTCCAAATATTTCTCGGAACTAAACCAGCCCTAAGCAACGGGTCTTCTTTTCCTCTCTTCTTGGAAACAAGTTGTTGCACTGCAGCTTACTACCGGTGAACCTTTACCTTCTTCAGTTCTTCGTCGATCTTTCGGTCGACTTTGCCCTTCTTCGATCGCCCGATTTCGAGCGGAGCTACCTTTACCTTGCTTGTAAGTTTGCTCCTGAGATCCAGTAGTACACTTGTGTTCTCTACCAAGTACCACCGAACTTGAATGGCAGTGTCTAGACGGGCCCTTTTGGTTTGGTTGGTTTCGACTTTTCAATCCTACTAGGTCCACGGTCCATGACTTTCTTGGGCGATTGGGTATTTTGCAAACTGTTAGACCTTGTTTGGCTGCAAACAAATTTATCTCAATTCATATGAGTTGAAACAGATTGAACTAGAACTTAAACTAAATTTTACTCTAATCTCTTCCAACACACGTAGATTGAACTAGATTTATGTGCGACCAAACAAGAGCTTAGCGAGCTGTAGCCCACGTTTTGCTAAGCTGTAGCCCACGTTTCGTGGCTGCCCCTGAGTATAGCTAAGCTAGAGCTAGTCTGACTGACTACCAATGTACAATCCTGTGATCAATACAAAATTCAGCTGTCCTCGTTCTTCTTTCTCCCACTTAGATGGTTGCAGTTGCTCCATGATCTACAATTTTCGTTGTCTAAGAGCATCTTCAATGGTTTTACAAATGACTTTTGCATTCTTGTTTTGCAAAAAAGTTTAAAAATCTCCTATCCAACGTCACTACTAGAGAACAGGCCTTTGGACGATTTGCAAAATCAACATTAGTCACGGGAAAATTTGCGCCCGGGACTAGAAAGGTCTTTAGCCGGGCTAAAGTTCCCCAGCCCAACGGCTCAATTGTCAGAGGGACATTTAGTCCCGGTTGGTGTTACCAACCGGGGCTAAAGGCCGATCTTTAGCCCCGGTTGGTAACACCAACCGGGACTAAAGGTTTTGCCCCGGTTGGTGTATCCAGCCGGGGCTAAATGTTGGCATCTTTAGCCCCGGTTGGTAACACCAACCGGGACTAAAAGGTTTTGCCCCGGTTGGTGTACCCAGCCGGGGCTAAATGCCAACATTTAGCCCCGGCTGGGAATAAGGACCGGGGCTAAATGTCCCTCCCTATATTTGAACTGTTCTTCCACCTCAAGCCGTGCCCGAGCTCCTATCTTCATTTTTTCTTCATTCAGTCACTTGCTTGCTTGTTTGCTCTCTTCTCCGGTGATTTTTGTTTGTTAACACATCTCCGACGATTGATTTATTTCATTACATCTACACCGCCATCAACTCCTTGAAAGGTTACTAGCTTAAGTTTTTCATTTTTGTAGCTATTTTGAGTTCATTGACTTGATAGTTTAATTAGTTTATTTTAATCTTTTAGAGAAACAAAGATCATTTAAATCATTTGTTGACAAAAAATAGAAATATATAATACTTTAGTTTACAAAATATGACCGGTTTAATTAGTTTTTTTTTGAGAAATAGAGATCAGTTAAATCATTTGTTTACAGAAATTAGAAATATATAATACTTTAGTTTACCAAATGTGACCGGTTTAATTAGTTTATTTTATTATCTTGGAGAAATAGAGATCAGTTAAATTATTTGTTTACAGAAATTAGAAATATATAATACTTTAGTTTACAAAATGTGATCGGTTTAATTAGTTTATTTTAATTTTTTGGAGAAATAGAGATCAGTTAAATCATTTGTTTACAGAAATTAGAAATATATAATACTTTAGTTTACAAAATGCAGCAGGATGTCTGCTTGGTATGTTGTTTTCGAGGGCACCAAGCCAGGTATTTACACCAGCTGGGCCGAGTGCAGTCAGTATGTCCTCAAAGTTAAGGGAGCTGTGCATAAAAAGTACAAGTCTTTTGAGGAAGCTTCTGCAGCTCTAGAGGCTTTCAACTCAAGAATCAACTCAATTCCTACTGCACCTACCCCTACCTTACCTTCCTATCAGGTTGGAGTGGCAGGCAGTCCATCTTGTTGGACTGTGATGTGGGAAAAATGTGCAGGTGTTGTTAGTTGCTTTGGTTGTGGCCAAGTGGATTAGGCTGCACTGTTATCTTGATGTAATAATTAATTAGACAAGTTCAACTGCTACTACTTTTATGCCACCAGTAAGAATCACTAAATTTGGGTGTAATGAACTTGTTTATAAATTTGAGCTAGAAAATTAAATTTGCTGATAAGAATGAGAGATATAATCATGTTATATGTCATTTTATAATTTCATTTGTTTATAAGAATGAGAGATATAATTATGTGATATGTCATATAATGCAGACGATGACACGTCACTGGATGTACAATGCCGATCGTCGCTCAAAAGAGTTCATTGATGGCGTGCATTATTTTTTAAGAGTGGCCGAGGCAAACAAGCGGAATGGTTTTATGTGCTGCCCATGTGCCCTTTGTAATAATTCAATGGAATATTCTAGCTCAAGGAGTCTTCACTCACACTTGTTCAAGTCGGGTTTCATGCCAAACTATAGTTGTTGGACGAAGCATGGAGAAACTGGGGTTATGATGGAAGAAGGTGAAGAAGAACAATTGGACCCTGACGATGACATTATTGCTCAATACGGTGACTTTGGTGATACTGCAATGGGGGAAGGTGAAGAAGAGGCAAGTGCAGAAGACACACTCGCTGAAGATGATGCTCTTGGTGATGTCATTCGTGATGCACAAAGAGATTGCGAAAGTGAAAAGGAGAAGGCTAAGTTTGACTGTATGCTAGAGGATCACAAGAAATTACTATACCCGTCTGCTGCAGATGGACAAAAAAAGTTGGGTACAACACTTGAGTTGCTACAATGGAAGGCACAAAATGGTGTATCTAACAAGGCATTTGGACAATTATTGAAGATTATAAAACAAAAGATGCTTCCGAAACCTAACGAATTGCCCGCCACTACGTACGAAGCAAAACAAGTCGTCTGTCCTTTGGGTTTAGAAATCCAGAAGATACATGCATGTCCTAATGACTGCATCCTGTACCGTGGCAAGAAATACGAGAATTTGGATGAATGCCCTGTATGTAACGCGTCACGATATAAGATCCGGCGAGATGACCCTGGCGATGTTGAGGGTGAAGAACGTCCCCGGAAGAAAATTCCTGCCAAGGTTATGTGGTACGCTCCTATAATACCACGCCTGAAACGTCTGTTCAGAAACAAGGACCATGCAAAGTTGGTGCGATGGCACAAAGAAGACCGTAAGGTAGACAACATGTTGAGACACCCTGCTGATGGGTCCCAGTGGAGAGCAATAGACAGAGAATTCCCGGAATTTGCAAAAGACGCTAGAAACTTAAGGTTTGGTTTAAGTACGGACGGGATAAATCCTTATGGGGAACAGAGCAGTAGTCATAGCACGTGGCCTGTTACTCTATGTATCTACAACCTTCCTCCATGGTTATGCATGAAGCGGAAGTTCATTATGATGCCAGTGCTCATCCAAGGCCCGAGACAACCTGGCAACGACATCGATGTCTACCTGAGGCCATTAGTTGAGGAACTCCTACTTTTATGGAGTAAATCAGGTGTACGTGTGTGGGATGATTACAAACAGGAACACTTTGACCTGCGAGCATTGTTGTTTGTAACAATCAATGATTGGCCTGCTCTAAGTAATCTTTCAGGACAGACAAACAAGGGATATAATGCATGCACACATTGTTTTGATGACATGGATAGTATATATTTGAAAAAATGTAGAAAGGTAGTGTACCTTGGCCATCGTCGATTTCTTTCCGTGAATCACCAGGTTAGAAAGAAAGGCAAACATTTTAAAGGTGAGACAGACCACCGGAGCAAGCCTCACAACAGAATTGGAGAAGATATACTTGAGATGATCAAGGATGTGAAAGTAGTCTTTGGAAAGGGGACGGGCAGTGAACCTGTTCCGAAAGACGCTTCGGGACACGCACCCATGTGGAAGAAGAAATCAATATTTTGGGAGCTACCCTATTGGTATGTACTAGAGGTCCGCCACGCGATCGACGTGATGCACCTGACAAAGAATCTTTGTGTCAACCTTCTAGGATTCATGGGTGTGTATGGAAAGTCTAAGGATACACTTGAAGCACGACAAGACTTGCAGCGCATGAAAGAACGAGACAACCTACATCCAGAGAAGACAGATGTAACATCCCAAAATTTGCATCAATTTAAAATAGGCAATATGATTTAATTATGCATTTTGTGTGTTGCATAAAACTTAGTTAATAAATTATTTGCAAAAGCTAAAATTAATCCTAGGCCAAAGATCATGTTGATGCATACATGCTGGTGCATAACTTATTTTTGTGATGCGTGGTTTAGTTCAAAAGTTGTTTGAATTCAAAAAGGATTTGAAAATGCATTTGAAAAACCAAATCTGAAATTGGAAAACCCTTTTTTCCTTCTCTTCCTCCTCCGTTCTCCCTTCTGGCCCGAGCCAGCCTGGCCGGCCCGCTCCCTCCCTCGTGCTGGCCCGCTTCTCCTCTTCCCTCCCCTCTCCCTCCGTCGCTTGCGTGGGCCGTCGCCCGGCCCAGCAGCCTTGCGCAGCGCCGCAGCCCCGCGCTGAGCCGAGGGTCCAGCCTCGGCGCTGCACTCGCGTGCGCATCACCGTCTCGCCCGAGGCTCCAGCCTCGCGCGTGCGTAACCATCTCCGTCTCGCCCGAGGGTCCAGCCTCGCGCGAGCGTAGCCTTCTCCGCCTCGCCCGAGGGTCCAGCCTCGGCGTTGAGCGTCGCCGTTTCCGACTCGCCCGAGGGTCCAGCCTCGCGTGCGCGTCGTCGCCCCGTCTCGCCCGAGGGTCGCCTCTCCCGCGCTCGCTGACAGCTCGACTCCTCCGGTCAGCGTCCCACCACTCTTTCTCCCTCTCGTATCCGGCTCGGACTCCATGACCAGAACCGAGTCCATCCTCGTTACGCGTCCTCGCTTGCCAAATCGACCGAACCGACCCTCTTATAAGGTCCCCAGGAAACCGCCGCCTCTCCCCACGCTTTTAGCTTGAGCTCTCGTGCCCTAGTTCGTCTCCGCGACAAACTCCGCCGCCCGCAAGCTTTCCGCCGCCAACAACCCGACGATTCATCGAGTTCCCGCGCCCGTAAGTGGTACCTCGAGTTTCCCCTTGATCTCTCGAAGCTAACCGAGTGTGTTCCCCTTTTTCTCCTCTTCGTTTTGATGCCTTAATCGCTCGCCGTCGCTTTCCAGAGCCGCCGTCCGCCTCGACGAGCGATACGCCGCCACCAGATCGTCTCCGACCTCGTCTGTGCCTCTGGTGAGTCCGCTTTGCTCTCCTCTTTCGATTGGATCTGCTCCCGAGGCCTCTACCGCTCTGTAGCGCAATCCCGAGCCGCGCCGCCGCCTTCCGGCCGAGGAGCCGCTGCGTCCTTCTTTCTCTCCGGTGAAAAGCGCCGCCGGCCCTCCCTGATCTAATCCCGAGCGTCCATCTCAGATCCGACGCACACCAGAGCTCGATACCCCTTCGTTGCCTGTTTTACAAAAAGATCCTTACACCTTTTTGGGTCTAAACCCGCGGTCCCAAAGGCCCTGTTCTTTGAGTCTGCGTTTTCCTCTGTTTGAGCCCCTGCGCTTTGTCCTATTTGAGGCGCAGTCCATCCAATCCGCAGATTCGTTTTAAATCAATTTAAATACAAAATCAATTTCAGTTTATTTACAGTTTTGCCACCAGTTTTAAATGCTTATAACTTCTACGTTTTTAGTCCGATTTAGTCAGTTCAAGTTGCGTTAGATTCGTTTTGAAAAGCTCTATCTATCTGTACAAGGATATCTACTGTTTTCAGTAATTAAAATTGGAGTTAGGTTTAATCTACTAATTAAGGTTCTGTAACTTGTTTAGCTCATAACTTTCGCGTTATAATTCCGTTTTTCGTGATTCTCGCGTTTATGTGATCGTGGTAGATCGTACCTTCTGTTTTCAAACTTTTTATATTATTTTCTTGCTGATTGGTGTAATGTTCTAATTATAGCTTGTTTGCTTTGTATGGTTGTTGTTCCGATGGTTGTGTGTTGATGTGGTAATCGAGTATAGACGGTGAGAATTACGTTGGTGATCAAGAGCTCTACTTCGACAACCAAGAGCAACCAGAGTACTCTGAATCAGGCAAGTATAGCATGGGATCATCCTTGTTGACCTATTCACCATGAAACATCTAAATTCATATGCATGTGTCTAATTTTGATCTCCTATCTAGTTTACCCTAGACCTTTGACCCGTTACCTTGATAACTTGGGATGCTATGCATATGGGTAGAGTTTTGCTAGAGCTTTACTTAAACCAAACATGATCTAATAATGGTGAATAAAATTTGATTTTTTTTAGCAACATGGTTTAGGATCTCCTGTCAGCAAAAGCTGGGACATACAGTGCAACCATGAGGGTTATATGGCTCTGACCTTAGCTCAGTATAAGGACCTTTTCTAGCTTGTTAGTGGACACCTGTATAGGCGCGTTGGATCTTGCCGAGTTGGGTATAGTGCGGCTTCTGTCCACGTGAGTATAGGCTGCGTGTTATTGTGCCACCTGGAAGGAGGGCTCTACATCCCCTTGCCTTAAGAACTAGCGGCCCTAACTTGTTAGACGAACCTTTGAAAGGCTTTGCGTGTATCCTGCCCACTCACCTCGGAAGTGTTATGGGAGTAATTAACCCGGGCATCTGGATATCACGACTCATCGGGTAAAGTGTACACCTCTGCGCAGAGTTTAATAAACTGATATATCAGCCGTGCTCACGGATACGAGCGGCCCGGAAAACTCACAGATTAGTTGTTATATGTTGTTTATTTATGTTGCTCATGTTGATTACCTTATTGCTATGTTTCAATTATTATGATCATGTGGGTTGGGTTTAAGCATTCATATATGTTTACCTTAATGTTAAAATGTTGCCAAATAAAAGCTACTGCAGTTTAACCAGTGTCAGCCTTTTTGAGCCTCATGAACCCCATGTTACACTTGTTAAGTACGAGATGTACTTATGCTTGTTTATTTTCTTTCTACTTGGATAAAAATCCCGGATGGGTAACAGATTGCTATGGTAATGACGACTTCCCTGAAGAGTTCTAGTCTTGCTGTCAACCAGTCATCTTCCCTGTGATGGAGCTACCGCGAGAGATACTTTATTTATCCGCTGCTATGTAAAGTCTTTGAATAATATTCGTTATGTAATAAACATATGTGATGGTACTCCTTAATTTGTGGCTTATGTGTGTGATTGATCTCTGGGCACACATGAGTTATTGCATTCAATTTTGTTCTTAAAATTGGGTGTGACAAATTGGTATCGGAGCTATGTTGACTGTAGGACGCAAGCCTAGTTAGTTATGGTCGTTTTAGTGGTCCTTGCTTCTCAATTCTTGCTATTTATCTTAGCCTTGTTAATTTATCAAAACTATATGCTTCTCTTTACTTGCTCTATTACACAAATATATTGATTCTATTGTATCTATCTCTTGGTCTATTCCATAGATGGCTCGTCGTATCACCCGCAGGACCGTCAGTGGACGCAGGAGGGCAGGCAACCCCGTTCCGCAAGTACCCCAGGAGCCAGAGCAGCAAGAGGTAGCGCCGCAAGAGCCAGAACTGCAAGAACAAGCACCTCAAGAAGTGGAACCACAAGCGCCGGCACCACCAGTACAAGCTCCAGCTCAGCAAGCACCAGCTCCACAAGCTCCAGTACCTCCCTCGCCAGTGCCCCCAGAAGTGCTGGAGGTTGAAGACGATGAAGAGCTTCCAACGGGTTGGGACGTGGACTCCGGGTATTTCGTCGGAGCGCCTACAGCTGCCCAGAGCCCCACACATCACAGGCTGATGGGACTTTTTGATGCCTACTACCCCGACAAGAACATCATCGTACAGTACACCCATTGGAGGTACAGTCATCCCATGGAAAAGACCTACTGGAAGGCAAGAGTGACTGTCGCTGTCCGAGAACCAGAGAGTGGCTTATACCTGCATGAGATGGTGATCGGCCACAGGGCTCGTCGGTCCACTCTAGCGTCAGCCTTGGAAGCCGTGGCAGTTGAAGCCTACAAAGCATTCCGAGGTCGTCGTATTGAAGACATGAGGAATGACGCATACCGCTATCTGCCCTATTGGAACAGTGAGAATAAGGAGGCTATGGTAGAAGACCCCAATGCAACACCAACCGAGAAGGCCACACGAGATTTTCTCCTTGACAGGGAAAGGTCTAACGCGGACTTGGAAAGGCAGGTGATATCCATGGGAAAAGATCTCAAAAGATGCTATAGCACTATTGATGGGCTCTTGGAACTTCTAAATGAACCCCCTATGTACAAGAGGCTCCGCGAACCGCTCTACAAATAGGCATAGGTCACCCTTCTATGTAATAAGACAATAGTAGTAAGCGTTTGTCGAGTCTAGTTAACCTATGTGCTAGTGTGATTCTTTATGTGTGAGTTGGATTATCATTATGCTTATGTGTGATTTGGATCTTTGTAATGAGTGTTGAGATATTGTGGGCTTGTCTACAAATCTCATAGTTAGACATAACGTTCATGAATAATAAAAGGGTTAGTTACATCTTGTCCTATGCTGTTTTCTGGAGCAACCTGTGATCTTTTGGTTATATCTCAAGTCCTGATCGTGCAACATGGCTGAAAATTTTATGATGGAAAATAGACTCCTATATCTAACCAATGCCTCTGGAATCACTTCAATAGCTGTTATGGTTTGTGAGATATGGCTGTTTCAAGTTAGAGTTTTTGCGCAGTTTTGAGCACTGGACAGATCTGTTTGTTCTCTGTTTTTGACTGATTTAACGGCAGAATCTGGGAAAGTCACTTAAATAAAAGTTGTAGATAATTTCGTTATCTTTCCAACCGTGTATCACACGCCCTGTTTGGATTTCTGGAACTCCGTATATGACTGTTTTTCTGTACTGCTGTTACCGGATCTCGCCCAGAAATTTTCAGATCTCCTGTTTCCTCTCATATAAGTGATCTTTTCTTAAAAAGGTTCACTAACCTTGATCCCTGTTTGGAAACACAGATGGCCGCCAGAGGAGGTGGAGTTGGAGGTGGACGTGGACGTGGCCGTGGT
Source organism: Coix lacryma-jobi var. lacryma-jobi (assembly GCA_009763385.1). Classification (NCBI taxonomy): domain Eukaryota; kingdom Viridiplantae; phylum Streptophyta; class Magnoliopsida; order Poales; family Poaceae; genus Coix; species Coix lacryma-jobi. The sequence goes on from CM019824.1 coordinate 4,671,919, forward strand.
CGTGGAGCACCTGTTAACCCACCACCACCACCACCCCCAGTTGACATTCAGCAGTTGATGGGCATCCAAGCCCAATTTATGCAAACTATGATGCAACATATGCAGCATCAGCCAGTTGGAGGAGCACCACCGATGCAAGTGAGGGACAAGAGGGGTGAGTTTTTGAAGGGTCACCCGCCAGTGTTCTCTCATGCCGCTGATCCCCTGGAGGCTGATGACTGGCTTCGTGCTATTGAACGCCAGCTTACCATCGCGCAATGCAATGACCAGGAGAAGGTGCTCTATGCTTCTGGTCAGTTGCAAGGAGCTGCTCTGGATTGGTGGGAATCGTTTCAGTTCGGTCAACCCAACAATGCCCCACCTGTCACCTTTGAGGAATTCAAGACCAACTTTAAAGCGTACCATATCCCTGCTGGTCTGATTGAATTGAAGCAGGAAGAGTTTAGATCTCTGCGCCAAGGAGCCATGACCGTTGCAGAGTACCGTGACAAGTTTGCTCAATTGTCACGCTATGCTCCCGCTGATATTGCTCAGGATGCCGACAAGCAGCGTCGCTTCCTCAAGGGTCTGAATGACGGACTGGCACTGCAGCTTATGTCCAATGAGTATGCCAGCTACCAGACCTTAGTCAACCGTGCTATTGTGGTTGACAACAAGCGCAAGGAGATGGAGGCTAGAAAGAGGAAGCTCCATGGTCAGTCTTCTGGTAGTAACAACCGCCCTCGTCCTAATTTTGCACCGGGCAACCAGCAGAGGTATCAGGGACCTACTTCTCAGTGGAACCGTAACCAGGGACCGCAACGCCCTTCATATCAGCAGCAAGGAAACAATCAGCGCCCACAGCAGCAGCAGCACAATAATCATGCTCAACGCCAAGGTACCCCTGTCAACACCCCCATGAAGAATAGTGCACCTAACACTCCCAACAAGTGCTTTGTCTGCGGTGAGGTTGGTCACCTCTCCTACAATTGTCCTAAGAAGCAGAATCAACAGACTCCACAGAGTCAGAACAATAAGGGACGTCAGAATCCATCACCTAACTCCGGCAAGGTGAATCACGTGTCCGCAGAGACCGTGCAGGAAGCGCCAGAGATTATGCTTGGTACGTTCAACATCAGTTCCATCCCTGCTACAGTTCTTTTCGATTATGGTGCATCGCATACTTTCATATCTCATACATTTGTTAGAATGCATAATCTACCTGTTAGTCTCATGAAAACCCCTATAATGGTTACCTCACCGGGTGGAGGTTTGCAAGCTACGCTCCAGTGTATGCCTATAGATGTGTCCCTAGGGGGGGTAGACTTCTCAGTATCTCCAATTGTGCTGAGGACAGCTGGCATTGATTTGATACTTGGTATGGATTGGATGAAGAGGTGCAAGACAGATATACAGTGTCAAGATAAAGTTGTGACAGTTACCACAGCTAAGGGAGACAGAATCAGTGTGAAGGTAGTGCTACAACCAACACCGACTGCAACCGTGAACCAGATAAATGAAGAGGTTTTCCCGGAAGATCTAGTGGTGGATGAGTTCCCGGATGTGTTCCCCGATGATTTGCCAGGTATGCCACCTGATCGCGACATTGAATTTATTATTGAACTTTTACCTGGAACTGCACCCATAGCTAAAAGACCATATAGGATGGGAGTACCTGAATTAGATGAACTTAAGAAACAAATTAAAGAGTTGCAAGAAAAAGGGTTTATTCGTCCTAGTTCATCACCTTGGGGAGCTCCTGTTATCTTTGTTGACAAAAAGGATGGTGGTCAACGGATGTGTGTTGACTATAGATCGCTTAATGAAGTTACCATTAAGAACAAGTACCCGTTGCCGAGGATCGATGATCTGTTTGATCAGCTGAAAGGTGCATGTGTATTCTCTAAGATTGATCTGCGTTCTGGTTACCATCAGTTGAAGATTCGAGCATCTGATATTCCAAAGACAGCTTTCACTACCAGGTATGGGTTGTATGAGTATACAGTCATGTCCTTTGGATTGACCAATGCACCTGCCTACTTTATGTATTTGATGAACAAGGTGTTCATGGAATATCTCGACAAGTTCGTAGTTGTGTTTATTGATGATATTCTAGTATACTCTAAGAACAAGGAAGATCATGCTGAACATCTGAGGTTAGTACTACAGAAACTCAGAGAGCACAAGTTGTATGCCAAGCGCAGCAAGTGTGAGTTTTGGTTAAAGGAAGTTTCTTTCCTTGGACATGTTATTTCTAATGGAGGCATCTCAGTAGATCCGGGCAAGGTTGAAGATGTGTTGAATTGGAAGCCACCAACAGATGTGACCGAGATTCGTAGTTTCCTTGGATTGGCTGGTTACTATAGAAGGTTCATTGAAGGATTCTCCAAACTTGCTAAGCCAATGACAGCTCTGCTAGAGAAGAATGCTAAGTTTGTTTGGTCTGATAAGTGTCAAGCTAATTTCGAGGAGTTGAAGAAACGTCTAACTACAGCTCCAGTGTTAATTCTGCCAGATCTGAGTAAGGATTTCTCCATTTATTGTGATGCGTCTCGTCAAGGTTTGGGTTGTGTTCTTATGCAAGAAGGCAGAGTGGTAGCATATGCATCGAGGCAGTTGAGAAAGCATGAGCTGAACTATCCCACTCATGATTTAGAATTGGCAGCTGTTGTCCATGCATTGAAGATTTGGAGACACTATCTGGTGGGTCACAAGACGGACATCTATACCGATCATAAGAGCTTGAAGTACATTTTCACTCAGTCTGATCTGAATTTGAGACAACGTAGATGGTTGGAATTGATTAAGGATTATGATTTGGAAATACACTATCATCCCGGGAAGGCTAATGTTGTAGCAGATGCCTTGAGTAGAAAGAGCCATGCCAATGAGGTCAGAATTGCTTCTATGCCAAATGAGTTGTGTGCTGAATTTGCACATCTGAATTTGGGAATTGTGATCAACAGAATAGAGTTAGAGCTTGAACCAGTATTGATGCAAGAGATACGTAAGGGTCAGATGTCAGATGAAAAGTTAAAGCAGATAGCCGATAACATTGTTCTTGGCAAAGCATCAGGTTTTCGGTTGGATGATGATGGTACATTGTGGCATGGGAATAGATTATGTGTACCTGCAATCAAGGAGATACGTGAGTCTATACTGCGAGAAGTGCATGAGTCAGCTTACTCCATTCATCCTGGAAGCACTAAGATGTACCTTGATCTGAAGAAAAAGTATTGGTGGGATGGACTAAAGCGAGATGTAGCCGAGTACGTCGCTCTGTGTGATACATGTCAGAGGGTGAAGGCAGAACATCAGAGACCCGCTGGTTTGTTACAACCGATGAAGATACCTGAATGGAAGTGGGAAGAAGTCGGTATGGACTTTATAGTTGGTTTGCCTCGTACGCAGAGAGGGTACGACTCCATATGGGTAGTAGTCGATCGATTGACCAAAGTTGCTCACTTTATACCAGTTAAAACTACCTATACGGGAGCAAGATTGGCAGAATTGTACATGGAACGGATAGTATGTTTGCATGGAGTGCCCCGAAAGATTGTGTCAGATCGTGGTACTCAGTTCACCTCTCACTTTTGGCAGATGATACATCGATCATTAGGCACAAGGTTGAACTTCAGTACTGCTTATCATCCACAGACTGATGGACAGACGGAAAGAACCAATCAGATTCTGGAAGACATGTTGAGAGCTTGTGCATTACAGTATGGCACCAGTTGGGACAAGAATCTGTGTTATGCAGAGTTCTCATACAACAACAGTTATCAGGAGAGTCTTAAGATGGCACCGTTTGAAGCCTTGTATGGTAGACAGTGTAGAACACCGTTGTTCTGGGATCAGACAGGTGAGAGTCAAGTGTTTGGACCTGATGTGTTGAGGAATGCCGAGGAACATGTCAGAATAATCAGAGATAACCTGAGAGCTGCTCAGTCCCGACAGAAGAGTTATGCAAACAACCGTCGTCGAGATCTATCTTTTGCAGTAGGTGATCATGTCTACCTAAAGGTGTCACCGATGAGAGGTGTGAAAAGGTTCAATAAGAAAGGAAAGTTAGCACCAAGGTATATTGGACCGTTCAAAATTCTTGGAAGACGTGGCGAAGTGGCATATCAGTTAGAGTTGCCTGAAAGCTTGTCAGGAGTGCATAATGTGTTTCATGTCTCTCAGTTGAAAAAGTGCCTGCGAGTACCCGAAGAGCAGATACCGTTGGAAGAGCTTACAGTTAAGGAAGATCTGACTTATGATGAGTACCCAACAAGAATTTTAGAGACAGCCGAAAGAGTTACCCGGAGCAGAGTAATAAAGATGTGTAAGGTTCAGTGGAATCGGTATTCAGAAGCAGAGGCAACTTGGGAAAGAGAAGAGGATTTGAGGAAGTCATACCCGCAGTTGTTTGAGTAAGCATCGCTGGAATCTCGAGGACGAGATTCTTTAAGGGGGGTAGAATTGTAACATCCCAAAATTTGCATCAATTTAAAATAGGCAATATGATTTAATTATGCATTTTGTGTGTTGCATAAAACTTAGTTAATAAATTATTTGCAAAAGCTAAAATTAATCCTAGGCCAAAGATCATGTTGATGCATACATGCTGGTGCATAACTTATTTTTGTGATGCGTGGTTTAGTTCAAAAGTTGTTTGAATTCAAAAAGGATTTGAAAATGCATTTGAAAAACCAAATCTGAAATTGGAAAACCCTTTTTTCCTTCTCTTCCTCCTCCGTTCTCCCTTCTGGCCCGAGCCAGCCTGGCCGGCCCGCTCCCTCCCTCGTGCTGGCCCGCTTCTCCTCTTCCCTCCCCTCTCCCTCCGTCGCTTGCGTGGGCCGTCGCCCGGCCCAGCAGCCTTGCGCAGCGCCGCAGCCCCGCGCTGAGCCGAGGGTCCAGCCTCGGCGCTGCACTCGCGTGCGCATCACCGTCTCGCCCGAGGCTCCAGCCTCGCGCGTGCGTAACCATCTCCGTCTCGCCCGAGGGTCCAGCCTCGCGCGAGCGTAGCCTTCTCCGCCTCGCCCGAGGGTCCAGCCTCGGCGTTGAGCGTCGCCGTTTCCGACTCGCCCGAGGGTCCAGCCTCGCGTGCGCGTCGTCGCCCCGTCTCGCCCGAGGGTCGCCTCTCCCGCGCTCGCTGACAGCTCGACTCCTCCGGTCAGCGTCCCACCACTCTTTCTCCCTCTCGTATCCGGCTCGGACTCCATGACCAGAACCGAGTCCATCCTCGTTACGCGTCCTCGCTTGCCAAATCGACCGAACCGACCCTCTTATAAGGTCCCCAGGAAACCGCCGCCTCTCCCCACGCTTTTAGCTTGAGCTCTCGTGCCCTAGTTCGTCTCCGCGACAAACTCCGCCGCCCGCAAGCTTTCCGCCGCCAACAACCCGACGATTCATCGAGTTCCCGCGCCCGTAAGTGGTACCTCGAGTTTCCCCTTGATCTCTCGAAGCTAACCGAGTGTGTTCCCCTTTTTCTCCTCTCGTTTTGATGCCTTAATCGCTCGCCGTCGCTTTCCAGAGCCGCCGTCCGCCTCGACGAGCGATACGCCGCCACCAGATCGTCTCCGACCTCGTCTGTGCCTCTGGTGAGTCCGCTTTGCTCTCCTCTTTCGATTGGATCTGCTCCCGAGGCCTCTACCGCTCTGTAGCGCAATCCCGAGCCGCGCCGCCGCCTTCCGGCCGAGGAGCCGCTGCGTCCTTCTTTCTCTCCGGTGAAAAGCGCCGCCGGCCCTCCCTGATCTAATCCCGAGCGTCCATCTCAGATCCGACGCACACCAGAGCTCGATACCCCTTCGTTGCCTGTTTTACAAAAAGATCCTTACACCTTTTGGGTCTAAACCCGCGGTCCCAAAGGCCCTGTTCTTTGAGTCTGCGTTTTCCTCTGTTTGAGCCCCTGCGCTTTGTCCTATTTGAGGCGCAGTCCATCCAATCCGCAGATTCGTTTTAAATCAATTTAAATACAAAATCAATTTCAGTTTATTTACAGTTTTGCCACCAGTTTTAAATGCTTATAACTTCTACGTTTTTAGTCCGATTTAGTCAGTTCAAGTTGCGTTAGATTCGTTTTGAAAAGCTCTATCTATCTGTACAAGGATATCTACTGTTTTCAGTAATTAAATTGGAGTTAGGTTTAATCTACTAATTAAGGTTCTGTAACTTGTTTAGCTCATAACTTTCGCGTTATAATTCCGTTTTTCGTGATTCTCGCGTTTATGTGATCGTGGTAGATCGTACCTTCTGTTTTCAAACTTTTTATATTATTTTCTTGCTGATTGGTGTAATGTTCTAATTATAGCTTGTTTGCTTTGTATGGTTGTTGTTCCGATGGTTGTGTGTTGATGTGGTAATCGAGTATAGACGGTGAGAATTACGTTGGTGATCAAGAGCTCTACTTCGACAACCAAGAGCAACCAGAGTACTCTGAATCAGGCAAGTATAGCATGGGATCATCCTTGTTGACCTATTCACCATGAAACATCTAAATTCATATGCATGTGTCTAATTTTGATCTCCTATCTAGTTTACCCTAGACCTTTGACCCGTTACCTTGATAACTTGGGATGCTATGCATATGGGTAGAGTTTTGCTAGAGCTTTACTTAAACCAAACATGATCTAATAATGGTGAATAAAATTTGATTTTTTTTAGCAACATGGTTTAGGATCTCCTGTCAGCAAAAGCTGGGACATACAGTGCAACCATGAGGGTTATATGGCTCTGACCTTAGCTCAGTATAAGGACCTTTTCTAGCTTGTTAGTGGACACCTGTATAGGCGCGTTGGATCTTGCCGAGTTGGGTATAGTGCGGCTTCTGTCCACGTGAGTATAGGCTGCGTGTTATTGTGCCACCTGGAAGGAGGGCTCTACATCCCCTTGCCTTAAGAACTAGCGGCCCTAACTTGTTAGACGAACCTTTGAAAGGCTTTGCGTGTATCCTGCCCACTCACCTCGGAAGTGTTATGGGAGTAATTAACCCGGGCATCTGGATATCACGACTCATCGGGTAAAGTGTACACCTCTGCGCAGAGTTTAATAAACTGATATATCAGCCGTGCTCACGGATACGAGCGGCCCGGAAAACTCACAGATTAGTTGTTATATGTTGTTTATTTATGTTGCTCATGTTGATTACCTTATTGCTATGTTTCAATTATTATGATCATGTGGGTTGGGTTTAAGCATTCATATATGTTTACCTTAATGTTAAAATGTTGCCAAATAAAAGCTACTGCAGTTTAACCAGTGTCAGCCTTTTTGAGCCTCATGAACCCCATGTTACACTTGTTAAGTACGAGATGTACTTATGCTTGTTTATTTTCTTTCTACTTGGATAAAAATCCCGGATGGGTAACAGATTGCTATGGTAATGACGACTTCCCTGAAGAGTTCTAGTCTTGCTGTCAACCAGTCATCTTCCCTGTGATGGAGCTACCGCGAGAGATACTTTATTTATCCGCTGCTATGTAAAGTCTTTGAATAATATTCGTTATGTAATAAACATATGTGATGGTACTCCTTAATTTGTGGCTTATGTGTGTGATTGATCTCTGGGCACACATGAGTTATTGCATTCAATTTTGTTCTTAAAATTGGGTGTGACAACAGATGATGGACGCCATTACTTAAGACCTGCTAGCTATACTCTTAGCAATGAAGAGAAGGAAATCATGTTTGAATGCCTAAACAGCATCAAGGTCCCATCTGGATTCTCCTCCAATATAAAGGGAATAATAAATATGCAAGAGAAGAAATTCCTAAACTTAAAGTCGCATGACTGTCACGTGCTTATGACGCAATTGCTTCCGGTTGCTTTAAGAGGAATTCTACCTCCACATGTACGTCTGGCCACTGTGAAGCTATGTGCATTCCTCAATGCAATTTCTCAGAAGGCAATTAATCCACTAGAACTAGCTACTCTACAGAATGATGTGGTTCAATGTCTTGTGAGCTTTGAGTTGGTGTTCCCTCCATCCTTCTTTAATATCATGACACACCTCCTAGTTCACCTGGTCAAGGAGATTCATATTCTCGGTCCTGTGTTCCTACACAACATGTTCCCCTTCGAGAGGTTCATGGGAGTACTGAAAAAATATGTTCACCAACGTGCTCGGCCAGAAGGAAGCATCGCCAAGGGCTATGGGACAGAGGAGGTCATAGAGTTCTGTGTTGACTTTATTCTTGACCTTGACCCGATTGGTGTTCCTGAATCACGACACGAGGGGAGGCTGTGTGGAAAGGGGACACTAGGGAAGAAAACATATATCGGTACGGGGAACGATTATTTCAATAAAGCGCACTACACAGTTCTTCAAAAACTCATCAGTGGTGGATCCATATATCGAGGTACACAAGGAGTTCCTACAATCCCAATTTTCTGGGAAGAATGAAGTTTGGATTACACGTGAGCACATGAATACTTTAGCACTTGGTTGCGAAAAGAATGTCTGGGTGATAACAATATTGATGAGCAACTATATTTGTTGGCTAGGCAACCATCATGGCACATCCTCACGTACAAAGGATATGAGATAAATGGAAACACATTTTACACCATTGCCCAAGATAAAAGGAGCACAAACCAAAACAGTGGTGTTCGCGTAGATGCCACAGACCCAAATGGGAATAGACAAACATATTACGGCCGCATAGAGGAGATTTGGGAACTAGACTACGGACCTAATTTTACAGTCCCTTTGTTTCGATGCCAATGGGTCAAGACGACCGGAGGCGGAGTAACAGTTGACAAGGAGTATGGAATGACGACAGTGGATCTCAACAATATTGGATACAAAGGTGAACCATTCGTCCTTGCTGCTGATGTGAATCAGGTGTTCTACGTGAAAGACATGTCTACAAAACCCAAGAGAGGGAAAAATGATGAAAAATCAACCAAAGAGCCAAAACGCCACATAGTTCTTTCAGGAAGAAGAAACATCGTGGGAATTGAGGACAAGTCAGACATGTCAGAAGATTATGAAAGGGATGACCGAATATCGCCCTTCAGTGTGACCAAAGACCCAAGCATCCTGCTAAATGCTGAGGAGACTCCATGGTTACGACATGATCATAACCAAGGGACATACGTCAAGAAGAAGATCACCAGTGTACCCGCTTGATATATAGTGATGTTTTAACTAATATTATGTATTACAGTTTTTGTGTAATTAATAATGATTATGGATAGTCATGGTTCGTTGATGTTTTATATTTTTAAATTATATTGCAATTTAACAGTGAATTTCTCTACCGTGTATTTGGACAATGAAAGATGAACAACCCAAAATTTAACGTTCAGATAATGCAAAAACAATTTTCCTATCGAGAACCAGTTGTTTTAGATATTTAAATTTAACATTATATTTTTGCATTAACAAAATATGAATTGTTATTTACATTTATATTCGTTATTATAAGAAAAGAAAAGAATTTATGTTACAAAATGTTCTACTACACAATAAGGTAAAAGGAAATACAACTGTTATTTTTAAGTAATTTTATGCCTAATATTGAATTTACTATGCAATTAACAAGTATTACAACATATTAATATAGCCAAAACTTAATTCAAAACCCAAAATACAGAAAACCCAAAACAAAGGCGGGAGAAACCCCTTTAGTCCCGGGCCGTGGCACCACCCGGGACTAAAGGATCCTTTAGTCCCGGGGCGTAAGCCCGCCCGGGCTAAAGGTCCACCCCTTTAGCCCCGGGCGGGCTTACGCCCCGGGACTAAAGGTCTTTTAGTCCCGGGTGGTACCACCGCCCGGGACTAAAGGTGCCCCGCGTATATAGGGCACAGGGCCCTCCTCCTTCCTCAGATCGACGTCAGAGTTTGCGCCGCCGCCTCCGTCTTCGCCGCCGTCTCGTCCTCCCGCTCGCCGTCGTCCTCGGTGCCCCTCGGCCTCCCTCGGCGTCCTCCGCGGTGCCCTCGGCCTCCCTTCCGCGCGCGCGGCGCCCTCGGCCTCCCTCGTGTCGCCGCCGCCATCAGCCTCAGAGAGCTCCGGCCCTCGCCATCGTCCGCGCGGTCCCTCGGCCTCCCTCGCCGTCGTTCGCGGCGCCCTCTACCGTCGAGCTCGCTTTTGCCGCGCGCCGCCGTCGTGACATCCTCGCCGTTCGCCGCCGGCCGTTGCTCCCCTTGTGCCGTCATGTCTCGTCCTCGCCGTCGTCTCGCGGCCGCTCCGGCCGTGTGCCTCGTCCTCGCGCTGCCGGTGAGGAGTGCCACCGCGCGTGCGTGTGGTGTGAAGTGTTTGTGCGTGTGCGTGTGTGTGTGTGCACTGTGTGCAGTGTATGTGTGTGTGCAGTGTGTAAAGTGTGTGTGCACTGTGTGTAAGGAAAAAGAAAATAGAAATCCATATGAATTGAAAATAGAAAATAGTTTTTACCCTAACAAAATATTATGTTTACACATGTAGATAAAAAGAGATTGGTCGCGTTGACCGCGCCGTCCGCCGTCATCCTCACCGTGTGATCCTCACCGCAACGTGATCTTCGTCGTCGTCCGTTGTCGTCCTCACCGCGACATCATCCTCGCCGTCGTCCGTCGTCGTCCTCTCATCAACGGTGTGTCCTTTGTGTTAGATGGAGGAGGAATAATCACTTAGATAATTTGGTCTTTAGATATGTAAACATTTATTTATATCGGTCGTGTATATGTTTATGAAATAATCACTTGGATATGTTTATGGAATAATCACTTGGATATGTTTATGGCATAATCACTTGGATATGTTTACGGAATAATCACTTGGATATGTTTATGGAATAATCACTTGGATATGACTTTTCGATCATGTCGGTAGTGTTATTTTTACGAATATAGTCTTTATGGATATATGTTATTTTTAATGTTGTCAAAACCTAGACCCGAAACCCCCTAAACCCAAACCCGAAACCCTAAACCTGAAACCAGAAACCCTAAACCCCAAACCCGAAACCTAAACACTAAACCCGAAACCCTAAACCCGAAACATAAACACTAAACCCTAAACCCTAAACCCGAAACCCGAAACCCGAAACCTAAACCCTAAACCTGAAACCCAAAACCCGAAACCCTAAACCCGAAACCTGAAACCCTAAACCCTAAACCCTAAACCTAAACCCTAAACACTAAACCCTAAACCCGAAACCCGAAACCCCAAACCCGAAACCTAAACACTAAACCCGAAACCCGAAACCTAAACACTAAACCCTAAACCCTAAACCCGAAACCCGAAACCCGAAACCTAAACCCTAAACCCTAAACCCGAAACCCGAAGCCCGAAACCCCAAACCCGAAACCCTAAACACGAAACCTAAACACTAAACCCAAAACCCGAAACCCTAAACCCGAAACCTAAACACTAAACCCTAAACCCTAAACCTGAAACCCGAAACCCGAAACCTAACCCTAAACCCTAAACCCGAAACCCGAAACCCCAAACCCTAAACCCGAAACCTAAACACTAAACCCGAAACCCTAAACCCGAAACCTAAACACTAAACCCTAAACCCGAAACCCAAAACCCGAAACCCGAAACCTAAACCCTAAACCCTAAACCCGAAACCCGAAACCCTAAACCCTAAACCCCAAACCCGAAACCCTAAACCCGAAACCTAAACCCTAAACACTAAACCCTAAACCCTAAGCCCGAAACCCAAAACCCGAAACCCTAAACCCTAAACCCCAAACCCGAAACCCTAAACCCGAAACCTAAACCCTAAACACTAAACCCTAAACCCTAAACCCGAAACCCGAAACCCTAAACCACAAACCCGAAACCCTAAACCCGAAACCCTAAACCCTAAACATGGTGTTGAATAAAAATGAATATGGTCTTTATGAATATATATATATATATATACGTTATTTGCAGAAATATGGTGTTTATTATCCTCCATGTTATTAGCAGAAATGGCCGACCCAGTTGACAACATGGAGGAGGAAATGTACGAATTAATCAACAACGGCGCTAATCAAGATTTAGCAGGTGACGATAACAATAATCAAGAAGTAGATGACGGCAGTCAATACTTTGCCGATTATGAAGAAATAATGCAAGAAAATACTGGCGAGGTATATACCTACAATAATCTCTATGTGCACATGAATTTCTAAACAATTTATAAATGTATTTATAATCTACTGTTCCTACATACGTAGCCCTCCGGATCGACAACGACTACCAGGAAGAGTAGGACCGTACGAGGTCCGAAGAAGCCGTTGGATGGCCGGTACATTATCTCAGAATTCAATGAGGAAACAGGCCAAGTACTTGGAGAACATGCACAGAAATTTGTTGGCCTCTGTGGGTACCTTGTAAGGGATAAGATCCCGATCAGTGCTCGTGAATGGAAGAAAAAGACAAGTGCTCCTCATATAAGTTTTGTCTCTGATCTTGATAAGGAACTGGTTTGGCAAGATGTCCTTGCACATTTCACACTTGAAACAGAAGATATAAATTTGAAGGCAAGAGTTCGGGACTGGGCTATGAAGAAAATGGCAACACTATTCCAGGGCTGGAAGAAGACCTTATACAACAAATTTATCAAGAACGACCTAACTCCGGATTTCAACACTAAGGCCTACGTCAAGTTGAGGCCATTTTGGGATGAGTTTGTAGAATTCAAGAAATCAGAAGAGGGCGAGGCACGGGTCAGAAGGAACCAACAGAATGCCCGACAAAAACAATACCACCATCACTTGGGATCAGGTGGCTACAAGAGTGCCATTCCTAAATGGGAAAGAATAGAACGAGAGTTGCTAGCCAAGGGCATTGAACCAGAATCGATAAACTGGCCTGAGCGCGCCAAGTATTGGTTTTTTGGTCATGGAGGAAGCCTGGACCTACAGACAGGAAGGATACAGTATGGCGAAAAACTCCATAGAGCAGCAGAAAGATTTGCTTATGCTAGAGAAATGGCTGTCAGTGGCAGGTGGCAGCCGAACAGAGACAAGGACGAGCTGACATACGCCCTGGAGAATCTTGAACTTGGTGGGAGAACCAGAGGCTATGGGGAGGTGTCGTGGGAGCATGCCTTCCCTCGGGACATAGAGACCTATAGAAGCCGCGCGAGAAAGGAGGAGGAGGCACAACGGTTGCAAAGGTAGAGGAAATGGTTCTTCAGTCACAGGCCGCGGCTCTTGAAGCAGTTGAGCGAGAAAAAGCACTTGAAGGCAAAATGAACGAGGAAATAAAAAGGCAAGTGCAGTTAGCAGTAAGTTCGATGCAAAGGCAATCTGCATCAGAGCCGGGAGTCAACATCAGCCCCCCTGATCAAATGAAAAGCAGTTGCGCTTCCACAGAGGTCCCAGATGCAGCACTGCGCTTTCCCGTGGACGACATCACCGAGCCTCTCACGACATGTGAACTGCATATTCCACAGGGGAATGCCACAGTCATGGTGGCTATAGGTGTTGTATCTCCTATCGATCCTACAAACACCAAGATGTCATGGGGCAATAATACCTCCTGGATATGCTAGCGTCTCGGTGGATAGGGTGGTGAAAGGTTACGACAATGTCGTACTTGACATTGAAGGAGGTGATGGCGAGAGACATTAGGAGAAGCGGAGAAGACATTCATATGTTGGCGCAAGCGCTATATCATAATTCCTGGCGCATCACCTCCTCCTCTTCAACAACCTAACCCTAGGTGTGTATGAAATTAGTGAATGAAAGTTAATAGTATTGGTGAGCTAATAGTATAAATGGATACTCATACCATGTTGTTTTCGCAGCAGGACATCCCCCAACCTAAGTCCAATTATGCATTCACCACATGATCACAGTGTTGCGGGCGATGATGATCAAGATCAAACACGACGGATCCATCACCGCCACTGGCCCCATCTCCTCCACGACGAGATCCAACACCGCCAACGGCCCCATCTCCCCCACGGCGTGATCCAACACCGCTGCCACCTGCCCCATCTCCTCCACGACGGGATCCAACACCGCCACCGGCCCCATCTCCCCCACGGCATGATCCAACACCGCCACCGGCCCCACCATCTCCTCTAAAGCGGGCTCCGACACCGCCACCTGCCCCATCTCCACGGCGGGTTCCAACACCTCCACCGCCAACAAAGAAGAGGCATGTCACACAAACAAAGGCGTCAGCCCCATTACCTCCGAAGAAGACAGCCTCTGTGAGAAAACCAGCTCCCAAGATGACAAAACTTGCATATGACATGACCGAGGAGGAGACTGAAGTTTGCAGTGCAAAAAGACTTGAACAAGTTCTTCGACGCTGCCATTGCTAGTGGTCGAGCAAAGCGAAACCCGGAGAAGCCGTACCTTTTTGTTCGTCCTGAAAAACTAAGGCAAACTATGGACGCTCACCAAAAAAGGTACGTGCTGCCCGTAAGGCTTCGCCAAAATCAGACTATGATCGCACGCTCAGCAAATCACTTGAGGAGGCCAAGAAGACAAAGAAGAGAGCAGGAAAGGGTTGTCCCACAGCTCGGGGAACAAAAGCAACAATCAGTGCCGGATCTAGTTGTTGGGAATGAATATGGTTCAAACATGTCGGTGGTACAAAAAAGGGGTACCCCCAACCAATGCTAAACCTAGAACACCGGTTACTAACAAACCTAACTAATCCAACCCTCTCAAGGCCTACAGCGCTGGCCCGCCAAGCCAGGCCTCGGGCTGGCGATCGCTCTCCGTCTCGCCCGAGCCCTCCGAGCCAGGCCTCGGGCGAGCGCTCCACTAACCCCTCGAGCCAAGGCACATAGGCCCTGAACCCGCCCACGAACCGAACACCGCACCTCGAGACCCCACACGGGGACCTCGAGCCTCTTTGACACAACAGTCTATCCCTCGAGACGCTTCACGCCTCCCTCGAGCGGCGCGGACACCGGACACTAGCCCCATACCGCGTGTTTAATACGTTCTCCAACTCCGGTCACGTCCTCTGCAGCCCGACGTGTACCACAGTAAGCCGGAGTCAGAGTCAAACCTCGTTTTCACCACAAGTATGGGCAAAGGGCGCCAGTACGGCACTGTTAACCCATACCCTCCACTGTTGCACACCCAAACCACGTCTCGAGGCCCGGATGCCCACTGCTCAACGGGTTTCCCGGCACTCGCCCATAACTTCGGGGGCTCGAGCCCCCCGCGGGCACCACCTCGAGGCCGGCTCCACGCCCCTCGAGCCCTAACTGCTCTCATATGATTGGTGGACAGGTACCCTAAGACCCGGAGGGACCACGCCGCGTCCTGTACGAGCCGGGATGGGTGCTGCTAGGCCCCTACGCCGCCACGTCCGCGCCTGGACGGAGACCATGCTCCAAGGACGCTTCAACAGCAACGCCCACATCGGCTCCAGTGGTCCCGACAAGACAGGATCCCTACCCTACGCCATATCGAGCACTGTGCGTGCCAACCCTGTGTAAACCCCTGGCCACCTCTTGCTCTATAAAAGGGGACGCCAGGGCCCTTCGCGCGAGGAGGACGGCACACGAGTCCAAGGTTACTTAACTTCAAAAAGACAACACCCAAGTCCACACACACGAGTCCGGACTCCGGTCCACGCTCCACTGAGCTTGTATTCGCCCCTGTACAAGCACTTAGGTGCAAGTAATACAAGAACATCCCCCCTCCCCCGCTGGACGTAGGGCCTTCTTGCCCGAACCAGGATAAATCCTTGTGTCTTCTTGCATCACCATCCAGGAAGAGAGCACGCGATCATATTATCGTTGGTGTCATACCCCCGGGTTCGAAACACCGACAGTTGGCGCGCCAGGTAGGGGCATCGCGTGTCCGAGTCGACTTCTCGTTTTTTCCTGGATGGCTGCTCCGACTCCTTCGTTTTCGGCTGGTGCCGTCGTTTGGTTCGGGAACCCGAGTTCCTGGCCACCGGCAGCGGCAACGTGCTGACCCTGCTCTCCACGGAGGGCCCAAACGGGGGGCGCGTCACGCCACCCTGCGCAGGGGGCGTGGCGCATCGCCCGCACCACCATGCGTCGCCACCTCGCGAGCGGCGCCGTCGTCACCGTCGGTCGCCGGGCGCAGGCGGTGCCTGCTGGTAAGTACTCACGTCCCCGTAGCCGGTGCAGGGTCCCCAAGGGGAAACCAGCCCGGCGCACGGCCGGAGAACTTCCAGGGCGCGTGCGCACTCCCCCAGCGAGTTCGCGTTTGTCACGCGCACGGACCAGGAGCCAGGCCAGAGCCCCCGAGCCGTGCTCCGTCGACACCGCTTGGCCTTATCCCGCACGGGGCCGCACCGCGCTCGTCGCCAGCGGTTCCGTCTGGCCTCGACAACTCCGCGACTCTCTACGCCCCCCACCTCGACGAGCGCTATCCGGGACCGGGCGGCTGCAGAGCAGGGCGAGCGTCCGGGCGTACTCCTACGAGCCACCGCCAACCTGGAGATCGTCTACCCCGCGCACGCCGACCGCGGCCTCTCACGAGCAATCGGGCCACCTCGTCGAGCCACCGTCGGAGAATGGTACCGCGAGCTGCAGTCCCGGCACGAGCCAAGGCGGCGCGGCATCAGCAGCTCCGACTCTGATGAGTACGACTACCACGACCCCGACTCTGGGACCCTACCAGGGAGTGCTTCCAGCTCGAGGGGTCGTGGACGAGGCCGAGGGCGATGGCGACGACGACACCAGGCCGGCGCTCAACCTCGAAGGGGCCGGAGACGTGGCTGCGGCAGGCGGGTCGCGCGTCCAGGAGAGGAACGAACCCCCGGCACCGGCCGCACCATCCCAGCACAGCGGTGACCGAGCGGCCGCAGCTCGCGCAGCTGCGGGAGGCCATCGCTAAGGCTGAGGAGGACCGGCAACGCCTGCTGCAGCTCGAGAAACCCTAGTCCAAGAGCCAGCCCGGCCTCGAGGCGCCGGTGTTCGTGGCCGAGCTCGAGAGGTCCACCGGCAGATCCTCGAGGACGGGACGCCAGCACGACCCGAGGTGCGTTTTCCGCGAGCCGGGCAGAACGTGGTAGCGGCGGCGATGCTGCTCCGTGATCTAACCGCCGTCTCCAACCCCTGACGCCAGGCGCATGCTTGGGGAAATAAAAAACCTCCTCGAGACAGCCGCTGTGCAGCAGGCCGAGAGCTCAGCCTCGCGGCGGCGCGGGGCAGCCTCGGAGAAACCGACGGACGCGCCCCGCAACGAGCGCGAGGCATCCATCCACCAGCCGGACGCCTCTCGAGCTAGGCCAGTCCGCGAGCGGATCATCGACAACCGGCCACCTCGAGACCCCAATGACGCCCGCAACGACGAAAAGCTCGCCAACGCCAAGGACCAGCTCGAGGAGGCCCGAGACGTGGCGCTCATCAACTCCGCGCGCTACCAGCAAACGCTCCGACGCTACCACGACAAGCACGTGCGCAAGAGGGACCTGGCGGTGGGGGACCTCGTGCTTCGACGGCTGCAAGACAACCGAGGGCGCCACAAGCTTACCCCTCCATGGGAGGGCCCATACACCGTAGCTGAAGTGCTCAAGCCAGGAACATACAAACTCTACAACGATCAAGGCGGAATCCTGGCGAACGCGTGGAACATATCACAGCTACGTCGCTTCTACCCTTAAAGGCCTCGAGGCCTCGTTCATTTTGTTGCTTTGTACGCATATGTCAAATATGAATGGGCAAACTCGTGTACCATCTTTCATATTGCTTAGCAACATAAGGTAGCCTCGACCCTGCCTTGCTCAGGGTCGAGCCTCCCTCGGGGGCTGGCGGGGGGCCTCCCCCCCCCCCAGACTCCGGAAAAAGCGTGTTTTTTCTTTCCAAGTTTTATTTGACAGCCATCTCGATTCACGCCTCGAGAATACTAGCAATGCCTAAACCCGTAAATACCCTCGAGCCTCCAAGAGTCGGGGGACGTCGACGTAGACGTCCACCTACGCCCCCGGGCTACGGTACCCTACCTACGTCTCCCCTCGAGGAACTCGCGGCGCGTATCAAGGGAACATAGACTAAGCCGGTAAAGGTTCGAGCCTGTGATAGGAAGACATGGCCAAATAAAACTGGAAAAAGAAACAACTCTCGCAAAATAAACAAGTCATTTCCATACAATAGCTTCGACAGGGCATAAGTTGTGACACAAATTTTTACAAGGGCCTCAACGCCCAAATTTGGCTCGCAGGCCTCAGTCCTCGTCGGTTTCGTACTCCTCCCCGAGGTCTACCACGGCGGGCTCAGCCTCGACACCCGAGTTGGAGGGAGGAGGGTCCTCGACACCACTGCTGGCGTCAGGAGGCAGCACGTCCTCCTCAAAAAGCTTCGCTAGCGCCGCGCCCGGCTTCTCCATCTTCTTCAGGATCGCGTCGACGCGACGGATGTTCCACTCCTCGTCCTTCCCCTCGATCTCGATGAAGCCCTTGGCAACAGCGTTGACCGGGTAACGGAAACCGGAGCGAACTGCCGCGAGCGCCTGCTTCACGCCATGATGGAGAGCGAGCCGGACGCGGTCCCGCGCGGCCGCCATCAAAGTAGCACAGGGCATCGACCAAGGCATCGCCTCGAGCCACCGTACCCTCTGCTGCGGCGACCGGGTCGGCACCCCACACGGAGCTAAGCCTGTCGAGGGTGACGCGCGCCCTCTCCGACACCATCGTCTCGCCTCGAAGTTCCTCCACGAGAGCCTGGTTCGTCTCGCGGAGCTTCTCGGCGGTCGTCTCGACGTCTATACAGCAAACAGCAAAAGTGAGCCCGCAGCATAGAAAGCACCTCGAGAGCAAGACAACACCAGGCAGGAAAAATACCTCGGCAGTGCACATTCAAAGTGGCGAAGTCGCTGGTGAGGACCTCGACGCGCCGCTCGAGTGTGCTCATCCTAGACAGCGCATCGAGCTTTTCGCCCCTGAGGTCTTCGACCAGCTTGCCCACCTCCGCAAGGGCCAGATCCTTCCGGATCACCTCTTGCCGCGACGCCTCCGCTGCGGACCGGGCGGTGGCGACTTCATTCTGGGCGGCGGCGGCCTCCGTTTTCGCGGCGTCCGCTGTCGCTCGGACGGCAACGACTTCGCCCCGGGCGTCGGCGGCCTCCTTCTTCAACGCCTCCGTCGCAGCCAAGGCAGTGGTGGCCTCCCTTCTGGCTTGGGCGGCCTCGTCACGAGCCACCTGGAGCTCCGCCTCCGCCGCACGAAGCCGATCCGCCATCTGGGCGTTCCGGCCCAGCTCGGCGCGGAGCCCCACAAGCTCCCCCTCCGCTCTCGCGAGGTCAGCCGCCACCTGCGCGGATTTTCTCCGTCTCCTCCGACAGAGCCCGCTCCGCCTCCGTCATCAGCTCGGCCACCTCCTTGAAGATGGCCCGCGCCGCCCGCGGGCCATCGACACGGACCGTGGTGCGGTCCGAGCTCGGTGCATCAGCGCGCGGGGGCTCGAGCGGCAGCGGATGGCTCGAGTCTTCCACCCCCTGGTCGGCTCCGGACAGCGCCTCGGGCCCCACCTCCGGCGCGGGGGCCTCGACCGAAGTCGGCGCCCTCTCCAGCTCTTCGAAGAGCTCCTCCACTGTGGGCACCCTCGCCCCCGACACCTTCTCGGCGTTCTCCAGCTCCGAGGCCGCGAGAGCCCCCGGCGGAGGGGGGTCTTGACCAGCGGGTCGGCTCGAGGCATCCGGGGCCCCGAGGCCCGTAACCTCCTCGGCCTTGGGCCCCACCGAGGCCGCCCCTACCTCCGGCGCGCCCCCTGGGGCAGCCGTCGTAGCCGGGGAAGAAGGGGGCGGGACCGTGACGGACGCAGTCACGGCAGGCTTGACGCCAGGAGTCGAGGTCCCTGCTACAAAAAGAAAACAGCATCGTCAAGACCAAAAAGGTTCCGACACCCGCGGTCGGCGTCGCCAGCCTCACCAAAATCCATTGCGGCCCTCCGACTTCCTCGAGCCATAGCCGCTCGAGCCTTCGCCAGCCAAGCCGCCTCACCAGAGGAAGAAGGGGCCCATACCTCGAGGGGCCTGGACATCCGCGGAGCTCGAAGTCCTGGTCCGCTTGGACGCCGCGAGCTCCACCTCCTGCCGAGTGCGCTTCTCCCTGGAAAATCCAGAAACAGCGCATGTCGCCAAAAGGAAGAGGGCAAATCCTCACTGCCATCAGATTCGAAATATTGCTTACCCAAAACGACGGCTGAGTTTTTTCCCGGAGTCGCCAGACCCGCTCGGGGGCTTCGAGCCCGAACCTTGGCTCGAGCCACGCACCTGGGTCGTCTCCACTCGGCCCGGGAAGGGGGAAGACTCCCGCTGCCTCCTGTGGCTCGACCCCGACGAGGAGCCATCCCTGGGTCTCTCGTCCCGGGAGGGGGACCTTGTCCCCGTCGAGCGATCGCCGTGGCGCCTCTCTCGACGGGGGCTCCGAGACCTACTCCGACGCTCGACGTGACGGTCGCGCTCCCCCGCACCTGCCTCCCCCTCCCGACGTGGGTGCGGCGACGGACTCCGAGGCCGCTCGCGACCACCATCACGAGACGACCGAGGGCTCCTCCCCCGGCGGTCACGGTGGCGGGGGCTCGACGCCCCGTCGCGCTGTCCGCTCCTTCGGGGGCTCGAAGTCCCCCTCGACGCTTCGCGACGGGCGGGCTCAGGATCCCTCTCAACGCGAGGTCCACTCCTCGAGGCCCGGCCCCCCTCGGGATCTTCCGCCTGGGTCGATGCCGACGTCGACCCCTTCTGCGCCGCGTCAACAGCGCTCCGGGTCCGCGGCTTCCTCGCGACGGCCGGCACGTCCGGCACGGAGCTCGAGGTCCCCTGGGCTTCCGCCGAGGCCTGGCTCGACACGGCCCTCCGCGGCTGCGCCCCGCGCAATCCCTTCGCCGGGGGAACCTCCAAAACATCCTCCTGCACAAAGGAGGGATCAGCCTCGACGCCGAAGACCCCCGCACGCCTCAAGCGCGCGTCCATCCCCTCATCATCATCATCATCCTCGTCGTCACTCTCCTCCTCCGAGCCCGAGGAGCTCAGCTCTGGGGACTCGTCCCCAGGCTGGCGGTTGCGGCGAGCCTTCGCCAGCCTCTGCTCCCGAGCCGAGCGACGCAAGTTTTTGGTTTTTTCCTTTTTCTTTTTGGCGTCCTTGCTCTCCTTATCTTTGTGAGCAGAAAGGCGCCTCACCTGGGTATCCGCGGCGTCCTCCCTCACCGGAGGCCTCGACGCGCGATAGGTAAACGCTCCCTGCGAGAGTAAAATAGATGAGGAAAATCACGGGAAGCAAGAAGGAAAGAGGGGCTCGAGGCCAACCAGCTCGAGGAGAGCTTACCAGGTCAGGACACCCCGTGTCGGGTGCCATAACAATCAGGTTGGCTTCCTCGGGGCGGAACGTCCCTTGGATCGTGATCGACACCCGGGAGACGGCCTCATTCCGGGACAGCCCTGCCTCGGCCAACCTCGAGCTCTTCAACCTCTCGAGCGAGGCCTTAGGCCCCATCTCGAACATGAGGAGGGGACGGTCCGCCAAGGGAAGGAGCCTCCGCTGGTGGAACGCCCAGATGACCGCCGCGACGGTCAGCCCCTTCTCCTCCACCAACATCTTCATCGCATTCATCAGCGGCACCAGATGGCGCTGCCTGTCCGACGCGACGCCCCAAGTCCACTTCTCCGGACGACGGGTGTGGACACCGCCGGTATACCGCGGAAAGAAGCCGCCTTCGTTCCGCAGGTAGAACCAGTGGTCGTCCCACCCCGCCTGGTTAGAAGAGAGCTTGTAGCGCAGGTACTCGCGGGGAACGCCTGCCGGTGAAGGTCCAGTCCTCGCGGTGATGGCCAAGGAGCCCATCCGCACGAACCGCCTCCCGCCGGACTTCGAAGCCTTGACGAAGAGCTCGCCCCGGAAGAGGTGGATGAACATCTCCCAGTGCGGCTCCATCTTCAAATATCCCTCGCACACCGCGGCGAAGATGGCGGCGTGCGAGATCGAGTTGGGGGAGAAGTGGTGCAGCTCCGCCTCGAAGTGGTGGGTGAGCGCCCGCATGAAGCGACTCGGCGGAACACCGAGCCCCATACGATGGTAGCGGGTAAAGCTCACCACGTACCCCTCCGGCGGGTGCGGCTCACGGTGGTCCGCCGGCGGAAGAATCCACCACGCCGGCCCCGCCTCCGGGTTGGGGCGGAGGAGCCCACGCTCCACCAGCGTCGCCAACTCCTCCCACGTCGTCTTCGTTGGGCTCCAGTCTTCGGCCGGTAGCCCTTGAGTCTGGGCGGCCATGGCGGCGACGGTGCGGATCTGAGCGGCGGACGGACGGCCGGGAAGATTCCCAATCGCTGACTCGAGAAGAGGGCGTGTGGAGGCTACGGCGGCAGTGAAGGCAAAGGCAAAGTAAACGAACCCTCTCCTCTCTTTCGATATTTATACCAAAGGACACCAAGCAGGCGAGTGAAGGGTCGAGATGGCGGACTAGAGGGGGGGTGAATAGTCCTTTTTAAAAACTTAAACTTAATTGGAGCGGCTAACCGAAACAAATGCGGAATTAAAACTATCGGTCTAGCCAAGACTACACCCCTCTACCTATACTCTATGACACCTTATAAAAGATCCTAAACAAAGCAAATAAGGTGCCAGGCTAGCTAGAGCTCACCTAACCAATTTTAGATGCAAGGTCACACAAACCTAAGCAACTAATACTTCAAGCACGGGGAGCTCCTACACAATCTAGTAAGCAAAGCACAAAGCTCCTAAGCTCACTAGCAATGCTCAATAACAAGGCTACACAAGCCAAATTAGAGAGCTCAACTTAGCTACACAAACTAAGCAATGTGACTAGCAAGACTACAAGTCAACTAGTCACTCATGGGATCAACTCTATGCTACACAAGCAAGATAGCTACACAAGCACAATATGTATGAAAGTAAATACAAGCTTGTGTAAGGAGATTGCAAACCACCGAGAAGAGTAGACAATGTTGACACGGTGATTTTTCCCGAGGTTCACTTGGTTGCCACCAAGCTACTCCCCGTTGTAGCGATACACCCACTTGGAGGTTCACGCGCTAATAGGCATCACACGCCTAACCCTCAATAGGGTGCCGCACAACCAACACAAGATGGGGATCCACAAGCTACGAGCAATCCACTAGAGTTACCTTTCGTGATCTCCCACGGGGAAGGTACAATACCCCTCACAAAGCTTTCTCCGGAGCCACGCACAATCTTCACGCGGGCTTCACGACGGAGACTCGATCACCAAGCCGTCTAGGAGGTGGCAACCTCCAAGAGTAATAAGCACCACCGGCTTGCAACTCGAACACCTAGTGCCACTCGATGCAATCTCTCAAAGCAACGCACTAGAATCGCTCACTCGCAATAGATTCGCGCGCTAGCAAGCACAAGCGAGTTAGAAGGCTCCCAGGCACATCCACACAAGCCACCAAGGCTTTGGAGTGCTCCAACACCAACCTAGGGCCGGCCACAACGACTATATATAGGGAAGGGGCGGCGGCGGCCCGAACCCTACCTTTCTGCGCTTGGTCGGTAGTACCGACCCCTCCTGGGCGGTACCACCGACAGAGTCAAACTAGCCGTTTTCCCACTTTCCGCTGATTACGGCGAGGCACCGACCCTTGGTCGGTTCCTCCGGGCCCGGTAGTACCGAGGTAATGGCGGTACTACCGCCAGGCCAAAAATCGCCGCGACCAGAGAGCTCTGCGAAAAACCAGCCACTACCGACCTTGCGTCGGTACCACCGCGGGCGGTAGTACCGAGGTAATGGCGGTACTACCGACAAGCCATTTTTCAAAACAACAGAGAGCCTCGCGAAAAACCAGCCACTACCGACCTTGCGTCGGTACCACCGTGGGCGGTAGTACCGAGGTAATGGCGGTACTACCGGCAAGCCTTTTTCAGAAACTACAGAGAGCCTCGCGAAAACCCTCAGGGCCACGGTACCACCGACCATCCGGTCGGTACCACCGCCGGCGGTAGTACCGAGGTAATAGCGGTACCACCGCCAGGCCAAAAACCCCCATTACAGAGAAGGCTGCACGCAGCACCTATGGGCGGTACCACCGACAACCCAGGGTCGGTACCACCGACAACACACAGAAAACTCCATTTTCTTCTCTGTTTTGATCCAAACCAACTCCAACAACTCCTCCTTTGCAAATGTGCTAACACCAACAAGTGTACAACATCATGTGCAAGTGTGTTAGCATTTTCACAAACATTTTCAAAGGATTTTCACTTGCTCTCACCACGCCACTCGATCCTAACAACATCGCAAAGTTAGATCGCTCAAGTGGCACTAGATGACCGATATGCAAACAAGTTTGCTCCTCTTAATAGTACGGCCATCTATCCTAAACCCGGTCATAATCTTCTCTACACACCTATGACCGGTGAAATGAAATGCCCTACAAATATACCTTTGCCTTGCGCATTCCATTCCATCTCCTTTGGTGTTGATGCAACACATGCACCAACCTATCTTCAAATGATATGATCCACTTCATATCATCACATGGCCTCCATGGTCCATCGATCTTGACATCACTTGCTCTTCACCATCGCTTCGGTCCTTCGGCGCCAAGTCTTGCTTAAGCCTCCCGACACTCGGTACCAACAGCTTCAAAGCCTCAACTTGCCCTTCACCTTCGCGACCGGTCCATCAAGCCAAGTCTTGCCTTGATCTTCACCATCTTAGCCACATGATCACATGTTATGTTTCATGTGCATTAAGCTCCTTCTTCATCTTCATGCATGAGCATTGCAACATCCTCCAAGCCATTTCTCCTCTATGGCATATGTTGCTCACACATGATCACCTGTGGACTAATCACCTGTGTAATTCACTTTAAACACATATTAGTCCACCTAAGTTGTCACTCAATTACCAAAACCAAACAAGGACCTTTCAGCGAGGCGTCCCACGGCGACGAAAAAGGTAACCGCACAGCATTTAATGCGCGCGCCTAACTACGTCTCGAGCCGGATGCAGGGAACACGCGGCGGCCCCTCATTCGCTCAACTACCGGGGCCCTCCGCGGCCGCCGCTTCGACTTCGCGTCCATCGCCACTGGCGCCACGACCTCCGCTACCTTGCCTAAAAAGGCGCGCCCAACGGGCGGAAGGATTCCCAGACGACGGAGGCTTCTTCACGAAGGTAAAAACGGGCCCCGGCCCTAAGTCTCGGAGCAGCGAAGGCTGGCCCTCGAAGAGGGTTCGACAGCCGGCTTCGAGCGCCCGAGTCAGGGACACCAAGGGGCGCCACTCGCGGCGTTACTCGAGGGCCAAGCCCTCGAGGCCCCTCACGTGTATCCAAGGCGGGGAGCTCGACATGCAGTGAGATCCCCTCGGAGGGAGGCATCGAGCCACCGGGCCCTAACGAACGGACCCGGCACTCTTGCAGACTGAGCACCCATGCTTTATGAGACCGCCTCCGGGCCACAGTCGACCCCTATCGAACGGGGCACGAGCTCTCACTTGGATTCCCCGTTACCAGCTCACCGGGAACCTCGATACTCGCCCGCTCGTGGTAGTACGAGGCATCCCCCCTCGCATCCGATCGAAAGGACTCGCGGGATGACAAGCCAGGGCAACCGGCGTGCCGGACAGCTCGAAGAGCCGGCCGGCCAGTTCAGCCTGGCACCCCTCGACGAAAGAGGGTCTGAAAAACTCGGGAGCTCGACACTCTCGAACCTAAAAAACGTAACTAACACTCGCAAAAAGCCCACGAGGGAGTTCCAACCATTCCCCCGTGGCCTCGGGGGCTACACCCATGGGTGTCGCTCGCGCGACACCCATGGAATCAGCACGGCTAAACCCCCTCGAAAACCGACACAGTCAAAGTCCTCAAAACCCAGGTCAAAGAGCCCCTGCTCGAATGCGAGCATTCGAACAAGGGCTCGGGGGCTACTGTCGGTGGTACAAAAAAGGGGTACCCCCAACCAACGCTAAACCTAGAACACCGGTTATTAACAAACCTAACTAATCCAACCCTCTCAAGGCCTACAGCGCTGGCCCGCCAAGCCAGGCCTCGGGCTGGCGATCGCTCTCCGTCTCGCCCGAGCCCTCCGAGCCAGGCCTCGGGCGAGCGCTCCACTAACCCCTCGAGCCAAGGCACATAGGCCCTGAACCCGCCACGACCGAACACCGCACCTCGAGACCCCACACGGGGACCTCGAGCCTCTCTGACACAACAGTCTATCCCTCGAGACGCTTCACGCCTCCCTCGAGCGGCGCGGACACCGGACACTAGCCCCATACCGCGTGTTTAATACGTTCTCCAACTCCGGTCACGTCCTCTGCAGCCCGACGTGTACCACAGTAAGCCGGAGTCAGAGTCAAACCTCGTTTTCACCACAAGTATGGGCAAAGGGCGCCAGTACGGCACTGTTAACCCATACCCTCCACTGTGCACACCCAAACCACGTCTCGAGGCCCGGATGCCCACTGCTCAAACGGGTTTCCCGGCACTCGCCCATAACTTCGGGGGCTCGAGCCCCCCGCGGGCGCCACCTCGAGGCCGGCTCCACGCCCCTCGAGCCCTAACTGCTCTCATATGATTGGTGGACAGGTACCCTAAGACCCGGAGGGACCACGCCGCGTCCTGTACGAGCCGGGATGGGTGCTGCTAGGCCCCTACGCCGCCACGTCCGCGCCTGGACGGAGACCATGCTCCAAGGACGCTTCAACAGCAACGCCCACATCGGCTCCAGTGGTCCCGACAAGACAGGATCCCTACCCTACGCCATATCGAGCACTGTGCGTGCCAACCCTGTGTAAACCCTGGCCACCTCTTGCTCTATAAAAGGGGACGCCAGGGCCCTTCGCGCGAGGAGGACGGCACACGAGTCCAAGGTTACTTAACTTCAAAAAGACAACACCCAAGTCCACACACACGAGTCCGGACTCCGGTCCACGCTCACTGAGCTTGTATTCGCCCCTGTACAAGCACTTAGGTGCAAGTAATACAAGAACATCCCCCTCCCCCGCTGGACGTAGGGCCTTCTTTGCCCGAACCAGGATAAATCCTTGTGTCTTCTTGCATCACCATCCAGGAAGAGAGCACGCGATCATATTACTCGTTGGTGTCATACCCCCGGGTTCGAAACACCGACACTACTTCAAATTTTATGCTTATCAAGAAAGTTCCATGAACAGAAACATTATATTATTTCTTACATGAATTTCCAAAGGAAAACACAGAAAAGTACATCTGTGAAGCAACTCCAGATTTCTTCACATAACAGATCATTATTACATTTTTCTAGCTTGAACATCATAAACAGAAACTACACAAATTTTCCCATATTTTATTTCAGCATATAAAACACCTTAACATTTATTCTAAGAAATCAGCCAAAAAGGGCTTTTAAGCATAACAGAAACTTTTTCCACATAAACAGTGCATCATAAATTTTTCACAGGTGTAAAACAGGATAATTAACTTACACAAAATTTTCCAGGAATTATCTCAACCAGAAAACATATATAACCATTTATCTAAACAAAAGCATATAAACTAAAATAAATGAAAACAGTAAAATAAACTCCCACCAAAAAAAACTTTCATATTTTTCCACGATAGATCTACTCATAAACAAGCTAGCAAAACTGAAATTACTCCATTTGGACTTGTAAAACGTGCTACACAAAAATAACAAGCATCTCTGGAAATTAAAACTAAAAGAAAAACATTTGAATTTCTCCCGGCTGGCTACGTGCACCCGGTCCATGGACCAGCGGGTGGCTGACGCGCGGGGCTCGTGGGTCCACGGGAACCCACCCGGGCTCGAGCGCACGGCGGTAGGGGATCGGTCGAGGCCTGGCTCGAACGAGACAGCGGCCGAGGGTTCGCTCGAGGCCGAGTTCGGGCGAGACGGATAACTAGTCCGTCCGAGGCCTGGCTCGAGGGCTCGGGCGAGACGGGAAAACAAACGCCCGTCCGAGGCCTGGCTCGAGGGCTCGGGCGAGACGGAAACACACACGCCCGTCCGAGGCCTGGCTCGAGGGCTCGGGCGAGACGGAAACACACACGCCCGTCCGAGGCCTGGCTCGAGGGCTCGGGCGAGACGGAAACAAGGGAGAGGTTTGACCGGCGGCTGCTCGCCGGCGGTGAGGTTTCCGGCGGCGAGGCTAGGCTAGATAGATTCGTCTCAACGAGGCGCATCCGGTGGTGGTGATGGTTTGGCCAGCGCATGGCCGGAGCATGCCGGCGACGAGCCATGGCGGACGGTGGCGTCGGTGAGGCTCGGCTTGGCCGTGCCCGGCGGTCGCCGGAGAAATTAGGGGAGGCAAAAGCTCGTGTGAACCCTAAGGAGCACAGCTACGGGGTTGGTTTGGCTTGATTGGCTCCAGAGGAGCTTGGCCACGAGCGAGGTCCGTGGCGGACGGCCATGGCGTTCGGCCGGGGAAGAAGATGTGGGAGAGAGCGGTAGCGTTGAGGCTAGACGGTGTTCTCACCTTGCCTTGACTCGGTGAAACTCGATGGTGAAGGAGGGAGATGGTGGAGCTCGGGTTGAGGAAGAACGGCGTTGCGGCTCGGCGGTGGCGACTGGCGGACCGAAAGAGGCGCTACGTCCTCCGGCGGCGTCGGGGCTCGGTCGGTGATGACGACGTGCGCACGGCGTGTGCACGGCGTAGGCGGAGCTTGGTGCAGAAGTAATCGGACGGTGGTGCTCGGTGGGATTGGGAACGGAGAGGGGAGGTTGCGGTGGAGGTCGCGGCGAGAGCGAGCAGAGCGCTCGTTCTTGCTCGGGCGTGGGGAGGAGAGTGGGAGCGAGAGGGTGTGCGAGTGAGCGAGTGAGAGAGCGGGGAGTGGGGTGCGTCCGGTTTTGGTCGACCGGCGGCGACGCGCGGTCGTGGCGGGGGCCACGGCGACGTGACGGGCGTGCAGCGGCGCGGCGCAGTCGACGAGGCGCGCGGTAGGCGAGGCGGAGCGGGAGTGGCCGGGGGAGATAGCTTGCGTGCTCGGGTGAGAGAGGATCGAGCGAGGAGTGGCCGGCGAGGATCCTCGGCAGCATGCGGTGGCCACGTGGCGGTTGCGGCCGGCGTACGGCGCGGGCGTGTCAGCGGCGATGTCGCGCGCGGCGCGCGCGGCGTGCGGGCGAGGCGGGAGCAGACCGGCGCACGCGAGCGGGCGAGCTAGGCCAGCGCGCGCGAGGTTGGGCCGAAAGGCCAGATGGGCCGAAAGGTGGGGCGTCGGGGAGAAATCGTTTTCCTTTTCTTTTTCCAAAATCTTTTCAAACTTGACCATTCAAAAACAGTTTCAAAAACTCCAAACTAGGTTTTGACCCAAATATGAAAGTTGTTCAAAATAATTTTCTCTACAACTTTCATATAGGACACTTTTTCTAAAAACCATTTTTGGTAACCTCTACATAACTAAAACCAAAACAGAGATCCAATTAAATCATCAAGTCAAATAGAAATCCAATATCCAAATAAAAAAACAAAAGACAAAAGCACTCTCGTGCACATGAAATGATGCAATGCATTGCTTATGCTTCTTTAGTAGCTAATGAAGTTCCTAATGCAGTGCTTGACACTAGGGTGTCACAATTACCGTGACCTAACTTAATCCTGTTTCTGCAAAACACACGTTAGTCACAGTAATCTTGTGTTTCATCCAATCACCGAAACCACTAGGGGCCAAGATGCGTTCAATCTCCCCCTTTTTGGTGATTGATGACAACACGAGATCGAGTATAGAGAGAAGAGGTTTTTGAATCATGACATGTATGAACTTGCAATGAGTAAGAGAAAATGATTAGGAGCAAGTTCAAACATGTCATGCCATCATCCTGCACTCAACAAGTTAGAGTGAATAACAAGTGCAAGAGTAAAAGAGCTCATATACATAATCAAGTGAGAATTGAGCGCATGTTATGAGCGAAACGAAATGACATGTCATATAGTATAACATAGTGAGCACAAACATGTCATATGGTCCATAGCACAAGTATATAGCATAAACATGCACAAAAGATGCGATAAGAAAAGAGCGTATGTGAATATAACACAACATAAGAAGTCAAATCCCTCTCACATCGCTCCCCCTATCACTATACTCATCCACTCTCCCCCTTTGGCATCAAGTGCCAAACTAAGCGTCGGAGGGCGGAGGTGGTGCAGACGAGTCAGGTGCCGTCTCCGGAGTGCGCTGAGTGAACTCGAACTGCTGGAGGTACTCCTCGGAGTTGGACGAGGACACGCCGGTAGCCTGCTGACCCTCTGAAGCTGGAAGCTGCTGAGTAGCGGTCTGGGTCGGCTCTGGCACGGACTGCTCTGCCTGCTCTGTCTCTGTCTCAGTCTCAGTAGTGGTGTCAACCTGAGTATCGGAGTGCGGAAGCTCTGGAATAACTGACAACTCAGGCTGAACTATCGTGGTCGTCTTAGACTGCACAGGCTCTGTCTGCTCTGAAGATGCGATGGAGCTCGGGAGGGTCTCAGTGGTAGAAGTCACTGGAGCCATCGTCGTCTGCACTGGATCCGGAAGATCTGGAGTGGGAAATACAGTGAGCTCACTGAAAGTAGCTGACAGATCCCTAGTCACTGAAGTAGTCGTAGCGTAGAGGGACTCTGTCGGTCGCGGAGTGAAACCGGTCCGCTGCAGACTGAAAAGCGGGGCCCCACCTGGAGGAGTGGTGAAGCTCGTGAACTGAGAGGAGCTGGGGCCCGTGAGTGGCTGCGGAAACTGTGGTGGCTGTCCAAACTATTGCGGAGGGACTGGTGGCTGCCACTGGATCTGCTGCTGGGGGGAGGCTGCTGCCACTGCCACTGAGAAGGACCGCTGGCCAGTCGCTCCATGAAGCTAAGCGTCTGCTGCTGGAGTGCCATCATCTGTCGCTGCAGGGCGTCTGATCGCTCCTGAGCCTGCTGCTGTGCCAGGGCCTGCTGCTGTGCCAAGCGCTGCTGCTCCTGGGCTAAACGCTGAACGTCCTGAGTGACGGTCCTCTGCTGCTCCTCCATCCGTGCTAGAATAGCGAGGAGTGCTGGGTCGGAGGAGGCAGTACCGCTGGTCCCGGCCTGGGAGTCGTGTGCACGCGGCTGAAAGCGGGGCGAGAGCTGGTAGTCCTCGTCTGAGCTGTCGGTGGGGTCCTCTGCGATGTACGTGTCACCACCCTCGAGCTCTGCTAGCTCCTGCTCGGCGAGGGCCTGGACGGCCTCGTCCTGCTCCTGAGTTGTCTCGGGTACCTCAGGCCTCTGTCGAGAACTGGACGGAGCGTCCTGCTGCTGCTGCTGCTGCCTGCGATCCCGGCCGTGTCCCAACAGCTGACTCATGTTATACTCAGGGAACACGGTCGCGGACCCAGTGAGCGACTGACTAGGGTGCGAACCTGTAGTAGCAGCTACCTTCCATAAGATATAGGATATCCAATGAGCATATGGGAGCTGTCTCCGGGCCTTGATGCCCTCTACAACTGTATCCTCCATCCCACATAGAATCACGTCCCAGACGTCAAACTCCTGCTGCCTGACCATGTAAGCTAGTAACCACAGCTGAAGTCTGGAAAGGCCCTCTCGGAAACCGACCCTGGGAAGCAAGGTCCGCCTAAGAACCTCGTTGAGGATCCGAGTCGTAGGGGTGAGATCCCTAGGCGCGTGACTTGAACCCTCACTGAAGGGCTCAGTGAAGCAAGGGCGGACCAAGTCGGTCGATGGCTGGGCACCACCGTGAGGGCGGCGGGGTGGCTCCGTCCTGTCGTAGCACAGGTCATGGATCCGGGTCTGTGAGCGTGTCAATCCAAACCAACTCCGGATCTCTGATGAGAACAGCCTGTAGTGCTCCCCCTCAAAAGCAAACTCAATAGTCTCTCGGTCCGGGTGCACCCAAAGAGAGGCGTAGAACTAGAAGACCCAATCCTCAATGTATGAGCCAGATCGCCCTAGAAGATCTGCCAGACCAGGTAGGTACGTGAGGATGGGATGGATCTGCTCGCCTGCTGCCGTAACCACTGCCTCGAGCGGACACACTCTCTGAGAACAAAGACAGATACCAGCGTTCCTGTAGCCCTGGTAAAAGTTCTCCTGCAGCACGGTATAGAAGTTGGTGCTGGCCTGCTGCTGCCTCTCCCTGGGAAACCACTGCTCGACTGGCACTAACCTGAGGGTCTGGATCTGAGAACAGGTGGCTGCCCGGAGGTCCAGTCGCGGGATCGGCAGGGGTGCACGCCTCGACGGAGCACGTGCTCCCCGCAGAGGGACATCGGGCCGAGGTGGCACCGCTGTTCTGCGACGCGTGGACCGGCGCCGGGGAACCTCCTCTGGAACCTGCACCTCTGCCTCTGCCTCTGGTGCCTCTGCCTCTGCTGCCTCAGCCTCGGCCGCCTTGGCCTCTGTCTGGCCCTGCTGCGAGCTCTGGGGCTCGACTCCTGGTGATGTGAACGTCGTACGACGACCGGCGGCCATGAGCGTGCCAGTCACCGAGCCGTGTCGACGCTCGACCTCCTCAACTGCACGTCGCTGCTCTGGCGACAGCTAGTCCTCAATCCGGAAGCCGCCAGTACTGCCACCCTGCTCTGCTCGCTCTGCTGCATCGGCCACTGCCTGTGCCTGAGCTGCCTCACGCTCCTGACGAGTGCGCTTCCGGCGCACTATAAGCTTCCCCTTCCCGGGTCTCTGACCGGAAGGAGGACCGGGAGGCGAGTCACCTGTTCCACCGCTGACGTTCTTGCAGCGCGGCATGGCTGACAAGAATGAAAAGACTGCCGCTAAAGGACTGGACTGTCACTGAAAGATCCACTGACCCTGAAAACCAAGCGGACAACCCCACTGACCAACTGAACGGACAACTTCCCCTGTCACTGATCGGCTGCCGCTGTCACTCGCGAGGCTTGGCCTCGATCCGTACCCGCGGGCTTGGCCCCGGGTTAACTGCCACTGCCAACTGACAACTGAGCACGGCCATGGACTCGCTGCAAGAATAGATGGGAGTATATAAGAATATATAATCTAGAGACGAGAAACCCTATCGGAAGCAAAGCATAGGGGATAAGAAGGTAGAAGGCTTCGCTACCTGACGAACCGACGAAACGACCCAAGCAATAGGTAAGGAATGACGTTCCGGCCCACACTTGTCACTCCGAGGCGGACTGCAAAGGAATTGGGTGGAACGGGGTTAGAAACCGGAAGAACGGCGATTGGGGCATTTCATCGAACATAGGGTGAGCATGGGAAATGGAGTGGGGGAGTTTCTCACTGATGAGGGCGCTGAGTGGCGAGGAGGAGATCGTCGGAGAGTAGAGGAGGCTCGAGGACGAACGAAGACGAGCTCCGGCGAACGAGGCCCGGGCGCCGGCGAGGAGCTCCGGCGAGGGAGGGGCTTGAAGCTCCGGCGGTCGTGGGCGGCTCGGGACGAGGCGGCCGCGGCGGGGAAGGCTGCGCGCGGCGGTGCAGCGGTAGTCGGCGCGAGTGGAGAGGGCACGGAGGCGCGGGCACGCGTCGGAGCAGCGGCGGGCGAGGGCGCGCGGCGGGGGTGGCCGGAGCTAGGGTTTGGGCGGCGGGGAGCAGCTCGGGCGCGTGGAGGAAGATGGAGACGGTATGACACATGGGACCCGACTGTCAAAGAAAAGACCTTACTGCGCCGCTTAAAGGGGCATCGGACGCGCCGGTGGGGAAGCACCGGACGCTCCGATGCCCGTCCAGAGAGCTCCAGAAACGTCCATTTTGCATCGGACGCGTCCTATGCCTAGGCATCGGACGCTGGGCAGCGTCCGATGGGGCACCGGACGCTCCGTTGAGTACGCATCGGACGCGACGCCAACACTGTTCCAGCCGGAGCTGTGTACAGTGGGGGCATCGGACGCTAGGGCCAGCGTCCGATGCTGCATATTGGACCGTTTCGAAGATCTCCGTTGCAGCTCCCTCTCCCAACCAAGTTCCAACTCAAATAAGAAGCAAATAAACACCAGTTGGAACCTAGTATGAGTAACCTCGCATAAACCCTCAATTTTATAAATATTTTGCCATAGGCTACGTATCATTTTTAGATAAAATAGGCAATAAATCCCGAGGAGACAACATGTGGCCACCAAAACTAGGGGTCTCAACCATTAGGAGCCTCAAATGCTCCCCCTAGCGGTGGACGAACACAGCGGTTGCGCAAAATATAACTGAAAAGAAACGACAAAGCAACAAACATGAATATGCAATGCATTGCGGAATTTGAATCTAGGTTGCTTGTCAAGTTTGCTCATGGGTAAGCTTCTTCACACGCTTTTTAGGGCGGTTATCTTAACCACGTCTGACAAGCCTATGTGCAAAGCATAATATAAACATGGCATATGATACAATGCAATGCAAAGACAACCCCCTTTCACCTTTTGACAAAGTTACTTAGATCAAGCACATTAAGCTCACTTCGCAATCTACAAAGGATGTTCTCATCTAGGGGTTTTATGAAGATATCTGCCAATTGATCTTCGGTTCTAACTCCCTCTAAGGATATGTCTTTCTTGGAAACATGGTCTCTAAGAAAGTGATGGTGAATATCTATGTGCTTTGTGCGAGAGTGTTGAACCGGGTTGTTAGCAAGCTTAACCGCGCTCTCATTGTCACACAACAAAGGTACACTTTCTAGAACTACACCATAGTCTAAAAGGGTTTGTTTCATGTAAAGGATTTGTGCACAACAAGCACCCGCGGCTATGTATTCCGCCTCAGCGGTAGACAAGGCCACACTATTTTGCTTCTTAGAACTCCATGAAACTAGTGATCTCCCAAGCAAATGGCACCCTCCGGATGTGCTTTTTCTATCTACTTTGCAACCCGCGTAATCCGAATCAGAATACCCAACGAGTTGGAAGTTAGCTCCTTTGGGATACCAAAGGCCAAAGCTTGGGGTGTGCTTTAGGTACCTAAGGATTCTCTTCACCGCTATGAGATGTGATTCCCTAGGATCGGCTTGAAAGCGAGCACACATGCACACACTAAACATGATGTCGGGCCTAGATGCGGTCAAATATAACAAGCTACCAATCATAGAGCGGTAGAGAGTTTGATCAACCGGGTTACCTCCCACATCTAGGTCAAGATGTCCGTTTGTTGGCATTGGAGTCTTGATAGGCTTGCAATCATCCATGTTGAAGCGCTTGAGGAGGTCTTTTGTGTACTTCTCTTGAGATATGAAAGTCTCCTCCTTCAATTGCTTGACTTGGAAGCCTAGGAAGAATGTGAGTTCGCCAATCATGGACATTTCGAACTCCTTTGACATCAAGTCACCAAATTCCTTGCAATAGGCTTCATTTGTTGACCCGAAGATGATGTCATCAACGTAGACTTGACAAATGAAGATCTCTCCATCAAGCTTCTTGGTGAATAGTGTGGTGTCGACCTTCCCAATGGTGAAGCCCTTCTCAATGAGGAAGTCCCTGAGGCGCTCGTACCACGCTCTAGGGGCTTGCTTGAGCCCATATAGCGCCTTGGACAACCTATAAACATGATTAGGATATCTAGGGTCTTCAAACCCGGGAGGTTGATCAACATAGACTAGTTCATTTATGAAGCCATTTAAAAATGCACTTTTCACATCCATTTGATATAACTTAATGTCATGATGTGATGCATATGCAAGGAGGATACGGATGGCTTCAAGTCTTGCAACCGGTGCAAAGGTCTCTCCAAAATCCAATCCTTCAACTTGAGAGAACCCCTTTGCCACTAGTCTTGCCTTGTTTCTAACAACCTTGCCTTGATCATCTTGCTTGTTTCTAAACACCCATTTTGTTTCAATGACTCTTGCGCCTTTTGGTCGCTCTTCAAGTGTCCAAACTTGGTTGCGGGTGAAGTTGTTTAATTCTTCATGCATGGCATTCACCCAATCCGGATCACCTAGAGCTTCATCTACAATGGTAGGCTCAACAAGAGAAACAAAGGAGTGATGTTCCATAAATAAAGCAAGTTTTTGAGAACGAGTCATTACACCCCTTGTCGGACTCCCTATGATGAGATCTTGAGGATGAGCTTGTAGTAGAGGAGTAGTCCTTCGATCAACCACTTGAGGGGCCGCATCTAGAGCACCAACATCTTGAGCTTGTACCACCATTTGATCATGGGAGACATGAGTATCTTCATTTGGATATCTCCCATCCTTGTCATCATCATGTGGTACATTGGATGAGGATGGCTTGTCAATGACTTGCACATCATCATCATCATCTTTAGGCTTGATGGCTCCAACCGGCATGTTCTTCATTGCTTCCCTCAATGGTTCATCACCTACATCATCAAGATTCTCATGCTCTCCTTGAGAGCCGTTAGATTCATCGAATTCCACATCATATGTTTCTTCTACCATCCCGGTGGCATGGTTGAATACTCGATATGCTTTGGACTTCAATGAGTAACCAACAAGAAAACCAATATCACATCGGTGTTGAAACTTCCCTAGGTGTTGGCTCTTTTTGTAGATGTAGCATTTGCACCCAAACACTCTAAAGAAGGATACATCCGGCTTCTTGTTGTTGAGTAGCTCATAGGGGGTCTTGCCAAGTAGACGATGGGGGAACAATCGGTTTGATGCATAGCAAGCGGTGTTGATTGCTTCCGCCCAAAATCTCTCCGGTGTAGAGTACTCATCTAGCATTGTCCTTGCTAGGGTGATTAGGGTCTGGTTCTTCCTCTCAACTACCCCATTTTGTTGTGGTGTGTAGGTTGCGGAGACTTCATGCTTGATCCCAACTTCATCGCAATATTCCTCAATATGGGTGTTGTCAAACTCCGTTCCGTTGTCACTTCTAATCTTCTTGATCTTCACATCAAATTCATTTTGAGCTCTCTTGGCAAACTTCTTGAATGAAGGGGTTGCTTCAGATTTATCATGAAGAAAGAATACCCAAGTGTATCTAGAGTAGTCATCAACAATCACTAGGCAATAGAGATTTCCACCCAAGCTTGCATATGTTGTTGGCCCAAATAAATCCATATGAAGAAGCTCTAACTCTCTTGATGTTGATACAAAGCTTTGGTTGGATGAGTGTTTGCAACTTGCTTGCCGGCTTGACATGCACTACACAATTTGTCCTTCTCAAATTTGACATCCTTCAAGCCCCTAACCAAATCCTTCTTCAATAGCTTGTTGAGAGTGTTCATCCCCACATGAGCCAATCTTCTAAGCCAAAGCCAACCAAGAGATTGCTTAGTGAACAAACATGTCTTCAAGTTGGCATCTTTGGAGGAGAAATCCACTAAGTAGAGATTGTTGTATCTAAAGCCTTTGAAGATTACTTGTGCATCATCTTTCTTGGTCACAACCACTTCTTTGTCGGTGAACAAACATTGAAAGTCAAGATCACAAAGTTGCCCAACAGATAGCAAGTTGAAGCTTAAGGATGCAACAAGAAGCACATTGGAGATGGTATGGTCATTTGATATAGCCACTTTGCCCAATCCGTTGACGTTGCCCTTTGAGTTGTCACCAAATGTTATCTTTTCTTGGTCATCGACATTCTCTTCTAGTGAGGTGAACATCCGGGGATCGCCGGTCATATGTTGTGTGCATCCACTATCAATTACCCAATGTGATCCACCGGTCTTGTAGTTCACCTACACACATAAGAAATCAAGCTTGAGCTTTTGGGACCCAAACTTGTTGCGGTCCCTTAACCTTCTCAACTAGTGACTTTGCAACCCATATTTGCCTTGGTCTATTCTTGTTAGGTGGCCCCATAAACATTACTTTCACTTTGCCACTAGAATCTTGTCTAAGCATGTAGTGAGCATTGAAAGCAAAGGGCCTAGCATGCTTGGGCAAGGGTGTGGGCTTTGGCTCCTCACAATCATGAGCAAAGTGTCCTTCCTTTCCACACTCATAGCATCTCCCAATCTTCTTCTTCTTTGGCTTTGTGATGCTCTTGCATTGCTTCATCTTCTCTTCAAGAAAGCCAATGCCATTTCTATTTGTCTTCATGACGGTGTTCATGAGAAGCTCACTTTGAAGACATTGACCCTTGGTGAAGTTCCTCAATCCGGTGGTGAGGTGCTCTTTCTCCTTCTTGAGCTTGTCATTCTCTTGTTGGAGTTGCAGAGATGGTGTCATTTTGTAGTCCCTTTCCATCTTCAATCTCTTGTTCTCTTCTTTTAGCATGTCTAGCTCAAGTGTCATGCTATAGTCATCATCATGAGTTTGAATGATAACTTGCTTGGTGGTTGTAAGCTTCTCTAGATCAACCTTGAGCTTTGCATTCTCATTCTTGATCTTGACATAGTCATCATAGTGATCGACCTCAACCACTTTCTTGCCCTTGCCACTAGCACTTTGCTCATCATGCTCACTAACCAAGTCCTCACAAGATGTTGCTATGTCACACTTAACAACAAGGTTAGGAGCATCATGTGTCTCATGTGAAAGCATATCATAAGCAATGGTAAGAGTATCATAATCTACTTTCACTTGAGTGTATTGTTCTTTTAGCAAAGAGTGACTAGTGGAGAGATCACTATGCATCTTATCAAGTTTTTCATTTTTAGCTTTGAGCTCTTTGTTAGAGGACTTGAGCTCCTTGATGGAAGATGACATAGTAGCAAGTTCATTTTTCAACTCATCACTAGCATGCATAGCATTGTCATATTTTTCAACAAGAGCCTCATTATCACGAGCAAGCCTATCATTCTTAGCTCTAGTCTTTCTTATGATTTTAGTGTAGTCATTTAGCAATTCAACAAGTTCATCATAAGTAGGAGCTTTGAACCCTCCATCACTATCATCATCACTAGAGTCATCATCGCTTTGTACCTTCCGGTCACCGTTTGCCATGAGGCATAGGTGTGTAGAGGATGATGGCGGTGGTGGTGGTGGCGGTGGTGGTGTAGAGGTCCCAATGACTAGAGCGGCCACCTTCTCCTTCTCATCATCACTATCTTCATTGGATGAACCACCGGAGGAATCAATATCGGTGAGCCAATCACCAACAATGTAAGCCTTGCCACCTTTCTTGTGGTGTTGCTTCTTCTTCTTGCCATCCTTCTTGTAGGGCTTCTCACTCTTCTTCTCATCTTCGCTAGATGAGTCATCTTTCTTGCCCTTGTTCTTGTTCTTGTAGCTTTCTTTCTTGGGCTTGGGGCATTGATGAGCAAGATGGCCAAGATCACCGCAATTGTAGCAATCCATTTTGGAGATTGGCCTTCTCTTGCTACTTGTGAAGAACTTCTTCTTTCTTGAGTCAAAGTTGACTCCATTCTTGTGAAGCTTCTTCAACATCTTGGTGGTCCTCCTCACCATGAGAGCAATGTTGGAATCATCCTCATCATCACTTGTGCTCTCATGATGCACCACAATTGCCTTGGACTTGCCCTTCTTGTCATGGCTTGCTTTGAAGGCCAAGTCCTTCTTCTTGTCGGTGGAAGAGCCACCACTTGGTGTGATGTGCATGTACATCTCATGAGCATTGATCTTCCCCAATACTTGTGTTGGTGTGGATGTGGAAAGATCACCTTGATGTAGCACCGTCACAATGTGTCCATATTTGTCAATGGGAAGGACACATAGAATCTTCCTCACAACATCGGATGGTTGCATTTGTGTGAGGCCAAGACCATTGAGCTCCTCTACAAGAACATTCAAGCGTGAGTACATTTCATTTGCATTTTCATGAGCAAGCATTTCAAAAGAGTTCATCTTTTGCATAACCAAATGATAATGCTCCTCACGCTCAATCTTGGTCCCCTCATGGAGAGCACAAATGTTATCCCATAGATCATGGGCATTCTTGTGGTTTCGGACGTGGTTAAACACATCCTTGCAAATGCCTTTAAAAAGAATGTTTTTGGCCTTTGCATTCCACTTCTCATTTTCTTCCTCATGTGGCGTGAGGCTAGTGCCCTCCTTGGGTTTGGGGAACCCGGTTATGGCGGCATCGCGGCATTTCACATCAACCGCTTCTAGGTACGACTCCATACGGATTTTCCAATATGGAAAGTCGTCTCCCTCGAACATGGGAGGTGGTCCATCACCTCCGGACATCTTAACTCTAGGTGGTTAAGCCTAAATAGAGAGCACGAGGCTCCGATACCAATTGAAAGGATCAAGATGCCCAAGAGGGGGGGTGAATTGGGCTTTTCTAAAACTTCTTGCAAGAATAAAACCTATCAAGCCCCAATTAACCCCCTAGTGCCTAGAAGTGTGTTTCTCTTTATTCTACCGCACAAAAGACCAAGTCTATGCCACTCCTACTCTAGCAAAGCAATCCAATATAGAATGAACAACAAGTAATAATGCGGAATTGAATTGCTTGAAAGTAAATGCGTAAGTAAAGGAGTAGAGATGACACGACGATCTTTTTGCCGAGGTATCGAGGTGTCGGCACACCCCCCTAGTCCTCGTTGGAGCACCCGCGCAAGGGTATCGCTCCCCCTTGATCCGCGCAAGGATCAAGTGCTCACTATGAACTGATTCTTCGCCGCTCCGGCCCGGTGAATCGCTCACTACCGGTCACAAGCTTGTTTGGGTCATCCATAATGCCACCGGATGCTCTCCAAGCTTCACGATCGCCACCAAGCCGTCTAGGTGATACCGATCACCAAGAGTAACAAGCTAGAACTCTCACTTGACCAACACAAGGCCAAAGAGATGGATGGATGCACACTTGCTACTCAATTCTCACTAGGAGGTGTCTAATTCTCACAATTAGCAAATCACTCAACCTCACTAGGGCTCTTGCACTTTCTCACACTCACAATGTGTCTCTCAGCAGATGGAAGTGGCAAGAACACTCAAATGGATGGAGGGAAGGAGTATAAATACTCCCCCAACCGGTCATCCAAAAATAGCTCAAGACAGGGCTTCTGCGGGGTCATCGGACGCTCCGATGCCTGGCATCAGATGCTCCGATGACCTCGACCAACGGTCGACTGTACCCTCTTGTCAGACCTGTTAAAGTGACATCGGACGCTGGGCAGCATCCGGTGCCACCACATCGGACGCGTCCGATGTGGATTTACCCTCTCTGGAACCTCTCTGCATGGCCATCGGACGCTGGCCCTCAGCGTCCGATGCCAGCGTCCGATGCGGCCTCCAGTTCACGCCCACGTGAACAGTGGCATGGGAGCGTCCGATGTGAACACATCGGCGCGTCCGATGCCACGCACCAGACTAAACCCTAGTCGGGGTGAGCATCAGACGCGTCCGATGCCCACCTGGCCAGCGTCCGATGCCCATAACAAGGGCAGACTCAACTCGGATCGCGACGTGGCCAAAACGACTTTTGATCCTCTCGACTTAAGGCATCTCTCAGAGCTACCTAGGGCTATGAAATAACAAGTGTGCACCACACCTACCTCAATAGACTCATCTAGGTCAAGCTACTGATTCACGCTCCCCTTTATAGTACGGCCAAAGGAAAAAAACAAAGACCTAAGACTACCTAAGCGTCCTCCAACACCATATGACACTTAGCCTAGTCTACCACCGTCTTCGTCGTCCATCCTTTGAAAACCGAAACGATATCCATCGCCAGGGGACATGAACTCCAAATGCCCGTATCGTCGCCATTACCGTGACCTAACTTAATCCTGTTTCTGCAAAACACACGTTAGTCACAGTAATCTTGTGTTTCATCCAATCACCGAAACCACTAGGGGCCAAGATGCGTTCACTATGAAGAGGTGATAATTCACAGCTTATAGTGTTCAAGTGCCACTAGGAGTTCTCTAACATATTGATGCTATAAACGTAGTGAGTGACTGACATAACCCTTGAAAATGATTTGCGAAAGGCTAAAACACGTGCACAAGTGGTGAAACACTTTACTATTAGCACGTGGAAACAAGGGTAGAAGTTAGAAAGCGAAAGGTGCTGAGTTAGGGGCATCGAACGCTGCAGACGGAAACATCGGACGCTGACCTGGCGCATCCGATGGCAAACCCTAACTTAGTCTGATGCAACAGGTTGCATCAGACGCTGGTCCGAGCGTCCAATGGCAGTGATGTGGCGTGACCTAACTTAGCAGGGAGCATCAGACGCTGGCCTGCATCCGATGAGGAAGCATCGGACACGTCCGATGTGTTTCTGACCTCTCTAGAACCT
Source organism: Coix lacryma-jobi var. lacryma-jobi (assembly GCA_009763385.1). Taxonomy (NCBI): domain Eukaryota; kingdom Viridiplantae; phylum Streptophyta; class Magnoliopsida; order Poales; family Poaceae; genus Coix; species Coix lacryma-jobi. Next base: position 4,713,767 of record CM019824.1, read on the forward strand.
CTTTGTTTGCCCATCGAACGCAGGGGTGTTGCGTCCGATGTTCAGGTCCCGGAGCATTCGATGTGAGCGCGTTTTGAGCTAAAAAGTGTGAGTGGCATTGGAGCGTCTGATGCCCTGGCATCAGCGCGTCCAATGTCACTTTAACCGTGGCACATAGTCATGTCAACGGAGACCCGTTCCCTAATTCCCCGTGGAGAATTCACCCATTAGGGAATGGGGATGGTACAAATCTTATCCCCGTGGGGAATTAAACGAGGGGGGAATCATCCCCGTTGGGTATGACGGGGACGAGGATGGTATGCAGTCCCCCGTCCCCATTCCCCACGGGGACCCGAAATGCTTAAGGCTTATCTAAAAAAGTCTAATTCCTATGTACATACCATGTCTTATGTGCATGCGGATTATAATAAATTATTGGATACATATGTCTATTAATTATTTAAAATCATGTGTTATTTACTTATGTGTATTTGAAATCTATTGTCTTGGCTTTGCTAAGTGTCTATTTTATTATCATGTAATATAATGTTGATACGGGGATGGGGATCCCCACAACGATAAATCTCCGAGCGGGGACAAGGATAGGAAAAAGTGTTCCTCACGAGCCTTCACGGGGACGGGGATGGGAAAAAATTTCTCTCACGGGGACGGGGATAGGGTAGTAACCCCCAATGGGGAATTCTCCATTGACATCTCTAGTGGCACGAAGTAATATAGCCGTTGGGATCGAGCGGCTCGAATTCATAGCAGGGGAACACGTGGCTTCATCGGAAGCATCCGGTCGAGCATCGACGCGTTCGATGCCCTCGATTTCATCCCAACGGCTAGCCCAACTTGTGTTAGCTCTTTAAGTGGCTTGGCCGGTTCACTTGAGTTCTCTCTTGCATAAGATTTGAAAGATTTTATTCTAGTGTCACTAGTTCTTCACATCGGCTTTGAGTTTTTTGTTACTCTTGGAATTTGTCGGTGCCTAGATGGCTTGGAGGAGATTGGGTGGAGTTGGCAAGATTGGTGATTGTTCTTGGCCACCACCATTCGATTGTGAGGGGTTTTTCGGGCCTAATCCCCACCGCAGAGGCAAAAGACACCCTTAGTGGATTGCTCGTGTCATTGAGCTACCTCTCTTGTGGTAGATTCTTGTGGGGCTTGTGTAGCTTGGCTTGGTGCCAATTAACCACCGGATCACCAAGAGTTGGTCGACACAACAGGGAGTAGTGTGCCGACAAGGACGTGAACCTCGCGATAAATCTTGTGTCTCGTGTGCTTTATTGTATATTTGATTATCCCCGTGATTGGACTTCATTCTATCTCTTGGTGATTGGTTCTTCATCTATTGTATCCACTGGTGATTGGTTCTATAAAGGTGTTCCACAAGGCTCGGTGATAACCTCCCTAACTAGCTCTTTCATTCATTGCTATATTGTTCATTGAGCTAGTTCTTCATATATATCTTGTGCTTATCTTTTGCTAGACATATCTTATGTAGATATTTCTTCTTGTTCATACTTTCTGTATAAATAGTTCATTGATCGCATTGCTCCTCATTCATCCTAGTATATACTTTGTGTGGATTATATTTTTCAAGTCTCTAGTTGTTGTGCCATATCTCTATATCTAGCGTCGTTCATTTTGTTTGTGTGACATAAAAATATTACATAGAATTGTTGGGGCAGGGACGATATCCCAAACGGTAGATCTGAAGCATCTGGTTCATGATGTCATCGCGGCACGATAATAGGTCGTTGCAAGCGGTGTCCAACTTCCGCTTTAGAGGAGAGTCAGAGTCAGAATTTGTCGATGACTTGATATCACCAGGTACCTGTTGAGCATAGATTGGGCTTCGTAGTAGTGGTTCCATATCCGCGCCAGACTCTCGTAACTTCCCTCAAGATTCTTTAGCTCCTCGAGATAGCAGTGGGCCAAACGAAGTTCGCAAGGAGTCGGTAGTCACAGGTGAATTGCATGATGTCGACATAGTGACGGGGCAAACAAAGTCTGCAGATACTCGGTAGTCATAGATGAACCACATGATGAGCGGGGGCGAGGAGGTTTGGAAGTAGAGACAATAGCGAGATTCGACGGTTGGAGGTATTTTACACCTAGTTCCGGAGACTTCCCATTCTAGACACTACCTCAACTGAGTTATGGTGACACTTCTACCTAATAGGCCTCATCTGAGTGAGTCATTTATACTTGTCATACATACATATGTAATATTCCTTACGGTTTCAAATATTCCATTTTCTCACTTCTTTATTACTATTTTGTTTACACCATACTAAAAACTATCGAACTTATTTTACCCCTTAACAGAATAAAAACATTGCATTCCACCTACCAAAGAAGCACAAAACGAGACATAGAAGATAGAAAGAAGTACAAAAATATATTGCTAGTCCTTGTTATGGTGTGGAAGCTACGCAAGAGCTGCTTGAGAAATTGCTAGTTCTCGATGTGGTGTGGTGGTATTTATAGGGGTTTAGGGCCCACGATGGTTTAAGCCATAATGCATTTTTCTCCTTTATAGTAACTTTATTTACAATATAAATAGAGTTAAATTCACCACAGATTCTTGAACTTTTGTTGGAGTGTCAGATGGGTCCCTAAAGTCCAATTTTGCTAAATCTAGGTCCCTGGAGTTGGTTTGGGTCTCACCAGACATCCAAACGGGTCTGAACTCGGCTTGTTAGCTGACATGGCTGCAGGTGTGGCGTCCAACGTGGACCGGTCCGTTGATTCAGCTGTGGACCGCCGGCCCACACGATATATGGGCAACAACCCCATGACGAATCCGCCTTCTCCTCCCCCCATTCTCTTCTGTCGCACATGCCTTCATTCCCAATCAGACTCTCACCGGCAATGGAACCCTAGCTTTCAGGTCGTCGTCTCTGCAGAAGAATTTTGGTACGAAACCATTGAATCGCCATCTTCTGGTCCAACTCTGGTGGATCTGCTCATTGACGGGATGGATGGAGGTGCGAGTTCTAGTTCATCTCAGAAGCAACTGAGATCGTTGCTTCCTCGTGTTCTCTGCGATAAGTACAATTGCAGGAAGGTGAAATCGTTTATGGCGAAGACTAAAGAAAACTATAACCACTGCTTCTACATCTGCCCTAGCCGCCAGGTTAGTCTCATTAGATTCAAGTTCTGCATCCCTCTATTTCAACCAATTCTTATTTGGTTGTGTTGATGTCGTTTGAAATGGTTAACAGCGGGATGGTAGCAATTGTGACTTCTGGTATTGGGTGGAGGACTATGAAGATTTCTTGGTTGATAATGGCCATGTGGGATAGGACTATGTGCGTTTGTTTCCCAAGGACAATGAAGGTGGATCAGTTGAGATAAAACAAGAGGCTTTGGAGAATGCAGAACAAGATAAGGAACAAGGGAAAGAGATGAAATCGCTTGACTCCCTAGTTGATAGTGTGATGTGTCTGGTGGGTGTTGGTAGCGAGATGTTGTTTGTGATGAACATGATCTTGGTTGTATGTGTGGGTTTTCTGTTTTGTAATGTTTATGCTATGTTCAGGGGTCTCTGAAGTAGAAGTTTATGTGTTAGTGGATGAACTCAATATATGTACTAGTCAATGTATCAACTAAGTAATGTGCTCAATGTATGTAGGCATGAAATTATGGGAGCATTTGATATTTGGATTGTGTGTGTTTGCTTGAATTGTGTTTTTCATTTGAACTGAGTTTTGAACTGAATGAATATACACAAAAAGTATGGGAGCTGATTAACATTTACATCATCACTTAATGGACAACCAAGTAACATTGATTGCAAAGGCCACCACAACATCATTGTTTTTGTTGACTACTAAACTAAGTACAACTAATACAAAGAGAAAGCACATGACAACATGATTGTTCTTGTTGCCTACATCTACTACACAGACCAAAAGAGAGTCTTGTTCCTAACCTATTTCAGTTTCTCAAAAGACCAAAAGTGTATCTTCTTCCTGTTCTATTTCACATTCCCAAAGCCCAAAAGGAAGTCTTCTTCATGACATGTGACCTATTTCACATTCATAGACCAAAAGGAATTGAATTTTTGTATCACTTTCATTCACAAAAGTAATAAGTTTCAGGTCCCTGTACGTTGCTACTACTTTTTTAGTGCAGTCTTCTTCCTTTTGTTTCCCTTGGTGGCCATCTTCCCTTCCTTGGTGGCAGTAGTCAAAGGAGCTGGCCTTGGCACTGGTATGTTAGTGTTGATGAATGCAGAATCTGGCAAGGAGCCTAGAGGCTCAGCGACTAAGATAGACTGAGACACCTGTGAGCATAGTGCATCGAACATTAGAATTGTATTAGGCGAAAACAATTGACAATATAGGTGCAGATATTGCATAGCAGTCATGCACAACACTCTCTGGTGGAATTCTCTCATACCTCAAACATGATATTGCGTGTTGGCATGGTATACATATTAGGTTCCACTTCCTACACTCACAATTTCTAGCTATAATGTCCACAACATACTGGTTCTCTCTCTCTTGAACTTGGAAGACCCCTTGGCCAGATGGCAATGCAAAGCATACATTTGCAAATTCAGCATTTCTAGCTACTTTCTTTCTTATCTTGGGACAAATGTCACCTACAAACTCTTCAAGTAACTCCTTGTTCTTATTGTAGTGCCTAGTCATGAGTTGTTGTTTGATTTTTTCTAACATACTCAGAATTGGTAGTTCCCTAGCTTCCAATATGTATTTGTTGAATACCTTAGAATTATTGTTCAACAAGATGTCACATTTTGGGAACTCAAAGAAGAAGGCTCTTACTCAAGTCTTGGGATCCATCTTCTCTAACCATTGGTAGGCTGCTAGGTTGAGCTCCCTCATCTTGTCCATGTGATGGTTCCACTTGTTGATTGTACTGGCTCTGGCACAAGTCCACAGTTGCTTCTTAAGTACTTCACCTCTAAATCCTACATCCCTGAAGTTGCCATGTAGATGCCTTACACAGAAACGATGCTCAGCTTCAGGGAACACCTCTGCAGCAGCTGGAATAAGCCTCTGATAAAAACAAGTCAGACATCAAAGGAAGCAATAGAACATGAATGAATGAATGAAACCTTGTGGTGTATCACCTTTTGTTTATCAATCATTAAAGTCCAAGGATATGTATTAACAATGCCCAGATCATTCTTTAATGTCTGCAGAAACCACTTCCAACTTGCTTTGCATTTCACTTCCACCATAGCAAGTGCAATAGGATATATGCAATCATTAGGATCTATCCCTACTACAGTTAAGATGATCCCACCAAATTTGGTCTTGATATGACAACCATCCAAAAACAATGACTGGTCTACATGCACTCAAGAACCCCCTTTTGCATGCATCTAGGGACAGGTAGCAACTAGAGAAATGATTGTTCTCCAAGTTGAGGAAAAAAGTACTCCTTGGATTGCTTCTTCTCACTTCATTCCCATAGTCCCACAACTTATTGTATTGTTTGGCTTCATCTCCATATATCTTCTTCATAGCAATCCTCCTAGCTCTTGCCAACTTACTCCTTGAAGGGGTCAAGTTCCATTCCTTTTGCACTATTCTTGCAAAGTTGGACAAAGTCATTTTGTCATCTGCTCTAAAGGTGTCTAGGTATTTGTCAGCTAACCAGGTTGCAATGCACTTCTTCAAGACCCACTGTTTTTGGCAATTATGAGTTCCACCATAAGACTTGACCACAAATGCCTTCACCCTCTTGTCATAGGAGGCATACGGGTTCCATGGGCATCCTTGAGCATAGTGTCCCATCACCCTCCTCTGGTCATTTCTAGGTAGCTTGATCTCCACTCTGTTCCTCAAACTATACTTAGTAATGGCAGCTCTTAGAATCTCCATCGAGTCAAATATCATGCCCACCTTGAATGAAGGATTGGACATGTCCTCTGCCCTAAAACTCTAGAACTTGCCTTCATCATTATCTTCTGTTTGGAAGGCTTCATCATCGCTAGAAGTATCTGAAAGGTCCTAAATGGCTAGAGGGGGGGGTGAATAGCCTAATTTAAGATTCTACAAAGCACTAGAGCAATTTGTTAGACAATAACAAAGCGATAAATGCGGTTGCTCTAGCTCTATGTCAAATGCAAGCCACCTATTTGCAAGTCTAGTTAATTATGATCTCTAAGGCACACAAGGACTAAGTCACTACTTTACTAAACTAGTGAGCTACACAAGGGAGCTAGCAAAACTAAACTAGCTACACTAGCAAAGCTACTACTATTATTAACAAGGGAAACAAGTTACTCTATAACAAGTATGAACAAAAGAATACAAGAGAGTGGTAGTGTAATTTTACCGAACCGGGCAAGTGAAGATAATTGATATCACAATGGAATGCCAATCACCAAGGGACACAATATGAACACGAGATTTATCCCCGAGGTTCACGTGCTTGCCGGCACGCTACGTCCTCGTTGTGTCGACCAAGGCTTCGTGGTTCGGTGGCTAATCGGTATCACACACCGAGCTCTCCACAAGAGCGCCACAAGAACCTACCCCAAGCAATGGTAACTCAATGACACGCGCAATTTACTAGGAGTTACCTTTGGCTCTTCGCCGGGGAGGTACAAGCCCCTCACAAAGTCGTTGGGATGGCCACGAACAATCACCAACTCGTGCCGATCCTCCTCCGCTGCCACCAAGCCGTCTAGGCACCGGCAAGTGCCAAGAGTAAAAAGAAATCCGCAGCAACAATCACCAAGATGCCTCTAGAATGCAAGATCACAATGCAAGTGCACTTGGAATCACTCAATCTCACTTTGATTCGCACTATCAAGCAAGGAGATGAGTGGGAGGGAGTATGTTTAGCTCAAAGGGATGTCCAATATGTTAGAGTGCCAAGGGTAAGCTCCCAAAGCCGGCCAATCCATATTTATATACCCCCTCAACCAAAAAGAGCCGTTACCCCTTCATTGGGCAGTTTACGGGACGACCGGACGCGTCCGGTCATTGTTGCAGTAGCGTCCGGTCGAAGTTTCAGTAGCGACCGGACTCTTGTTTCACTAGCGTCCGGTCAGAATTTCACTCAGCGTCCGGTCACGAACAGAGAGGTTCCAGAGACGTTTTACATCGACCGGACGCGTCCGGTCACTATTGACCGGACTCACTCAGCGTCCGATAACTCTATTTCAACCGTTGCCTCTCGTGAACAGTTGTAGCGTCGCGTCCGGTCGTCTGTTCCAGTAGAGTCCGGTCAGTGTTTCACTAGTGACCGGACGCACGTCAATAGCGTCCGGTCGCTATTCCAGCGTCCGGTCAAGCCTGAAAAACACGTTTTCAACTCCGGTTTCTTCTCCTTTGCAAATGTGCCAACACCACCAAGTGTACACCACCTTGTGCAAGAGTGTTAGCATTTTCAAAACATTATTCAAAGGATTTATCGCCTCATTTTAGTTATGTCATATGCAAATGCAACTAGAGGCAACTTGATAACCGTATACTATGAATTTCTCCTCTTGATAGTACCGCTATCTATCCTAAATACACTCACACCCTTTATGGTGTCTTGAGTGCCAAAAACAAAAGAGCCTATTGGTTATACCTTTGTCTTGAGCTCTTTTATTTTCCTCTTTCTTCTTTTCTTCTAGTGAAGATATGGACCATCTTACGACCAATCACTTGATCATTGCATCACATGTCCATCATCATGCTTCACTTGAGCCATGGACCACCTTTTGCTAATCAAACACTTAATGACAAAGGTTAGTCCAATGGGTTTCATCAATTATCCAAAACCAAACTTGGGCTTTCAATCTCCCCCTTTTTGGTAATTGATGACAACCCTCATACAAGATATTATGATAAAGATTTGAGACACCAAGGTAGTATTTGCTCCCCCTACATATGTGCTATAGAGTTTGGTTCGAGGTTCGGCACATATGCATGGATATAAAATTTTGGGTGAGCAATTACTAACTTGTGATACTAAGGTTTAAAGAATGGACCTTTGAAGCGCGATACCAATCGGAGTGCAAAACTCATGATCATCCTTAGCACCATAATGAACTAGATACAACTTGTAAGCCAACTTTTAAGCAAATAGATTGGCAAAAATGTTAAATTCCAAAAATCTAGTTCTATCCTATGCATGGTAGTACTTCATTTCATCATTCAAGTTCTAGTGTAGCAAGCAACACACAAGAGAGATACTACTTGAAAACACAAACTAATGTAAGACAATGCAAGCAAGCATATGTAAGATGCACATTGCAAATGCATTCAATCAAGTTCATAGGCTTGCTCCCCCTACTTGTGTGCTTAAAAAATTTATCCCTTTCTTTTCATAAATCTTTCTCATTGTGCAACTTCTTCTTTTCATAAATCTTTCTCATTGTGCAACTTCTTCTCCCTTTTTGCATATCTTTTATGCCATTTTTCTCCCCCTTTGTCATCAATGACCACAAAAGGTGAGTTTTTCATTTGTAAAGCATGGGAGTAAAAATTGATTAAATTGTGGTTCAACTATAAACAATTGCATACCATATATAGCACGGTTTGCTCTAGAGTAAGCTTCTTCACACATCTTGCAATGGTTATCTTACTCATGTCGGTTATATACTTCAATGCTCATGTTTATAGTCAAACACTAGGATTGCAAGCCCATAAACATGTCATATGCCACCACTAGATCATAACAATCATAGAAGCAATAGTGGTACCATACCAACATCAAAGTCATTTGATTTTCAATGAATGAGGTCCAAAACCTACTAGATATGCCTAGATGCTCTAAACAAGTCCTTAGCAAGGTATGAGATGCAAATGTCAAACAATAATACCTTTGCTTTGGCTTGGAGGAGAGGCAAGTCGTATAAGTGGGGTGCATTATCAACACATATTTGAGAAATCTAGTATGTTCAACTCATTCCTTAGCTTGCAAAACCTCTTCTCATCAAGTGGCTTAGTGAATATATCCGCAAGTTGATCATCGGTCCCAACACTCTCAATAGATATATCTCCCTTTTGTTGATGATCTCTAATGAAGTGGTGCCTAATGTCAATGTGCTTGGTTCTTGAATGTTGCACCAGGTTGTTTGTGAGCTTCACCGCACTTTCATTGTCACATAGCAATGACACTTGTTTGAATTTTATTCCAAAGTCCTTCAAGGTTGCCCTCATCCATAGGAGTTGTGCACAACAACTACCAGCACTAATATATTCGGCTTCGGCGGTAGAGAGTGCCACACTATTTTGTTTCTTTGAAGACCAAGATACAAGTGACCTTCCCAATAATTGACATGTGCCCGATGTGCTCTTTCTATCAACCTTGCAACCCGCATAATCGGAATCGGAGTACCCAATTAATTCAAAGTTTGCTCCTTTGGGGTACCACAACCCAACATTTTGTGTAGCCTTCAAGTACCTCAAGATTCTCTTTGTTGCCTTCAAATGACTCTCTCTTGGAGAAGCTTGGAATCTTGCACACATGCACACACTAAACATGACATCCGGCCTAGAAGCGGTCACATAGAGTAAGCTTCCAATCATAGACCGATACAACTTTTGATCCACCATGTTGCCACTAGCATCACCATCCAAGTGTCCATTTGTTCCCATTGGTGTACTAATAGCTTTTGCATCATTAAGACCAAACTTCTTGAGCATATCTTTGATGTACTTGCCTTGACTCACAAAAGTACCATTCTTCATTTGCTTGATTTGAAGACCAAGGAAGTAACTAAGCTCTCCAATCATGGACATTTCAAACTCTTTTGCCATCATATTTCCAAACTCTTCACAAAAATCTTGGTTGGTTGAGCCAAATATGATATCATCAACATAGATTTGCAACACAAACAAGTCATTCCCTATCTTCTTGGTGAAGAGAGTGGTGTCAACCTTTCCCATTTTGAACCCTTTGGATAGAAGGAAATTCCTCAATCTTTCATACCATGCCCTTGGAGCTTGCTTTAAGCCATACAATGCTTTTCTCAACTTGTAGACATGGTTGGGCTTCTTTTCATCTTCAAAACCGGGAGGTTGCTCAACATATACCAACTCATTGATGTAGCCATTGAGAAATGCACTCTTTACATCCATTTGATATAGCTTGATGTTATGAGCACAAGCATAAGCTAATAGGATTCTAATTGCTTCCAATCTTGCAACCGGTGCATATGTCTCTCCAAAGTCAAGCCCTTCAATTTGAGTGTAACCTTGTGCTACCAATCTTGCTTTGTTTCTCACCACTAGGCCATCTTGATTTTGCTTGTTGCGGAATACCCATCTAGTACCAATAACATTATAGCTCTTAGGCCTCTCAACCAATTCCCAAACTTCATTTCTTGTGAAGTTGTTTAGCTCTTCATGCATGGCATTAACCCAATCAACATCCTTCAAAGCTTCTTCAATCTTGGTTGGTTCAATAGTTGACACAAATGAATAGTTCCCACAAAACATTGCCAATCTTGATCTTGTTTGAACACCACTTTGAATGCCACCAATAACCAAATCTAAGGGATGATCTCTTGCTATACTTGAAGGTTGAAGCACTTGATTCGCATTGCTTGTACTCGGTTGATCCGCTTGTTGCACATTGGGAGATGATGAACTAGCCACTTGTTGATTTTGTACTTGAGAATCACTATCTTGCTCATTTGGGATGGTGACCACTTGCTCTTTGTCATCTTCAACATCAACCACTTCTCTTGGCCTAATATCACCAACATCCATGTTCTTCATTGCATTCACCAAATGAGTGCCTCTCACATCATCTAAGTTCTCATTTTCATCTTGAGATCCATTGGTTTCATCAAATTCTACATCATGAACTTCTTCAAGTGTTCCACTAGCCAAGTTCCATACTCTATATGCTTTGCTTGTAGTTGAATATCCAAGTAGGAACCCTTCATCACATTTCTTGTCAAACTTGCTCAATTTTGTGCCCTTCTTCAATATATAGCACTTGCAACCAAATACTCTAAAGTATGCAATATTGGGCTTTCTTCCATTCAATAGCTCATATGGTGTCATTTCCAACATAGGATGGCAATATAGTCGGTTGCTAGAGTAGCAAGCCGTGTTGATAGCTTCGGCCCAAAAGGATTGACTCACATTGTATTCACTAAGCATGGATCTTGCCATATCAATCAAGGTTCTATTTTTTCTTTCAACTATCCCATTTGATTGAGGAGTGTACTTTGCCGAGAATTGATGCCTAATGCCAAAATCATCACATAGCTCTTCAATTCTTGTGTTCTTGAACTCACTCCCATTGTCACTTCTCACTTTCTTGATAGTTGTCTCAAACTCATTTTGACTTCTCTTGACAAAAGATTTGAATGTAGCAAATGTTTCACTTTTGTCACCAAGAAAGAATACCCATGTGTATCTAGTGAAGTCATCCACAATCACATAACCATATTTATTGCCACCAATGCTAGTGTATGTAGTTGGCCCAAATAAATCCATATGCAATAGCTCAAATGCTTTAGTAGTGCTCATTTCACTTTTCATAGGGTGAGTATTTCCAACTTGTTTGCTGGCTTGACAAGAGCTACAAAGTTTATCCTTCTCAAACATAACATCTCTCAAGCCCTTAACTAAGTCATATTTGATCAATCTATTTAGTTGCTTCATCCCAACATGACCAAGCCTTCTATGCCATAGCCAACCCATACTAGACTTAGTGATCAAGCATGTTGTCAATTGAGTTTCCTTTGCATCAAAATCAACTAAGTATAGGTTTCCATATCTAAATCCTTTGAATGCTAGGTTGGTTCCATCATTACTAGTGATCATCACATTATCAACACCAAAGTTGCAATTGAAACCAAGATCACATATTTGAGCTACCGATAGCAAGTTGAAGTTCAAGCTCTCTACTAGCAAGACATTTGAGATGCTCAAGTCATTGGATATTGCAATCTTACCAAGTCCCTTGACCTTGCCTTCACTATTGTCCCCAAATGTGATGCTATCCACTTTGAAGTCTTCTTCATTTGTGTTGATTGAGTTGAACATTCTAGAATCCCCGGTCATATGTTGAGTACACCCACTATCAAGCACCCAATGCCTTCCTCCGGCTTTGTAATTGACCTACAAGAAGATTCAATGTTTAGGTACCCAAATCTTGTTGGGTCCTCCAAGGTTAGTGACTAAGCTCTTTGGTACCCAAATGGCTTTCTTCTTTGAGCCCTCCTTAGGTGTACCAACAAACTTAGCTCTTACACTATTAACACCCTTGTAAAGCACATAACAAGAATCAAACTTAATTGATTTACCAAGGTTGGTTGGTTTGTTCTTGTTTAGGTTCTTTTTATAGCAATTATGCTCGGTATGCCCGGATTGCTTGCAATTTATGCAATAGCGTCCATTGCCCTTCACAAAACTAGTCTTGTGAGGAGCAAAGGCCGCTTTGCCCTTCTTGGGGGTATAGCCAATCCCTTCTTTCTCATGGGAAAATCTTTGGCCACCCAAGCACTTAAGCAAACGGGCATCTCCACCATAGGCTTTGCCTAAGGCACAAGTGAGCTTATTCACCTCTTTCTTTAAGGTTTCATTTTCCACTATTAATGATGCATCACAAGTAAAACCATCTTTTATGTTTGAGTTAGATGCATCGGTGGAGCATGAACTAGATGAAGCATTGGGAGGTGCAATGACAATAGGTGTGTAAAATGTTTCATTGATTAAGTCACATGTTATACCTATGTCACATGTTTGAGCAATGTCCTCAATCTTGGTTTGAGTGAGGAGAGAGGAGTGGGCTTCTTCAAGCCTAGTGTGAGCTTTATCAAGCTTCTCATGGGCTACCTCTAGCCTCTCATGAGTTAGCTTGAGCTCATCAAGAGATTGCTCAAGAAGGCTAACCTTCATGCGCAATTCCTTGCACTCCTTCCTCTTCTTCTCAAAGCAAACATGAGCTTGCTCAAACATGTCCATAAGTTCTTCATTAGTGTATTCATTTTCATTATCATCATCATCATCATCACTCTCATCATAGGAAGGTACCTTGGATGGCCTTGCCATCAAGCATGTAGATGGAGTGTCAAAGATAGAAGGCTTTTTGTTGATAGCAATACTTGCAAGTGCCTTCTTCTTCATCTTGTTGTGCTCTTCATCATCACTATCGGATGATGCATCACTATCCCATGTCACAACATAGGATCCACCTTTCTTTTTCTTGGTGAAAGAGAGCTTCTTCTCCTTCTTTTCCTTCTTGTCCTTCTTCTTCTTTGCTTCATCATCATTGTCACTATTTTGAGGACAATCGGCTATCATGTGATCTTCACTCTTGCACTTATAGCATCTTCTCACATAGCCCTTGTTCTTGTTGTTGTCCCTTCTCTTTCTTGCACCATAGCCTTTCTTCTTCATGAATCTTCCAAACTTCCTTACTAGAAGTGCCATGGCCTCATCATCATCACTAGAATCTTCATCTTCACTATCACTTGATTCTAGTTTTGCCTTGCCCTTGCTCTTGGATGAAGAAGTGGCTTTGAATGCCAAGCTCTTCTTCTTCTCTTCTTCCCTCACCTCCTCATCATCACCACCATCATTGTATTGATCTTCGGTCATTACATCACCAAGGACTTCATTTGGTGTCACATTTTGCAATCCTCCTCTCATGATGATGGTCCTCAATGTCTTGAATCGCTTGGGCAAGCAACTCAAGAACCGGTGGGTGAAGTCTTCATCCTTCACTTTCTCTCCCAAACTCTTGAGATCATTTATGATGCATTGGAGCCTATAGAACATCTCCGGGATTGTTTCATCCTCTTTCATCTTGAAGCTTGTGAGCTTATCTTTGAGCATGTACAATTTGGCACTTTTTACCGTTGAAGTGCCCTCATATGTTTCTTCTAGTCTTGCCCATACTTCATTTGCCTTCTCAAGATCTTTGATTTGCTCAAACACTTTTGGATCAATGCCATTGTATATAGTGTTGAGCGCCATTGTGTTGCATTGCTTGCTTTCACGCTCTCTAGGGGTGGGGTCTTCTTCATTGACAATAACATAACCATCTTGTGTGACCTCCCACACCCTATCATTGATGGAGCCAAGGTACATCTTCATCTTTCTCTTCCAATAATCAAAAGATGACCCATCAAAGTACGGTGGTTTGCCCCCAACATGGTTGAACACAATTTGAGCCATATTTGCACCGTAGGTTGTTAAGCCTTTGAATCAAACGGTGTTTGGCTCCGATACCACTTGAAAGGTCCTAAATGGCTAGAGGGGGGGTGAATAGCCTAATTTAAGATTCTACAAAGCACTAGAGCAATTTGTTAGACAATAACAAAGCGATAAATGCGGTTGCTCTAGCTCTATGTCAAATGCAAGCCACCTATTTGCAAGTCTAGTTAATTATGATCTCTAAGGCACACAAGGACTAAGTCACTACTTTACTAAACTAGTGAGCTACACAAGGGAGCTAGCAAAACTAAACTAGCTACACTAGCAAAGCTACTACTATTATTAACAAGGGAAACAAGTTACTCTATAACAAGTATGAACAAAAGAATACAAGAGAGTGGTAGTGTAATTTTACCGAACCGGGCAAGTGAAGATAATTGATATCACAATGGAATGCCAATCACCAAGGGACACAATATGAACACGAGATTTATCCCCGAGGTTCACGTGCTTGCCGGCACGCTACGTCCTCGTTGTGTCGACCAAGGCTTCGTGGTTCGGTGGCTAATCGGTATCACACACCGAGCTCTCCACAAGAGCGCCACAAGAACCTACCCCAAGCAATGGTAACTCAATGACACGCGCAATTTACTAGGAGTTACCTTTGGCTCTTCGCCGGGGAGGTACAAGCCCCTCACAAAGTCGTTGGGATGGCCACGAACAATCACCAACTCGTGCCGATCCTCCTCCGCTGCCACCAAGCCGTCTAGGCACCGGCAAGTGCCAAGAGTAAAAAGAAATCCGCAGCAACAATCACCAAGATGCCTCTAGAATGCAAGATCACAATGCAAGTGCACTTGGAATCACTCAATCTCACTTTGATTCGCACTATCAAGCAAGGAGATGAGTGGGAGGGAGTATGTTTAGCTCAAAGGGATGTCCAATATGTTAGAGTGCCAAGGGTAAGCTCCCAAAGCCGGCCAATCCATATTTATATACCCCCTCAACCAAAAAGAGCCGTTACCCCTTCACTGGGCAGTTTACGGGACGACCGGACGCGTCCGGTCATTGTTGCAGTAGCGTCCGGTCGAAGTTTCAGTAGCGACCGGACTCTTGTTTCACTAGCGTCCGGTCAGAATTTCACTCAGCGTCCGGTCACGAACAGAGAGGTTCCAGAGACGTTTTACATCGACCGGACGCGTCCGGTCACTATTGACCGGACTCACTCAGCGTCCGATAACTCTATTTCAACCGTTGCCTCTCGTGAACAGTTGTAGCGTCGCGTCCGGTCGTCTGTTCCAGTAGAGTCCGGTCAGTGTTTCACTAGTGACCGGACGCACGTCAATAGCGTCCGGTCGCTATTCCAGCGTCCGGTCAAGCCTGAAAAACACGTTTTCAACTCCGGTTTCTTCTCCTTTGCAAATGTGCCAACACCACCAAGTGTACACCACCTTGTGCAAGAGTGTTAGCATTTTCAAAACATTATTCAAAGGATTTATCCCCTCATTTTAGTTATGTCATATGCAAATGCAACTAGAGGCAACTTGATAACCGTATACTATGAATTTCTCCTCTTGATAGTACGGCTATCTATCCTAAATACACTCACACCCTTTATGGTGTCTTGAGTGCCAAAAACAAAAGAGCCTATTGGTTATACCTTTGCCTTGAGCTCTTTTATTTTCCTCTTTCTTCTTTTCTTCTAGTGAAGATATGGACCATCTTACGACCAATCACTTGATCATTGCATCACATGTCCATCATCATGCTTCACTTGAGCCATGGACCACCTTTTGCTAATCAAACACTTAATGACAAAGGTTAGTCCAATGGGTTTCATCAATTATCTAAAACCAAACTTGGGCTTTCAGTATCTTCATCTGCATCCACATTGCTGCCACCCTGAGACTTCTTTCCCCTATCAATTTTGTTGCCCCTTGCCGCTCCTTCATCTAGTACATCATCATCCACATTATCCAGAAAAGATCATCATCTCCATCCACTATCTCATTCTCAGTGTCCATGAAGTCTGGATCATCAGTGCTTGGTTCACTTGCGCTTACTGCACCTTCCCCAACATAACTAGCTTGCTCTTTAGCCTCCTTGGCCTTCTTCAGATCCTTGTAGAAGTCAGCAGCCTCTCACCCTGTTGTACTTCAATGTGTTGAATTTTGGTAAGGCTGAACACCTTAGGGAGCTATGAAATTGGGTTGGAAACAACATCATCCCAGCTGATGTTGCCAAGAGTGTCCTCATGATCAATGTAAACTGATAGGGTCTTCACTCTATCAACAATTGAGCACATTACATTAGTGTTTCCATCACATAAAATAATTCTCAACCCATCAGCCAGTTCCTTCCCTGGTAACAACCAATAAAGTTTCAAACTTGGTGTCTTTGTGTACCTGAGCTCTTCTATGAAATCCTCAAACCAGAGTGGTGACCAAGTGTCAACCTCGCAGTGATCAAACCATGACAACTTCTCATCCACATATGTCTTAAGCTGACCAAATAAAAAAAAACCTCCATGATGAAGCTCTATGGTGAACTCATCAGCAGTATCACCTATGCAAATCATAATGTACAACATCAGAGACTACATCTAACTAAATTAGAGCCTACAACACAAGAACCAGCAGGACATCCCAAACAAATGAGAAATTTGACCTCATCGAGTACAAAAATCCTACCTAATATGTGTGCATTTGAATCATCCATACATAATTAACACATAAACGCAATAGAAAACCCCAAAATCCCAATTAAAAAATCCACAAACCCTAGCATTCGCCTCCAAATCCCAAACCCTAGCAAAGGATCAGAGACTTCATAGTCGTGTACATGTACTGCTACGGCAAATGATGCTAATGTACACAAAATTGTAGAATCTAAAGTTGGATGAACAAACCATAGTCAGGTGCCTCTTCTCCCTTTTGCCGCAATCTTGGTGCCATCGACAACTGTCCCGTACACCGGCCAACGCCGGCGTCCAGTGACCGTGCCGACACCGCATCTTTGACTGCGACGGCGTGTTCACACCGTTCGTCACTGATGATTAGAAACTCCCGCCAACGAAGAAGTCGAGGAAGTGTGCTACAAAAGAGAATGGGGGGAGAAGGCGGATTCGTCGTGGGGCCGTCGCCCATATATCGTGCGGGCCAGCGGTCCACAGCTGAATCAGCGGACCGGTCCATGTTGGACGCCACACGTGCAGCCATGTCAGCTAACGGGCCGGGTTCAGACCCGTTTGGATGTCTGGTGAGACCCAAACCAACTCCAGGGACCTAGATTTAGCAAAATTGGACTTTAGGGACCCATCTGACACTCCAACAGAAGTTCAAGGACCTACGGTGAATTTAACTCATATAAATAGTTTGGGAAATCATGAGTAGTTGTTTCTGGACATAACGGGCCTGATTGGTTGGGCTCCAAAATCTGCCCAGTCAAAACTTGGGTAGTCCCAAAACTTAGGCTGTCATTTGGTTTGAATCCAAAAAATACTATATTAAGTTTCTTGCCTAGGTTTTGGTAACCAGAATTTGGCATGCCCTTGTTTTGGCTTGCCTTAATTTTGGCGGGGCAAATTTTAGAGCCTAACCAATCAGGCCCAACGTTCCACCCAACCCTAGCTCTCCTCCTCCCACGAAATGTTGCCCCCTCGGCGTCCGCCCGCACCTTCCCTTCCTCTCTCCCTCTCCCTTTGTCTCTCCTGACGGACAAAATTGCTATTATAGGACTCAAAACAATGAGCTTCACTATTATAGGACTCCAAACATTCATTTTGCTAAAATAACTTTTAAAGCATTGACACTTTATTTTACATGACATTTGGCCTCTTTAATCACTATTCTCAACTCAAATATAGGTATTTTAGCATAATGTGACCGTATTGCTCGCAGCTCGGTGCTCAAGACGTCCAGCATGGCCTGCGCTGACATCTTCAGCTCGTTCGGCAACCTCCTCTCCTGCGTCTCCGACGATGCCTTCAACAAGCTGGTACGTGCGTGTCCTACCCTCAGATCCCAGTTCGCAGCTGCTAACCAATGTGTTTATCTCGTCTCCGTTAGCAGCTGCTCCAGCTCCTGCTGAAGGCGTCTCAGGACAAGCAATTGTGTGCGAGGAGGCCAAGAAGGCGATGCACGCGATGGCAGCGTCAATGCCGCCGCTGCCGCTGCCGCTGCTGAAGAAGCTCAAGGCATACGTCCACCACGCCAAGGCTGCCGTCGCCCTCTCCCATTGTGTCGCTCAGATGGTACGCCATGCCCTGTCGCTCAGAAGCTGCTGCTCGATTAGTATATATCACTCGATTTCAGAGACTCGGAACTCCCTTTGTTGGCGTGTGCAGGACATCAAGGCAATGAAGGAGTTCGGGATGTCGGCGCTGCTGCAGGTGGCGGCGGAGCTGCTGAACGACCGGGCGGCGGGCAGTACAGTCACATCATGCCAAAATACATGTATTTGAGTTGAGAATAGTGATTAAAGAGGTAAAATGTGATGTAAAACAAAGTGTTAATGCTTCAAAGGTCATTTTAGCGAAGACAATGTTTGAAGTCCTATAATAGCGAAACCTATTGTTTCGAGTCCTATAATAGCAAGAATGATGTCAAGAATGATGATAGAGCGTAGTTCAATAGAGATGTCAAGAAGCTCAAACGATTTTTATGCATACCCTATATTCTTGTTTTTCTCAGTAAGGATCTTTTCCTCATTTGGTATTTTGTTATGAATTCCAAGTTAGTTTCTTTACCTCATACTATATGCCACCGACAATGAAATTTTAGGTGAATACAGGTGGGCAGTTTGTTGGTGTTGCTGAAATGACTAGCACGATTGATTTTGAGAGAACCGGAGTATTAGCAACATGACAGGTGGAACGGTTCCTTCTCTGTTAAGTGGCACATTGTCAAGGACGTGCCTAACAATAAAAATAAGTCTGTCACAAATAGCCGCGACACTCAAGAGTAACCATAGTCCATGCTATTTTCAAGTTCCCTGAATTGCAAAAATTAACGTCTTGTCTCCATTCTTACCCTTTCGACGATGATGTAGATATATTTTTAACAAGGTCTTCAGCTGCTCAAGATCTTCAAGAATCATGTCAGCAAGACATCCATCCTAGATGACTTGGCCCTATGAGAGCCGCCGGAAATTTATGCAGGACAAGAGGTCGAAACAACAGTGGGTCCAAAAGCAGGTGACAATTGAGGTCCCAAGTGTCTTAGGCCCTGTTTGGTTAGGCACCCTAAAATTTAGGGCTCCCTAAATTTTAGTGACCATGTTTGGTTGTATAGTGACTAAAGACCACTAAAGTTTAGTCATTTTTAGCTACATCTTTATGACTAAAGACCCCAAAATTTTAGTGGCCCCTAAACTTTAGTGAGGTGTTTGTTACTTTAGGGACTAATTTTAGTGACTAAACTTTAGAGGGCCTAACCAAACAGGGCCTTAATTTAACAACCGTAGATTTCATCACTTTGCTTTTCCAATGCATATGGATTGATTGACTGTCTTGAATCATCCAGGCCTGGGACAGCAGGACCCCCCATTTCTGTCACCGGTGTGCAACAACAGAAAGCTACTAACGGGAAGCCCAATCTGTCTGTACCAAACGACATCACTATAGAGGTGAAGGCGGTGAAGACTGTTGCAGAGAACGACACCACCGCTCCTGTTGTTTCCTATGCAGCAAAGGGGCCAACCAGCAACAGAAAAAAACCGTCCTCGCCAACAGAGTCACCAAGACTGGCTAGCTCGACCACGCAGTGTATGGGCTTGTCCATGAGTCTGTCAACGCCGTTTGCCGGGAAGAAGGCCTACGCACGAAGGACTCTTCGACGCCAGGTTGACAGCTTCCAACGTCGAAGCACTCTCTAGATGTGCTTTTTCTAGACATCAGAACTAGGGCGGGTTGTCAAGGGCGTCAGTGCCCAAGATCGCCGGACCTTGACTACGCAACTCGTATCTTCGGTCCGTGGTAGCCGGCGGGGTTATGCCCCCTCGCCGTGTCTTCGCTGCCGGGTTATGCCCCCAGGCGTGCGGCTTGAGAGAGAGATAGGAGATAGATGGGTTTAATCTTGCTTAATTCATCAAATCATCCTCAGTACAAATATATAGGCTTTAGCCGTAACAAACTAGGAAACAAACTTCCTGAAATAAGAAAACTAATAATATCAAATAGTATCTAAAATATCTCCTTGCTAGCCACTGGATCCGGCCGAACCAGACTTGGTCCCGTTGTGCTCGGTCGTGCCAGCCTGGACGCTCGGCGCCGCCCCTGCTGCTGCACGCTCGGCAGCCCTTCGCACGTCCCTGGCACGCCGTCTTCTGGTGTAGACAGCGCCCCACATGACATCTCCCCCCCCCTTCGAGATCCGGCTCGTCCTCGAGCTGGAGGTCAGGGAACTTGGCGTGAAGAACGTCGACGTCCTCCCAGGTAGCCGATGCCGGAGTCTCGCCCTTCCACTGCACCAGTGCCTGGCGCACACCGCGTGCCAGACGAAAACGAACCACGTGCTCCGGCGTCGGGGTGATGGCGCCATGATGTAGAGGAGGCAGTACCGGTGGAGCGTCCGGCGGTGGCCCATGGAACTTCTTGAGCCGGCGGTGGCCCATGGAACTTCTTGAGCAGGCCAATGTGAAACACGTTGTGTAGACGAGCACCAGCCGGCAGCTCCAGGCGCACAGCAACTGCGTTGATGATCTCACTGACGCGGTATGGCCCATAAAAGCGAGGCTTCAGCTTGCCCGTGCCCGCCTGTGGAAGTGACGCCGTAGGACGCTGCCTCAGACGGAGCAGCGCCCAGTCGCCGACCTGGTAGGCCACGTGGCGGTGATGCTTGTCGTAGTGCCGCTTCTGGACAGCCTGGGCCTGTTCGAGCCTGTAGCGGATGTCGGCGATGAACTCCGCACGTTCCTCCATGTTCTTGGCGACGGCAGCCACCCGCGTGTCCCCCGGTTCGTAGGAGCGGATGGAGGGCGGGTCCCGGCCATAGACAACCCGGAACGGAGTATCCTGGAGCGAGGACTGGTACGCCGTGTTGAAGATGAACTCCGCCCATGGAAGCCAACGCAGCCACTGCCGTGGGCGATCCCCTGTCAAGCAACGCAAATACATAATAATCACCTTGTTAGTTGCTTCGGACTGCCCATCCGACTGAGGGTGGAAGGCCGTCGTCATGTGCAGCTTGGTGCCCATCAGCCGCATGAGTTCACGCCAAAACGTCGAGGTGAAGACGGGGTCGCGGTGTGACACCATGGACTGTGGAACGCCATGCAGACGAACAATCTCGGCGAAGAAGGCTTGAGCGACGGACTCGGCGGAGTACGGATGCGCCAGCGGAATGAAGTGGCAGTATTTGCTGAATCTGTCCACTACCGTCAGAATGACGGATTTGCCGCGTACTCGGGGCAGCGCCTCGACGAAATCCAGTGCTATGTCAGTCCACACGCCCTGTGGCACCGGCAGAGGCAGCAGGAGGCCGGCCGGGCTCAAGTGCTCGGACTTGTAGCATTGGCACACCACGCAGGCGCGCACCCAGTCTTGGACAAGTTGCTTCATGTTGGGGATGTGGAAGTCGCGCCGGAGACGATGCAGGGTACGCTGGACGCCCTCGTGCCCGTCGTCATGGATGGCCTGTATGATCTCCCGAGCCAGGGGCGAGGCCGGGGGGATGTACAGCCTGCTGTTGTACTGCAGCAGGTCGTCGACGAGTGCCCAGGGGCCCGTGCGCGTTCCAGCGGTGACCTCGTCGCGGAGGGCAGCGAGCGCCGGGTCCTGGCGCTGCACGTCATGCAGCTTGTTGATGAAGTCGAAGCGGGGCGCCGAGAGGGCCAGGATGGCGCCCTCCTCTGTGTCACGCCTAGACAAGGAGTCTGCCACAGCATTCGCTTTGCCCGGCTTGTACTCCACGCTGAAGTCGAACCCCAGCAGCTTGCCCACCCAATGGTGCTGAGGGATGGTGGCGAGACGCTGATCCAGCAGGTATTTGAGGGAGTAGTGGTCGGTCTTGACGGTGAAGCGCCGCCCCCAGAGGTACGGCCGCCAGTGACGGACGGCGTGCACCAAGCCGATCAACTCCCGTTCGTAGGCGGCGAGAGCACGATGACGAGGCGCCACAGGACGGCTGAAGAACGCCACGGGGTGGCCGTCCTGGACCAGCACCGCGCCAAACCCGTAGGTAGACGCGTCGCACTCGACGGTGAAGGGCAGCGTGAAGTCCGGCATGGCGAGGACGGGAGCCGAAGTCACCGCTGCCTTGAGTGCGTCGAAGGCAGCGGCGGTGTCCGCTGTCCAGGAGAACCCGTCCTTCTTGGTGAGCGTCGTCAGTGGGGCTGCGATGGTGCCGTAGTGGTGGACGAATTTCCGGTAGTAGCCGGCGAGGCCGAGGAAGCTGCGCACCGCCCGCGCCGACCGGGGAACCGGCCAGTCGTGGATAGCCTGAACCTTGGCCGGGTCCATGGCGACACCCGCCTCGGAGATGACGTGACCGAGGTACGACACCGAGGGCGAGCCGAAGGTGCACTTGCTGCGCTTGACGAAGAGCTGGTGCTGACGGAGTACGGCGAGGACCGTACGCAGGTGACGTAAGTGGTCAGTCCAAGTGTCACTGTAAATCAAAATGTCATCAAAAAAAAAACAAGGACGAAGCGGCGCAGGAACGGTCGAAGCACGTCGTTCATCAACGCCTGGAACGTTGCTGGGGCGTTGCACAGCCCGAACGGCATGACGAGGAACTCGTAGAGGCCGTCGTGTGTACGAAAGGCGGTCTTGTGGACGTCCTCCAGCCGCATCCGCACCTGGTGGTAACCCGACCGCAGATCGAGTTTGGTGAAGAAGCGGGCGCCGTGGAGCTCGTCGAGGAGCTCGTCGACGACGGGGATCGGAAACGCGTCCTTGATGGTGAGGGCGTTCAGGGCGCGGTAGTCGACGCAGAACCGCCACGAGCCGTCGGCCTTCTTCACGAGCAGCACCGGCGATGAGAAGGGCGAGTCGCTGCGGCGGACGACGCCCTGCTCGATCATCGCGTCACACTGGCGCTCCAGTTCATCCTTGTGCGCCGCTGGGTAGCGGTACGGCCTGACCGCCACGGGAGCTGAGCCGGGCTGGAGGACGATGGCGTGGTCACGGCTGCGTGGTGGAGGAAGGCCACGCGGCTCCGCGAAGACGTCCTCGTATGCGACCAGGAGCTCGTCCAGGAGCGTCCCACTGGCCGCGGCGAGGGTGCGCAGCGATGCGGTCGAAGGAGAAGCGACCCCCGTTCAGGCTACCCGGCGGCCGTCTCGCTGGAACGCCATCTCCCGGGAGGCGAAGTCCCACACGATGGGACCCAGTGTGCCGAGCCACCGCGTGCCGAGCACCACGTCGAAACCTGCGAGGGGCATCACAAATAGATCCGTGTGGAACGTGGAGCCGTGGATGGTGAAAGCCGCGTCGCGGATGACCCCAGGACAGGCCACACGTTCGTCGTTGGCGACGACGGCCGTCATGCGCGGGTTGGACTGTACCGGCAGGCCGGCGCGCCGGGCCGCCTCCTCGCCAATGAAACTGTGCGTCGAGCCCCCATCCAGCAGGGCGAGGAGGGAGGCGTCGCCGACGGTCACCCGAAGCTGGATCGTGTCCGCGACTGGAACGCCGGCGACGGCATGCAGGGAGAAGACGGGCGCCTCCGTCTCCCCGTCCGCTGCCGCCGCGTCGCCCGCAGCAGCGACTTCGTCGATCTCTACGCCGTCGACGAAGAACAGGCGGCGGCAGAACCTGTTGTGGCCACGGGTGAAGCGTTCGTTGCAATTGAAGCACAAACCTTGGCGGCGGCGTTCCGCCATCTCCTCCGGGGTCAGGCGTCGCTGGGCGGTCGCGTCGCGGCCCTGCGCAGAGGCCGCTGGCGGAGCAGGCAGCGCCAACGGCGCTACGGCCGCAGGCAGCGCTGGCCTGGGTGGCGGCGCAGGAAGCAGTCCCCTCGGCGGGGCGCGTGGTGGTGGCGGCGTCGGACGATCGCGCTCCATCAACTCCACCCGGCGAGCTAGGCTCATAGCAGCAGCAAGCGTCTCCGGGTGGTGGATGCGGACAGCGTGGCTGAGGGGCGGCAGAAGACCGCCGGTGTAGAGCTGGACGCGCTGAGGACTCGTCGAGCCTGCCCGCGCGTGGAAGAAGCGCCTGGAAGCGGTTGGAGTATTCCTCCACGGTGCCTGTGCGCCGGCACTCGGAGAGCTCGAAGAGCGGGGCCGAGCGCAGAGGTGGACCGAAGCGCAGATTCACGAGCTCCTTGAAGCGCCCCCAAGTGGGAGCACCCTCGTCCTCGAGCAGCTGGGTGTACCATGTCTGCGCGATGTCGTCGAGGTGGTACGCCGCCATGCCGACGCGCTCCTCGGGCATGGTACGGTGATGGCGGAAGTACGCCTCAAACTTGTTGAGGAAGAGCAGCGGATCCGTAGTGCCGTCGTAGCGGGGAAAGTCCCACTTCTTGGGCCGGGGAAGGAGGTCGAGGTCGCGCGACTCCTCTGGTCGGCGCGTGTCGCTGCTGTTGGTCGCCGAAGACTTGTCCTTCAAGGTCGCCACTTCGGTCTTCAGGGTGGTGAGCTCGGCGGATATGTTCCTGATCTCCTTCAGGAGGTCGGCCATGGATGGTTCAGACATGGCGGCGGAGGGATCTGGGTGGGGCGGCTCTGGTGGTGGGATGCTGTCGGCGGCGGTGGAGGCAGAAGATGGCGCGGCGGCGGCTGCTAGGGCTGAGGATCGAGTGGATCGCGATACCAGGTTGTCAAGGGCGTCAGTGCCCAAGATCGCCGGACCTTGACTACGCAACTCGTATCTTCGGTCCGTGGTAGCCGGCGGGGTTATGCCCCCTCGCCGTGTCTTCGCTGCCAGGTTATGCCCCTAGGCGTGCGGCTTGAGAGAGAGATAGGAGATAGATGGGTTTAATCTTGCTTAATTCATCAAATCATCCTCAGTACAAATATATAGGCTTTAGCCGTAACAAACTAGGAAACAAACTTCCTGAAATAAGGAAACTAATAATATCAAATAGTATCTAAAATATCTCCATGCTAGCCACTGGATCCGGCCGAACCAGACTTGGTCCCGTGGTGCTTGGTCGTGCCAGCCTGGACGCTCGGCGCCGCCCCTGCTGCTGCACGCTCGGTAGCCCTTCGCACGTCCCTGGCACGCCGTCTTCTGGTGTAGACAGCGCCCCACATGACACGGGTAGACAACAACAGAGACGCGAGCCAACGGCTTAGGTTGCATCGCTGCCAAATCTCGAATGTTTACCAACAATATCGAAACTTAAAATTGCTTGTTAGGATGGTCCAACATCCGGCGGTAATCCTGTAAACCTCCTAGGGTGCTCAAACGTCTTGTTTGTATGCTTCAGCTTTTCTACCTCAATAAATAATTACTATGATGTGTAAATTTTGTGTATCCGAGAAAAACACTTTACTTTTTTCCCACATTAGGAAGGTAAACTGATATTACTTGAGAAATATAAGAAGAATCTCTGATAAAGAATCCATGATGTTTCTCGGACTTTTTCTAAAGGCCGTAAAAAACAGTTTTAGCCTGTGACCAAGACGGCGTCTTTGAATTCAAATCATGGAGCCTTTGTTTACCTGGATGGACGACGGCCAAGACTTGGTAGCATGAAGTCGCCAACATGTGACCATCAGCATCTTATTTTAGACCCCGATATGTATGACTCACATGGTTAACATAGTAAACGTCAAATTGTCGGTAGCCCTCTTTATGCTGCCGGTCCCTTTACATATACAGAGGTAAAATTAAATCACGTCTCAATCCAACGTACAATATGTGACTGAACATGAACCTAGTATAATAGAGAAGAAAAGCTAATATTTTTAAACATATTTCCTATATTTCAGACGTTTAAACTATTTTATCTTTGTTCTTTTATAGAAAAAAATTATCATTTGTTTATTGTGATTTATGCTAATAGATTTGGACTATTGAATGGAGATCTGAAGGTTGTTAGTCGTCGTCTGAACGGATGCTATATTTCAGGCACCTGAAATATACCGTATCTCATTTTTAAAGTTAGTGTGTGTGGATGGATTTGTTTCCTAGTTGCCTCCGCTGTATGCAAGAGCAACCATCAAGAACATGGCCGTGGCCGGACTGCGAGAGATGCAACTCTGCAATTGTCCGAGTGAATTCGGCTGGCCCTGGATCCTATTTACAGTACGGTACTATATTTGTCTCCATGAATTTAGTGGCAGCGGTACTAAATTCGACGTTGCAACTTGCAAACAGCAGGGAGCTCAGCTCACGGTAGTGTCTGCTTGGTCGAATGGTCGTGTCCTGGATCCTGGTCGCGCACGCGGCTGCCGTTGCGCCATTGAAGCTGACGGAGAGGGGATGACTGGATGAGATGCTGCCATGCTGCCATTGAAGCCTGATGAAACCTGAACCTGAACGGCCAAGCTGCGCTGCACCTGCAGTCCTGCATCGCGACGACAACGAATCACTGTTCGGTTTGGTTAGGTGGAGCTGGTGGGTTGGGTTCGGTATGGGTATCGGCTTGGGCGCATGGCGGCATCTGAGCTGGAGCTGGTCCGTTGGACTCTTCATCAATACCCGGTGCTGCGGCTGCGCTCCGGCGGCGAGACCGACCGACCGAGACCGATATGCGCGATGGCCTCGTCCCGCCTGGCAGCTCTCGTCTCCCTGCTGCTGCCCTGCCTCCTCGCGCTGCTCCTGCTCCGCCTCGCCGCCGTGCTGGACCCGGACCCCGACGCCACCGTGCCCCGCGTCAAGGCGGCCGCGCCCCTCCCCCTCCGCTTCCGCCATGACGGCGCCTTCAAGATCCTCCAGGTGC
Source organism: Coix lacryma-jobi var. lacryma-jobi (assembly GCA_009763385.1). Lineage (NCBI taxonomy): Eukaryota > Viridiplantae > Streptophyta > Magnoliopsida > Poales > Poaceae > Coix > Coix lacryma-jobi. The sequence continues at coordinate 4,740,678 of CM019824.1, forward strand.
GTGCCGCTCACCCAGCCCACCCACACCCACGCAACCTCGAAAGCTGATGAGCTCATCTCGCTCTCTGTCGCTGCTGCTAGGTGGCGGACATGCACTTCGGCAACGGCGCTGCCACGCGCTGCCGGGACGTGGGCCCCGACGGCGGCGGCGCGCTCTGCTCCGACCTCAACACCACGCGGTTCCTGCGCCGGGTCATCGAGGCCGAGAAGCCTGACCTCATCGCCTTCACCGGTGCGCTCCTCCCCTCTCTTTCTACCTAGAGCTGCAGCAGCTAGCTGTGTGGCTTGCCGCCACAGGATCCACCGTCGCCGAGCGTATTGGGGCCGGGGGAACTCGATTTGGCCGTCGCCGGGCTCGCAGTGAGCTCGACTGTGAGCAGGGGAGCTCGATTTGGCCGTCGTCGGGCTTGATTTCGGCAGCCGTGCGCTCGGTTGTCGAGACGCCTGCGCTGGCAGCCAACCTTGCCAGCGCACGGGTGCCAAATTTGGTTCTCCTGGGCAAAGCAAAAGAGTCTTTGCGCTACCAAACTAGTATCCTTGCCGGGCAAGGCGAGAAACTGTCCCTTGCTCGTAATGTGCTGTGTGCAAACTGCAAGCCTCCTGCTGAGCATATAGTAGCTCTGAGATACTTGCCACTGTTTTTAGATAGTTAATTTTGCATGTAACTCTGGACGATTAAGTGGTATTTAAGTAAGGGATTACTCCATATAGTGGAATTTGTTAGCTGGGTTTGTCAATGGTTTCTATATGCATTCAGAGGGACGGTTTGCCTTCTTATTTATTGCATGGTTGCATACATTTTGCTAGTTTTCAGCTTCTATGGCTTGCTATCTCTAGCAGTTTGTGGAGACATTCTTAAGGCTTTTTAAAACCAACAATTTTAGACTAGGTAATCACTAGCTATAATCTTCTCCATATACAATACATCCTAAGCAAGTTTGTTAGTAAAACTCTTTCATCCAAGTATAACTACTACCTTCTGTTGCTCTGTCTTATTTTGGTCATGCAGTGAACGACTTACCTTTTGAGTTCCTACATTACACAGTTGTTTCCTATTTCTTCCTTTTATAAGCAAAAGGGAACATTCTAGTTTACTTTTAGTGCTCACGTTGGTTTAAATTTGGATCAGGGGACAACATATTTGGGGGCAGTGCAACTGATGCAGCAGAATCACTACTCAGAGCAATCAGCCCTGCTACCGAATATAAGGTGCCATGGGCTGCCATTTTAGGTAATCATGACCAAGAGTCAACGATGACGCGAGAGGAGCTGATGACCTTCATGTCTCTAATGGATTACTCGGTATCTCAAGTAAACCCACCTGGTTTTTTGGTACATGGGTTTGGGAATTATCATATTGGCATCCATGGGCCATTTGGATCCGAGTTGGTCAATACTAGTCTGCTTAACCTTTACTTTCTGGATAGCGGTGATCGTGAAGTGGTGAATGGAGTCAAAACATATGGATGGATCAAAGAATCTCAACTCACCTGGCTTCGTGCTACTTCACTGGAGCTTCAGGTACTTTTGAAGTTGTTATTGTAATTTAAGTACATTAAAACATGAAAGTGTTAGAAACCCGTGACCAAATCTAGGACCAACAGTTAATCAAGATAGCTTAAATATCATTTGTTCATATTCAAACACAACTCTTTTATATATTACTCTGTATGTAATCTTTATCCGATTGGAATAAACCTTAGTTACTAATTACTCTATATGCTTTGTAATCAACATTTGTAGTTTTTCCTCTTTGCATCTCAAGTTCTCAACTCCATGTGTTTAGTTGAAACCTTGGCCTGAGCTATGTGTTCATTGTGGAAATCAATACATGTATACTTGGTCATCATAATGACGCCCATAATGCATATATGAATTGGTTTAGTTTTTTTTTAAAATAGCTATTAGAAGTGACATAAGTGGGTAATTTCAGAATCATATATAGGAGTGCTTTAGAATACTTTCTTTTTAAATTATACATGTAGATGATTTAGATATAATTTAGGGGTTACTCTGGGTTATTTTTAATAATGGCATAGGTGGGTAACTTGAATGCAAATTTATGAATTACTTTAGATCAATTTTCATAATGACATAGGTGGGCAATTTGGGTACAGATTACAGGCTATGTTAGATTATTTTTAATAATGACAAAGGCGTGTAGTTTTGTGCTTATGTGTAGTACCTGAAATTTACCTATGTTTGACAGAAAAAAACACATGCCCCTGCATTAGCCTTCTTCCACATCCCAATCCCAGAGGTCCGAGGACTCTGGTACTCAGGCTTCAAGGGTCAGTATCAGGAGGGAGTGGCTTGCTCATCTGTAAATTCTGGTGTCCTTGGGACCCTTGTCTCCATGGGAGATGTAAAAGCTGTCTTTCTTGGTCACGACCATCTGAATGATTTTTGTGGCAACCTCGATGGGATTTGGTTCTGTTATGGTGGTGGCTTTGGTTATCATGCCTATGGAAGACCCCATTGGCCAAGGAGAGCTCGGATAATTTACAGTGAACTCAAGAAAGGGCAGAGATCATGGATGGAAGTTGAATCGATCCAGACCTGGAAGCTGCTAGATGATGAAAAGCTTTCCAAAATTGATGAACAGGTTCTCTGGAGACACAGTACAGATGATTCTGACCACAGTGTATACTTGTGAAGACCAGGAGCCTAAGACTACTTCCTGTATGTGTCATGTGTATAATGTTTGTCGCCAGGAGTCCTCCAGATTTGTAGGTTGATTGATTATTGGAAGTATGATCTGCTATGGACCAATTTAGATTTCGCTGACCTGTTTTCGACCTTCTTGTGAAGCTGCCATTTGGTCCCCTTGTTTTGGGAACCACCAGTCCACCACCGTATCATATTTTTTTTCACAACAGATGATTCTCTCCTCAATGTTTACTTGTCAAGGCCAGAGATGATTCTGTTCCATGTATACTATTTATAAACATGTACATCCCAGTTTGTAGGTTTGTTGAGTTCATTCTTGGCAATATGACTGCTGAGCTTGTCAGTTCCAAAAGAAGACATCACATTTGATGACAATACTGATATGTCAATTCCTCGATTAGGGTCGCTGAGCATGTTTTCGACGTTCTTGTTGAAACTGGCAATTTGTTCCCTTGTCTACAAATCATTATTACATCAGGTTTTTTCTGTTTGCAAGTTGTCCAGCCTTCCTTCCTTTCCTGTCAATTAAATAACTACTTAAAATGTTATTTACAAGGCATATTTTGTTTTGTTAGGATAAAACTTTTGAAACAAAATGATGTCATTAGAATTGAATAATAAATGCTTAATTATGCTTACGATTTTGTGCCACATGAATGGCATATTAACGAGATGCAATTGTTGCTTAAGTCTAATCTTAGCGAAGCTAACAAAATACATATCGTAATTACAAACGGAGTGAGTAGATGGCTAGCAAGACAAGCGGATGCGCGAAGAGATCCATTGTAATTGATGATGATAAAAAACAAGGGAAAATGGGTCTTAGTACTTTTGAAAACATATGGAATTTAAAAGAAATCAGAATCTATGTATTTCACAAATATGTCATTGTGACATTATTGATACCGTATACAAAGGCAAAACTATCCTAATTGGCAGGACCATTATATCTTTTCAATTAATCGAGTTGTGTCATTTTTATTATATTATAAATTATAAATTACTGGATCTATTGATCATCAAATAGAGTTCTAAATTTAATTTCCAAAATAAAAATATTATATGTTCCACGTAGGCAAGTTATATTTTGTTATTTATAAATTGTTAAAGTTTGACAAAAAACATATAGAAAGGAGGAAAAATACGTGTTTAACTTTTTACTTGGTCTAATATAGGAGGATGTAAATTTCATTTATTACTTTGAACAAATTTATTTTATTACTGGGAACGCCGTACAGCAAAAACTAGTGGATCTGACGGCTGCGATCTGTCCACAAAACCCGGGCCCAGGGGCGCCTCCTACGTCGTCTCTATAGATGGGCAACGGGCCGGCCCGGCCCGGCACGGCCCGAAAACGGGCCGGCACGGCCCGATGGCCACCGGGCCGACTAGGCACGCCGTGCCCTGCGGGCCGTGCCTGTCAGGCACGTGGGCCTGACTTTCGGCCCAGGCACGGCCCTATGGGCCAATTTTCGTGCCGTGCTAGCCCGCAAGGCACGGCAATTTTTTCGTGCCGGGCCAGCCCACAGCCCGTTAACTTAAAAATACCTCTACCAATTCATCTCAGAGTCAAATTTTCATATTTACAACTATTAAACTCACAGTCACAGATCTTAACTCACAGATAATGCCTATTCAAGATAAAGAACACAACACTTAGAATTTAGATAACAAAAGAGCTGTTTTGTGCAATGCTGCCTCATTAAAAACCTATCTAGGTAAAACTCACCCTTGTGAGAAACCCTAGACAGGAAAAAAGAGTGCAGCCAGCTCATAATAATGTCTTAACTTCTTACAGTTCCAGTTCCAGATCATTGTTCAAATAAAAATAAGTACAGAACTAATCAAGTGAGTGAGGGACAAGTCCACTCTCAACTCACACAAAAGCAAGTCTACTATCAAGCTAAGTGTCACTGTCAGCCAACAGTTTCATCAGCTCCTCTTTCATCTTCATCAAGATACAAATTCTTGAATGATTCTTCAAGATCTTTATTGTCAGCAGCTGAATGTTGTTCCCTCTTTTCTCCCAACTCCCAGTCCTTCAAACATGTTAGCATTTCAACAGTTTCAGGTAATAAGCGTCGGCGCCGTTCTTCAATGATTCTTCCTGACAAGCTAAAACAAGATTCTGAAGAACAAGTTGAAACAGGAACTGCCATAATATCTCTAGCCATAATAGAAAGTATTGGATAAGTTAGTTTATGATCACGCCACCAGAGAAGTATATCAAAATCATCCTCATAAGAAGTTATGCAATCACTGTCTAAATAGCATGTAAGCTCAGAACCAGCAGAGCTAGAAGAAGAAGTGGAAGGGGCAGGACCAACAACACCTGATCCTCCAAAGATTCTCCCCCAGGCCTGTTTTCTTTTGCCTGTATGGTTTGAAGGCTGTGTAACCCTCTGAGACCTAGCTGCACCAAATTTTCTCTCATATTTGCCAAACATTTTTTGAATTTCAATTCTAACATCAGCATAATAAGAATTATAATCAGAACCAGTGCTTTCAGCAAGTAATTGGAGTACTCTATGGAAACCTCTTAGCTTAGCTCTAGGGTCTAGAATGAATGCAAATGAGTATAACAGAGGTATGTTTGACCAATATTTAAGAAATTTCAGTTGCATAGGATACACAAAATTTCTAAGATTAACATCTCTTTCACTTGCATGTAGATGAGTTGCAATCTCCAAAACATGGTGCAGAACAAGTGGACTGGTGGGATAATAAACACCAGATAGAACAACAGTACAGTCATAAAAAATTTCCAAGAACTCCAACACCTTCTCAGCAGCATGCCAGTGAGTTGTAGACAACAGTGCAGATCCATAATTTGAATTAATGAAAACAGAAAAAACTTCCCTATATGGAACCAAATGTTTCAACATAAGATAAGTAGCATTCCATCTAACATCCATATCCAATCCAAATTTTCTTGGCCTAACACCTTTAGCAGTGCAATAGTTTTTAAACATAGCAATTCTTTGATTAGAGGAATTTAAGAAATTAATAGCAGTTCTAAAATCATCCAGGTAAGGTTTCATCCTCTTTAGTCCAGATTTAACAATAAGATTAATAATATGACAAGCACATCGTTGATGAACAAGGCTATAAGTACGTTTGTTAGGATCAGAAGGCTCAGGTGCAGGATCTGAACCCAAGTAACCAGCAAACATTGGTGTCAAAGTGTCCATAGCCTTAACATTAGAAGAAGCATTATCTAAAGTGACAGAAAAAGTCTTATCAATCAAACCAAACTCCTCAACCACACAAGCAACACTTTCAGCAATGTTTTGACCAGAATGATTGGCTTCAATCAACCTAAGACCAATAACCTTTTTCTGCAACTCCCAATCAGTATTAACATAATGAGCAACAACAGAAATGTAATCCTCCTTAGCATTACCAGACCAAATGTCTGAAGTCAAAGCAACAGATGAAGTAGCAGTGAACACAATTTTTTTAAGCACATCACGACGTTCATTAAAAAGCTTAGCAAGATCTCTAGTGGTGGTCCTTCTAGAAGTTTTAACAAACATAGGGTTATGAGCATGAACAATATAGTCCTCAAAGGCCTCTGTCTCACCTATACCTAGAGGAAGGTCAAGCCTAGCAATCAATTTACACAATTCAGAACGAGCAACAATAGGATCATAGTTCCAATTATGCAGAGAACCATCAGGATTAAAAGCAAGTTTTGACTGAACCCTAGCAGCATGATCCATTTTTTTCTTACAAGACTTTTGGTGCCTAAGTATATGACCAGTACCAGCAGCAGATCTAGCACTCAATGTGGTTCTACACATTTTACAGATAGCTTGTGTTCGAATTTTATTACCATTAACCACCTCATAAATCTCTTCAAAATCAGCCCAACACTTAGACTTGCGCTTACAAGGAGCAGATGAGGAAGGAGTACCACCTGTGCTGTTGGTGTTGGAGGCCACCGCCGTCCCTGTCGCCGTCGCCGCCGTCGCTGCATCATCACCATCCAGATCGACCGGAACAGGCCCGGAGCCGACGTCGTTGCCGAACAACGCATATGGGTCACGACCATCGTCATCGTGCTCTGGGGACAACCCTGCTGCGATCAGGTCCTCGTTGCCGGTGATAGGGTAGACAACATCGTCGTCATAACCCACCATCGGGCCCTCGGCCGCGAACGACAGTTCTCCAGCCCCGTTCCTCAACGGCGCGCTTGGTTGCCTTGCCCGCTCTATGCCAGCGCTAGAGGACGAGGCATCGGCAACCGACCTGCATACGATGGGGGTGGGGTGGGGAAAGCAAGGTGAGAAAACTGAGAACTTAGAAGGGAAGACTTAGGGTTAGGGTTAGGGTTAGCTCTTACCTGCGCAACCGGAGCCCGGCGCCGGAGAAGACGAGGGCCACACGAAGGCAACGAGAACAGATTAGCAAGGACGACGAGCGGCGGTGCAAATGGGACGGGCAGGCAAACTCACATGGTCACCAACCAAAGGACAGAGGAGAGATTGAGAGAAGGGAGGAGATCAGGGGAGAGGGGACTGAGAACTTGAGAAGGGAGAGGTGGGAGAGGCCGGAGTATAGAGCGGCGGCGATGTCACCAGAGTCGGGGAATGGTCGTGTTCGGAGACTCGGAGTCGGAGACGAAGACGAGGACTCGACTAATCGAGCGGCGAGCGAGTGCGGAGTGGAGTGAGAGAAGCGCGGCGCCGATTGTGATTAGGGTTTGGGGGTGAGGAGAGGGGGCGGCCGCGGCGCTGTTATATATGGGTGCGGCGGCCGGCGGCGGCTGGGCTGGGCTAGGCGCTTCCGCGCCTAGGCCAGTTTCGGCCTGCGGGGAGCCGGGCCGCTACCGGGCCTGCCGTTAGAAAGCGGGCCGTGCCGTGCCGGCCCACGTGCCTTGGGGACAGCCCAGGCACGGCCTGCTCCTCCAGGCCGGGCTGGCCCGGGCCCGAAGGTCACCGGGCCGGGCCGGGCTCGGGCCGGGCCAAAACGCCGGGCTTCGTGCCGGGCTCACGGGCCCGGGCTGCATGCCCATATATAGTCGTCTCTCCGGCGCCGGGGCCATTTCCACCCTCCATATCGAAAGCGGATCTAATCCTAGGGGCTAGGGTTACCCTCCACCCCCATCCCCATCGTCCGATCCGATCCCCGGTGCCCATCCATGTCCCACCACGACGGAAGCAAGCCCTACCAGCCGCGCCGGGGGCCGGAGCGGCACCCGCAGCCGGTGGACGGGATCGCCGCCCCGCCTCCCGCCGCCGTTGCCCCGTCAGTGGAGCACCTCGTGGCGGCCGCCGCCGAGGCGGAGGCGTTGAACCGCTTCGCCGCGGAACCACAGATGCACGAGCAGGAGGCTGGGGAAGAAGAAGAGGAGGACGAGGAGGAAGACGAGATGGAGGAGGAAGAGGAGGACGAGCAGGAAGGGCAGCACGGCGGCATCGGTGGGGAGCACGTTCCCATGGACGCCGATGCCGCTGCCGCGGCGGCAGCGGCGGCCGCCGGCGTGCAGATGGACCCGCACGCGTTGGTGCCTGGGACCGTGCCACCCATGGCGACCAACCAGCTCACCCTCTCGTTCCAGGGCGAGGTCTATGTGTTCGACTCCGTCTCCCCGGATAAGGTTCCCCCCCTCCTCTCCTGCTTGCTGTAAATGTGAACTTGTTTTCTCTGCCTGTTGTCAATGCCATTCGCTAGACTGATGAGAGTTTTTGGTTTCGTCTGTAGGTTCAAGCGGTCCTCTTGCTGCTTGGAGGGAGGGAGCTGAGCAGCTTGGGCGGAGCGTCATCCTCCGCACCTTATAGTAAGGTTAGGATAAGTGATGTCGAATCTTATGTATAATGCCTGTGTGTTATGTCCATAGTAAATGCAAACAGTAATATAGATGATTCACATGCGTGTATTTGCTCTTATCCTTTCAGAGGTTGAATTTTCCACATCGGGTAGCATCACTGATGAGATTTAGGGAAAAGCGGAAGGAGCGGAACTTTGATAAGAAGATCCGGTACACTGTCAGGAAGGAAGTAGCACTTAGGTTGGTGATAGCTGTTTAACTTCGGCTGGGTACTCTGTGTGTACTATCTGAAGTGTCATTAATTGTGATATTGAAAACAAAGGATCTGTCCTTTTGTATGACATCCTATTCCGCTTTAAACTGGGTACATCTCTTGTGCACATTTGTTCAAATGTATGTAGCTCCTAGTGGGAAGATGCATGTCCAAACTCCATGGCATTTTCCAAGTTATTCTGATTAGAATAGATTGATTTTTCATCAGCCCTGTTTTTTTTATGTATTCTTTTTATTAGTCCATATTGTTTGGTAGTCATTCATTAGGAATGATTAGAATCTGAGTGGCTGTATGTTCTAGTTTCACCAGTTGTCATGTATGTCACACAGCTGATTAAATAGTTTTCATTATTTCTTATTCAGTCTGTTGAGTAGTTTTTGGTTGTGTAGCAGCTCTGTGCATATGCTGTTTCAATGGTTGTGAATATTGCTGTGGTCTTTCTTGATTTATATATAAGATTATGTGGTATGTTGGATGCTGCAATTGGATCCTGCTATATAGTCCTCTTCATAGAAGGTTTATTGTATTTGCAGGATGCAGCGCAATCGAGGTCAGTTTACATCTTCAAAACCAAAGCCTGATGAAATAGCAGCATCAGAAATGGCAGCTGCAGATGGCTCCCCGAATTGGGCATTAGTTGAAGGTCGACCTCCATCTGCTGCTGAGTAAGTTACCAGAAAGAAGTACAGATCTGAGATATAATACAAAGAAAACCATAAACTTTGCTGTGGATACTGTACATTTTACTGGTTGACACCATACTCCGGTCGGCCTCGGGCCTGGGCTTATGACGGTGTGGCCGTGTGGGTCTTGTAGTCTCATTATTTTTTTTGATCGGGTATAACTTTGGACGCACACAACCCACACACTCAATACTTGTCATCTAGATGCACATATAATGCTCATTTGTTACTGACATGATATGCCCCTATAATACAATCTTAGCAGTCAATTAATCAAATGTTGTGGTGTTAGTAGCTGTTTAAATCTTTTTTATTCTGCTTCCTAGATTACCATGCACATCAGTCATGATTCTCCATCTTTGTAGTTCTGGTGGTTAGCTGCACAGACTATGTGGTTTAAGATTAGCTTCTTACTGGTTTAGACATGATTTGGTTAGTTAGACTTCAAACTGCTGTTCAACATTACAAGCAAGTTTGTTAAAATAAAATGAAACATTTGTTGGCACCTAGCATGCATTGACACATGCTTCTTTCAAAAGTTTCTTTTTTGTGGATATTTTGTTTTCATGTTGCATGTGATTGGAGTTCCTTTTAAATATTTTAAAAGTAATAAAAAAAATCATTTCTGAATTGTTCTGACATACAATTCTTTCAGGTGCCATCATTGTGGTACTAACGCAACAGCTACACCAATGATGCGTCGGGGACCTGATGGACCAAGAACACTATGCAATGCCTGTGGTCTCATGTGGGCAAATAAGGTATTTGCGATTGCGTAGCAGTACAACCATGATCCTAGATTTTAGTGGTCATTGAGACTTCAAACTTATTTATTTATAGGTTAGACTATAATGGACCAAGAAGTGCATGTGAATTGAACCATGACCCAGGCTATTTGTCCCCTTTTTAGCCTGCACCAACATGCTTGGGAAGGCAGCTGCTGTTTTCGGAAACTATAAAATGGACCCAACATAACATGTAACGACTGCCTTAGTATTAGATTTCTTCAGGGAAAAAAAACCTTGCTGGGTCTTTGCCTTGGGTACTTACATGATAATCAGTGAATCACAATGCTACACTGGAGTTTTGCTGACCCTGTAATTTACAAAACATGCAGATCTTTTGCACTTATCTTTTATGTTTTTTAATTATGATTGCATTAGAAAAAATACCTTGCAATGTGGAACCTTATTGTTTCTGATCCCAACTACTCCTTAACTAACTTATGTTTGTTTTATTAGTCTGTTCATGTAAATTTAGACGAAGTATTATGTAACCGCAAGTAAATCTACGGTTGATCGTCCATTCACGTCTTTATAGGGTCTCCTGAGGGACCTATCAAAATCTCCTGTACCTCTTCAAGTTATTCAATCAGCTCCGCTTCTAGATGGTGGTGTAAGTTTTTCTTTTCTCTGTTCTTTGCATATGTTTTCTGCCTAAGCTTGATGGGGATCCTGTTTGCTTTAGAGTTTAGACTTGTCCTATAAGTTGTAAGTGAAAATCCTTAGCTCAGATTAGTTTATTCCTTATCTAATTACTTGACTAGCAATGCACCTTACATGATCTCTGTCCTAGTGATGGTTTCCAATTCTGACAAATGGATCTTAGATATTTTTAACATTGTCATGCATGCCTTTTCCATCTATCCTTTTGTCCCTTAGACTTAAAACTTAAAGTTGCACAAAATATTTATTTTTCTCCACTAAACAGGAACTTTTATTAATATTCTCTTTCCATTACTACTGGCTCTTCATAGTTCATAGTATTTTAGGGACGGTATAAGATGGATTATCTTACCATCCTCTTCCAATTTCTCTTTCATAGCTTCCATTGCTTTCTCTTGTCTGCCTTGTTTATTTTGATGAACTGTATGCCTTTGTATTCTGAATAATTAACTGGTTGAAACTTGATTGCCATCTACTTTTTCCAGCATAATGGAAGTGTCATGTCTGCGCCTGGCTCCGAGCTAGAGAATGCTGCAGTAGCCATGGCCAATGGCCACGAGTCATCAAGTAGTGGTGTTTAATCCAGCGATGGAGTAAAGCCATGAGCATCATCCCACAATGATCTCTGCAGTAGGCGGTCAGCTGTTGTACTATAACTCGAGTTGGAGCCTGCTTAGATATGGAATCCTTTTATTTATCTTGTGCCCTGTAGGTTTTTAGAGCTGCGGCAGTGTTTTATCCCGTGTAATCATGTTTGCAGCCGTTGCGGCTATAGCGAATTTGTTTCTTATCTTGAGTCGTGACTGTTAAGAATCGGTGAAGTTCACTACTTACGTGCATGTAGTTATACTTAGATCTCAGATGTTTAAACCATGCAGCAACGTCTTGTATCAATATCTCGGTAGTTAGGGAGCGCTTGACACACAGAAATATTCCAGAATCTGGGTGTTGAAACCAAAAATCGACGCCAAGCAGCTAAACCACCGAAATGTTTCAACTTTCAACTACAATTGGTCTGGATTGATTGTCATTTTGAAATGTGTCATTGAATTTGGAAGAGGTTGGTAGCAATGCCTCATCGAATTGGTAAAAGGTTGGTTTCGCATATGAGCTAACTCAGTTTCTTTGTCTCACTTGTAGTTGTATAATCTTGTTTTAGTGCAAAAGGTTAAAATGGGTTGCATTTAAATTGTCCTCCGTCCAAAAATCACTTTTTAAAAATATTTTTCATTTATATATGTTTTTAAGATTAAGAAAAATAGCATTTTTTAAACCAGAATCTAGCGTACTAGCCGAATGATCTTATTAAATGATTTGGATTCATTATTTACATTATTAAATGTTTTATGAGAGAATCTAAATCCGTAATGTTTTCTAACAAAAATCAAAGATTCCTAACAAATGCATACTTTTCACATTAGTTAAAAGGTGCGTGCTATGGTTATATTTGGGTTGATTCACTAGAATGGTTGTATTTTCCTTATTATTTTAAGGCTCAAATAAGTAGTTCTTATAAACTTTGAGAAATTGGGTTTGATTCATTGTAATTTCTTTTAAAATTCTAAAATCCCAATCAAGTTTGTTATATATATAATATCAAAATTCTAAAAATCCCAATCAAGTTTGTTGCACCTCATTTGGTCTCTTCTTTCTCTTACCTTATTGTTCACTTTGCTTTTACCATTAGTCCAAGTAAAGATAGATTTCATCGTTTTTTATCATATATGACAACAACTCACTTTATAAGAAATTTAATAAGCACGCGTGTTGGAAGGATTGACAGTGGATTTATATTTATATATATACCTAGCCCATCATCTTTCTCCTCTCTCCCTAAATATCCATCTTCTTCTCTCTCTGCTATTTCGACCACAATCCACACCGCCAGTGCCCCCCCCCTCACCCGCCCTCCTTTAATCCCGTTGCCTTACTCGTTGCTCATAACTCGTAAAATTGTCGGTCCACCTCGCCGTCCTAGGCTCCTCCTTCTAAGCCCATCGCCCATGGATGCCCTACACAATTTGAAACCCTAGCCCGCCGCCGCCGCCGCCGGTCATATGCGGCGACCTCACTACTTCGCTACAGTGATGGTCTGTTTGGGAGAGCTGTGCTCCCTGATTCTCCAGCTGTGCTCCCAGATTCTCTAGTGAAGTGATTCTATGGCTGAAAATATATTCTCTTTGATTCTTTAGACTAACCTCTCAAAATCAGAATAGAGAATCCTCCAGAATCAGGTGAAGTTACTTTTTTCAGCTCTCCAGCCTCCTAGTTCATTTTAGAGAATCACTTAACAGAATCAGCAAATAATCACTTCTCACTGAAAAATACGTTTTGTAGTCAGGGAATAATTCTCCTTGAGAATCCGCTCCGTGGAGCTCTGCCAAACGGCCCCTCACCTCACCGTTGGCTGCTCTGCCCATCCATCCATCCATCGCTCGCTTTCTTCAGCGGTGCACACATGCCCGATAAGGCCTTGTTTAGCTGCATATAAATACACCTCAATCCACGTGGTTTGGAAGAGATTGAGGTGTAATTTAGTTCAAGTTTCTCTCCAATCATCCCCAACTCATGTGGATTGAGGTGTATTTAGGTGCAGCCAAACAAGGGCTAAGGATTATTTGTCCCTCACTCCTGTGTCAAAATTTTCATGTTCCCATTGCATGAGCGTGTTTTGGACAGAGAAAGATAAGTTGTCCTAAAACAGTGGTTGATCTAGAACCGTACACGTTTCCATGTGTCAATCTCGGTCGTTCCTAACACCAGATTTCTGGATGTTTCCGTCACACCTGCGCGGCTGCGCCGCACTTGTCATCTACTATCTCGTGTATCGGCTCCTCTGGCTTCCGTCCCCAACTGCTCGACTGGACTCGGCTCCAAACCCTAGCACCGCCGCGCGAATGGCCGACGTGCTTGACCCCGCCTCCGACGCGCCGCGCGCGCGCCGCCCGCCGCCACCTCCTCCGGACAGCCCGGAGGACCGCTCGCCGCAGCTCCCCCCGCCCCCGCCCGGCGGCCCCCCGGCGGCGAGCCGGAAGCGGAGCCGCTCCCCGCCGCCGCCGCCTCCGCCTCCGCTCGGCTCGTCGCGGCCCCAGAGGTACCGGGACCACCGAGGCGGCGGCGGGCGGGGCGGGAGCAGCCCCAGCCCGCCGCCGTACCGGGGCAGCCGCCGCCACTCGCCGCCCAGGAGGTCCCCATCGCCGCCGTTCAAGCGGTCGAGGAGGGACGACGGGTACGACCGCCGCGGGGGCCGCGGGAGCCCGCCGCGTTACGGGTACGATGATAGGAGGTGAGGGGCTGTGGCTCAATCGTCTGTCGGGGTTTCTTTGCACGGAAGTGTTTGCAGGTCGGTATGTGCTTACCGTGTGGGTTTTTTCAGGCGAGGTTATGACCATGAGCGAGGTGGAGGCAGAGGTGGGTATGACGATGACAGGAACCATGGCAGATATCCTAACCGTGCTCCAGGTGAGGACTCTTCTCCTCGTGCGAAGTTCAGTTGTAGGAATATATTAATAATCTTCATAAGAGAAGATTTAAATTTACAATTGAAAAAAGGTAGAGATCTTCGTGTAGTTGTTAGTATGTAGAATGGGTGCTCTTAAAGGTTTTATGGCTTGTGACAAATAACTTGTAACGGATGACTTCTTGTTATTTGCTTTATGATTTATGACTATCACTTGACATGGAACTTCTATACTCAGATTGGCCTGATTCGGGGTATGGGGCGGGCAATGATGGTCCAGGGGTCACCCAAAGGTACTGATGATTTAATGAACGACTCAGAGACATTTTTTTTGCTTGCTTTCACGACTCCTCATTATGAGCCACTTCACAATTTTGTCTTTGTGGGTATTGGTTGCTATCACTGTATAAAAATCATCAGAGCTCATCACTGCTCGTGAGGAATTCGAATCAAGCCTCATACTGTTAATGCTCTATGCATTGTTAACGGATAGAGAATCTTCTCAGAAAATTCCCCATATTTGATGTTTGGAAGCAAAAGATAGTTTATCAGGATGAAGTTTCTCTGTTCTCTCTACTTTAGAACCTATTATTACTCTTATTACCCACCACCAGCAAGCCTTCTGCTCTCTTTACAGTTTGTACTACGACAACAAAGCTTCCTCTAGTACACTACTACTAGTATATGTATATATTGAGATGCAGCTATACACTTGAAAGTAGAGGATGCATATGTTCTGGATGCAGTCAAATGGAGAATCTAATGAGAACATTCTCTATCCGTTAACAACCAAATGGCAGAGGCTTTGTTTGGAATTGGAACTCATGAGTGTTTTTTTTCCTTCACGGTGTATATGAGACCTTTCAAAAAATTTCTCCTGTGTTTCACATTATGCCTACATTTATATTGGCAACTCCATAGATTAACAACTTGAAACACTTCAGAAGCTTATACTTCTGAACAATATTGGTTCCTGCATTATTGCAATGAAACTCAAGCTCCTAATAATTGATGACACCTCTTCAGAAGAGGGGCATGAATGTTTCTTATTCTCTACTAGTGTAGCATGGAACATTACATGTCCTGTCTCTCTTAAAAATGGTCTGCCTGTCGATTTTGCATGCTGTTGACAGTTGATTT
The DNA here is from genome assembly GCA_009763385.1 of Coix lacryma-jobi var. lacryma-jobi. Classification (NCBI taxonomy): domain Eukaryota; kingdom Viridiplantae; phylum Streptophyta; class Magnoliopsida; order Poales; family Poaceae; genus Coix; species Coix lacryma-jobi. Next base: position 4,756,122 of record CM019824.1, read on the forward strand.
ATACTTTGTCTGCTCTTTTCTTTTTTAATTTTTATGTTGATGCTTGAGCTAACTTATTAAAGGAAAAACACAGATCACTACACCCCGTGATTAAATTTGTTTTATCCTGCCACTTATGTAATTTCATTTTTCTCCTATTTCACCCATCTTTAATTTTAGGACTAATGAATCATATGTAAAATGAGATGATGCCATTTTACTAATCTCTTTGAAATTCTGTAACATCAAATGAAAAATAAGGAGAATGCTTTTCCACTACAATTTTTTTTAATAAGATATAGAGTACCATTGTGTGCCTGTGTTCAATGAACCTTAGTGTCCACTGTTGGAATTAGGAACCTATAGAATCAAGTAGATTTTGATTGGGATCCTTATCGCTCTAAACAATTCTCACTTTTAAGTTTTCATAAAAACACTCTGATTTGAAGACCTCACATAAACTCAATGTGCATGTTGAAGCATGGCAGCTTGACAAGTGAACAACACTGAAACAAATAAAAGCTTTCTTATTCTGATACTCTTGGGTTTGGACAGGCTTACAGCATACCCTCAGGGAGTCCAGGAGGTATTCATTTGATGAGATGTCATGAGCTAATCCTAATGAAACAAATCAATGATTCTTACTGAAAATTACTGTTGCGTACCACTTTCTTATCCATACATCTTATGAATATTTATGATCAGCCATTTTTCTAATCTTCCTATTTGTTTAAGTTTCTGGAGCTATCCATTCTAACAGTTCAAACAGAAGTATTATAACATAGTTTAAGTTTGCGGCAACATGCTTTTGTGATCTTATTGGTTATGATTCTTTCCAGTATTATAACATAGTTTAAGTTTGCGGCAACATGCTTTTGTGATCTTATTGGTTATGAATCTTTCCAGGGAAGGTTTGATGACATACAAACAGTTCATGCAAGTTCTTGAGGATGATATTTCACCAAGTGAAGCTGAACGCAGGTAAAGCAATAACAAAAGAATGCTTTGAGAAATATAATACATGTGCTCCATCATGTTTCTTAACAACTTTTGTGCCGTGTTACCCAGGTACCAAGAATATAGAACTGAGTATATCACTACTCAGAAACGCGCTTATTTTGATCTCCACAAGAATGAAGATTGGTACGTTCCAAGAGATTTTCTTTCAGACACTAATTGTGCTCTTTAGGTATGCAGGAGTTACATATGGTCCATTCACTTATTTGTCTTTTCTGTTCTTGCAGGTTGAAAGACAAGTACCACCCAACTAACTTGTTATCTGTTATTGAAAGGTGGAGTTGCATTCTGTGTGAATATTCCTGTGTGGACTTCGGCCTTGTAATATCTAGGACATGATATTTTTCTAGTATAAAGGTGTCCATTGAACGGTATCCTTCCAGCTCATCTTAACAATTTATTGTTGGTTCATGCAGAAGGAATGAACGTTGTAAGGTTATAGCAAAGGATTTCTTTCTTGATTTGCAGAATGGAACTCTGGACCTGTGAGTTTATTTTCACATTGCTTGTGTCATGATGCCTTTTTATGGATGAGCTGTTTACATCTTGATATCCTGCTGAACAGAGGCCCTGGAATAACTGTGGGTGCAGCAAGTAAACCGGGTGGTAGTGATGGAAATTCTGAGGATGATATGGACAATGACAAGAGAAGAAAGCATGGCAAAGATTCCTCAAAAGGAACTGATTCTCTTTCTGGTGCCCCCAAGGCTCATCCAGTTAGTTCTGAATCACGTCGAGTTCAAGTTGACATAGAGCAAACTCTAGCTCTTGTGCGTAAGCTTGACGCTGAGAAGGGCATTGAGGGCAATGTACTGTCAAGTGGTGATCATGACAAGTCAGACGTAGATAAATCACACATTGGATCTATGGGGCCTATAATTATAATCAGAGGTTTAACGACTGTCAAAGGCCTGGAAGGAGTTGAGCTCCTAGACACTATTCTTACTTATTTATGGCGTATTCATGGTGTTGATTACTATGGCTCGTTAGAGTCACATGAGGCCAAGGGCCTTCGTCATGTGAGAGTAGACAGTAAGACTTCTAGCACATCTGATGTCAGTGCTGCTGATTGGGAGAAGAAGCTGGATGCTTTCTGGCAGGAAAGACTGAATGGTCAGGACCCGCTGGTCATACTTACCGCCAAGGACAAAATTGATGCAGCAGCTGCCGAAGTTTTAGAACCTCTTGTCAGGAAAATCAGGGATGAAAAGTACGGATGGAAATATGGCTGTGGAGCCAAGGGCTGTACAAAGCTTTTTCATGCTCCTGAGTTTGTTCACAAGCATCTGAGGCTCAAGCATCCAGACCTTGTATTAGAGTCAACGTCAAAAGTTCGAGAGGATCTTTATTTCCAAAACTACATGAAGTATGTATATGTGATGCTCTATTTACAGCTAAAGAACAGTATCATTGAAGTTTACGAGGTGATACTTATCTATTCCTTTCATTTTTTAAACAGTGATCCTAATGCACCAGGTGGAACCCCAGTGATGCAACAGTCTGCACCAGTAAGTACAACTCACTCCATGTTCTTGCTTTAATAAAATTTGTAATCTAGTAATCTACAATGTATAGTGTTATTTTGACATATCATATGTGTCTGGTTATAATGATCAAGACTTCAATTAGAGTAGGTTATTTGTATAATTGTTAACACATTCTTCTCTGTGGTATCATTTTATGGGCCATTTTGCTTTCATGCAACTTAATCTATGTTAGAATTTTTTTCTTTCTTTTGGTGATGAATATTGTACTGTTTGTGCCTTTTTGTTATACTCCCTCCATTATCTTTTATAAGGCGTGGAGAATGATTTTACAGATACCAAGAAATTTAGATAAGAGAGTTAGAGCATTAATGAAGCGCTAGTGACTGCCCTGCATTCGTGCATGGATGCATGCAGCTAACCAGTAAAACTAACGAAGCTCGTGCGTCATTCGTCAAAAAAACTCTTCGTATTTGCTGTAAATGAGTAAATTCTCGACGCTTGTACTTGGACTTCTGCATCGGCACCTCCCCACGCCTAATATAACGTCAAATCTGAAAAATCACCATACGCTTAATAAAAGGGAATAGAGGGAGTATTATATACTGACCCATTGGACCAGAGCTCTGGTGCCATAACATTGCCAACTTTTGAGGGTGAAGCATTATGTCCTTTAGCTGATGTGTCTGCATGTTGGGGATTTTGAATGAATGGCTGACTGATTACTTGCTTGGGTGAGGGATTTAAGGATTGCTTAGTCTTTAGCAGCCTGGGTGGAATTAATAATATATCTCGCAAAATAACATTAGCGGATTAGTCAATTGATGAGTTCTATGAACAATATCTGGCTTCTGGGATCTTCTGTTAAAAACACAGGGGAATTCAAATTTGGATTATGGTAATTTTATATGTTTAGTAGGTGCGCTGCTAACAAAATGTATAAAACAGGAGACAGCTGTCAAATCTGATGCTTATTGAAGTGTGAATTGGGCCTGTATCTTTAATACATGGTCCAACTTCTTATTTGCAGGACAGAGGAAGACGGAGACCTAGCATGGACAATCGTCTGAAATTTGACCGTGGCAATAACAGAGAACATGATAAAGCTGAGAGAGATGGAGGCAGATATGGTAGAGGTGATCCCTCTCCAAGCCATGATGGGCCTGATGATCAGATGTTTGATGGTTTCCGTGGACGGCCCGCTAATGCTCCTTTTGTTGCTGAATTCCCCCCTCCACCGATATTGATGCCAGTACCTGGTGCTGGGTAAGTGAAAAGGCATGCATTTCAGTATACTTTGATTGCACTTGTGGACTGCTTAGTGCTAACTACTGTGTTTGCTATTGTTCTCAGTCCCTTGGGACCATTTGTTCCTGCACCTCCAGAGATAGCGATGCATATGCTGAGAGAGCAAGGGCCACCACCTCCGTTTGAACCAAATGGCCCACCACATGGCACCACAGGAATGCTCGGACCAATGATGGGTGGCCCAGCACCGATTATAGCTATGCCTCCAAATTTCCGCCATGACCCTCGCCGTCTGAGAAGGTTTACCCCTAATTCCAGAATCTGTTTTTCCTCATGTTTGCTTGCTTTGATGTTCATCTCGCTATTTTGTTGCTGTCAAGGCTAATTCTTTTTTGGGATGAACTTAAAAAAATGGCGCTGTACTTTTTAGTGAGATTTTTTTAGTAACGTCATGCCACTCATACCTGGACTTTGGTTGCAGTTATAACGACCTCGATGCTCCTGATGAGGAAGTTACTGTCCTTGACTACAGAAGCTTGTAGGGTCCAGCCACCTCCAGATACCTGTTCTATTGGAGAATCGGGTTCTGTTCTCTTTATGAAGGCAGAGATGGAACATTATGGACAAGTAAACCAATTTTTGGGTCACCATTAGTCTGTTAGATTCTGTTGTAACTTGAATGGCCGGAACCTCAATATTTGCTCCGGCGTTTGTCGAACCATACTCCGTGAATGCACTGCGGTTGCTACAGTTGTTGGTCAACTTGTTCTCTTTTTTTTTGACACAATTCTGTGATATTCATTTACAAACATTTATTAGATTCCTGATTCGAGATGAATAAATATAGGGCTCTGTTTGGAACCTGGATGTGGTAGTTGCAGTGAGCGATATACTTCGCCACCTTAGCTGCAACGTGCAATTTCGCTTATACATTTGCTGCGATCCATGACTGTCAGAACGAAGACTTGGTACTGGGTGTTGAACAGTTTACAAGCAATTGTGTCAAACTCTCGTCAACTCGCAAATTAGCTATCCGTATTAGCGAAGTTTTCTAACCTGGATGGATATCTATGTGCTGATTGCTGACCGCACTGTGCTGATTGCTGACAGCACCTTAAGTCGTTTGTTTTGTTTTGAACTTATTCAAAGCTGACCGTTGTTTCAACGGCGTTTTGTGAGAGAAAAAAAAAATCAAAGTACGACTGATAAGCTTAAACGAACAAGGTCTCCTAAGCATCTCTTGTCTGTCGCTGCATCACTGTAGCTAAAGTGCGTCGTACCCATGGACGTGTATGATTTGTTTCTGTAAAAAAATAATAAAGTGTAGAAGAAGTTTCTGTAAAAAAATATAGAAGAAAAAACTTATGATAGCTTATTCTGTTTACTTGAGCTATAAATCAATTTTAATCCATATAAATAATTATGAAATAATATTATTTTTTTTACAATAAACCAGTCACGTAAATAAACAGAAATCGTTTTAAATCATGCCGAGCCGGCGGCATATGGGATCCTTTTCTATTGCCGGGTTTCATTTTTTGCCGAGATGGGGATGGTGCTCTAAATGGGTATCCGCGGTTCTCCTCTAGTTAATTTAAAGAACTAACTAAACAATTTTTCTCCTCATTTTTGTAATCTAATTCATTTAGTTGAACTAGGGGAGAACCGCGGATAACCATCTGGAGCACTCTCACCATCCTTGTTTGCCTTGTTTGCCGGCTCTACTCCCTCTTGACCCTTGGTTCTCTTCTAGACTGCCACCGAGGTAAGCGCGCACGCTTTCTTTCCTCGTTCCTCCCCACCCCGAGCTATGCTACTCTACTACCAACAATGGAGGCAGATAGATAGATTACTTTTACTCGTTTTCTCTCTTGCGTTCGCGGTTAGTGTTTCTTGCACGCTGCCTTCTGCTGTCATGTGAGCAATTTGTCGAGCACCTTATGGGCATCGGTCAACGCCACTGACGAATTCGGTATTTGGTCGCAGCTCAGCGATTGAACCTCGTTCTTTCCCTTATACATACTGAAACCTGAAATCTCTTCTTGCTAGTCAGACAACTAGGCGGCTATTTTCATGTTAGTTACCATCTCATCTCATGTTACCTGATCTTACTTCCGTTTCATACAAAATCCTCGTGATGTTTCGATTAATCTGCTGTTTATGTATTTCAAACTGTTGCAGGGCTGTCTCTTGATCTTGCTCAGAAATACAGCATACAACGGTAACGAGATATGGCAGATGCGCTGTTTGTTGTTCTCAGAAAAGTTGCCCTTTCACTGGGAGAAGGCGCACTGGTGAAGATTGGCACGGATGTGGTCGAGGCAGCACCGATCTTGACAGATTTTGAGCATGGCATGAGACAAATCGAGGGCGAGCTCTTGATCCTGCAGGCCTTTATTGGGCAGGTCCGAGCGCAGAAGGCCGGTGACAAGGCATTTCACGCATGGTTGGACCAGGTTAGAGATGTTACCCATGAGGTGGAAGACATCGTTGACGAGTATGCTTACCTTACCACGCAAGCCGTGGATACAAGCAGCTTCTTCAAGAGAAAGTTCCATCAGGTGAAGAACTTTGCAGCATGGCAGAAATTACCAATCCGGATCACTCAAGTGGAAGCTTGGATTCAGAGGCTATCTGAAATGAGGAATCGGTATGGGATTTCTGCAGGCGAACAAGACAGGAGCAGCAAGTTGCAGCAATCAAATCAACTCTCTGTGTCGGATTCTGCTTACTTAACTGATGACTCTGAAATAGTAGGGCATGCCGAGGAAATTGGGAGGTTGACACAATGGTTACTTGAGGAGAATCAGGACCGAACTCTGATAGCCATCTTTGGTATGGGAGGTCTAGGTAAAACTACTGTTGCAAGCAGTGTCTACAAGAACCAAAAGATCTGGAGAACTTTCGATTGTCATGCATGGGTTACTGTGTCTCAGACTTACCAAGTTGAAGAGCTTCTGAGAGAAATCATGAATCAGTTAATAGAGCAGAGAGCAAGTTTGGCAAGTGGCTTCATGACCATGAGTCGCATGAGATTAGTTGATATAATACAGAGTTATTTGCGGGACAAAAGATATTTTATTGTCTTGGATGATGTATGGGAGAAAGATGCTTGGTTATTTCTGAACTATGCATTTGTCAAAAACAATTGTGGAAGTAAAGTTCTGATAACAACACGGAGAAAAGATGTGTCTTCTTTGGCAGTTCACAATCGTGTAATTGAACTTAAAACTCTTAACTATGCTGAATCATGGGAACTCTTCTGCAAAAAGGCGTTTTTTGCATTGGAGGGCAACATATGTCCTAAGAATCTCACATCTTTGGCGGAGAAAATTGTTGATAAGTGTCAAGGATTGCCATTGGCTATCGTAGCCATTGGAAGTATTCTATCATGCCATGGATTAGATGAATGGGAGTGGGCATTTTTCTACAACCAACTTAATTGGCAGTTAGCTAACAGTTCAGAGCTAAGCTGGATCTCTACTGTCTTGAATCTGAGCTTGGATGATCTCCCAAGTCATTTGAGGAGCTGCTTTCTATACTGCAGCTTATTTCCTGAAGATTATTGTATTAAAAGAAAACAGATAGCTAAGTTATGGATTGCAGAAGGTCTTGTGGAAGAGAGAGGGGATGGAACAACGATGGAGGAAGTTGCTGAGCATTACCTTGCAGAGCTAACTCAGCGTTCTCTTCTTCAGGTCATAGAAAGGAATGCAAGTGGAAGACCAAGAACATTTCTTATGCATGATCTTGTGCGGGAGGTAACCTCAATAACTGCTGAAAAGGAAAAGTTTGCAGTTATACAAGGCCATGTTGGTACAACCCAAGCTTCCAGTGATGCCCGCCGCATATGCATCCACAAAGGTGACCATACCCAGAACTTTTTAGCAAGTTCACGCCTCCGGTCATTCATTTTGTTTGACACTGTAGTACCATCTTCCTGGATAAATGATGTCTCATCACGTTTCAGACTGCTGAGGGTCTTAGGTCTAAGATTTACCAATATTGGAGAAGTGCCAGACATGGTGACAGAACTGTATAACTTGCGTTATCTGGATATTTCGTACACAAAAGTCAAGCATATACCAGCATCATTCAGAAAACTCAGTCACCTTCAAGTTTTGGATCTTCGGTTCAGCTATGTGGAGGAGTTGCCATTGGAAATGACTATGCTAACTAATTTACGTCATTTACATGTTGTTGTAGTTCATGATATTCAAGAAAGATCACTGAATTGCTTCAGTGCTACAAAAATTCCTGGCAATATTTGTGGCCTAAAGAATCTTCAATCTTTACATACCGTTTCAGCTAACGAAGATCTGGTTTCACAGCTGGGAAAATTGACTCTTATGAGAAGCTTGACTATAATGAATGTGCGGCAAAGCTACATTGTAGAGCTATGGAACTCCCTGACAAAAATGCCTAACCTGAGCGTCCTGATTATTTTTGCGTCTGATATGGATGAGATTCTTGACTTTAGAACGCTGAAGCCCTTACCTAACCTTAAGTTCTTCTGGCTGTCAGGAAAGATGGAGGGAGGCATGCTCCCATGGATATTCAATAAGTTTGAGAAGCTAACACAGTTAAGAATAGACTGGTCTGGTCTGAATAAGGACCCTATAAGCTCCTTTTCTTACATGTTAACTCTAGTTGATCTGTGTCTGTTCGGAGCATATTGTGGGGAACATTTATCTTTTTGTGCAGGATGGTTCCCCAATCTCAAATCTCTGCAAATTGCTGATATGGAACATCTGACTCAAATTGAGATAGAGGATGGAACAATGATGGGTCTACATCATCTGGGACTTGTTGGTTTAAGGAATATGAGGGTAGTACCTAAGGGCATCAAGTATATTAGAACACTCCGTCAGATGTTTCTGACTGATATGCCAAAGGAGTTGGTCGAAAGCCTGCGAGGAAGTGACAGTCACATTGTTCAGCATGTTCCTAACATACATATTTTTGACTCCACTGATTCTGAAGCAGGTATTCTCCAAATTCTTAGTATACCAATTAATAATTTTAAAAGTAATACAGACTACAAATCATCAATTCAAAATCTAGGCAAGAACTAGTATCCAAAGCTTATCAATGAATTAGATCCAAACATTTTATCCCATCTCTTTTCTTATCTACCAATAGGTATTTGCAATGTTCATCCTTACTTTTTCCTATTCAAACTCTTACAGTATGGTTTTCTAAAGGAGTCCATACATGAAGTGTACTGGTTTATTGTTATGAGATGAAGTTAACATAGTTAGTACCTTTTTGGGTATGCCACGTCCCTTCCAGTTTGTAGTTCAAATTTTGTTTGCGTATATTGAATGAATTATGAGAAGGAATATACCTTGTGGATTATTTTTTCTTATGGATCTGTTCTCATCTTTAGGTCTTTTTTGTGTTTTTCAGAATTTTGAATACATGTTTTTTGATATTGCAATCTGCACTCATATTTAAATTTATAATCTGTACAGAACTGTAACTACTACTTTGTTGATATTTCAGTAAATAACTTCATATTTTGGCCCCATCTTGCCAAGAAGTATGGCTCTGCTGCAACTAAGTATGACCCCAGAAAATGAGGATCATCTGTTACCTGACAGATTATTGGAAGGTTTCAGCAACAAATATGCCTTCGATTTATAGAACCACCACTCGAGCAGCGAAAAAATCATCAAAATGTACTTGTTCATCTTTTGGTGCCAAAACTCTAAATGAGTGTCTTTTGTGTAATATATGTTACTCATGGAGTTTGGCCCTCGCTGCTGAATGGTTTCCTACTGCCAATAATGAATTATCCGAGCAGAATCTACCATCCAGACATTGGAGAATGAAGCATGTATGAGCTAAAAGAATGTGCATTCACTTATAAACTAACAATGGGCATCAGGACTTCAGGAGTGAGAAGCCTTTGATAAGAAGACCATTAATCTGGACACAACGCAGAAATCTCACATACATAATGGGACTTCAGGAGTGCTTGAGAGCTGCAGGCAAACTAATGCCTGCACCCATCATTGCACGGAGGCCATCTGTGACCGTCTTAGAATAGATCTCGTTGTACTATCTTAAAACAGCAATAATTTCTGCAGAAAAGCTCAATACATCCCATCAGATGTGAGAACGTGGATATTCAAACAGTCTTGGCACCGTTCGCAGGCACGCGTGGTAATTTCCCCTGTAAATACCTAGGCCTGCAACTTCACACTAGGAAGCTCCAAAAAATCCATGTCCAGCCGCTGATTGATCGGATCAGCCAGCGCTTGCCAGGATGGAAAGGGAGATGGCTAAATAGGGCAGGACGACTCACGCTGGTTTCATCAGTACTCTCTGCTATGCCAACATATCACCTCACCGTTTTCCCTTTGGCAACGTGGGCAAGAAAGAAAATCGACAAATTCTGAAGATCATTTCTATGGAAAGATGAGGAAAATGCGAATGGTGGTCATTGCCTTGTGAATTGGCCAACTGTAACCTGGCCAAAAAACCTCGGAGGTTTGGGGGTGCCTGATCTTGACCGTTTTGGCCGCGCAATTAGACTCCGCTGGCTGTGGCAGGAGTGGACAGAGCACTCGAAACCTTGGCAAGGGATGGAACTACCTTGCAACGATACAGACCGGCTCTTGTTCAATGCCTCCACTACAGTCACAATAGGCGATGGTGCCAGAGCTCTCTTTTGGCATAGCAATTGGTTGGAGGGTCAAGCACCAAGGTTCATAGCGCCCAATCTCTTCCAGTTTGCCAAAAGGAAAAATAGGACTGTAAGACAGGAGTTGCATAACAACGGTTGGATACGCTCCTTGCGCCGACATATTACTTCAACCACCCACATAGAGGAGTTTGTCTCTCTATGGATCAGAATCCAGGGTGTTCATCTTTCCCAAGACATCCAAGACTCCATAATTTGGAACTGGACACCAGACGGTATCTACTCCACCAGCTCAGCCTACCAGATTCAGTTCCAAGGATCTTTTGGCAAATTCAGAAGGGATCAAATCTGGAAAGCCCATGCTGAGAATAAATGCAAGATTTTCGCTTGGATCCTAGTTCATGGCAAGACCCTCACCGCTGATAACCTACAGAAAAGGGGTTGGCCACATCATGATCACTGTGTTCTATGCAATGGACCCTTAGAAACAAGTCTTCACCTTTGTTTAGGTTGCCCATTTGCTAAGGTTGTGTGGAACACACTACTCTCTTGGGAGGGCTTTGATAGGATCTGTGGACACCTACAGGCTGACCCACCGAACATCCTTGATTGGTGGGAGAAGGTTGTAGCGTCGGTTCCCAGGGACAAGCGGGGGCGTTTCAATGGTTTGGTGATGTACATCTGTTGGAATCTTTGGAAGGAGAGAAACAGAAGAATCTTTGACAATAAGATGGAAACAGGAAGCCAAGTGGCGGCGAGAATCAAAGAGGACATCGAAAAAAAAGGAGTAAAATCCACTGTGGGTCCTTGAACTTGTTCCGCAATGTCATCCAGGTCCATGTACTTAGGAAACCTGGAATACGGGGCCTGTTACTCGCTAAATGTATCATTTAGGTCCAAAACCGGTTTTGGAAGGCTGTTTTGTCCAGCGTGGACTGCCACGGTGGCTTGGAGATGGAAATGGGCGGGAGATCTCCCGCCATTTCGCTTGGCTGATTTGCATTCTGCCCCCTGGCCCTACTATATGTATGTGGTGGTCATCTTCTCACCTCCCCATCCCCAATCTTCATCACCAGGACGCCATGGCCGGGGCTTCTAGCTCGAGCTCCATGCAGCAGCGCCCACGGTTGAGGCCGGACCTTCCCCTGATCTGGTGCAATGAGTGTGGGCAGGCTGAGGTGGTTGAGCGCCTGTCAACAACCTTGAGGAATCCCAACCGCGTGTTCTTCGTGTGCCCCTTTCATCAGGTAACTTGTTTCAATCCGATTGAATCCTGAGTTGCCTTTCTTCTTCTTTGGTGTAGTTTAATGTTTTCCATACCTCTGCGTTCTCAGAGAAATGCACGTGGTTGCCCCTTTTTCTACTGGGTGGAAGACTATGTGGCACTGCTGGCCAGGATAGAAGATGGCCATGGAGAACAACAACTTGCAAATGTAGAAGAAGAAGAAGAGGTTCAAGGACTGCTGGAACCCAAGGAGGAAGAAGTTGCAGTTGCTGATCTGAAGAATCTGCTAGTTCTATTACTGGAAACAGCAAAGGTTGTAGTAGTACTACTGAAGATTTTGGTTGTAATGTGTGGATGTGGTTTTGGGGTTGTGTTGTGCATTCTCTTTGTACTGTTCAAGAAATGAAGATTACAATGTAGGCTGACAGCCTTAGTGGCTTGGATGAATGCATGTGACATGGTGTGTTGCACTGATTTGTATGGTTGCACTGATAACAGATAGCAGTTGGCAAATAACTAAATATGCAAGTGACAAACTAAACTACTCAATCACAACATCCAATTAACAGTCGGCTAATACATAGCATAGTTGCCAGACTAGCAAGAGTTATGGACCCATTAAAGTTTACAGAACAGGCCACATCTCAGACAAGTCACAGTGTACTTCTAACTTCAGTGGTCTAACACATCCAACACATCAGTTCTGTAACTGTGTGTGAGTGCCATCTAAGTTTCCCTGAAACTGTACCAAAAGGTGTACCCAAAAGTATACCAAAAGATGTACACAAAACCTATACCAAAAGGTGTACCCAAGCAGACCATGTCATTCAGTTATGGTTTGGTGCACCACCAAGTGCTTTTGTCTTCTTCTTTGGTGGATTTTTCTTCTTCTTTGCAGGTTTCTTTGTAGCAGATGCAAGATCTTTCTTCTTGGTTGCTTGAGTCTTGCGCTTGGCCCTCCCTTCTTTTGTTGCCGTGGTCAGGACAACTGGCCTTGGAGTGGGCTGGTTGTTGTCAATGAAAGATGAAGAAGGGAGAGGCCCATGATCCTGTGACAAGTTCACAGGATGTGCTACCTAGAAAAACATGCAAGGAATTTTGCTGCATTAATGACAGGAGCAGATGAAGCAAAAGGATAGGTTTGAGTGTAGGTCACCTGTGATAGCATCTGTGACAACATAGTGTCTTGCACCTCAACTGGTTCCACTATGGGCTGCAGATCTTGTGTGATCACCCCCTCTTGAGCTTCATGTCCCTGTTGATGGTCTTCTTCTTGGGACTGTTGATTGTCCTGTTCTTGGCCCTGATCATTGTCTTGTGCTGCAAAAGGTGGTGGCTGCCTCCTGAATTGTTGTTTTGGCCTAATGCCTGCCTTCTTGAGTGGACAACCCTTAGAGTTGTGGTTAGGCTCATGGCACCAGGAGCAATGAATGATAGTTCCATGCCTGGACATTGAAGGTCCATGTTTTCCTTGAATTTCATGGGGTTGCTTCCTCCTTGATTTGGGTGGTCTACCTATCCTCTTCTCATATACTGGAGGCTGGATCTCAGGACCATTCATCTTCATCCAACACCTCTTGTCAGAACAGGGCATCACATTGAATCCATACACAGCACTGTAACTTTCAGTACTATAACACTGAGGTAAGACATCTTCAGCAGGTATCCTTTCATGTCTCAGGCAGGAGATGGCATGACTACATGGAATACCAGTCAAGTTCCACCTCCTGCAGTCACAATGCTTGGCATTGATGTCGACTGTGAATTGGTAATCTCTATCCTTGACTTCAAAAATCCCACTACCAGCAGGACAAACATAACAAGTGTTTGCCCACTCTGAATTTTTCAGAATTTTCTGCCTAATCTTGGGACAGATAGGGCCTGGCCACTTCTCTGCAACATCCTTCTGCTTGTTGTACACCCTGGCCATCAATTGGTCTTTGATCTTCATAATCATGCTGAGAATGGGCATTTCTCTTGCATCTAATATGTATTTGTTGAATACCTCACAAGAATTGTTGAGCAACAGATCACACTTAGGAAACTCACTAAAAAAAGCTCTTACCCAAGTGTTGGGGGGCATCTGCTCTAACCACCTATGTGCATCTTTGTCTAAAGTTTTCATTTTTTCCATATTCCTGTTCCATGCTACCTCAGTGGTGGATCTAGCACAAGCCCAGAGTTGGTTTTTTAGGTTCTCACCTTTGAAGTGCCCTTGGAAGTTGGAGTATAAGTGTCTCACACAGAACCTGTGTTCTGAGTCTGGGAAAACATCTTGGACAGCTGGTATAAGACCCTGCATATGCACTGAAACTGTTAGTGTACACTACCAAAAAAAATAACCCATGCAGTTCAAAACAGTAAAGAACTGTTAAGAATTCCTACCTTTTGTTTGTCAGTCATTATAGTCCATGGATAAGTGTTTTGGATTCCAAGGTCTTGCTTCAGAGTCTGAAGAAACCATGTCCATGTACTCTTTGACTCAACCTCCACATAGGCCATTGCTACAGGATATATGCAATTGTTTGGGTCTATGCCAACAGCAGTGAGCAGACATCCTCCAAACTTGGTCTTAATGTGACATCCATCCAAGCAAATGACAGGCCTGCAGCCAGCTAGGAAGCCTCTCTTGCATGCATCAAGTGAGAAATACATGTTACTGAAATGTCCATCGTTAAGACCAACATAGAAAGTACTCCCTGGGTTTGACCTTCTCAATTCATTGCCAAAATCCCATAGCAAATTGAATTGCTCTAGCTCATCACCGTATATCCTATCCATAGCCAGCCTCCTTGCCCTAGCTAACTTGCTTCTACTGGGTGTCAGATTCCATTCCTTCTGCACAATTCTGCTAAAGTTTCCTAGAGTCATCTTGCTATCTGCTCTAAAGGTCTCAGTGTACTTCTCTGCAAGCCACTTGGCTGTGCACCTCTTAAGAGTCCATTCCTTCCTGCAATTGTGATCTCCCACATAAGTTTTCACCATGAATGCCTTCACTCTCTTGTCATATGAAGCATACAATGTCCAGGGGCAGTTAACAGCACAATGAGCACCAACCCTGGTCTTGTCATTCCTGGGCAACCTAATGTCAACTCTGTGCTTCAGGCTGTACTCTGTGATGGCCTTTCTCAACAGCTGGACAGTAGAGAATACCATGCCCACCTTAAATGTTGGATTGACTAGATCATCAGGGTTGAATGATTTGAACTTCAACTTCACTTGGTCTTCTCCATCTGAGTCATCAGGTAAATGAAGTTCACCATCTGAGCCACTGGAGTCCTCATCTTGGGGAACAGAACAGTCTGCCTGTGATGTACCCTTATTTGCCTTCTTCACCTTTGCTGAACCCTCATCTAAATTGTCCATAAATAAGTCATCATCACCATCTTCAAAGTCATAGTCACTGTCATCATAGTCTGAGTCTTCAGTGTCCACAGAGCTATCAAAATTACCATGAGTACTAGTTCCATGAGCTTCTTCTTCTCTTGGCAAATTCGTATAAAATTCTGATAGCTTCTCTCTTGGGTTTTTGTCCACATAGGTGATCTTAACAGGGCTCAAAACCTTGGGTAGCTCCGCAACTGGATTCAATACAACATCTTCCCAGTTGATACCACCTATCTGGTTGTAGTGATCTAAATACAACACAAAATTGTTGACCTTACCAACAACTTGTTTCATGACTAAGGTGTCTTCATCAGAGTCAATGATTCTAAGGCCATCAGATAAGTCTTTCCCGGGCAAAAGCCAATACACCTTAACATTCTCACCAAAACCATAATCAAGCTGCAATATCAGATCTTCTATCCAAACATAGCAAAAGGATTCGGCTTCCAGGTCATCTTCCCAACTAAGTTTACCATCTACATATGTTCTGTTCACACCCTGACCGCAGAAAAATCCCCCATGATGAACTTCTAGCGAGAATTTTTTCGAACCCAGACCTAAATTAACAACAAAATTGGATCCAAAACCGAACTCCATCAAAACGCTAACAAATCCTACACAAGAACAACAGAAAGGGGCAGTTAGGGTTTCGACAAACTCACTGTAGTCTGGCGGCGGCTCGCCCTCCCGGCGAAACCTAGCAGACATTGCGCCAATGCTTGCGCTATCTCCCTTCGTGCACCTCAGACTTGTCGCAGCCTTCCCCCGCGGTCTTCACCGGCTCCGTCACCGCGTCGCCGACTCAATCGCCTCCGCCTGCTTCGGGGGAGAAGCAGCCCGACTGAAACGGTCCAATGAGCAAGGAGGGGGGCTTTTGCATATTGCTTTCGGGCCCATCCGGTCAGCACAAGGTCAAACATCCACCGTGGCAGTCCACGCTGGACAAAACAGCCTTCCAAAACCGGTTTTGGACCTAAATGATACATTTAGCGAGTAACAGGACCTGTATTCCAGGTTTCCTAACTACATGGACCTGGATGACATTGCGGAACAAGTTCAAGGACCCACGGTGGATTTTACTCAAAAAAAAGAGTTGTCCAATAGGACTGGTTTTATTTAACCAGGGTCTGATTTAGGGTCTAAGGCATCAGTTCTTGTGTGTTGGTTGTGGTGCCATGTCGCGCGTCTCTTTCTGTACATAAAACCTTTTTTCTCCCTACTTAAATGAAATGCAGAGCTCGTGCAAGTGTTCTCAAATAATTTCTTATTGTGTTTGTTGAAGCCTATGAGCAGAACCATTGAATTGGCATTTGTCTGCTCTAGTTTTCCCGTTACTATTTATCGCTATTAGCAGTGGCTTATCAGTTATGACTACCACAAAGAAACTAAACTATGCTGCTAGGTGTTGAACAATTGACAAACACCAATCAGATCAAATCACCCCCCAATTTGTTTGATTTGTGCAATTTCGGTTCAACTCTTGCTTTTTTTTTCAAACCTGTATGCCGGGGTGGGTGCATAGGGATGTAAGTGAGTATGTAAATGCAGAAAAAGGGATAGTTTTATACTTGTGCTATGTCCTTGTCTTAGTTCATTTCATTTCTTTTCCTTCGATAAAATCCAGACTAGTTGTTTTGATGTGCTGAGTCGACACAAGAATCCACATTGACCGACCTGGATGTGCAGTCTCACTCACCAGTCGAGTGTTGGGTATTTTGGTCATCTTGGCCTAGGCAAGGGAAGAGATTGAAGAGTAAATTCCTTGAGTGCCATCAGAATCTATACACATTTCTTATTTGCCAGTGAAAACTATAGTTTCCTTAATTGCCATTAGATTGAAATTGCCATCCCTTTATTTGCCATTGCCGTTAGTTTTGAGTAACAGCTAAAGCGTCCTGCCGTCCTCGGTTAGAGCATCTCCAGCAGTCTCCCAATACATCATCCTCAATAGAATGGTATTGGTGGCCACTAATACTACTTTTTCAGATTATTGGAGAAGATGCTGCAGCAGATCACCAAAAAACTCCCCCAAAACATAGGGCCCACATGTCAGTAACAATTTATTTATTTTCTTTTTTCTTTTTTCTTTTATCTTCTCCATCATCAGTACCGCATCTCCTCCCCATCATGCATCTGCTCGCAGCCATGGCATTGGTTGGTGGTGAGCAGTTACGATGGACCCCACCATATTGGGGGAGATGCAACTCCCCCTTCATTTGAGGGGAGAAGGGGTGATTTTTTGGTGGCTACCAAAAAAAAGGGAGAGCTATTGCGGAACTGCTGGAGGACAAAAAGTGAGTCATCTCTCCCAATATGACAGTTTTATGGGGATGAGGGGTGAGATCCAGAGACTGCTGGAGATGCTCTTATTGGCTTCTTTCGTGCGTGGTCTGTGGGGAGGCGTGCCTGCGTGGTCCACAAACATAAATATTGATTGACCTGGTTGCTGAAGCTCACAGACCACACGGGATGTGTGTTCGGATCTATGCAGCTGAAAGGTCCTTGTTTGGTTTTGGTAATTGAGTGACAACCTAGGTGGACTAATATGTGTTTGAAGTGAATTACACAGGTGATTAGTCCACAGGTGATCATGTGTGAGCAACATATGCCATAGAGGAGAAATGGCTTGGAATATGTCGCAAGGCTCACACATGTGAAGAAGGAGCTTAATGCACATGAAACATGACATGTGGTCATGTGGCTAAGATGGTGAAGATCAAGGCAAGACTTGGCTTGATGGACCGGTTGCAAAGGTGAAGGGCAAGTTGGAGGCTTTGAAGCCGTTGGTACCGAGTGTCGGGAGGCTTGAGCAAAGACTTGGCGCCGAAGGACCGAAGCAATGGTGAAGAGCAAGTGAGGTCAAGATCGATGGACCATGGAGGCCATGTGATGATATGAAGTGGATCATATCATTTGATGATAGGTTGGTGCATGTGTTGCATCAACACCGAAGGAGATGGGATGGAATGCGCAAGGCAAAGGTATACTTATAGGGCATTTCATTTCACCGGTCATAGATGTGTAGAGAAGATTATGACCGGGTTTAGGATAGATGGCCGTACTATTAAGAGGAGCAAACTTGTTTGCATATCGGTCATCTAGTGCCACTTGAGCGATCTAACTTTGCGATGTTGCTAGGATCGAGTGGCGTGGTGAGAGAAAGTGAAAATCCTTTGAAAAATGATTGTGAAAATGCTAACACACATGCACATGATGGTGTACACTTGGTGGTGTTGGCACATTTGCAAAGGAGAAGTTGTTGGAGTTGATTTGGATCAACACAGAGAAGAAAAGGGAAGTTTTCTGAGTATTGTCGGTAGTACCGCCCAGGGGGGTCGGTAGTACCGCCCATGGCTGCTGCGTGCAACCTTCTCTGTGTTGGGGCTGATTTGGCCTGGCGGTAGTACCGCCATAACCTCGGTACTACCGCCCGCGGTGGTACCGACCAGAGGGTCGGTGGTACCGTGGCCCTGAAGGGTTTTGCAGGCTCTCTGCGTTGAGCTGAGTTTGGCCTGCCGATAGTACCGCCATAGGGTCGGTACTACCGACCGTTCGAGGTTTTGAGGTGTGAGGAGTTTGGAAGCTCTCTGGAAGTGGCCAGTTTTGGCCTACCGGTAGTACCGCCATAACCTCGGTAGTACCGGGCTCGGTAGTACCGACCAGGGGGTCGGTAGTACCAAGGTTTGAAGGAAGTTTTGGAGGCTCTCTGGAAGTGGCCAGTTTTGGCCTGGCGGTAGTACCGCCATTATGTCGGTACTACCGCCCTCGGTGGTACCGAGGTCAGGAAGTTGTCTGGGGGCTCTCTGTGTAGTCCCCAGTCTGGCCTGTCTGTAGTACCGCCATAGGGCCGGTACTACCGACAGTCGGAGGTACCGACCAGGAGTCGGTTGTTCGTTTTGGTCAACGCGCCGTGTGTAACGGCTAGTTCTGACACTGTCGGTACTACCGCCCAGGGGGGTCGGTACTACCGACCAAAGCGCACAAAAGGGGAAACGGCTAGTTGGCCGCTCCCCTCTATATATAGTCCAAGTGCTACAACGAACAAGTGCATAAGTTCAAGTTGTGGTGGTTGTTTGGAAATATTTGAAGGCTTGCAATCAAATTTAGTTGAAGCTTGCTTTTGGATGATCATGAGCTACTAAGGTATATCTCTAGTTGATCATGTTATTTTAGATGCATATGAGATGATTGAATCGGATATATATGCATATGTTGCTTGTTATAAGATGATTGAATGGATTCGATGCTTAGTGATCAAAATTGAGTTAGTTTGAATGGATATGTTCATGAGACTTCTTTTAGTAAGTGATTTGAATGGATATATGTCTTGTGAGAGTATTCAAACATGTTAGCTCAAGTTTGATTCAAATTGGTAGAGTATAGCTCAATTGCTCCAAATTGTCAAAAATCTGAAATCTGAGCTAGCTGTGATAATAGCCATGTTTGAGTGATCAAATCTATTTGAATTGGCTTGAAATTTGGTACACATACTCTACACTTATGGTATTAGTTGCTGTGCAAAATTCATGATAATTGGATAAGTGATGCTTCAGTTTTGGAGTAGATCTTGTCAACTATAGTGCAGCAGTTTTCAGCATGTAGTACTATGGAAAGAATTGAAATCTGGTAGCAATCTAGAAAGCCAATGAAGCTCAAATTTTTATGGCTGCTAGAACACTTAGAGAGGCACATCTCCACCAAATTTCATAGTCATTGGACTTATATTTTGGGAGATATGCATGTTTCTTTGAGAAGGACAGAATCTGCCAGAAAAGTGACAATTATTGGATTAATCTAGAGTCACTTTAATTGAAAGGCCCTTAAGTTGGAATCATGTTTATAAGTGTTTGAGGGACCTATGTTTGGTTTTGAGATGAGCTAGAAGTATGACAAAGATGAGTACAAGTTCATTTGATTGAAGAGTGTATTTGGCACACATTTGGTACTCAAATTGAAAATCAAGACCAACATCAAGATGAAGAGAAAGATCAAGTCCTAGTATCAATTGAAGATCTTTTGGAAGAAAGAAAAGGACTCAAAGAAGGAAGAGTTGAACTCAGGCAACCTTGCAAGAAGCTTCCATCATGATGAGTTCACCATTGGATCAATCAAACAAAGTCATTTCGAGTAAGGATCAAGGATGTTCTTTGGAGAGAGGTCACTTCTCCCTTATGTAGGGGCTTGCCGCCTTTTGTAGGTTAACCAAGTATGGTACTTGGGAGGCTAATATGGAAGTGGTGATTCAAAGGATATTTGAGATGCTTAGTTGAAGTAATGAAAGGATTGACCAAGCAAAGCAAGCAACATCCAAGATAGAAAAGTAAATCATGCCAACTCCAGTGGTATTTATATGCAAGCAAAGGTCAAATGAAGAAGCAAGCCAACCACAACAAGATAGTGCACTTGATCATATGGGTGAAGATTTGATTCTTTCAATTGGTATCTATTGGTCTTCACCATGGACTTCACATTGCTATTTTCGGAGTTGGAATCAAATGACTATCCTCTACTCCAAGATAGCAAAGGTATCATTGTAATGTGCATGATCATTTCATCCCTTACTAGTATGCGGTTAGTGCATATAGTACATGCTTAATAGGATCATGCATAACAATTGAAAAGTTTAAATTCATAGCCTACCACTATTGCTTGTTTGATTATATGATCTAGTGGTTAGTATATGAGTTTGTTCATGAGCTAGTGAACCCAAGTACTTGATCTAGAAAATGAACATTCAAGTGTCTAATTCAACATGAGTAAGATAACCATTGAAAGATGTGTGAAGAAGCTTACTCTAGAGCAAACCGAGTTAGATATCTTGTGCAATATTGCCTAGTTCAAGTCACAAATGAGAAGCTCATGAAGATGACAAGAGTTCAAGAAGAAGATAATAATGCAAATGGATATCAAGTTAAATTTTCATTCAAGTGGTATCCTACAAGACTTCAAGTGATCCTCAACTTTAAGTGATCAAATCAAGCAAAGATCCATCACCAACAAGAGCTCAAGCTTATCAAGTGGATGACCCATGCTATGACATAAGGGGAGGTGCCCCACCGATTGGTATCAAGGTCAAAGATCCTACACATGGTGTCATTCCAACACATACGGTGGTGTCCATCAAAAATACAAGACTCAAGTGTCAACCATCTACCCTAATGTCAACCCTTTGTATCAAGTAAAGCATGCCTTTTATGGTTATTGATGACAAAGGGGGAGAAAGTGCCAATGATATGATATGATAGGGAGAAATTGTGGCAAAGATATGTCAAGGAGGCAAAGATATGTCAAGGACAAAAGGGGGAGAAAACAAAAAGATGGACATGGATCAAGAGGGAGAATGCAAAAGGATCAAAATTCTTGGATAAAGAGAGCACACAAGTAGGGGGAGCAAGCTCATGAATACATGTTTGATAGGTTTGGTTGTACATTACATTTGCTTGCTTGCATTGCATATGTTCTAAATTCTTATATGCTTGTGTGCAATATTTGCTAGAACTAAGACTTGAATGATGATTGTTTTCCTTTATTTGGTATCTAGAGCATAGTCTTAGTATAGCAAGTGGTAACTAGAACCATGTTTATAATGTTGATCTCACGTGGTATCTAGTTTCACTTGTCTCTAGCAAGGTTGATGCTAAGGATGATTAAAAATTTTGGTGTACACGCTTCAAAGGTAAAATTATATCTTGTATACCTTAGCATCACTTAGTAGTGCTAACACTCCCACAAATTTCATATTTATGCATGTGTGCAAGCTTGAATCCAAACCATTTGAGCACACATGTAGGGGGAGTTATCACTACAAAGTCGGGTTGTATGATGCTTATCCAAATTCTCTCATATGGTCTTAATGTTGGATAAGTAACATAGAATCCAAAGAGCTTAATTTCCATATCTTTGTAGAGTTGTCATCAATTACCAAAAAGGGGGAGATTGAAAGGTCCTTGTTTGGTTTTGGTAATTGAGTGACAACCTAGGTGGACTAATATGTGTTTGAAGTGAATTACACAGGTGATTAGTCCACAGGTGATCATGTGTGAGCAACATATGTCATAGAGGAGAAATGGCTTGGAATATGTCGCAAGGCTCACACATGTGAAGAAGGAGCTTAATGCACATGAAACATGACATGTGGTCATGTGGCTAAGATGGTGAAGATCAAGGCAAGACTTGGCTTGATGGACCGGTTGCAAAGGTGAAGGGCAAGTTGGAGGCTTTGAAGCCGTTGGTACCGAGTGTCGGGAGGCTTGAGCAAAGACTTGGCGCCGAAGGACCGAAGCAATGGTGAAGAGCAAGTGAGGTCAAGATCGATGGACCATGGAGGCCATGTGATGATATGAAGTGGATCATATCATTTGATGATAGGTTGGTGCATGTGTTGCATCAACACCGAAGGAGATGGGATGGAATGCGCAAGGCAAAGGTATACTTATAGGGCATTTCATTTCACCGGTCATAGATGTGTAGAGAAGATTATGACCGGGTTTAGGATAGATGGCCGTACTATTAAGAGGAGCAAACTTGTTTGCATATCGGTCATCTAGTGCCACTTGAGCGATCTAACTTTGCGATGTTGCTAGGATCGAGTGGCGTGGTGAGAGAAAGTGAAAATCCTTTGAAAAATGATTGTGAAAATGCTAACACACATGCACATGATGGTGTACACTTGGTGGTGTTGGCACATTTGCAAAGGAGAAGTTGTTGGAGTTGATTTGGATCAACACAGAGAAGAAAAGGGAAGTTTTCTGAGTATTGTCGGTAGTACCGCCCAGGGGGGTCGGTAGTACCGCCCATGGCTGCTGCGTGCAACCTTCTCTGTGTTGGGGCTGATTTGGCCTGGCGGTAGTACCGCCATAACCTCGGTACTACCGCCCGCGGTGGTACCGACCAGAGGGTCGGTGGTACCGTGGCCCTGAAGGGTTTTGCAGGCTCTCTGCGTTGAGCTGAGTTTGGCCTGCCGATAGTACCGCCATAGGGTCGGTACTACCGACCGTTCGAGGTTTTGAGGTGTGAGGAGTTTGGAAGCTCTCTGGAAGTGGCCAGTTTTGGCCTACCGGTAGTACCGCCATAACCTCGGTAGTACCGGGCTCGGTAGTACCGACCAGGGGGTCGGTAGTACCAAGGTTTGAAGGAAGTTTTGGAGGCTCTCTGGAAGTGGCCAGTTTTGGCCTGGCGGTAGTACCGCCATTATGTCGGTACTACCGCCCTCGGTGGTACCGAGGTCAGGAAGTTGTCTGGGGGCTCTCTGTGTAGTCCCCAGTCTGGCCTGTCGGTAGTACCGCCATAGGGCCGGTACTACCGACAGTCGGAGGTACCGACCAGGAGTCGGTTGTTCGTTTTGGTCAACGCGCCGTGTGTAACGGCTAGTTCTGACACTGTCGGTACTACCGCCCAGGGGGGTCGGTACTACCGACCAAAGCGCAGAAAAGGGGAAACGGCTAGTTGGCCGCTCCCCTCTATATATAGTCGTTGGGGCCGGCTTTGGGCCGGTGGCTGGAGCACTCCAAAGCCTTGGTGGCTTGTGTGGATGTGCTTGTGAGCCCTCTAACACACATATGTTTTAGTGCTTATCCGATTGTGTGAGAGAGCGATTCTAGTGCGTTGCTTTGAGAGATTGCATCGAGTGGCACTAGGTGTTCGTGTTGCAAGCCGGTGGTGCTTGTTACTCTTGGAGGTTGCCACCTCCTAGACGGCTTGGTGATCGAGTCTCCGTCGTGAAGCCCGCGTGAAGATTGTGCGTGGCTCCGGAGAAGGATTGTGAGGGGCATTGTGCTCGCCCCGCGGGGATCGCGAAGAGCAACTCTAGTAGAGCGTGTCATTGAGTTACCCTCACTTGTGGGTGAGTTCTTGCGGCGCTCGAGTGTCGAGCTAGGTGTGGTGCCTATTAGCCGCCGAACTACCAAAGTGTGTGGTCGACACAACGGGGACTAGCTTGGTGGCAACCAAGTGAACCTCGGGAGAAAAATCACCGTGTCATCTTCGTGTTCATCTTCTCGGTGGTTTGCAAACTCCATTCACTAGCTTGTATTTACTTGTTCATATACATGTGCTAGTGTAGTTGCTCTTGTAATTAGTTAGCTTGTGTAGCATGCTAGTTACCTTCTTAGCTTGTGTAGCATAGAAGTTAATCTCGTGAGTGACTAGTTGACTTGTAGTCTTGCTAGTCACATTGCTTAGTTTGTGTAGCTAAGTTGAGCTCTCTAATTTGGCTTGTGTAGCCTTGTTATTGAGCATTGCTAGTGAGCTTAGGCTTTGTGCTTTTGCTTAGTGGTATGTGTAGGAGCTCCCCGGTTGATTGAGTACTAGTTGCTTAGGTTTGTGTAACCTTGCAAGCTAGAATTGTTTAGGTGAGCTCTAGCTAGCCCGACACCTTATTTGCATTGTTTAGGATCTTTTATAAGGTGTCATAGAGTATAAGTAGAGGGGTGTAGTCTTGGCTAGACCGATAGTTTTAATTCCGCATTTGTTTCGGTTAGCCGGTGCGATTAATTTTAGAAAGGACTATTCACCCCCCCTCTAGTCCGCCATCTCGACCCTTCAATTGGTATCGGAGCGAGGTCTCTCATTTGTGGTCTTCACCGACCCGAGAGGATGGCGTGTAGTGGGCTAGATGATGTGTGTGATACACATATTTTTGATGGCACACACTTTGCACAATGGAAACACCATATGCTTGATCATTTTCGTGCAAAGGGGCCAAAGTTTTGGTGGATTGTCACTAGTGGTCTCACTCATGTTTTGGACCATAGAAATCTCACCAAAGCTCAAAAGGAACTCTTTGAACTCGATGCAAATGCTTATTGTTATCTAATCGATGCATTGAGTTTTGAGTTGTTTTATAAGATAAACTCCAAAGGGACCGCCCATGAGATGTGGGAATCCATCAAGCACACCTTCGGTGACTCATCTACATGGGATGATGGCAAGTTCAAGGAGGATGAGACCAAGGTGGTGGCACATGAGGATGTTGAGCATGACCACAACTTGGTAGTTGTGGAAGATTGCTCCACCTCATGGTCAAGTGATGATGATGATGATGATCGATCTACAACAAGCTCACTTGACAAGGTTGATGGTGATGATTCAAGTGTTGCAAGTAATGATTCTACTCCAAGCACACTTGATGATGTTGATGGCTCATGCTCGGGTGATGATTGTGATACTACTACAAGCCCATCACCACATTGCTTCATGTCACAAGGTGACACCAAGGTATCTAATGCTAATGTGGTTGATCATGTTGATTCATATGATGAGCTTGTTAGTAGACTTGCTAGCATGACCATGTCTTTAGAAAATAAGAAAAATAAAACAATGAAATTAGCAAATGAAAACTCATTTCTAAAGAACTCATGTGAAGAGCATAAGCGCTTACTTGATGTTCTTAGAACTTCACATGATGATTTAATTGAAAAGTATGGCTCTCTCATTAAGAAGCTTTCAAAGAAAATTAAAAATAATGAGAGCTCATCACATGGATCAAATGATCAATTGCAAAATGTTGCTAACCCATGTGATGTAGGCAAGAAGAATGTATCCACCTCTTGTGATGATTTATTAGACATGCCATGTTCTTCATATTTAGATGCTTGTTCTACTTCTATGTCTTGTGAGACTAACCTTTTGAAGGAGAACAATGAGCTCAAAAATGAAGTGAGGAATTTGAGCAACAAGTTAGAGAGGTGCTACAACTCCAAAGTCACCTTTGAGCACATGTTGAAGAATCAAAAGAGCTACGGTGACAAGAGTGGCATTGGTTTCAACAAGAGCATGTCCAAGGGGGAGAGAAAAAGATTGAAGAAGATGAAAAAGCAAGAACAAAAGAAGCTAGCTCATTTCATGTGCTTCAAATGCCATGAGATGGGACATCTTGCAAATGCTTGCCCCAATGGAGAAAAGCTCAAGTTGAAGAAGGAAGAAGAGAGGCTCAAGCGTGTCAAATGCTTCAAGTGCCGCACTAGAGGACATCTCACCTCTATGTGCCCAACCAAGAAATTGGTGAAGCAACAAGATGAGCCTCAACCAAAGCCACAAGTTGAGCAAGAAAAGAAGCCCCAAGTTCAAATCAAGAACAACCATCATGATGGTGACTTGATGAAGAAGAAGAAAACAAGAAGGGGTGGAAGAGCAAGGCATCCAACTCGCATTCAAGATGCCAAGATGATGATGAGCAAGAATGAAGAAAAGAAGAAAGATTTGGCTCACATCAAGTGCTACAAGTGTGGTGACATGGGACACTGTGCCTCGAAGTGTCCTAACAAGCTTGAGAATAAGGCTCAAGCAACTCATGAGAGGCAAGGCAATGAGAAGCAACAAATGAGCAAGGAAGAGAAGGCTCAATCAAAGAGAAGTTGCTACTCATGCCGGGAAAGGGGACACATGGCAAATTCATGTCCCCTAGGTAAAAATTCTAAGCCTATTTCAATTGATGATGATAATGTGCTTAGAAAGGATGACAATGGTACCACATTGGTTGCTATTGCAAAACATCCCGCTACTCATACTAAGGCATTGCCTAAGTATGTTGCACCTAACTTGAGAGGACCCAAACAAGTTTGGGTACCATCAAAAAGTGGATGATTGCGTGTAGGTACCATGACATTGGAGGCTTGATTCAAGTGGTTCCATGTTGATCATCATGTGATTGATTCAAGTAATGAAGCTTAGTGCAAATCCATCCCAATGCCAAGTCAAGTGAAGTGAAGTCCAAGTGCTACAACGAACAAGTGCATAAGTTCAAGTTGTGGTGGTTGTTTGGAAATATTTGAAGGCTTGCAATCAAATTTAGTTGAAGCTTGCTTTTGGATGATCATGAGCTACTAAGGTATATCTCTAGTTGATCATGTTATTTTAGATGCATATGAGATGATTGAATCGGATATATATGCATATGTTGCTTGTTATAAGATGATTGAATGGATTCGATGCTTAGTGATCAAAATTGAGTTAGTTTGAATGGATATGTTCATGAGACTTCTTTTAGTAAGTGATTTGAATGGATATATGTCTTGTGAGAGTATTCAAACATGTTAGCTCAAGTTTGATTCAAATTGGTAGAGTATAGCTCAATTGCTCCAAATTGTCAAAAATCTGAAATCTGAGCTAGCTGTGATAATAGCCATGTTTGAGTGATCAAATCTATTTGAATTGGCTTGAAATTTGGTACACATACTCTACACTTATGGTATTAGTTGCTGTGCAAAATTCATGATAATTGGATAAGTGATGCTTCAGTTTTGGAGTAGATCTTGTCAACTATAGTGCAGCAGTTTTCAGCATGTAGTACTATGGAAAGAATTGAAATCTGGTAGCAATCTAGAAAGCCAATGAAGCTCAAATTTTTATGGCTGCTAGAACACTTAGAGAGGCACATCTCCACCAAATTTCATAGTCATTGGACTTATATTTTGGGAGATATGCATGTTTCTTTGAGAAGGACAGAATCTGCCAGAAAAGTGACAATTATTGGATTAATCTAGAGTCACTTTAATTGAAAGGCCCTTAAGTTGGAATCATGTTTATAAGTGTTTGAGGGACCTATGTTTGGTTTTGAGATGAGCTAGAAGTATGACAAAGATGAGTACAAGTTCATTTGATTGAAGAGTGTATTTGGCACACATTTGGTACTCAAATTGAAAATCAAGACCAACATCAAGATGAAGAGAAAGATCAAGTCCTAGTATCAATTGAAGATCTTTTGGAAGAAAGAAAAGGACTCAAAGAAGGAAGAGTTGAACTCAGGCAACCTTGCAAGAAGCTTCCATCATGATGAGTTCACCATTGGATCAATCAAACAAAGTCATTTCGAGTAAGGATCAAGGATGTTCTTTGGAGAGAGGTCACTTCTCCCTTATGTAGGGGCTTGCCGCCTTTTGTAGGTTAACCAAGTATGGTACTTGGGAGGCTAATATGGAAGTGGTGATTCAAAGGATATTTGAGATGCTTAGTTGAAGTAATGAAAGGATTGACCAAGCAAAGCAAGCAACATCCAAGATAGAAAAGTAAATCATGCCAACTCCAGTGGTATTTATATGCAAGCAAAGGTCAAATGAAGAAGCAAGCCAACCACAACAAGATAGTGCACTTGATCATATGGGTGAAGATTTGATTCTTTCAATTGGTATCTATTGGTCTTCACCATGGACTTCACATTGCTATTTTCGGAGTTGGAATCAAATGACTATCCTCTACTCCAAGATAGCAAAGGTATCATTGTAATGTGCATGATCATTTCATCCCTTACTAGTATGCGGTTAGTGCATATAGTACATGCTTAATAGGATCATGCATAACAATTGAAAAGTTTAAATTCATAGCCTACCACTATTGCTTGTTTGATTATATGATCTAGTGGTTAGTATATGAGTTTGTTCATGAGCTAGTGAACCCAAGTACTTGATCTAGAAAATGAACATTCAAGTGTCTAATTCAACATGAGTAAGATAACCATTGAAAGATGTGTGAAGAAGCTTACTCTAGAGCAAACCGAGTTAGATATCTTGTGCAATATTGCCTAGTTCAAGTCACAAATGAGAAGCTCATGAAGATGACAAGAGTTCAAGAAGAAGATAATAATGCAAATGGATATCAAGTTAAATTTTCATTCAAGTGGTATCCTACAAGACTTCAAGTGATCCTCAACTTTAAGTGATCAAATCAAGCAAAGATCCATCACCAACAAGAGCTCAAGCTTATCAAGTGGATGACCCATGCTATGACATAAGGGGAGGTGCCCCACCGATTGGTATCAAGGTCAAAGATCCTACACATGGTGTCATTCCAACACATACGGTGGTGTCCATCAAAAATACAAGACTCAAGTGTCAACCATCTACCCTAATGTCAACCCTTTGTATCAAGTAAAGCATGCCTTTTATGGTTATTGATGACAAAGGGGGAGAAAGTGCCAATGATATGATATGATAGGGAGAAATTGTGGCAAAGATATGTCAAGGAGGCAAAGATATGTCAAGGACAAAAGGGGGAGAAAACAAAAAGATGGACATGGATCAAGAGGGAGAATGCAAAAGGATCAAAATTCTTGGATAAAGAGAGCACACAAGTAGGGGGAGCAAGCTCATGAATACATGTTTGATAGGTTTGGTTGTACATTACATTTGCTTGCTTGCATTGCATATGTTCTAAATTCTTATATGCTTGTGTGCAATATTTGCTAGAACTAAGACTTGAATGATGATTGTTTTCCTTTATTTGGTATCTAGAGCATAGTCTTAGTATAGCAAGTGGTAACTAGAACCATGTTTATAATGTTGATCTCACGTGGTATCTAGTTTCACTTGTCTCTAGCAAGGTTGATGCTAAGGATGATTAAAAATTTTGGTGTACACGCTTCAAAGGTAAAATTATATCTTGTATACCTTAGCATCACTTAGTAGTGCTAACACTCCCACAAATTTCATATTTATGCATGTGTGCAAGCTTGAATCCAAACCATTTGAGCACACATGTAGGGGGAGTTATCACTACAAAGTCGGGTTGTATGATGCTTATCCAAATTCTCTCATATGGTCTTAATGTTGGATAAGTAACATAGAATCCAAAGAGCTTAATTTCCATATCTTTGTAGAGTTGTCATCAATTACCAAAAAGGGGGAGATTGAAAGGTCCTTGTTTGGTTTTGGTAATTGAGTGACAACCTAGGTGGACTAATATGTGTTTGAAGTGAATTACACAGGTGATTAGTCCACAGGTGATCATGTGTGAGCAACATATGTCATAGAGGAGAAATGGCTTGGAATATGTCGCAAGGCTCACACATGTGAAGAAGGAGCTTAATGCACATGAAACATGACATGTGGTCATGTGGCTAAGATGGTGAAGATCAAGGCAAGACTTGGCTTGATGGACCGGTTGCAAAGGTGAAGGGCAAGTTGGAGGCTTTGAAGCCGTTGGTACCGAGTGTCGGGAGGCTTGAGCAAAGACTTGGCGCCGAAGGACCGAAGC
Organism: Coix lacryma-jobi var. lacryma-jobi; assembly: GCA_009763385.1. Taxonomy (NCBI): domain Eukaryota; kingdom Viridiplantae; phylum Streptophyta; class Magnoliopsida; order Poales; family Poaceae; genus Coix; species Coix lacryma-jobi. Next base: position 4,786,078 of record CM019824.1, read on the forward strand.
AATGGTGAAGAGCAAGTGAGGTCAAGATCGATGGACCATGGAGGCCATGTGATGATATGAAGTGGATCATATCATTTGATGATAGGTTGGTGCATGTGTTGCATCAACACCGAAGGAGATGGGATGGAATGCGCAAGGCAAAGGTATACTTATAGGGCATTTCATTTCACCGGTCATAGATGTGTAGAGAAGATTATGACCGGGTTTAGGATAGATGGCCGTACTATTAAGAGGAGCAAACTTGTTTGCATATCGGTCATCTAGTGCCACTTGAGCGATCTAACTTTGCGATGTTGCTAGGATCGAGTGGCGTGGTGAGAGAAAGTGAAAATCCTTTGAAAAATGATTGTGAAAATGCTAACACACATGCACATGATGGTGTACACTTGGTGGTGTTGGCACATTTGCAAAGGAGAAGTTGTTGGAGTTGATTTGGATCAACACAGAGAAGAAAAGGGAAGTTTTCTGAGTATTGTCGGTAGTACCGCCCAGGGGGGTCGGTAGTACCGCCCATGGCTGCTGCGTGCAACCTTCTCTGTGTTGGGGCTGATTTGGCCTGGCGGTAGTACCGCCATAACCTCGGTACTACCGCCCGCGGTGGTACCGACCAGAGGGTCGGTGGTACCGTGGCCCTGAAGGGTTTTGCAGGCTCTCTGCGTTGAGCTGAGTTTGGCCTGCCGATAGTACCGCCATAGGGTCGGTACTACCGACCGTTCGAGGTTTTGAGGTGTGAGGAGTTTGGAAGCTCTCTGGAAGTGGCCAGTTTTGGCCTACCGGTAGTACCGCCATAACCTCGGTAGTACCGGGCTCGGTAGTACCGACCAGGGGGTCGGTAGTACCAAGGTTTGAAGGAAGTTTTGGAGGCTCTCTGGAAGTGGCCAGTTTTGGCCTGGCGGTAGTACCGCCATTATGTCGGTACTACCGCCCTCGGTGGTACCGAGGTCAGGAAGTTGTCTGGGGGCTCTCTGTGTAGTCCCCAGTCTGGCCTGTCTGTAGTACCGCCATAGGGCCGGTACTACCGACAGTCGGAGGTACCGACCAGGAGTCGGTTGTTCGTTTTGGTCAACGCGCCGTGTGTAACGGCTAGTTCTGACACTGTCGGTACTACCGCCCAGGGGGGTCGGTACTACCGACCAAAGCGCACAAAAGGGGAAACGGCTAGTTGGCCGCTCCCCTCTATATATAGTCGTTGGGGCCGGCTTTGGGCCGGTGGCTGGAGCACTCCAAAGCCTTGGTGGCTTGTGTGGATGTGCTTGTGAGCCCTCTAACACACATATGTTTTAGTGCTTATCCGATTGTGTGAGAGAGCGATTCTAGTGCGTTGCTTTGAGAGATTGCATCGAGTGGCACTAGGTGTTCGTGTTGCAAGCCGGTGGTGCTTGTTACTCTTGGAGGTTGCCACCTCCTAGACGGCTTGGTGATCGAGTCTCCGTCGTGAAGCCCGCGTGAAGATTGTGCGTGGCTCCGGAGAAGGATTGTGAGGGGCATTGTGCTCGCCCCGCGGGGATCGCGAAGAGCAACTCTAGTAGAGCGTGTCATTGAGTTACCCTCACTTGTGGGTGAGTTCTTGCGGCGCTCGAGTATCGAGCTAGGTGTGGTGCCTATTAGCCGCCGAACTACCAAAGTGTGTGGTCGACACAACGGGGACTAGCTTGGTGGCAACCAAGTGAACCTCGGGAGAAAAATCACCGTGTCATCTTCGTGTTCATCTTCTCGGTGGTTTGCAAACTCCATTCACTAGCTTGTATTTACTTGTTCATATACATGTGCTAGTGTAGTTGCTCTTGTAATTAGTTAGCTTGTGTAGCATGCTAGTTACCTTCTTAGCTTGTGTAGCATAGAAGTTAATCTCGTGAGTGACTAGTTGACTTGTAGTCTTGCTAGTCACATTGCTTAGTTTGTGTAGCTAAGTTGAGCTCTCTAATTTGGCTTGTGTAGCCTTGTTATTGAGCATTGCTAGTGAGCTTAGGCTTTGTGCTTTTGCTTAGTGGTATGTGTAGGAGCTCCCCGGTTGATTGAGTACTAGTTGCTTAGGTTTGTGTAACCTTGCAAGCTAGAATTGTTTAGGTGAGCTCTAGCTAGCCCGACACCTTATTTGCATTGTTTAGGATCTTTTATAAGGTGTCATAGAGTATAAGTAGAGGGGTGTAGTCTTGGCTAGACCGATAGTTTTAATTCCGCATTTGTTTCGGTTAGCCGGTGCGATTAATTTTAGAAAGGACTATTCACCCCCCTCTAGTCCGCCATCTCGACCCTTCAGCAGCACAGTATCTCGTATAGGCTGGATACGGATACGTAGATGCGTTAGTTTTTTTTAGCAAACTAATGATATAGTGGTGTATCAAAGTATCGGATACAGATACGTGGATATGTATCGGATACGAGATACGAGGTCATATTAAAGTATCAGGGTAATTTCGGCGGCCACGTTGAGAATGAACGTGTAAGTTAAGATGTAACACTTTTAAAAAAAAAATCCTCACGATTATATATACATTGTGCTGGCATAATGTAACATGTTGCATGTTACATATTGTAGATCGGCAAAGTTCATGATATCGGCAGTGTAAAAAATTTGAATGTCACATCATAAGATATTATATGAGGTATTCGGTACTAACAAAAAATAAATAAATTACAGAATCTGTCCATAAATCACGAGATGAATTTTTTAAGCCTAATTAATCTATCATTAGCGCATGTGTTACTGTAATACTTTAGTGTCAAATCATAGGCTAATTAGGCTTAAAAGATTCGTCTCACAAGTTACATGCAAATTGTGTAATTAGTTATTTTTTATCTGTATTTAGTACTTCATGCATGTGTCCAAAGATTCGATGTGACAGATCTAAAATTTTTTACCTCGGAACTAAACATGGTCCAAATAATCAACCATCTCCGGAAGATTAGACTCTTCGTTTCTCTTACCCTATTCACCCAGCCCAACTCGTTATATCCACGAGCCGTCGCCCCTCGGGCCCTGGTCTACCAGAGCCAACAATACATCAAAGTTTTAGGTCTAACTCAACCCAAAAAACTAACTTGAAAGGTGAGAGATGTTCCCCGACTTATACGTTGTGTTCCTCAACAATAATTTTCAATATAGGACTAAATCTAACACAGTGCATAAACTGTGAACATAGGTTTTGATGTAGGCACACATTGTGACATTGTGTGCATTTGATTCTTTCGTATGCTTGAAATGCAAGGAACGTGGACTGAAAATTAGTGGGTTGTGAAATAAGCGCCACCAAAATTTCGAGGAAGTGCGGTTGCGGCAAGTGCGTCCTCGTTGTGTACGGCCCCCGGTCAAAGTTCAAAAGATGAAACCAACTCTCAACTTAAAAACACTTGTTCTTTTGGAGCTACCAGTTGATGTCACGGTTAAAAAACACTGTGGTCAAGGGTTAATCCAACTCCGATTTTGATCTTGCAACCTTCTTTTAACAACCTAGATGGCTCTAGTAAAGTTTAGTAAGCAGGGTGGATGTCGATGTGCTGAGCATCCCTTCAGCTCGTATTTGGGTTGGTTGCATTTCTTCGTCTGCTTCTCCTTCGTCTTCGCCCATCCTCACACCTGCTCCCCGAGGTAGGCTTTCTTGCTCCTCCTCCCTCCCTCCCTCTCTACCATCCTTGCTTTGGTGCCAGTGCCACCAACCGTGGCGATTAGACTCTTCGTTCCTCTCGCCCTGTTCACCCGTAGAGTAGAGCCAAGATTTACTGCACGCTGCTGTTTGGAGCAATCTGTCGAACACCTTAAGGGCACTGGACAAGACCAAATCCCTAGGCACTCAGTCCATGAGTCTCCTCATGGATACCTGGTTATTGGAATCCAACCTCGTTCCCTTATGAATTCGGCGGTTGGTCTGAGTAGGTGAACCTTTCTTGCTAATTAATCATTGCGCAGCCATTTCATGCTTCCTCTGTTTGAGGTTACAGTCTTATACATATCACTTCGTTAGGACGATTCTTTGATTACCTATTACTCCCATAGTGCATGATCCTTGTGACACAAAGTTGATGTCTTCCTATTTATAAATACTTGCTTATGATTATATTTTGTGTCGGAGAAATAAAATATTAATAGTCATACAGTGATTGTTGGCCTAAGTCTTGTCCTAACAAAATAAAATACACCATGTGAAACAAAAAGTAGGGAGTACCTGAAATTACTTCCATTTTGAACAAATTCCATTTGATGTTTTGAGTGAAGCCCTACTCATTTTTTAAACAAATAATATGCTGTTTTTTTTCATTTCAGGTGTTACATAATTATATATGTGGCAAGGTGAGAGATTGTTACAAAAATAAAGTTGAGCAGATATGGCAGATGCCCTCTTCGTTGTTCTCAGAAAAGTTGCTCTCTCCCTGGGAGGAGCACTAGAAAAGATTGGCAAAGAAGTGGTCGAAGCAGCACCCCTCATGACAGATTTTGAGCATAGCATGAAACAAATTGAGGGTGAACTTTCGGTTCTGCAGGCCTTTATTAACCAAGTTAGTGCACAGAAAGTCAGTGGCAAGGCATTTGATGCATGGTTGGACCAAGTTAGAGATGTTTCCCATGAGGTAGAAGACATCATCGATGAGTATGCTTATCTTACTGCGCAAGCCTTTGATACAAGCAGCTTCTTCAAGAGAAAGTTCCACCAGATCAAGAACATTGCAGCATGGCAGAAGTTCCCTAGCCAGATCAGTCAAGTAGAAGCAAGGATTCAGAGGCTATCAGAAATGAGGAACCGATATGGCTTCTCGGTCAGTGAACTAGACAAGAATAATAATTTGCAGCTCTCCAGTCAGTTTTGTCTGTCAGATTCTGCTTACCTGATAGATAATTCTGAGATAGTGGGAAATGCTGAAGAAATTGGAAAACTGATACAATGCCTACTTGAGGAGAAACAAGACCGGTCTCTGATTGCCATCCTTGGTATGGGAGGTTTAGGAAAAACTGCTATCGCAAGCACTGTCTACAAGAATGAAAAGATCATAACATCTTTTGATTGTCACGCGTGGGTTATTGTATCTCAGACTTATCAAGTCGAGGAACTACTAAGAGAAATTATAAATCAGCTAATAATATGTGAAAGAGCAAGCATGCCAAGTGGTTTCATGACCATGAGTCGCATGAGATTAGTTGAGGTAATACAAAGCTATCTGCGGGACAAAAAATATCTCATTGTGCTGGATGATGTATGGGACAAAGATGCTTGGTTATTTTTGAACTATGCATTAGTCAGAAACAGATGTGGAAGTAAAGTGCTGATAACAACCCGGAGAAAAGATGTGTCGTCTTTGGCAGTTGACAACTATGTCATTGAACTTAAAACCCTTAAACATGCTGAATCCTGGGAACTGTTCTGTAAAAAGGCGTTTCATGCTTTAGAAGACAACATTTGTCCTGAAAACATAAGATATTGGGCAAATAAAATTGTTGCAAAGTGCCAAGGATTGCCACTGGCCATTATAACTATTGGCAGTATTCTGTCATACCGAGACTTAAAGGAACAGGAGTGGGCATTTTTCTTCAACCAACTTAGCTGGCAATTAGCCAACAACCCAGAGCTCAACTGGATTTCCAGTGTCTTGAAATTGAGCTTGAATGATCTACCAAGTTATCTTAGGAGCTGCTTCCTATACTGCAGCATCTTTCCTGAAGATTACAAGATTAGAAGAAAACTTATTTCCAAGCTATGGATAGCGGAAGGTTTTGTGGAAGAGAGAGGAGACGGAACAACAATGGAGGAAGTTGCTGAATGTTACCTTATGGAGCTCACTCAACGCTCTCTTCTTCAGGTCACAGAAAGGAAAGCATGTGGAAGAGCTAGAACATTTCTGATGCATGATCTTGTGCGAGAGGTAACTTCAATCATTGCTAAAAAGGAGAAGTTTAGTATTGCACATGGTGGTGCTAGTACAACCCAAGTTGCCCATGAAGCTCGCCGCCTATGCATCCAAAGAGGTGCCCAGACCTTGAATTCTTTAAGTAGCTCACGGCTCCGCTCATTCATTTTGTTTGACACTGAAGTACCATGTTCTTGGATACGTGATATTTTATCACGTTTCAGACTACTGAGGGTCCTATGCCTAAGATTTGCCAATATTGAACAAGTGCCAGGCGTGGTCACAGAATTGTATAACTTGCGTTATATAGATTTGTCATACACAAAAGTGAAGATGATACCGGCATCATTCGGAAAACTCGTTAACCTACAAGTTTTGGATCTCAGAGACACCTACGTGGAGGAGTTGCCACTGGAAATAACTATGCTAACTAATTTACGGAAGTTACAGGTGTGTGCAGTCTATGATATTCTACTAAGATCATTGAACTGCCTCAGTGCTACAAAAATTCCTGGTAACATTTGTCATCTAAAGAATCTCCAAGCTTTACAGATTGTTTCAGCCAATAATGATTTGGTTTCACAACTGGGGAACTTGAAGTTAATGAGAAATTTGGCTATTGCGGACGTGCGGCAAAGCTACATTACAGAGTTATGGAACTCGCTGACAAAGATGCCTAACCTGAATAGACTATTTATTTCCACGTGTGATATCAATGAGATTCTCAACTTGAAAACACTAAAACCATTGCCAAATCTGACATCGTTCACCCTGTCAGGAAATTTGGAGGGAGGCGTGCTCCCACTGATATTTTCTGTGAAACTAAAGCAATTAAAATTGGACTGGTCTAGTCTGAAGAAGGATCCTGTTAGCTCTTTCTTTCAAATGTTAAATCTTGTTGATCTATTGCTCACTGGAGCATATGCTGGGGAACAGTTAACTTTTTGCACTAGATGGTTCCCCAATCTCAAATCTCTGCTATTAGCCGACATGGAACATCTGAATTGGATTGAGATAGAGGATGGAACAATGATGAATCTACATTCTTTTTTACTTGCTGGTTTAAGGAATCTAAAGGCTGTACCTGAGGGCATCAAGTACATTAGGACACTCCATGAGATGTTTCTGACAGATATGTCAAATGAGTTCATAATAAGACTGCAGGGAAGTGACAATCACATTGTTCAACACATACCCAACATCAATAAGTTTGACTCTTCTGATTCTCAAGCAGGTAAGTTCCTAAAATAGATGTAAAAAATTTACTGGTCAATTAGAAAAAGATGAGACAAAAAGAATAATATAAAAGGCAACTATTTGGCTATTTGCAAATCTTATTAGTAAAGTAGCCTAGAAATTGTGTTTCGCCTCTTCTCCATAGTACTTGTATTATTTACACAGCTTAATAAATGCTGTTTTTTTTGCAGTAAATAATGTCGTCTATCTGCCGTGGCTTGCCAAGAAGTATGGTCCTGGTGCAATTAAGTATGCCTCTATAAACTGTGGCTCATCTGGCTCTTGACGGTTCAGTGGAAGTTGTCTGCAAAAAATGCCAATGCCACTCATTTGAAGTCTGAAGAGAGTGAACAATATGTAGATGTAGGCCATCTTGGTGTCACTAGATCGATGAGCTAATTTTTCTGTTCTGTACCCTGCACAAGGTTTTTTTTTTTAAAAAAAAAAGTCAACGGGTGAGGCGTTCCCCACCAAATTATATATATATTGGCCCGAAACGGCCCCTTGGATAATGTACATTTCGATGTTGTTTACATCATCACATTGCTGCATTTCTGAATACTGCTGCATTTCTTGCTTTCCAAAGTTGCCAGCATGACAAGGCAATGAAAGCTGAGAATCAAGGATGAGTGTGGAGCGAACCGCGGTTCTCTTCTAATTCAACTAAATGAACTAGATATACAAAAATGAGAAAAGAAATTGTCTAGTTAGTTCTTTAAATTGAACTAGAGAAGAAGCGTGAATACCCATTGGAACACCATCCCCATCCATACTGAGAATTCTTCTGTGCGAGTAAGTTTCCTGTATCTTGCCCAAGCATTGAGTTCATGTTGAGATTTTGCCAGAACTGTTTTCCGAGTACACAGCCACTGATTATGTGTTCCGGGGTCTCATCTTCTCCGTGACATAATATCTCACAGATGCATTCAGCATTCCTGAAGCACGTGTTTCCTCTGCAGCACCGTGCGGCATTGAATTCTTCGCTGAACCAATAACCACATGAACATCTGTAACTCTCAGTGGATAGCTTCTTGTTCTCTTGGGCTAGGGACAGAATCACAGAAGGTCCTGTTCATTATGAAGCTAAGCTTACCAGTGAAAAAAAATGTCATCGTTATCCTTGTGCACAAAGAGTCACAGGTGGTGGAATGCATTTACAGGTGAGGATTAATACAACACTTCCAAACAAAATGGAACTGTTATATTTTCTACCAATTATCATGGCCTGATGCTGATTTATTTACAGTTACTGAGGTCATTGCAAAATCACCAAGCCAGAGTCCACAGAAGAGAGCAGTTTCAGAAAGTATCTTCTGCATCTGAAAGTTTATGAGAACTCAATTTAATAACCAGCAAACATGTTTTGTGTAATTGATGTGTGGTTGGTTTCGCATCAAAAGATTACAATAAAGAGCAGTGTTCATGCAGTGTCCTGCACAAAAGAGCGTTTGGTTTCTGTACAAGTTCGCAAGATGCGCACATGAAAATAGCTACCCACTAAGGTTACCATGTATGAGGCAGTGGAAGTGGTGCATGGCCATCTCCACAGACGGAGCGTATCTTCCAACAATGTAAGCCGGAGATTCCAGGCCACGCTGAACCCCCTCACAGAGGGCAATGTCTTCTATCTGCAGGTGAAACATATTATTGTCAGGCAACAAAATTGAAATGTTTTCCCTAATAAAACAACATTGAAATGTCACACTGGTGAAGATTATTGCAAACACATCTATGTCAAACACATAGACCCCTTGCTCATGCTGCTGCAAGTCAATGTGAAACCACTTCATGATTGTGCTTATTTCCCTCATTTTTTTTTCGAACAGCGCAGGAGAACTGCGCGTCATTTCATTAAGATAGAGAAAAGAGGTACACGGGTCAAGAGACCCAACTCACACACCCCACACCCTGGCTACCAAGTTACAGAATCGCCACACTCAGAACAGGGAACGACCAAAAGCCTCTATGCCTCAAACCCCCCCCCCCCCCCCACCCCCGGCAGCAACCTAAACACCAGCTCCTGGAGTTTGGAGGCCCCCGCCGAGCACCAGAGTCCTCCCTCTGAGCTAATACTCCAAAGGACCTCCTGAATACTTGGCCTTTTATTATCAAAGACGCAAGTATTGCGATGCTTCCAAATCTCCCACGCCACCAAAATAATCAAGGAGTTGAGTCCTTTACGCGCCTCCTTGGGGACAGCAGCAGTTGCTCTCTTCCACCATCCTGAGAAACGAGTTGAAGTAGGCTGTGGAGCCAACTGCAACAGCCCAAACTGTTGCAAAATCAGAGACCAAACTTGTCGAGCAAATACGCAGCCCACTAGTAAATGGTTTATTGTTTCATCCTCTTGGTCACATAGCGGACATGCCTCAGGATGGGGTAGGTTTCTCCTTGCTAAACGATCAGCTGACCAAACCCGGTTGTGAAAGACCAACCAGATGAAAAACTTGCAGCGCAGAGGAGCCCAAGTTTTCCAGATCTCATTGCGTGATGTGTTCATGTGTGGTGGATGTTTCAGTTTTTTTTTTTTAAAAAAAAAGAGAAAAATCTGCAGGACCATAGTATTGGCAATATGCTCAATAGAGAATATGATGCTATTGCCTAGTGCTACCTCAACCAGAATGTCTTCCATAAGCAGACCAGGAAGCAGACAAGGAAATACATCTGACAACCACTCAACCAAGGTATATATTGCTATGCTGTTAACCATGTTGATAGGACTATCTTTTTTCTCGAACACTCTGGAGAACAGCGTATCATTATACGAAGAAGAAAATGTTGGTAGGACTATCAGTTTGATCATATACTGGACTATAAACTTGAGAATATAAGCTCACAAGTCACTACGAAGCATTAGAGTTATGGTTGTTTACCTGTACTTGCTCACTGTCTTTTAGGCTTTTCTCGATAAAAGTCTGGTCATCCTGCATGTTCAATATGGGAAATTAACTGACGAAATTTTTAGGTGGAATCTTAGATAGTCCATGTGGATACACTGGCAAGTAAGGAAGTTTATGTAGACAAATAATAGACCAAAACTTTAAGGTTCTAATACTGACTTTTACTAGTTCACGACTTGAAACTAGCCTATTAAATTACAGAGCCAAAGGATGCTGCTAATTGCTACGAAAATGAATGAAGCTCTTAGAAAGCAGTTTCATCTCGTCAAGGACAAGCAAGATTTGTTTTGTAATAAAAAGATGATCGTCTTGGTAATTCAAATTACTATCATGACACAGCACCCAAGATTCATAAATACAGCATACAGTTGCATCGATATTATATGCAGTGCACATGATATGCATTGCAGGATCATAAATTGGTAAATAAGGTTAAGAAAATGGACTCTACCAGCAGAGACTTGTCAAGAAAATAATCAAATACCACCTTGCACCTGGTTGAATCTAATGGGACAGCTAGATTAGTGTCCATCCATGGACCATACCTGAAAATTCAGAAGTTATACGCATCTTGTAAGCAACTAAGAAAAAACATAAAGTGCGAGAAGTAAATATAATAGGTTCTCAATGTGGATTACCTGTTGATCATAAAGTTTGGATAAACAAAGGCATACAGAGTTTTTGTCCCTAAGCGATCTAAGTCATCTGATTCTGCTGGTGCACTTTCACATCTTTGAACACTAACTCTTTCATATGTCTGCGAGAAATTCATAGATGGTACTCAATTATCCACCCTTAAAGTGAACAGCAACTGAAACTGTAAGAGAAAAAAATCACGGTACTTTACTGTACTAGGATTAGAACTGTGACCATGGATAGAAGGAAGACAAAACTGAAAAACTGGTGCTTTTGGCAAAGCAGAATTCAACAATGTAGGGAAAAAAAAATCCAAACAACTCATTTAAATATTAGCAGAGTCAAGCTCCTCAATTTGGCAACAGGTCACTTCAAAATATTAACAATGAAATGCCTTCAGAAAAGGGATTTATGGACAATACAAGTGTTTCATAGGATTGAAGCTGCAGACCGGATGCAAGAGCCCCATGTGCGTATGGAACATGATATCCACCATCTAGGTAATTGTCACAAAAGACCTGCATAAGAAATATAGAATAGCTATAACATGTTTAAGAGAAACTCATTGCATTTGAGAGACACGTGATCAAAACGTTTGCCATGGGCAGTTTATCAATAATGAACCTTCCAGTTACAGTTGATAATATATTCTCGCCTGCAAATATGCAGCAGTGAAGTGTCAATGCCATTTGTACCCAACAGATCTGAAGCACTACCCAACCATTCATTTCCAACCGCATCACAAACATTATCTTCAGTGGACTCATCATCAAATCTGGCCAACACAAAAGGTCCCCAGGTAGCCACCTTGATTGGTATGAGACCAAAATCCTGTTGCCAACAGAAGCATTAGGTAGCGTTGTTGGGTTGATAAGCACATATGCTGGGGAAAGTACTTGGGATATACATTCTTATTGAAGTTTTTAATTCCTGATATTCTTGTAGCCTTCAGGAGGGTGCCATCCAATCCATACGTCCATCCCTAAAAAGTTGCATGGCTCACACAAGATGATTGAAATATAAACAACTAGCTAGGGAAAAAATAATATGGCTTAGGACAACGAAGAAATATGAATATACGATATAAGCACAGAACCAAAGGATGAACCATCTCTAGAAGTTTTTCATCACGGAACTTACATGATAAGGGCACTGGAAGCAAGTTTTCTGACCACTTCCACATGCAAGCAGTGATGCGTGATGTCGGCACACATTGTGGAAAGCATGAAGTTTCCCATTTGCATCCCGACATATGACAAATTCCACATTTCCCAGTCTGTTGATTCATCTTATTAGATGATTGAAGGTTAGCAGTCCCCAATGTAAATTATCATATTTACAAGCATTTGGAGGTAACTAGACTTTTTTTTAATGTGTTATGTATGTAAAGTCCCATGAGCATTTAGGCCTTTAAAAGAAGTATCAAATATTACGCACCAGCCACCATATTGATATCCCAGAACATATATCAACAACCAAATATTGGGCTATGAAAAGTATTAGCGGAACTAGTTCTGCCTAGAAGAAAAAGAATGAATAGCCTGTCCTACTGCCAGTCTACAATTCCCGGGTGCTGGATCCTGAAATCAATTCATATATATGAAAAGTTTCACAAGTTATTCAGATAAAAATTCAGTTTACAGTAAAGAATACAGAACACCTATGATGACCTACAAGAAAAAAGAAAAACATACTCTTTCAGCATTGTTTACTTTTAGTTTGATTTGAAATTCTACATGAGTAGACCTAAATCTATACTTTGAAAAAAAAAACAGAAGGCGTAGCAAAATTACTACAGAAACTACTGAGGCATGAAAACAAGATGTAAGCACCTTCCTGTGAAGAAATCATTTGGGTTCTTCACTTGCCAAATGTGACCTGGACAAGAGCATTAGAGTTAAAAGGCGACATGGTATGAGCATTTCAGAGAGTAACTACTGTTGGAATGTGATCTCGGCTAATTCCGAGATTAATTAATTATTAATTAATTAATTAGTTTTTGGTCCACCTGTCATATATATATATCCAACAGATTAGATCTGTCGTGATAGGCGGCAGCCCTTAGATCTTTTAGGGTTCGCCCCCCTGACCCGCAGCGCATCTATAAATAAGAGACGCCCCTGGCGGCTCCACCCCCATCCATTTTACGTGATTCTAAATCATGCAACCGGTCAATAAGGCGCTGAAGGGTTTAGGAAGGCCGTCTACCCACGTCCAGGTATTTGCTGCTATAGATCTACGAGTTCTTCATCGACTAGGAGCATTAAGCCCCATTTCGGTGAAAACTAAGATCTACTTCATCTACATCAACCCTTCTACATCTACAGATGACGTCTACAGATTCTGGTCAGTATCTCAGATCAGTTTTCCGCAAAGATAAATTAGTGGTCATGTTCTAGACTAAGATTAAGATCTTTTTAATCTAAGTATTATTTCAACAACTACAGTCTACAGATGCTGACAAAAATGAAACATGCCAACATGTAGATGTAGTGAACAATCTACTGACAAAACAGTATGCAATGATAAATTAGGGGATCGATCGCAAAAAATCAAATCCTACTCAGCCATTGCAGTACTAAACCAGGAATTCAGTAAATGGTATCAAAGGAATGGGAGCATAAGGATCGAGTTCCTCTCAGGCTCTCACTTCCATCCACTGATGGGAATGGGCTATCAACACACCTATCAAGATTCCAAAACTCACTGACAGGTCACTCCTGGCTCCTAACAGACGATCCCATCTTCGGTGCAAATGGATTGTGGAAACGCAGCTCAAATCGAGACGAGGTGAAACCGCATACCGACGGCCTGCCACCCGCGGAGGAATACGCGATCGAGCTCGAGCTGGAGGAATCCCGGGTCGGTGTACCACCCGCTCGGAGGAGTCACCGCAGAGTCCAGCGAGACCGCCGGGTCAAACTCCGCCACGAGCCTCCGCACGTGCTCGGACGCGGGCTCGGCCGCGGCGGCGACGGCGCGGGGCGGCCGTGCGCCGGCGCGGAGAGGCACGGTGCGGGCGGCTCTGGCGGAGTATACCGCGGCGAGCGATCGGCCAGTGCCAGTCGCCATCGCCGTCGCCGGCCGGCACGAGTGCGACAGGGGGAGTGCGCTCCTTGCTGGAGGTGGTTAGCGGCCGATGGCGTTTGTCTCGCGGAAGAAACGGTTAGGCCCGTTCCACTTGCCCTGGTTGGGCCGCTAGGCCCAGAAAGAGGCCAGTTATAATGGGCCCACTTCCGTGGCTACGCAATTTCCTCAAGTAAAAAAAAAAATCTTCTTTTTAGAATTTTACTTGATTTGCGAGTTGCTAAGATTTGTATTTACTTCTTCCGATCACAAATATAAGTTCATATATACATTTAGGTAAAGACTTTATTAGATTAGTTATTTTTATCACATTTACTATATTTCAGGCATTTGAATAGTTTTGTCTTTATCCTTTAATACTTTAATAGAAAAAAATAGTATTTATTTTTTATGATTTATGCTAATAGATTTGAACCATTACATGAAGATCTGAATGTTATAGTCGTCGTCTGAAGAGATGTTATATTTCAGACGTCTGATAAATATAAATAGTATTTATTAAGAACTTAGTTAAACTTAAATCACTTTACCTCAAACGTAACTTGTAATCGTATTTTTTTTTAGGAAGGAGGTACGGAGTAGAGCAATATTGGCGATGTGCCGATGGCAGCGCGCTGACAAGCCCCGAAGATGATGAAGGAAACCAGGTGGCAACACGGCTGGGCCCTGCGCGAAGCGGATAAGATCGGGCAGCGCGACACGCGACGTACATGCAGACGCAGTGGACAGTGGTGGTCCATCCATGGTCATCATGGGCCCGACCTCCTGACCTGTCTCTACAAGACGTGGTGACCCGGGCGGACCGCAACGAGACGGTGAGACGGAGACGGGACCGCCGCTTCCTCCTCCAGTCGTCCGGCTCCGGCTGGCCGGCCGGCTATCCGCAAGCTTATCCTGCCACACCGCACCATCGCTTTGGACAGCCTTGTCTCCGCGTCCGTCAGTCTCTGTCTCCCTTTCTCCGGTAGTACTCCTACAGTCCTGCTCCCTCCGTGCTAGTAATTGTACTCCCTCTGTCTTTGAAAAAACGAATTACTATAATTTATGTCAGTTAATCTTTTTTAATTGTAACCAATTTTGTAGAAAAGAGTAATAACATTTATGATATAAAATAGACACATTATGAAAATATATTCTATGATGTATCTAATGATATATGATATAAATTTAGTATTATTAATCTTGATAGTTTTTTTTTAAAAATTTGGTCAAAATTAAAAAAAAAATAACTTAAAAACTCTAGAAATTGATTCTTTCAGGACGGGGAGTTCGCTTTGAATAATTATAAATTAAAAACAATAACATTTATAATATTAAATAAATATTATTAGATTAATTACGAAATGTATTTTTATAATAAATTTATTTAAATCTATAGATTTATTTATAATATCATTTACTTAGGTGGCACGTGTCTCCTGTAGTTGTAGACGGGGTTAGTACTACACATCACCGCTAGCTGCTGGCCAGAGCCAGATGAGACGAGCCCTATTATCTTGGTTGGCAGTTTGGCACGCATACATGACTTCATGAGTGCTGCGATCATGCACTATTTCATTTGTACTGTTTACATATTTGTTTTACATGTTCTTACCAGCACGGGGTTACAGTAAAACACGGCAACATCAATGCAAGTTTATTTACACCTTTACCTAATTTATTCCCGGATTATTCTGTATGATGATGCGGCGAATGAACTGGCTAGAGCAGATAATACTGTAAGTAAAATAAAATGGAGGAGTTTCTTCAAACAAAAAAGAGAGAGTAAAAAGGAGGACATTAAAGTACAAATTGCATGCATGCACCAACCAGGCATGGATTCACTTGATGATATCCTGCTCTTTGGCAAAAAAAAAAAAAAAAGGCATCACTATCAACCTACTGCACTGCACTGCAGCACACAGCAAGGTGGTTACAAGAAGTGTGGTTTGCTGATGAGTATAAATAAGGCCTAATCCATAATCCATGCCATCAGAAGCTCAGAGCATATATCCAATTAAATGCCTGCACTAGCTAGGGGACATACAGTACTCCAGTATATACTGCAGATATCAGAGCATCAAATGTTCTTGTTAGCGTGCTTGATCTGCACGCGTGCTGTTGGAAAAAAAAAGGTGTTAGCTCCCTGAGCCCTGAGCTAGCTAGCAAAAGCTCTCTTTCTGTTGGCATCACACAGCAGAGGACCAGCTGCTAGCTAGTAGGCCGGGTTGCAAGGATCACAGATTCACAGCACGTATATGTGATCTGGTGCTCAGGTCAATGCATGCAAAGCAAAAGTGATCAAGCTACGATGAATGGATGGATTGTTTGATTGCTAGCTAAAAGAAGAAATTAACGCCTACCATTAGTATATAAGTACTATGTATATCATGGTTGATGCTGTTGACGAAGATGATGAAATGGGATGATCCCAATGCAAACTATTACTACAAAGGAGAAGGATCATGCGTTTCATTTCATCCGTCTAGCTTGTTGATCTGTACCCGGCGGCCGGCGGCCCGTTCTTCAGCTATTAATTAGCCACTGCGGCCGCCGTCGTCGTCGTCGTCCCCGGTGCTGCTGCCGTCGCCCGTGGGCTGCGGCAGGAGGAAGGGCGGCGGCAGCGCGGTGAGCGAGGTGGACGCGACCCTCCGGATGGAGCAGCACCGCAGCACCCGCCGCCGCTTGTTGAACGGGTTCTCCGGCTTGGCCAGGTCCCGGGCGCTGGTCACCGCCGACGCCGCGTCCTGCAGGTTCGCGAACGACCGCGACTTGCCGGAGAAGAAGTTGGACAGGCCCCTCCTGCATGCACACCATACATGCATCGTGTCGTCAGAGCGAGTCGATCGATCGAGAACCGAAACCGATGGAGGCGGCGGCGTGGACGACGACGACGACGCGATGCGTGTGCTTACTTGATGGGGAGCGCGTCGTCGAGGGCGTCCATGTCCATGCACGCGAGCGCGCCGCCCTTCCTCTCGGCCGCCGCTGACGACTTCGTCACGCCGCTGTCCACCACCTCCCCGTCCTCCTCCTCGTCGTCGTCCTCGGACGCCGCGCCGATGGACGACCTCTCCGCTTCCGTCTCCTCCTCCACCGTCTCCAGCACGAACAGCCCGGCGCCACGCCGCGGCGCCGCCGCGCCGCCGCGGCCGTGACTACCCCGCATGCGCATCAACCCCAACGCCAACGGCGGCGTGTCCGCCGCCTCCTGGTCCTGGACCACGCCCACGTCCTTCCTCTTCCTCGCCCCGCCGCCGCCACCGGCGCCGCACAGCTGCTGCCCGCCGTGCCCGTAAGACGCCGCGGCGCCGGGCCCCACGGCCGCCACAACGGACATCGCGTCCGGCCGCCGTCGCCGCCGCAACTCTCATCAATGGCTCAGACGCCCCCCCATGGCCACCGATCAACGCCCGCAAGATCGAATATTTTGTTTGTATTGTATATAAATATAACTTGTCCCGAGATAGAGAAAGAGAGAGGGCTGCCGTCTCCCGATGCCGAGAGAGAGAGAGAGGGGCTGTGGGAAGGGGAACGGAGGAGGAGGAGAAAGGGAAGGAGAGGAGAGGAGGCGCGAGGTGCGGCGGTGTTTATAGATAGGCAGCTAGGGGGAGTAGCTAGCATAGCAGCAGCTTGTCCCAAGCAGGCTGGGCAGCATAGCAAGAGGCCGGCAGCGGTGGCCGGAGGAGACGTGGCGGGCGCCGCGAGGGCGACGGCCGCGCCGGACACAGGATGATGGAACGCGCGCGCATGCGCATGCACATGCACGACAACACAACGGACGCCGCACCGGATCGCAGTCCGCAGACGAAATTGCAGTTGCATTTGCCTAGCCTAGCCTAGCCTAGCCTAGGATTTGTTTCCAGAATCGGATCGGATCGGGGAGGTCCCTTGCGCGCGGTCCTGCTAGCTGCATCATCAGCCTCATCTTGTGTTATCTGCATGCAACTGCAATAATAATAATCACGTACACGCAATAATGCTCTTATCTTATCTGATCCGAGGCAAGATTAATTGCTGCTACTATAACGGAGACTGGGTACGTTTGTGCATAATTTTTACGAAGTAGCATCTCCAATTGTTTGGAAAAATAACTTGTTATCCTTGTTTTATTGGAAAAAGAAGAAAAAACGTGGTCCAACAGATTGGTATACGACTTGCTAAATTATTCCAAGTTGGAATCGGAGGCAATCTACTTGCTATATTTACCAAGTCAGCTTCACTTGCTATCCGACGTTTCTATGTTATTTTTACCAAGTTGGAATCCGCCGCCACTTCTCCCGCGCCTACTTTTCTATGTTATTTTTATCAAACTATTGGACATACATGAAAAATTTACTTGCCAAAAATTTTGGCAAGTTGCTAAATGATAACTTTTCCCAAGTCAATTTTTCTAAACAATTGGAGATGCTCTAAAGAATGTCAATTCGATCAAGCATAAAGAAAATTTGACTTTAAAAATATATAAATTGATTTATTCCGAGAGGGGGAGTATATATATTGGAAACTCGAAAATTATTATAGCCCGACCGTTTTCTTGCCATGATCATCACGGTCGTGTTCTGTTGGTCTACCCTTACCGGTAATTTAATTTCCACGCATCTTCCTTTTCAGTGACTGGGAATTTCATGCGGATTTGGTAGCAAGTCACGCTTGATTCAGATCAGCGCAAGATGAGCCAGACGTCATAATACGTTTCTTTAAGCTGATTTGGTTCTCACTCTTTCGTCTTTCCAAAAAATTTAAAAGTATATCTGCAACTGCAAGTGAGTGTCTTGATCTTCCATCCAAGTTCGTTCTCCGGCCTGATTTTACTGACACATGAATCCTGGAGGAAACATAAACAACCTCAGCTTGCCCTGATGGTAATTATTCCTGTCGTTTTCGTAATCTTCGTGGATAAGTGACAGGATTTCCCTGGCACTGCTAGCCTACGTGTCACCAAGTAGGAGGATGTACGTCTGTTCATCATTGTCAAAAAAGTTAATGACAAGTTCAGACTGTATTATTACGTGTGGTTCAGACTTCAGACTGCGCACGCATGCATGTCCTAAAAAATGCTATGCTAGCTATCCTGGAGAGAAATCAAGTGATCTGCTGATCATCTGCACGTACTGCAGAGTCATCGCATCACTCGTCAATCGTAGCTTCACTCGACTTTGCTGATCACTTGACCAGTTCATGTTCATCTTTCTTTATTAACAGTAATGTTTCCATCAGTGGGCAGGGGCTCTATTCCATCTTTTAATTCAGAAAAAAAAAAATATATGGACGGACGTATACGTGTGCTGAAACGTTCGTTATCGCAAACGTCTCTGACTCTAGGTGTGCGTCCAACAAAGTATGAGTTGGATGAAGCTTGGAACTTTGCGAGGGGGAAGATTATCTCTGACTCTAGGTCTCCTTTTTTTTTTCTTTTTTCTTCTGAACGAAGGATCCAGATTGAATATTGGTAGTATGCAAAGACGAGAGTTTTGTGTAAAGATGCGGGCGCCTACGACCTAATCCTACTCGGGTCTCTTTTCTTCCACCTCTGCGTATCTTTCATGAGATCCCATCAACGAGGCCTTATCCTGACGGCGAAGAGATTAGTGTTGATTTGAGCTTATTATATATAGACTTTATACATGCAGTTTAGTCCTGTAAAAGAATGGCTGGGTGAACACTTTTTCTTCTGGAGGGAACCAAGTCCAGTCATGTAGGCTGCATGCCTTGCAAGGTAGAATTAGTAAGAGCTTACTGTAATTAGTACTGTACAGTAGTACTAGAAAAAAAAAACAGAGGGCAGAGGAGAGTTTGCCCTGTGGCCTTTGCAGTTTTCAGAACTCTGAACTGCAACCAAACCCAGTATCATCAGTTTCTTGCATTGCATAACAGCACACAGTTAGTTGATTGTACTACTGTTGTATGGTGCATTATCCAAGAAAGCGACCTTGTAATCAAAGGCCTTGTTTAGATGGAAACTGTAGCGTTTTCGTTATTATTTGACAAACTTTGTCCAAATATGGACTATGTAGACTCCAAAGATTCGTCTTGACATGTACATACTAAAAATACAATTAATTATTTTTTTACCTACATTTAATGTTTCATACATACGTCCGAACATTGATGTGATGAAAATTTTTGGAAAATGAGAGGAACTAAACACAAGCCCAAAGATCACAGCCAAGGTCGACAGCGGCATTAGCGCGTTACATACAAACACAAGTCAAAAGTAGGATGTCAGGTCAGCCCGTCATCTGTCCAGCTACTATGCTGGTCAGATTCAGATAAGGCCATTCCATCAGCAGTTGCAGTTGCAGCTAGTCACCATCTTCTCGCCCGCCTCCTACCTTTGACGCCACCACCTGCTGATAATACAAGTGATAAACCAAGATCCACACGGCAAAGCGTAACCAACAGTCTGCTGCTGCTTTATCCAAGCTCCAAAGCAATAGAGTACTGTACTAGTACAGTAGGTGAAAAGGACGCGGAAATGATCTCTTGAAAGCATGTTAGATCATCGCTTAAACTTAGTGGGTGTTTGGTTCTCACTCCCTGAAGTTTAGTCACTAAAGTTTAGTGGAGGTGACTAGAGTTGTAGTGTTAAAAATGACTTTTAGTGGGGGTGTTTGGAAATTTAGTGACTAAACTTTAGTGGCTAAACTTTAGGGCGTGGAACCAAACACCCCCTTATTTTAGCGATTTCAATAGTGTTTCGCGAGAGAAGCGAGGAGTCCCGTCGACGGCCCATGCGATGCCGATGCGCGACGGCGCCGCAACCCTTTTTGAACAGGGATCTACTGCTGCTGCTGCATCACTGCATCGTGCACTCCTGTTCGGCTGAAAGAATACACGGGAACTACTGTACTCTACAGTAGCTATCTACTACACGGTTCTCTGTATGCAGACGACAGAAACGGATCATGGGTCCGGCCGGGAGGAGAGGAGGACAGATCATAGATGCAGATGGTGGTGAGATGGAGATAGACTGAGCATCATCATCATGTTATTATCCTCTTCTTATCCGGCCCGGCCGGTCTGAATTCTTCCTTCCTCCTCCTTCTCTCGTCTTGTTCTTTTTCTTCTTCTTTATCTTGAGAGAGAGAGAGAAAAAAAGAAGAAGAAGAAAAGAACCGGCCGGTCTGAATTCAATTCTGGAAACCTTAGCCCTGCCGGCAAATTCTCGTCTCCTTTTTCCTCTTTATTCTTTGCCTACTATAGAAGGTGTACGCGTTTTACGTTTACCACACGGAGCTTTCAGCCTGCATGCAGCTTAAATTAGCAGCAGTTAATTAACACCACAGTTATAGATGGACGGATACTTGGATAGAGATGCAAATGCATCATCATGCGTGACTAGATAGATAGAGAGATAGACGACACACTCGCAGTGCGTGCATGCAATGCATCCAGCTGGACTGCACGTACGAGGGCGAGTTGAGTTTTCTCGTGCTCCCGCTCGCATCATGTCTCTTTCCGCCGCCGCGCCGCTTGTCGTCCGCGTCGGCGGCGCGGCGCCACTCGCCACCGCTTGGAGTAGGAGGTTGCATACTCCTGCTAGGTCGGCGACTAGCTAGAGCGGCGGGGTTCGGATCCAGGTGGATGCATGCGTGCAGGACGGACAACGAAGGTGGTGCGTGCCTGGACTCGAGAGCAGAAAAAGGGAACTCACGCTGACGCTCTATGGCGCCGTCACGTCTTTGTACTGGTCTGCTGGCATACATACTACTAGAGAATACTACTGTGTAGAGAATAACTCACGCGTTATCCCAGGAATTTCCAAGTGAATTACTAAACTAGATTATGTACACTGTACAAAAATAGAGAGTTGTTACAATTCAGACGCCTAATTTTTCTAAAATTTTCAGACGATAAATTTGGGCTATCGGATGGAGATCCGACGATTGTCCTGTCTTCTTCTCTTTATCCGACTGTTTCTTCCATGTTGAGCTGCTCGCCCGTCGTGCCGCCTCCAGCCAAGCTCTATCGCGCCCGCGGCGACCTCTCTCTTCTTCTCTCCCTCCCGCCATCGTCTTCTCCAACTCTGGCGAACGGCCACGCCCCCGCCCCGACCTGGCCCGGCCGCCTCTACCACCACCGGGGCCCCTAAACCGCCTCCACCATCCCCACCACCTGGTCGCCCTACCTCCTTGGGCCCCACCTTTCTAAGACTGAGAGAGAGAGAGAGATGAGCTCGTCGGAACCCTAGATATAAGGGGAGGAGATCTACCTGTGTTGCTGCCGCCGAAGGGGACAAAGCATGAGGAAGAGGAGCAGCAGCCGTCACCGGAGAGGACAGAGGAGGAGAAGGAGCCGCCGCCACTGGAGGGGAGGAGCCACGGATGGAGGAGATGCTCAGCACAGGTAGGAGTGAGGTCGCAGGGAGGTGCTTGGCACGAGTGGGAGCGAGGTCATCGGGTGTGGGATGAGGTCGGCTAAGGTTGTCGCCAGAGGGGAGAGAGGGAGGAAGGAGGAGCGGCGACACGTGGGCAGAGAGGGAGAGCACGGGCGCGTGAGTACGTGTCGCCTGAGAGGTTGTCCTGATTTCAAGCGTTTGAAATCTAGGAAGTGTGGCAAAAATAAGCATATATAAGATGGATTGCAAAGTGAATAGATTTCTTTGCAACTCTTGAAAAAGAATGAACTATTGTTGAAAAAGTGATCTTGGGCCAAAGGGTTTGGATGCCCTTCGTGCGAGATCATTTTTTTGTGCTTTGTTAGTTTTTTATTTTTTTTTTGTGAAAGGTAATTTGTGCATTTTGTGATGTTGCATGGTCACATGATGAGATCTTCTTAGGAATTTCCTTCTGTTTTTAGTAGAAGCGAATGAGGGATGTTATTTTGGTTCAAATACAATCACGGGAGGAGGCTGCTCTAGACTCTAACACTGTGTATGAATGAACACCATTGTGTTAAGAGAGAACGGGGAGGAGGAGAAAATAAAAAGGAAGAAAATAGGACAAATATTTGATGAATAAGGAAATGAGCACTCTATGTATCTGCCAAAGTTGTTATACTTTTATTCTAGCATTTTATGACCTATAAATCTCTGAGATCCTTGACACCATACTCCCATCTTTGACTTTGATTTGTCATGGATTGAGCCCACTCTTTTGTTGAAACCACAATTTCCTTATGCTCATTCATGAAAATTGCATAACGGGTTCTCGATACCCTAAATTCACTCTTGACTTCAATTTTTCATAGATTGAGCCCTCTATCTTGTGAAGCCACGGTGTCCTTAGAGCTATGCTCCATGTCGATGTTTCCATCTCTATGTTGAGACTGTTTCTATTTCATGATTCATCTATTTAATACTCCATCTCTTTTGGCCTTTTATATGTCTTACCACATGATGTTTTGTGTTATTTTTGGTAGGTTGTACACACCATATTTGTTGAATGGACTGGGCTCAAGAAAAAATTAAAGGTCTTCCATAGAAATTACTTTTTTTAGATAGAATAGAGATGCCTAGTGAAACTTCAAGATCTTTCCATTAGAAGTTCTTTGACACTTTATTTCCACCTTAACATCCATATACCCACAAAAAGCCCATAAAGGAGGCAACAACATTAAGACCGCCTTCCCCATAACACTAATGGGGGACAACCATCTCTCCAAACACCTCTGCCCCTACTTAACCAACCCCATCCCACCCTACACTGTTACCACCAAGTTTTATATACTTCCTCCTCTCTCCCGTCTTGCCTAATTTCTTCTGCTCGCTCAATTCCTAGCCAACCCCACCCGCCACTGCCTCGCTGGAATTAGCTTCCCCTCCCTCTCCTCCCCCACCCCTTTCTAAATCGATGCTCCCCACCTTCATCACCACCCCTTTGTCTGCGGTACCAACACCACCAGATCCACCGCCACCATTAATAACTACGAATATGATCCTCGCCTCCTCTTTCGTAGTTTCGTCTCGCTGGAATTAGCTTCCTCTCCCTCTCCTCCCAAACATAATCCTTATTATATTCACTTGGATGGAAACCACGATGCAATGGATGGACTGTCCATGGGGAGGGGCCGCCCATGCTCAGTGCAGATGAGGACTTGGGTGGGTGCCGGGTTGAGGACATCCTTCGATCCCATCCTGGCGTACATGGCTTCGGCTTGGGAGAGCCACGTCGAGCGCGCTTCCCACCGCCCCCGGAGATGGAATTGGGTTGCTCGGGTTGTTGTTGCTGCTATTGTGGACGCGGTGCAGGAGCTGGTGGCAGGGCAAAGGCTAGAGGACGAGGTCCTTTCTAGATTGACGCTCCCCTGCCTTCATCGTCGCCTCGTCCGTCTACTGTAGCAACATCGCCGGATCCACCGCCACCGGTAAGAACTACGCATCCGATCCCCACCCGCCTCCGCCTCACTGGACTTAGCTCCCCCTCCCTCTCCTCTCCCATCCTACCCCTTTCTAGATCGATGCTCCTCTGTCTTCATCGTCGCTCTGTCCATCTACGGAAGCGACATCGCTGGATCCACCACCATCGATAAGAGCTACGTGCCTGATCGCCACCCGCCTCCATCTTGCTGAAATTAGCTTCCCCCTCTCCTCCCCTACTCTACCCCTTTCTAGATCGACGCTCCTCGCCTTCATCGTTGCCCCATCTCTCTATGATAGCAACATCGGTGGATCCCCCGCCACTAGTAAGAACTACGAATCTGATCCCCACCCGCCTCTGCCACGCTAGAGTTAGCTTCCCCTCCCTCTCTTTCCTCGCCCTACCCCTTTCTAGATCGATGCTCCTTCGCCTTCATCGCCGCCCCTCCGTCCACAGTACGAACATGTCCGGATCCACCGCCACCACTAATATCTACAAATATCCCCACCCACCTCTACCTCGAGCTTCCCTCTCCTCCCCTACCTTCATCTTCGCTCCTCCGTCTGGCAGTTCCAACACCACTGGATCCACTACCACCACCGTTCAACCTATAGACCTCACTATCGCCAGTTTATCTGACACCCAAATCACCCCTCTAAATCCAGTAGTCACATATTTCCTCCTTAATACTATCCCTAATTTTGGCCCCCCTTACCCCAACTTGAATTGGGTATCGTTAGAGTTGGAGAAGGTTGATGAAGAAAGAGGTGCTCTTTTAAACTTTTGTATCTTGCTTCTTTCCATTTTTTCTTGATTCCAAAAGCGATGCGGCTACAAAAAAAAAGGGGTGTGTGTGTGCGCGCGCGGTGGTGGGAGGGGGGGGGGGGTCTCCTAGTTCATGCTTAAATTAGGAGGCCTCTCTAGATATCTTTTGGGCTTGTTTTGATCTCCCAGATGGCCTTCGTTCGCACATGCATGAACTCTTGGATTTTACAGAATTATGGTCATGCTAAAATGAGGTTATTCGACATCTTGACAGCCTTCAACTCCATGGCTTGCAAACGAACCGAAGGTCCGGTTCTTACCTACTAGGTAAACAATGGACCGCACAAACATCCTATTGGTGTTGTTGTTTTTTGACATTTTTAGAGTATTGTGATAGTTCGGCGGTGCTCGCTATTTAGGTCCTGTAATCGTTTGCAGCCACAAGCTGCTTGAGGCCTATTAGAACCTAGCTAGGCATGTGCACAATCCCTCGGCTTCACAGCAAGTCAGGAACAACGGCATTTTCCTTAGCCAAACCCCAAAGTCAAACCCAGTTTAACTTGAAGCTCAATGATCGGGTGTTTGACAATGAGTGCAAGCCGCTCACTTTCTCAAATCGATTAACTTGAAGCTCAATGTCTGATTTTAGGTTCGATTGGGAAAATCAGACTACAACCATAGTTTAGATTTTAGAGTTTATAACCATATAGTTTAAATAGAATGGACTTTTTTTTTTATACTTGTATATAGTAGTGTTGTTCGTCTTTCTCGTGGGCTAGCTTGCTTATCATCATCGTGGTCTCGTGGACACCGTGTCAATCAGGCCCAGCCCAGTAGAGAGAAAGACCAGAGGCCCATGTGGCTCAAGGAGAATGTCACATCGGCAGCGGCCATAGGACTCACAAAGCGCCTCTGTGGTTGGGGGGCGCATGGGTGATAGACTGCATCATATAATTCTCTTATAAAGAATGTAATGGAATGCACTGATTAAGCATGCAATCCTATCCAGTTCTATGCTATAGGATGAAAAGGAAACTCAAATTTCGCAACCCCTTCACTAAACAGATAGTCAAAATGTGCAATCAGAGTTCAGACTTTCTATCATCTTTCACACCATCTTCTGGAACCTGAAGCCGCGGCCAGGGTTCAGGCAGTTCATTATCCACTGGCGTCCTTATCAGTCACATGGCAGCATGCGCCACGCCTGCTTGATTTTTGATGCAGCCCTGCGAAGTGCAAACAATTTCGTTTCCACAAATTGCAAATTGGCTACAGAAACTAGTGCACATAAAGCATCTGAGCAGCATTTCTAGGATCAATGTAACACTTGATACAGAATCAAGCAATGCATTCATACCTGCAAACTATTGCTTGTCCAAGAAAACAAGAATTATCATTCCAAATAATCGGAGATGCTAACAATCGAAGAGGGAAAATCAAGTAATACTCAGGTATAGTATAGTGATATTTGTTCTATGTAAGTGGTCGTGTTTAAAGTTCCTTTTTTTTCCCCCTCTATTCAGCCTCTAATCTGATTATGACTGAACTTACTAACCAACTAGGCACACACTGCATACCAAAGAACTACAGAAGATGATTCACTCCATAGGCGACCATTGCCAGAAGAAATTACATCTACCAAAGCAAATTATAACACACCTATACATTGGTCTGAAATATACAGTATAATATATCACAAGTTTAAGGTAAAACCCGTTTTGCAACACCATAGAAATTAAAACATGATTGCCAATGACACCAAAGGTATGAATTTCGGTTATTCCATTTTCTTTTGTCAGTATATATTATCAGTTTACCTGGCAAAGTGTTATGCATATAGTCAGTAATCCACGCACATAAAAGGTAGTAGTAAGCTTATACTCCTATACAACTGCATGCTTCTGTGCATCACAAAATCAAAGGTCAAACAACAGATCAAGAAGTAAACCATTCCATAAAAGAGGAAAGAAGATGTAACAGTGTGGCAATAGAAATTTGGAAAAGGAAAAAAAACAGTACACCATCCCATATAATTAACTGCTGTAATTCCCATTCGCCACCAGTCATAATGTACCCCATATAATTCACTGCATGTTCATAAGATCTAAAACAAAGTATACCATAACCATATGAAACAACTTAACACCTCCTATAATACAACCAATCTTCTAACATGTACCAGATAACTGATTACACATCCTCTGCTCCCACAAGTTCCTAAAATGAATTGAGTATACTTGCTACAGATAAGAATGCAACAGAAGGTGAAATGACGATCGACAGGAAGGAGACCCTCTGAGGAAACACTCCTGTCATCTTCTCCCCCACAATGTCAGTTCTGGAAGAGTTTTATGTTCTTCTTATGCTCCAGCTGTTCTAGTCATGGGACCATTATTGCATCCCCCACATAAGTGGGGATCTTGACTTACTGGCCCGAATCATCCTTGGCTACCAAGTTATTGGCTTATTGCGCAAATTATGCATTCAGTCTTTCCCAACTCCCACTGAAGCTACTTCAGAGTAGAAGCACTCCGATACAATCCTGTCATTGCACTGGTAATCTTGTCATTAGAATTTTTGATTTGGAAACTTCCAGCTCTCCTTGGCTTGCCTGGCTTGGCCAGGAAGAGTGTGTGGAGGATCTTATCCAGCTCATCGGCGCTGTACTTCACATACCTGCTCGCACTAACGTCCTGCTCAACAAGCGGCCCGTAGTTCTGCATGAAGCTCCTGTAAACAGGCACTATAGCCTGCACCACGAGGTGGCATGTCTTCTGCTGCAAATCCCTGTCCGATATCACCCATTTAGACTGCTTTTGAAACATCTCATCAAAGCTAGCATTGAATGATTTGAGCCTCTGTTTCACTAAATCTCTTGCAGTAGCCCGACCCTTGGAGAACATGATGAGGCCCTCCCTGCTCAGATGGGGTGCAAGTGTTCCCCAGCTCTCCCTCAGAAACATTGCTGAGTAGTAATCCTTGTACTGTTCATGCTCCCGGAGCCATGGATCACCTAACAGCTCACCCAGCTTAGTACCCTTCAGGTGTTTGAAGAAGTGCCAGTGTACGTTCATCAAGAAGAGAGATGACAGTGTCGCGTCTCCATAAGCCTTCGACCATGTATCAAGGTTGACCTCTAGTGTTTTAACGATATTAAGCACTGCCTCAACCAGCATCTTGTCACTGAACACTTCTTTGCGCCAGCTGCGGTGGATGGTGACCACCTGTGTCAGCACAGATCGATACTGCTCCCCGAGAAGCTGATTACAGTATGTGGCGATAACGCTCACTAGGCGCGGCACTCCGCCATCAACTGGTGGCGGCAAATTGCGCTGCAGCTCCACTTGAACAAGCAATTCCTCAAAGATCTCAACAGCACCATCCACGACCCTCTTGACAAGCTCCCTAGTCCTGCTCTGGATCTCTACGCAGGCCTTTCCACCGAACAAACGGTTGAAATCCAGCCTCAGCTTGCTCAAACAATCAAACACGTCAAGCAGCCGCAGTAGCTTGATGGGGTCCTTCTTGGCCTCAGCCAGGGCACTGCCGAAATTGAGGAAATCAAGAATGCCAGCACGAGCCGCAATCTCAGCAAAGCACAACGGCGCGGCCTCAGGCCGGCGTTCAAACACCGCGACGCAGAGCTTTCTCTCAGCTTCAAGGAGGTGGTGCACCGCGAACTCCAGATGCCGGGCCCAGCGCTCGACGCTCGGGCTGAGCGCCTGCGCGTCCCCCGATGTCTCCTTGAGGTAATCAAGTCCGAGCGCGCGGAGGCTGGCGCTCACGGTATCCCCACGCGCGTCCGCGTACGCGGACGAGCAGTGGTCGAGCCGGCCGTTGGCAGCGAGGCGGTCAAGGATGAGGCTGAGCTTGTGCACGACGGAGGCAGGGATCCGAGACGGCACGACGGCCGGCGGCGGGCCGGAGCCGCCGGCGGCGGGGTCCCCCATCGCGAGCGGCGCGGAGTGGTCCCTGAGGAGGCGGCGGAACTCGGCCTCGAGCAGGTCGAGCGCGGCGGCGAGCAGGCCGGCGTCGAGGTCGGCGGCGGAGACGTCCCTGAGGCGGCCGAGCGCGGCGGCGAGGCCGTCGAGGAAGCGGGCGTCGGCGAGCCCGCGGTCCCCGAGGTAGGCGACGATGTCGGCGAGCCACTGCGTGGCGAGGCCGCAGTTGTCGGCGAGCAGGCGGAGCGCGGCCTCGAGCTGCGCGAGCACGGCGAGGTAGCCCGGAAGGTCCCCGGCGACGGCGGCGCGGTCGAGGAGCGGCGGCTCGAGGCCGTGCACGGCGTCGAACACCTTGAGCACGGCGGCGGCGGGGCCCACGGCGCGGTCGATGTTGGCCGCCGCCGTGGCCAGCGCGTCCCGCGGCGCGCGGATCGGGCGCACCGACGCCTCCATGGCGGGGAGCCGCGCCTGGATGGCGTCCAGCCTCGGCGCCAGCGCGTGGCTCAGCGCGCGCGACTTCTCCAGGCCGGCCCGCAGCGCGCGGCGCGCCGCCAGGAGGCTCGCCATGCGCCGCGCCTCCTCGGCCCCCTCGGCGCTGTCGTGGGACGACGCCCCCATCCTGAAGCACCCGGCCCTGGCTGTAATGCGGGAAGGGAAGGGTCGCGGCGGCGAGTGGGACTGGGAACCCGCGAGGTTCCTCCGCACGGCAATCCGAACAGAGAGAGGCGCGGCGCGGGGCACCAGGCACCAGCAGGTGTTGGTGAGACTGGAGAGGCGGCGCTCCCTCCCACGGGCCACGGTACGGCAAACTAGTAGTGGTAGTTATCCGAGGGGGCGAGGCGCGGGATGGAGACGGGCGGCACGGTAGGTGACTGGCGCTGGGAACAGGAGGAGGACGGACATGCCGGCCGGCGCGGCGGAGTGGAAGTCTAGTCTATCTAGTGTGATATGGGGAAGAAAGAGGTGCGCGAGAGGGGGGGTTTAGGTTGGAAAAGGTTGGGCGAGAAAGGAGGGGAAAGAGACGGGCGGGAGTCTTTTGGCTGGATGGGGAGGAAGGAAAGGTATGGCTCGCTCGGACGTCGGACGCGTGACGCGTCCGCGGACCGCGGCGCGGCGGGGCTCGCCCCGGCCGCGCGCGCGGCCGAGGAGAGGGAGAGGGAGAGGGAGGGCGGGGGGCGCCGGCCGCGTGCGCCCGTTTCCTCCTTTTTTTGCTGTTGGGCCGCGGGCGGAAAGGCAGCCGCGGGCGCAGGTGGACGTGTGGGGCTCCGGGCTCGGCAGGGCAGGGCGACCGAGGCAGGCAGGCGGCGGCGGCGGCGGCCAGGCAAGCTGGAAACTGGCTGGCTGCGTCGCGGACTCGCGGTGGTGATTTTGGGGCGGAAACGGTGTGATTTCGTGTGGTTGCACGTTTCTTGGGCGGGTGCGGGACCGGGGTTGGGTCGTGGCCTGGCCTTGGCAGGGGTTGCCGGGTCGGACGGGGCGTGGTGCGTGTGCGTTGGGTGGGGGTGCAGCAGCAGAACGGGTGGTTTTCCGTGAGGCGGGGAGTGGCTGGCCAGGCCGCGCGCCGGAACTGTCAGGTGATCGATCTGCTGGCCGCTGGCTGGGGGGGGGGGGGGGGGCCTTGGGGGCTGCACGACTGCACACGGCCGGCCGGCGGCAGGCCTGGCCGAGGACGGCGGCGAAAGCTGTGCCCCTCCGGTTCTTGTTCGTCAGGGGGAGTGTCAGAGTGGGCCACTAGTCAACGATTGATTCCCTTCCCAGCCTCGCCGAGTCGTGTCGTCAGGGGATCCGAGGTCGTCCGTCTGTTCGACGGAGGAGTACATTGCCGCCGGTGCCAGCAGCGTCCTCTCCTGGCGTGATGACATCTGTCGCGGGTACTGTCACGTGGTGGAAACTGACTGACGAGGCGCCACCCGTCGTGAGACTGTGCTCTGGTGTCCACCTGCCAGTTGGAATGCACTACTACAGTACTCTACTACCGTGCTGTATGCGGTGCAAGACCACGGCAGAAGCGGTGCTTGTACTGGCAGTGAAGTACTCCAACGCCAGTCTCGCGGGGCAACGAACGGGTAACCGAGCCGCGTGCACCGTGCAGGGAGTCCAGCAAAAGGTGAACGAACTGGCCGGCGGCCGAGAATGGCGTGCAAGCAAACCCAAGTACTGTACGTAACGTATCGATACACCACTCTACTAGTAGTAGGTACAAACAACCAACTGCAAAGTGCAACCATCCTGCATTCCTGCCTCAGTGCCTCGTTGTGCTGCTGCGTTCTGCTGCGGCCTGCGGGCGGCGCTAGCGCTACTCTATTGTACTGTACTGTACTGTACTGTACTGCCTCTCGCTGATGATGCATGGGCATTCAAGGGCTGCTGTGGTTGCCATGCCATGCTGGCGTGCGTGGTCAAGCGCAGCTAGCCCTCCTAATGGCTGAGATTCCAACCCATTTCCACCTCATTCCATATCTGATTAATTATTTTCTAACCTCGTCCCACCTCATTCCAAATCAATTTATACTCAACCCGTCCCAGCTCACTCTGTCTTGGGTTCCCATGGGTTCTGCTACCGTGGGTTACCATGGGTTCCCATATGTTTAGCTTTTGTTTCTAGGATTCGGCTTTAGCGTGGGACCCGCATATTGATCTGGCAGTGCCAATTCACATGAAGTAGTTGCTTGTTAAATTAAATCATCTGCAACAAATTTCAGTCAATTCAGGTAAAATTTTATAGTGTGAACGCGAGCCTTTATTTCTAGGGTCCGACTTTAGCGTGGGGCCCACATATTAATCTAGTAGTGTCAATTGGCATAAAGTAGCTGCTTCTTAAATTAAATCAGCTGCAACAAATTTCAGTCAAATTAGGTACAATTTTATAGTGTGAACGCGAGCTTTTATTTCTAGGATCCGACTTTGGCGTGGGGCCCACATATTGATCTGGCAGTGCCAATTAGCATGAAGTAGCTGCTTGTTAAATTAAATCATCTGTGACAAATTTTAGTCAATTCAGGTAAAATTTTATAATGTGAACGCGAGCTTTTATTTCTAAGGTCCGACTTTGATGTGGGACCCACATATTGATCGGGCAGTGTGAATTGACATGAAGTAGCTTCTTGTTAAATTAAATCATCTGCAATAAATTTCAGTCAATTCAGATAAAATTTTATTGTGTGAACGCGAGCTTTATTGAAAAGCATTGATTTGGGACCCACATTGATTTGTGGAAGTGATGTGACCCATTCCAGCCCATCACAACCTGATTTGCGAGTAAACCCAACCCATCACAACCCATTTGACCTCTAAACCCATTATCACCTATCCAAATAGTTCCATAGCACAACCCAACCCAAAAACTCGAAACAATACCCAACCCATTAGCAGGCCTAAGCGCAGCAGCAATGGGGGGACTCGCGAGTTGGTTGCATGAATGCGAGTTTGTGTTTGGCAGCGGACAGTTTACTGGTCCCTGCTGTTATTGATGGCCCCCCTACTTGCTGATCGATACTGATAGCCTGCCGGTGCTGCCAGCAGTTCCTGCGAGTGTGAAGGTTGTTAGTACTGGACAGTTTTTGACCAAAGCCAAGCCAGATAGGGTCTTTGGTTGGTGGTACCGTCATCGCTTCCCTTGGTTAGGATTAAGAACCAGCTAACAGCTTCTGTTTTTCGTTTGTGACATGGAAATGGAGATCGCCTCTCGAGTTGCTCCGTTGCCGAAGACACTGCCTGTCAGTCCTCGTACATACACTCCTTTTTTTTTCACACCGAGTAAAATGCAACGTTGGTTTGAGGCGTCCTCTACATCCTAATGTTTCCAAAATGTATATCCAGATCTCTAATCTTATTAATCATTCTATTGATATCCAAATCACTGTAACCTAATAAGTTGATGTGTCTTTTATGGCAAGCTGATTGCTTGCGCGATAAAATGTCTTAGACATGTAGAGCCTACATTCATTCTGGTATGTGTGTGTGTGTGTGTGTGTGTGTGTGAGAGAGAGAGAGAGAGAGAGGAGACTAGCATGTGGTTTTCATATTGTAGCGAAGACCGAAATAATTTTTTGGTATGGGCGGATGTATAAAGATCATCTGGTCAAACATTTATTTAATAGAAAAGCTATGCAAGAGCTTACTAGAACACCATGTAAACATTGTACTAGGCACCAGCCCAACCACTAGATGCAGCGGTACACAACAGGCATGTATTGATGTATTTTCCACGTATATATACATAACATACCAGTCTTTTATACAGATGTTAGGTAAGGTGTGGCAGCCAAACCTAGCCACGTATGTGTCCGTCGCCGCTGGTTTCGTATGTGTCCGTCAAATCATTTGTGCAATTAGTTCTTCACGCAAGCTGATTAATTCAAGTTATGATTGTTTAGACCTCACGTAACAAATATTTAGTAAGTTTTAGGGATCTAGATGTGCTCTTTTAAATTTTGAGAACCTAGCAGACGATGGCAGCACGACTCAAATTCAAAGACATAGACGGTGAATTTTGCTCTTAAACTCTTTCCATGGTACTGTATATAGCTGTGGACACTAGTTTTTTTTTTCAAAAACGGAAAGGCTACCGTAATTGCAAGGAAATGATGAGGTCCTATACGAAGTCGTCAATGGGAACAATTCCTTGCATGCAAAGCTTTTTACCTACAGTACAGATCAAGCTGTGTTTTGACCATAGGTTGCACACCGCTTTCGAAGTACATTCCGAATACTGCTGGTTGTTGGCTAAACAAGTTCAGTAGGTGGTTACTTGCAAGACCAGAACACAACGCGTACCATCCTGGTTTTTAAAGAATTTGATTGACAAAAACTGGTAGTAAAAACTGGCATATTTAAATTTCGCCTAGTTTCCAAAAGCTGGATTTTTAAAAAATGGTAAAAATTGAAGGAATCCAAAACAACATAGACAACAGGTGTAGTTGTTGTAATTATTCCCCTGAGAGTTTCCCCGCACGAGTAGTAATAATCTTTTTGCGCGCGGGGCCGTGTGATCTAGATAAGCCTATCTGCTGTCTTGTCGTCGTCCTTCTCTAACCGGGCTCTATAGCTGTCACTCATCCGAATTGGCACGGCCTAGTTGCTGTGGGCCCGGGCTGGAGTTCCGGTGGGCAGGATCAAAGTTGTGCTTGTGCGTGCCCCCCAGCGCAGCCATGTTGGTGGTTTGTTCCACCGAATAGGCTGACCCTAGTGCCACTACACCTGTTAGCATACTCCTACGTCAAATAAAACATGCAATTCTAGCACATGCAATTCTAGCACAGTGTCACATTTTAGTATCTTATAAGTTTAAACAATTATAGATAAAAAAATATATTAATATTTATGATATCAAATAAATACTATTAGATTAATTATAAAATGTATTTTTATAGTAAATTTATTTGAATTAATTAATATTAATATTATTTACTAGACACGTGGTTAAACGAGAATTACTTTTTTTAGACATAGAATTCATAGTTACATGTTTTTATGGATGGAGGGAGTAAGAAAAATTCTCACAATATTCAGGGAATCCACAAAAATACTCCTAGGAAACAAACATTTCCGATAATAGTTTAATTATTCAGTCCGGTCATGATTATTGTCCCATTGACTAGAAATATATCCATCTATAAGTCCAGTGTTGGTGTATCCTATACTACTAGATACTCCATATTCGACTATGTTCCCGTGTCTTTCTCATGTTGCACACATCACTTCTCGGGAAGCACAACAATAGCAACAATAACCGAACCTTTAGTCCAAGTAAGTTGGGGTAGACTATAGTTCAAATCGAACATGAGCCCTAATCACTATTTAGACATGTCAATGACTATATTTTCCATGTACTCCTATCTGAACATAGATTTCTAGATATACCCTAACCTTTCAAATCTCTCTTTATTACCTCCTCCAATGTTAATTTTGCTCATCCTCTACTTCTCCTAACATTAATATATATCTTGACTTAGGACTCTACAATGCACTCTCATGCCTCTGACGATCTCCTTTGGACATAGCTAAACCATCTCAACCGATGTTGGACAAGCTTTTTTCTTCAGTTGGTGCTACCCTATACGGTCGCGTATATCATTGTTTCTAACTCGGTCCATCCTTGTGTGACCATAGATCCCGCGTAACATACACCTTTATGCAATACTCATTTATTGGACATCACTTCTCGAGAACCATTTTGTAAAAAAAATGATTATCTTTGTACCAGCAAATATGTAGTATCAATATTTACATTTCTATAAAAAAAATGTTATTATGAAAATATATGTCATGACTAATCTAATAATAGTCATTATGCATCACAAATACTAGTACTTTTTTTGTTATATACGTAGTCAAACTAAAAAATGACTAACTAGAAAAAAAGAGATGTGCAATTATTCTGAAATAACGTTCTTAGAACACGGAGGGCTCTCCAAGTAATTGTGATGGAACAGCTTCTTTGAATTCTTCAATAGTTCAATTGTGACCCTCGTTTCGTTCACAAGATAAGTAATGAAGAAGAAGAAAATGCCAGAGTAGTATATATGACCTAAAAGGTGAAACTACGGAAAAGAGAGAAGTGAATCATCATCTCTAAAAGGTCGTTCATCATACGTGTTCGAATCATACGGTAAGCGTAAGGCAAAGAAGCAGAGGTTGCTGCGGTTCGCTGAGCAGACAAGAACAAAAATACACGGTGGTACACACGGTAATAATAGAGTAGCTATATGGAATTGTAGAACATCTAGGGAAAAGTTTTTCTCTACTGTACCTGCCTAGTTTGTGCCGTCAAATCATGCAGACTATCAAAAGGAAAATACTATCGTCTAAAAAATATTCTTTTTTTCCAAGAAAGAAAATTAGAGAGAGCGCCATTGTTTCTGCATCACAAATTAAAAGTTGCAAACACCTGAACAAACGAATGTGATTCTTGCGCCTTGCCTTGGATATAGTAGTATACTTTAGGAACTGTTTCGATGAATTAGGACTGGTGATAGTTTAGTTCTGTTTGGATCTATGGACTAACAACTAGTACCATCTCAATGTTTTGATGTATTTACCTCTGACTAATTTACTCTACATGCACAAGGGGGTGAGGGACTAGGGGCAGTTGGTCTCTTTTTTTTTTTTTGCTAAAGTGGAATCACTTTTTTTGAAAGAATTAAGTGAAATCACTAGTCTAAATAGTAAATTCTAGCTGAGACTTGGACTCGTTGTTAGTCTATCCACTGGTCCCCACCTCCTGTTTGGATTTTTATGGACCAAAATTTTAGCTAGTACTCCCTCCGTCCAACAAAACATGCAATTCTCGCTTATCGAGGAGTCAAACATTTTTAACTTTGACCGAAATTATATAAAAAAATACTAATATTCTTGATACAAAAAATATATCATTAGATTAGTAATAGAATATATTTTCATAATAATTTTATTTAACAACATAAATACTAATGCTTTTTATTATAACCTTGGTCAAACTTGAGATAATTTGACCGGCACGGATCCTATAATTGCATGTTTTTATGGACGGAGGGAGTAGTCGTTAGTTTATGAAACCCAGGCCTTAGTGCATGTTGCCACTTCGGTTGACTAAACACAGTTGTTTCTTAAAGAATGATGCAGCAAACTAATAAAAAAATTAAAAGGGAAGAAAGCAAGAGACAAGAAAGAAAGCAGGGGTGTATGATTGAGCTCGCGGACCACACATGGGCTACCTCAATATGGGAGGCAAAAGATTCGATGATCCATACACATGCCCACTGTCACCTGCACTGCACAGCACAGGCCAAAAACAATTCGGTGGGGGACACGTTGCAAACTAAAAGCCGTAGCACCGATGACTGTACCTGTACTACTCATCACTAAGCACTAGTGTTCCTCGCCTCGCCTAATAAAATAATTAATTACACATCTAGTATTTTGGGAAATAATTTTCTTAAGAAAAAACTACTAGATTTATAGAAAATATTATCAACATTTGAATATCTGAATATGTTTCTTATAAACATATATTGTACACTTAATCTAATGGTATGTAGTATTACACAGCATACTATTTACTATTTAAGTTAAAAAAAAGTTTGTCCTCAAAATATACAATTATTTTAGAACGAGGAAATACACACACACAAAAGCCATTCCTCACAACAGCTGCTGGAATATGGGCGTTGGGGGTTTTATATATTCCTCATGGGAAAAACATTAGAGAAATGCTGAAGGCTGCTACTAAGCTGCTAAGCAGAACAAAGAAGATAGGAAATCCAGTGCTGACAGACAGGTGGGTATTATAAGGGCTGACCTGAACCCTTGGATCGAGATTGTACCGTTGAACTGAATACAATATTGTCGCTCTTTTTTTTTTCTTTTTCCAAAAACAAAACTCTGATTGTGCACACTGTGCCATCCAGGTGGGCCCCAGTGTTTCTGTCTTTTCGTGGCATAGATAATGCATGGGCCTCGGGCCCACGGAATGACACAGATGATAACGTACGGCAATGGCACCACCGTTGGATGGACTCACATTTCCTAGATACTCCACTCTTAGCAGTGAAGTGAATAGTCTGTTGATAGTGAAAGTCTACTACTTTCTAAACGCTCTGCACGGTTACGCAGATGTCTCTCTACGTAGTTTTTAAACCACTGTGACTATGCGAGGGACATTTTATCTCAGTTTCAACTGAATTTATAGCTGTATTTTGCTAGGAAGGAATCCGAGATTCAAGAGTTTTAACCTGCAAGGTAGTACGTACTAGGTCATGTTTATGCCAACAGCGGCGGACGTGTCGGTTGATGTCTACGGGTACCACCAGCGAGGAACCCTGTCGCGTCAGTCGCCGCGATTTGGACGTCCTGTGATGAGTTTTGCCATCCAAACCACCGGTCTGGACTCTGGAGTCCTGACAAAACCCCCTTCAAGTTCGAGACAGTGAGATCGGCGAACAGCAGCAGCCTGATCAGAGGACCACCGCCACATCACTCCCTCACAGTTCTCACTTCTCAGCGATCGATCGCAGCGACACACCAGACGACGACGACGTTTTCCTCCCTGTCCCTGACAGCAACGTGTTGTGTTCAGGGAATCAGAAATGGGCTCGCGGTTTCAGCTCTGGATAGCTTTCTCCCCGGGACATCATGGCCGCGAAGAAAATGCGGACGGCGGACCCACTGGCTTCTATTGGAATTGGAACCCAGGATTTCTGCTCTTCATCGGTTATCTACGTTCTTGTAAGAAAAACAAAAAAAAAACTGATTCATGTACAATTCCCGGTCTGTAAAGAGGGACGAAAACTGCTCTTTTGATCTCAGGCTTTCAGCGATGCCGATGCAGGAAAAGGAGGCATGGGCATCAGGCAGAGAAAAGACACGATTAGGCGGATGGGATATTGGAATGGAAGGTCGTGTATCGCTGTAGTAGTCTACTAGTAGTGCATTAGCAGCACGAGGAGGCACAAAGGCATAATACTACACGTCTTGGTAGTACGTCGCTGGTACTGGTATGGCCAATGGCGTGACAGAAAGAAAGGAACACAGCAACGCCCTTCATCGCTACTCCCTCCGTCACTAAACAAGTGTCGTCGTTGGTGTGCGTGCCACGTGTTTAACTCAATTTGTACAAAATATGTGTAATATTTACATCTCCAAATAAGTAGATGTAAAGATCTTTCCGATGATAATAATTACTTAGCATAAATATTAATATATTTTAATATATAATTGCCGGTAACTTTTTCTCGGGAAGCGAGAACGACATAATAAATTCTCAAGTGTGCACAATCAGAGTTTTGTTTTTGGAAAAAGAAAAAAAAGAGAGCGACAATATTGTATTCAGTTCAACGGTACAATCTCGAAAGCCCATTAACAAATTCTGAAATTCATAATAAATCTCAAAGGCCCATTCATGTGTGAGCAAAGAGGGGAAGTGGAACTCTTTAGTCCCACCTTGCTAGTGGAAGGGGAGGAGGACTTGCTTAAATATGGAAGTCCTCTCCACTTCCTCAAGTCTAGTGTGAGAAAGGAGAAAGAGAAACCCACATGCGCGTGCTCGCTCGCCTCGCCTCGCGGGGCGGGGCGGGGCGACTTGCGCGGGTGCGCGGCACCTGCGTGAATGGTCCGCCGAAATCCGGCTCCTCGCCTTGCGGGAGCGCGGTCTCCTTTTGCAGTTTTAGTTTTTGGTTTCTTGGCCTTCAAGTTGCAGAGTCCTAAACAGTTACGACTCAAGAGTCCTAAACCGATTTAGATCGTGATCGCGACACGAGGTCGGTTCAACAGGGCTATATAAGCAACCTATCGGCCACGCCAAAACGTATCTCAACACCTCTCGAGCTAGGGTTTGCCTCATATCGCTTTTGCGTTGCCGTCTAGTCGTCTCCAGTCCGTTCGCTTGCGTGCACCAGCGACCGGGCGAGCAGGTCTCCGGAACCCTCGTCTTTGCGATCCTGCACCGGGAGAAGGCGAATAAGGTTTTTGGGAAGCGCTCGTCGCGCGACTGCTCTCGTCTTCAACAACGGGTCGTCTACCGTCCAAGTCAGGCGGCGCTGCGTCAAGACGTACTCGTCGTCAACTGCTCCGAGCTCTTCCTCCAGCGCTCATCGAGGATCGTCCAGCGCCGACTCCGCCACCGTCTTCTCCAGCATCAGAAAGGTACGCCGTTCGTGATCTAATTTCTATGCTTATATCAGGTCTTATGCCTTTGTTCTTGCTTTTTAATCTATCTGGTGTACGAGCTATGTTTACACCGGTTGTCATGTATGAGATCATGTTATGCATGTTTTGCTATGCTAGTAAACAATACAATCTGAGATATCTAGATCATTATTTTATCATGATTTATATTCTGGTTTTAATCTAGAAATTGCCTATTGCTTTAACAATGAGTGATGACTGGTTTGTTAATGCGGAAGTGGGGCGCCTGCATGCATGACTCGCACGTCCTTTTCTCTGACTCCTGCAAACCACGCCTGATCGATGCCTGAGAATTCAATGGCATGCACCAGCACCAGCACCGTCATCTCCTTTTCCCAACCACCTGTTCGGCCCTGTTTGAATACTGTGGTCAGTGCTAGCAACCGTTCACCTGTCGGAAGAACAGAGGGGAGCTAGGTTTGCATGCATGGGAAATGCGTGTCATCAGATCAGCTGCCTGTGACTGTCAGTCTGGTCATATGAACAGAGAGCAATGTACACGTCGGGGAAGGAAAATGCATGGCGGCCATGCTCCATTGACAGAAATCAGAATCCTGAGACTTGCTGAGCTGAGAGATCGGGGGTGCGGCCGGTTGGTCAGCTACCCGAGGGACCTGAGGAGTGGAACCATGCACGGACACGAGGGGCCGCGAGACTTTTTTCCCAAGTACACTATTGACTATACAACTGCACTTTGCCCGATCAGATCTGATCTGACCTGGTCCTTCCTTTCCGTGCGTTTCTTGCTAGTCTTCGGAAAGGGGTCAGAGTACGTACTTGTACTTGTTTGTGTGAATAAAATAAAACATGGGCTCAGGAGGATACAACTCTGGTCATGTGGAAACCATTTTCTGCTAATCTGCTTGCAAACTGCTCGAACGTTAGGACATGCATGGACTGATGGGCTGAAACGGGCGGGCGTTACTGCATCTAGAGGTCCACTTAGGTGAACGGGCCTTGTTGGAGTTTGTCACCTGTTACTCCCTTGACGTTGGGCCTGGGATTGGGCTTCATCTCTCTCTGTAACTGTAAGATGGATTGTTTTTCTTTTTGGTCCTTTCTTTAATTTCTGATGTAAGAGCAGAACATATCAAAGTACTGTAATCTCTACGATATTCAGAATTTCCGGACTTTTTCCATGCTATAAATAAACTTTAGAATTCTTTTTCTTGACTTCAAAAAATGCTCGGGTGGCGTACAATCAAAACTACCGGCATTTAATTTGTTCGCTTCAGTACTCAACTACTCACGCCCTTGCTTAGAACCTGGAGCTTCTTCACTTGCCAGACACTCGTAACTGTCGTAACTAACGATTGCTCATCCCTTCACTCATGGTCTAGCAGCACCGCAC
Organism: Coix lacryma-jobi var. lacryma-jobi; assembly: GCA_009763385.1. Lineage (NCBI taxonomy): Eukaryota > Viridiplantae > Streptophyta > Magnoliopsida > Poales > Poaceae > Coix > Coix lacryma-jobi. The sequence continues at coordinate 4,826,774 of CM019824.1, forward strand.
ATCATCCTGGTTTATCTCGCACTCCTCAGTAAGTTTGCCTTTCTTTCTTTTTTCCCCGGCCCGAGCAACATGCTTTGCTTACAAACTAGAGCAACAACATGGTAGCAAAAGCACAAGACCATATACCAAAGGGAGAACAGATGCACGAGATCAAATTTGAATCAAATTAATTAATTTTATTATAAGTGTTTAATATTCTTTGTTATAAGTTTGATTAAATTTTGAAACAATTTAATTAAGAGAATATCTAGTTAGCTGTCGATAGATTTTACGTGGTCAAATCTGCCAAATGTTTTGATCAATGTGATCCAGTAAATAGTCCTAGCATAATCTTGAACACACAAAAGGCTCTGTTCGTTTGAACTTATCAGTTGTACTACAACTTATTCTCTCCCACAGAGCACTATTTTTATTCTTGAATACGCAAAAGATTTTCGTATCATTATATTAACTAGAAGAGTTTAAACAAACGTACAACACGCTTCTACGAGCGCTAAAAGGGCGCTAAAGGAGGTTGATCTAGCATAGACGTAGCTTGACCATCCTAGCAAAAGACATATTTTCTTTGATATTACATAAAAAGAAATAATCAATACTGATGCAGTGATGTGATATAGGAGATGCCCTTGCATCTTCGGGGCTGTCTAGACGAGCCCTTTCCAACAGCCGGAAGAGTGTGTTCAGTGCCTCGGTGCCGGGCACAGTCAGATTGTTGTCGAAGAGTTTGTCAAATGTCTCTATCTCTGACACGGATGGCGCTGATGGGCTCTTGGTGCAGCCCATACTCTACATGATTTGCACCTCACCTCGCTTGGAAGTAGGTAGTTGAAAGAGGCTCTGAGCCGCCAACCGCCTGCTCCCCGTCATGTCAACAGGGACCCGTTCCCCGATTTTTCATGGGAAATTCACCCATTAGGGGACGGAGATGGTACAAATATTATGCTCATAGGGAATTAAATGGGGAAAAAATCATCACCATCGAGTATGACGGGGACGGGGATAGTATGCAGTCCCCCGTCCCCGTTCCCCGCGGGGACCCGAAATGCTTAAGAGCCATCTAAGAAGGCTCAATACCTAGGTACATATATAAGACTATGTCTTATGTGCATGTAAATTATGATAAATTATTGGATACGTGTGTCAATTAATTATTTAAAATCATGTATTATTTACTTATGTGTATTTAAGATCTAATGTCTTCCTTTGCTAAGCGTCTATTTTGTTGTCATGTAGTTTACTGCTAATGCGGGGATGAGGATCCCCATGGGGATTAATCCCCGAGCGGGGACGGGGATGGGGAGAAAGTGCTCCCCGCGAGCCTTCACGGGGACTGGGATGGGGAAGTAACTCACGACGGGGAATTTCCTGTTGACATCTTTACCTGCTCCGCCACAGCAACACAGGTTTAGCAGTAGGCTGCTTGGGAGGCTCAGGACTCAGCGATAAGTTCCTCTTATGCATCACTTTGTTGATGAAGTTGTCGAGACAATATTAATAATGGAATCGTCATTATCCATAGACATGTGGATATCTATCATCCGTGAAATGAGGGGGTCAACATTCATCGTGAGGTTAACTGGTTATATTGTTAGTCTTGCTCTAAGGACAGGGAGAGTGGTAGTGTCCATTCCAGTTCGAGACGATGAGGCAAGCATCAATAATCGTGCGGGGAGGCTGGCGTAGGGTAGAGTACTTTCCATTCAATGGAAAAATAATATAATAATTGCCTAGACTGGAAGTGCGCGCTGAACGAGCACAGATGCTGGACGAGCAGGAGCAGCCCGGTGATTGTGCGGCACTGTGTTCTCCACTTGGCCCTGCCGCTGCCGTGATACCACCGTCTGCATGCTGCCCGCCAATGATTGGCAATTGGCATGGCCGGCGCCGGCCTGATGAGACGAACCCATGCATGCATACAGTATGCATCAGCCGCAGCGAATGGGTGAAGAACTCAACGGGTTCGTCAGCGGCAGCCGGCAGGGGAACCACAACCACAACCAGAACCACTATCTCCCGATGCGGGGGCTGTAGCATTCCGATGCATGCATGCCAGGATCTCCCTCCCGGCCGGCCTCGCCTCGCCGATATGATGCCTTTTGAGTTTTGAAATTTGATCTCTGCTGGCTCTGCGCTGTCCGTCCCGCGCTCCCGCCGGCGAGCCTGCTTACTCAGCCGGAGCCGCATTGCATTGCATGTGGTAGCTGGATTCTGATTAAATTATCCCTAATTATCCACCGCGTACGTATATGTGTGCTTCAGCTTCAGCTTGTTCGTGGGATTATTAATCGTACTAGCTGACAGCCATTTTCCAGGTGTGGTAGCTTAGCATCATGCAGTGCAGTTGTCCAGCAGGCATTTGCATATATTGTTTATGAGCCTTTTACTTGTATGCCATTAAAAAAGATGGTGTAATCGTCCATCTCCCTCGAAAATGGGTTCTAACGCTCTTGTCCCTAGGTTTGAAAAGTTTTTTCTCTCACGCCATTCCGTCTATTTCTAGACCTAACGGTGTTAAATTTGGATGGAAAATGACTTCAATGCCCCTGAGAACTTTGATTCTTATGCGCCACTGACCATAGCAGCAGTATCAATGGCTAGCGCCGCGACGAGCGACGTGTGGCCGTCGTCCCCCTACTCCTCGTCGGCGCCCGATGGGGAGGTCCTGCGCTCCCTGCACCGCCTGGCGTGGGACCTGTCGGCGGCCAAGGCGCCGACGACGTTCCTGCGCGAGGTCTTCGCGGCGGTGGCCAGCGGGCGCGTCTGCTCGCGGCCGTCTTCGACGACCTGCTACTGTGCGGCGTGGCCGCAAGCCCGCTCCCGCTACTGCTGCTGCTGCTACTGCGCTCCGCGTAGCTGTGCCTCTGGGAGCTCCTCCTGGTGCTGCAGCGGTGGCGGCCCGCGCGCGGGAGCTCCAGCACGACCTCGCCATGCTCCTCGACCTGCTCCCCGTCGCTGACCTCGGCCTCGCCGACGACTTGTCGAACCTCCTGGCGCTCGCGTCGCGGCATTGCCGCCGCGCGGCGGCCCCGAACCCGGAGCTGGAGCTCAAGGCCGGCGTGCTCGCGCTCATCCAGAACGTGGAGCGGGAGATCGTGCCCGAGCATGAGACGCTGAAGGCGGCGCGCATGACCGCGTCCTTCTCCCCCGAGGCGACCAAGCGCGTGATGCAGGAGATCCGGCAGCTGTCCAAGTCCGGGTCTGACAACCGCGCGTTCATCGGGGAGGCCGGCACCGCGGGGCTCCTCGTGCTGCTGCTCCGGTCCGAGGACTCGGCCCTGCAGCTCAACGCCGTCACGGAGCTGCTCAACCTCTCCATCCTGGAGGCCAACAAGAAGTGCATCATGCACGCGGAGGGCGCTGTGGACGCGCTCTGCGACGTGATGGGATCGGGCGCCACGTGGCGCGCCAAGGAGAACGCCGCGGCCACCGTGCTCAGCCTGGCGGCCGTGCACGCGTACCGCCGCCGGCTCGGCCGCAACGGACAGCGCCTGCACCACGGCGAGCGTGCGCAACAGCGCAGACGTCGGCTCCCCCGCGAACCGGCGCTCGGTGTCCTTGAACTGCAACGCCTTGGTCCGCTCGGACGACGACATCAACAGCAACCCCGCGGTGCTTGCGATCCACACGTTTGCCAGCAACCAGTGGCGCATGAGAAACAAATTTTTTAAGGGCATTGAAATCATTTTTCATCCAAATTTAACACCGTTAGGTCTAGAAATAGACGGAATGACGTGAGAGAAAAAACTTTTCAAACCTAGTGACAAGAGCGTTAGAACCCATTTTCGAAGGACATAGACGATTACACCATCTTTTTTAACGACATACAAGTAAAAGGCTCATTGTTTATCTGTGTTGTCAGCTGGCCATTCTCATCAGTGCCGGCCAATGCGCTGCCGATACGTGCTGCTGCTGCAGGGAATAAACAAGTGATAAGAGATTCCGGGAGCCAGGCGGCGAGGAAGGCTGTCGCCCTTCTTTCTTGCCGCATGGATTGGACTGGAAAAGTTGCTGCTGATCGTGTAGCACTGGAGTATCCATCCATCTGGTGGTGGGATCAGACACCAGAGTACTACGGAGTATGTATGAGAAAAAACAGCAGTCTTATTTGGCGCCTCCGAAATTGAGTATTTTATTAAGCAGCTGCGCACATGGTTGGTGCGCTGTTCTGTTTCCTGCTGCCGGTCATGCCTGAGACTTGCGGAGAACGATGCGCCGATGGAGCCACGATCCCATATCCCCATGCATGGAGGCTCCGATCCGGTTCCGCCTGAGAAGAGAAATTGCCACCACACGTGTACTCCCTCAGTCCTATTGAAGTGTCGTTAGGAAACCGTGTCTTTCTCGTAAACACGCTTCTTGGGTGACACTCTCACTGAGACGGAGGGAGCAGCATGTAGCCTAGTACCCTACTCCGTACTCCGATGGTCCTCCCGGGAGTCCCGCCCCGCCGAGGACGCTCCACGCCTCCGCCCTCTCCAGTCGTCTCCTCCACTCGTGACGTGAGCGCAGCGCCGACGCCCGGGTCTTGGTGCGCCGCGCATGCCAATGGATGCCGTCCACCGGCGCCCACCGGCGTGTCGCGACGACAGGGACAGAGCCAGCGCCCGCCGTCCCGGCACCTCGGCGGACGCCGAGCGGCAAGCAGCACGCCCTCGGGCCGGCCGGTTGCCATGCCAAGGGCGGCACCGCACCGGTGGCCAACGTACGGTTTCGTTTTGGCACGGCTCGACCGTGCGTGTGCCACGTTTTCCTTCTTCTCCTTTCTCTCGCGCGCGCGTACGTTGACGACGCCCGCTCCTGGAGTTCTTCTGGTTTTTCCTCCTCGTGATCGCAGCAAAGCCGTCGGTTAGCGGCAGCAGGATGGGATGGGAGTAAACAATTCCGCGGGCACGACGGCGCCAGAGTCCCGAATTTTGACTTCGTTCCCGTCAATAATCCGTCATCCTACTCCTGGCGCCCGTCGGCACGGCATGGGGTGGCCCGAGGCCGGTGGTGGTAGTGCCAAGCTGCCGTACAAGACGACTTCGAGGTAGCCGGCCGCCTCTAGTCTAGCAGATATATAGATCGAGCTGATGCACAGTGAAGTTTGTGAGCGAGTTTGTAGAGCAGTTCCAAACACACTTTGTAGCGCGATATTTTCCACTTAACTTACCCCTTTACATGGGGACCCAACGAAATTTCCCACTCTTTTTTGACAAAGAAAATACATGTTCCAGCAGTAGATAAATAAATATTTGGAGGGTTTTGTTTTCGAGAACACGACTTCGCGTCTGTCTATTTCAATAAGAAGAAAATATTTAGAGGGTTTGTGTGCAATGTTGTTACACATTATTCCAGTTGCATCATACAGTTGCTCATTTGTCCCTGACTTTGTTGCCACCCTAACAAAGGCTTTGACAGCTAAAATGAACAAGAGACACCAACCATGGGTACTGCTTCTTCTGCTACCGTACCTTAACCAACTCAGACAACTCAACACCATCAGAGCTGTTTGTCCTCGACTGCCACTAGTGCTACCACAGTAAGAGGTTGGTCACGTAGGACTTCACCATCGGGGAAAAAGATATACTATAGGGCATGGCCGCCCCTATGCGCCATGTACATGAAAGTATATATATATATGAATCCAAAAGTAGCATAAAAAATTCCATATTTGTTCGATCGTCTCCTTTATTCCAAAGTCTATTGATTGGCCACTCTAATATTTCTGCTTAGGCTCCATCATGTGATACTATTAGAGATGTAAAGTGGGCTAATCCGCGAATCCGTATATAGTCTTGATTTCCATGACCCACAAATTAAAGCTATATACGGATTCACAGTCACTTACATCCCTAGACACCATCCAACGTGTTATCCACAATCCATGCATGCCCCTATCCTAACCTTTAGTCCACGACCCTAATATCTACTTGTTTTTACTGTGGCAGAGACAAATAGATTTCATTCTATGGAGGGTACGCGACGTCACAGTCACGGAGCACCAAAAGCTCAACTTGAAACATCAGCAAACCATGTCCTATCGTGCTTTGAACATGTCGAGCATATTGGACAAGCTGATAAGCTACCATATTTTAATCTCCTTATTACTATACTATTCTTGTGATGTGAAATCTAGGTTCAAAATTTAGGTGACATGTATTTGCAAGATGTAGATCATCACATGCTTAACAAATCTGTGTACAGAAAGGTAATAATGTTGAGAACCATCTGAAAACATAACATAGAGTAAAAGAGGAAAACGATGTTTTCAAAGCCACCTAACTCTTAATCTATCTTTATCCATATCAATTCTCATTTTGCGTAAGCCGGTGGGAAAAAATGTCCAAAACATTGTACAAGTAAGTTGTTAATTTTATGATTTGTTATTTGTTTTTGTGTTGTAACGCAATATTTTTTTTGTCCTCGTCTACCTATAGAAAAATAATTGTTAGTTGTTAATTGTCATTGTGCCAACACAAATAAGATTTTGTCGGGTTTATGGTTTTGTCTAAATGTTATTTTTATTCTCAATACCGAAAATCGCAGATTGCGTCTACAGAAGAAATTGCAATGAATGAAATATACAATTTTAGTATAAAATATATGCAATACATGTTGTCTAAAAGGAAACTAAAATTCAGACACCTAAATTTTAGGAAGTCTATTTTTTTAAAAAATATACAAAAAAAAATCTAAAGGTTAACAAGATCACCATAGGTACGTCGTTATCGATGAACATGCCGTTTATCTAAAAGTTTAGTATGGTTAAGAAATAAATTGAGAAATACGAGCCTCTGTGTTAGGTCCAGAAATAAACGATGAACATGTCATTTATCTAAAAGTTTAGTATAATTAAGAAATAAATTGAGAAATACGAGCCTCTGTGTTAGGTCCAGAAATTAACCCAAGTCAGCAGGTTACACCCTACCAGAAAAATCTAACCAGCTAAGACCCTTACCCTTTTAATTTCTTCACATGCATGTTGAGGAATCGGAAGATGGAGTATATGGATAAAGACAGTCGACAAAGGGTGACATCGTTTGTTGTGACAAAAGATGGACAAGTATAATGTCTAGTTTTTTTATTTTTTTATATTAGCCTCTGTTAGTAATACTTTGACTAAGATGGATAAATATAATGTCTAGTAATTTATACTATTAGCGAATATCAATCAAGTACTTAGTACTTTCTCCATAAAAAAATATAATTCTCGGTTGTTAAGGAATCAAACAATTTAAACTTGGACTAAATTTATACTGAAAAGATACATGATTGAAAATAAGTATTATTAAATTAGTTATAGAATATAATTTGAAAATAAATTTATTTAGAGCTATAAATGTTAAGTCAAAGTCGATACGGATCCTAAAATTATATTTTTTTTATGGACGGAGGTAGTAGAACAAGAGGAAATTCTAGGTTACAAAAGTGGATGCATGTTTTACAAGGTGCATATGGGCATGCTACCTTTGAGCATATGAAAAGGCTAAAAGCAACTCCACCGGTTCCCTTATATTACGGTCTCCTATTAGTTATACTTGAATGGTCTAAGGTGTTTTTTATTTTTTGACTTTTATTATAGTCTCGAGGTGTTTTCATGTTTGTTTTTTTTTACCTTTTATCCGGACTCAGTGTTGGATTGTCACATTTCTCAGCGTATGAGTTTTGGCAACAACAAATTAAAGGAAGATCGACGTGCTTAAAAGTAAAGGCACCGCGTGACATTATTATTACTTAGTACTATATAGATGTCATTAATTATTTTTGTTTTTCGCTTGCAGAAGACCTTGGCCCATCCCCATCCGTCCATCCCCACTGTTTTATAGGCAGCTCCTCCGAAAGCGAAGTCCAGCGCCCCCCGCTCCACCCTCCGTTCGCGCAAAGACGCCAAGCCCACCCAACGAAATCTCTCCCCAAACTACCCCTCGCCGGCGCCCGGCGATGTGCCCGACGAAGCCCGATCGCCCTGGCCAGACCGCGGCCGCCTCCAGCGAGAAGAGCTGGCGGGAGGAGGCCGTGGCCGCCGGCTCGCTGCGGCTGGTCGACCTGGACCGCGGCGCCAACGGCTGGGCCTCGCCGCCGGGGGACCTCTTCCACCTGCGCGCGCGCGGCTACTTCTCCAGCGGCGGCGGCGGGAAGCGCGGCAAGGCGCCGTCCGCCGCGGACTGGCTGCTCCGGCCCGCCGGCGTCGACTGGCTCCGCTCCCACGCCCGCCTCGACCACGTGCTCGCCCGCGACGACAACCGCGTCGCCGCCGCCTTCCGCCGCGCGCGCCTCAGGAAGGACCCCTCCGCGCACTTCCTCCTCGCCGTCAATCTCCAGGTGCAGCCCCCCACCGCCCGGCCCCGATCGCGTCGCATCACATCTAGATTCTACCACCACCAGGGACCGGGATGCGCGTGATGCCGCCCGTGAGCGTGAGGAGCGAGGCAAGAGAAAAGAAGGGGAAAAAAAAAAGATTCGATTTTTCTTTGTTTGGTGTGTGACGCGTCCCGTGCTTCTGATTCCCGTCCGCAGGTGCCGGGCCGGCCGGACGCGTACAGCGCCGTGTTCTACTTCGCGGCGGAGGCACCCATCCCGCCGGACTCGCTGCTCGGCCGCTTCATCCACGGCGACGACGCGTACCGCAACGCGCGCTTCAAGATCGCCAACCGCATCGTCAAGGGCCCCTGGCTCGTCCGCGCCACCGTGGGCAACTACGCGGCCTGCCTGCTCGGCCGCGCGCTCACGTGCCGCTACCACAAGGGCGACGACTACCTGGAGATCGACGTCGACATCGGCAGCTCCGCGATCGCCAGCGCAATTCTGCATCTCGCGCTCGGCGCCGTCACGTCAGTGACCATCGACATGGGGTTCCTCGTCGAGTCCCAGTCCGAGGAGGAGCTGCCCGAGAGGCTGTTCGGCGCCGTGCGCATCGCGCAGATGGAGATGGCCGCGGCCAAGTACGTGGAGCTGCCTCCTGATGAGGCCATGCCTGAGACTGCCGGCAGGGCTGGGGCGGGGTTCAGGGTATCTTCGGCAAAGGTGGTCAATCATAGCCGCCAACAAGACCATGCCGGCGGCAAGGTTGGCAGGTCGATGAGTTGCCCGGAGCGAGATAGCGGAGGTGAGCGCTGAATTCCCCATGTCATTATCTCCAGATTATTATTGTTAAATGCAGTAATGCAATTAGCTTTATCTCGACTATCGGTGACCACGGATGCGATGTTGAATTAGAATATAGAAGATGCAATAATTCTGTTCAGGCATATGCCAGCTCGTGATGACAAGTTCTTGTTTATGTAGCACATGGTCACATGCTCATCTTTAAGTTAGGTACTGTATGTCACTAACTGATGTCTCAGGGTGGACTGGATTGTTAAGTGGAGCAGTTGAGTCTTACAACAAGGCACGAGAAATAATGGCAATGGTTCATGGCCGCTTTCAGTCCTCCACAGTCCACAGTTCCATGCATCATTGGTACCTTGGGATTTTCAGAGTTGTTTAGTGAACAGGCTTGGTATGCTAGCAATTTTTTGATTTGATTATTTCGTCTGGTACTGGGATGACAAGGACCATTGCTGCTGTCAGTGCTTATGTGAAGTGTGCTCTAGGGATCTGATGCTGTGAACTACTACGACCATTGGCAAAAAGAAAGGCCAGTGCTTGTCTTGATGTGACTTTTTTAGTGAGGTCTAAGATTGGGAAATCGGATGACAATGCCAGTATCTGTCAAGATAATCTCATATTTCTTCTTGATAGGATAGAACTGTACGCGCTTCGTCCTATTAGCTTCAGGATATGCAAAGCTCTGCAAATTTGGGTTCTCTTCACCTGTATGCAACCACAGTACCCCTTTACAAGTTCCTCACTAGGTTAGCATGTGGCACCTACACATAACATACACTGTAGTAGGTGAAAATGTGGAATGTAGGTAGGAGTCTCTTCAGTGGGATAGAAGGAGAAGATAGAAATGGTAAACAGTGAAGTTTAGCCAATATTTGCCACATTGGGCACTGCTGCCAGGGTAGATGGGAGTAATTGGGAAGATGTGCATTTGCCGTTTTGCTGTCCCTCCATTATGTTTCCAATAATGTCTGTTAAATTTTCCCTGTTTATTCTGTACCGCTGGTCTCGGATCGATGTGGTATTGTGGTCCATGTTGGCCATGATCTGTGGCTGGAAAAGCATGTTGCTTCACTTGTTGAGGACGGGTGGGTTGGTGCTGTTTTTAAAATTTTTCTTGAACACAAGATTGTCTCCAGTGTTCCTTTGCTTGCATGTGTAGTTATTTAGTTGCTTGAGGGAGACATGGACATGTGCCCCAACACATGACTGATAATAACGCACATTTAGGACCTGCATGTACTTTAGGTGGGTTGCTAATCAACCTTTGGCCCTGCCTGATAGTTTCATGCAGTTTACAGATGAGTTAGCTAATATTCTAGAGAAGCAGCAGCAGTCTCAGAGATGGACTTAGGTGTTCTTTCTTGGTTGAACTATCCTAACTGCTTTTTGGTGAACCTAAGGTTGATTCTTTGGACAAGAGAACCTGATTTCTGGTAGTTCCCTGGTGGGCACGTGCATCTGAAAACACTGTCATATGCAAAGAGATTCAGTAGTAACTTCCGGGCACGTCATCTGGAAGCATAAGAAATTTTAGCAGATTGAAACTTACGACAGAGTATTTCAAATCTGGATGAATTATGCAATTGTGCTCGTAAATGAGAAAGGATGTGGGATTCTCAATTATGGAGTGCCATTATTTTCTTGTTGTCAATGAAAACAAAACTGAACCACCTGCACCTGCAAGGTGTCTTGTGAGGGTGTGCATCTTATCACTAGAGCTTTGACTCTTCACTCTGTTTTTCAAGTTTAAGGAAGATTTGAGCCTTCATTTTTATTAATTACCTTTGTCTTAGTATTGTTTAAAGAAACATAGTACAGGCTTACAGCAGTATGTCATATCATCAAGAAAAACCAGTGGTAAACCTAAATTGGTCTTTTTTTCCCAGGAAAATAGGCGCAAAGTACGCGGGTGCAGTGCAGAAAGAAACCATCCATCGGCGGGAGAGCGATGGCGAGAACCGGAAGACGAAGGCCGGGTAACCGAACACATAAAACGCTGAAGCTGGTGCCATGACCACGACCTCGACCACGAATGGCCCCTAAATCATTCATAAAATCCTGACTTCATTTGGTTGTGATGATGAGAACTTAAAACCTGATGGATGCGGAAATCAATTAATAGCAGCATATTAATCTATCTATGGCAGAGTTCCATTACATAATTATATTATGATGATGACCGGCTTGTTTTCAGCTGCAGCCAGCCAGCCACATATATGAAATATTTCTTGCCTGAATGGCTGAATGCCTGATCATGTTGCTCAACTGTGATCTATTGCTGGATCCAAAAAAAAAAAAAAACCCTGCTGAATCCCCCCAAAAAAAACTGTGATCTACTCCTGAAATGTGAATGGTTCTCAGCACAGTAGACCTAAAGCCGGTATGGCAACGTACTACCTTGTGATGCTGCAATGCACAGGCATGACAACGTATTTCTACTCTGAATATCAGAGATGGTGCTGACGATAGTGGAAAAGTCTAGGACAATAGAATACTGATAGTAGTTGTAAACAATGCTGAAACGGATCTTGGTTGCCGATCATACAGTACGTATGAATGTATGATATGAGTCAGGAAGGCGACCTTGGCTGTCGTCAATTGGCAATTTGCCCATGTCCGGCCGGAAAGTCTGCGCAAGCCGGAAGCCTGTTGCGGCAAGGAAGGCATATCCTGACTCTGATGATGACTTGGCAAAGAGCGCAGGGTGCGATGTGACGACGCCTCCGTGCGCCTTTTGCAGGCACTGTCCGTCTCGTCAGGATCTGCAAAAGCAGCAAGCAGATCGCTGCAGCCGCAGTGGAGGGCTGGAAGAAAGCACGAGGCAGAGGACCAGCGCAGCAGTGCAATGTCGTGTCAATTCATTCGCCCGTCTGCTATCAGCTCCTTTTACGACGACGGGTTCAGACTTCAGAGACAGGAGGCGGCAGCGAGATGGGAATGGGATCCATCGTTGTTCCTCCGTTGCTGGGACTGGGAGAAGATCGCATCTGGGGACTGGGGTAGGGCCATCGATTGATGTCGTTGGATCCGTCCGTCGGCATGTTTTGATTCCTGGTCCTAACGGTGGCCTGTCATTATTAAAATTAATAAAGATGCATGGATCCAGACATGGTGTGTTAATAAGGTGTCTTTTCTATCTATGGATCTATTAGCACCGGCCTGTTAATACCCAAGTGAGAGATGGTTAGTGTATGTGCTAAACAGTAGTAGTTAGCAGCATGCTAAAATTAGTAAAGATCCCAACAGTCCTCCTTAGTACTGTATATGATGAAGTAGGTTGTCTTAACAGTAAAAGCAGTCTTCGTAATCGCGCTGTTTTCCACTGTCATTGATAAAGTACGTGGATTTAGGTGGATACGACGAGTGTTAGCCAGAAATCATGCGAGGAAATGAGAGAGAGAACGAAGGCAGTCTGCAGGGGATGGGAGTGCATAAATCGGACCTCAAAATCTTAGCGCCTCTAACTGAAGCAAATCAAACATACATTCAGGTCCGGGGGAGTGTCTCGCCTTCTGAGCATCACGAGGTCAAACCGGTTATTTTTAGAAGTTCAAAATAGTTTGATTAGCATTAGGCCAATTTCCGACATAATATTATATCGATGAAGAGAGAAAATAAGAGTTTTATAAAAGTAAAGAGTTTCATGAATATAAAGTTCTTCTATATTGTTTTTTAAAATACAAACGTATTGAAAACTAGAACGTGAAACTCCACCGATGATGGTCTTATTAGCACAAAATAGATCACACATCTGTTGACTTTCTGTTAACAGGAAAAAAAAATAGATCAGTACGCTTTTATGTACGTTGCCATCGTCATTCTAGATCATCGTGCATCGTATTAGAATCAACAATAACAAAGGAGTCCAGAATGCATACTCCCTCCGTTCCAAAATAGTGTCGTTTTGAGTTTTCGTGCCACAAGTTTGACTCAATTTGTAAAAAATATATGCAACATTTATATCTCCAAATAATTTTGTTAAAAAACTAGACTTAAAGATCTTTCCGATGATACTAATCACTTAATATAAATATTAATATATTTTAATATATAATTAACGGTAGTGTTTTCTCGGGAAGCGAGAACGACACTTATTCTGGAACGGAGTGAGTACTTAGATAGTCATATGCCATGATGAGGTCACCTCGTTTTCGGTTTTCTAAATTTGTTATCTCAACCTGAGGGGAATTTAGATTTTAATAAAGTTGTTAAGAATGTCATGAGTTCTGTTATCTCCATCACAATCTATTAAGGATAGTTTTTTTCTTTCTGTTAGATCTATATCTATATTTATACGTAACTACTATATGTCATGTATTTTCAAACTCCCTACAAGTCCTATCTCAATATGCAAGTCATCCATATTTCTCACTATCCACATCATCTCCATCTACACCTCCGCTAAGTGCAATTATTATTCTAAATACTCCCTATGTCCCAAAATAAGTGCACTTCTAGAGTTCAAAATTTGTCCCAAAATAAATGCACATTCACAACTAGTCCTATTCGTCTTTTTCTAGTTTCTCATTTTTCGAGACATAATGATTACACCTTCCTAGGGACATAAATGTAATTTCTCACTAACCTTAGTATCTCCACTCAAACTCTAGAAGTGCATTTATTCTGGGACAGAGGGAATATATAAGAAATGTACAAAGAATCCACATATTGCTATTTTATTTTGCCGCTCCAACATCTTATAATTCAATTTAATTCTTGTAGTTATTGAATCCTTTCATTGACATGTCTAGTTTTGATAAAAATCGATGCAAAAACATATAGATCTAACCCATAGGTGTACAAACAATATTTTTATGTTCAAAAAAGGTCCCGCGGCCTCAAAGGGTAGTATACAAAAACAAAAAAAAAGTGCTCACTCTGGTAGTGCACAATTCCTGTAACATCGTTTTAAAATGACTGCATTTACAATGCGCAATTCCCATAACACCGTTTTCAACAAAGTGTACACTGAAAAATATAGGCAACGAATCTAATACCATCGGGCCTGAGGCTGTTCATAGACAATGCAAAAAAGAGTATCAACTCACTCTTTCTAATAACTCTTTTAGGAACAAGTACATGTGATGCCTCATTATGTGACCGTATCGGCATGAAACAAAAACAGTGAAGATTCTTACTTTTCTGGTTCGAAGACTTGGAAGTCCACACAGAAGCAATGCATGAAACTGGAATCTCACTATTGGCAATCTCCTGAAACATACAAACTGGATAGCCAGTATATTTCAAAAAAAAGAAAACTACATTCTTACTGTCAGCTACAACAATGAAACTAACTAGAGCTATATATTATACATTGCTCACTATTGCTGGAAGCATCAATCCTCATTTGTTGGATCTTTTTCTCCTAAAAAGAACTAATGGTTTGACGAGGTCAGGCTATTCTACCAGATTGGGCAAGGCAAGCAGACTTTACAAAAGGCGCTTGAGGTAACACCAGCATCATATATGCCAGCGGGTACCAGCAATCACATGTAGCGTCTTACATGTTTGGTTGTACAAACTACAGAAGCTTATGCTACATCACCAACTGAACCACCAAGGTCGCCCACCATATACCGGAAATTAGTAAGCACCAAGCAGTTTTGGTGCGTGCGACACAGGTACCAACCTTCTGTTTCATATATAGATAGGTTTCACATCGTTGACACCAAAGCTTAGTCCACAAGATGGACACCTCTTCTGACGGCTACCAAGTGACTTCTGTATGCACTGATTGCAGAAAAGATGGTAGCATTTGGCAATCACAACCTACAAACAGAAAAATCATCATTCGATCAAATATTAATTTCTAGTGTCAGTATGCCAGGAACAACTAAAGATCACTACCTCTTTCTGCCTATCATGACAAATACCACACTTTAGTATTCCCCTGTACTCCTTGGCCTCATGGAGAAGTTTTTGAAGGACTGCTGAATTATCTGCCTTCTCTCTTAGAGAATTAGCTTTACTTGACATTAGATCCAAATCATCCTCTATTCTCTTTTTACTAAACCTGGAGAAAAACTGGCCTTGTTAGACCAAATATTAAGAAACCAGTTGCTAAAATAAAAGGAAATATGTGTATAATAAGTTAATAACCACCTCTCCTTCTCTAGCTCTATAAGCAGCTCAGCAACTTCCAGCCGATTGCTCCCAACCTTCCCTTGTAGAACATCCATTGACTGACTGAGCTTTGGAGCTTCTCCATGCATACCAGCCAGCTTTCTTTGAGAATTGCCCAATGAAATAGACTGCTGCATTCCATCCTCTGACAGTCTCCTCAACCGCTCTGACCAACCTCTTAGCTAGAAATTCATAAATTTAAATATTCAGATCTCCAGCCAGAATAGTATAGCTCTTCAGTATGAATGTGCCCACCAACCTGGTCCTCTAGGCGGATAATTTTCTGGTTGCACAGATCCATCAAAGTACTTGCATGCTGCAAATTTCTCTGCAACGAGCACACTTCCAAATGCAAAGCATCGTGTGACTGTTTTGCTTTAACACCCTCCATGAAAAGCTGCATAGCAATTAGGTAACTAAGATACTACATCAACATCCACTGAAAAATGGTACCTTACAGTTTCATACATTCAAAACAACCTAGGTCTAACTTCAGTTCACATAAGTAATCAAGCTTCACTACCAGTGAAACCCCCAAAAAATCAATCACTTAATGATCACAACAAAATTAACTCAACTATAATGCCCTAAGCATATCATTACAATATGCTAAGACATCTTAAACAGATTATTTGCAAAAAAAAAAACTAAGCAATAATCCATATTAGTTTTCTCAGGGCCATTGGTAACACTAAGTGCAAGATGACTAACACAAGTTACAAAAAGGGAAAATAAGAGAAAGCTAGAAGATGTTGGCTTTTCTCCTACTTCAATACAATGACTAGCAGTTCTCCTGCGCATTCAATAAAACAAAAAAGAACCAGCACAGGGTACAGCACACTCTTTTTGCTTTACACAATACTACAATCTGTAAAATTAAAATGCAAAATAACATGCCCATTTTCAGGAAGTCAGCCTTTTCCATTACTTCATTAAAAATGTAGGTTGTTTTTATTTTGTCTTGAGTCAAATTTCCTAAGTTTGACCAAGGGCACAGAAAAATACATCAACATCTACAAGATCAAATTAGTTTCATTATATACACCATGAATGATCGTGCATTTATTTGGTATGTAGATGTTAATACATTTTCCTATGAACTTGGTCAAAAATAAATAAATCTGACATAGGACAAACTAAAACAAACTACATTTTGGAACAGAAGGAGCATTCAACTTCAAATCAACGCAGGTTGCCAAATTCCTTTGACCAAGAACCTATCTCCATAGCAGGTATTACAAATCCAGGAAACCACCATGGCTTCTATAGCCACTGATAATTATTCACCAGGGCTTAAAGACACCACTCATGTACTCGGTATTAAGTTTTGCTTCCTAGTTTGGTCTGAAATAACAGCCATCAGAAGTATCTAGTTCTACAGTCAGGAAAAGTTGAAACACTGCAACTCTGGATTCCATTATGCTTCATATATTCGTTTTAATATATAACCTTTTGTTTTATTTGAACAGCATGCTCAGAGCACGCTCTCACATCTTAATGGTCTGGCAGTAATCCTTCCTATTGCCATGCCATACATTCCTCCTTCTGCTTATTTAAGGCGGCAAATATAAGAAACTCCTTAACCACTTATCCTAAGCTACAATATCACACTTTCAAAAAAAAAGCACTGAAAATCTCAGCGTCATGCCAAAATATGCAGCAAAATCTAAATCCAAAAGGCTGCAACAAGAAGCACCACTAGACATTCAAAAACTATGAATGGCATAATGAATGCATGGACTCTCTGGCTGATGCCAAGCTACCAAGGTGACATTTCTATACATGAACCAGAGGTAACCCGCAACCCAAGTATCTTCGGCCACCCAGACACACCAGTTAACACAGAAAACTGGCCCCTTTTTCTGCTGAACTCACTGGTGACCCTCCATCCCCACTTGATGTCCCTAGCCATGGTGATCCCTTGTCATCAATATCCCTCTACTTATTCTTCCTTTAGATCATCTCATTCCGCCAAACCATCTTCTAAATTGTCCTCTAACCTGTTTTTAGGAGGATAAGAATTGAATTGGATAGTAGCATAGCTATAGCCCATAGGGATGTGCGTTGATGCAGCAAAAAAAAAAAAAATTGGATGCATTAGTCAGAGTAACAATGAAAAAACAATTCACACAAAGCGATTTAATGGGGGGGACAGAACCTCTTCTTTAAGAGTAAAGAAATAAAGTAAAATTATACCGGAGTCAAAAACAATAACACGGAGAAAACAAATCAACACAAATTAATTACTTAAATCAGTTCTTTGAATCATCACCTTGGTATTATGATCATCTCTTTCAATAATCTGCTGTAGCAATTGTTGATTTTGTGACATTATGTCTTCGTAGGCATGGCCAATGCTCTGTAGTAGAAAATAAATTTTGAGGCCTGAATATAATATTGATAACCATGGTTGAAAGGTATACATATACATAGAAGATTGTCCACACCTCGATCTCCACCACGTATGCTTCACATTCTTCATGTTTAGACTTGAGTATATCAGATTGTTTCACTAGATCTCTGAGCCATAGAAACCCAGCACTTGATATCACTTTACTTGAAAATTTTATAAAAGAAAATATGTCTCCTGTACTATTTCAACAGTCTTGAACCCACCCAGTATAAAAAAAGTGGAATTAAATTGTCTTTTCTGATTGTGTTTCTAAATTCTAAATGAATGGCAGGAAGAGTGAATAGATGCATGAATACCTCCTAGAAGCTTCTAGCTTCTGCCCTAATTCAGCAATCTCAGCTTCAGCAGTTGCCAGTCTCTGCTGAGAGATTGCTTCAGCTTCATTGGCTGCAATTACACGCTTCTCTAATTTACTTTCATTAAGAGAACATTTGAGAACGTGGACTCGAGCCCATTCAGCGAGTTCCCTATCTCTCGATTCCATCAGCTGTCTGCCACAAGAGAGTAAGACATGTGAATATAGCAGAAACGCGTACCCATGAAATAAGTGAACTGAAGAGTAGACAAGTTGAAGTGCTCGCAATAGCTAGTGTGATAGTCAGGCAATGGGACTAAGAATGAGCTACAAGATATAACATGCCATAAACGAGTAGCATGCAACCCACCCCACCCCCAGAAATGCCACCCTTAGAAGTTATTCCACAATTTGACTACGAAATAAGATGAACCTACCTGGAATCAGTAGACTCATGCTTATACAACTCCACAAATAGCTTAAGTTCCTGAGTATTTTCCCTCAACTCACGAACCTACGATATGTAAAATATGTTAATATATATAAATGAAAACAAGGCATGAACAAATCATGCAGTAGGTGCATTTTGTAACCAGTACAGAAAATATTAGAAGTCTTCAAGGTACAAAGAAGATCCAAAAGGAAGATGCTTACCAGAGATTGAAGTTGGCTTATATCAGATCCAGCATGGGCAGATCTACATGATGTTTCTTCAATTTCTTGTTCCTAAAAACAAAATGTAAAAAATTGACACATCAGCAAATCAATTCCACTTGCCCACTGACCGTGCAAACTAACAAAATTGAACTTACCTTTCTGGTTCGGATACTAGAAAGTGAATGAACTTCTGCTCGCAAGGAATGCAACTGTAAGGAAGCATCCTTGTGCTTGGACAGTTCACTTTGCACGGCACCCATTTCCCTTGGTAGTGATGACACCAGAGCTTTAAATTCTGAGATAACCTGGTTTCGACCTGACAGATAAAAGAATATTATTTCCTGCTTTGAACAGTGACCTGATAGAAAAGTATTTCAAACTTGCTGTGTTGTGATTACAGCACCAGGTTCTCTCGAAGCCTCTTCAAGTTTCAGCACAAGCATATTCTTTTTATTACATAGTTTCTGGACATCCTTTTCAAGATCAGCAATTCTAGATACACAGTATGCAGAAACCTTCTGCGGGATTTCAGCCAAATCAACTTTTTGATTAAATTGCCTCTCTCTCCAAACAAAGGTATCCATCTCAACCTGAAAGATGGAAAATAGAAGTTTAACCAAAGATCAGATCTTGGGAAACAAATCTGCTATACAGACATGCAAATGCACTGACCAGTAACCACCTGTAATTTCTCTAACAATGTTTGGTGATCATCAAGTTCTGCTTGTGACTTCTGAAGTTGGTCATTGACAAGTTGAAAAGCTTTGGAAGAGCGAATGCTTTTGAAATCCGTCAGTATATTCTGGAAGCAACAAAACAAGGTTAAAAGGACATATTAAGTTTGACATTACAAATCTAAACTTCAACCACACAATAAAAACTAGGTATGGGAGTCCAAAACTAAGAAGCAATGTGTTCTCGGCTTGATCGTGTATATTTGGTTCAACGAACCTGAAAAGCTGCTAACTTGTTCAAAATTTCAATTCTCTCTGTATGCAGTCTTCTAATTTCCTCCAGACGCTTTGAAATCAATTCCTGCTCATATTAGTGTGCAAGCTTAAAAGTCCATACACATCTAGCATTCTAGCCAATAGTTTGGAGCTCTAAAATAAGAACCAGATATTACCATTAACTCCTTGTGGGTAGCTTCAAGATCTTGCAGTTCTGTTTGTTTATCTCTCACCTTTTCTGCAGTCATATTTTTGTTACCCAGCGTAGGAACAAGGATCGGTGTTGTTTGCTTATTGTCTCCCTGTGCTTTCAGTACTGCCAGTTTTTGTCTGCTTTCTTCCAACTTGGCAACAACACTAGCCAACTCCTCTTGAAAAGTACACAAAAAATACTGGATTAGTTTACCATTACACGACAGCTAGGTACACATAATAGAAGAAAACATACTCCCTCCGTCCCTGAATAAATAGATTCCTAGAGTTGTCCTAAGTCAAACTTTTTAAACTTTGACCGAATTTTTAGAATAATACGTCAAGATTTATGATATCAAATTAGTATCATTAGATACATCATGGAATATATTTTCATAATATGTTCGTTTTATATCATAAATATTTTTACTCTTTTCTATAAAGTTGGTCAAACTTTAAAAAGTTTGACCGGCACGGATTCTAGGAATCGATTTATTCAGGGACGGAGGGAGTAGTATCAGTATGCCATGTGTTGGCAGTGCCACTGCAAGAAACAATCGATTTACAGTTTACAACATAATGAACTTATTATTGCCACAAGGCATTCACCATTTTAACTGAGATTTAGTACTAACTTGTTTGATGATCTAGGGTACAAAATAAAACTTTAAATATTGTTAAAATACTTTCAATTAAGAACACACATACTATTAGAGATGGACCCCCCCCCCCCCCCCCCTCAAAAATACTGTCCACAAAACTAATACAGAATACCTTTCAGACGTTTATGTTCAGCTCTGTTCCAGGCATTCAAATCTCTTTGCTTTTGATAGTTCCCTGCTAACTGCCTGTGTTTCAAGTGAAGATTATCTACCGCACACATCACCACATGAAGCTTGGATAACACATCACTGGTAGCACTGTGCAGTTGCCTGCTGTGTTCTAGAGAACATGAGCAAATTAAGGAAAATTTTAGCATACCTTAAATGACTCATGACAGCTATTCTACAACAGAAAATATGGAGAAGCACAAACCATTTTCTGGCAACTTCGTGAGAGCAGCAGAAACAAACTCATTATTCACATGCCATGGACCACTTGATGGAAGGAATAGCTTCTGCAGAATATCAATTGTTGTTGATTGTTCTGAAGAGACATCGTTTCCTAGTTGGCAATTGGGAGAACCAGAACTTTCTGTGGCACCAGCCTCCAAAAGTCCATTTAAAAAGTCTGTTTCTAGGTGAAAGCATATACCATCCGACAATAAGATGTGCATGTATATGAAGGACAAAACAAAACAAAAAAAGACATCTAAAGAAGTAGACAACGTAAATCAGCAAAGGCTATATAGTAGCCAGGTATTCAAACAAATAATTCATCTGTTAACAATCATTGATTGGTAACAGCTAGTTCTGGAGACATGCATGTAAATCACTTTTAATAAATTTATTTTGAAAATAGTAGAGAACTACAAACACCTCAAATAGAAATTGTTTTAAAATACTATACTACTTCGCTCCACTAGTAGAAAGAAGTATAAGCCAACAGCAGTCAGTGACATCATAGAATCCTTCCATGAATGATTATAGAACAATGCAATATCCAATATATCCGTAATGCATAAAGTATAATTCCATACCCTTTTGTATATTGTTGTTCCCTGTACTGCAGCTTGAATGTGAAGATTCACTTTTGCAAACAGGAACTATACCCAGATCTGCTACAAGCTGTTTGGATAAGGGAATTTCAGCAGAGCGCCTATGATGTGTATATATGTTATACAGTTACAGTGGGCAAGGTTAGAACTTACTCGCTCCCAATAACTTTTGACTAGGACAAGTGTCTCGTTATGTGTCTTCTGTTTCTCTTTTAAATCATTAAATCTACTCTCAAGAGCACCGAACTCAAATTTGTGGACTTCCAGTTGTTCCGCAAGCTTTTGATTTTTGTATTTAAGCACAGCAAAATCGAGCTGCCAGAAAGGAAAACATACATAAGATGCTGGTGCAGCACAACTATAAACTAAAAACAAGCACTGTATAAAAAATATATAATAGTAATTCCAGTGCGTATAGAACATCATAGACCACCACATGAGCACCTTCAATTTTCGAACCTCAAGAAATGCAAAGATCCTACAGATACCTTCAATTAATAATAATACTTTTTTGTCACACATGCAATATGGTTTCTTAAATTGAAAATACAAAAATATTAGACAAAATTACATCACTTTTGAACATATGTGAAATGTGCACCGATGCTAATCACGTAATGAGAGCGAAATCACAGTATTATTTTAGTTGGAATAGTAAGGTATTATGTAATGTAACTTCAACAGCTAAACATACTTGTCAAAAAAAAACAGCTAAACATACTTGAGTAAATTTTGTTTGGTACATAGTTGCATCATAGATAGACGTGCAACAGATCTTCAGAGCTCTTTTCATGTGCTAGGTTTTGTGCATTGTAATTTGCAGCTTGCAATGTATCCAAATAAAAGATCATTCATAAACTGTATGGTTGTAGATAAGAAAGGAGTTCCCTGATGACTTCTTTAATGCTTGCAGCGTGAAATAACTTTTTGCAGATAGATTATATATTTCTTAGTATTATGATCAGAAGCTGAATCGCCCAATGGCTATATCATCGGTTTATTAATGGCTCATCTTACATCACAGAAGTGAGATAATTGTCAGAAGTCACTTTTTTTCTCAAATATGCAGACCTGTGTATCAATATATTAAGAAAAAATTGTTGGAATTCACTCAGTAAAAATGAAATTTATTTCACAGTAATCATCTATCAGCCTATGAAAATGATTACCTACCTGATTATTTTGTTTCACAAGACAGAGAAGTTGGGGAATGGTTACAATAGTATGCCTATATTTTTTTAAAAAAAAACTCGACGGGAAGGAGCAGACCGCACCCCTGCTTTTTTAATTAAGAGGATGCAAGGCTTGAACCTGAGTCTCTGGACTGAGAGCGAGCTCCAGTAACCAGTCGCCCACAAGAGCACGCCTATATTGCTAGTACTAATCCGTTGCTCCATGATTTTGTTCTAGCTTTATTAATCAGGTAGAGTACAGCAAGGGAAACTCGTTGTGGTCCCTCATTAGGATTTGAATATGCTAAGCCATTACATTTAAGGTAAACTTTTGGGTACCTACATCACATAATAACCTCTCTCAAGTACCAGGCTGCACAAAATTATACCTAAAGTATTTTTTCACAAATTTATCATAAGGTAACTATTCTTTACAAGTAAATGTAATAACATGGAGCACGTAGTTTCATTTTTCCTTGCAGCAAGGAGTGAAATAAGATGCAGCAAGTAAACAAGCAGAAAGCATAGAAAGACAAAAGGTGCAGAAGACTGTACAGTATACAGATGTTTCATTTTCAGTAAACTACTACTAGGAAAACCTTGCAAACTACAGAAAATAATTGCTCATTTGTACTTACCGGACGGGACATAGCAATGTTTCTGGGATCTTGCACGTGGAGGCAAGTTGACATTCAGCTAAGCTTGAACTGCCTAAGATTTGTTAAAAGGTAAGTACATAAGTATGAACACTAGGAGCACCAACAAAATCCGTTTCCAAGCAGTGCCTGTGCAAGATGATATAGAGTGTTAAGAACACTTATTTGGCTTAGACCTTAGAGAGGTACAGGAGCTTATAGCAAGTTCAAACGATTGACAAGATGCACATGTATTATGTAATTCACCTATCTTCAAGAGGTATGCCACCTGCCACCGTTTTGGCAATGGTGGTGATTGAGTAGGCCCTCTGCACCACAATTCGTCATCCACCTCGGCACTGTCTAAACCATGTGGTCAGAGGATGCTGGGAGGCAGAGTGGCAGGACCTAGAGTTTGATCTGTCACATGATTTGGATTAAAAACACAGTATTAATTAGTTTGTCTCATTAGCAGACATGATTTACATAAAAAAAAAAGATAGCTAAAGCATTTTTCTTTCTCTGAACACCCTTAGTGCTTTGTTCTGGAATTTTCAAGTCTTTATTAACATGCAAGAAAACCATGTGTTGGGACAGAACATATAACAAGATAAATAGAAATGAATCGATTGAGGGTCCGTTCGTTTAGGGCTGTTTAGGACATGGAATAGTTCCTGATTAGGATTGGCTATACAAATTACACTACCAATCCTGGTAGGAATAGTTCCTGGTCACCATTTCTTGACAACCGAACGCAGCCTGAGGCAGTTTCTAGATACACTGCAATTTCATCCAAACTGTATCTTCTAGTAGACTCATGGCCTAGGTTACATCAAGAAAGCTCAAATGCTCAATAATCTTTAGCAAAAATATAGCATTTGGTTCTATACACTTACAGATACCGGAATATTATATTATGTTTAAATCCTGGTTCATTATCATTTTATCAAAAGTTCTGTTATAAAGATAAGATAACTATTCTGCTCAATATTGCCTCATGAAGCTGTATAATGTTTGTTCTAGTATTTCATCCCTTAGTTTGCTTGACATATGCAGTGTGATGGGAACAAAATACCTAACATGTCTCATTACACTAGTTTCTAGGATTCTTGTCAAGTTCATTTAGAAACTTTGTGACAAAATAAAAAATATATACTCCCTCCATATCACAAATAGAAGACGTTTAGGACAGCGACACGGTCTCCAAAGCATAACTTTGACCATTTATTTATTTAAAAATATTTGTTGTAAAGTGGTATATATATACTTTTATGAAAATACTTTTCAAGATAAATTTATTTATATGATTTTTACATTTTTAAACTCAATAATTTAAAAGTTATTCATGATTTATATTCCCAATGTTTGACCAAAACCTTTTCCAAAACCTCTTCTATTTGCGATACGGAGGGAGTATATATTTATGTAAAAAATATATAGTTTTCTTACAAAAAAACAGCAGGCTATGCAAATAACATTACTTATCCAGTCAAATGCATACTGCTTGGGATCCAATTTCTTCAGTAGCAGGCATAGGCCCAGTGAAAAATGTTGCACCCCATGAGACCCATACAGATCAACCATGGCAACACTCGGGATACCAGGATCAAGGTACAGGGTTCTGGCAACATTGTTAGCCATGTGTTCCTCCTCTCCAATAGCCACAGCAGGTTATTCCAGCTGGCGACCGAGTCAAAATCTCTTATAAGTTGGACCGCCTCGACTCGTGGGGCAGAGGACGGGCAACTAGCGCCTGGCATCAAGGCTGCTTCCGACTCAGGCCGTAACTCTTCATGACAGGTCTACGTAGATCCTTTGCACACCCCTTCGCATCCACCGTGCCTCCAAGCCCACACCCTTGAATTCAAAAGAACAGGGAACCCAAGGCACCGGGCACGCAACCATGGCAGCACATGCAAAGGGACCGAAACAGCCGCCCTCGATCCCAGGGCCACGTCCACGATAGGCAAGGAGCCACCACCAGCATGCACCAACGGACCCTGTGGCTGGAATCCCAGGGCGTTATCAAGAAATCGAGATGTTTGTTTGGAATGTCGCCATCTACGCCGCAGACGCTCGCAAGGGTTTCAACTCATTGGCTGTGTTGGCGGCAAGGTGGATTAGGAAACATATAAATGGCTGTGTTTGTTTTTTTAGGGCTTTTCGCCTAACCATGATGCCATCATGCGGGTTATTAGAGATGAGGCCCAAGTTGTTGTGTATGGCGGAGCCAAGGGGCTCCATAGCATATGGCCATGATGGTCTCTCTGTTTTTTTCGCTGGTTTGCATTATTGTCCGTTTCACGCGTCCTTTCCGTATTTATTCTTTTGCCCCTATTCGGGGTTGTAAAAGTCATCTAGACTCCTTTTCTTCTTAATACAATAATGCAGAGTTCTCCTGCATGTTTGGGGGAAAAATGCATTCATCATCCGTTATTTCTGAACTACGTTTCAGGTTCTGGTACATGCTTGCTTTTTCCCTTGGATTCACTTAAGTTACCAAGTAAACCATCTCAGTACATAGCTTGCACTTTTGCACATCTACTAAACCCAGGGGCGGACCCAGTAAAGAACATAGGTGTACACATGTATACCCAATAATTTTTGCAAAGCAATCGAAGTTAGTAGTCATAATAGTGCATGCATACACACCTGTAATTGGATTCAGATCCGATTACGAATAGTATGTTAGGGTTTGGGCGCACGGTTTTACCTACGAATTACGTTAAGGTTTGGGCACACGGCTTCGCACAGCAGGAAGGGAGGGCCATGGGAGGGAATACCTGGTGTCCTGGTGGTGCTCGTCGCCAGCCAAGGTGGCGAGTGGCGAAGTACGACAGCAGCGACGGTCGCGGGGACACCGGGGCTGCAGAGGGCGGACGCCGCGCCGGAGCTGTTCGCGAGGACGCTGGGCCCAGGTGGTGCTCGACCGAGCGCAGTCTCCTCTCCGGGTTGCGGCGCCGCGAGCGGATGGAGGTGAGCAGATCGGCCGCGGGCGAGACGAGTTCAGGGCTTCAGGCGGCGGGCGAGGGTCGAGCCAAAGGCTAGAAAAAACGCCAGGCGGTAGACGGTGGTGACCTACGCCAGGCCATAGTCTGATACTCTGATTTTAGGTTCGATGGGGGAAAATAAAAAAAGCTCCATTTCGAAATCAGACGAGTTCTGATTTTATATTGTTTTTGTTGCAAAGATAATGAATCTCTTTCCGTAACTTTCTAATTACGAGTACGAAAATTAAAAGTCATAAAAATTCTTGATTCTTCATGACGTCTAGGAAATAGATCGAATATTTTTAGAAACAAGAAAATATAAAGAATTTTTTTCTATTCAATACCATTTTGCGTCTTTAATTTTTATTAGGGTTCATTTAGATACTTGGAATTGAATTTATTTTAAGAATTATAATTTAGACGTATATTAATTAAGCTAGTATAAGGATTATATTTATATATTATTGTTGGCTATACGAGAGAGATATTTATATGTTATATTTCTATTACAAGGGAGTGAGTTAAAGAAAGTGTTATAAGTTACAAAGTAGAAATATAGCATAACGATTTAAAGAATTCATTTCTCTTTCTCACCCTATGAATCTGACATAGGTTTATACGTGAACTTTGGAAAGTCATGGAATATCAAATTTGAAGCCAAAATAACCTAATTTATTGAACGAATTTCAATTCCTACAAAATGAAGGGTTCCAACCAGCCTTTTAGTTTCTTTTCTTCTACACCCTCTAGATTTGTTGGTCTCATAATTTTTCCCCTCCCACTATCCATTCATGTTAGCACACTTTTGTTTTTCCTCGACACGGCTTCTTCCCCAGTGAATGCGATCGACGCAGCCCAGCGGCAATGCTCTCCCTAGAGCAGAAGGCGATTCCTGACACGGACCGGCCTACCCTAGGCCCCCCTTCCAATCGGCATCCTCCCTGCCCCACATGCAGTATTCTGCTAGCACCAGTGTCCGCCCTCCCCACACAACTTCTCTCACACGACACGCTCCTCGCTGTCGGCGTCTGTCCTTCCCCGACATGGATCGGACTTTTCCAGGCGTGCCCCTCCCCACTGGTGTCCACCCTTCCCTAGCTGCCTCTGGTCCTCCTCCACCAACTTTGCTCTGTGCGTGCAAGGAAGAAGAAGTTGATATAGGATGACATGTGGATCCCACGTGTCATTTTGTGTTATGATAGTTTTAGGGTATGTTTTAGGTAGTACTGCTAGAGCAAACAAGAAAATTAGATAGTAATTAAAATAGGTGGCTACCCAAGTTGAGAAATAGGGTCTGATTTAGGTATTATTGTTGGAGATGCTCCAATTGCTACTACAACTTGGGGCATGTGAGTTAGGATGAATGGTGGAGTAGCTTATCATGGGTTTATCACCTTCAGACAAGTCAGGTTTAGTGACCTAAACATTCCATAGCTTACCACTACCAAACAGATTAGGTTTGAGTGAAAATGAGTTTAGATTGAGGAGAAGACTTTGGGAATAATGGGAGTTGTGTGATTGCACTGAGAATTCAACACGTGTCACATGTCTTGTTCTAATGCATCAACGTACATGCTCGTTTGTGTGAAACAAAGGTAGAGGTGGGAAGTGAATGGGTAAGGTTACGGTGATGCTCAAACGATGGATTTAGTTATCTCATCCTTGACAACTATGATCTATCTAGAGCGATAGCGATGGATTCTCTCAGCTTCATCAGCCATGCACTAATTCTTCGTTCCTCCACTCAACCAGACCAACACACTCTATCTCTCCTCTGTTAATGCTCCCAACCACCTTTGTCCAAAAGGTTAGTAATTTTTCAAGGTAATTGGCTTGTAAAGAAAGTGAGAAAGCCAAAGAAGATTAAGATCCTTTGTTCTCGAGCACTTGGCAATGTCCTAGCCGCACAATGTATTTGTTACTATTAGAGCTCTGCTCCTAGTCGGTTAAAGTTGTCTGTGGTCTCTCGGTTGGTTGATTGGGAAAAATAAAAAATTATGTCAGTTCTTAAAGTTATTCTAATCTTGTAGACAAAAATCACAATTACCCTATTTATTTTATCGATGCAAATTGGATTTAGATACAAGGGTTACATTCCTTTATTTTAGACACATTAAACTTTTCTTCTATGTAATATAAAAGAATTTTGCTGATTTATTTTTTGATATATCTAATTTATAGAATTCATAAACTCACTCTATCTCAAGATATAAGGTACGATTAGACTTTGTGTGCTCTTCAAAAATATATTTTGACCTGTATTTTTTCTTACAATATATAATTTATAGAAACAAAAGTTTGATCATTAGAAAGTATTTCTAAATATACAAATCTAGTGTAACTATTTTTTAGTATAAAATTTTTATATGATTAAGCTAATTGTTAGTCAAAGATAAGAAAGTTTGAATTTTGAATACGTGCATGTCTCATATCTTAGAACTTAGGGAGTATCATTTAATTGTTGGTAATATAAACTTGAATTGGCTTATTCAATCCTAACTATTTGATAATAATGGGAGTACATTTATGTTTGTGCTTCGAAACGAATATGATATTTTTTGGGCATTTCTGTGAGCACCAAGAAGCTTGTATTGTCCTTTTTATGACTTAGTGGAACCATCTAACCTACTACCTTGGTGGTGTTTTATCCTGTTGCATCAGTGAAGCCAAACTCTTTTCCTAAAAACACTTATCTAGAATTATTTATTTCAGCCTACATAACCACTTTAGCCATACTTGTTAAGACTTTAGTGGTTTCATGACTAGTTGAGCCCTTATTATTGTCCATCATTTTATCGGTAGCCCTTTCTTTAGGATTCCCCTTTTGTTGCCCAACCTTATCTAAATTCTCTTTACTATTCTTCTTATGAGCAATTTGGTATTCTTTCTCCATCATCTCATCTTGTTATTTTTATCTTCTTTATCTTCCTCTCAGTGGTCCTCATCTTCTTAGAGCGTCTTCATTCTGAGTGAGCTCATTCCCATGTTGCCCCTTTGGCACAAATCTAAATTCATATTCTTAGTCTTCAATGAAAAAATACACTTTACCTCTAATCTAAGCAAACTTCTTAGCTCTCATTTCACCCTTATTGTAGACCTAGCTATGATGCTCATTCTGATCTTTAACTCTGCCTTCACCTTCCACGCTGAAAGCGCGAGTCCTTAGAGCAACTCCAAGAGATTATGTAAAATTAGATGCTAAAATTCATGATTTAGCCATTGTCTAAAATAAAACACCCACCAAAAAACTAGAGTAACCCAACAGTCTGTCTAAATTTCGGTTCTCTATTTTAAAACTACTACACGTCATTGGATTGTATCGCTCATTATCCCCACAGAGCTCCATTAATTTTGCCATAATAGCGGCAGCAGCAGCATGAAGTGGAGACAGCGGCGGTGAGAAAAATGATCCGTGCACGCGGGAGGACGAGCGTCGCGCGGGAATAGGCATGAGGAGGCAGATAGCGAGCTGCTGCGGTGTGCTTTTTCTAGCTAGCGAGGAGTACGAGATAGAGCGCTTGCTATTTTAGATCGCTGGATAGAACGACTGTTGGACCTCTGTTTCTTGCGAAAATATCTAAATTTGGATTACACAATGCAGATAGCTCATCTCGTGGAGTTGCTCTTGTAGCCGATATCTGTCTCACAACAACCTCTCTCTTATCCTCCTCCTCCCAACCTCTATGCAAGCCTTCCTCTCTACCTCTGTCATTGTATCTTTCGTCTTCATATCTATGTTTCGTCTCTGGTTCTCGTTTTTGTCACTTATCTCTGATGATTCGACATCATATTTCTCTCTGTAGCCACCTTTGCGTAGGATTGAGAAGTTTCTTTGCTGGTGGAACTCTAACTAGCTTGAGAGCTTTGTGTCCAGATCTATTTACTTCTTCTGCGGAATAAAGTTCTTCTCTAGACCATAACGGTTCTCCCGAAATAGAAGTATATGATTGTTTATATATAGCACTTGAGATGTTCTTAATAGATTTATAGTAAAAAAAAAGGATGCTAGCTAATAACGAGTGTGAACCAAATTTTATGGTGTGAAATTTCGTGGAATGCTCGCAATGTTCAATTTTGTTTGCAGCTTCTTTGATATTCTAGATGCTTAATTCTTTTGGTGTTGTGTCATTTAACATGCAATTTATTATTGTTTGGCTAAGATATTTTTCTATGAACTAAGTTTGTAAATCATAATTTGTTATTTATGATTTATATTCTCAATGTTTGACCCAAATCTTGTCTAAAACCACAACTAATATGGGTATAGAGAATATACACATAGGAATAGGAATTGGCAAGCCTAGCAATGCCTAATTTTTAGCAGGATAACATTTTTTTTTGTATATATATTCCTACACATAGGATGTTTACTATTTTTTCATTAAAAAGCTCGAGGGAAACCTATGTCATCGACAGTTTACGGTAAATTCATCCCTCCCAGCATAACATGCTGAAAACAGTGCGACACGAATCGCATCTTCTCTCTACATACCGATTTGAGAGTGATGAAGAAGCAAGTAAAGGCAAATGCAGAATTGTATGCTTAGTTAGTGCATCAATCCTGGATTATGACGAGTATGGTATGATGAGTACGGCATGTCGGCATGGCTGCAGCACGTCTCCTTGACTCCTTGTAAAGCCAAGAGCTGCCAGGCCTCGACGGCTCGACGTGTACAGAATCCGCGGCGGCGCTATCATTCCGGGGCTGCTCAGGTGTCCTCCCCCTGCTCACCGGCGGTCGCGCCACGTGTCCGTTCACTCCGCGCCGTCGTCTCCTCCTTCCCCAACCCCCAGGCGTGCCGACCAAACCAAACGCAGCCCAGGCTCAGGCACGGGCGCGACGGCGAGACGCGCCAAGAAAACGAAGCACGGGGGTCGCTCCGGGGTGCGGTGGCGTGCCGTGCCGTGCCGGACCCGGACGGCGTTGGCGCTGGCGCGGGCGCGCGGCGGGAGCGGGAGGCGTCCACGAGTCCCCGCTGGCTTGCCGCCACGTCGCCCCCCCCGCCCCCACGCCACCGCGCGTCGAGCCCGTCCGCTGCGCGCTTTTAGGCGCACGAGCCCCGCATCGCAGCCCCGGCCATGCCTGCCTGCCCTGCCTCCTCTCCTCCATTTACCCGTACGCGTACTCGCGAGAAGCTCCAGCCGCGGGGCCATTGTTCGTTTACGTTCCTGGCCTCGTCGTGTCGCCGCCGAGACAGCGCTCTGTTTGTTCCCGGTGGTTCCGAGAGGATCCCTCCCGGCCTCCCCAATCCCCATCGCCGCCGACCGTCGTCAGAGGCCCGTGATGGGGTTCGCCGAGAAAGGATCACCCGTCACTGGCGGAGGGTTCAGGGGCTCGAGCAGCAGAGTTTGTGAAACAAAACCTTTTCACCAATCTGATCAAGCACCCAAAGTTCTTCAGCGATACCAAGTCCGCTATTGGTAGTTACAAACCCCCTTTGCGCTTTGCTAGCGCTCTGAACGCAAATACTTACTTCTACTTCACTAGTGAACGACGTCGGAGCCTGAATTATATCCTCCTGCAGCGGAAACTTACAATCACACGGACTCGGAGCTTCTGAAAGCTGATACCAGCCATCACCGCGATGCCGGGTCAACCGCTTCCACGGCCATCCTTGTAGGCGACCGCCTGGTGGTTGCAAACGTTGGGGACTCCAGGGCAGTCATCTGTAGAGGAGGGGATGGTGAGTCAGATTCTCTTCTTGGTGTTTGCGGTTTGCAGCTGATCTGCTGCAGAACTGAAGTTTCTAACATGCCACTAATGTGTTTTTAACACAGATACACCATGTTTTCTGTGATTAATAAGCATAGCTAAATGGGTAGCACATACCTTTTGGTTTTCTGAGTTTCTATCTGAGAAACCGCAAGCCATCTCCATTGAAGTTTCTTGGTGATGATGCAGCTATAGCAGTTTCGAGAGACCACAAGCCGGACCAGACAGACGAGAGGCAGAGAATAGAGGACGCAGGAGGTTTTGTGATGTGGGCCGGTATGTCTTCATGATCACAGGCCGCCACTGAATGACGAAGTTGGAAAATAATTGTTATTAACTTTATGCAGGAACGTGGCGTGTCGGTGGCGTCCTTGCTGTTTCTCGAGCATTTGGGGACAATCTCTTGAAGCAGTATGTGGTTGCTGATCCAGAGATCAAGGTTTGTGTTTCTTCAATCGTAGTGTCTGGACAGTTTCTCTGAAAGGAAGAATGCAATGCAAGGAGAGCTCTTTGAAAGAAAGAAAGAATGCAAATGCGTGAGGTTTGATTGACTTGGGAGATCCCTGTTTGGTGCAGGAGGAGGTGGTGGAGCTCCCTCGAGTTGCCAGCGACGGCCTATGGGACGTGGTGACCAACGAGGTAAACACGGAATGAAACCCATCTGCAGTTCTTCCTTGATGAAGCTGTGTGTATCCTCAACTCTGTTGACACTTGGCAGGAAGCCGTTGCCATGGTGAAGCCGATCCTGGACTCGGAGCAGGCGGCCAAGACGCTCCTGGCGCCCTGGCGGCGGCCTCCCAGCGCGGCAGCGCCGACAACATCACCTGCGTCGTCGTGCGCTTCCTGGAGCCGTATACAACAACCGTAGAGCCGGCGGCGCGGCGGGAACAGGCGACATCCGATTCTGGTACGATACGATTCCCGCGTGGCGCCGAACGCAACTCGGGGTCGGAGCACGGGGGGGCAGCGCAATATAAAGTGTACGATACGATTCCTCCCTTCTCTATTCATTATTAGCTTTCCCGCAGATCCCATCTTGTTGTTAATTACTGAGAAACCAAACCAGATCAACGTACAGCCGCAGATCATCAGATCAGATCGAGAGAGGAGAGGAGGGTGCGGCGCTCGACGATCGGTCGACGACGACACGCCTTCCGCTATAAGAGCAAGCATTATAAGAGGCTATAAAAAAGTTGTATGTTGATGTGGAAAAGAAAAAAAAAAGAGAAGAGAGATGAGTTGTAAGCTTATAGCCAGCTAAAGACACAAGAACCAAGAAATTTGTGAGAGTGAGAGGTGGGCTGTAAGAGAGCCAACCACTATATGAGTTGACTGAGAAGTAGACTGCAAGCATACGGCCTAGCCAGCTGAAGGCTGTATTACATGCGTCGTCGTGTGCTTCGTGGAGCAGAGCAAAGGGCTTGCCAGTGCCACCAACGATCAGGCGTCATGAGATCGATCGTCCTTGTGCTATCATAGTTTTGCAAAATTCTCAGAATGTTCACAGGGCCAAAGCGTGACTGATTCATCCTTTTTTTTACAACAAACAGTTTTATTTTAGCAACATCTAGCTGCTGCAATCAGTGGCGGATGTAGAACACGATCAAAGGAGGGGCTGATCTCTTCTTCTCCCTCTATTTCTTCATTTTTTCTTCTTTTCTCCATCAATTTTTCTCATAATTATTCTTAATTTTCCATTGACGTACCAGCTGTAGGGGGGAGCTGGAGCCCACCCAGCCCCCCCCCCCGGTAGATCCGCCCCTGGCTGCAATAATGGATACAGTGTTTATGGTTACACAATGCAGTACAGCCAGAACTGGGTACTGTTGTTCATGCTCAAGATTTGAGCAGACATTGATGAAGAGACATTACTAGTGTGGTCTGAGTAAGCCTGCCTTGCTAAATTGTCTGCTATAGAGTTTAGATTTCTAAGAACTTAGAATTTGTTTTCGTTGACCTGTTCACAAAATGTTGGGTGAAGCATTTAATTCTCCAATCTAAAGGGTTGTTATGATTGGGGCCATTAAGGAAATGCAGTGTCTATGCCTGCAACCATTGCCAGATGCGGTTAAACCAAGAGCAGCCACAGTGTAAGGGTGTTCCATACAGAGTCTATAAAGACCTAGTCCTTTCCATAGAACACGCTCTGCATATAGAAAAAGACCCCCCCTGTGTCTATAAGCTGATGCTCTAATGTGGCGTGTGACGTGCCAAGCTGGTGCTTTTCCATTGTTATACTCGTACCAAAACCAAAAGTTTGCCGCACTAAAATGAGATGCATTGTTTTCATTTGCATCTAAGATAGAATTTGCATCATGGAATTCAATTGGACTCCGGTTCCGGTTTACATATATTTGGGGAAAAAATTATTAAGTGGTATTCTGTCTTGTTTCGGTATTTTTTTTTATTTCTTTTGTTTGTCCATGGAGTTGGAGTTGGGTTTGTAAATCCCTTTTGTTTTTTCGTCTAATAAAAGTTTTTCTTGCCACTACAGCAGCGATACAAAATCACGAGTGGGTATTGCTGGGTTGCTCAGGTAACCGCTCAGGAGGAAATAATGCAAGATCATTTCCCAAGCACATCGAGCAGAGCTCTCAGCAAATGAGGTCCTCATCATCGCAACACGGCCCCCCACAAACCAAACGAGAACGAACACGGAACAGCTCAGAAAAACACGGGTCAGAACAGAACACACAAGAGCGGATCAGATCTGAGGTCCAGAGGGAGTGGGAGGCGAGTGGCTCGGACTACTTTTAAGCTCAGCAAGGCAGGAGGGGATTGAACCCGCCGCCGTTCAGACGAGCGA
Organism: Coix lacryma-jobi var. lacryma-jobi; assembly: GCA_009763385.1. Lineage (NCBI taxonomy): Eukaryota > Viridiplantae > Streptophyta > Magnoliopsida > Poales > Poaceae > Coix > Coix lacryma-jobi. The sequence goes on from CM019824.1 coordinate 4,861,467, forward strand.
ACCATAGTTTTTCGTCATCGCCGTCCTCTCCTCGCTTACCATCAGAAACCGCAACGCCGAACGGAGCCGCGCCAGTGAAAAACGAACGGGAAATCGAAAGGGCGGCGCGAAGAACGAACCGATTTTTATTACACGACAACGAGCGAAGAACAGACAGCGAATCCCGTAACGAGCGGTGGACTGAGCCGACCACCGTGGCGGCGCCGTGGAGCCGGCGGCGCGGCGGGAACAGGCGATAGGAGGAAGAGGAACCCTATACTGGGGTGGTGTGGATGTGGACTGCTGGGTCGCTTTATAGGCCGACCCGGTCGGGGAATGCCCACGGGGTTGCGGGATTTTCCCGTACGTGCCACCGTCTAGTGGGCCGTGGTTCCGGCCCATCCGATGGAAGGCTTCTTTTCTCTTGGGCCGACAATGTTCCTGTGGAAAGAAGTTCTTTTCACGCTTAAAATTGAACTATGTTGGTAGTTTAGAGTAAAATAGACTTTGTTTTCAAACACAAAAGTTCCGAATACAAACAAGCCATGCGGTTAAGAATCTTAAAATATTGTTTAATCTTATCGAGTCTGTTTTATTACTAGAAAAAAAGCATGAAACCAGTTTCAATTGTGCTCTATTTTATTGTCTTAGGCTTTAGAATTGCTCGAAGCCTTATATACTGCCCTGGGTGTTTATTCGCTAGAAGATTGTCACGTTGGCTTTTTTTGTTCGGCTGGACTTATTGTGGCTGCAGCCTAGCTGGAAAGCAGAGTTGATTCTGGCTGAAATGAACAGAGCCGTTCTAAATAGATATCACCGATACTGCTTTAATGTCCCATGTATCTTCATATAATAATAACGGACCTTTTTTAAAAAAAATGTACAGATATTTTGTTCACTGCTCAGCGTGGCACTTGTATTCATACTGAGGAACATCAAAATTGTAATGGTTACATGAAAGTTGTATTGTCTTGTCGTCAAAATTACTTGGCGGTCTACGTAGCCTAGGTTGCCAACGTCGATTAATATAGTTATAACAGACAACGAAATCCTCTACTAGCATATGTATATACTATCAAAGAAAGATTCAGACAACTCCAAGCTATACAACAGAAGTTGGAACACTACCTTATGAAAAATTGCAACCGGTTTCATAATTTTTAAGCTAATTTTTTTTGTTATTTTTTAAAATGTATATTTTAGGATTCTTAATTGCACATTTATTCGTAAAAAGTATTTGATTAACCTTTCTTGTTAACAAATATATGTATAATTTTTTGACAAAGTCTATCTGGCATTTTCTTATTATCACGACATGATATGGTTCACACCTCACGCCGACGGCGTGACACCAATAGAATGAAGTGGTTGATTTTATCTGAACCACCACTTGGATAAAACAAACAGACCGTTTCAAATCCCCTCAGATGGGTCCGATATCCGGTTTTGCAATTGATTGCATTGTACGGAAAAAACAGGAAAGTCAGCCCCCAAGAGTGGTCAGATTCTCAAAAAAAAAGAAAATTCCTTTCTATACTACTACTATAGTACTATGTGTAAGGATTGCTGATCATCAGAGAAGAGAAGGCTCGCCGGGCTCTGGCTGCCTACCGCCGACGGCGGTGCGGTGGTGACCGCCTATCGATGGCGTTGGCGGCCCGGTGAAAGTCAAACAGCACTAATTTTTTTTTCCTCCTGTGGAAACAGAACCGCACACTACGTGGGGGCGTGGGGCCACGAGAACGCGGGAAAAAAAAAGGGCTTTTCCTTGGACAGTTACAGCAGGTCGGTTTTCGCGCGGGGGAAAAGGACGCATAGGTCGTCAGTACCGCCGCAACGTACTGCGGCAGCAACCGAGCAACCCATGCTCATCATCATCGTCACAAACCAATCCACACGCGGGGAAAATCTTGCCGTCGTCGGCCGTCGCTTTGTCGAGATCGAGTGGACGTTGGACGACACCGCGGCGCGCGTCTTCTTCGACCTTCGTCATCTGCGGCGGACTTGTTGGAGAGAGCCCGCGCTTGTGCAGACGGGATGGGACGGCCGGCGGGATGGAGCCGGCGCCTACGGGCTACACGGCACCAGCGAGCGCGACGACGACGGTTTCCTTTTCACGGTGCTAGTAGTATACGTAGGCTAGTAGTAGCAGCTAGCAGTACTAGAGCTTGTACGGCGGAGACACGGATAGGCCGGCCGCCATACCGGCAGCCGGTGCGGACGCAAGCGCGGCCGAGACTGCTTGCTAGTAAGGAAAAAGTCTATATAAACCCCTGATGTATTGAGGGTAGTCTACATAATTCCCTGAACTACAAAACCAGTTATTGTACACATTAAACTTTGTGAAACCGGGCAAATAACCCTCTGGGAGTGGTATTGGGAGGTGGTTTTGCTGACTTGGCAATGCATGGTGGGTGGTTTTTGATGATGTGGCATCCAGGCCCACCTGTCTGCGCCTAGGTGACTCCTCAATTCACAGCTCCTGCTGTTCGACGTCGGCGACCCGGTCTGGCTGCTCACAGACCTCGGCCCTGCACGGGCCTGTCCACGCCGCAGCCCTCGAGGCCTAGCGTGCTAAACTCAAGTTCGAGGAGGAGCTGATCGCGGTCCGCAGAGGCTGCTTGGGACCCGCCTTCATCTACAGCATCGTTCGCGTGGGACCTAGCCGTACTTCAGGCGGTGGAGCTGATGTCCCTCTTTGCGCCTCCCCCGCTCCTGGTGTTCACGTTTGAAACATAGCCGGAGGAGAGGAAGCGCTCACCCCTTCAAAGCTGCTGCTCGCCGGGCAAGCGACCAGCACCGTCCTCGGTCTCCAAGCACATGGCGCTGTTCGCATCCCTGGACGCCATTGGAATATTCGAGCTCGGCGACGCCGCATCAGCCGGGGAACGCCGTGAGCCTGGACGGACGTGATTAAATGCTCCTTAACGACGATCATGAGCTATGTCTCCCTACTAGCTACTCCATGTCCATGTTATCTAGTGCCTGTGGCCTCTCTCTGTAACTTCTTTTTTTTTCTTACTCTTGTTTATTGGTGGTTCGGCCTCACAGGCTGCGTGTGACAAAGCTAACATCTGTATGTCATGTCTGCACTCTGCAAGGTTCAGCAAGATTGACAGGTACTATGCCTCGGATATCATGCTTCTGCTGGACCCCGAGTAGTTGTAGATGACGACCATCTCGCCATGGTCCATGCACCACCCATGCAGCTGCACAAGGTTCTTGTGCCAGAGCTTGGCCAGGTTATAGAGCTCCCTGACGAACCAGACATGCAGCCAGAGACGAAGCAGCCGCAACTGTTGTGACTGTGCTTGCCCTGCCGCCATCGCCTGGGGGCACCACCACCACCACCGCTACTACATGCAGGGGCGCAACTGTCACCCATCACAGCCCACCACCCTTGGCCGCAATCGCTGCCCGTCGTCTGACTACGGCTGCTGCGCGCCCGAGCAGTCGAGTGCCGGCCGCCACCCGAAGATGCGCCACACCTCCCTCCCCTTCTCGTGGCCCTGCCGATGAATTTTTCCATCCCGCACACTACCATGAGCCCTAGAGGCCACATCATCAAAGATAGACAACGTGGAGTGCCACATATGCAAAACCACTTAGCAAAACCACCTAGGGGGTTATTTGTCCGGTTTCGCAAAGTTTAATGTGTACAATAACTGGTTTTGTAGTTCATGGAATTATGTAGACTACCCTCAATACGTCAGGGGGTTATATAGACTTTTTCCTTGCTAGTAATAACATTTTGGTGATTGCAGGTGGAACGCAACACACTGGACACGGTCCATCGATTCTAGGCGTCTCAGTTCCCCTCCCAGTCCGGCAGCTCCAATGACTGAAACGGACCAAAAGAAAAAAAAAAAAAAACTGCATGCAGCGCTAGATCGAAACGGTCTCTCCGAGAATCTTCTCGGAAATTAAGATCGATGCAATTGCGTGACTTATAATTCTCCCTGCCGAGTTACTTGATGATTTCGTGCGTGGGGCTTGTGAATTGTGATTTGTCTCGCGAAAAGAAACATAATTAGTGGGCCATGCAGATATATAGGATGTAGAGTAAAATGCACGGACGGTCCTTAAAGTTATCAGCAGGTGTCATATAGGTCCTAAACTTTTAAAAACGTATTTCTGGGTCCCTAAAGTTATCGGCAGGTATCGTATAGATCTCAAAGTCCTAAAAACACATTGCTAGGTCCCTGAAATTAGTTCGGATGTCATCTAGGTCCCAACGGGCGTTTATCCGACCCGTTAGCTGATGTGGCAGACTAACTCAATGTTTATATGAACCTGACAGGTTAACTCACACATCAACAACATACTTAATTATTTTTTAAAAAAATCATATCGTTTGCATACGATCTCGTTTTCATATATACATCAATGTATATATGAAAATTGTAGCCCTCGATGAGATCTATAACTTTTTAGTTTTAATATTTCTCATTTAAGATTGTTAAGATGGCAAAAATAATAATATAAAGTTTTAATAGTTTATTATTTGCGTATTCGAGCTTGTCAAAATAATAAATTTATAGGTCCCATCAGTGACTATAATTTGCATATATAAACTATCTTTATTTGTCACTGTATTTGAGAACATCATTCCTTAAGGATGACAGACTCTGGTACGCGATTAATATACTGCTAAAATTTTGTTTTATTTCTTTTACAATTTTAACGACCTCAAATAACAAAATTCAAAATTATGAATTTTTATATCTTATTGAGAACTACAATATTCATATAAAATATTTTTATCTCTTGTTATACACGAGAGATATGAGTTTTTTAAATGACAAACTCTAGTACGCGAATAATATATTGGTGAAACTTTATATTACTCTTTTAACCATCTTAACAATCTCAAATGAAAAATATTAAAACTAAAAAGTTGTAGATATCATCTAGGGCTACAATTTTCATATATAATTCATCTTCATCCAAGATCATATGCAAAAGATATGATTTTTTTTAAAAAAAAATAACTAAGTGTACGGCTGATGTGTAGGTCCCACTTGTCAGGTCTATATAAGCACTGGGTTAACTTGCCATGTCAGCTAATGGGTCGGTTAAGTGCTCATTGGGACCTAGATGACACCCGAACTAATTTCAGGGACTTAGAAATACGTTTTCAGGACTTTGGAACCTAAACGATACCTGCCGACAACTTTGGGGACCCAGAAATGCGTTTTTAAAAGTTTGGGACCTATATGACACCTCCTGACAACTTTAAGGACCGCCCGCGTATTTTACTCTAGGATGTATTAGAGCAGGTATAATAATTAAGCAAATTCAGATATATTGAGGAGGGAAGAGAGAAAAAAAAAAGTTTAGCTCACATGCAAATAATAAGATGGGCATGGAAGCATATGTAGCGGTGAGTGACAATAGAAATGTATAGGAAAGTAAAAAAAAGTTTATAGATAAATAGAAGACTACTATATATATTGTGTAGTTTAATTAGTTTTTATAGCTTAGCTTATCTGGGCACCATCCTCTTAGCCACTATGAAATGAGAGACCGTTTCATACCTACTCCCTCCGTCCCTAAATAAGTGTCGTTTTCGCTTTCCGAGAAAAAGTTGCCGGTAATTATATATTAAAATATATTAATATTTATGTTAAGTAATTAGTATCATCAGAAAGATCTTTACATCTAGTTTTTTAACAAAATTATTTAGAGATATAAATATTGCACATATTTTCTACAAATTGAGTCAAACACGTGGCACGCACACCAACGACGACATTTATTTAAGGACGGATGGAGTAGGCTGGTTCCTAGGAGATGACCACCTGACAACATTAGGAGTTGAATTCTTCTGACTAGACAGACCATGCTTCTTGCTGCTCGATTACTTCTTTGTTAACACACGTGTTAGATAACGTACGCGAGAACAACCTTTATATTATAATGTAGTATTGCAGGAAAAAAAAACGAGAAAAGAGACACGTACGTCGCTATTTCTTCCAAAGGATCGATGGCGCGCGCCAGAATTGCTGGGATTCTTTTAAACAACTTGCTAGTTTTGTATTACCGGAGGAAGAGATAGAAAATAGTTCCTGTCGTTTTTCGTATATATCCCTTGAACAATTTAGCTTCGCACGCCGTAAAAGTATTACACAACACTACAAAAATTATGAAAATGAGTTCGGCATTATTGACCAATGCTAAAAAAAAACCATTCATGGGAGGCAAAAAATTGCATGGATATTTGACTCCAAGTTTCGAGAAGCTAAAATCTGTAGTTCATGTTGATCTTAATATTTGTCAAAAATAGTGTCATTTCTTTATAGCCACAAGGACTAGCTAACACATTGTAGAAGCACATGTCAACAACTTTACCATATTATCTCGCCTAGCACATTTCAACACTAGAATATAGTCAGATAAATCATTTTTATCCCTCTCGGTCGTCTAATCTCCAGGAGTAAAGAAAACTAACAACATACCAAAGAATTTTTGCATATGGCATTCAAAAAAGAGGCGTTGAATAATGGATTCTTCGTGACTAAAAACAACAACATATTCTACTACCAAACCAACTCCCCTTTGTTAGATTAAAATCCTTCGTGAGAACAACTCCGTTTTGTAAGTACAAGTACAACTTAAAGATTTTGTTTTGTTAGAGCAACTCCAAGAGCTTATCTAAAAATATATGCCAAAGTATAGGATTTAGCCATTATTTAAAATAGAAAAGTCACTCAAAAAGTGAAATACTCCAACAGACTATCTATATTTTTCGTTCTCTATAATTAAAACTGTCATGTCATCTGGTTACTATACGAAAAGAATGCGTGGGAGAGGTTGATGCATGTGCTAGCGGAGAAAAAGCGATTTGGCGAGCCAGCGGTATTGTCTATATTTGACGAACGAGAATTGCGAAATAGCTCAGTGGTTATTTTTACAAAACAAGATAGCTAATCTGTTGGAGGTCAATTTTGCATCAAATTATCTAAAGTAGCTTATACAATATGTGATAGCAAGTCTCTTGGAGTTACTCTTAGCTACCAATTAGATTGGGCATGGAGAGCTCAGCCTCTTTCCCGAGAAAAAAAAGAAGAAGTGACATACTCTAGTGTGGAGTATACACACACACATCAGTATATAGTTCACCTGAATGCGCAGGTGAGTTATGTGGATCGGCCGGGTTTTTTTATAAAAAAAAAACTGATCCGGGCGTTTTCCAAATCAAACAAATCACAAAAAGAAGCTGTATGTATATGGTACAAAAGAAGACCTCGTCGACGGCTAGATTTACGGGGTGTTTGGTTCCCACCACTAGAGTTTAGCCACTAAAATTTAGTGAAGGTCACTAGAGTTGTAGTGTTAAAAGTGACTTTTAGTGGGGGTGTTTGAAACTTTAGTGACTAAACTTTAGTGACTAAACTCTAGGGGGTGAGAACCAAACACCCCCTTAATTTGGTGGCCGGTGGCTGCTTTTGCACTTGCACACCACTTGCTCTTCAAAACTCATCGAAGGGTTGAACCAGCAGGCAGCACTACAGCAGAATCGCTCTTTGCCGAGTGCTGGCAGCACTCGGCAAAGAGCCTTTTGCACTCGGCGAAGGCTTCGCCGAGTGCCGCACTCGGCGAAGGGCACTCGGCGAAGAATTTCACGGCAAAGGGTTCTTTGCCGAGTGCCAAATATCGGGCACTCGGCGAAGGCTTTGCCGAGTGCTGACATATTTGACACTCGGCAAAGAAAAAAATAAAAAAACCCCCAAAAAATAGGGAAAATTTTTTGTTTAATTGGAGGAGGGGCCCACTGGGCGACGCCCACTTGTCGCCCTCGAAATCGCAAGTTCTACTATTTTTCACGCAATCAGCAGGATTCGAACTCACGACCTCTCGTTCGCGCAGAGCCTCCTCTGCCACTGCACTACACACTCATATACGTTCCATCTCCGTTTCGATTACTCATATATTATACTAAACCATGTGTAACTTGCTTATTTGAGGCCCTAAACGAATTCAAATCAAAAAGTTGTAAACTACAAAGTTTTCTAACTTTTCAAGATCTACAACTTTTATTTTGGTAGTTTTTCCATCCGAGGTCGTTTATAAAAATTTGAATTTCAAATTTTACAATTCGAAACGTAGTTTTCGTTGACAAGATGATTTCAAATCAAAAAGTTGTTAACACCAAAGTTTCATAACTTTTTGAGATCTACAACTTTCATTTTGGTCATTTCTCCATCTGAGGTATTTTGAAAAATTTGAATTTTAAAATTTTCAAATTCGACGCAGTTTTGCATAACTAGATGACTTCAAATTAAAAAGTTATCCACTACAAACTTTCATAACTTGTCAAGATCTACAAAGTTTATTTTGGTTGTTTGACTATTTATGCATCCGACATTGTGGTTCTAATATTATTCACAAACATTATATATCACTCTTGTAGTTTTATAAACTACCGGAGAGATATATAAGATTTGTGAACGAATTTAATTTAAGTTTGTCAAATAAAAAAATCACCAAAACAAAAATTGTTCATCTTGATAAGTTAACCAACTTTGTAGTTAAAAACTTTTTCATTTGGATTAATTTACTGCTTCAAAATGTAATTTAAAAACTGGCTTTGCCGAGTGTCAAAAAAAAACACTAGGCAAAGAGCTCTTTGCCGAGTGCCACGTGGCTGGCACTCGGCAAAGGCACCTCTTTGCCGAGTGCCAGCCACGTGATACTCGGCAAAGACCCGACCACGTGGCACAGTTCGGGGCCACATTCTTTGCTGAGTGCCACGTGGCTGGCACTCGGCAAAGAGGGGATCTTTGCCGAGTGCCGACATCTGGCACTCGGCAAAGAACCGCCCACGTGGCACAATTCGGGGCCACATGCTTTGCCGAGTGCCACGTGGCTGGCACTCGGCAAAGAGGGGCTCTTTGCCGAGTGCCGGCCACGTGGCACAATTCGGGGCCACATGCTTTGCCGAGTGCCACGTGGCTGGCACTCGGCAAAGAGGGGCTCTTTGCCGAGTGCCGGCCACGTGGCACTCGGCAAAGCATACTTTGCCTTGTGTTTGCGCTTTGCCGAGTGCCACGTGCCGACACTCGGCAAAGAGGCTCTTTGCCCAGTGCCCGAAATTTGGCACTCGGCAAAGATTGATTTTCCCGTAGTGCAGGCAGCGACCCGTGTCTTTGAACTGAATCAGTCCAACCAAATTATATTATCATTCGAATAAAACACTGAAGATCATGGGACGAATCTGTCCAAATCAGCATGTATTATCACGAGAAAATGTTAACTAATAGAGAACACATCGCTGCAACGTCGTCGACTACATACGTTCGATCAGAAAAGCTTCTCCAACAAGGTTAAAGGCTTAAAGCATCCTTAATTACCTTTTTGACCGCATGGTTTTGGACCAAATGATGATGGGAAGATCTCAACCACCTCCCCACTATATATGCATGCTGCAGTAATAATAAAGCGGTAAAAACAAGTGATCGATTTGTGTGAATTCAGCTATGTGGCTGGTAGCTTGTCGGCCAGGCAGAAATTCTTAATTGGCCATGCATGCATCTGAAATCAGACATATGGGAGTAATTTTTTTTTAAAAGAAGTATGAGAGTAAACTTTTTAAAGAAATGTCATCTGCAGTACTACATTGGAAAAAAAATGCCTTGCGATCATTATTCAAGGGATTTTGTCTAAAGCATTGTGTTGAGGTTGATTTGCAGTGCATCATATGGCGGATTATTATTGCAGCTGTTTTGGCTTGCGTGATTGATTTCGATCGGGCCGAGTACGTGTACGCGTGTGCTGCTGTCTGCTGATCGGATTTTTCAGCAAATGCGGCCTATATATACTATCTGCCGCACGCAGTCGGAAAATGACTTGCTGCTTGTGTAGTGCGTGTAGTATGAGCTGTGTGTGGACGCTAAAGATCGATGCAGAGCTCACTTAGACCCTATTTGATGCACGAGCTAAACTTTAATTGGATAAATTTAATTGCTCGACATCTAAATAACTTAGTTAAACCAACTAATTAATTAAAATTTAGCTGAATCCATTAGTTTGAGCATCCAAACATCCTAGCTAAAGTTTAACCGAGAAATTTTGAACTAGCTAAAGTTTTACGTTAAAATTCTAGCTCACTAATTTTAGTTGGGTAGACCCTTAGCTTGTTTTGGTTGCAGACTATACTGTGTGTCAGTGTGTGTATCCAGCTTCGGAGAGTAGTGCGAATGTCGCCGGAACCATCTATCAGTGCAAAACTTGCCATCGATGGCCTTTTTTTCTGACTTTTGGTGTTCGATCTGGAGAGCTCTGACTCTCGATCCGTTACTGCACTATTCCTGCTGTATTTGAAACTAAATAAAACGTTGATAAATTTGGGAGAATGATTGCATGTTCCTCCAAATGTACTTTTCTATAGCGATGCGTGCATATTTATGTGTATCTAGACTAGGCGTGGATTGTTCACCATCATGCACGTACATACACCTAAGCATATATGCATGCATACATGCATTCTCTCGATCAAGAACTTGAGGGGGGCATATGCATGCATGCACGCACGTCATGCAGTGCGTTGCACTTGAACAAAACGTATTGTCACCAGCCGGCTGTGTTTTTTTTTTCCAGTGTACGTTCAGACAAGACAAGACCTCAGTTTCACGGGTACAGTAGCTAGGGACTGGTAGTACTACTAGACTCTCTCACTCTCAGCACGTACGGCCTTTCGTACGGTTCGTAGCCTTATATTTCCACGGATATTTCTCTTTCCCCACAACTGCAGAGTCTACAGTTCATCCCTTTCGTACGCAAACGAAATCACAGACTTTCTACAGTTTTCCACGGAGTTAAATAAAAACAAGCTAGGGATATACTGTATACGATACGACCAGAGTGATGAGGCGAGCTTTTACTGCCGTCTACAGTTGAAAAACGGAGTAATTCATCAATCAGTGACATGAATGACGATCCTCTTAAAATGTCGTCAGTTTCAGGAACCATCTATCGATGCCTGCATCTGATTCGCGGGAGACCAGGAAACGCAAACGCCCGGGCGGCCCTCCTGGTCATCTCTCAAGTCTCTGAAACCTTACCATTCGCCGTCGTCTCAACAGTCGCCGCCAGCAGCAGTCCAATCGGAACATTACCTTCCTGCTAATCCACTGCGTTCAAATATAAACGTCCACTCGCTTTAATTACGATCAATAACCTCTCACTAATCCCGTGTCTTCTTCAATCCACACACGAAACTGACTTTGTCCTCCTCCTCCTCTGCCGTTTAATTTGTCGCTTCGCAATCGCACGCAGGTAGGAGCAGGAGCAAGAGCAAGCGAGCGAGCTAGTCGCCCGCCACCTGCGCCTATAAAGCCACAAGGCTAAGCCTTCATACGCCGGCCGGCTACCTGCTTAGTCCTAGTCTACTACTGCTCTACTCCGGCCTTGATCCCAGGCGTCTTCTTCTCTTCGATCTCCGATCCGGCCGGCCGTAGCGATCGATTCATTCATTCATTCTTCTTCTTCTTCTTCTTCCTAGCTACTAGCTCCATGCATAGCACTCGTGCCATGGAGGAAGAGGGGTTCGGGAAGTCATGGCTTGGCCTGGGGATAGGCGGCGGCGGCGGCGGCTGTGACCTGATGAAGCGGAGCCGGCCACCGGTGGTGCAGTTCGACCTGCTGTTCCCGCAGAGTAGTGTTAAGGAAGAAGCTGCCGTCAGCAATAATAAGATCAAGGCGGAGAAAGTTGCACGGAAGAGGCGGTTGAAGCAGACGGCCACCGCCGCCGACGATGTCCACCAGCAGTCGTCGTCGCACGGCGGTCCGAGCCCCAGTGACGACGACGACGACGACGAGGGTGCTGGCGCTGCCGGCGCCGGCACGAGGAAGAAGCTCCGGCTCACCAGGGAGCAGTCCACGCTGCTCGAGGACACCTTCCGCGCCCACAACATACTCTCCCACGTACGTATATATGCATCCGGCCTTGTATTGTTCATGTCTGCATAATGAATTTCTGCAAATCCATCATCTTGTATCATTTTGACATCTTGACCTTGTGCAGTAGAAATCCTTATGCTTTGCAGCTATATATATAGGAGGATTAGCTAGTAGAACCTGAATTATTGTTCATCTCTGCATATAAGGAATTTATGCTTTTTTTATTAACTGACGAAAGGATCATCGTTTACGTTTCATGCATGCATGTTGGACAGGCTCAGAAGCAGGAGCTCGCGCGGCAGGTGAATCTAAGCGCCAGACAGGTGGAAGTGTGGTTTCAGAATAGGAGGGCAAGGTATATATATATGTAGAGTAGCATGTACATACATATATAATTACATATAAATATAAAATTAGTCTGCACTTGCATGTTCTTAACACTTGTGCAAAAATGTAATGTTTCGTCAGAACAAAGCTGAAGCAAACGGAGGTGGACTGCGAGATCCTGAAGCGTTGCTGCGATAGCCTGACCGGTGAGAACCAGCGGCTGAGGCTGGAGCTCGCGCAGCTGCAGCGGTCGGCGGCGGCCGCTGGGCGGCTCTACGTCCAGCACCAGCAGTTCCCGCCGCCGACCACGGCCATGGCCATGGCGAGCGTCGTCTGCCCGTCGTGCGACAAGGTCACCGTCACGAGCGGCGGCGAGATGGCAAGCGGCAAGAGCTCCACCAGCTACTCCTCTTGATACATACATATATGCTCGGTTCAGTGAGCTAGCATCATGCAGCTGAGATTTGAGAATGGTTTAGTTTCGGGCTTGATATGCCTGTGGATTTATTTATGTAGATGTATATAAGTGTGCATGGCATGATCGATGACATGCATGCCACTAATAACTTTGGTATGACGATGACGACGACCTTACGATACGATCATACTGCAATTCTGCATGCTGTTGCAACATGCAAGTTAGCCCTGCTTTATATTAGCTAGATAGAAATGCTCCCAGATTATATATTGAAGGTCTGAAATATGATTGTAATCAGTTACGATCGATTTGAGTTTTAGGATAAGCTCAAAGATCACATCATCTAGCTATACTAGCACCAATCATTTAGTCACACCAATTGCTTGTTCATTTGTTATTTTTATTACTATGTTCGTTATGTATAGCTATACTACTGGAATCCTGTTCGTTGCCGAGGGTTTTGGCTTTGCCGAGGGCCAAAACTCGGGCACTCGGCAAAGAATGCCGAGGGTCAGATTTGGCCCTCGGCAAAGAGGTCTTTGCCGAGGGTCAAAAGGAATCTGAGATGATGGGATGAATGAACATAGCAATTTTGATTTGGTTGCATATTTTTGTTTTCTGTTTGCGTCTTGTCCTTGATCCCTTTATTACTTCTGTATAGCACGGCAGTGCTCATTTTGACACTTGCCAGTGTTCTTTTATCATATTTTGGTCTTTCTCGAATGCGTCGAGATATATAGTTCATTTGTACCACTCGTACTGTCAGTCCGTACGGTTATCCCTTTCAGAGTCAAATGTTGATATCTATCTGTTATTACCTTATTGTCCACGTTCAGATAGTCCCTATTTGGGTACAAACTACGTAACCTCCTTTTTAGTTTCTGGGAAAATGTGTTGCAAAATATACTTTATAGCTCTGAAAATGATGTTAAAATTGTATGTTTTCTTCGTGTCTGAATTTTATAGACCAAACTCTTGCAAAAACCATGATATATAGAAAAGAAAAGACGAGTATAGAGTTTATAATAAAATAAAAAAGGATCCTATCTAATTACTCCTGCTAAAGCCAATTTGGTTTATTATGTAGAGAAAATAACCTCTAAATTAACTATAGGTTTGATATACTCCCCTCAACTACTATTTTAGTTGATCCAATTTACACCTCAATAAGGCCCTCTTTGGAATGCGGGAAAATTTTCCCGTTCCTATGTTTTTTCTGTGAAATTGAACTGATTCCTGTGAAATTTTTACATGATTCCTGTGAAATTTCTGCATTCTAAACAGGCTCTAACATTTTTATTTCTCCATGTTTAAGGTGATCTCTAATCACTTTAAATTTTGTGGGGTGATAACTAACACCATAATTTATGTTGAAAGGTACACTATACGTTTTTATCATTGTTTCAAAAAATTAGGACATATAGTAAAAGTTATTGAGGTGTAAATTATGGATCCTCATGATAACTATGAAGTTTGGTCGTCTATACCGGTAGTACAAACTTTCATGGAAACTATAACATGCATACAAGGCCTGAGAGCGTTTTCTCGTTGGGGCAATAACTCCCATATGTCGAAATGACCATGACGACAAGGCCAAATACAACGTATCCAACCTTTATGCAAGAATCCCGCTAGCATGTGACGAAGGCCGTACTTGCTTGACTAGAACTCATGGCCTCATGAGGTGGTTTGAGTTCAACAGGAGAGCTTGTTATATATAGTTCTAAAAGTGTTAGGTCAAGCATTTGTTATTGTATTATAATTTTCATCAGTGGCCTCACTTGGCAAAAAAAATATAGGAGACAATGTGGTAACCAGATAAGACAACTCACAATAGCCACAAAATAATATTGTGTACGTTGATGACGCAGAAGTACTAGAAAATAGGTAGCACTGCCACAATAAAGAAGGGAGGGAGAAGATAACGAGTCAGGACGACATTCGTTTAGCGAGTGAGCCCTTCTAGCGATGAGAGAAAGGGCAGATGACTTCGACTCATCATAGTGCTCACCAATAGTCATATACTCATGGCTTGAGTTCAATGTTGGTGGTGTCGATCTAGCTCCACAAGGACGTTCAGAGTTGTACCAGCCTACGGTTTCGTGGTCCCATTGTCTTCATGTGTCAACCTTCTAGGGTGTTCGCATAGCTCGGCCACAGACAATGGTGGTATATGACATGCGATGTTCCCTTTGTTCCATCGTAAATAGTACTATGTACAAACTATGTAAATAGTCATGTACTCTTTTCTTCCTGATCTCATTGTGCGCTCTCCTTGAATTGAACGGATAAGACACTAAGAAGGGTGTTTTGATTTGCGTTTTTTCAAACTTGTTGGTAGAAATATAAACGTGCCTAAGGTTTTACAAACTATGACTGTTCTAACAGTAACACACACTAAAGTAAATTGTTGAACAAAAAGAGAGGGGTAACACACCATAATATTTCTATTTGAATGGTCAGCGTCTCAGATTCATAAATTCGTTCTATGTTAAGCACAAGGGTTTTTTAGACCGAAACAAAAAAAGACGTTCATCCTTATTGGAATATAAAATTATTTAATTTACTTATTTGCGATACACTAATAAATATCATTATGGTGTCCATTATTTGAAAGTTGAAACCAGTATTTCTCTATCCATCATAGTGTCCGACGGAGAGAAAAAAATACAAAAAAGAAGAATAACAAAAAATAGATAAAAGAGAGAGAGAAAGAAAATGTTAGGCCTTGTTCAATTCGCGAAATTTCTAAGGAAAAGTTCCTGTAGCATTTTCATTATTATTTGACAAACTTCATCTAAACATGAACTAACTAGACTTAAAAGATTCATCTTGACATAAACAGACTAAAAATACAATTAGATATTTTGATTTATGTATACGTCTAAAGATTCGACGTGACGGAGAATTTTGAAAAAATTTGGGTGCTTTTTGGGAATTGACGGCGGGAAGCTTCCTCGTCTGCGACCGAAGACAACAAGGGTGGATGCAATTTCTGTTCTCCGTTCCGTTTCCCGCTAACCCAGTTTGGAAGGAGAGGGCCCATTAAAGGCCCAACTACAACCAAGCGGATATATACTGCGAACCGCCACCACCATCTGCCTCCCCTCCCAGAGTCCCAGTGCCAGCCGCCGCTCTCGCTCCGTGGCTCTGTCTAGCCGCCGCCGCCGCCCTACGCCAGGTGCTGCGGCCTTCGCCGGCGAAGAGCGCCCACCACAGGTACCCCACCCCTTCTCTTCCTTGTCTGCCGTGCGAAACAGAGTTCGCGAACTCTAACCTCAATCTATTTGGCCATTTGATGATGCCTATTAACTTCTATCCTTTTGCAAAAATCATCGGGACACCCATGTCCGTCTACTAGATCCGCCTCTGAAGGAGGAGGAGGAGGAGGAGGAGGAGGAGGGAAGCGAAGATGCTACGGCGGAATATACGTCAGCGTCGGGAGTACCTGTACTCCAAGAGCCTCGAGGGGCCCCAGCGGGCGCTGTTCGAGAAGAAGCGCCGCATCCGGGCGGCGCTCGAGGAGGGCAAGCCCATCCCCACCGAGCTCCGCAACGAGGAGCACGACCTGCGGAGGCAGATCGACCTCGAGGACCAGGGGCGTCAAGGTGCGCGCTGGTGCTGTATCCCATCCCCCCCTCCTTTTCCATGCCTTCTTCGCTCGGGCCAGTGAAACGCCGTGTCCTTAGCCCCATTTGTTGTCGGGAGTGGGAGGTTTGCATCGTCTGTGTCTGGCTAATGATGTGTTTGTTACTCTGTTGTCATGTGGATCGGTGAATGTGTGTGGTACAGTTCAGAAGAGCATCGTCGACAACGAGTACGCTACTGCTAACGTTCGGGAGCCCAAAATACTCTTGACCACGTCTCGCAATCCCAGCGCGCCCCTAACTCAGTTTGTTAAGGTATGCTTTTGTTTTTCCGGATGGAAGTTTTCAGATGGTTTCCATGGGTTCAAATGATGCATTGCATTCAGGCATTCAGCTAAACCGACCTTTCTGGTTCTTTTGCTATGCCTAGGAGCTCAAGGTTGTCTTCCCAAACTCACAAAGAATGAACCGTGGTGGCCAGGTATATTGTGGCAGCCCTTTACAGTGCTATGTTTCTTTTGTTTAAGCCGCATATTGTACATTCTTTGCAATAAATTAAAACTTATTGTGGTGTTGTCCATGATGTTTAGGTAGTGAACATATTGCCGTGCACAATTTGTTTGCCTGAATTAGTGTATCATGCACTCTGGTATTTTGTTTTCTTGGTTCTTGTTCTTCACTCTCTTCTGTATTTTTGGCAGGTCATATCAGAAATTGTGGAGTCCTGTCGCTCACATGATATAACTGATCTTGTTCTGGTCCATGAACACCGTGGTCAACCTGATGGTTTGATTGTCTCCCATCTACCACATGGTCCAACTGCATACTTTGGGTTGCTCAATGTGGTAAGTGTGCTTAACGGTTTTTGAAGTACATATACTCTGAGCTGGTGCTGAGCACAAGTGTACAGAATGAGTGCCCACACTTGGTTGTATCCTGAGGTTTTGTTGTTGTGCCCAGGTGACACGTCATGATATCAAGGACAGGAAGGCTATGGGCAAAATGTCAGAAGCTTACCCCCATTTAATACTGGACAACTTCTCAACACAGGTGGATCAAACATGCATTGTTTCATGTGAACAGTTATTTCTACTTTGCCCTCATGCCTTATCTTTGTTCTCATAGTGTCTTGTTCACCATGTGTGTTTGAAAAGTAAACAACTTGAGTAGTTGGGATAAAAATGCTGAAGCGTGTTTGGAGGTACAGTTGTTTTTTATTTCTCTTATCTACTTGGAAGAAGCTTATCCGTGCCTCCATTAGGAACTGGAGGATCATCTGACGATTCTTTCCAATCTGAGAACTTTTCAAGGATGCTTCTCCCTCCTTGTACACATTCTCGGTATTAATTGTACTAGCTTTGACACCACCTTGTTAGGCATATACATTACTAGTTTGATGATTTGATCTGAATATTCCTTTGAATAATAAGCTGCCGAGTCCCAGTTCTGTAATCTACTGCTGCTATTGCGTTTTTCTCTTGGACATTTTCTGCTTCTCCTGCTGTTTCCAAGCAAGTTTGCTGTTTTGTTTCATTTGTCTTGCCTATGTTGCTCATTGTTTGATTTCACGATAGTTACAATCCAAAGTGTACCACTGCTCACATCAAACAAAATGTTGAATGTAAACAAGTGTTCACACTACAGTTTATACTTTATACTTTTATTACTCCTTGTGGCTGCCATGATGGACTTCTCGTTAACCTGAGACATACTATGAGGATAGAATCTATCCATTCAAAGACTAACTGAGCAGCATTGTTTCTATAGATATAATAAGTTGAGGGTGTTGTGATTTGTTTGTGACAATATTTTCATTCGCTTCTTTTGCCTAGCATCCCACCACGTGCATGCCTATTTTACAATGCTGGGAGGCAATGATGTCTTTCTCGTTAACCTGATACATGTTTGTTCCATGAAAGACACTTTATAAATCCAATGCTGGGAGGCAATGATGTCTTTCTCGTTTACCTGATACATGTTTGTTCCATGAAAGACACTTTATAAATCCACTCATAACTCAAGGCAGAGAACCTCCACCGTCCACCCTGAGTTAGTTTTCTATGTTTTCCTTCTCTTATTCTTTGGTTGTTTGGTGCCTCGATTATTTCTGATAATTTCTGTTCTAAATTGAATAGAGTTGCAGTGAATCCTAATACTTTCCCAGAACTTGAAGTTGTGATGGTTTTTCTTGTTAACTTGGGATGTCCTTCCTATCTATCCTTATTACAATGGAGGTTACAATGATGTCTTTCTCGTTAACCTGAGACATTTATTGCATGAAAGACACCTAAATCCATTCATAACTCAAGACTGAGAACCTCCACTCACTAGTTTTCTGTGCTTTTCTTATTCTTTGGTCGTCTGGTGATTCCATTTAGTTCTATTAATTTATTTTCTAAACTACTCAGTGTTGAAATGAATTTTAATATCTCCACAGCACTCCGGGGCTGTGATGTTGTTTTTTGTCCTGTTGACTTGGTCTGCTTGCTATTCATTCTTAACGTTGGAGGTTGCTATGATGTCTTTCTCGTTAACCTGAGATATTATTACATGAAAGACACCTAAATCCATTCATAACTTAAGACTGAAAGCCTCCACTTTCACAGGTTTGATTTGTTTTGTTTTTCTTCATTTCTTTTCTTCTGTTATTTTTGGCCATTTTTATCCTATGTTCTGTTTGTTTTTTTAGGTTCAAAATGTGATAGGATTGCATGTAAATTCTAATATACGGCCAGACCATAGTCTCTTTTTATATATAAAAAACTGCTGTTAACCTGATATGTACATGCTACTGTGAAGACAAGTCTCAGTCTTCTGAAGGCTAGCTTGATGAGACAATTAGTTTGGCTGATGAGAGTGGAAGGCATTCTGTGACCTGGTTAATTTCTAGAGTACTGGATTGGATTCTAGCGACTTCTTTTGGAGTTTTACTAGGAGATTAGCTTGTTTTTCTACTTGTAGATTTGCTGTCTTTAAGTCTTCTCAATTTTAGAGAGCATTGCATGCTGTGTCCTGCATGCATGTTCACAGCATTTTAATAAGTCAATAACCTGCTATTTGTTGTTGCAGATTGGCGAAAGGACTGCAACTATTCTCAAGCACCTCTTTCCTGTTCCAAAGCCAGATTCAAAGCGAATAATTACTTTTGCTAACAGAGATGACTATATCTCTTTCAGGTACAGATTTCACTATTTATTTCATGTAGTAGTTTCTTTCGTGACTAGATGTAGTCTGTAGAGCACTAGTTGCCAGTATCCTTTTCCACATCATCTGAAGACTGACAGTTTCTTTACACATCATCGGAAGGCTGACAGTTTCAGTTTCTTTTATCTGCTATGCAAGGCATCATGTCTATGAAAAACCAGGTGGACCCAAATCGATCGACCTGAAGGAGGTTGGGCCCCGGTTTGAGTTGCGGCTGTACCAGGTGACACATGAATTCTTCCATACAGTCATTAACACACTATTAGAAGCTCTTATTGCAAAGTAATATTTGGTCAGTATTAATTAACATGTTGGTCTTTAACACCAGATCAAACTAGGAACTGTGGAACAAAATGAAGCGCAAAGCGAGTTTGTGCTGCGGCCCTACATCAATACTGCCAAGAAGCAGAAGACGCTTGGGGCGTGAACTGCACTGTAGTACAGCATTTTTATTTTTATTTTTGTTCTTGACCGTTTATACTGTAGTAGTAACATAACATTAATTCACAGGGTGGTTAGCTCCATGTCTGTCTTATATGCATCGTATAATGTCTTTCAAAACTGAGTTTTCTTGGAAGGAAATCGTTAATTGTACTTAGGCTTTTAGAGTCACGTAAAATATTTTGTGTTGGGCGGCCAGCTCATGCTTACCCTAACATCTATCGGCGCGTGGAAAGTCCCTTGTTGAGCCTCTATTCGCTGAAAACTCAGTTTTTGTTTTGTGATGTAGCTAGGATTTTAGTTTAGTGGCGTAGCTAATATTTTAGGATAGCGTGGTCTGATGTAACAGAAAAATATTAAGTATTTTTTAATCGTTATAATTGTAACATAACAAAACATAAGTAGTATATAAATTATCAAACGCAACTAAAAAGTGTAGCTGTAATAGTTGGACAACAATACGACACAACTTATCGGTTCATCGTCATTTTTCTTTGTAAGAAGCTATCTCGATCAACAAAAGTGGCTAGACAATCATACAAAAGGACATCATTTATCTTATTTCTCAAGTCATCTTTGACAAAGGTCATTGGAAAAAAGGTAAAGACTGCATATTGGACGGGCATATTTTGGCTACTTGGAATCGACAACTCACAAAATACCAATTTGAAAGGAAACCCGATTATAAATGTATCACTAGGAATCAACAACTCACAAAGAGAGAGCAAAGGGGATATAAATACCCCACCACTCTAAAACTAGCGTTACCATCCCCCCTCCTTACACTAGAAATTCTAGAGCACGGCGGCGAAGGAACCTTCCTCAGAGAGTACTATGAAAATTTTTGGAAAAACTTGGGTCACTTGAAATATATCATACTTTGTTATATTAAACTTAAAACTTGGTTAGGTGTTAATCTTGTGGGTATTCTTGAGCACTAGAGACTTGTCAAACACTTGCATCCCCTTAATAGTATGTTATACCTATATATATTCATAGATAAAAGTAAACATAATTTAGTATACTTGAGCTTGTATGTCTTCTCATATATGCCATTTCTTCTCAATATCTTTCCATAAAGGCTGCAGCCATTTTGCTCTTTGTCATTTTAGCAGATCCATCTTGACCAAGTGACTTCAACCATCCCAACATGTACGGATTTAATTTATGCATGGCTTCAACTCACTTCATTGGTTTTATTTTAACAATGATTTGATACTTGGCATAGAATGACTCCTCACGGCATTGCATTTTCATCATAGTCCTTGATCACTCGGTGTCAAGCTGTCACTTGCCCTTTATCTTGTCCCTGGAGCCTCAACTTAGTACATTCCTTCATCTTATCTTTCTAACTTGAGTCAATCTTAGCTTTGGATCAACAATAAATCCACAATTGAAATCCATCAATCTTCATTCACACAACTATCAAAGTCATCTGGTTGCCTTTGAACTCATCGAAATCATTAATCTTTTTGTAACAGAAGAGGTGACACATGTGCCACTATTGTTGTCAACTTTTTTTTTTATTTCAAATACAGAAGAGGCCACGTGTAATAAGGGCGTGTTTGGTGTCCTTATGCATTTAGGCTAGCCTAGTTTATCTTGTGTAAAATTTGGCGTTTGATTTTTTTGCATGCTTGCCAGAGCCAAGCTGGTCAGATACAAATTGCCTTGCCTTGCCGAGCAGGACCCACTATTGGGCCTGGCTAAGATAAGCATGCGTCATGGCTCGTGTGTGTGTGAGAGAGAGAGCATACGTAGCAGGCGAATGATCAGGCAACCAAACAACTAAAGTGTTTGTAGTGTTATTTTTAGGTCAGCTAACTAATTCTAGTCAAATGTCATCCTAGTTCACTTTTCCAATTCTTCTCAAACTGCAAAGACCTTCATTCTAATTCTTTTCATCAAAATTTTGGGTGGACCCAACGATCTAAAATAGTTTGATCTTGCATCACGCCCTAAGTGTTCGACGGCATGCATGCACATGCACACGGTTCGACCAATGAGACGGTCCAGCTCCAGCCATGCTAAACTGATGAAGCACATTGCACAAGCATCGCTCGAGACGAGAAGAGGGCGGCGATAAATGACAAATCACAGGTGGTGTTAGTTGTTACCGACCGTCGGCGTCGCGCGCGCCCACGGCCCAACGGCCAAGGCAGCGAAGCAAAGCAGACATGTGTGTCCAGCACAAGAGCCCCTCCTCCAGCAGACCAGCAGCAGCATGCGAAACCTCTCTTACCTGCCGGAGAGAGAGAGTGTAGAGGCGCGGACCACACAAACTCGCCGACGAGTCTGACACTGCATGTTGGCCACGCACGACACGGGCACGTACGTGTACGTAGGAGGTGGTCTCAGGCCCAGCACGCCCGATGCATCGGCGGTCGACAGCACCGCAGCGACGACGACGTTCTGGCACATATACTCCGTAGGCCCGACGGGGCTACCTGTGGCCTGTGGGCACAAGGTGTGGCAGGCGTCAGATCTTGGGCCAGTCACGTGTACTGGTACAATTCGGATTCGACAGCTGATTCACATGCGTTTTAGAGGTTATATACTGCGTCACATGAGCAACCATAATATTATATATAAATAGTCTATAGACATTAAAATAATATCAATCAGCTAGTTGAAACACTTTGAAGGTAGTACATAAAACAATTCATAGTTAAAGATATTCATAATGCTATGGACTATATATATAAATAAACAAATAGTTTTTATTTTTACTACCCAACCTATATATATTTTAGCAATAACCATAACTATAGCCTACTGATACAAAAGCTGTCCATATAGACTAACCATCAGTTCATATACATTGTGGTTGCTCATAGCCGAAAGCTCGAGCTAGAGAGAGAACCAGCTTATATAGTTTTTTTTTTCCAGGGTAACTTATAGCAATAACCAACTTATATATATATTTTTTACTATGTATCTTTATATAGCAGAAACTATATATCAGTTTTAGCTATAAATCGGTTTTAATCTAAACAAATCAGTCGTGGAACAATATTTTTCTCTCACAGCAAATCAGTCGTTTCAGCTTATCAGACATCTTCTCATAAATCCTGTCGAATAGAGCCATAGAAAAACCTATATTTTCTGCGGAGAGAGTACTGTAGTTCATTTTAGACCGGTAAGGAAAGTATATTTTGCTACAATCAGTACGTACGTGTGATGATTGCACCGCTGCGCTGGGCGCTGGGCGCTGGCTGCTGAGAAACTTCAGAGAACCTTTCACATCACGGCACGGTGTGTGTGCGCGTCGTCCCTTTCAAGCCATGACGAAGTTAAAAGTGCTCAAGAATATAGTCGGGCAAATCCATCAAATAATGGCAAGTGACGAACTCGTCGACTTCGGCGATGAGTAGATATTGGATTGGATTGGATTCTCGGTCGGTCGTCGGCCGGGGTCGTAGTACAATCCACCGCTAGCCGCCTTCGAGTGAGAGTGAGAGATGTACCAGAGTGACGAAGCTTTTTTTACGTACGCAGAGGCAGATTTTAGTGCGACGGATCATGCATGGCATCGAGTTATCGGGCGACGGAGCCACACACAAGCGCGCCCACAATGCATGCACGCCGCCTTATGAACAGTGCGCAAATATATGGGATGTATGCAATGCACGTTTCTGATGTTCCAATTATAGGTGCAGGTGCGTGCCAAGTTTTCCGCCTGTCGCTGCCTCCTTGCAGCAGCCTTGTTAGGATGTCTTTCCAGATTAATTTCACCTGTCATATCAAATATTAAATATGTACTAATTATAAAACTAATTTATTAGCCGAAATCTACTTTGCGAGACAAATCTATTAAGTCTAATTAGTCTATAATTTAACAAGATAATGCTACAATAAACATATACTAATGATAGATTAATTAGACTTAATATATTTATCTAGCTAAGTACTATGCGGTGGGTGATTAGTTTTATAATTAACCAATTTTTTATATAGATTAAATTAGTGCCAAAATATTCGATTTACATCAAAAACTTAGCCAGAGGAGCTACAAAAGTGGCCCAAGATCTAGTCAGATGATTCCTCTGCGATTTGTCCCTTGCGCTGTGCTGTACTGCCTACTGCCGTGCCCCCCCATCAGAAATGGACTGCTACGTGTTTCCTTTCCGCCTCTTGGCGCCCACGCTTTGTCTCGTTCAGGTAGGTGGCTATCTCCACGCCGTCCACCTCCGTCCTTCATCTCCATCCACATCCAGCTCGCCGCGCGGGCGGCGTCACCTCACCGGCGCACCCGGCACCGCCAGGTCAAGTCGTTTGCCTGGCCCCGGCCCCAACGAGAGACGCGAAATCGCAGGGCAAATCGTCCGAAACGACACAGCTTTCGCAAAACTTTTGCCGCCCGGGCCAACCGGCTGCCGCCACGCCACCACCACGTCCATTTCCCTGTCTCTCTCGCCGACACGTCCCGCACGCACACGGCCAAACCACTCCACTCGATCCACTCCGACGTCCGAGTCGGCCAGCTCCGGTCCGGCGCTGGCATAAAAGGCACCCCGACCCGCCACTCTCCACTCCCACTTCGGACCGACAAAAGCAGACCACGCACGCACGCACGCTCTGGCAGTGGCAGCCGAGCGCGCGCACTTCTCTCTCCGTTCCTGCACCTGCTCATCTAGCTCGGCCGAGGAGAAGCCACCATGGGCATCGAGATGGTCCTGGACTGGCGCTCGCTGGGCTCCCTCCTCGCGACCGTGGTGGTGTTCCGCACCGCGCTGCGTGACTTCCTGCCGCCGGAGGCCGAGACGCTGCTGCGGCGCTTCCTCGCGTGGGTGGCCGCCGCGTTCCGGCCGCCCAGGGACACCATCCTCATCGACGAGGCGGACGGGCCGACGGGCGGCGCCAACGACCTCTACGACTCGGCGCAGCTCTACCTGGGCGCGCGCTGCCTCGCCACGGCGCCCACCGTGCGCCTCCACAAGCCGCGCCAGTCGCCGCGCCCCGTGGCGTCGCTGCCAGACTCGCACACCACGCACGACACCTTCCGCGGGGTCCGCGTCAAGTGGACCTCCACCGCGCGCACCGTCGACCGCGCCGGCGGCGGATACGGCAACCCCTACAACATGTTCGGCCGCGGCGGCGGCGGCGGGCACGGCGACCAGCGCGGCCTCGAGCTCCAGTTCCCGCGCCAGCACCGGGACCTCATCCACGGGCACTACATCCCGCACCTCGTCGACGAGGCCACCCGGATGCGGCTCAAGTCGCGGGAGCGGCGGCTCTACACCAACCGCGCCACGGGGCCCGGCGACGACCACCACCGCCTCTGGACGTCGCACGCCTTCTCGCAC
Source organism: Coix lacryma-jobi var. lacryma-jobi (assembly GCA_009763385.1). Lineage (NCBI taxonomy): Eukaryota > Viridiplantae > Streptophyta > Magnoliopsida > Poales > Poaceae > Coix > Coix lacryma-jobi. The sequence continues at coordinate 4,886,630 of CM019824.1, forward strand.
CCGTCCACCTTCGACACGCTGGCGCTCGACCCGGCGCAGCGCGAGGAGGTCCGCGCCGACCTGCTGCGCTTCGCCGCGCGCCGGGACCACTACGCGCGCGTGGGGCGCGCCTGGAAGCGCGGGTACCTGCTCCACGGCCCGCCCGGCACCGGCAAGACCAGCCTCGTCGCCGCCATCGCCAACCTGCTCGAGTTCGACGTCTACGACCTGGAGCTCACCACCGTGCCCACCAACTCCCACCTCCGCCGCCTGCTCGTCTCCACCACGCCCAAGTCCGTCGTCGTCGTCGAGGACATCGACTGCTCCCTCGACCTCTCCGACCGCAACAAGAAGAAGAAAAACAAGGCCGGTGCTACCGGTGCTGGCGGCGGCGGCGGCGGGGGCGCCGACAACAGCGACGAAGACGCCGCGGCGCAGCTCGCGCTCATGTCGGTGTCGCCGGCCGCCGCCGCGGCCATGGCCGTCATGGGGCGGGAGTCCATCAGCCTCTCCGGGGTGCTCAACTTCGTGGACGGCCTCTGGTCGTCCTGCGTCGGCGAGCGCCTCATGGTGTTCACGACCAACCACCCGGAGCGGCTCGACCCGGCGCTGCTCCGCCCGGGCCGCATGGACAAGAAGATCGAGCTCGGCTACTGCACGCCGCCCGCGCTGCGCGTGCTCGCCAAGAACTACCTCGGCGTCGGCGACGAGGGCTGCGAGGACGACGCCGACGCGGACCCCGACACGGTGACCGCCCTCATGGCCGAGGCCGAGGGCCTGCTCGCCGCCGCCGACGTGCAGATCACGCCCGCTGACATCGCCGAGGTGTTCATGGGCTGTGACGGAGCTGGCGCTGCCGCCGGGCTGAGGAAGCTCGTTTCCGAGCTGCAGCGGAGACGGGATGTTGGTTCCGCGCCGGCGGCGGCGGCGGCCGTAGCACCGGGCGGCGAATCGACCGAGGACGCGACCGAGTGAAGCCAGCCAGCCAGCCAGGGATCCGAATCCGACGTGGCGCGCAACCATGCATGGCTGCCTAGTCAGCTTCCATTACTTTGACGGTGGTGGTTTGTTTACGAGTCGTGAGTCGTGACGGTGCAATGCTGACGTCTGCCGGGACGTGCGCGTTAGTGTCGTGTGTATGTTGTTCGCATAATTTTCTTTTTTGGGTTCATTTTTTGGTTGTGCCGTGCCAGTACGTATGGAGCCCGTAGGCAGGCAATAATGGACACTGATTACCCAGGCACAACAATACTAGTACATTTTACAAAAAGAGCTCGCCCATTGCATGCACTGCACCGATGGTTTCATTTTCAGCACATAGGTGTAAAGTGCCGAAAGGCAGGTCGACTCGATCGCGACTAAGGTCGTTCTCGGAATATATCTAATAAGTTGGCACATGGATATTTTCCATGGCATGACGACTTTTTTTCTAATAAATAGATAAAACTATAGGTTAACAAAATATTTTTGGCACGATTATTAATTATCTAAGATCATAAAATTAAATATTCATGCAATCACTAAATGGAACATTTCATTTAGATAGAGGATGTGTCATCTCAAAAATAAGCTTCGCTAGTGCATGTCACATTTGTGAGAAAACTATAAACCGATCAGCTACAAAACAAAAGATGGATATAAAAAAGAAGAGTGGGTGCCAGCAACTCCTCGCCAAAGATAGGAGGAGGATAGAGACCAATGAAAATCCTAAGCACCGCCAACAGATACAAAAAGATGTGTCGGACAGGAAGGCCACTTACTCCCTCCATCAACCAAATAGTTCAACAAAATATGCAATTCTCGTTTATCGAAGAGTTGAATATTTCGAATTTTGACTGAAGTTATATAAAAAAGTGCTAATATTCTTGATACAAAAAATATACCATTAAATTAGTAATAGAATATATTTTCATAATAATTTTATTTAACAACATAAATACTAATACTTTTTATTATAACCTTGATCAAAATTGAGTCAATTTGACTGACACGGATCTCATAATTACATATTTTTATGGACAGCGAGAGTATATAGCAGTCAAAAAAGTGAAACATGATAATATCGCTCTAGAAACAATCGCTTCACCGTTCTCACGTTAAAGCATCTCCAACAACTCCTTATTCTCACTTGCTATTCTTATAAATTTGGTAAAAGCATAAATATTCTTCTCCAACAACTCCCTAAATGAACTTGTTATCTTTTTCAACTTCCAATTCCTCCATGCCGCACGCGTAAATTTCCGCGCGCGGAGGTGAGGTTGTTATCCTGTGATTTCACCGTGGGGGGCTCCCGCGCGCTGTTCCCCACCTCTCCTAGAGCAAAATCTTTCCCCATCCTCTCCTGCGGCAACGCAGATCGGCTTAGGTGGGCCTAGTTTTTTGATTTTAGCAAGTTCGAATAGCAAATTGTTGGAGAGAGGTCTTTTTTTTACTTGCCAAATGAATTAGCAAGTTGCTAAAACTCATGATATACTAAGTCATTTTTTCCAACTTGTTGGAGATGTTCTTTTACTCCCTGTATTCTAAAATAGTTACTCACTGTATTCTAAAATAGTTACTCCCTCCATGCTCGTAAAACATGTCGCTTTGGACAAGCTTTAGATCAAACATTGGGAATATAAATCATCAATAACTTTTTAGTTGTTAAGTTTGTAAATGTGAAAATTATATGAATATATTTGTCTTGAAAAATATTTTCATAAAAGTATACATATATCACTTTTCCAAAAATATTTTTTATAAAAAAACAAGAGATCAAAGTTGTGTTTCGGAGACCGTGTTGCTATCCTAAATGATATGTTTTACGAGTACGGAGAGAGTATCATTTTAGGTTTCACACCAATCAAACTTTTTTAACTTTAACTATAAATATAGAAAATATTAGCAACATTTATATCTCTAAATAATTTTATTATAAAAACATATTCAACAATTAATCTTACTACCCGTTTGGATTCCTTCATTTTGGTGGAATTGGAATTTACTCAATAAACTAGTCTATTTGTCTTAAAATTTGACATTCCACTACTTTCCAAGGTTCACATATATATCTACCTCAAATTCATAGGCTGGGAGAGGGAAATGAATTTCATACATCACCATACTGTAACATTCTCTTCAACTCACTACTTTGCAATTTATAACATTCTCTTCAACTCACTCTCCTACGATAAAAATGCAACACATGAGTATCTCTCTCGTATAAGCAACAATAATATACAAATATAATCCATGCATAATCATACTAGCTTAATAAATATGTGTATAAATTATGATTCCTAAAATGAATTCAATTTCAAGCATCCAAACGGGTACTTAATATTATTTATCTTGCACCATAAATATTAATAAATTCTTATACTGTACTCCCTCCGTATCACAAATAGAGTTCGTTTTCGAAAAACTTTCGGTCAAACATTGGGAATATAAATCATAAATAACTTTTTAATTATTGATTTTAGAAATGTAAAAATCATATAAATAAATTTATCTTGAAAAGTACTTTCATAAAAGTATATATATACCACTTTATAACAAATATTTTTTAAAAAATAAGTGATCAAAGTTATGCTTTGGAGACCATGTCGCTGTCAAAACGACTCTGGAAAGTGAGGATGACACTTGTTCTGGAAAGTACTTATCCCTTAAGTCCCCATTGCCTCCCGAGAAGATTGCTGCTGAGGGCCAGCCATGAATCGAGTCTTTGTCGTTAGCGTTAGGTATGCAAGTGTGTTAGATCATGCCGGCGTCTTTCCTGAGTGGGTGCCGGTGACTTAATGTCCCTGAAATCAAAGGAGTGGTCTACCTAATTTTGTTTGGTGTTCAGTCAAGTTAGGTCACTCCACAACCTGATACGTGCCATCTTGTTCCTCGGATTATATTTGTTAATTAATGATGCAACTTTCCAATAATAGTTAAAAAGTTTTTCACCTGCCGAACCAAAAAAAAAAAAAAACAAAGTTCTTCACCTGATTCACTCTCGAGTCTCGACCATGTGAAAGCTTCCACTCATGGCGTTTTCCATCTAATTAAACTGATGGCACTTGATAGGCGACAACCTGTCAGCGACTCCCGACGTGAAGCGCACATGGGCGGGCACACGGCGTCAGACGTCGCTCGCGGCGCATTCCTGAACAACTCTTTTGCTGCTGAGATCGTCGACGAGCTTCTGCAGCGCGGCGAGGGCGCCGTCGCCGTCGCACCCCATGAACACCTCCGCGACATCGGCCGGCGTCAAGCGCAGCTCCTCCAGCAGCCTCTCCGCCTCTCCGACGAGCTCCTCGTACCTGTGGTCACCATTATTAGTCGGGTCGTGATCGCCGTCGCCGGTAGCTGTGCCGCAGCCTCCGAGGTAGTTCTTGGCGAGCACGCGCAGCGCGGGGCCCTTGCAGTAGCCGAGCTCGATCTTCCGGTCCATCCGGCCGGGCCGGAGCAGCGCCGGGTCGAGGCGGTCGACGTGGTTGGTGGTGAAGACGATGAGGCGCTCCCCGACGCACGACGACCAGAGCCCGTCGATGAAGTTGAGCACGCCGGACAGGCTGATCTTCTCCGCCCGGTACATCCCTGGGCCTCCCATCATCGGCGGGAACCGCGGCAGGGCGAGATGGCGCGGCGGCGCATTGTCCCGCTCGGCGTCGTCGGTCTCGGTCCTCGTCCGGTCGAGGAAGCCGAGGGAGCAGTCGATGTCCTCGACGACGATCAGCGACTTGGGGCGCGTGCAGGCGAGCAGCCGCCGGAGGTCGGTGTTGGACTGCACCGTGGTGAGCTCCAGGTCGTAGATGTCGAACTCGAGGAGGTTGGCGATGGCCGCGATGAGGCTGGTCTTGCCCGTGCCCGGCGGGCCGTGGAGCAGGTACCCGCGCTTCCAGGCGCGGCCGGCGCGCGCGTAGTGCTCCCGCCGCCGCACGAAGCGGAGCAGGTCCGCGCGGATGGAGTCGCGGAGCGCTTGGTCGATGGCGAGCGTGTCGAACGTGGACGGGTGCGCGAACGGGTGCGACGACCACAGCATCTCGTGGGCGTCCCGTCCGCCGCCGCCGCCGTAGCTGTTGTTGGTGTAGAGCTTCCGCTCCCGCATCTTGAGCCGCAGCCTGGCGGCCACGGCGAGGACGTGGGGGATGTACGCGTCGCGCACGACGTCGCGGTGGCGGCGCGGGAACTGGAGGACCAGGCACCGCTGCTGCTGCCCGCCGCCGACGACCGGGTACCGGAACCCGCCCGACCAGCCGCCGCCGCCGCCGCCCCCGCCCCCACCGAACCCGGACGGGGAGTAGGCGCCGTTCGTCTCCGCGCGCCGCGACGCCCACGAGACGGTGACCCCGCGGAACGTGTCCCGCGTGGCGTGGTCGTCGGGCAGCGACGCCACGGGGTCCGGCGCGCCGTGCGCCTTGTGGAGGTACAGCGCCGGCGCCGACGCGAGGCAGCGCGCGCCGAGGTAGAGCTGCGCCGCGTCGTAGAGCTCGTTGGGCACGCCGTTGGCGTCCGTCTCGTGCACCACGATGGTGTCGGGCGGCTGCACGAAGGCGGCCGCGGCGCGGGACAGGAGCGCCCGAAGCGCGCCGTGCGCCTCCGGCGGGAGCACGTCGCGCACCGCCGTGCGCACCACCACGGCCGTGGCCACGAGCGAGCCCAGGGAGCTCCAGCTCAGAGCTACCGTCCTCATGTGTCGCGGTTCGCGAAGCTCAGGTCTTCTTTCCTCTGGCTGTGACGTGACTGTATCAATGGCGGACTGCTTTGGTGTGTGTTTTGCGAACGCGATTTCTCCCTCTCAGTCGCAGATGGCTTGAAGCATCCGTTCCATTTCGCGCGAATATATGCTTCTCAGAACCGACTTTGCGCTTGCCAATAATTCGGCGACGATCGGCTCTCGTCCATTGAACTATAAGTCGAATTTAATCTGTATAATTCAGTTATATGATAGTATTTTTTTTTCTCACAATATATTAGCCATTTCAGATTATGAGCCGCTGATTAGTCTCACCGAACAGATCCGATGGTGTTCAAGCTTGGTCAGTCGTCAGACTGCCGATCAAAACCAATGAGTGAGTTGACTTGACGAACAACGCGTCCTTTGCCCGCTGTTCGAATCAAAACATGTTTTTTTTTCAATAAAAGAGATGCGGGAACGTGATCAGTGGCAGTAGTTGTCAGTGCATGGATTAGATTAGTCAATTTTCTTGGTACTTATCAAAGGGTCCCAATCGCGAAGGGAATCAAGCACACGCCAGGATCGCTAGCAGCTTGAACCGTGATGGTCAAGGAAATGATGCGCCGACTCTTCATACTCCATTAAACACTACTTCCTCCATATCATAAAACTTGATGTTTCAGACAACGACTCGATCTCCAAAACATCACTTTGACCACTTGTTTTTTAAAAAATATTTATTGGAAAGTGATATATATATATTTTTATGAAAGTACTTTTCAAGACAAATTTATTTATATGATTTTTACATCTCTAAACTCAATAATTTAAAGGTTATTTATAATTTATATTCCCAATGTTTCACCCAAACCTTGTCCAAAACGTCAAGTTTTTCAATATGGAGGGAGTATGTCCTTTAAATAATCACGATTGTTAACTTATGTCAGTCTTAATAAGAGTTTTATAGAGTTTTATACGTATTTAATATGCTGATATAACATTATTATTAATAAAAGAGAGATGATAAGAGTTTTACACTGTTTCTAAAACCAGAACATAAAATTTGGACCGAGGATGAACTTAATAAGACTTAGGAATTAGGAATACATTATGTGAATGTGGCAATTTGAGTAACGAATATGCGTACTACGTGCGTGTTACTACTCTTAGTAAAATCGGTCAAGACTGACTGAGAGGAAGTGGACTAAAATTTAGAAGAAGAGAATTTTCCTGTTTAATATTATTAATTACGCCAGCAAAAATGTCCGTTGGTCGCAGTGGGTGATGACGAGGCCAGGACACGCTCCCACTGTCAATCTCACTGTTTCAGACGATGTTGCAAAATGATTAGGATTTGGGCTGGTTGCACAGCACAGCACTTAAGCCGGCTGAGCAGAACTGTGCTTATTGGGCTGGTTTGCTGGACTTGCTTGGGCCTATCAGAGTCCAGCAACGGGCGATTCAACAGACGCGTCGGATCCAAAGGAACGGTGGATAAGCGAAGCACGTCACTGACTAGCCCGCGACCGCGTGCATCCCTCCTCTCCTTTCTGCCGCTCGCTTCTCTCTCGCGCGCCTTTCTTTCGTTGCGGCGGCGACCGAGGGAACGCCGCCACCCTTCGCCAGGCCGGCGCCAGCGACGAGCACCCACCAGGTATGCCCTCGGCCGCACCCCACTCCACTCCCCTTCCGTTCCCATCCCTTCCTCTTGTGCGAAGCCGAGCACCCCATACCCTAATGCCCTATACTGGTTCCGCCCCTGGTTTTAGGGGATAGAAGATTCCTTGTTAGTTGTGGATTCGTGTGCGGCGTAGTGCCGCCCTACCAATCCGACCCAATCCGCGCGGTTCGTTTCGTTCATTCATTCGGCACGCACCGTCGATGAATCACCTCGCCGTGGAAATTTCCCAACTAAACCCTAAACCCCGGTTTCTTCGGCTGTAAAACCGCCCTGGAAACCAATAGGCTGCCGCAACGAATGCAATCTCGGATCTTAGCTCCCATCGATCTCCGTTCGTTTGCTCGTTTTGCCTCTGGGGAAGTTTTGGACCTTTTTGACACATCCGAGTGTGCTGATCTATTGCTATCTATCATGTGCAGGAAAAATGGCTGAGCACCTCTTCAAAGATAAATTCAGGGTGACCAGGCTCAATCCTGATGGCAAGAAGTTCGACAAAGGTAATTTATCTCTGACTTTCCGCATCAGAATCGAATCCACTTCCACATTACTCTTGTGAAACTGTCCTGTAAATTTCTGCTAAGGTAGAAATTAGATATTTTGCTCTGCATTATGCAGTTTTCCGAGTGTTTCAAGCACGATTATTCGGACTTCTGCTTTATCTTGCTGCAAATACTTAGTGATGTAATGTTGCTCTTTTTTCACGATGTCCATGGACAGTCACTCGAATTGAAGCTCATAGCGACAACGAAGTGTACATGCAACTAGATGTTGCTAGTGAGGTCTTCCCCATGAAGGAGAAGCAGGATTTCAACATGGTTTTAGCTCTCACTCTGAACCTGGATGGATCAACAGACACTGGCTACTACACACAGGTGACACACTCACACACCTAATTAGTCTCATACTCCCTCTGTTTTTTTACACGCTGTATTAGTTTTGTCCTAAGTCAAACATTTCTATCTTTGACCACCAATTTTTTTTTTCAAAACAAATGTATATAAGATATATGTTTTTAGATTCACTATCATGAGAAATACTTTAATAGTATATATAATTCACATGTTGTGAAACTACATGTTTTTTTTAAAAAAAAATTGATGATGAAAGTTACGAATGTTTGACTTAGGACAAACTGAATATGACATGTAAAAAAACAGAGGGATTAACTTGATCTTGACATTATGAAACTTTTGGGATGGGAATACAGATCTGAATGTGTTTGAGGTGCCATGATATTTTTCATATTTCTCTTGCACTTGTCTTCCACGTGGCATAGTTTTATTGGGTAAACAACATGATGCCATTCCTTTCATGCAGGCTGGAAGAAAAACACTTGCTGACGATTATCAGTATGTCATGCATGGAAAGCTTTACAAGATCTCAGAAGACAGTACCCAAGACAGTAATGGCAATTCATGTACTAAAGTGTATGGCTTCTCTGAACTTGACCAATGTTACTTGTATACGATGCTACACTGTTTTTGTGACACTGGTTTATTTCCTTGCTGTCTCATTTTTCTGGGTCCTAATAATTTATATACGTACCTATAAAGGCAATTGTGAGCTATGTGGGCTGTTTATTGAAGATGCCCTTGCACATCATATGTAAGTGTAACCAATTAAAAGTTACAGAAATGATCCACAACATAACTTGGAACAGGGATAATTGATCATGGTATTCTCTTTTAGATTTACTCTCTGGGGTACGTAAGTCCGAGGATACAAATAATTTATTTTATGTGAGCGTCTTTTAGTAATTATTTAAGAAATAAGTTCATTTGATCAATGAAGCTCAAACTTCCAAAAAGCGTTTTCAAGCGCGCGCTAAAGCGGTAAGCAGGGGAGCAGTGCTTTGCTTTGGGGCCTATGCACTCCCTAAGCGGTGTCGGCACTTCGGCGGGCACGGATGCGCGTGCAAGCGGCAATTGCTGTGCCGTGGGCGGGCACCAGGCGCTGCCAGTGTCCGGCTGGGAGTCGCAGGCGGGGGCAGCTGTGGTGGAGCAGCGGCTGCCGGCTCACGCTGCTCAAGTGGAGGAGCAGCGCACAGGCGGGGGAGAGCAGAGGAGTGGCGGTGTGCAGGTAGAGGAGCGACGACGCGGTCTTGTGAGATCCACGACTGCCGACGGTGGTGGCTGCCTGCCTGTTAGGGCATCGTTGGGTGATAATGTTTGGATGGTCTAGTGGGCTTCCCCTCTTGATGGGCGGAGTGGTGTATCATACTGCTCTTCCTTTTCTATTAACTCGCGCATTTATGCAACTAAATCTTAAGTGACGATTAGGTATGCTTAAGCTCTAGGCGGTTGGTCACAGCTTGCTTAACGCTTAACGTTTTTTGCAACTTTGGTGAAGCTTCACGGGTTACGCTTTATGTATGTTTTTTTTGTGTAGCTGTCGCAAAAAAAAATGGAAATCATTGCTAGGCAAGTCTATTTATTGAAAGAAAGAAGCAGAAACATTTAAAGCAACTGGCTTAATTAGGCAAATTTGGTGCATCGGAGCATGGTTAAGTATATCATACATGGTTATAGATGTTCGGCGAAGAAACTTGTAGTTTATTTTATGAAACAGTTCAAACACATAGTGTCGCTATCTTATTAAGTGTTTTAGCTGCAAATCTGCTGTTTTAGCTGCAAATGATTTGTTCAACTTTGTCCATCTTATTAAGCACTTGCCATTTCAGACTGAATTACACAGTGCACAGACACCTGACATGCTCTGTTCAATGTTTATTCCTCAATTATGTGTTTCTGCCCAGTTTGTTTGTCATATGCTACCTTTTCTAATTCAATAAATACACCCTTTATTCCTCAATTATGTGTTTCTGCACAGTTTGTTATATGCTATTTTCTAATTGAATACCTCCGTGTCCTCATTCTAGGGAGATTTATGCATCTTTTGGTGGCCTCCTGATGTTGCTTAGGTGTGATCCTTCCACCGCAGCTAGCTTTCAGCTGGATCAGAGGCTGTTTCTTCTTATAAAGAAGCTGTAAATTTATTGGCTTCTCAGTTGGTTGTCGTGTTACTGCTGCCATTCGTGTACTCTCTGCATGGTGGATCGTTAGAAATGACTTCTAGTACAACGTTAAACATGTCGGATGTATAATACTATTGTCGTTCTAGCTGTTGGTCTGTTGCATTGGTAAGGCTGTTTTGGAATGGAAGTATGGATTTTGATCTCTGTGTTAAGCAGTTTATCCGCCTTTGCTGTATGTCATGAGGCACAGAACATTGGACCACTCGATCTCCAGCATCTGATCGGTGAATCCCCCGATGGCAGCTGTTGCGAGTACATTTGCTTTTGGATGGTTATAAAGTTCACATGCCATTTCCCTCCCAGCTTCCGTGAGGACAAGAACCAGCTGAGGCCCAGGAGAACAAGCCTTTACTCCTACCAGATATAGACCAGGATATGAAGCGGGGGCAGCCTTTTGTGTGCATAAATAAAACTTTACTACTCCCTTGCCCGCTGCACGTCCCCTGCCAGTCAGCCAGAGAGCCACAGAGAGGCTCCAAGAACCATTTGCCAAAAACCAAAACGGACTGAGGCCTTGTAGTTCCCTCATTTCCCAAAATTTTTCATCACATCAACCATCACATCAATGTTCGGACGTATGCATAGAGTATTAAATGTAAGTAAAAAATTGTACTTTTAGTATATACATGTCGAGATGAATCTTTGGAGTCTACACAAAGTTTGTCAAATAACAACGAAAATGCTACAGGAAAAATTTTGCAAAATTTCTTTCATCTAAACAAGGCCTGAAGATTCAAGATTGCTGGACCAGGACGAGGACCAGGACCACTGCCTGCCTCTCCAACAGAGCTTGAAGAGCTGGCAAGGAGCTCTGGTCCAAGTCTCCAAGAACAATCCATGGAGCACGCCTCCAGGCTCCTGCTCATTTGCATTTGCACCTAGGAGCAGTGGCTCAGCCCTTTCCTCAGAGATCATATATCTTCCCTCCGGAGGTACAAAAAATACTGCTGCCATACCCATCTTTACCATGTGTGCCCGCTAGCAAATGTACTACCGCCTGTACAAATCCGAGAAGACATGTTGTGCAGAGTGGCCTTCAATTCAAGGATCAGAGGGACGCATGCTAGTATACTGATCAAGACCAAGGACAGGCAAAAGGGTACAAGAGCATTAAACACATGCCCATTCCAAGTGAGCAGTTCAGGTGATGGGCTGAAACAGCGTTTGTCTGAGTAACTACTAGCACTTAAAAACAATCCATTGCTACTACTACGGAGTAGTACGTTTTTTCAGAACCCCACCATTATATATATTACAAAAAAAGAGAGCATTTTACATTGAGGAAAGGAGCATTTTTTTTTTATATACCTTCAGGCTTGAGCCTTCAGCTAAGAAGGTGAATCGCTCGCTTTCTGCGCGCCATGATCACACAGCACAGGGCCTACAGGAGATACGATGCTCGTAGCATCGCTAGAGATCTTTGCGTTCAGAAAGCCGTGTGGATGGATAGCTTGTGAAGCTTTTGGTTGGAACGGTCAGAGAGAAGCAAGCAGGAATTCACAGATAGTATGACGAACAGCCGAATCTTCCGTTTCCAGGATGGGAACAAGCGCCCCAGCGGAGGAAAGCTGGGAGAGAGAGCTGATGAGCACCAGCAATTCTTGCCTTCTGACAGAATAAGAGAGGCGCAGCTAGCTAGGCAGAATATACTTACACCCGGGTGCTGGCTGACAAAAAGCTCGAAAAAGAAGAGGAAATGGACAGCTTCCAAAAGAATTTTTCACTACTGAACCTCAAGTGAACTACTACTACTGATCACTACTAGTAGCTATCTTCTGATGGTCATGTCCATGATGAACAGAACAGAGGGGAATAGGAGATGATGATGAGCTTGCAAATACCAAGAAAGCCAGTGCATGCTGTTGTTGGCTTGGCCTGCATTGCTCCTCGATCTCCTCTCGTCGTCTTATAGGACGGACATGGACCCTGTTGGGCTGCACAGCACGATCATCTTCTATCTGTTGTGCAGAGGGTTAGGACCCGTCGGTATGCGCCGCTTGTCATCGTCGTCGCCGGCGGCGCATGCAGCGGCGCCGCTCGCTGCTTTCCGCCCGCCGCTCTTACACCGGGCGGCACCTGATGCGGCGGCGGCGGCGGCGGCGTCGAAGCGTGCTGACGCGCCGACGACGCCGGCGGCCGCGGCCACGGCATGGCGCACGGTCGTCGTCGTCGTTCCACTTCCACCCGTCGACGGCGGCAGCCCGCTCCCGCTCCCGCTGTGAGTGCGAGGGCGCGCGTGGGCGTGGGCGTGAGCGTGGCCGCCGTCGTGCGCGCGCCTCGCCGGCGGCAGAAACGACGGCGCCGGCCTCCCATCGGCGACGGCTAGCTGCAGCAAGACGGCGATGGCGACGAGGCACCACAGCGCTGTGGCGGCGCGCGCCCACCGCCGCCGCCTCATGTGAGCTCGCCCGACGGACGGACGGCCGCTCAGCGCACGCGGCGTACGTGGAGGTGGACCTCGCCGCGCGCACGGGCCCTCGCCCTCGGGGAGTTGGGAACGAGGGAGAGACACTAGTGCTGCTCGGGCACTGGACGCAGGCAGGTGTGCGCTCAGCTCAGGTGAGGTGGTGAAACAAATGGCAAATGGGAGTATTCGTGGAAGGGTAGGCGAGCCTGCTCTGAGTTTTAACAGCGCGGGCGCGCGCGCGCGCGGCGTTCGCTTCCAGTCTTGAGTGGAGTGGTGAGTGGTGACCACTGGTCGGTGACCGCAAGTAGTAATTGCATGCAGGCCTGCAGCGAGCCCGGCTAACCGCGCGTGTAGTGGAACTCCTCGGGGGGTGTTTGGATACCTGATTTTGCCTGTCACATCGGATGTTGCGGTACTAGTTTTGTCTATTAAAAATAAACTAATTATAAAACTAATTACAGGGTCATATGCTAATTACTAAGACGAATCTAATAAGGTAAATTAATCTATCATTAGCGAATGTTTACTGTAGCACCATATTGTCAAATCATGAACTAATTAAGTTTAATAGATTCGTCTCGTGAATTAGTCTCCGGCTTACAAATTAGTTTTTTAATTACTATATTTTTAATAGGCGAAACTAGGGCCGCAACATCTGACGTGACAGGCAAAAAAAATTTGCCAGGGATCCAATCATCCAAACACCCCCGTCTCACTGATGAGCGCAAGAGAGAACTGGCGTGCGCATGAACAGGACCTGCAGCCTACTACCGTGTTTTGACTTTGACCGTAAGTACTAGATTTTAAGGAAATGTACTGTTTGGGATTGGTCATACTCATAGGGAAAATAAATTGATTTTCTGTAAAGTTTATGTAGAATTCCCGTGAAATTCTTGGGTTGCAAAAGAGCGGGAAGTAAATTAAGTACTACAGGTGGAATTTTTACCATCCTCTGCAGAGCAAGTGCGCACAGCACAAGAGCCCTGAATACCCCCATCATCCCTCGACCCTCGTCGCAGCGCAGCGCAGGTAAACACACGACGACGCCGTGCGGCCATGCCGCTGCCACCGAACCCCATTGATGAGCCTTGATTGAATCCCCAGTCGCCCTCGATCGCTCGGCGAGAAAGGAAAAGGAATTGAATGGAGGGAAGGAAGGAAGACCCGGCCGGCCGGCGGCCCCGGACGGAGGCCGGAGAGCCGGAGAGCCGGGAGAGGCGTGTGCGTTGGCGTCATAAATGAGGCGCAAGCTCCAGAGTTAAGTTCCAGTTGCATGCCAGCACGCGGCGGGCAATGCGAGGGGCTCGAGGCCGGCTGTCCGGTCGCCGCGCTGCAGCTTGCTGCTGCATCAGCTAGCAGCCCTCACTCCGGTAGTCCGGTGCAATGCCACTGCCGTTTGGCCAATGGCATGCAAGACATGGCTGGCGCGGTGTGGGAGTTGGATCGGCTAGGCCAGATCCACCATCGACCCCGACGAGACGGCAGAAGGCGGCTAGCTGCCTGCCCGGTGTGTTGGGGTTTAGTCCCACATCGGGTATCGATAGTGGGGGAGCACAACATATAAGGCGTGACAGTCTTTACCAATTAGGCTAGTCTTTTTGGTTGAGTTAGGCCCAGTCTTTGATATGTTGCAGCTCCGATGAACCTGGGTCTGTGGGGAGCGCACGCTCGTAATGTGGGATCGAGAAGTCGGTGGTCACCGCCGTTGGCATCGATCTAGCGCGCGCTACCGATTCAAGCCCATGCCGCATGTCATCAGCATGACTATGCATTCTTCTCGTTCTCGGCATGCATGCAGCTGACTGCCTGACTCCATCGATCAATCAGCTCTACGAGTCGAAGCATTCATATGCTACGCACACTGATGGGTCGTCGCAGCCACGCACGCGATCCCCGAGGAAACTATGGAGGACTAGTCGACCAATCTCGTATACCCAGACTAGCTCAGCAAGTCAGCAGTCGCCAGTCAGCAGCGGAGCACGCAGCCACGCACGCGATCATCAGTACTGTACATGCAGCCCTCTATGCGGGGTGCCGGTTTAGGGGCTCGACCCCTTGGTCAGAAACAGTACCCCGGCGCAGAGGACCCCTTGCTCTGTTGTTTTAAACTTTTATTTGAGCTCGTTTCTATTGTTTAAACAGAAATGTTTTTCTTCTCTCTCCTCCTAGTTTCATAAAAAAAAAAAGCTGATGTGACATTTTACCTTCCATAAAACTTCACTGAAACTGACCTAATATCTTGTGTAATATGTGAGATCCATCTGACATTCATAAAATCTTATCTTCTATTTTTTTTCTCTCTCGAGTCCAGCATTTTGCTCCGGTCGCTGCTCCTCTCTTTCTCCGCTCCTCTTCCCAGTTCAGCTCATTCGTACCAATTTGTTTTTTTAAAGAGAAAAATAATGTTCCACGGTTGATTTTTTATAGTATAATTAGCATGCAAGAAAAAAACTTGACATGCGTCATAGATTTACTCTCTTGCTTGTCTCTCTCTCTCGCATAGAACGCATAAGAAACACAGGATATCTATCCTACGGGTCGGGTATAAAAAAAATGTTACATCTAAATGCATTCTAAGTCCACCTTCAATACGTGAAAAAAACTGTATCATCTATACGCATGTGCCTTATAACTGATGAATGTTTTTTTTACCCAAAATAAAGAGCATATTGGGGCCTAAAAAACAAATTTTGGTTGTTTTTCATAGATGCTAAAAATCAAGTATGACCTAATTTATCTATACCTGGCATCAAAACTTTTGCAGACTTAAAATTAAAATACTTAAAAAAAATTATATATTTGAATTTTCATTTAAATTATTTAGCCGACAAATTATTTCAAAAAAAAAACTAGGAAAAACATCTAAATGCATTTCAGAACTTAGTATTTTGTCGTTTGTGATCAAGTGGAATTCGAAGTTCCTCAATAAACGGCAAGCTCAAAATTAGGTTTTATTATGAAATTATATTTAAAGAAATAGAATTAAGATCAAAATTTTCATGAGGTCTCTATTAATTTGAAAATGGAGCCTACTTTTAGCACGCCTTTGGTGAAGGAAACATGAATTCCGTAGATCGAGTGTTTTTTTTTTCTAATGGAAGGTTGGGCGTCCAAATTGCACCTGTGAGTCTGCATGCACTTCTTGTTTGCAGTTGCAGCTATGCATGTACTCTGTACTGTATACACTACTACAGAATCGGCCTTTAGCCCCGGTTGGGGGCTAGCAATCCGGGACTAAAGGTCCCAAATGCACATTTAGCCCCCAACCGGGGCTAAAGGCTCCCACGAGGAAAAATAAATGTGCATTTGTGAGATTCGAACTCAGCACCTCTCGCCTCAGGCACGCCTACCAACTGAGCTACACAACCCACGTGATGTAGTTCTGGATGTTTTCCTTTTGAATCCACTCGGGAAGGGCCTTTAGCCCCGGTTGGTAACACCAACCGTGGTTAAAAGGACCTTTAGTCCCGGTTGGTAACACCAACCGGGGCTAAAGGTTCACCCTTTAGCCCCGGTTGGTATGGACTAAAGGTTCAGGACCTTTAGTCCGGGTTGATAATACCAACCGGGACTAAAGGTCTTTAGCCCCGGACGCAATTTTTTACCGAGGCTAAAGCTCAATTGAAAGATCGTCCAAAGGCCTGTTCTCTAGCAGTGATACCCGGATCATGATCACTTGTCATTGCCTCGATCACTTTCCAGTTCCCATGATATCCTATTTGCAAATCTTTCCTGGTTTGTCCCTAGCGTTTGTCTGATGACAGTTACTACTACAAATGTAGTAGCAGTACTCGCGAGCGAAGGATGATGGGCGCCGGTAAGTATACTCGTCGGTCGTCGCAAAGTCTGCCTGCCTCTGCCTGCGCCAAAAAAAGTGAGAAGACTATTTATGTTCCGGGCCTTTCTGCAGTTTCCTCCTCCTCTGAATCTCTGATCGATCTTTGTTCACCTACTACTAGTAGTAGTAGTAGTAGTGGCGTGGTCGATGATTTTATGAGACGGTGTGGCGAGCGAGACAAGCATCAGCAACAAGGTATACCGTCTCCAAGGAAGTGACAAAAAAAATGCAAAATGCACGCCGCGCGCTTGCGGCCGTCGTTGCGTGTCGATCGATTTCGATTTGCTATATACGGAAGACCTTCATAAAAAGGTCAGAGTTGTATTTAAAGAATCTTGCAAAGTCTAAAACGATACTGTACCTTCGTTCGATGGGACTACTGTAGGTCACGGAGAGTCTTCCTGCTGGTGCTGGAGAGAGCGTCGTCGTCGTCGTCGTCGTCGTCCGCCGACCGGGACCCCCCGGACTCCTCCGAGCGGCCGCGGGCGTGCGTGCTTTTCAGACGTCGAATCATCCGCCTGCCTGCGCCCAGCTGCCATAAATGGCACGCAGCAAGCACGGCTGACCCGCGTCGATTTGATGGGGGTCGATCTCTCCACTATCCGGCACCAGTACCACCACACACATCAGAATGGTAATTGTAGCTTTTACACTCAAAACAAAAAAATGGTAATTGTAGCAATCTCTACAGCAGTGCACCTGCTGCTCGCCTCTGCGTCCTGTACATGCATGGCCATCCTCTCTATGCTCCATGCATGAAGAAAATCAAACATATAGTGTCACTGTCATCAAGAGCCCTTCTGTTCACTTCTATGAATAATATTTTCTCGGCACGCTACAATGCAAACTTCTTAAGCATCTGGTGGGGTAAGTAAAATTGCCGCGGTTTCTTCTTTGCTTTTCTTTTTACATGAATTTTACTTAGGCTCTTTTGAAACGCGGGAATTTTTTCCATTCCCGTATTTTTTTTTCTATAAACAGCCAAGTGGTTCTTATGAAAATCTTATATAATTCCTATGACATTCCTGCATTCTAAAAGGGGTCTTAAATCACCACAGATCTGACGGCTCTTGTTTTTATTTTTCTACTAGGACCACACGTGTAAGTTGTAATACTGGTTGAATGAAAGCGCTGGTAGTTTACAAATTACCACCATATATTCGCCATTTCATTGGTGTGAGCTTTCGTTCCCTCTCCTTGAGTCGACCAGAGTTGCATCCTAATGGCGCGCGGTAGAAATAGAGCCTGGTTTTTTGGCCCAGCCCAATCACACTTTGGCTTGGTGGCCGGCGAGAAAACAGTGATAGCATCCAGAATAAAGCTCCAGGAGGCCATGCATAGAACAGATACAAGTGTACGTGGCTATGTGCAATTTTTTTTTTGCAGAATTATACATAATCCTTAGCGATAAAAATGGACGAAAAAACATCATTTCTACTTCGGCCAAAGGGCGAAGAACACTAGAAGCAGCAGCAGCATATGAAGACTTTACATAGAACACCATCAATTTACTTGCTGTCATTCAATTTTGAAGCGAGAGCCATTAGTATAAAGCTGATCAAGCTATTAGATAGTATAAAGATTTCTTGCATCCAAGGGTCCTCAAAGTTGTGTCCTGCCTTTGAGGCAGGGAAATTCGGGGCAGGAGAGTTTTTGTGTTTGACTATAACCAAAAGAAGAAAGTTAAAAAAAAAAAATAACAACGAAGTGACATGAACAAGCATTGTCATATAGACTATTCAAGTAGCTATTACTAGTTTTTTTTTTTGTTAAATGAGACTTCTGCAAACTGAAACACAACTTACAAAAGTGTATAGTTCCAAGCTTTCTTTCTTATCGCTATACAGTAAGAAGAGAGAGTACTCACTAGCTACAAGCAGATAGTTTATCTATTTCACGTGTTCCAAAAATATGTGAGAGGAGTATATGGATCCAGTAATATAAAATAGTCTTTTTTCTTGTCTTTCACCTCCGCATCAGCCGACTACGTAGCTAGTACTAGTTATTACCATTGCGGACGCCCTTACTAGTTTTTTTTTTGTCCGAACTAGTTAGACAAATTTGGTGGAATCTTTGCGAATGGGGAAGAACCAATATCCACAGTTCTATTGGCTGCTTGGGCAATATTTTTCCATCATTTTATTTCAGCTTTTTTATTAGCAGTTGCAGTTTCAAAAATTTGCAAAACAAAAAGAAGCCAATCCGAGCATGAGAATTCTGTAGAGCAGCACAGACATAACTAACAAGTGTAGGACTTTTTGGATTTGTGATCATCTATCTCATCGTTAAATGAGAATTTTGCTAGAGTAGAACAGACATACTAATTAAGTATAAGATGTTTATCGTCGGAGTGATGATCCATGTCATTGTTACAGCTGCACTTCACCCCTTTTATTTTTTTTAGTTCATAGTCTCATACTGTTCCAACTTTTATGTTTTGTGAATCCTGTTTCCTCTAGATCGAGGAAGTTGCAGATGGGTGAATAAGTGTTTGGTGAGGGAGAACCAAATATCAGCTCTGGATTACCAGTTCCTTATCCACCGCCCATTGGAGTTTCGTCAGTTGTGGGATTGCAATGTGCGCTGGATTATCACGACAAATAGGCTTCTTAGTTAATGTCTTGTGGAAATGCCCCCTTATCTAGTAGAGCCTTTGATTTACTCTTATGTGTCTCCAGATTTTTTTTTTCCCGATGTCACCTATGTCGGCAGAGAAACTTCTGATCACTCATGCCCCGCCGTGTGATCTGGCAAATGCATCTTGGAGTTCGAGTGCCTGTGTAACCGATTCATGTATTATGTTCCATCTTTTGTTTGAACATCCCGTACTCCAGAGTTACTCATGGTGGGCGACATCACACCGGTTCTGTGGAAGCGGATGATGCTGTCTATGGGCCCAGCGAGTCCCATTTGTTGAATTGAGTATGGATTAGGGATTAGAGATCATGTACAGGAGAGAAAAATACTAAATTGCCCTTGAGTCTAATTAATTAATTCTCTTAATTAATAGCTGTCGTAGATAATTTTTAAGGGAAGAACCGGTGGTTTCTCTCAACCACTGTAACGCATAATTAGTATCATTAGATAGATCATGAAATCTATTGTTTTCGTGGCAAGTACAACACAGGTTAAAACTTTGAATTATCGTGATATTAATTTGTTCCCGTTGCAATGCACGGGTATGATCCTAGTATATATAAAGAAGCTAATTACAACTCATCATTCATAAGCCTAATGAATATATTTCACTTAAACTTGAAAGCTAATGTTTAGACCTCTTTAGAAAAGCAAGGTTCTCATATGACTAATGTGAAATTCATGCATTCCAAAAGGGGCCATATTACTTTTTTGTTTACGGAAAAATACTGGTCATGCGGTAAGTGAAAAGCCAGAGAGATGAGACCCCTTCGGAATGCAGGAATCTGATAGGTTTAGTTTCACTAATAAAACACATACTAGCAAATACCTATTAAGCAAGTGACATAGAGTTGCAGAATGCATCAATAAACAACTCCTAGTAAGGTAACAATATATCCAAACTAGAAAATACCTATTAAGCAGGTGATATAGATAAAACCAGCAGCAATACTACGTACCTTCAGAGACGGAGGAACTTGGAGAACTCACAGGGGAGGAAGGGCAGGGGACAAGCTGACTTTTCTTCAGCCAAGCTGGCATCCTCAGTTCCATGGACCTCCCTCGCATTGACATACTGATTAAATGACTCCACTTTCTTAGCGTTCATGTCAATCGTAACCACCCACATGTCATTCTTCTTCAGGTACGTGGAGTCACCAATGATAAGGAAGTGAACAACGTGTGGCCTGTCAATGTTCACTTGAGGAAACATGAGAATGTTGCGTGGGAGTTGCTCAGGAGGGTTGGCAGACCAGAGCTCCTTGGAGGTGACAGTATAGTCCTTTTCCCATTCCCACACCTTGTCGTCGTCGTCGTTTGCCAAGAGGGTGAGGGTGTAGCAGCTGATAGTGAAGCCAACAGGATCCTTTTTGAATGGCCGTGGCCCATACCAATCGTCACGGTCAACTTTGACAAACTTGAGACAACTTTCATCATCAACAGCGGAGACACTCCGGTACATCCAGCAGTTCCTACGGACAAGATCAGGATCAGTTGAAGGGAACTCCTCCGGAGGGAAGCGGACCAAGGTGACGGTAGGGGTGGGCTTATGGAACATGTCCCCGAAGAGGATGCCATTGTAGTGATCGATCCAGCAGAGCCAGTTGCGGACAGAGATGACGGCGCTGACCTCCCAGCAGAAATTTCAAATCAGATGATTGCAGCCAAAAGATGTCAGCATAGAGCCTAGAGCGGTTACGCCCCCTAACCAAAATGCTGGCTTCTCCTATCACATACCCTTCGCCTTGGCACAAGAGGCCTGTGCTGACGACGGACATCACGCGCTTCTCAAGTGGGCAACCATGGCCGGGGGTATGAAAATCCAAGAGGGGCCAAGTACACTGGGGGAGTAGTTTGAGTGAATGGTCGGAGGCGCAGAAGATGAACAAGTCCTGTACTGGAAGCTCTCCACCTACGTTGAACCTACTGACGCGAACATGGGCGAGATGGTGGTGGGTCGCCAGGATGGAAAGCACCTGTCTCCGGGGACCCCCAGGAAATCCCGGCAGGTGCGCGTACAGGCGGGAGATCGCCGGAGGCTCCGCGAGCTTGAAGGCGATGCTGAAAGAGGCCTTCCACGAGGTGGTGCCGGACGTTCGGGCCTTGCTCTCGTCCGGGAAGGACTCGTCGTCGTGCCTGCGGGAGACGAAGCGCTCCAGCATCACCCACTCGGGTGGGGAGTTATTAGCGGCGGCGGCGGACATGGCGATCCGACCTTGAGACAGATTCGTAAATATAATTAGGGGAATCACTTCACTGTGAGGACGAACCGGTCCGGGAGATCTGCAAGATGAAGTGACTTACTTACCCACGGAGGACAAGTAAACCGCTGCCGGCCGGCGGCCGGCCGTCAAGAAGAGAGGTGGCGGAGGCAGCAGGAGGGGCGCGCGGGAGCCGGGGGCGATCCGGCGATCCGGCGATGCGGCGGCTTCCAGATTTGAGAGACCGAAACAGATATGGGCCGGAAACAAGAAGCTGACCGTAGGGGTTGGGACGGACGACATAAATGGGCCTACGGGGCGACAGCAGCTGTTCCGGACGAGAACGCTAAGGCCCAAGTGCTTGCACCACCTGGACGTTTGTGACGCTGGTAGGAACCGTTATCCGTTTATGCACGGCTGCTATTTTTGGGGGCCCTGGTGGACACATTACGGTTTTACGGGCTTCGTAACGGGCCAATTAAGAGGCCGAGGGATATAGTTCAAACAAAAAAGAGGCCGAGAGTTTTCTTTTAAAAAGGGATAAACTACAACCAATCAGGATGTGTTTAATTGGTTTTTCGTGGCTATAAATCGAATAGTGCACCAACTAATCAAAATGGACAGTAAAGCTATGTGCTGAGTGTATCCAGTAGGCCAGTTGAATTTATCAGTTATGTTTATCAATTTATAATTATGTATTTTTTTTCTTTCACAACAAAGGGACGTCAGTCCTGACTAGGCCTGGATATCGAGCCAACTCGGCTCGTTATAGCTCGGCTCGTTATAGCTCGGCTCGTTAGCAAGCTGGCTCGACTCGTTATAGAGCTCGAGCTGGCTCGTTTGGCTCGCGAGCCAGATCATAAAACACAATTTCTCAAAGTACATATAAATTTAACAAAAAATAATACTTACATATAAAAATATAATTTCACTTATATGATTATATCTTCTTACCTGTATGTGAACAACACGTAAGAACAAATATGATTTCTACCACATTGTTGGACGCCTGGACATTCTACAATAGCTAATTTGAGTTTGTTGGCTTGTGAATTAATTGGCTCGTACGAGCTAACGAGCAGCTCGCGAGCCAGCTCGAGCTGGCTCGTTATAAATCGAGCTGGCTCGTTATAATACAAGCTGACTCATTATAAAACGAGACGAGCTCGAGTCGAGCCATTAACGAGCGAGTCAAGCGAGCTAGCGAGTTTCGAGTTTTTCGTCCAGCCTTAGTCCTGACTTATCAGTCGGCAGTCGCAGAGCCAAGTAGCCACAAGTTGCATCCACTTGGTAGACAACCACTCATCTATTCTCAAACTTAAGAGGTGTTCGTTTCCTAGTTAAAATTTTAGTCCTGTCACATCGAATTTTATGGCCTTAATTTAGTTTATTAAAAATAGAGTAATTAAAAAAATTAATTTATCAGCAGAAGACTAATTTATGAGAAAAATCTATTAAACTTAATTAGTTAATGATTTGATAATATGATGCTACAATAAATATTTACTAATACCAAATTAATTTACTTTAATAGATTTATCTTGTTAATTAGTATATGATGTAATTAATTTATTTTAATATGTTAAATTAGTACCGGAATATTCGATATTACAAATTTTTTTAAAGCAAACGAACACCCGTATAGCTAACATGAATCTGGAGGAACCAAGACACACACTTGTAACAACCACGAGGAGTAGACGGAGGAGCTATAAAGTCTATGCAAACATTTGTAACGCCCGGATCGTTCGTCGTTGTCGTTCTCCTGATAAAATAAACAGTGTAATGCTGGCGGGCGCGAGGAGGATTAACTGGCAGGGGGGGCCATCAGCCATGACCCATGAGCCCATGACGTACGCTGACACACTGGGACCGCGCCTGGGACCAACCGGGACCCAGCAGGCGGCGGGCACGCATGGACCTGGGTCCCGCTCTGCTTGGTTCTCTTTCCCACCATGATTGCCAACAGCTGGTTGCCATTTGCTGCCGCAGTGCCAGTGCCAGCCGCGCGCATCGCCATCGCAATCGCATGCATGCGTAGCTCAGCGCCGTACGTCCTTGCCTTCCCACCCCCGCGTCTCGCCTGCCTTCCGCCACGTCGCCCGGGCGTACTAGCAGCGTGGGGGAGGGTGCGTGCATCACCATCCACATCCACCGTGCCATGCCAGCAGCCTGGGCCAGCCAGGCTGCCAGGCCACCACCACCCATCACATAGGCCTAGCCTGCCGCGCTCTGCCCTCAGCTCGCTCCGAAAACCTGCAGCCTTGGCGGCCTTGCCCTGCACAGAATCATGTTTCAAGCGAGCAGACGACGGATGGGGTGGATCAATATATAATGGGTGGAGCTGCTGCAGCGTCAGCAAGCAGCGTGCACGGCTATGGCCGGATCAGGATCGATCAGCGAGGGACGCCGATTAGCGAGCGGCGACGGGCGAGAACGACGACTGGCTGGCTGCCTCCCGGGCCCGGGCCCGGGCCCGGGCGTGCATGAATGAATTATGAATGACGTGCAGTGCAACCACAACCACCCTTCAAGCGAAGCGAGCGAGTTTAAATGAGCGCCCGCGCGCGTCGCAACAATGATTCGAATCAGCTTCACGTACGTGCCAGCTAGCTAGCTGGATGGAACGATGGCAACCGAGATGATGATTGGCCGATGGATGGTAGGCTGGATGGAACGATGGCAACCGGTTCGGGGTTCCCCCGGCTTCTGCCGCGTGGCCCGTGGCCCTTGCCCCGTGATCGCGAAAAGGCGATTGGGTGGATAAGCGCGGCGCGGGGCAGGGAGCAGCGCCGAGGACGACGGCAAGTCGGCAACGCGACACGCCGTGCGCGGATAGAGGCGACGCGCGAGGAGGACAGACAAACACAGCAACCGCACGTGACAGACAGACCGAGGCCGTACGTACGGTACGTCCCCGTGCGCGACGGCGCGGCGGGGGTGCGTGCACGCGCGGCACGCTCGCCACGGCTGAGACAGGACCCGTACGAGCAGCGCAGAGAAGGCTGATACAGGCTGGAAAGTAGCGGCCGGCGGCGTCACGGGAGACGGGACCGGCGTCGGACGAGGCCTTCGACTGGAGACCCCACGGCTGGACCCGTCCGGTCCGGTCGCCGCTGGCTGGCTCCATCGGCGGTGCGCGGATGGATGGATTAGCTGATGCTTGCTTGATGCTTGTCGGTCGCCCGGGCGCTTATCGTTCCCGTGGTCTCGGGAGACTTCGCGGACCGGAGCCGGATCCATTGCATTGCAGTCGTCCTCCGGAGATTAAATTTGTACTAGTAGAAGGTGGTAGCACGTAGTACTAGTACTAGGCCAAGCGGAGTGATTGGGCAATTAACACGGCCAGCGGCCACGACGCGAGCCCATGATGAAAGCCAGCGGCAATCTGGCCGACGAGTGGCCCTGCCCGTGTGTGCGTCAATGACCCAATCAGGTGCTATGTATTGTGAAATGGTGATGCCGTGCTGCCGGCGACCGAGAGGACGCGGCGTCCGTCATCGCCCAGCACACCACTGTACTGCACACAAGCAGGCGGCAGTGGGTCTCTCGTGTTAAAGGCGCGCGGCGGAGCGCGCCCCATGCGCCCGGCAGCGGTGTTACTACTCCGCGCCCCTGCGCTGCGACGACTCCGCAGCGAGAGAGCAGCCAGCTGCCAGCCATAGCCCATAGCCATGCGCCATGCGTGTGGGATACTTGAATACGCCTCGCCGACGCCAGCTAGGCTGCTGGATCACCCGTCGTCTCGTCCCCGCCCTGGGGCCCGCCCGGCCCGGGCAGCGGGCACCATCAGCTTTTCATTGCATTGTGCAATGCCCGACGCGTGACCACCATGGGTGCATGAGCATCTCTCCCCATCCGTGCATTTGCATTCTATTCCATGCATCATCCATCGTCGGTAGGACGTAGGAGTATGGCTGCCATACGGCCGGGTCCATCCCGTCCGTGCCGCTGTGGATGGATGGATGACCCAGCCACCGAGCTGGCACGCGATCATTGCTGGCCCCGTCCGTCCGTTTATGGCCGGCCGGGGTCCCGCGGTGGCATCACCAACCAGCATGTACTCGTACGGTCCACGGCCGAACGGGAACGGGAACGCTTCCGGTGTCAGTGTGTGTGCCGCTGCCGCGCTAGCTGCTAGCTCCTGCTGCCTGTTCCCTCAGTCCCAAAATAAATACAGTTTTAGGATCTACAATTTATTCCAAAATAAATTCACGAAAAACTAGTCTTATTTTCACAAAAATAATGGCTAGCTAGAACACATTATATAAAAGACAAACTAATTTTATTTGTCTTTTATACTTTATTGTTTTTCGAGGTATAATATCCCAAAATAAATGCAATTATAGAGTTTGAAATTTGTCGCAAAATAAATGCAACTCTACATATAAGACAAAACAACTTTATTTGTTTTTTTGCACTTTTTTGTTTTCCAAAGTATAATGATTGCAACTTTATAGGGGCATTAGGGTATTGGTAACCGTGCGTAGTCCAAGAATTGTATTTATTTTAGGACAGAGAGAGTATAATTTTATAGAGATATAGATGTAATTTTACACTAACCTTAGTATCTAGTAGAAGTGTATTTATTTTAGGTAAAAAGGAAGTACGTACTCTACTGCTGCATTTTCTAGCGCTGTACAGTACTAGTACAGTAGTGCGTACTGCTGCATTTTTTTTGCCTTTGTCGTCCGAGGGTTTCAACTTCAATCAGACGTCGACTCGGCTGCTAGTACGTTGAGGACAGGCACGCACGCATACTAGACGGATAGATAGATGCGTCCCGTGCCTAGGGCCGTAGGGGCTCGTGTAACCATGATCCGATCCGTGGCGGGTCACTTTGTTGGCGAGATAATGCTAGCCGTGCATTTGCAGTATCTATCTACCCGAAAAAAAAAAAGGTATCTATCTACCCATACTTAACCACGGTGATCAGTGAGGGCGTCCGCAATGGTGTTCAAAACGCTAGCTATTTGGTCTCTAGGAAGAATGCTATTGGCTCTCAATGGCAATTTACAAATAGCTAGCTAGATGAGACATATAAATAAATACTCCCTCCATCCTAAATTATAAGTCATTCCAAGAATTTTGGAGAGTCAAACTTTTTAAACTTTGACCAAAAGTCTAGAGAAAAACACAAAGATTTATGACATCAAATATATACATTATGAAAATATAACTAATGAAGAATCTAACTTTACTTAGTTGGTATCATAAATATTATTATTTTATTATATAAATTTGGTCAAAGTTGAAAAATTTTGACTCTCCAAGATTCTTGGAACACCATATAATTTGGGATGGAGGGAGTACTATTTTGATGAGACAACTTACAAAAGTAGCACTCTTATTGGCTATCGAGGAGAGAGATCAAATAACTAGCTATTAGGAAGTCGCTAGCTATTTGATCTCTCTCCTCGATAGCCAATAAAAGTGCTACTTTTATATTATTTTTATACGTCATCTCGCTAGCTATCTGTAAAGTGCTATTGAGAGCCAATAAAATTCCTCGTAGCTAGCTATTTCACAAATATTGCGAATGGCCTGAGTGGTGGTCAGGGTAGTAGTAAAGTGCATCACCGGACCGCACGTACACAGTGTGGCCAGATCGGGAACCACGCCCGTGCTACGCTGGATATGACTTTCCAAAACATAGTACACGCAGGATATTTCTCCCACCATATTCGGTTCTCTGGTCCGCGAGGCGCGAGGTATGCAGGGCAGCAGGGAGCCGCTAACACTGTTGTACTGTACTCACGATATACTATTTTGTACTGTACTAGGTTTAAAAGACTTGATGATATACTAATGTCAGAAAACTAATATGTATCACCAGAGTAGTTAACTTAGTATTATATGACCCAAATAATCGTGAGATTAAACACAAGAATTTCTTAATGGCGTTGTTTCGTCATAATGTTCCTCCAGTCTGTATTATACACTTTGCAAACCGCGCTCTTGGCTCAAAATGAACATGATGAAAAACCTGCTATCCTACTTCAACTTTGTAAAAAGGTGCATGTGAAAAACAAAAGGAACATAATTCACTGCCGTGTGGATTTGCTCAGATGAAACAGTTGAAGTAGGATATATAGACATACTGTAATTCACTGCTGTCGACGTGGTGGCACTCGTTTAAAAAAACATACTGTAGCGTGATAAAATAAAGCTGAAACTTTTATATCCATGACGTGGCCTAATATATAATATTCTGAAATGCACGAATTAAGATACTCCCTCAGTCCCTTTTTAATTGTCCGGAAAGCGTGTCCGTGAGAGAAACACGGATTTCTAGAGACAGTTATTTAGGGACGGAGGGAGTACTTACTAGGGCTACAGCAGTACGAGTACAGTGCGTACAACAGTCATGGCAGTCATCGCACTGGCATTTTTATAGGGCTTGTCTAGTTGACACCTGTGTGTTTTTAAGGTAGCTAATACATGAGTGTTTTTTGCTAAAAAAACACATGAATTTCAGGAGCCTAAAAAACATGTGTTTTTCTGACACTTAACACCCAATTTTAGGTTGACTAAGAAACACAAAGAACCTAATATATCCATGTGTTTTTTGTTAACTAGCACACGAATTTAACCTAAGTAGAAAAATATGTGTTTTACAAGGAAGTAGCACACAGATTTTTTCTCTATACATGTCATAATTGACCTCTATTTGAATTAAAGTCTGAGTTGTAGTCAGACCGATTACAAGAGACAACTCTCAACTCTTGTACAAAACGTCATCCTTCAACTAACACAACCACACACAGTAGAATACAATTTATATCAAAAGAGGGACAATTAACAATATTTTTCTACCAGAACGACATAATCACAAATATGAGGTCTGGCTAACAAAAAAAACAGAATACAATTTCTTTCTAGAGAAGGACAATTAACAATATTTTTCAACTAGAACGACACAATCACAAACAAGAGGTCCAGCTAACACAAATAATAGAATACAATTTCTTTCTGGAGAAGGATAATTAATAATATTTTTCCATCAGAACCACACAAACACAAATAAAGTAAAGGAAAAAAGTGTGTTTAAGTAAATGACATAGAGCACTAGTATATATTACAAATATTCATAAATAAAGTAGTTGTTCAAATATTACAATGACATACAATTAAGATTCAGACAAATAATAACCCAGTAGCACACATAATGTATATTCTAATTAAACAAAAGGCGATAATTTCCAAAATATCACCCAATAAAGCCAAAAAGAAAGAAGGAAACATGAACAGCACAATGACGACATGGTGATCAAAGACATGTGGCAATTAATTTATTTGAGTGACCAATTAGAACAGATAGAAGCAAAATTTACCAATCAGAAGGACCTTGCAGTAAATTTGAGTGACCAATTAGTTTATTTAATTTTTGTAATGAACAGGATAGTACAACTTAAATTATGGCCAAAACTACAATTGTATATGCTGAGAACTACAATTACAGTGTCCAATACCTGCAATTTACATCATTGATCATTGCAAATTATGTAAATGACAGAGGATACAACTCTAGTTGTCATCTAGCTAGCTGCTCCTAGGCCAGGGAGATAGAGAGAGCCAAAATCTGATTTATGTTGGCACAAAGACAATTAACAATTTATAATTTTTTCTGTGCAAAGACAAGGACAAAATATTACTATGTTATGACACAAAAACAAATAAAAAAATATAAAAGTAACAACTTACTTGTACTAAGTAGTTGTACAAGCGTGTTGCCTGAAATCTCCTTAAAATTCATACTCCTGAAATACATTAGAAGTGTGAAAATAAAGCAAGAAATAATACACTGATAGAGACAAAGTATAGAACATTTTGAGTCATACTAAACCACAATGTAAACAAAACAACTTTGTGTACTGTTCTCCGAATTAGTACCTTAAATTGAATGTCCAGATATTGCATATGCTCAAAAGTAGAATTGCAGTGCTCGATACTTGCAATTTATATTTTTGTTAATTGCAATTGATTAACTTAATTCTTTTTGTTTGGTTTTCATGAACAAGAAAGATTAGTAGGAATGAAGCACTACAACTACTGTCAACTAAAGTAGAACAAAAACCAACAAAGGAGTTGGTCTTTTGTTTTTGGGCAGATAGGACCATAATTTTTCGAACCGGACCGGACCGGCGGTTGGACCGCTAAAAGACCGAACCAGGGTCTACACCGGTTTGGTTCACTTAAAAGATCGTCCGTGCAATCGAACCGCTAAAAACCGGTTGAACCGGCCGGTTTTTTGTGGAACCGATGAACCGGACGGTTCAATTTGAACCGGGGCGGTTTTTTAACTTATCCAAAAATACCCTCTATGAGCTCAGGAGAAGGCAATCTATTCAGGGGTATCATTGGAATTGTGTGTCAATAGGTTACTTTGCGCGTAGGGAGGGAAAAATTCCCCAATTCATCTAGCCAGCCATTACTTTAGGGCTTGGGCAGTTCGGCCTTGGGCTACTGGCGGCGGCGACGGCGCGTCGACTACAGCAGTACAGCGGTGCAGCGGCCGGCGGGGCGGGGTGGGCGAGCGAGCACCTGGCGCTGGCGGTCGTGCTCGTGGCTTGTGCGGGCAAGCGGGCGCTAGTGGCTGTACTCCTGTCTGTGTCCTGTCTCTGCCTCTGCTCTGCTTGACACCTCCGAATCTCCGATGGCTACCAGTGAGTTCAACGTTCAAGACTTCTACCAGATCTGAATTTTTTATCTATTAGCTTGTCGTATACGTATATATATCTATTAGCTTCTCGTGAGTTAGTATGTTTGGTGTCGTATACATATATATGTCTGCTGTTATTTTCATTTCTTCATTAGAAATGTTCAGATCTGCTCATATATATGTCGTTATTTTCAGACACAGTGGCCTGAGATTGTGACTTTGTGAGACTATGCTGCTATCAACCTTATGGTTGCGTGTGGACTGTGAAGATAAACCTTATATTATGATATTATCATGCACTTTGTATTTTGAACGTAAGACCATGTCATCCTCTATTTTTCATGATGTCCGAGCCTTATGGTTATCAATTAAATTATGTTGTTTAACCTATCAATTATTTAATTATATCATATATATATATGCACCGGTTCAAAATATTTGTGACCGGTTCGATTAATCGGTTCAATTTAATTGAACCTGCGGTTCAAACGGTTCTTAACGGTTGGACCAATGAACCATTGAACCGACAGCCTTGCCGATTCGATCACCGGTCCGGTTCGAAAAACTATGGATAGGACCAGGCGAGACCTTGAGATCAGATAAGGCAAAGATAGTGATCGCTTCATCACCTACTATTTTCTTGACCGAAAGCTGTAGTTTACATTCCACGAACAAGAACAAAACCATAAAGCAGTCACATTACTCAGAAATGTTAGGGAACCACACACAAAAGAGCGTTGAGTATCCGACATTCATTCCATAGGAAGAAAAATGATAAAATAGACTAACCTTGCACTCCCATGTTTAATATATAATCAATAGAAATAATTTAAGATCTTCAACACCATCATCTTCAACTTGACCCAACAACCTAAAACACAACATGGGCCAAATCAACAAAATATCGCTTATCACTTCAAATGGAAAGACATAAAAGCATTTTAAAATTTATCTAAACAGATAAAATGCATACATTTTGTAAGATGATCTTATTAAGAAGACTACAAACACAGATGTAAATTCCAGTTTACTATATTTGCAAGGAGCCAAAGGGCATCTAACAAACAAACTAACAATTTCACTAAAAACTCAAGAGGACCTAGAAGCTCAATATACTAGTGCATTTAGCAACAAAATACGTACTGCCACAAAGACAATTAACAATAAATAATTATTTTTATAGTCAAACAAGGACAAAAATTTGATATGTGTTCAAACAAATACAATTAACGAACAAAGGCATAATTATTTGAATAATACATTGTATGGTATATTTCAATTCATAGATGAGAAAATTGCACATTTGAATTAATGCAACTATTATTAATAAAAAATGCAATAATATTATATATGTACTTGGTTTGCTTAAACTGAAAGGCTGATGATAAATAATATTGTATATGTACTTGGCTTATACAATTTTATTAATTCAACAAACTCTATAATTTAAGAACCATAAGGGTCAAGTTAAACATCTTACACCACTTTGTTAAGTATGTGCTCAAACAATAGGTAAACAATTAACAAAAAAATGATAGGTAATAAAATCAAATTAAAATGGATCTGATCGGTTGAGGTCGCTACTACATTACAGTAGGCAGCAACTGCATAGCACCAGCCAGTGAGCACCGATGGCAAAGTGAAACTGGAAGCAGCAAAGCCATTAATACAGCTGAAACACTTCCGATATATGCAACTTTGTCCATCTCAACTATTCCCTCTAGCTCACTGTCTCTAATGTATTTATACCCAAGACGACACAATTTTTAAATTTTCAGAACAAGGATTGCTTTAATTTGTATTGTCTGCTGAAGATCAACATACAATGCCTAAGTAGATTTTAGTAGCCGATTTATACAAGTCTACACTAAAATTACTAGCACCATGTCCATGACCTCACGGCTAAATGACTAACTGAACAAAGAAGTCCTTATCATTAGCATGCTACTGTACAAATTTTGTCTTGTTGACCTCCAAAATTAATCTTGTCCTTATCATTAGCATGCTACTGTACAAGCAAAGAAACCTGAGATGCAAAGCAACAAAAACAACTTGGCAATCTAAAACAGACACAATAACATGCACTATCCATGAACAAATGATATAGTGCTTCATTGGTTAGGACAGAGTGTTTTATTTTTGCAAGAAAGCTGACCTTTGCAATGTAGCAGCAGCATCATCTCATCAGGCAAGTGGCAGAAAATACTGTGAACTCCATTAGACTCTTTCAAATACTAAGTCTGTGACAGAAAATACAACAAAATGGACACAAACCACACAACTCCATTCCATGTGACCGTGCAACGTGTGGCAGCTCCTGACTGCTGCTATCTTGGACTATTGTCCAAATATGCTGACCAACCAGGCAACCACTAATTCCCATAAACCCTTGACCCATAAACCAACCACTGACACCACACGAAGCACAGGAGCAGCTTTTCTTCTTCCTTCAGCCAGACATGAAGCTGCTATCGCCACTCCTTTCCTACTGCGACAGAACTCATCAATGGTCATCGTGAAAAGATGTCGTTTCACAGGCCAGAAGCTAGTGCTACACGGCCCACCTTGCCTATAGGGTGGGTTTGTCCCTGAGAACACGGGAGCACAACGTACCATATAAGTAGATAGAGTTATTTCAACAATTATCTCTAAAATGGTTGAGATTTTTTTAGTACTTAATTATATATCCCAACAACAGTTTGATTATCGCATAAAAATATTTATAAAAGAGCATTAAACTTTCTAGCACATAGAATGATCTAAAACTAATAACTAAAGGGAAATAACAATTTAAAGCAGACAAAACACGTAAGAGAGAAAGGCTTTGATACTTTTGTATCTTCAGGTTGAACAAACTATAGTAAGCCTCTACTTCAAACTTCCAGATTATTATTGGATTGTGTTACTCACACCACTGAAACTAGAAATTTAAGTGTGAAGATGCCAATCAACAAGGACAGTAAAGGGGCATTTTCTACAACAAAGGTTTTAGCTGAATAAAACTACCTTAGAAGAAATGGTGTAAAAGCCATTCTCGAGAGAATCCTTAGCGAAAGTTAACCACTCCTGACGGTTGTTACAGTATTTAGCGTCTCAAAGCACCAGTACCTGATATCTCAAGGCAAGGTAGCTATGTCAGTGTACATGAAGAGTAATAGTATTAGGCAAGAAGAACGCAGCACATGCTCTGCGTTTCTGCAAACAAAAGTGTCATGTGCACTGAAGAAATGAATAAAAAAAATTCAGCATTGAGCAATTTTCTGAAGATAATTAGTCAGTTCTGATTTACTATATGCACTAAAACAAGATGCTGCTAGCAGCACTATAAGAACTAATCTTGCATAGAATAATTTTTTTGTACATAACTGAAGGCAACCTGTTCCTGGCATTAATCAACCAACACACAACAGGGAAATGCATACGTGACTTCCAAAAAAAGCTTCAGTCATATGTAATAGTCAGGGCTACAACACAAAGATCAAATCTAACCATTTCATCTATAAATAAAATATTCTACATTAATCAAGTTGTATTAGCATTTTCATTATATTGTACAAGTTGACAAGATGAACCTGACAACCCAATCCTTGAAGTAAGTAAATCATAAATCGATTTCATCTCTAAAAAATTCAGATAGACAGATGTAGCAGCAACTACCAATTTGCCCAATCCATGCCCGCTCCCTCTGAGACACTCTTGTTTCATTTGCCCAAATCAATGTGTGCACCGCTACAACCTAGGCTCTAGATTTGCTCAACCTGAAATTGACTTAGAAATTGATTCTCAAGCAGAGGGCAAACCCCAGTCCTTGCTCGTAGATCTCATCCCAATAGTACAACAGAATAACCTCCTCGACTAAAGGAAGAATCAAGCACCATATCAGGAAAAGGGGATCGAGCAAATCCATACCACATCAGGAAATGGGATCGGATAAATCATGCAACCAAAGGGGAACGCATATAGAAAGAGGAAGAACCAGAATGTATCACGCACCAGAGGTCCCAGTCGTCCTGTCCTGCATGGCACAGAGGAGCGCCTGGTGGTGCGGACACTGGCATCGAGTTCCTCGAGGTCCACAAATCCAGTGGCGAGCGCGACCTGCGTGGCGTTGAGGTCGATCTACATGGAGCGCCATGGAGACATTCCACAGGCAGACAATGGTGGCGGCGGGCCAGCTGCCGAGTCGATGAGGGGGAGGCGACAACGCCGAGATGGGAGAGCCAAAGCGCCGAGGTCGCCGACTGAGGAATCGCTAGGTCACTGGAACAGAGAGGGAGATCCAGAGAGGAGTGGAGAGCGGGTGGTCCAGCACCCCAGTAGGGCGATTGTCAGGTTGGTGTTAGCGGGTTCATTCTTCAGTGTCCAGAACCAATAAGAAACATCGTACCCAATACTGTCAGGCGGACAGATCTTGAAGCTCATCCAGATCGAGCGGTCACAAAATCTGTGTGTCAACAACCAATAAAACACACATGTACTATATAGCAATACTGTTTTTATATCACGCATTTGCTGCCTGCACTTGGCATTACTGTGGACATGATGGCACATTGGCACTCAAAAAAAAGCATGGCGTCGGTACGAACCGTAGAGGCGGTTGGATCCGGAACCCGAACCAGCAGCTAGACGTGTCCGTGTGTGCTGGGAGTACAAATGCATCGCCCGGGTAAAACGCAACTTCACCGTCATGTGAACGCTAGCCATCATTTTCGTTATGGACTTCACACACGAGAAAGCATGGTTCCTGCGTGCCCTTGTTTTCAGTACGTACTCGGTTCACCAGCTCTGTTCGCTTGATGAGGTTTCTCCGTTCCAGAGCTAGAGTTAGAGACATCCTTTCCTGCGAGAACCCACGCAAGGGAGTAAATTAAGGCCTCCTTTCGAACACAGGATAGCAAAAGCATAGGAACAGGAAAAACATAGGATTATGGTAGGAATCCATACGCGAAACAGAGGATTGAAAAACATAGGAATTTTGTTGCTAATGTTGTTTGGATGAGCTATAGGGAACACATAGGAATCTGCCTAGATCCTACACCAACGAGAGAGAAACAAAGAGCTCGGAGTGGATTCTTTTTTCCTGTACTTTTCCTCCAAAACTTGTTGCAAAGGAAAGTTTCCTATGGTATTCCTTTGCCCCAATCCTACAAGCCAAAGAAGTGAACAGTAACTATTCCTATAGGAATCCAATTCCTATGGTTTTCCTATATTTCTCCTGCAATCAAAAGGAGGCCTGAACGGGTAACTTCAGGGGCACCTCCGACCCTCTCTAATCACCAATTTGCACCCTTAAACCCACGTCGCAAGAACAAACGGGCCGACGCACCATGAAGGAATTCGCTGCACGTCCCGGTCAGTCCACCCAAAAATATCTCGCTCGGCTCGCCGCTGCCTCGCCGTGGCCTCCTCCTCCTCCTCCCCTCTGCGGGCTGCGGCCCTGCCGGCTGCCCCTCATCAAACCCTCCTGGCTCCTGCTCTGCCCCGCCGCAGCGTACTGCCCTGTCTCCTCCCATCGCCTCCTCACACGCATTACACACATCACACGGCCGGGTAGCATGCAGCAGTACATACTCTGCTTCCCGGCACCATCCGCGCGGCACGCCACCACTCATTCTTATGGCCGCCGCCGACGGCCCAATGCAAAACCCTCCCTCTCCCTATAAAACACACCTCGCACCCTAGCCTCTCCACTCACAAACCACAACAAGCTCGCTCGAGCTCGATCATCTCGCTCCAGCTGATCCGATCGAGCACCTCGGTCACACAACCTGCTTCATCGTTGTTTTCTAGGCTCTTCTAGCTAGTAGTGACTGATCGGCGAGTGAAGTGTACTGTCTCTCTCTCTCGGTTGGTTAGGCTACAGCCCGAGTCGAGTGAGGTGGTCTCGAGTACGTGATCGACCACCACTGCTCATCACGGTCATGGCGTCTCGTCGTGTGCCCAGCTTGCTGCTGCTGGCCTGCACCGCCGCCTACGCCGTGTCGGTCGTCGCGGCGGCCAACAACTTCAACCAGGAGTTCGACATCACGTGGGGCGACGGGCGCGGGAAGATCCAGGACAACGGGCAGCTGCTGACGCTGACGCTGGACCGCACCTCCGGCTCCGGGTTCCAGTCCAGGCACGAGTACCTCTTCGGCAAGATCGACATGCAGCTGAGGCTGGTCCCGGGGAACTCCGCCGGCACCGTCACCGCATACTACCTGTCGTCGCAGGGGGACACGCACGACGAGATCGACTTCGAGTTCCTCGGCAACGTCTCCGGCGAGCCTTACACGCTGCACACCAACGTGTTCACGCAGGGGCAGGGCCAGCGGGAGCAGCAGTTCCGCCTCTGGTTCGACCCCACCAAGGACTTCCACACCTACTCCATCCTCTGGAACCCCAAGCACGTCATGTAAGTTCAGAGTGTCTGCATTTTCGGTTTGGTTTGATCAATCAGAATCAGATTGTGCCGAAATGACTGGCTGTCGGTTGACATGTTGCAGCTTCATGGTGGACGAGATGCCGATCAGGGACTTCCGGAACCTGGAGAGCAAGGGCGTGGCGTTCCCCAAGAACCAGCCGATGCGGCTCTACTCCAGCCTGTGGAACGCCGACGACTGGGCCACGCAGGGCGGCCGCGTCAAGACGGACTGGTCCCACGCGCCCTTCTCCGCCTCCTACCGGGGCTTCAGGGCCGACGCCTGCGTCGCCGTCGCCGGCGGCAAGACGCGCTGCGGCGCCGCCGTCGGCACCGAGGGCGCCGCGGGCGCCGGCGCCGGGGACTGGTACAACCAGGAGCTGGACCTCACGCTGCAGCAGCGGATGCAGTGGGTGCAGCGCAAGTACATGATCTACAACTACTGCACCGACCCCAAGCGCTACCCGCAGGGCCTCCCCGCCGAGTGCTCCATGCAGTAGTGTAGCCCGTGCCCGCCGCTCTGTTCGTCGTCGTCGTCGTCCGTCCGTCCAACAGGCAACAGGCAGGCTCCTCCAACAATGCCTACGGCGGCGATCGATGTCGTCGTCACCGGATCAAGCAGCAAGACGAAGGGCATTGGAATGAAATCCGTCTGTATGGTAAATAAATAAGGATTTGGCGAATTGTATTGCAGTATGTAACTGCTGCTGGTGGTAAAATTCTTCTGCCTGTTTTGTAGCCTCTCGTCGCCCACCCACCACCACCCACCCTGTCTGTTCGTACGTGTATGTAGTCTACTGTTCGTGCTCATGTCTGTATTATATGGTATTCTCCATCATCAAAAGTCATCATACGTGTTTTTCCTCTTGGTCCATCCATGTACTTGTGCACTGTGGTCATGTGGTGTGATGTTTTTCTTGGCTGGAAGCTGGATGTCATTGTGATTGGAGTACTCTTGTGATTATTAATCCTAGAATTATCCTGCGCAAATCGATAATTAAACTGACTTATTAATTCGGTCTGTTCATCAGCGGTCCTTTTCACGCATTGATACATGGTCAGTATCACTCACTGTATACCACTCTACTGCAGCCAATTGAAATACGGTCTGACGGTGTCCCAGGCAGCCCATCCAGCCCACACTGATGGGATCGCCGCCTGTCGGATACTCCATCCGTCCCTGAATAGCTGTCTCTAGAAATCCGTGTTTTCCTCACTTTCCGAACGATAGATAAAAAGGGGGAACGATAGATAAAAAGGGACGGAGGGAGTACGTTGCAGTCGCCAGATATTGTGAGCATCAATAGCAACCAGTCTCCATTAAGCACGCGACAGGTCCACTTGTGTCTCAACCTGTCACGATAGAGATCCCTGACTCCCTGTACACTGCTGGTAGTTCCACGATCGATCGAATAGGGCAAGGCTTTATTTTTTTGACGAGAAAAAGGGCAAGGCTTTCAGTATTTATATACAGCAACCGACATTTCTTGACGTATACTCGTACAGGATTAGAATATGGGCGTGTTTGCAACAGAGATCGATAAAACCTCTCTGGACAAGGCAAGAAGCAGCAGAACGCAGAGCTCATCGCCAAACACGCTCAAAGAAGCTACACGTTGCTCTCCACGTACTCCCCTGCTTGGTGCTTGCTCTCGGTTTCGGCTGCTGGCTTCAGGGTTCAGGCTACGCGCCATGGCCATGCCCTCCTGATCAGGAGGGCACAAGGTGACAGGCCTCGCGGTCAGTCACAGGCTCACAGAAACGCGACGACGACGACAAGGACTGGAAGGACATGTCTGCTTGGCTCGTCATGATCCAATTGATCCGTCAGCTCCCAGCGGGTCGCTCTCGGTCCCAGCAGGCCGCCGAGGTGCCCGGACGCTGACGCGGACAGGTGGCCGCACCGACACACACCTCGGCTACGCCTACTCATCGGATCAGCACGGAGGTGCTCGAGCTGGCCGCCGCCGCTGCGCCGACTGCACCAGGCAGCCTGTTCGAGCAGCCTCGTGGCCTCTCTTTCTGGAGAAAAAAAGGCAGTGCGGCGATACTTTGTCGTTTCAGTTGTGCCAAGAATGCAGGATTTACAGGCTCCTGGGATCAGTAATCTTGCTGTCCCTACTCTAAAAAAGCAGAAGAGAGAATTTTGGGCCACAGTTTCGACCAAGACCAAGTGGTTGCCATGCCAGTGTTTTAAGGCTCCAATTATGTGCTAGTAAATAACTAATTGGAGCTTTGGCTAGTTATATAAATCCAACCACTAGTTTGTCTGTTTGGATTCTTAATAAAAGATAAACTTTAGTAAACTAGTTATTAGTTCATGGGATCCAAAAAAAAAAACCCTTTATTTTCCCAAAGGACGGTAAGGTATTTAGTAGTACAAGAGAACCGACCCATTCATTTTTTTTTTCCGCTCCTGAAAGGACGACAAGGGTTTTGCTTTGCCGTTGATTTATTAGAAGAAAAAAAATGGCCCAGTTTAGGAGCATCTCAAAGAGTTTTTCTAAAGCTCACTATCTAAATCATTATTTGGGGTCATCATTATCATAAAAATTGTTTTCATATTTTGCACTTTCCAACAGTTTTTTACTTTTTTTTTTACTAGCGAGAAATCAGAAATAGAAGATAGCACTATATTTTGATAACCAATTTTAAAAGTTGTTGGAGTTTTTTTTTCACAAAAATCTTTATTCACAACAATTTAGAACATATGGAGAGTTTATTGAAGTTGATCTTAGAATAAGAGAGTTAGCCGGTGTAGCTGTGTTACCTGTGTACCTTAAATTGGTTTCTGGCTAAGGACCGCCTTTTATTGTCTGCACAGGGTGTAGCTGAAAATGAAGTGTATGGAGACAGCATCAGTCTATTATATATGTCGCCTCATCATGTCGCTTGGGGCGTCCCTCTCCTCTGGTTGGATCCCAGTCTGACTGTTTTATTATAATCATACAGTAGTACTCCCTCCGTCCCTAAATAAGTGTCGTCATTGGTGTGCGTGTCACATGTTTGACTCAATTTATAGAAAATATATATAATATTTATATCTCCAAATAATTTTGTTAAAAAACTAGATGTAAAGATCTTTTCGATGATACTAGTTACTTAGTATAAATATTAATATATTTTAATATATAATTGCCGGTAGCTTTTTCTCGGAAAGCGAGAACGACACTTGTTTAGTGACGGAGGGGTTACAGCACAACATTTCCAAAAGAAAATAGAAAAGAAAAGAAAATATATCACACGGGAGATGTGCCTGCTTACATTGGTTGTGACTGGCTGGGATCGATCAGAATCGAATGAATGGTCACTGCCTCACTGGCTGGCTATCTCCTTCGCTCTTCAGGGGTCGAGGACGACGCTGTTCTGCCCTCTTGAGCCATGACTGATGAGCTGCAGTATTCGATCAGGGTCATCAGCAACAGCGGAGGACTGCTGCATGTCCTTCAGCATTTTTTTCTTTCAACGCTTGTCTAGTAGTAGGCTGTGACAGTCTGAACAGACATTGGTTTCAGATTAATTACTTTGCCCCCTGGCGCTGTGTGTGTCTGTGCATGATTGAGCTCGCTAGCTGTACCTCTTGTGCGATGATAGACTTCACAACAGGAGAGCTCCACTGTCAGATTTATGTATTTGCCAACGTGCCAATATTAGGGGATAGACTTCACAACAGGAGAGCTCCACAGTCAGTTTTATATATTTAGCAACGTGTGCCGATATTAGGTTGCCTCTTTGCCCCTGATGTTTATCCTGGTGGGAGTGTGGGACACGCCACTAGCATGCTTTCGCTTTGCTAGGAGTTTTTTTTAGTAGCACTGCCGTTGAAAGAGCTTGTCTTTCCTGTGTTTTTACAGGCCTGAACAAAACAAGAACAGGCAGGGGACATCCATCTGACAGTTGAAATCAGCTCTCTATCTCGTCGGTTAAACTAATTTCTCCATGATCTCTTCTCTCCATTCTGCTGTGGCAAATCAGAAAAATGGCATTTTGATTTCAGTTCTCTGTATCTTCCGGCTGTATGTATACGTATTTCGGCGGCGTTCATCATGTGTTCGTAGTACCAACCAGGCAACCACTCGAGTGCACTAACCAGACTATAGCATTGCATTGCATGGGGACGAGATGGTTGTTGGCAACTTACGTGACTGTGACTGGAGGGCCGCTGATGCTCTGGTCCTTCATTTTCCTGCAACGCAAGTTACGTGTTGTGCAGATTCACCACATGGAGAAAGGAAAGCATCATCATGGCATTTGGGCAAGTGGCGCAAGAACTCCCGTAGCTGTATCTGCATGCCACAACAACACTTGCTCAATCCCTTGATGATTGCCAAATGGTCCTAAAACGACAATAGGACGACAGGGAACACAATACATGTACAGTGATGTACTCCTACTCTGTACTCTCTCACAACAAGTCTCCAAGCTGTGTGGATCGCAGCAGGTAGCCAGAGCCAGACCATCCAGGATGAGCTGGTAACAAAAGTTTACTCCTCCCTTCAAGCTCGCAACCACGTCGACATGCATGAATTCACCACCGATGCAAGGAGAAAGCATCATCATGGCGTTTGACAAGTGATGCATGCAATGGAAGACCATTCATGGGCTCTCATGGCTGTATACTACACTACCGC
Source organism: Coix lacryma-jobi var. lacryma-jobi (assembly GCA_009763385.1). NCBI lineage: Eukaryota > Viridiplantae > Streptophyta > Magnoliopsida > Poales > Poaceae > Coix > Coix lacryma-jobi. The sequence goes on from CM019824.1 coordinate 4,927,744, forward strand.
ACATGCTCAACGCCTTGACGCTAGCTTGCGAATGGTCCTAAAACAAGAATAGGACAGGGGTAGTACATGTACAGTGTACTACCCTACCACTCCAACTAGGCAACTGCCATGATGAGTTCTCAAGCAGGAGTAGTATATACTAGTACTGTACATCTACATCCGATCGATTCCCGGAGTAACAAAAGCTGTCCATGCAATGCACGCATGTGCTTCTACCGCCTCCACGCTTTGCAATCTCTTCTCACATAACAGTTTCAGGCAAGCGTTTCCGCTGGAATGGAATGCACAGTAGCAGGTGAATTGTGACTGCTGCAATGCAGGCGGCTCTGTGTAGGTAGCAATAGCAATGGCATCCCTACTGAATCCGCCGTCCAAACGAAGAGCGCAATAATCTCCATCAGTGCGTGCATATAATTGGCAGCAGTACGCCCGAGTGCAGACAACCGGAGAGTGACCCGGCTCCGGACCCGGAGCCATCAGCCATCCTAGCATACAGCATGATTAATTAGCGGAGGACCAGACCAGCTACTCAGCTAGGCAATGCAATGCAGTGCATGCCTTGGGAGTGCTATACTGCGATGCGACCTTGGATTGGCGATCAATGCAATGCCAATTGCTGAAGCTGAAGCTAGCCACATGATTCAGTTCAGGGACCAGCAGGCAGCAGCCTAGCTGCTTCCACTTGGATTGGCGACGACGAGCCTTGTTGCTAGGTCGGTCTTTGTCTTTGAGGTCTGATCGAACTGGTCGTGCAAGAACTCCGGTTTTTATCTTGTTTAGAGTAAAAGGGCATAACCTCTGTCTTAGCATTAGCAAAGACAACAAGTAGTTTCAGCGTTTACAGCATATAGGTGGGAAACACCCGTCCAAATGATTACAAATCTCGACCGAAAAAAGAGAAACACGCAAAACCTCATGCCAAGCTCACCTACTGCTACTCTAATACAAAGGAAACCAAGCCTTTCCATTAGCTGCGATACCACTCATCAGACTGCCAGACAGTTTCTTCAGGACTTCATCCGGATGCACTTGATCCTCCTAGTTATGCGCCTGCCTAACTCCGGTTTTTATCTCAGCCAGCCTATTTCCTCTTTACCCTGCAGTCTGCAGAGTCCAAGCTAAGCTTGGCGTAGTCATATGGTATAGCTTAAATTTTGGTTACTGCTGGAGTGCTGGTGTTGAAACGCGAGGTGATGAAGTGACCAGCTGAGCACTGACCCAGAAGATTAGACTGCTGAACAGTGAGTGGGCCGCCGCGCTCCAGAAAGGACCCTCGCGGCTCGCTTTAATGTAGAATTTGGAGGCTAGGCTTTTGATGTTTGAGCGAGTGGCGCTTTTTTTATCCTTAACTTTTGATGGTACTTACACTGATGCTTAATTATCCAGGCTGCAAGTGCCTGAGATCCTGGACTGTATCTTGGGCGATGCATGATGTCAATAAGCCCAATCATGCATTTTGCCAGCGTGCAGAGTTTATTGATCACTTGTACAGTACAACGTTTCTTGCTCGCAGTCTCATCAGCGTTCTGTTTTTCGATCTGGTCCGGATGATGATTATTATTAATCTCGTCAGAATCGATTGCCGGTGTATTATGATTGGACGATGGTGCATGCGGTGGTGGTCCGGCTCTCCATCAATCTGAGCCACTCGATCAGATCTCTTGCCCTTGCCCTTTGCCCATGCACCGACAGGATGCACCCATCCATCATTACCTAGCTGTCAGGCATTCATGCACGCATGGATGCCAATTCGGCCCGGGTGCATATGCATGCATCCTGCATCGTCCATTGGTGATTTGGTGTTCGTCAGCAGCGGGGAGCGCTGCGTTCGTCACGCCTCACGAGTCACGATCTCGATACAAAAAAATCACATGGCGGCAGGCGGCAGCACCGCAGCACGAGGAAAGGACGACTGCAGTCTGCAGGAGCACAAGTGCACAACAGGATGCCCGCCCCTCCGACAGGTGCTCGTGGGATCTCCGTTCAAACTCTCATTCGGCCCATACATGGATACAGGTGATCGTGGATGTTGGCGCCGCCGGACATGTTGGCGCAGGCGATGCCCTGCACCCAGATGAACAACGACGGCGGCGTGTCGATGGTGACCGCGGCGAGTTAGATGAAAACGCGAAAGAGTCTCAGGTTCGTTGCTGCGCAATATCGCGATCTTATTCGGTTCAGGCTCGCTCTTGCCTTATATTTGGATACACATCGGGATCACGGAACACACCTCCGCATATCCCGCGCCACGCTGCGTGCCGTGTGCAACACCGTTTCTCATGCGGTGCTCACCACGTGCAGCAGCGCGCACCGTGGCGCTCCCAACCGACTCGACCAGGCCATGTCATGGACTAAGCACGCCTCCAGCCATGCATTACCTCCTACGCCTAGCTATTGCTATAAATAGAACAAAGTCTCTAGATTACATGATGCAACAATTTAGCTATGCTAACAGGACATGCCGCAGCGCCGACGCCGATCACCCAGCACTCAGCACAGCAGCCGGGTCCGCGGTCCGCCAATCCATACTCTACGCGGAGACCGCACGCGTCAGGCAGGCTCCCCACGTTCAACCGATGGGCCGGACACGATGCGAAGCCCAGTCAAACAACGAGGCCCAGTTTTTCGCTTTCATCACCCAGGACATCCGACCCCGCGCCGCAGGCGGCCGATGCGTGCGTTTATTGGAAATTATTGGAAGTTGCAAAACATTAGCACCACATCGTCTAACGATAGCGCAGCGCAGAGGGAGGGAGCTACAAAACACGGGGCACGGAGCCGGAACTGTTCATACCTTTCTCGGCCTTTTGGCTAAGATCAAGTGTAGTATCTGTTCTTATCAGTTTAATATCTGGTATGTGGGCCATGGGCCCATCTCAGTGTTAAATTATTTTTTGCGGGGAAGGGCTCAGTACGGTGGCTTGCCACTTGGGCCCTTGTGCGTCTGCCGGCCGTTGCACTTCTGGCTGGGCTGGCGCACCCCAACCAACACAAAGCTAATTTGTTTACTTTGCTCCGTTCTTGGGTTGAGGTTCAGACTGGGCCGCTCAGACACTTGTTTGTAGTGGGGACTGGGCTTTTTGTTCAACTCTTGTCCGTCATTTGGGCTGTCGATTGGTATTGCAAGCCCTCTGGAAACCCCCCTTACGGCGGATACTTTATGTATGCCATTTATTTGTACTTTGTTGGTCTAAAATATATATTATTATTATTTAGTATATAACTATAGATTACGTACCAGCAAAAAAAAATATTTTTGACTAAATTTCTAGTGACACTATTTACATTTATGACTTTCAAATTAATTTGTTAAAAAAATACATTCCCTAACATTGTAATGATATTTATTTGATATCATAAATATTAATAAACTTGAGGTACTATATCATAAAACTGTGCTAGAATTAAATGCTTTTCTAAACGGAGTGAGTAATTAGTCAATCTTACATATGTTTAATATAGCACAACATTGTCAAATCATTAATTAATTAGGCTTAAAAATCGTCTCGCAATGTTATCACAACATGTGTAATTAGTTATTTTTTTAATATAGATTTAATACTCTATGTATATGTCAAACATTTAATTTGATAAGTGAAAAGTTTTTTTTAGTAAGAACTAAATAAGGCCTGAGTAGAAACGATACTGGCATGATTTCCATTGTTTCTTGAACACTTGCAGAAGATGACACGATGCTCATGCTGCTACATTGCACAATAAATAATGTCATAGTCAGGAGGGCAGAGTTGTTTTGGATAGATAGAAGTGCTGAGTTTGAGTGACTCCAGAGCACACCGGCTTTCTGCGGAACTATGTTCATACATGACCTCACTCCCTGCAGGTACGCACCCTACCTGATCTTTTCCAGTGGCCTCCAGGCTCCAATTAGTTTTTAAAATACTTTTAAAAACAAAATTTTGTATTCGGATGCTTTTGGTTCTAAGATAAGAATGGATTTGTGATTTATGTCTGCTCTAGATTTGCATGTGTGCACGCATCCACACAAAAATGTTTTAGAAGGTTCAGTATTTTACTACTATCTAACAACCTTGTCAAAAAAAAAAAAACAAGGACGTGTCGAGCCATATTCAGGTATGCCAACAAACTCAGAATTAAGAGCATACGTTATGCCAACAAACTCGGGTATGTCGTCGATGGAATCATCGATGCTTGATTGCAGACAAAATTAAGATACAGTGCTCCGTTTTGGCCATATCTCTCTTCTGTTGTGTTTTATACTTTTATTGACCAACATCTGGGCAATTGACTGCCAAAATCAGCGAGACAAACTTGCTGAAAGCAAAGAATTCCTATTCCACGGCGTACTGCCTGGTAGTGTTCCCAACTTCCCATTGCTCATTTGGTTTGGCTCACAACAGTACAGCTCGGCTGAAACATGCTTGTTCAGATCTCCTGTTTCTGTTTGGTCTTATTGACTTTTCCAGCCTAGTGTCTCCCGCTTGTTCAGAGATTTTGCACTGTTTGATGAGCTGAACACAGATGGCCAGTATGTGCCTTGTGAGCGTCTCTACAAAGTACAACACCGAAAGCTGTACACATCGTTCGTATCAGTCAGTCTATACTAACCTGTCGGCAACGTAGGTAGGGGTTGCTATGGTAGTGGCACGAACGCACGAGTACCCGCCAGGCCGCCACCATGAGAGGCGCTGGTGGAGCCGCGGCAGAAGCGCTATTGCTGCTGCGACAGGCCCGGTCGTCGCGGATCAGTTCTCTGGGCATCTCGCTGCCTGCCCCCGATCACCCAGCACTGACCACTGAGCACTCAACAGCCGATACTCGGAGTCTGGACCGCACGCGTCAACAGGCTCCCGCCGTTCAACCGATGGGCCGGACACGATGCTAAGCCCAGTAATACAATGAGGCCCAGTTTCGCCTTCATCGCCCAGGCCACCCGGACCCCGCCCCGCAGGCCTCGTAGCTTCGTGCGATTGTCGGAATTATTAGAAGTTGCAAAACATTAGCGCCAGATCGGCTAACGAGAGCGCAGCGCAGAGGGAGCGAGCGACAAAACGCGGGGCACGGCGCGAAGGCTGCTCATACCTTTCTCGGCCTTTTGGCTAAGATCAAGTGTAGTATCTGTTCTTATCAGTTTAATAACTGGTATGTGGGCCATAAGCCCACCTTAGTGTTAAACTATTTTTTGTGGGGGGAGGGCTCAGTACGGTGGCTTGCCACTTGGGCCCTCGTGCGTCTCCCGGCCGTTGCACTGCTGGCTGGGCTGGCGCCCCCACCCAATGCGAAGCTAATTTGTTCGCTTGCTTGCTGAAAGTTAAGACTGGGCCGGTTCCTTGTTTTAAGAAGTCTGGACTCGGCTCTTCGCTTAACTTCGACTACAATTTGGGCCGTCAGTTGGGTAAGCCCTCAAAAACATTCTTAGGGGTGCCCATTTATTTGTTCCTTTGGTACGGAGTACAGTACTAGATAACCTGCAGATATATGGAAAAAAAAAATCAGTGGAAACCGCATACAACGTGTGGCCATGCATACATAGCTTGGATTGTTCCCACGTGTCCACCAAAAACGATCCGTGCCGTAGCGTCGTTAAAAGGGGATGCCACCTAGTGCAGAGATGGGAGCGAGATGCGTGTGCACTGCTCAGGTTTCCCGTTTCCAGTGCACGGTTTTGACACTTCGGCTCCCTCCGTGTGGTATGTGTATGTCCCCAGCGAGTTGGCGACTAGCGACCTAAAATCGTGGCCTTGTCAAAGCCCAACGTCCACTGGTTCTCGGCATCTTTAAAAGCTGCTTTTGACAAACAAACGTCGCCGTGTTGACGGCTTGACGCAGTCAGTCCAACAAAAGTCATTAGGTCGTCGGTGTAACACACGGCCATTCTTCCCGTTAAATTATTATTATATCTATATGTACACATGTGCACTGCACGTATACATACATAAATTACATGAAGACAATAGACATGCATGGTGTCTACTATACGTAGAGGTATATATATATAATATATCCGCCGAACTTATGCCGTATAATAACGTAACCACCGACCGATCGATCGAATACACATCTGTAATATACGACCTCTATCTAATATATACAGTACTCTACTTGGCCGGCGACGAGCACTCCGGCGGCGGTCCCTGCGGGAACCGGTACTTGTCGGTGCAGTAGTTGTAGATCATGTAGCTGGCCTGCGCCTGGCGGAGCTGCTCCTGCGCGGCGCTGTCGAGCTCCTGCGACATCCACGCGGCGTTGGACCCGGCGCACGCGGCGGCGTCTGGCGCGGTGCACCCGTCGGCGGCGAACCCGCGGTACGAGGCGACGAAGGGCGCCTTGGACCAGTCGGTGCGGACTCGCCCGCCCTGCGTGGCCCACTCCTCGGCGTCCCACACGCTGGCGTACACCCGCATGGGCTGCGACGTCGGGAACGGCACCGCCGCGGCGGCGGACCGCCTGAACTCGCGGATGGGGACGCCGTCGACGTAGAAGACGATGTGGGCGGGGTTCCAGAGCAGGGAGTAGGCGTGGAAGCCGGCGGTGGGGTCGAACCACGCCCGGAACTGCTGCTCCCGGCCGCCCTTCCCCTGGCTGTACACGTTGGTGTGCACCGTGTAGGGCTCCCCGGAGGCGTTGCCGAGGAACTCGAAGTCGATCTCGTCGTGCGCGCCGCCCTGCGACGAGAGGTAGAAGGTGGTGACCGTGCCCGCGGAGTCGCCCGGCACGAGCTTCAGCTGCATGTCGAAGCGCCCGTAGAGGTACTGCGACTTGGACTGGAAGCCCGAGCCCGAGGACCTGTCCATGGACAGCGTCAGGAGCTCGCCGTTGTTCAGGATCTTGCCCCGCCCGTCGCCCCACGTGATGTCCACGTCCTGGTAGAAGTTGCCGCCGCCGCCGGCGCTCGCGAGTAGTACTCCTCCGCCGTGCAGCAGCAGCTGCAGAAGCAGCACCGTCGTCGCCGCCGCCAGAACCCACGGCTTCATGGGAGCCGCTGGTCCGGCGGACGAGGCCATCGTCAGAGCTTGATCGGTCGGTTGTTCAGACTTCGATCAGTTCGTCGTCTCTGCAAGACTGACACTGCGATCGATCGATAGAATATGATGATGCGATGCGATGACCAGAAGGCGATGGAGCCGCGGTATTTATACACCGCCGGCCCGGCCGGATCGATGCTTCCGTCCGGAGCCGGATGGTTGGACCAGAGAGGATCGCAGGGCGATGAGCTGGCTGCGCCATCCATCCAATGGCTTGCGCCGCATCGCGGCCCGTCCACGACGACGACGTTGACGCGGCGGGGCAGACGGAGCCACGCACACGGCTCTGCGTGCACAGGCTCCAGCTCCAGGTTTGCGTCCGGGCATTCGTTCGTTTTGTTCGGGTCCCTCCCAGGGGACCTGATGGCGGCGAATGCCGCGCGGTGCACGCACAACGGCGGCACGGCATAGAGGACCGCGGCGGGCGGCAGGGATTGTTCGCGTCAGGACGTCAGCTGTTTTGCCTATGCCTGCACATAGCGGAAGCGTAGGAAAAAAAAAAGAGCCGGGTGCGAGGGGCTCAAACGCACGCATGCACGCATTGCTGCATGCAAATTGCAGCTAGCTAGCTGCCAGGCATGAATGATAGGATGCATGGCAGAATAAGCTAGATAGCCAGCTGCTTTTGCATTGGTCGTACGAATAAGTACTACTGCAGGAACTGCTAGTGGTGGATGGTACGGTGTTATTAGGAGAAGATGGAGTCTGTCTCTAGCCGCATGCAGTTGGAACGAAAAGGGAACCAGCATGCATGCGTCCATGCATGATGAGGCGGCGGATTAGGATCGGAGCAAGCATATGATTGGGGGCGGCGGATTAGGATTAGGTACGTGTAGTATGGGCTCCATCCATGGTATCGTGTTAGTTTACACGTCCTGTTCATTATGAGCTATCTTTAGCAGGGAATTTTATGGGACTGCTTAACTGTCAGCACAACAAAAAAGCGCGCGCACACTCACGCGAAGAAAAAGAAAAGCAAATAAAAGAAATTGAAGATGGGTACTTGACCCAAAATTATTTCACTTCTTTTTTGTTTAAAAAATCAAATAAGTTCAAGATTGATTACATATATAATAAAAAAATTAATAACAATATTGACAAAAGCATGATTAGATTAACTACGAAATATTATTTTAATAATAAAACCATTTATAGCAACATAAACGATGAACCAAATTAGAAGCGCACTCTTTTTTTTTTCTTTTTTCTTTTTTGGAATGAGCTAGTTGGAATCGGAGGAGGGAGCACCAATCACAGCACAGTGTGACATGCATATATGCATGGCACACACTGCACCATGCATCACAATCCAAGGGATGAATTGATCCCAATTTGCTGCTGCTTGTTTCCCCGTGTCCATATCAATCGGTGCATTATTTGTTTTCATCGTCTCTGCGAATAAAACCATGCATCTGAATGCGCCACGAAAGCACTCGTAGCTGTATTTCTCTTGTCAGAGACGGTCATCCACACACAACGTACACACACGACCTGGATAAGAAATAACAGCTAGAGCCTAGCGCCCCTGCTGTAGCTGTTGAAATTGTTAAAAATAAAGTTATGAGTCTGACTACCAAGTCTACCTTTACCTCCCATAAAATATCCAACTACCGAGCATGCGTCTTTTTTTCTTTTATGGAAAGTAAGGTTTGATATCTTCTTTAAGTAAAGAGAGCATTTTATATATTTTAAGTTTTCAATGGAGTATATATAGATACCGATGTCCATAAACATTCATGTACTCCCTCCGTCCCTTTTTAATTTTAATTATCGTCCGGAAAATGTATCTATAAGAGAAACACAGATTTCTAGAGACAGTTATTTAGGGACGGAGGGAGTACTGCCTAACCGTATGGACATATATATGTACACAAATCCTACCCTTGTAACTATCTCCGAAAGAATAAACCGGATTTCAAGATTAACAAAGTCAACCGTTGAAAGAATAAGCCAACACATGTCGAGATTGACAAAATCACTATAGCCGGATGATGGTTGCCTTCCAAAAACCAAGTTGACATAGAGGAGGAAGTCATCGTAAGTGGCTCGCTGTTGAGAAACATGTGTCACCTACTAGAAAAAGAATGACGATATTAAATCCTAAAATAAATAAATAAATAAAAAGCGATAGCTCTACCTGGACTCGGATGAGGAGATTCTACTACTACTAGCAGGGGGAACCTAACCAACCGAGAGTTCACACATTTGGTATGGATTTGATCTTCAAGAAGATATATCGATACTGGGACTAGCTAGATCAATTTATCGTCACCATGATGAGTTGGCTACGGTGTGATCTATTTATTATGCCACGTGTACGTACAGTACCGTGGGACGACACATACTACTGGGCCCGGTGATCCTCAGATCCATCTCCGTGCGCCACCAACGCACGCATCGCAGTCGCAGTCGCAGTCGCAGTCGTCGCAGCCCCATTATCAGATCAGGAATCAGATCATACTAGCCTAGCTAGTACACGGCAAGGCAATGCATGCGCGGAGGAAGCCGCCAACAAAAGAGTGCGTGGTGAATGAATTGAAGGCCCTCACTACTGGGTGCACGACACACCACTGGAAATTTCAAACTTGGCAAGCTACACCGAGATGCCGCTCGTCGTCGGCGCTGGCGCATGCATGTCATCGTCGTTGCTCGTTTCCTCAACTTGGGCACGTGTACTCCGTACGTATATATATACATCATATGGTATACATGTGTACGAATCGATTTTTTGGTGTATGCTGAGGCAGGAGGCAATGACATGGTCAATGGTTTCAGCTAGGTTCCCGGTCACACGTTACAGAAAGAGAAAGCAGCGCTCGGCGGCTTTATAGTCCCGTCCGCGTGTGTACGAATCGATTCAAACACCGCTAGCTAGCGCTGCTTGCATTGCAATTTGCAAGCTCCAGAACGCCCAACCAACACCACCGCTAGCTGTACGTCGTAGCTCTCTCGTCTTCTTCTAGAGCCAGTAACGACGACCTCTAGAGGAGAGGACTAGGGGAGTATCACTGCTAGCTTACTCTGATCCATGCAGCTGATATCATAGATCACCTGCCCATCCCGGCCGTTTCACCTGCATGCCGCCACGCACTACACACACTAGCTAAGGTACCAGCAGCAGGAAGCTACTGTAGCTCTAGTTATAAACTTATCTACTATATATCTGTCGAAAAAGAAAGGCAATCAATTGCAAGCAATTCATGCAAATGCTCCAGTATTGGGCCATATGCATCGCATCGACCAACGCATGCACTTCATCTCACTAGCTACATCGACCATACAGTATTCATATCGCTATCACCCGACCAAGCAAGTGGAGGCGCCAATTGCTCGATCGATCGGCTCAATATAATGGGCCGGTCGAGCCACCCATCATCCATTGACAGGTAAAATTAAAGCGGGCACCATTCTTCCACCAATGTCTTTTCTGAACTTTGCCTAGCTAGCTACTCTTGTGGATGATACGCCGGCCGGCCGGGGCCGGCCGTTCTTTCTCTTCTCTGATCCGGCCGTCTCCATGCCGCCGCCGCCACCAGCACCCAACTCAGCTGATTGAAAGCACGATGATCGATGGTCCAGAGTAATAGAGTATATGCGACTACTCTCATCTCATTGTTCTCGCCCACAAGGCCACAAAGGTGATATATATGATTGCCTTTGCCTCGCGCGCGCGTGGATCAGAGGGCGCACCATTTCCTGTTGGCTTGGCTGACCCGACGGTCCCTGGAGGGACACGTGTGGTAGCTTTTGGAATACCATAACACTGTCACTGTCGGAAAATGTTTATCATATAGCAGTAGTGTGTTGACGAGGATTAGGTAGGTGACCCAGCAAATTAAAGATGGCAAAGCTAATATAATTTTCCTCCACCGGGTGGTCAACATGCATGGACACATCTTTGCAATTTCGCATGGAAACCATCAGACACGCGCGCCTAGCTGGCTGAGAGGGAGAATGTAAGAAAGCCTCAAGCAAAGATGATCCTACATTAATAACCACCCCCTCTGTTCTAAATTATAATAAGATATTTTTCTAAATATAATACTTTCATTATGTATCTAGCTAGCCGTACGTAGTGTAAACGTGGATGTTAAAAATCATGCGTTTTAAAAAGCTAAAGCATCTTACAATTTGGAATGGAGGGAGTACAAGATTTGAAACATTTTTCTTACAATACACATCTTGTATCATGTTGGAGTTCTAGATATAATACTTGATGTTGACTCCGATCCAATACGATGCACGGCTCAACGACTCAAGAGACGATGACGTACCACTTTGACACATTCTAGACGGCTACTTATTTTGATGATTCCTAATGGCTCTAAAGAAACTTTAATGTAGGTCCGCTGCCGCAGAAAAGCTCATGTAGAATGTCGAATTGATGGTGTCCGACCTAAGAGAATTTTAGTAGGAACTGTCCCTAGAGTCCGAGATGAAATCAAACTCGATATACATCGAGCCTCCAACATCTTGGTTTGGACATCAGTTATTCTTCTAAGCAGGTGGACATCCTAAGGCATCCTTGAGGTGTTATCCACACGGTTGGATATGCTACAACTTGGGCTAGGACCCAAACGGCGATTGTCGGACCCAAGACGACATCGCAACACACAGTAACAAATCATGATGATCTGATGACCTTCTCAAGGAGATTTTATTGTGGAACTTGATCCATTTGAAATCTTATCAAATAATCTTTGTATCAAATACTTATGGACCTCAATTACACTTTAGATGAAAGAGTATTGTTGGCTTTTGATGAGCTCGCACTCTACGATCGATTTCGCTCGTAGTATATCCACACAACATCTATTGTGGCCACATAAAGTGTATTTCCTAATTCCACATCATCAATGTTACTAAGCACAATAAAAGTAACGACATTAAGTGGTAAGAAATTACACCTTATATTGTTAGGCAAAAACATGAATGAGATTTTAAGCTTTCATAGTGTCGTAGACAAAGAGTGGATCGGCTTGCTTGCTAATGTGATTGCATTTTTAGAGGTGGGTGCTCTAAGATATCCGCCTTCATAAATACCCCCTCCTTGCAAATTATAAGCTATTCTAAGTTTTTGAACAGTAAAAACATTTCAAGTTTGTACCTAGATATATGTTATTATATGTAGATGAATCTAGAAATGTCAAAACGTAAGATAATTTTGAGATCGAGGAAGTATATATATATATATATATAGCAGTGGCACGCGCCTGGAGGGAGAGCCGGAGAGGGACCAGACCTTGTCTGAGACGAGGCGTGCAAGGAAGAGCGAGACACACACACACACATACAGAGAGAGAGGAATAGCCGCAGCAGCATCTTCATGTGTGTGTGCTACGTCGCGGATGTCAGTGTCACACACAGACACAGGCGGCACAACCCGGAATCCATGCATGATCGCAGCTGCTGAGCCTGGTTGGCATCGGAGCTGGGGACGCAGCCGATCGAGGTCGGCGTCGGCCTAGCTCATCAGAGTAGTGCCATCTGAGAGCGCCAGAAAACCTCCACCGAACAAAACCAAAACCAAAACCCGGCATAAAGCAAGACGTCGCTCTCTCCGACGGGCACCCGGCCTTCTCGCGACGTTATCTCATCATCACATCGGCGCCCGCATGCACTACCACTTGGTCGTTCCATCGATCCGAGATCCCCTGCTGTCTCGATCTTTCCCGGTTGGGATGGGAATGGCGCCGGCCGGCCAGACGACGACGCGTCCAATCCAATTCGCAATTTCACATCCAATAACCATATTGGCGTGCACGGGCTGCAGGCCGCCGTCCCGTCGCGCCGAGGCGCCCGACGACGACGACGGAACAACTAATCGAGATGATCGATCGGAGGAGGTGGAGTCGTGGTCGCCCACTCGCCCACGCCGGCGGCGGCTGGCCGCCGGGCCTACGTTCGGCCGGCACGACGTGCTCACTGCACTGATGATACACGGATCATCATCAGGACTTAAAGCATATCCGCATGCGTACCCGTGTAAATGACCGGACCGAGCACCAACCAAAAACACCACGTACGCATGCATGCATGGAGCAAGGAGAGAGCTCCCATCGCAGGAACTGGACTGGAGGCGGCCGGCGGCACGTCCAAGTCCATGTCATTCTCCTCCTGGCTCCTGTGTCCTGTGCATGTGTGTATACCATCTCTCGATCTCGATCATCTAATTGGCATGACAAATCGTCTACGCCAATCGCGACAGCGACGTACGTGTCTCTGCTATCTACGTCGTGCTTTGTGATCGAGCTAGCCTACGCTCTATACGGAGTAGGAGTACATGCGAGCTGGAAGCAGCTGGATGAGTACGTGTAACGTGACGGATGATATATGGGATGATCTGAGATTCTCAACCAGCTGTTGTGTTGTTCTGTACACGTACTGGCCTGCAGCTCATCACTCAGGAACCCCATGACATGGAGTCTTGAATTCTTGAGGTGATGGCCGGGCTGCCGAGAGGATAATTTCCAAATTTTTCGTTGGCGGAAATGTCAATCGACCCGTCGTCCCAGCTCGGTTGAGGGGAACGTGAGCAGGACTTGCCACCGTAGTTACTGTACGTGCACCCCAAATCCATTTGCGCGGTCGTTCGCGCGATTCAAGGACGGCGAACGGGAGACAGCGTCCGTACTCTGCGCGGGCTGACGGGTAACTTCCTTTTCGATGCGGTTTTTTTCGTCCTTTCTTTTACTAATTTTATAAAATATTTTTTCTGATATATTTTTTGCATGCAGCCATGTGGTCTATTTACTGCATGTTGGTCGTTCAGTAACATGGTGGCTATACAGATTTTTTTGCTTTTTTTTTTCTTTCTACTATTTTCTCTTTTTTATATAAGTTATATTATTAGCTAATTTTCTATATAGTTTTTATATTTCTATTAATATGTTGTGATACTAATTTGTATATCTAAATTCTTCAATATAACTTATATGTCTAACTTTACATTAAGTCATTTAATTATTAAATTATATATCTAGGTTATACAAACAAGTTATACATAAAAGTTTTGTCTATAATTTTTGTAGCTTTCTAAGAAATTATGTTCATACGTTTATTTCGTAAACTATTATATATAAAAAGTTACATGTATAACTTTGTCACGCGGTAGTTTATATATATAAGTTATGTGCGTAATTTTATCACGTTGATGATATAAGTTGAAAGTATATGTATAAGTTATACATTAAACTTTGTTTCACAAGTTATACGTAAAAGTTATATGTTATGAAAAAATGTTTCATAATTTTTTTTCCAAAATAAATCGCGGACATATTTTTTCGAAAAAATGCTGAGTTGTTGGATCCTTCATTCGCTGACCCTGCACGTGAGTAGCTGAGTGCGTGTAAAGAGAATGATGCGTGCAGTACCAACCAAATACGGAAACGAGGTGGAATTATTTTTTTCCAAAAGAAGAAAGTTGCGGCATGTCGGAATTTTGTTCGCTGGATTCGATCACGGTGAACGTTCGCGAATTAGTGTTGCTCTACGTGCACACGTCTTATTGCCTGGCCACATATATTCTTTTCCACCCTTTTTTTATTTTTATTTTTTAAAATGTTGGTTCGAATAGCGTAGGCAGTACTGTGTAAACAAATCCGACGAACTGCCAATGTTATTGTAAAAACAATTCTTTTTTCTAATAAAAAACCAGAAATGCCGAGGCAAGCCTGTCAAATTCTAAAGAAATGCCCCCAACAGCAACAACCATCAAGTGTGCCTGTTCGTTCAGTAGCGCCCAGCGCAGAATCTGGCCCAGCCCATCTCGGTGAACCCAGCGCGACCTTTCGGCTTTGCACATGCCCACTTAGAGAAACCTGAAGTTCCTCCAATGCCAGCATTTGGCATGGCCCAGTATTCATTCAAGCTGCATAATGTCTTTCTCCAACCAATCCAAGCACATAATTTCTCAAAACAAAACCAAAAAAAAAAAAAAAACCCAATGAAGCACGCATTATTCAGTGTTCGTTTGTGTGCCGAATCTCCGGTCCGCGAGTTATTAAGTTCAGATAAGAACAGAGGAAATGGAGATAGCAAGAACAGGGTACAAACGGGGAACAGAATATGCAGAGGACGACAGGTTTCTTCAGAGTTTTACGTACATCTCATGCCCTAGTACTCTAGTACTCTGACCAACCGCACATTCTAGTCTGCAAACAGAAATCAAACACGATTATTACACTGCCCCCACGTGGCAAAACAGCAGTACTAGTAGGTTGTTTAGCTAGCTAGCACTAGCAGCAGAAAGAGCTCACGATCTGCCGATGGGGATGGCGCACTCGGGCGGGAACTCGCGCGGGAACCGCCTCCGGTCGGCGCAGTAGTCGTAGACCATGTAGTTCATGCGCACCCAGCTGAGCGTCATCCAGCTCCACCAGTCCATCCGCTGCGCCATCCACGCGGGCGCCCGCCGCCGCCCACCGTCCGCCGTCAACGTCGTCGGGCACCGCGCCCGCCCGCCGCCTCCTTCCTCTTCGTCCTCCTCTTCCCAGACGCAGGCGTTGGTGACGTTGTACCGGCGGTAGGTGGCGACGAATGGCGCGCTGGCCCAGTGGGTCCTGACGCGGCCGCCCTGCGTGGCCCAGTCCTCGGCGTCCCAGATGCTGGCGAACACCCGCGCCGGCTGCCGCGCCGGGAACGGCACCCCCGCGTTGTTGGCGAAGACGCGGATCGGGACGCCGTCGACGTAGAGGACGATGTTGTGCGGGTTCCACAGGATGGTGTAGGTGTGGAATCCACGCGTGGGGTCGAACCACAGCGCGAACTGCTGCTCCCGCTCCCCGCGCCCGTCGCTGAAGATGTTGGTGTGCAGCAGGTACGGCTCCCCGCTCGCGTTCCCCAGGAATTCGAAGTCCACCTCATCGTGCCGCGCGCCGCCCGTGCAGATCTGCGATGCGATGCCACACAGCTTTTTTTTGCTTGTTAGACGACCAGCGACAACGACCTTTGTTTGAGACATACAGTACTTTTGCAGTTTTGCTTGTAAAAATTGTATTGTACAGTACTACTCCGTCCAAAAAAAAAGTCGCTATGGGATACGTGTTGGTCAAACTTTATTAACTTTGACTGAGTTTATACAAAATGTGTGCAATATTTTTATTTTTAAATAATTTTATTATAAAAGTATACTTAAAGATCTATCCGATGATACTAATTATGTAACATAAATAAATATTAATAGTTTATTATATATACTTGGTCAAAGTTGAAATTTATTGACTTTTGGGGAAACGAGAATAACTCTTTTTTTTAGATACGGAAGGAGTATGTGTATATATTGTAAAGAAAAAAAAATCAAAATGTATCTAGCGACTAGCGAGTACACCAGTGCTGGGTAGGTACAGTGTTCCCAATTCTAGTAGTGGCAATTCTTTCGAATTGATGAACCCGGTCACAGAACGGCAGGAGCACTGGCATTTTTCTGCTGCGAAAGAAAACAGGAGACGTGCACGTACTGTAGAGTATACATACAGTAACTACTGTAGCAGTACATCTGTCGCCCTGTTCGTCACAAATGTCAATTGAATTCACCAATTACTACCAGCATTCACGCACCCCAGCCGTGCAAAAATCCACCGCGGTGACGGTGAACCTCAACTGCTCAACCACGCAACGCAGCCACCCGAGATCTGCCAAGCCGTAGCGCCAAATGCGCAAGGCCTGAAGGCCATCATCCATCCAGCGCATTTTTTCACCCCAAGAGGCAAGAGCAAAAAATCACTCCCAGGAAGCCAAGCGGCAGACAAATGGAGCGCTGCGCGCGGCCGCGGCTGCCCCCACAGGCCCACAGGCCCACTGAAGAGTGAAGAGTGAAGAGTGAAGACTGAACAATCTCAGCTCATCTCGAACGAGATGCATTGCACGGCCAATGGGCAATGGCCAAGCAATCTGCACAGGCCGACGAGCAACCGAGGATATACTACGGAGAATCGGAGATGGAGTGTGCAGGAATGGATGGGAGGCGGACGGGACGGACTCACGTAGAAGGAGGTGATGGTGCCGGCGGACTCGCCGGGGACGAGCTTCATCTCGAGGTCGAACTTGCCGAAGAGGTAGCGCTGCTTGGACTGCAGCCGCGCGCCCGTGCGCTCGTCCAGGGACAGCTCCACGGTCCGCCCGCCGTCGCGGAACCGCGCATTGCCCGCGCCCCACACCACGTCGAAGTCCCGGTGGAAGTTGTGGTCGCCGCCGCCTGCCGCCGCCGCCGTCGCCACGGCGGCCAGGGCGACGAAAGGGACGGCGGCGAGGGCCAGTAGCCGGCGTAGGCGGCCAGCACTTCCGGAGGCGCGCATGCTTGGAACGCCGCAGCGACAGCCGGCAGGAACAGACCGAGTAGAGTCCAGGCCTGACTGAGAGGAGGGGAGATCGACTTGGGGCAGCGTGATGGATGGATGGATGTGAGCAGCCTGTGGACTGTGGTGAACTGAGAACCGAGCACACAAGAACAGGTTGGGGGAAGAAGGAGACGGACCACGCAGGAGAAAGGTGGCGGTGTGTTGTGTGTGTCTTCTGTCTTGTGGCCTGCCTGTGCTGTGTGCTGTCAGCTGTGAGAAAGAGAGGGCAGAGTGGGAGGTCACTGTGACTGTGATGACTGATGACTCGATGAGGCCTGGGCGCCTGGCGCAGCCGGTGGATTTGAGGGCACGTAGCCAGTCGCTTTCGCCACATGCCAGGACGAGCCGGCATGCGCGCTCTTTTTTACTGCGGCAAGGCTTTCCTGTGGCCGGTGGCCCAACAACGGCGTGGGCCGGAGCAGACTGATCCCCTCCCGCTCTCCCGCCATGGGATTATGGGAATCGTGGAGCGACACACGACGGGGCACACAGCAGAAGGTTTGCCAATGGGGCGACACAAGCAGGCGGGAATGGTCCCTGGCAGCGTTGGGCGCTCCGTGCACGGCGGCTCGACGACGCACCGGCAGCGCAGGCGGGAGGCAAGTACAAAATTTTAAATATGGTATAGAGTTTAAAATTACCAAGTTTTAATTTTAAAATATAAAGTTTTAAATGTGTTAACATAAACTTCTTGAATTATAGAAATAAAGTGTTTCTGATTATATAGTTTTTCGACGTAGCATTATAAAGTTTTATGATTTGATATTTTCGAAGTAAAAATTCTGAGAATAAAGTTTTAAATCTAAGAGTACAAAGTGTGTCTGATTTATGACTTTTAAACCTAACAATTTAAAGTTTATAATATGATACTCCCTCAATCCCAAATTATAAGACATTCCAAGAATCTTGGAGAGTCAAAATTTTCCAAGTTTGGCCAAATTTATATAATAAGATAATAATATTTATGATACCAACTAAGTATAATTAGACTCTTTATTAGTTATATTTTCATAATATACATATTTGATTTCATAAATTTTTGTATTTCTCTCTAAAATTTTGGTCAAAGTTAAAAAACTTTGACTCTCCAAGATTCTTGGAATGCCTTATAATTTGGGATGGAGGGAGTAGTTTAAATATTATGACTTCAACTGAGTGTAAATTTTTTTGAGCTATTAGTACAAAAGTTTATAATGTGATACATTTAATCTACCGGTACAATGTTTTTCTAATGTGATAGTTCAAAGTTGTTATAAATTTAAAATCAAAGTTTTTAGTCTAGAGTACAAAGTTTTATAATATCACAATACAAAGTTTTTAATCTAGTAGTACAAAGTTTTATAATATCATAGTGCAAAGTTTTTGAACCTGACTGTATAAAATTGTACAATGTTCCATATTGTCATAGTGCAATATTTTTTAATCTAGCTGTACAAAGTTTATAATGACATAGTTCAAAGTTTTAAAATTGTAAGTCTAAAATTTTAAATCTAGTTAGCAGTACAAAGTTTTATGATGTGATTATTGAAAGCTTAAAATTTTAAGTGTAAAGTTATAATCCTAGCAGCATAAACTTTAAAATATCATAGTTTAGAGTTTATGAATTCTGAGTATAATTTTAAATGTAGCAGTGTAAAGTTTATAATGTCATAGTTCAAAGCTTTGAATCTAGCATTACAAAGTTTACAAGGTCATAATCAAAGTTTTCAAATTTAAGAATCAATTTTATTTTTCATACTATTTTAATATTTTTTAGACATACAAATATAAAGTTTAATAGAACTTTATTTTATTTTTAATATATTTTTACTTTGTCTAATTTACTTTCAGGATATTACGACAACTATTTTTTAGCGCTTAAGAAAGGAATTCAAATATATTTTATATTAGTTATTTTTTCCAAAGATACATGTATAAGATGTTCTCATTTTTATTGAGTTTTTTTTTTTTGCCGGTGACTGTTTTTTTATTTTTGTTGTATCATTTGAATTAAAATATTACTTTTGAAAATAGTACTTTCACATTCATATCGATGTTAAACCATCTCTGGCTCTTTTATTCTCCCACAAATCCACAGTCCCAAAAGAGAAAAACAATAGCTCGTAAAAATTTAAAATAACTCATTTGCCTCAAATCTAAATACGAGAAAACTAGACTATAAAAGCTAAATAGGTCTTCGAAAAAAGTCAAACAGGAAAAGGTAGCAGAAGCGTGCGTCCCTACCTCTTAAACACACGCGCATCGCTACCATTCCGAGCACACCCACATCACCATCGTTCTTAGCGCACGCACGTGAAGAAAGGTTCCCGAATTGAACGCAGCTAAACTGCATAATTCCTTTTCCTTATGTGTTCATCGGTTTGGGCTGGTTATGATTGATGGGCTTCGTTGGGCTGGGTTGGACATTGTTTCGTCCTGGTCGAACAGTTCTGGGCCACGGCCCACGGAGCTATGCTTTTCCCCTCCCGATATCGCGCAGTTCAACAGGTCTGAACTTCTGAATTCTGACGGAAGTGGTTGGCCAAATTTTGCATTGGTACGAAACAAAGAGGTCGCAATCGCAAGTTTTGATCCATGCCTGACGCTTTTAATGGCGTACCTAGAAATGTGTTGGAGATCCTATACTACCCTAGAAATACGCTGGATTTGAGGAATTGGGGAATCGGTCGTGGGAGGACATGGGTGATGGGTCCGAGTCTCAGGCTCCACACTCTGGTTTTCCGTGGGTGAAGGCGGCTGGTCTGCTCCCTGAACGGTGCAGGCTCAAGGTTCTGTTGGAAACGCGCCTGGTTTTTAAGGGGGAAACAAACGCGTCACTCACTAGCTGTAGTACACCGTATTCCTATTAATTTTTTTAATTAAAAAAATACTCCTACTACAAGGACCTTGAATGTCGGCTCTCTCGCGTCGCAATCCTAGTCTCCCTCGATTAGTGCATGCAACCTGCAAACGCATGGATGTCTGCTTCCTCCTCAGTTATAATAATAAAATAACCAACCAAAATCCGGATAAGCTTTTCCTCCGGTTCCAGCTCCAGGGCCCCTAGTCTGACGCTAGAGTCCAGTTTTTACAGGGTGTCCGTGCGCCCGTGTCCGTGTGGTTTGTGTCCAAGGGTAGCCAGCCGCTGCCAGCTGCGCCAAGCTGTCTGTACTCAGATGGAGACGAGAGAACACGCATCACACACAGGGTTTTTTTTACCGACCGGTTGCTGGTAACCGTCGGCCACCGGTAGCGGTTTACCGGACCGGTTTGGTCGGTAACCGCCCGGTACCGGCCGGTTTGAAGTTTGAATTCAAACGCCTCAGTTGTTCGGTTTCGAATCGGTAAACCGATCGGTTTGGGTCGGTTACCGACCGGTTTGAGCGGTTTACCGGTCGGTTTGAATCTCGAATTCAAGTGCGGTTCCTAGTCGGTAACCGACCGGTTCCTAGTCGGTAACCGACCGGTTAGATCGGTAACCAGTCCAAACCGGTGGGCTGTCTTTTTTTGGATAAAAATGATTTTTTGGTACTTCCTTTGGACATATAGATATAAAAAAGACCGCACACTGCGGCAATAAATTCATTGTCTCGAAAACATGAACAAATAGTCGCATACAAATAAATATTGTCTCGAAAACATCAACGAATGCATCAACAACACATCCTCACAGTCACAAGAATACATGATCATCTACGCAAGATGTATGGAAAGACCCCTTGTTGGCATGACATTTCATACTCGGCGATGGACATAAGAGCGATACCTTTGGTTTGAAGCAGGGTTGCCTTGTAATCTTGCCACGTCTGGCCCGTCCAAGCTGCGGTTGTCTCCCATTCTTGAACCAACATACTGTAAAAGCTGGGATCTTCCCATTCGTACACCCACCTAGTCTGAGGCTGCGTGCTCACGTCAGGAATGGGATAGCTATAAGAAGGTTGTGAGGCATCGCTGTAGGACGAAGTAGAGTAGTCTGGAGTGTCGTAGTACGTGGGTGCAAAGGAAATTGATCTCCCCTGCGAGTCCTCTGGATTGTCGTCGTGTGTGCGTCCAAATGAAACTGATTTCCTCTGGGACTGTGGTTGTCCATGGTCACGATCTTGCGTAGCATGTGTGTATTGGGTCTCGCCTGCAATGAACCATAATTAGTAATCATGGACAAAAATAAATGTGTGTATGTACGTGCAAGTGCAATGGATACCTGTGAAACGAATTCCATAACCAGTCCCACCACCACCACCAGCAGCACCACCACCACCATCGCCACTGTCATCATGATCGTCATCGTCACCACCATCGCTGCTGTCATCATCATCATCATCGTCATCGTCAGAATGGTAAGATCCCTCCTCCTCAGTGTCCGCATCGCTGCTGACTTGTTTTCCTCGCTTGGTCTGCCCCTTCCTAGGCGGCGCTTGCGTCTTCCTCTTCCCTAGGTGACTTTGACCCACATGTCTACGAGCCCAATCACTGATGCAATCAGACCCCGTAGCCTGACGTAGATCATCGGGGTCTATATGCTCACTGCCAACAGAAACAAACAAATCACATAAATAAAATCAATCCCACCGTACATTATTAGACACGCACTCACATTTATAAATATACATATAACGTACCTGACAAGACGTGATGGCAAAGGGACGTCGTCTTCGTCTGAATCCTCATCAAGAAGTGGAGGCTGGTTTGATCTTCCATACTCCATCCACTCCCTAAGCGGAGTGGTCCGATCATAGAATGAGACTTCGGCGAACCGGTCAATAAAATCGTCGTCATCAAGCCTTGGTGGGTTGGCATCCGCAAGTCGCAGCCGAAGGTTGTAATTGACATAAACAAGCTTGTTCAGTTTCTTGTGCGATAGCCGATTGCGGACCTTCGTATGCAGCAAGGCAAAAGTACTCCAGTTCCGCTCGCATCCACTGGAGGACATACATTGTGAAACAAGCCGCAAAGCTAGGCGCTGCAAATTTGGAGTGTCTTTACCAAAGATCATCCACCAGGCCGCTGCAAGTGGAACACATTATGTTAGCTACATGTTCCAATATGCATAACTAAATGGAATGACAACGTACTCTTACATGGGGATGTTCTTGGATCCATGGCCATTTTGTGAGCTAGCTCTGAGCCAAACTCACCAACCTTCTGGCGAAAAACCTCAGCCTCCTGCAATGCCTGCACGGCGCTCTGCACATCTGTCATCTCCTGAAATGCGTCCTTCAGGCCAGCGAACATTGTTGCAGTTGGATCCAGTGTGTACGAGAGCTTAGGATTCAGCACGGCAGCTGCAACATGGAATTGAATTGAGCATCCAGAAAATGTTCAATATGGTAAATATGGAATTCAATTGAACATGGAGGAACTCATACCTGGCCCCACGTACGTCCCTATGTACACGTCAGATATCCTTTTATCCAAAATCTCTTTGTACTCATTCCATGTGTGCGTATTTCTTCCAAGAAAAGACTCCATCTCCGACTTGCAATTCTGGAATTGATACACAACTTCACAAATGTTGGGGTGCTTGGCTTCATCAGCGAACCGAAGGAACCTGTAAATCGGTTGTACAGTGTTGATGATATACTCCAATCCCTCCCACCACTGTAGACTCGACAACCTGGCATGAGCAAATCTACCTTCTTCGGTTTTTGCCCACTTGCTCTCCAAAAAATCTGTAGATGCCATCCACTGCATGAACTTCTCACGTCTTCGGTTAAATGACTCCATGAACATGTAGTTGGTCCCAAATCTAGTGGCATTCCATTTGACCAACTCACCACCAATTGCTCTCTTCATCATATTATGCAACTGAGTATGGTTGTACAACCAATTAGATATGCGCTTGCATGCGGATATCATACCTGAATGATCACTCCTTTGACCGATATCCTTTAGCATTAAATTAATGGTGTGTGCCAGACAAGGCATCCAACAAATATGCTTGAACTCAAGCTTCAACAAGCTGCACGCTTTCTTGTAGTTGGCGTCATTGTCAGTGATCACATGGACAACATTCTCCGCGCCAATGTCCATCACCACCTTCCGAATCTCCTGAAAACAGTCATAACGTATATTATATATGCATGAATATAACTAAAAATAATAACATGACAACTGTAATGACTTACCCTCAATAAATAGTTCGCATCTTGACTTTTCCCAGTTGCATCGACAGAGCTGTGAAACCATGTGACCCCGTTGCAATAAATAAGAAAGTTCACAACATTCATTTTTGTGGGGCCAGTCCAAGAATCACACATCAGCGAGACGCCAAACGTGGGCCACTCTTTCTGAAACTTTGCGTACCTCTCCTTCAAGTCTTTCACATTTTGATCAAGGTACTTCCCATCAATTTCCTTTCCAGTGGGGGACAAGATGCCTTCACCTGTAACCATAAGCAATTAATAAGAACATGGAACGATACATAAGTTCAAACCTGTTTGTAGTTATAGGTACTTACCCCACTTCTGCGTCTCTCGGACAGCACCAACAAAGTACGGGCTGTCCGCATTCCGTCCCGGTATTCCTGCATGATGGTAAAATTTTGCCCAAGCTTTACCGATGGCTTCCTTTGCATTTTTTCCCTTCTGGGTCCAGCGCCCTGTATCAATCCTTTGTTGTACCATTCTTGTCCTGCCACCGGATGCCACATTGTAGTCTTCCACCTCCACAGGTGTCTCCCTCTGTGATCCCGATCTTCTGAACATCCTCGAAAAAGGATTCCCACCACGGGGACCTCCACTGCCACCACCCCCACCTCCACCACCACTACCACTTGCACGAGAACTACCCCCTCCACGCTCGTAATTACCGCCTCTATCCTGCACACTCTGTTGATACTCATATTCAGCTCTCGACTGTTGTAGGGCAGCCTCCATCTGAGCCTGATACTCATCATCATTAATGGGATTGTTCCCCTCCTGTGCAACTCTTTGTTGTGCGACCCTTTGCCGCGCTCGGTCCGCCGTCGCCTTCTTGGCGCGGTCAAGCTCTCTCTGGAAATACTCGCGCACCTCTGGTGGCACACGGTGAAAGGTCCTAGTTTGGTTTTGGTAATTGAGTGACAACTTAGGTGGACTAATATGTGTTTGAAGTGAAATTACACAGGTGATTAGTCCATAGGTGATCATGTGTGAGCAACATATGCCATAGAGGTGAAATGGCTTGGAAGATGTTGCAAGGCTCATACATGTGATGAAGGAGCTTATTGCATATGTGACATGACATGTGGTCATATGGCTAAGATGGAGAAGATCAAGGCAAGACTTGGCTTGATGGACCGATTGCGAAGGTGAAGGGCAAGTTGAGGCTTTGAAGCCGTTGGTACCGAGTGTCGGGAGGCTTAAGCAAGACTTGGCGCCGAAGGACCGAAGCGATGGTGAAGAGCAAGTGATGTCAAGATCGATGGACCATGGAGGCCATGTGATGATATGAAGTGGATCATATCATTTGAAGATAGATTGGTGCATGTGTTGCATCAACACCGAAGGAGATGGAATGGAATGCGCAAGGCAAAGGTATATTTGTAGGGCATTTCATTTTACCGGTCATAGGTGTGTAGAGAAGATTATGACCGGGTTTAGGATAGATGGCCGTACTATTAAGAGGAGCAAACCTGTTTGCATATCGGTCATCTAGTGCCACTTGAGCGATCTAACTTTGCGATGTTACTAAGATCAAGTGGCGTGGTGAGGGCAAGTGAAAATCCTTTGAAAATTGTTTTGAAAATGCTAACACACTTGCACAAGATGGTATACACTTGGTGGTGTTGGCACATTTGCAAAGGAGAAGAAACCGGAGTTGAAAACGTGGTTTTCAGGCTTGACCGGACGCTGAACAGCGACCGGACGCTGCGATCGGACGCGTCCGGTCAGTTGTGAAGAAAAACGACCGGACTCGCATGTACCACTGTTCACGAGAGGCATCAGGTTCAAATAGTTTGATCGGACGCTGAGTGAGTCCGGTCACTGGTGACCGGACGAGTCCGGTCGATAAAAAACCTCTCTGGAACCTCTCTGGATCTGACCGGACGCTGAGCGAATTTCTCGACCGGACGCGTCCGGTGCTAATGACGTAGAGTCCGGTGATCACGAAGTTTTTCGTCCAAATTAACCGTTGGACGACCGGACGCGTCCGGTGGTGATCGGAGCGTCCGGTGCTCTCGTTTGGAGCTTTTTGAGCAGTAGCCGTTGGACGATCAAACGAACGACGTTGAATTCGCGTGGACACGTGGCTGTCATCCAGCGACCGGACGCAGTGGGAGCGTCCGGTGATCACTTGACCGTGCGTCCGGTCGTCGCGTTTTTCGCGCAGTGAACAGGTAACGGCTAGTTGAGCCCTTGGGGCTATAAAAGGAGATGGTGGCCGGCCTTGGCTAGTGCTGAGCACCCTTGGGACTTGGTGTCCATGCTTGGGGAGTGCTTGGGAGCCCTCTAACTCGCTTGTGTTTGCTAGTGTGCGAATCTATTGCGAGTGAGCGATTCTAGTGCGTTGCTTTGAGAGATTGCATCGAGTGGCACTAGGTGTTCGTGTTGCAAGCCGGTGGTGCTTGTTACTCTTGGAGGTTGCCACCTCCTAGACGGCTTGGTGATCGAGTCTCCGTCGTGAAGCCCGCGTGAAGATTGTGCGTGGCTCCGGAGAAGGATTGTGAGGGGTATTGTGCTCACCCCGCGGGAGATCGTGAAGAGCAACTCTAGTAAAAAGGAGACGTGAAGAGCGTCAAGTGGTTCGGCCGGGTCGAGTGCTAGAGCTTGTGGTAAGCACTCCTTGGGGAGAGTGTGACTAGTGTAGTCACCACTAGCAAGAGGACCGGCGACAACCTTGAGCTTGTCTCAACGGGGACTAGCTTGGTGGCAACCAAGTGAACCTCGGGATAAAATCACCGTGTCAACATTGTCTTCATCTTCTCGGTGGTTTGCTATCTCCATTCACTAGCTTGTATTTCCATACTCATACTTGTGCTAGTGTTTAGTTGTTGCTCTTGTGTAGCTATCTAGCTTGTGTAGCTTAATAGTTGCTCTTGTAATTAGTTAGCTTGTGTAGCTTGCTAGTTACCTTCCTTGCTTGTGTAGCATAGAAGTTGATCCCGTGAGTGACTAGTTGACTTGTAGTCTTGCTAGTCACATTGCTTAGTTTGTATAGCTAAGTTGAGCTCACTAATTTGGCTTGTGTAGCCTTGTTATTGAGCATTGCTAGTGAGCTTAGGCTTGGTGCTTTTGCTTAGTGGCATGTGTAGGAGCTCCCCGGTTGATTGAGTACTAGTTGCATAGGTTTGTGTGACCTTGCTTCTAGAATTGGTTAGGTGAGCTCTAGCTAGCCCGACACCTTATTTGCATTGTTTAGGATCTTTTGTAAGGTGTCATAGAGTATAGGTAGAGGGGTGTAGTCTTGGCTAGACCGATAGTTTTAATTCCGCATTTGTTTCGGTTAGCCGACGCGATTAATTTTAGAAAGGACTATTCACCCCCCCTCTAGTCCGCCATCTCGACCCTTCAATTGGTATCGGAGCGAGGTCTCTCATTTGTGGTCTTCACCGACCCGAGAGGATGGCGTCTAGTGGGCTAGATGATGTGTGTGATACACATATTTTTGATGGCACACACTTTGCACAATGGAAACATCATATGCTTGATCATTTTCGTGCAAAGGGGCCAAAGTTTTGGTGGATTATCACTAGTGGTCTCTCTCATATCTTGGACCATAAAAATCTCACCAAAGCTCAAAAGGATCTCTTTGAGCTTGATGCAAATGCTTATTGTTATCTAATGGATGCATTGAGTTTTGAGTTGTTTTACAAGATCAACTCCAAAGGGACCGCCCATGAGATGTGGGATTCCATCAAGACCACCTTCGGTGATCCCTCCACGTTTGATGATGGCAAGTTCATAAAGGAGGATGAACCGGTGGTACATGAGGATGTTGAGCATGACCGCAACATAGTTGTTGTGGAAGATTGCTCCACCTCATGTTCAAGTGATGCAATCAATAAAGATACTTCAAGCACACTTGACAAGATGGAAGATGATGCCTCAAGTGATGCAAGTGATGATACAACCTCAAGCACACTTGATGGTAATGATGGTACATGCTCCAATGATGATGCTACCACAAGCTCTCCAACATCATCATATTGCTTCATGTTACAAGGTGACACTAAGGTATCAAATTGCAATGTGATTGATCATGATTCCTATGATGAGCTTGTTAGTAGACTTGCTAGCATGACCATTGCCTTAGAAAATGAGTTAGCTAAAAATGAAAAATTAGAAAAAGAAAACTCATTTCTAAAGAACACATGTGAACAAACAAAGCATCTACTTTATGTTAGTAGTTGTTCACATGAGGAGCTTAAATTGACTCATGAGGAACTATGTGTTGCTCATGATAACTTGGTGCAAGACCATGCTTTTCTCACTAGTAAACTTTCTAATGAACAAATTAAAACTAGTGAGAGCTCATCACATGGGTCATTTGATCAATCACATATTTGTGCTAACCCTTGTGATGTAGGCAAGAAGAATGTATCCACCTCTTGCAATGATTTAATATCTATGCCATGTTCCTCACAATTAGATGCTTGTTCTACTTCTATGTCTTGTGAGACTAACCTTTTGAAGGAGAACAATGAGCTCAAAAGTGAAGTGAAGAACTTGAGCAACAAGTTAGAGAGGTGGTGCAAATCAAAGGTCACCCATGAGCACATGTTGAAGAATCAAAGAAGCTATGGTGACAAGAGTGGCATTGGCTTCAACAAAAGCAATGCCAAGGGCAAGAAAATGAGGAAGCAAGAAGAAAAGAAGCTATCTCATTTCATGTGCTATCAATGCCATGAGATGGGACATCTTGCAAAAGCTTGCCCCAACAAGAAGAAGCCCCAAGCTCAAATCAAGAACAACCATCATGATGGTGACTTGATGAAGAAGAAGAAAACAAGAAGGGGCGGAAGAGCAAGGCATCCAAATCACATCCATGATGCCAACAAGATTGTGAGCAACATAAAAGATCAAGCTCACATCAAGTGCTACAATTGTGATGAATTGGGCCACCTAGCTTCGGGTTGTCCAAACAAGCTTGAGAAGAAGGATCAAGCAAACAAGAAGAAGCAAGGCAATGAGAAGCAACAAATGAGCAAAGAAGAGAAGGCTCAATCCAAGAGAAGTTGCTACTCATGCCGGGAAAGGGGACACATGGCTCATTCATGTCCCCTAGGTATGACCCCTAAGCCTATTTCAATTATTAATGATTCTATGCTTAGGAAGGATGTAAATGGTACCACATTGGTCGCTATTGCAAAACATCCCGCTACTCATACTAAGGCTATGCCAAAGTATGTTGCACCTAACTTGAGAGGACCCAAACTAGTTTGGGTACCATCAAAAAGTGGATGATTGCGTGTAGGTACCATGGCATTGGAGGCTTGACTCAATTGATTTCATATTATTCATCATGTGATTGATTCAAGTAATGAAGCCTAGTGCTATCCAAACCCAATGCCAAGACAAAAGAAGTGAAGTCCAAGTGCAAAACATACAAGTGCAAAAGATCAAGTTGTGATGTTTGATTGGAATTATTTGAAGGCTTGCAATCTAATTGAGTAGAAGCTTGCTATTTGATGATCATGAGCTACTAAGGTATATCTCTAGTTGATCATGTTCTTTTAAATGCATATGAGTTGATTGAATCGGATATATATGCATATGTTGCTTGCTATAAGATGATTGAATGGATAAATTGCTTAGTGATCAAAATTGAGTTAGTTTGAATGGATATGTTCATGAGACTTCTTTTAGTAAGTGATTTGAATGGATATATGTCTTGTGAGAGTATTCAAACATGTTAGCTCAAGTTTGATTCAAATTGGTAGAGTATAGCTCAATTGCTCAAAGTTGTCAAAAATCTGAAATCTGAGCTAGCTGTGATAATAGCCATGTTTGAATGACCAAATCTATTTGGATTGGCTTGAAATTTGGTACACATGCTCTACACTTGTGATATTAGTCGCTGTGCAAAATTCATGATAATTGGATAAGTGATGCTTTAGTTTTGGAGTAGATCTTGTCAACTATTGTGCAGCAGTTTTCAGCATGTAGTACTATGGAGAGAATTGAAATCTGGTAGCAATCTAGAAAGCCAATGAAGCTCAAATTTTTATGGCTGCTAGAACATTTATAGAGGCACATCTCCACCAAATTTCATAGTCATTAGACTTATATTTTGGGAGATATGCATGTTTCTTTGAGAAGGACAGAATCTGCCAGAAAAGTGACAAATATTGGATTGATTTAGAGTCACTTTGATTGAAAGGTCCTCAAGTTGGAATCATATTTATAAGTGGTTGAGGGACCTATGTTTGGTTTTGAGATGAGCTAGAAGTATGACAAATATGAGTACAAGTTCATTTGATTGGGAAGTGTATTTGGCACACATTTGGTACTCAAATTGAAGATCAAGACCAACATCAAGATGAAGATAAAGATCAAGTTCTAGTATCAAATTGAAGATCATTTGGAAGAAAGAAAAGGACTCAAAAATGGATCAATCAAACAAAGTCAATTCAAGTGAGTATCAAGGATGATTCTTTGGAGAGAGGTCACTTCTCCCTTTTGTAGGGGCTTGCCGCCTTTGGTAGGTTAACCAAGTATGGTACTTGGAAGGCTAATATGGAAGTGGTGATTCAAAGGATATTTGAGATGCTTAGTTGAAGCAATGAAAGGATTGACCAAGCAAAGCAAGCAACATCCAAGATAGAAAAGCAAATCATGTCAAATCAAGTGGTATTCATATGCAAGCTATGTTCAAATGAAGAAGCAAGCCAACCACAACAAGATAGTGCACTTAATCATATGGGTGAAGATTTGTTCTATCAATTGGTATATATTGGTCTTCACCATGGACTTCACATTGCTATTTGGAGCTTAATAGGAATCAAATGACTATCCTCTACTCCAAGATAGCAAAGGTATTATTGTAATGTGCATGATCATTTCATCCCTTACTAGTATGCGGTTGGTGCATATAGTACATGCTCAATAGGATCATGCATAACAAATGAAAAGTTTCAATTCATAGCCTACCACTATTGCTTGATTGATTATATGATCTAGTGGTTAGTATATGAGTTTGTTCATGAGCTAGTGAACCCAAGTACTTGATCTAGAAGATGAGCATTCAAGTGTCTAATTCAACGTGAGTAAGATAACCATTGAAAGATGTGTGAAGAAGCTTACTCTAGAGCAAACCGAGTTAGATATCTTGTGCAAGTTTAATAGTTCAAGTCACAAATGAGAGGCTCATGACAAGAGTTCAAGAAGAAGACAATAATGCAAATGGATATCAAGTTTAAACTATCATTCAAGTGGTATCTAGACTCATCATTTCTTCACATGGTATCTATTCAAGATGGTATATGATCTTTCAAGTGATATTTACCAAGTGGTGTCTAGATCAAGCTCACAAGTGGTATCCTACAAGACTTCAAGTGATCCTCAACTTTAAGTGATCAAATCAAGCAAAGCATCCCTCACCAACAAGAGCTCAAGCTTATCAATTGGATGACCCATGCTATGACATAGGGGAGGAGCCCCACCAATTGGTATCAAGGTCAACGATCCTACACATGGCATCATTCCAACACATATCGTAGTGTCCATCAAAAATGAAGCCTAAAGTGTCAACCATCTACCCTAGTGTCACCCTTTGTGAGAAAAGAGCATACCTTTTATGGTCATTGATGACAAAGGGGGAGAAGTTATGGAAAAGATATGTCAATTATGATATGTCAAGGACAAAGAGGGAGAAAAGAAGATGGACATGGATCAAGAGGGAGCAAGATTGAAGGATCAAAATTCTTGGACAATGAGAGCACACAAGTAGGGGGAGCAAGCTCATGAACTTGGTTGTTGCATTTGATATGTGCATAATCATGTGCTTGCTTGCATTGCATAAGTTTTAAAATTTTATATGCATGCTTGTGTGGTGTATGTTAGTTATAGGATTTAATTGATGAATTGATAACTAGCATGCATAGGTTAATAGCTAGACTTGTGCTTTTAATGCAAAACTAGACCCTTGCTATTAATGTTGATCTCACGGGGTTTTCTAGTTTTTATGATGTCTAGCTACTCTTCGATGCTAAGGATGAATCAAATGTGGTATGCACGCTTCAAAGGTAAAATTTCATCATGTATACCTTAGCATCACTTAGTAGTGCTAACACTCCCACAAATTTCATATTTATGCATGTGTGCAAGCTTGAAACCAAACCATTTGAGCACACATGTAGGGGGAGTTAACACTACAAAGTCGGGTTGTATGGTGCTTATCCAAATTCTCTAATATGGTCTTAATGTTGGATAAGTAACATAGAATCCAAAGAGCTTAATTTCCATATCTTTGTAGAGTTGTCATCAATTACCAAAAAGGGGGAGATTGAAAGGTCCTAGTTTGGTTTTGGTAATTGAGTGACAACTTAGGTGGACTAATATGTGTTTGAAGTGAAATTACACAGGTGATTAGTCCATAGGTGATCATGTGTGAGCAACATATGCCATAGAGGTGAAATGGCTTGGAAGATGTTGCAAGGCTCATACATGTGATGAAGGAGCTTATTGCATATGTGACATGACATGTGGTCATATGGCTAAGATGGAGAAGATCAAGGCAAGACTTGGCTTGATGGACCGATTGCGAAGGTGAAGGGCAAGTTGAGGCTTTGAAGCCGTTGGTACCGAGTGTCGGGAGGCTTAAGCAAGACTTGGCGCCGAAGGACCGAAGCGATGGTGAAGAGCAAGTGATGTCAAGATCGATGGACCATGGAGGCCATGTGATGATATGAAGTGGATCATATCATTTGAAGATAGATTGGTGCATGTGTTGCATCAACACCGAAGGAGATGGAATGGAATGCGCAAGGCAAAGGTATATTTGTAGGGCATTTCATTTTACCGGTCATAGGTGTGTAGAGAAGATTATGACCGGGTTTAGGATAGATGGCCGTACTATTAAGAGGAGCAAACCTGTTTGCATATCGGTCATCTAGTGCCACTTGAGCGATCTAACTTTGCGATGTTACTAAGATCGAGTGGCGTGGTGAGGGCAAGTGAAAATCCTTTGAAAATTGTTTTGAAAATGCTAACACACTTGCACAAGATGGTATACACTTGGTGGTGTTGGCACATTTGCAAAGGAGAAGAAACCGGAGTTGAAAACGTGGTTTTCAGGCTTGACCGGACGCTGAACAGCGACCGGACGCTGCGATCGGACGCGTCCGGTCAGTTGTGAAGAAAAACGACCGGACTCGCATGTACCACTGTTCACGAGAGGCATCAGGTTCAAATAGTTTGATCGGACGCTGAGTGAGTCCGGTCACTGGTGACCGGACGAGTCCGGTCGATAAAAAACCTCTCTGGAACCTCTCTGGATCTGACCGGACGCTGAGCGAATTTCTCGACCGGACGCGTCCGGTGCTAATGACGTAGAGTCCGGTGATCACGAAGTTTTTCGTCCAAATTAACCGTTGGACGACCGGACGCGTCCGGTGGTGATCGGAGCGTCCGGTGCTCTCGTTTGGAGCTTTTTGAGCAGTAGCCGTTGGACGATCAAACGAACGACGTTGAATTCGCGTGGACACGTGGCTGTCATCCAGCGACCGGACGCAGTGGGAGCGTCCGGTGATCACTTGACCGTGCGTCCGGTCGTCGCGTTTTTCGCGCAGTGAACAGGTAACGGCTAGTTGAGCCCTTGGGGCTATAAAAGGAGATGGTGGCCGGCCTTGGCTAGTGCTGAGCACCCTTGGGACTTGGTGTCCATGCTTGGGGAGTGCTTGGGAGCCCTCTAACTCGCTTGTGTTTGCTAGTGTGCGAATCTATTGCGAGTGAGCGATTCTAGTGCGTTGCTTTGAGAGATTGCATCGAGTGGCACTAGGTGTTCGTGTTGCAAGCCGGTGGTGCTTGTTACTCTTGGAGGTTGCCACCTCCTAGACGGCTTGGTGATCGAGTCTCCGTCGTGAAGCCCGCGTGAAGATTGTGCGTGGCTCCGGAGAAGGATTGTGAGGGGTATTGTGCTCACCCCGCGGGAGATCGTGAAGAGCAACTCTAGTAAAAAGGAGACGTGAAGAGCGTCAAGTGGTTCGGCCGGGTCGAGTGCTAGAGCTTGTGGTAAGCACTCCTTGGGGAGAGTGTGACTAGTGTAGTCACCACTAGCAAGAGGACCGGCGACAACCTTGAGCTTGTCTCAACGGGGACTAGCTTGGTGGCAACCAAGTGAACCTCGGGATAAAATCACCGTGTCAACATTGTCTTCATCTTCTCGGTGGTTTGCTATCTCCATTCACTAGCTTGTATTTCCATACTCATACTTGTGCTAGTGTTTAGTTGTTGCTCTTGTGTAGCTATCTAGCTTGTGTAGCTTAATAGTTGCTCTTGTAATTAGTTAGCTTGTGTAGCTTGCTAGTTACCTTCCTTGCTTGTGTAGCATAGAAGTTGATCCCGTGAGTGACTAGTTGACTTGTAGTCTTGCTAGTCACATTGCTTAGTTTGTATAGCTAAGTTGAGCTCACTAATTTGGCTTGTGTAGCCTTGTTATTGAGCATTGCTAGTGAGCTTAGGCTTGGTGCTTTTGCTTAGTGGCATGTGTAGGAGCTCCCCGGTTGATTGAGTACTAGTTGCATAGGTTTGTGTGACCTTGCTTCTAGAATTGGTTAGGTGAGCTCTAGCTAGCCCGACACCTTATTTGCATTGTTTAGGATCTTTTGTAAGGTGTCATAGAGTATAGGTAGAGGGGTGTAGTCTTGGCTAGACCGATAGTTTTAATTCCGCATTTGTTTCGGTTAGCCGACGCGATTAATTTTAGAAAGGACTATTCACCCCCCCTCTAGTCCGCCATCTCGACCCTTCACACGGCTACAATGCACAACCTCCGTCCCGCGCGCTGCCAAATGCTGCTTCAATCTTGTTGCACCACCGCCCCCTTTTGTCAGGTGACAATAATTGCACCGCCACCCGGAAGCGAGATTTTCACCATGCTCCCAGACAACGTCTTTGTGCCTGCCCGACATTGTCTACCTGCATAAACAGACAACACAAAATCAAACCCACGTAAATGTTGTCTATACAATATATACAGAAAAATATACATCCTAACAGAAATCATACCTCAAATCCTAAATTAAATTGTACTCTACACATAAAGCTAACTCTAACCCTAACCACCTAAATCCATCCATCCTAATATCTAACACAGATCCTGCCTAAATACAACAATCCTAACACAAAACTACACCCAAAACATATAGATACTTAACTAAAATAGCAAGAAAAGGGGGGAAAAACTTACCTCAACTCCCGGACGAACCGCTCGGTAACCGAGCGAAACCGCTCGGTTACCGAGCTGACCGCGCGGCTAGCCGACGGCACGTCCCCGGAGCGGTTACCGCTCGCTCCCGCTCGGTAACCGAGCCTAACCGACCGGTTAGCCGGCGGCGGAGAGCGGACGGCGGCGCTGGGGGCGGAGGGCGGGGGGCGGGGCGCGGATAAGGCTCGGGAAGGAGGCGTTCCGCCCCCCCGCCCGTGAACGCCTGGTTTTGTGCCCGTGAGCGCCTAATGGGCCTCATGGGCCTTAACGGGCCGACCTTTTTTTTTTCAATTTCCAAACGTCCAATTTCAAAAAAATTTATACCATTGGTCTCCATAAATTGTAATCTATTTTTAGGAATTTTTTGGGCATTTTTTTTTTCAAATTTTCAAATTTCAAATTCAAATTTCGGTAACCGGTCCGTTTGGTAACCGGACCGGACCGGTTACATCGGTAACCGACCAAACCGACCGGTAAAAAAAACCCTGATCACACATGCATAGAATCGTGTTCGAAAGCACACAGCCCACACAGAGATTCGAAAAAGAAACGAACTCGATCGCTACTACTCGAACTTGTACATCCGTGTTGCAGAAAACAAATGAAAGAATAATGCGACATGCGTGCTAGTAGTACATTTACATTGCCATCGCCCATGGCAAAAAACCATACATTATTCGCCGGACCAGACCACGCCAGATCTCTCCGGTTTCCACCACCACCTACGGCCGACGGGCTGAGGCCGAACGACGAGGGTTCGATCGTGCAACGTGGCTAGCTTCGTGTTCGTTCATTCGTCGAATCGTCGCATCCACCATCCAACGACGACCTCACCGGAGCTTGCACTCGGCGGGCACGCCCTGCGGGAACCGCTTGGCGTCGGTGCAGTAGTTGTAGATCATGAACTTCCTCTGCACCCAGCGCATGCGGCGGTAGCTCATGTCGCTGAGCTGCTGGTTCCACCACCTGCCTCCTCCTCCACCTCGCCGTCCCCCGGCCGCCGTCTCCATGGTTCCCGCGGGGCACCGCTGCTTGCCGTCGGCCCAGACGCAGGCGTCGGCGCTGAAGCCGCGGAACGAGGCGACGAACGGCGCCTGCGCCCAGTCCGCCTTCACCCTGCCGCCCTGCGTGGCCCAGTCGTCGGCGTTCCACAGGCTGGCGTAGAGCCGCATCGGCTGCGTCCGCGGGAACGCCACCCCGCGCGCCTCGTGGTTCTTGAAGTCGCGGACCGGAGTGCCGTCCACCGCGAAGATCACGTGCTGCGGGTTCCACAGGACGGAGTAGGTGTGGAAGTCCCTGGTGGGGTCGAACCAGAGCCGGAACTGCTGCTCCCGCTGCCCCTGCCCGCCGGTGAACACGTTGGTGTGCAGCGTGTAGGGCTCCCCGGTCACGTTGCCCAGGAACTCGAAGTCGATCTCGTCGTGCGCGCTGCCCTGCGACGAGAGGTAGAAGGTGGTGACGGTGCCGGCGGAGTTGCCTGGGACGAGCTTGATCTGCATGTCGATCTTGCCGAAGAGGTACTCGGCCTTGGACTGGAAGCCGGAGCCGGAGGTGCGGTCCAGCGTCAGGTCCAGCCCGCGCCCGCCGTCCACCACCTTGCCGCGCCCCTGGCCCCACGTCATCTCCGTGTCCTGGTAGAAGTTGCCGCCGGCCTCAGCGACGGCCGCTAGGCACGCCACCGCCGCGAAGGCAACGACAAGCGCTGCTGGTGTCGTCATCATCTTCTTCCCAGCTCTCGGCTCTAGCTGAGCTCTAGCCAGTGACAGTGTTGTGTAGTGTGTGTGTGTGTGTGTGTGTGGATGGGGAAAGAACTTGAACTTGAGAGATGCAGATGCTTCGATTGGTGAGTTGGGATGGCCATGGAGTGGGGTGGTATTTATACGGGAGGGAGCGCCGGTTCCTTAGCCGTGGCAGCCAGCCAAGCACGGCACGGACAGCAGGTGGTGAACCAACGGGCGAGTGCCGGGCGCGGCTCGGCTCGTCTGGCTGGCGCGTCCGCGGAGTGATGAATGCGGGTAGATTTGGGGCACGACACGGCTGGCCGCACCCTGGATCCAGTGGAGGCTGCCCGCGCGTACGTCCACGCCGGTGGGGGCCGCGCGGGCGCGGGGGGGCCTTTACTTGCCCACGCGCTCCACCCCGGCGGCATCCGCGAAAGGGGTGTAACCTAGCCTGGCAAGTGGTGGTGGCCTGGTGGGGTACCAGGGGGTGCATGCCGTGCCGGGAGCCGGGTGCCGGGCGGGGAAAGCGCGCGTGCAGCTTTTCTCTGCGTGCTCCGGTCGAGCACAGTGGTGATACGGGGGCGCCGGCGCTCGCTCGCTGCTTTACAGTGAGGCGCCGGCTGGTGGTGGGCAGGCAGAGGCATGCGGCTGCTTGCCCCGCTCGTGCTGCCCGCCTACCACTGCCGGCTGCGCACTGCCAGCCCGCGGCGAGATCCGGCCGTGGCATGTGCCGAGGACGTGCGCGCAGGTCTGCGATTCGCCGAAGCTTCGTCGGGCTGCCGGCTCTGCTGTAGTACTCGGTTGCCCTTGCCTTGCTCCCGTGGGAGAAGGAACGCGGCGGCTGGAGCTGGCCACCACTTTGCCGGCCTTCCCGTCCGTCGTCCATGGCATTCGAGTGGTACGCGTACGTACGAGTACTTGCATGCTGATGCTGCAGCTGCAAGGGGTGTCCACGACTCCACGGTAAAGGCAAGGGCAACCGAGTGCTGCTGCTGGCACTCTCATGGGTACTTGGGTAGGTTTGACGAAAGTTGGACCCGTCATTACGCTGAGCAGTTGAAGCGGCGGTGGCGGTAGCGACGGGAACCTATACCAACAATAGGTACTCTCTCCGTCCTTAAATAAGTGTCGTCCGGAAAACGTGTCTGTGAGAGAAACACAGATTTCTAGAGACACTTATTTTAGGACGGAGGGAGTACACCGTATGCGTAGAGGTTGTATAGCTTTCAGGCAGTCTGCTGGATGGATACGGATACGGATACGGATACGGTCTGGTCGACCTGGAATGGTTACTGGTTTCTCCCTCCGACGTGCTGTCGTTAGGTTAGGTACACCTATACAGGTGTGCTGATTTGTACTACTTACACTCTTTACAAACCAACACGACCGTTTTTGGACATGTCGAGATCCAGACAAGGGGCTGCCGAGTTTGAATCCGTTACGGCTTACTCAAGCCGTCACAAAATAAGTATATTTCTAATTTTTTACAGACTATTGTTAGAGATGACAAATGCAGTATATACCTAAAAACTGTCTAGCATGTACTCCTTCCGTCCCTAAATAATTGTGTCTAGAAATCCGTATTTTCCTCACAGACACGCTTTCCAAACGACATTTGAAAGAGGACGGAGGGAGTAGTGATTTTAGAGACGTTTTTTTTTTATAATAGTTGGTGTTTAAAGACACAAATATCGCAAAACGAGAAAGAAAAGATTCTTTCCCAACTCTATTCTAGCGGCCATTCGCTTGTTTCTAGTGAAGTGAACGATACGACTCAATAGTTCACCACGGTCTATTCATACGTTTCTTCTTGACTTTTGTGACGAAAGCGAAGGCTGCCGAGGAAAACTCTTTTTTGATAACTTGCACGTACAACTTTATATCTAAGTCATTTGTAAGTTATATATCTAAGTTAGACAAGTAAATTATACGCATATCATTTCTTTTTTTAAAAAAAATACTAAATTCTACATGAAATTTTTATACTGCCACAACTTTTAGTATAACATTTTGCGGAGATGAACTTATTACCAAAGTTTTTATCAAAAATTCATTGAGCAAGTTTATAAGTTGTATAGATAACACAAGTTGTATCGATTAAATTATATAAAGTTATATGAATTAATTTATGTAGACAAGTTGTATTTTGATAAACTTTTGTGCATAAGTTATGTTTTCATAATTTTTGTGTTTCTAAATTTTGATATATGTTTTTTTTCTTTTCTAATCATGAGCTGCTGGAAACTTTTTTTTTTTGCTACACTCCATTTTCCAATGCAGTTCATGGGGTAAAGCTCTTTTCCATATGCTCTCATAAATGAATGGAGAGAGGCAATGGCGGAGCTTGGGAGCGTAATCAGTAGGGGCCAAACACTAAAATTAAATGAGTTTTGATAGATTTAATTGATCACTTTCAGTCCTAATTAAGACCTGCTAATGGACATGACACATGATTAGGGGAGGCCATGGCCCACGTTGGTCTTAAGGAAGCTCCGCCCCTGGAGAGAGGTGAACTTGAAAAGGTAGAACTTCACGGCTCCCAGTTGCATGGAGATGTTGAGGAAGGTGTTGCCGAACGGTTTTTCCAAAACAGGTAGCTTCGGCAAGAAAGTTGGCGATAAAATTGTTTAACATGTCCATGTTGGCGATAAACTTTGCTGGTCTTTAGGTAGATTCACAACTGAGTTCCACCGGTAAAGAGCAAAGTTAAAACAACATGGGCCAACATGGGCCAAAGTTAAAACAGTTCTACCTAAAGACCAGCAAAGTTTGAGTGAAGGAGCAAAGTTAGAGGAAATGATCCATGGTTTCTCCACAAGAAGCACTACAAAAACAACAT
This sequence comes from Coix lacryma-jobi var. lacryma-jobi, assembly GCA_009763385.1. Classification (NCBI taxonomy): domain Eukaryota; kingdom Viridiplantae; phylum Streptophyta; class Magnoliopsida; order Poales; family Poaceae; genus Coix; species Coix lacryma-jobi. Next base: position 4,966,970 of record CM019824.1, read on the forward strand.
ATTGGCCAAATGCCAACATACTGAAATGTATCTTGCTCTTATGCAGTTACAACTGTCCACAAGAATGCACAACACGGGCGAATCCATGATATCTTGTCATTGGGGTCACTAAGCAACTGCATCAAACACCTGCTGATTCTCTTTTTGAAAGTGGATTAAAGAACATTAAGTGAGTTTCTGGCAAGTCACCCTTACACCAGAGTCTGCACAAATAGTAGGGCAACGAGTGTAACGGACGGCCCATATTTAAATTAAATATGATGTATATGATATGTATCTATATGATATGTATCTGAGCATAAAAATTATACAACATAAACGAATAATTCAATATAAAGTTGTAATGTTTAATCATATTAAGTTTTGGCAGGACTTATAAGCCGTTTGATAAGTTAAAACGACTGATTTGTTGTGAGACAAAAATATTGTTCTAACGACTCATAAGTCGGTTTATAAGCTGAATCTAACATGGCAAAACTTTAAATCATTATTGTGCTTGATTATAGTCTCAGCCGTGGTTTAGTAGAAAATAGTCAATATAATAGAGCATGACTATATGCCTTGTTTAGTTGGGTTTCAAATCCTATAATAAAATTAAAATCTAGATTTGCTAAAATACAGTAACAAACAATGAAACAAATGTAGCCGCGCGCTAGTTTCGAAAGGGGTGATGACAACGTGGAACCATGGCGCACACACGCTCGCACCATTCTTCTGCGCTGCATGCTGCTGCCACGTCCATCGATAGAACAACTCCAACCAAACACCTGCAGGGCTGCCTGCAGTACTGTACTGGACCCAACCACATTGGCATCATTACCCGGGGCACGTACGTCGGCATCGGAGGAGCAACGGGACATAGCGCCGCAGCTGCCAGCTGCGCTCGCTCATCATGCTCGGTGCATGCATGTAGGGGGAGTACATGTGTCCTGCGCACTGCTCCCTGCCTACCACCAGTACAACCAGCTCCCCAATCTACTGTACAGTAACGGGTAGCACGTACCACAGCAACATTTAAGCTACGCCCATGCTGCTTTCGATTCGAATAGATAGATAGATGGAGCGGGAGGAAGGAAGACACGGGATCGTATGCTTGCACATCACAGCTGGCGCCTGTCGGCCTTTGTCGAGGCGCGCCGCTCCGGCCGCACTGGTGCCAGCCAGACCCCCGGCGTCCCGGCTCCGGCCGGACCGGGCCAGCAGGTCGTCTAGAAGAGCGCAGGCAGGCAAACCCGGCCGGGACCGCGAGCGCGAGCTGCCCTGCCCATACGGCGCCAGGCATGGAGGCCATGCGTGCCGTCTGCCGTGCGCGGTGACCACGCAGCGGCCTCGTCCAATCCGCCGCGCGCGCGACGCAGCCTACGGCCAGCACTGCCTTCCGGCCGCTTCCGCGCGGCATTGGAAGTTTGGAACGGCTAGCTGCCTGCTGTGCTGTGCAGTGCACGGGGAAGAAAACGGCCAGCCAGTCCTCCGCGTCCGACCGACGCTCCCTTGCACGGGGAGCGACTGGCGAGGCGCCGCCGCGTGCCATCTGCGGCCGGCCTGCTTGCTATTTGCTGCCGCTTCACGCAGGCTAGCGGCTAGTAGGCCCCCTCGTACTCGAGTGCCCTTTGTTCTGCGTGCGGCCGAAAATGCTGGCTACGAGTTGTACTTTGTACACTGCGTGCCTGACCCTTCGCAAGTTCGCAACGTTCGCCGTCCTGATCCGAGTCATTGCCGTGTCATCCGTGCGGCAGCTAGCCATCCAGGCCTCCCCTGCATGCATCTGCCAAAATATCTCGTCTGAGCCGATCAAATTTTTACACTAGCCATCTAGTAGCTGCTACACAGGGCAAGATACTGCGTAGTACTTGTCTGTTTATTACTCAATCTGACGCCCACACACCACATCCAGTGACCAGTAGTAAAATGTTATCAGCCTCATAATTGGAGAGAAACAAATACCAGCTGTCATGGCCATGGCCTAAGCCCTAAGGGATCATAATTGGAGAGAAGCAAATACCAGGTGTCATGACCTAAGCCATGAGGGGCTGTTTGTTTACCAATTACGGAGTACCCCCCACCCCAACTTATTATATAGGGAGTTTAGAGCATCTCCAACAACTACTTATATTGACTTGCTATTCTTATAATTTTACCAAAAAAAAAACTCAAAAACACCACTCCAACAACTCCCTATATTCACTTGCTATTTTTCCCAATTTGGCAAAATCCTTCCTCGCGCGCCTATTGTTCCGCGCGCGGCGTTCAGTTGCTATCGGCGATTTCGGTCGCCTCCCGCGCCCGCGAGCTCCCTCCCGTGCGCGGGCGAAGTCTTCCCGCGCCGTCTTCTCCTCTTTCCCGTGGACAGTACCCGCGGCCACAAGCAGGCGAGATCGGCAGTGGAAGCTTCGGCGCCGTCGTCAAGGCACGCCACCGCAAGACCGGTCAGACCGTCGCCATTAAGAAGTTCCGAAGGCGAGACGGCAAGAAATCCCCCGGCGACGTCCGCAAAGTGCCGTGTGAGGCCTGCTTCCTGGTCACGAGGCAGCTGCTGACGGGCGCCATGGCGATGCACGCTTGCCGCATCATCCACCGCGACATCAAGACGACCGGGAACGTCCTCGTCAGCGACGACGACGGCAGCGTCGTGAAGATCTGCGACTACGGGCTGGTGGTGTCCACGGCGGCCAAGTCCGGGCTGCCATACCCCAGGGCAGGCACGGTAGCCTACATGGCGCCGGAGGTGCTCATGTATAGATGCGACTACGACGAGCGCGTGGACTCCGGCGAGACGTAGCTCAGGCAGCAGGAAGGTTCCAGCTACGTAGGGTTCCAGGGGGCTGCTCGCCGGGATGGGGGCGGCGGCGCCAACGAGGTGGCGCGCGATGGCGGCGGCGCGGCGGGCCGCGGGCGACGGCGAGGTGGGGTCCATCACCGGCCGGCGCTGTGGGAGAGTCGCGGCGAGGCGAGAAGTCCCGAGAGAGGAGGCCGACGGTCACGCAAGCCGCGATAGATTGGAATTTCCAACCTGGTGGGCCTTCTTTTTTCAAGTTTACCAAGTGGGGATAGAGAGTAGTTGGAGATAGGCCTTTTTTCACTTGTCAAATAAAATAGCAAGTTCCTATAACTCAAGATATACCAAATCATTTTTTCAAAGTTGTTGGAGATGCTCTTATAGGCAAGATAAAAAATGAGAACCTCGAAATAAGCTGATCCAAAAAAAGCCTATAGGTGTGACAGTACGAAACTGAAAAACGGCGCTACAGAATCAGAAACTAACGGCCCTACATGTGGTTCATATAAACTTAGAAAATTCCCTGTTGGGCATTAGAAGATGACATGGTTCCTATTTAGCATCGAAAGATAAAAGAATTTTAATGTTCATTTTTGGTTTCCTATATAGCACTGTCAGTTATATTTTGAGCTATAAACACCATCAACTGTAAGCGGATAAGGCCATTATGCCCTTTCTTCAATGTGTAGCCACGTTAGTGTGTTAACAGTTACTCCCTCTATCCCAAATTATAACTCATTCCAAAAATCTTGGAGAGTCATTTTTTTTAACTTTAACTAAATTTATATAATAAGATAATAAAATTTATGATACTAACTAAATATCATTAGATTCTTCATTAGTTATATTTTTATAATATAAATTTTTGATATCATATCTCTTTGTGTTTCTCTCTATAATTTTGGTCAAAGTTAAAAAACTTTGACTCTCCAAGATTCTTGGAACGACTTGTAATTTGGAATGGAGACAATATATTTTATTGCACAGATCCTTTGACGGTATCATTTTCTTACATTGAATACCTTTTGACAATACATTTTTTTGGACCATGAATGTTTTTGGTAGTACAGTTTCCTGCACAGAATATTTATGACAGTGATGTTTTGTGGACAGTACCAAGCGCACAATTTTATGTATGTGTGAACATGGTGTAGGGCTGGTAATGAAAAAAAATGATCATTGTCCACAAATCTATGTTGCATAAACGATCTGTGCATAAAAAAGATATACTACAAAAAAAATATTCATGGTCCAAAAAAAGTTGTACTGCCAAAAATACTCAATGTAAGAAAATGGCATTGTCAAAAAAAAATCTATTTAGTGGAATATAAATGTTTACATGTTGATGGTGATACACTTGAAATAGGAGTAAAATGGTCTTTTCCCCTTGTAGTTGACGCCGTTAGTGGCCATCTACCTCTAACAACAGTGCTATATAGGGAACGAAAAACACCTATTGTTGTTTGTTGCAAAATAAAGAAAACCATGTCATATTTCGATGCTAAATAGGGAAATTTCTGATATTAGAAGATGGACCTTGACCATCCTGAGCACGAGAGTTTTGGGGGGTTTTGATTTTGGTAGTACAGAATCCACTTCTCATCTGTGCTGCAAAAACAAAGTAAAAATAAAGAGTTGCCAGAAAAACACAAAAGCACATTTTCTTCGTTTTATCCCAAGATCCCCAGCTGCAACCTTGGCTGGATTTGGTGCACTAGCAGGATGGCATTGGCCCATTGGGCCACACACTCCAGGCTACTGTTTGCTCCGAACAGTATTTGCTGCTATATTGTCGTCCTCAGGATTCCTGGACAAGGCCTCACTAATTCCTTTTGACGTCCGGGCCGTTCAAGAAGCCTCCATCATCTAAAGCGACTTGGGCCAACTCTGCGTAGGCTGCCCCTTAACGGCGGCGGGCTGTGGGCTCCGAGTAGGCTGGCCCCTGCTGTTTGACCTCGACGGCCCAGCTCAAACAATCTATAGCGTACAAGCCCAAGGGTGGGCCTTGGGCTCCGCGCAGGCTGGCCCAAACATCTCGAGAGGGGTCCAAACTGGCATGCAGCATGGGCAACAACTAATCCAGAGTTTTCTTTCCCCACGCTACAGTAGATCGCGGGCGACTCGAAGACGACTCCATCCCGGCGTCGGATTCGCCGGTTTCCCCTCGCCGTCGGTGTCCTTCTGGGCGTCGATGTGCTAGGGGAGGTGCGGATCCGGCGGCTGGTGGCTATTTCCCTTCCTATTAGGTTAGGTTTTGTTGGTTTAGGGTTGGTTTTCATCCCAGTGAGGAAATCGCCGGTTTCTTTTTGCTTCTTTCCGAGCTTCTCAGGTATCGGCTTCGTCGGTGGTGTACTCGTCTTGGAGGTGTGTGCTGTGCGTGTGGAGTTTGTTGATGGTGTCATATGCAGAGATTTGTGAACCGATGATGATTTCTTTGTTGTCTTTCTTTGCGTCGGTTTTCGAATCTTCTGTGAATCTATTTGTGCTGTCAGCATCCATGCGGTTTGCGTCGCCACCAGCATCGTCACCCATGACTTGGCTGCTGCTGCTTGGAGGAGTCTCGGTGGTTGTACCGGTGGCGATGACAAGTCGTTCGCCGGTGTTTTGATCCACCTTCTCGTCTTTCTGAGTTGGTGTATTTTGTCCCCTCTTGAGGGTTTGCTGTTCGTCGTCTGGGGTTGGCTGGTGAGGCGACCGGTGTCAGATTCCGACGACGATGAAGAGACAGCATGGTGCCGTTTGCCGGAGCGTTCAATGGATCAAAATCACGCTTTGTGCGTGTTACTGATGGGCCTTTTAAAATTTCTAGACTCTTCGTCGATTCGGGTATCGGCCATGAGCTTCATCCTGGGTCGTCTTCATTGCGGGAGATGGAGAAGGACAGGGTTGTGGCAATGTTGGTCGGCGACGGCGAAACCTACTGGGTACTCCTTTAGAGGAATTATCTGTAATCTTTCTTCTGTTCAGGGGTGCCCTTTCATGGGGCTTGATGTAAATGTACTGTTACCCTAATAATAAAATCCAACCCTTTTCTCAAAAAAAAAACTGGCATGCAGCATGCCCAAACTGGGGGGAACGAGATCGTCTACCGTCATGTGAAAACGACTGCACCTGCAGTCACGCGATCTGTGCCATCAACGGAGCATCGGACGTCTACTCGTATTGACGTGCTCACGGCCTGCTAGTCCAGCCCAAATACAGCTCATTGTCTCGGTCTCTAAATCTCGTCAGGCTCAGAGTGCCACCGTATACTACCACGCCGCCGTCGTCGCTGTATACTACCGCGCCGCCGTCGTCGCTGTATACTACCGCGCCGCCGCCGCCATCATATACTGTTGCGGCCCTGCCGTCGTATACTGCTGCGCCGCCGCCGTCGTCGTATGCTATCGCGCCGCCGCCGCCCATCGTATACTACCGTGGTCCCACCGTCGTACACTGTCACGTCGCCGCCGTCGCCGTATACCGCCGCGCCGCCGTCTACCCCCACGCCGCCGGCAGCGTTGACCCGTCGCATCAGTCGTCTCTGTCTTTGCCGCCACGTTCCTCCTCCAAGTAAGCGTGCCCCGCTGCTCCTCCTGTCCAGTACTGAACTTGACCTGAGTAAATCTCAAATCCTCCTCTATCTTCTTACCAGAGACATCGCCGATATTATGTTGTGCTCCGGCAATGGGAAGGATCACTTGGTAAGTCATATTTTTCAAATATAAGCTGCAGTCTCGTAGCTCGCTCATTAGCATTGAGCTTTTCTTGCTTGTAATGAAACACTGAAATTTGGAGGCCCTTGTTTTTCTACAGATTCAGGCCATGGCGATTCCACTTCTCCTTTCCTAGTGTATCAGGTCATACACGATGCAGCAACAGTTTTCCCAGGCTACAGATGTAGTGCTCCATCCATCTTTGTGTGCTTCTGCAGTCCAAGGGAAGGGCAGCCATGTTTCTACAATCCAGCTTGTCAGGATGTTCAGACACCAAAATAATGTAAATAGCACTGCTGTTGGCAGTTCTAGAAAAGGGTTGTTAGATAGGATTGTGAGATTGTAAAGTGATATTGTGACTAAAAATTTGAGAATATGATCTGAATTGCTCAAGTGAATGACTGGATATACAGATTGTTGCATAATGATCATGTCTTGTTTACAAAAGAGTTTCTGATGTCTTGTGAGACTACACAAATATCATTGTTCCCAGTGCATGTGACATAGCTGCTAAATTCCTGAGACTACATAATGATCAGGTCTTGTTTGCAAAAGAGTTTCTCATGCTCTCAAGTGGCAAGAGATATCATTTACATACAAACTTGCAAAAGACATTCAGATTGCTCCTAGAATTCACCAATCACGTCATCTGTGATTGCTCCCTGCAAAATAAAGAATAACGATTGAACATGGTGACCATGTAATGGTTTAGAAAAATAGTGTATTTTCAAACATTACCGTAAATAACTGAGAGAAGGAATTGATGGCCATGTATGGTTCAGCCATTTCTTCCCTGGGCAAAGAAGTATTATGCTCAATATTTTGCTCCACTGCATTATCTTGTACTGCTGTAGCGCCTTGTACTGGTGCTTCTTTTTTCTTTTTCTTACCTCCCTTCAAATAAAAGAAATAAAATTGAATATATTCCCATTGATCACAGTGAAGCAAAATTAAAAAAAATCTGTGTTACCACATACCAGTGAACCATTTTCCTTTTTCTTAACTCCCTTCTTCGCAACTTTGTGCATCTTCTCAAACCAAGCTTTTCTGCGCTTTGAGGTTTTAGTTTCCACATCGTTTTTCTTTAGGCTTGTTGTACTCATCAAATTAGTTGGGGGAGAATCATTTGTCAGAACATTTATTGGATTCACTGCATTAGAAAAACTTGTGATTTCTTCTTCGACTTGCTTGCTAACCATGTCAAGTGCCTCATTGACTAATAGGACACACCGTGGATGACTTGCAGCTCGGTGTGCCAAATTGAGGAATTTGCGGGTCATATTTTTGTAGCAAACCATAGCATCTAATTTTGGATCCTCTATTATGTTTCGGCCTTGGTTGTCTTGTACTGTCCCACTCCGTGCTTCTCTAGTCCATCGCTTCAATATATATTGTTTTGGGATTGACTTGATATTCATCAAATCAAGAACTTTTAGAGCATGAGCACACAATATTCCAATTCTATTGAATTGTCCACAGCTGCATGTGCTTGTTTGTTCTGCAGGATCACCGATAACTTTGTACTCTTTCTCAAGGGTACAATTTTCATCAAGACTCCCAATTGCTATAAGATATTCATTTTTTCCTTCCAATGGTGTGGTGCATGCTGCCATGGACCTCTCATATTCACATTGGAAAGCTTCAAAAATAATTGGTGTGTATACCTTACTAGCTTGAATTAACATAGGTGTCCTCATTTTGAGTCTTGGTAATTTTTTTCTTGATTCAAATTCAGCATGCAATTCATTACTTCTTTTATATTCCACAACCCTTTCAAAATGCTTAAGGAATCGAATGATATCAAAATCTGATTTGAAATGTCGCTTCAAATCACTGTTTAGACTTTCACTCAATTGTGTACTCCTCATGCCTAATGTGTACACATTAGTCATATAACATTCAGCCCACTTTTCTTTTACCTTATATATATTATCCAACCAGGATTGCTTGCTGGCCTTTCTCCTCATGATGTTAAATGCGTCCTGAAATGTTGCTTCATCTTCATATTCATACATACATGCACTAAAATCTGCAAGAATACTTGGTTCTTTCTTGCTGTCTTCAGCCTTTGTTTTTGGAGGAGTACATGATTCTTCATCATCAACTTCAGCTAGATGCTTAACAACATTCTGCATGATATGAAAAGTGCATAGACCATGTCAAGCTTCTAAGAAGACCTCCTTAACCGCCTTTCCCATTGCTGCATCTTGATCAGTATAGATTATTTTCGGTTGCTTGCCATTATGTGCTTTTAGGAAGGTCTCAAATAGCCATTTGAAAGACTCAAATGTCTCATCATACATGAGAACGGCACCAAAAACAACAGTTTCTCTAAAATGATTGAACCCAACAAATACTCCAAAAGGCCTACTCTCCTTGTTTGTTCCAAAAGTAGTATCAAAACTGACAACATCACCAAAATATGCATAGTCAGTGAGCATTTTAGCATCAACCCAAAAAATATTAGCTATTTGTTCATCCCGGTCCATTTGCAATGCATATTGGAATGATGGGTTCTCGGCAATTTTTTCTTGAAAATACATGAGCATGCTTCCAGCTTGGCCATATGCCATCTCACGTTGGCGCTTGGCCCTTAAATAGTTTTTATGGTCTCGAAGATTGTAACTAAGATTAAGTGAACCACCAACTTGGATGGAAGCCAACTCGTGCAGCTTTGGGCCCAATTCCTGCGTCATCAGTCGTCTCAATTTCAAAACCTTGTAGTTCTGAAATTTTCCTTTGAGAGACTAACAAATGTGAGGTTTGTGGCAACTGGAGAGTGTGATTGTGTTCCAAAATCAGCTCAGTGACTTTGTAATTTTCCTTCTCCCGATCTAGTATGAGACCCATACAAACTTGACAATCCGTTCTTGTTTCAGCTCTAGGACACTTAATCAAATGATCCCTTTTATCTTTAGATCTGTGACCCTCGTTCGCACAAATAAATCTGCATGACCTAACCTTTCCATCAGATTTTCTTTTGTTTGAGTACCTTTTCCTAACATCAAAACCTTTTTGACCACCATAGTTAACCCCAAACATCCAAGCTTCCTCTGTACTATTGAATTCCATGCCAACTTGAGATAAGATAATGGGTGAAAACTCATCCCTACAATAAACAAAATGTTAATTTTCGTGGTCATATATATATATATGTCTGACCGCACGGGGAGAAAGAAAAAGGTACTCAAAAAATTTTGCACACCTCTTTGCTTCCATCTCTTATATCCTAATTTGATTTTGTGATGAATGCAACTTGTGTTTCTTTAATCAACTGTAACACGACACGAGCTGACGTAGTAGAGGATGACAAATAAATAAGGAGAACATTGATGCAATTTGAACAAATATGGAGAGAGTGCAGACCTGTGAACACATGATTCGGATGGCACAACACAAGCAGCAGCCAAGACCGTCGACGCCTCGTCTTCGTGTTCGTGGGAAACCTGATGGCTGCCGCCGACCGGGCGGCCTCGTTCGCGGGAAAGGACACAGAAATCGCGCCAAAATAGAAACGTCGGCGCCAAAATGGGTGAGCGATAATGCTATTGTTGGGCCAAGGCCCAGATAACAGAGGAGCTTGGTATCCATACGTACAGGCCAAGAGTGCATCGTTCGATCGTAAGCCGACGGCAATGACGTACTGACTGCACGTGCAGTCATTTCACGTGAAGGCAGAGGATCTCGTTCCAACTGGGGAGTCCGGGAGCCACCCACCAACCATGAATCATGGCAGTTGGCAGCAGCGATCGCCGAAGCTCAGCAAGGAGAAGAGAAGGCGAGGCGACAGTAGATTCGCCACACCCATGTCGGCTTCTTCCATGCGTCGTCGTCTACCAACCCAGTGACGTACTCCAGTCCAGTACTACAACGGACGCCCTGCATGCGGTGCGCCAAGTTGTCTTGTCAGAGGCAACAGTGAACCACTAGACTAGGATCGCGACGTAACCTGCCCGCCCGTTCCTCGCGCGCGCATGCATACAGTATTTGCAACGTGCGCGCCGCTGCCCGCCTCTCGATCGGCCCTCCGGCGCGCGGCGACAAGCTCCTCAACTGTTCCGGCTGTCACCGTCCCTCCAATCCCAGCCGCCCTCCTCCAGATCGACGCCGGCCGCTAAGACGATCTGCACCGGGAGCGCCATAGTCATCCGCTATAATGACACGTTGGCTTTTAACGTGCGAAAACATGTGCAGCGCAGTACTGAAAAAGGCCCTCTACAACAGCGTACACGCTATTTGTAGAGAAATAGAGGGGGAACGACGGACGCACGCTATCTGAAAAAGGCCCGCTGCTTCTGCTTTTCTGCAGCCAAAATAGGAGGGAGAGAGAGTATGTATGGGTCCCACTGTTGCTGCTACTATTTCAACTGTCCAAAAAATGTTATAACTCACAAACCGAAAACCCAAATTAAATTCCGATTGCACCGTTGAATTTGTTGTAATTAATTCTTCATAACTAGATCTCTCATGAATATATTTAGATAAAGTGACAAGTAGGTCCACAGTAGATAGAGGATGAATGGATGCAGGAGAAATAAGTATAGAGGAGAGAATCTTGATGACCAGATAGTATAGAGGATGAAAATAGAGGAATGTGAGTGCAGATAGCGCTCCGCTCCGCGCCGACGCTGTGCTCAGTGCCAACAGCAGCAGCAGCAGGCGGAGCTCTTTTTGTTTGGTTGGTTGCTTATGTTCGTCGTCGACGCATGCGGTAAGCAGGTAATTCTCTCCAGTTATTACAGCTTACACAGGACGTACTGTACAGTACAGGCAGTAGAGTACGTGCATGCCGCGCGCCGAGAACAGACTTATGTCGCCCGCCGCGCGTGCGTACGTGCATGCCGCGCGCCGCCCTGACGGAAACCGGCCGGCGGCGTCGCGCGCGCGGAACTATTGCACCACAGGGGGAGCAACTGTTGTCGAGCAATGAGCACGCCCCTATCAGGCGTCAGCAATCAGCCACGAGGCCACCACGAGCAAATCAGGTAGGGTTCCGGTGTCTCACTGCCTAGCTAGCTAGCCGCGGTGAACGAAGAAGCCGGCCGGGTGCGAGCTGAGGTTCGTAGCTGGAGATCGAGCTGGGGTGGTGCGGTGTGGGTGTGGCGGGCCCAAGGAGGATCGACGACGATCGACGACACAGGCGCGAGAAACAGGGGCACGGATGATCGACTGACGGTGAACAGAGCCAGCAGGCAGAGCGCAGCAAGTGGCGGATGGTGGTGGGCTATCATTGGCTTGTACTTGCACAGTGCCGGCGCATCCAGATCTACTGGAGTCGCCGCTGTGCCGCTGTCCCCTCCGCTCACACTCCACTCCCCGCGCTGCAGAGCGCGCTCCGTACCGTAACGATCTCGCCTTTCAAGTTTCAACTCATCGCCGCATACCCAAAGCAGAACAATGGGATGAGAGCAGCAAAGCAGAACAATGGCAATGAGCATGCTCGCCATGAAGGCATGCCCAAGGCACAGGAAACCGGGGAACCGCATCAAGGTCTCAGCTGAAGAAAACACGCTAATCTTTACTCCCAAGTGCGCTCACCATCACCAAGCCACCCAACCCTTGCAAAGCCCTTTCGGCTCTGACGAACGAAGCCTGAAGCGACGTACTACTAGTCCACCAGACACCCGGTGCCTGCCTGGCACGAACACGAATCGAATTGCCGTCGCGGAAAGTGCGGCACTGGTCCTGCTGCCGATCCCGGGCTAGGCCGTGCGGTGCCTGCCGCCTGCCGCGCCGAACGGGGCGCCCTCCTAAAATTAAGATTTTAAGCATTTTTTTTATTTTGCAGCAAACATTCAAAATTCGCAGAGCAGGGCGCAGCGGCAGGCTCACGTGTCCCCGAATGCGAATATGGATGGATGACGCGGGCCGGACGGCGAACGGAACGGAACGCGAACACCCCCGTACTTGCACCATCTGCTCTCTGCCATGAGCCCATGACTGCCATGCGGGGCCCGTGGCTGCCCGCCGAAGCAGTGTCAGCGGCTGAGGCGCTAATCCCGCCCACGACACGAGCCACACCCGCTCTCAGCTGCTCTGATCGTTTTTTTTTTCTGGGACGAAGGCATTCATTCCCTCGGCTGCGCGGCCTGGCACACGAGCTCCGTGCGTCCGATCTCAGGTCAGGCGCCATGTTGGTGTTGCCAGCCAATTTTAAAAAAGCGGTGGGGTTCCCATCCTGCCCCTGGGGGATTTGTATTGACGGGCTGTCCAGAACAGTAATCTCCCACCCCATCCTACTTAAATGCGTACTACTCCCTCCGTCAATAAAGACATGCAATTATGGGATCCGTGCCAGTCAATTTGAATCAAGTTTGACCAAGATTATAATAAAATGTATTGGTATTTATGTCGTTAAATAAATTTATTATGAAAATATATTATATTATTAATCTAATGATATATTTTTTTTATCAAGAATGTTAGTATTTTTTTAAATAATTTTGGTCAAAGTTCGAAATGTTTGACTCCTCGATAAACGAGAATTGCATGTTTTGTTGGACGTACGGAGTACTACCAAGCAGAGGAGTACGGAGTAGATTACTCGCTTGAAACAGGGGTCTCTGTCTCTGCTCCCCTGCCCATGCGGCCATGCTGCCGCTGCTACGCCTTTCTTTAATACGGAAAAAATAAATAAACAAACAGACTGCGTTCCTCGTCTGACACATGGTCCCACAGTGCCACAACTAAACTGTCAGTGCCCCAGTGTAGTGTACTGCACTGTACTGATGCCATCGCCACTCTCATCTCAGCTCTCAGCTCGCTTCACTCGGCGACAAGCCGCGCGCGGGTGGTGGCTTCACCGGCGGAGCAGCGCAGCTTACGTGGGCCCATCTGCCCAGGCCCCCACGGCCTCGTCTCTCCGTCACGAGGCCCCATCGCCGGGAGATCGGCTCACCGCCCCCACTGCTGGAAGAGCTAGGTCTACAGCGTAGTAGCCTGCTGCCCCTTCACTCTAGTCTCCACCGCTATTATTACCCCTACTACCGCTTGATCACAAATCGCCAACGCTTTGTGGTGGCAGCACAGCAGCGGCAGCGCCACCCACACCCGGCAGCACCGCAGCAGCGCGTGTGGTGTTGCTCATCGGCTCCCTTCGCAACCTCGGCCGATCACCGCCTGCGACGAAGCTCCGCCGTGCCTGCGCGGCGAGAGGAGGAGGGGATGGAGCCGTCAAGGCGGCTCCTGCTGTCGGACTACGACGGCGCGATCGAGTCGCCGCTGCCGTCGCCACCGCCTTCCTCGGCCACGCCGTTCCGCCCCGGTGTCGCCGTCGTCGTCGGCATCCTCACCAGCGTCTTCTCCATCACGTTCCTGCTCCTGCTCTACGCCAAGCACTGCAAGCGCAGCGCCGCGGAGTCGTCGGGGCCCTACGGGAGCGCCGGCTCCGGCGGCGGGTTCGGGTCCTCGGGCGCCGGCGGCGCGGGCGGGGACCGGAGGAACTCCGGCGTCGACCGCGCCGTCGTGGAGTCCCTCCCGGTGTTCCGCTTCGGCGCGCTGCGCGGGCAGAAGGAAGGCCTCGAGTGCGCCGTCTGCCTCGGCCGGTTCGAGCCCACGGAGGCGCTCCGGCTGCTGCCCAAGTGCCGCCACGGCTTCCACGTCGAGTGCGTCGACACGTGGCTCGACGCGCACTCCACCTGCCCGCTCTGCCGCTCCCGCGTCGACCCGGAGGACGTCCTCCTCCTCCCGGAGCCGCCCAAGCCGTCGACCACGGGGCCCCCTGACCCGCCGGAGACAAAAGCGGCTGCGGCGGCGGTCAAAGAGCCGGCTCCGGCTCCGCCTCGTGCACCAGCTCCAACGCCCGCTCCGTTGTCCGGGCGGAGGATCTCCGGCCGGCACTCGACGGGGTCCGTGCGCGCGCCCGGGCGCGTCGGCCCCGCCTCCCGGCGGTCCGCCGACGGCGGCGTCGCGGTCGGCTGCTTCGACGGCGCCAAGGTGCGCAAGGACCGCGTGCTGCTGGTGGAGCCGGCGGCCGTGGTGGCGGAGCCGGACCCCGTGGCGTTCGACCGGCGGTTCGGGCACCGCATCCTGGTGAGCACCGCGGGCGGGTGCGACGGCGAGACGGCCCCCGCGGCGCAGCAGCGGTGGAGCGACCTGCGGCCGTCCGACCTCATGTTCGTCCGCGCCGAGTTCCTGGTCACGGAGGCCGGCCGCTACTCCTGCTCCGCGGCCGTCGTCAACTCCGGCAACGCCAGGAGCGCCATCGGCGTGCGGAGCCTGTCGGAGCTGGCGGCGGGGGTCCGCCGCCTCCCGCCCATCCGCGCCGGCGCGTGCGAGGGCGAGCCACGAGCCGGCGGCGCGCGGCGGTGGCCCGGATCGAGCTGGTGGGCGCCGCGTGGGGCCCCGCCCGCGCGTAACGGCCCTATCGCCGAGGCCTGCGTGGCTCGGGACCCACGTTGCGGCCGGGAGAAAGTTTTTTTCCGCCCGCCGTCGACGTCGTGCCAAACTACCCCCGAGATGCCACGCAACTGCACAGATCAGTAAAAGCGGCGGGATGGCTGGCCTCCCGCCGTGGTCGCCGGCGCGTCACGTGACGGGCAGCGTGGGAATTATGTACTCGGAAGCCACGCCGGAGAGCGAGGAGGAGACGCGGAAGGGATGTTGCTTTCGCGGGAATCTCGAGGCGGGGTGTGTTGGTCCTGCTGGCTGCTGGCCTGTGGCCTGGCTGGTAGTACGTGCCGCGCGGATTGGTTGCGTCCCGCCCCGCCCGCAGATGCCGCCGCGGGCATCGTGGCTTGGCCGGGGATCCACTGCGGCGGGGCCGGACGGGAGGCGCGGCGTGTGGCGATCAGCCGAGCGCCGTGTGCCGAGTGCCCCCGTGCGTGCGGCTGCGCTTGCGCAGGTGAGGTTTTGGCTCCTTGCGTCGGCCGGGTCGGGGGTTAGGGAACCATACGAAAGCTGAAGCGTGCTTGTGTAGTTGTACTGCTGCCTGCCTGCTAAAAATTCTTGTCTCTGTGCATGAGGAGGAAGGAAAGCGCCGCGGCTTTTTTGGTGTACTACCACTACAAAATACTACTAGAGTAGTATATTGCTGACTTGGCCGACGAGATGCACGGCATGCGTGCGAGCACATGAGCACCCACGACGCTTTCGCAAGCAGCACAACTGCAGCAGCAGCAGGCATCTCATTTTTGTTCCTTATTACTGCGTCGTTTTGCACGGGTTTACCTTTGCTCTCGCCGTGCATCGAGCGGATCGGTACGGTACCGGCGGCGTGGGCGGAGCGTTCGGCTGCCGCACGCTTGCCGCCTTGCCTCCTGCGCCGACCGCACACCCGTCGTGCTCTCCGATCCGTGCCGGGCACGGGCATCGCCGTGCTGGCTGGCTGTCCTGGTGTCCCCATGCCGCCGCGCCGTGCCCCGGCCGGCCCCCAACGGCTATGTCACCGTATCACACACGGGCTGCGCCGCTCTTCTCGCTTCGAATCCTCTCGCTGGGCGACTGGCGACTGCCGAGGGCGGCCATGATTGCTGCCGTCGTGTGGCCCGTGCGCCGCTGGGCGCGCGCACGTTCTCGCGTTACTGCTGCGCCCCTCTGCCGCATTGAAGGAAAATTTCTCGCCTTTTTCAGCGCCTGCCTGCCTGCCCGGCTGCCCCCCACCCCTCTGCGTGGGCGCTCGTCGACGTCAGGGTGAGGGTGAGGCCCCGCCTGAGCCTGACACAGTGACACGGCCGCGATCAGTTCGCTGTACGCAGCGCAGCTCGAGCTCAGTTCGCCTTCCCTTTTCGGCCTCACTGTCACTGGCCGCCCGGACCGCCATGGCTCATAGCCTCATCCTGTTGCGAGTCGCGAGCCCGGACCGCCCGGACGAGTCGCGAGGTCTCTCTCCTCTCTCATCCTGTTGAGATCTGCATCTTGTTGCTGCGCGTGGTCGTCCGTCCTCGCGACTTGCGACCAGAACCGGCAGACATGGATACGACGCGACAGGCGGCGGGATCTCCAGCTCTCCATGGCCGAATGGCCACGGCTACTACTACTACTCCACTCGTCTCCCAACTCCTCATTCGCGCGCGGCTCCTCTTTTCGGTCGTGCGCTCGGAGCCTCGGACACGGTCCCGACACGGCTGCCCTCCTCGTGACGCGCCCTCATGATCGCTGCTCCGATACGGTATCCCGAGAAGCGGCCACATACCACCACTAGGCGCTAGCACAGGCGGCTTTTGGACCGCGCCTGGGGCTGGCTGTCCCTTTTGTACGCCGTGCACCAAAAAGCACGATGCCGCTTTCCAGGGACAGGGAAACCGCGAACCCTGGCCCTCGCAGGAACTACTAGTAGCAATGTGTGCTGGTGCTGCCGACATGATTCTCGTGACATGCAATCAATCCCGTCCTGCGTCGCCCGTACGATGTGCTCTCCGTCGTCGCTCGTTCGTTCGTGTGCGTCCCTCCATTGTTTTGTGTCGACTGCTTTGCTTTGTTTGGTACCGCTACAAGACAGAACGGAGACCTTGGGGCAGGGATGGCAACGGGTGCTTGACAACCGTAATGAAACCTGCTAGTCGTTTTATCCGGCCTGTTAGTATGTGAGTTCGTTAACGAATAAAAAGCAGATCAACCTTGTTTGCAAGCGGCGTCGAGTATCTAAACGCATCGTAAAACACAGATTTTTATTTTAATCCTGATCCATCATACTATCAGAGTAGTTCATCACTTCATCATATGAGTCCATAATTCCTAAATTTCTAGAGTAAACCTGTCCGTTTAGTGGCATATACTCCCTCTGTCCATGAAAGAATCAATTCCTAGAGTTGTCTTAAGTCAAACTTTTTTAATTTTGACTGAATTTCTAGAAAAAAAACTATCAAGATTTATGGTACCAAATTCATATCATTAGATATATTATATAATATATTTTCATAATATGTCCATTTTATATCATAGATGTTATTACTCTTTTCTATAAAGTTAGTCAAAGTTTAAAAAGTTTGAGTGACACGGATTCTAGGAATTAATTATTTTATGGACAGAGGGAGTATATAGTAAGTACTCCCCTAGCCCTAGGCACAAAATACCGAAAAATACCGAAACCGAAAAATTCGGTTCCTATTTATCAGGAACCGAATTTACCGAGGTAAATACCGAACCAAACCGAATTTACCGAACCGAACCGAATTACCGAATTTAGCTGAAATGTGATAAGTTTGAGTGTTGTTATATTATTTATTGTACTATTGTAGACTATTATATTATGTATTTTTGGCACTCACACTTATAGTCTTGTGGACTTTTACATGTATATGTATTTTGCACTATTGTTATCTACGAAATCATGTCAAAATTTGTTTTTGAACATGTCATTACATCTTATATATGATTAGTTCGGTACTGTTCGGTAAATACCGGAACCGAACCGAATTTACCGATACCGAACCGGTACTGAATTTTTTTAGGAACCGATCGGTACCAAATTTTCAGGAACCGAATTTATCGAGGTACCGAGGAACGAACCGATCGGTTCGGTATTTACCGAATGCCCAGGCTGACTCCACGTGTATTCATGCTGCAATGAGGAGACCATTAGATACTCGTGACTCGAGCCGGCATGAATTGAACACAAAATTACACGCGTGATGCAACATTTATTTATTAACGGACACATTTTATGTTTTCCTATGCTATCTTGGAAAAGTTCACATCGCGTACATGTATCACAATTTATAATACCCATACTTTACTGTTTCAACCAGCACAGTAATTTCAAGGACTCACTCACCTACTGGTACGCTTTTTGTATCATTGGTGGTGGTCGTCGTGGTAGTACTGGGACAGTAGCATGTACTAGTAATAATGTAACACGTCCCAATGTTCCCAGTGCATGCACGTTCCTTTCGAGTTTCAACGAAACGGGGTTTCGCTAGACCGACACCCGTCGTTTTCGTCGTCAATATATCTGGCGACGGGATGGTTGAGGTTGAAGTTGAGGGCAAAGGCGCGAGGCCGTGGCGGTCTCGCTCTGACCGATCGATGGCGACGCCGGAGGACCACCGACGGCGACGTTCCGACTAGGTTGGGCACGCATGCCCAGGCTCATGCTCATCAGCCGCCAGCCCGGCCCATGCGCCCACCCCCACCCCCACCCCACCGGCCCACCCAGTTCACCGCCACTGTTGCCTCCTGGAGCTAGTAGTCGTAAGAGCATCTCCAAGAGTCTTTCTAAATCTCACTCTCTAAATCATCATTTAAAGATTCATTTGCATAAAAATCGTTTTCTATATCTTTGCAATCTCCAACAGCTTTTCTGTATCTCGCATGCAGTCTAGAGAGCCATTCTCGTCTTCTATTTTTGGCTAGCGAAAAATCCGGAATAGAAGATGGCTATATTTGGACAACCATTTAGATAAGCTGTTGGAGTGTAATTTTTCGTCAAAATCTCTATTCCTAGCATTTAGAAAAAATATACAAAGTCTGTTGGAGTTGCTCTAAAGCAAATGCGTGCGCAGCGCAGCGCAGCGTACCGCAGGTGAGGCCAGCGCGCATGCATGCAGGGCCGTATATTAACAGGAACAAATGGGGCGACGGTTCAGGGCCTCAAAAAATATAGGGCCTCCAAATTAACACTAAATAATACTACTTTATTATCAATAGTTAATCTTGAGTAGATTAATCAATTTGATATTCTGAAAATTCACATTAAAATCAGGAAATTGGAGAAGAGACTTGTTTTATTGCATCGATTTTCATCATGCCTTCTAACTCAGGTGCTTTTGATAGATATATTGTGAAAAAATCTCAGTTTACTTCTTAAATTTTAGGGCCACATTATACCTTTTGTTAAGGGTCTCTCAAATAGTAGGTACCGCCCTGATGCATGCATGACAGACAGCATGCATGCAGGGAGATTCGCGACGTGATTAGCGGCACTGTTACGCCGTCGTGCCAGGTCCGGCTACGTGCAGTGTTTAGAGTGACGCCAGCTCGGCGAGCAGGCCGTCACGGCATTGACTGCCCAATAGGGATCCAGCTTCCAGTTCCAGACCCCGTCGGTTCGGTTTCATTTCGTCCCAATAATAAGGGCACGTACAACGGGTCTGTTGGCCCCGTCTCGGTGATGCCATTTTTGCGAAAAAAACCCCACCGACGCGAAGAGACGAGGCCATCGTCGTCTGGCGAGGCGACGGAGAAAGCCCGTGGCCCAAGACGGAGTCGCCGGCTCGAGTCACCGTTGTACGGTCGCCTCGTCGATTCGAGGGCGCGTGGATCCCGTGTTGCGGGGTTCTGATTTTGGCGCGCATAGGACAGAGTTGTTGCGTCGTCGTCTCCGACCTCCTCGACGCTCTCCCAAGTCCCAACGCCCATCACCACGGTGAGCTCAACACATCCTTCGTTCTCGTCTCCGCCAGCGCCACCTCCGTTGTGCTGCTCGGATGGGGCGTGGTCGTTGTCGCAGGAACCAACCAGGACCGGCCGCTGTCCTGACCCGCTCTTTGTTGCCTCGGCGCCTCTTCCCTGAACTAGCCTTCAAGGTGTTCGTTTGTTTGTCCAGTCGAAGCTATCATATGCGTTATTGCTGATTGAACACAACTCCTGCTCTATTATATTCAGATTCATTTTTTTCGTTTCTTTATGGTGTGAAAGTGATACAGATTTGAGAAAACATGAGTGTGCTACATATGTGAGAAAATGAGTGTGCCACTAGGCGATGCTTTACTCTGGTTTCTTTGTATACCACTGTGAAAGCCGACATTCTGAAGCTGCCAAGAACCGTGAATTCTTTTGGTTGATATCATAGTTGTGTACTACAGCCTGTATCATTTTTATCATCTACTTCTTTGCTTTGTGCTGGAGTTTGATAATGTTAAAAAGGCTTATATAGAATTGGATGGGGTCTGCTTCTGAATTTTTTTTATTGTCAATGATCCTCATAGTTGACTGTATTAGGTGTACAGGTAGCTTCTCAGTTCTCACTACATGTTTTCAGTGACTTTTCATGGTTAGCTAACTTCTCTTCAACTGCTGATGGAATTATTATCAATTACTGGACAGCTCAACTAGCACTTTAACTAATTTGAGCAACATTTGATTCATAATCCTTGCAGTTGAAGTATTATCTGATTAGCATTGCCCTACAAAGAGCTTGTACGTACCTGTTGCAGTTCTGAGAACAGGGAGCTTGTATTTCAGTTCTGAAACTAGCTTCTTAGATTATTTCTGAAACTAGCTTTTAGTGTAAATGGAGCTCACATCTCTGTCAATTTCAAGCAACCTTTGATTATCTGATCTTGTCAAAAAAAACCTTTGAATCGTATGCTGTTATCTACACGTAATCTGAACATGTGGACTATTATATATAACATATAATATAATTATTATATTGATGGGCTGAAAACATAATATAATATATTTTATGTTTGAACTGTTTTTCCCTCAAATGCAACACAATGGTATACAAAATTATATTCATAATTGATCTTGACAACATGCAAAACATTAAATTGCTATTAAACTGCTTACAGACGATACTCTATCTATGGGTTGTACGATCTGTCTTTTCAATTGTCTATATGTCAGATTCTAGTCTCTTAGAGACGACCCATCGTCTCTGGGTTGTACATGCCCTAATGCGTCCGTGCTTCTAGCACGGATGAAGCGACGTGTGATGTCTGATGATGATGATGATGATGATGGAGCCGGGAGCCGAGAAAGCACGGGGACATACTGTACTGTACTGTATTGTACAGTACGAGTACTGTGCAGTACTACTACTCCATGCTTCCTCTGTCTCTTTTTAATTGTCGTCCGGAAAGCGTGTCTACGAGGAAAACACAGATTTCTATAGACAGTCCATGCTTCCTCTGTCTCTTTTTAATTGTCGTCCGGAAAGCGTGTCTACGAGGAAAACACAGATTTCTATAGACAGTTATTTAGGGACGGAGGGAGTACTCTCTTTCGATTTTTCATATGTTCTGCGTTGTCGTTTCCTGCTAATCCCGGTTTACTACGGAGTAATAATCCTGTAGTATACTAGGTGTACTTGGCCTCGTTTGGCAGAGCTCCCAGAGCTAATTCTCTGCTGAATCCAGCAGGAGCTGTGCCAAACAGTTTTTCTGAGGGAAGTGATTCTCTGCTGATTCTGTGAAGTGATTCTCCGAAATGAACTAAGAGGCTGAGAGCTGAAAAAAATAGCTTTCCCTGATTCTGTGAAGTGATTCTCCATGTTGATTTTAAAAGTTTATGATAAAGAATCAAAGAGAATCACTTTCAGTCACAGAATCACTTCTCTCAGAGAATCAGCTTCTATGGAGAATCAGAATCAGATGGAGCTCTACCAAACTGGCCCCTGCTAGCTCCATCCATCGGTTAGTTCTAGGCACGCTGCTGCGTGCTTTGGTTTATTGGCTTAATGGCTGATGGCGTGAACTTAATTTTTACACATTTCCTATATTTCAGACGTCTGAAAAGTTTTGTCGTTGTCCTTCTATAGAAAAAAATTATCATTTGTTTCTTGTGATTTATGCTAATAAATTTAGACAATTGGATGAAGATCTGAAGGTTATAGTCGTCGCCTGAAAAGATACTATATTTCGAACACCTAAAATATAGCAAATCCTTAAGGAACTTGGGAACACAGCATGCATGGCTGTTCGCTTTTCATTCAGAACCACCGTCTACCACCGAACATATGAACATGATATGATGATTCTGCAGTGCGCCATCACTACTGAAGTCTGAAACAGGCGCTCACATTACTCCGGAGTCCGAACATTGATGTCACGCGAGATGCACATGCACGAACACGCACGGGAGTACTGTACTGTAGTAGGTTTAGGCTTGGGAAACATCGCGCGTGTTTTGTTCATTCAATTCAATGGTCTGTAGTCAAGTGACGCATCATTCGTTGGTTGCAAGCTATTCCGTGCAATTGGTGAATGATGAGCGCTACGAGTATACTCACTCACTCCGTGCACGAAAGAATGAATTTCTAGAGTTGTCCTAAGTCAAACTTTTTTAACTTTAACCAAATTTTAGAAAAACCTATCAAGATTGATGGTACCAAATTCACATCATTAGATATATCATAGAATATATTTTCATTATATGTTCATTTTATATCATAGATGTTATTACTCTTTTCTATAAAGTTAGTCAAAGTTAAAAAAGTTTGACCGGCACGGATTCTAGGAATCTATTCTTTCGTGGACAGAGGGAGTAGTAAGTAGGTTTATTGTAAACACCGACGTGATAAACAATACTCCCTCTGTATTGGAATTAGATAACGTTTTGAACATTGACATGGTCTCCAAAATATAACTTTGACTCTCTTTATACAAAAAATATTAATTAAAAAGTGATATATATATATATATATATTTATAAAAGTATTTTTAAAACAAATCTATTCATTATATTTTCAAACTCAATAATTTAAAAGTTATTCATGATTGATATTTTCAATCGTTTGGCAGAAATCTTATCTAAAATGTCATCTATTTCCTATACGGAGGGAGTACTGTAGTTGATAAAAATATATTAATATTTATTATATCAAATAAACATCATTAGATTAATTTGAATGTATTTTCATTGAAATTGTGTTTGAACTAATAAATATTAATATTATTCACCAGAAACGTGTTTTAAACGTAAAGTAATTATTTAGGCGCAGTTGCATGTTTATGCACGGAGGGAGTACTCTGTTTAAATACGGAGTAGTACATGTCAATAGTAACTATCGTATGAATAGCTGGCTGGCTATTTTTAAAAAATCTGGCTAGCTATTTTAAAAATCAAACTATCGTAGGAAGACAGCAGATGATGGCAAACGATCTCAGCTCTGTCATAATAAAAGAATAAATCGCCGAGCTTCACATCTGAATTCAAGAGTGTTTCGGACCACCAAAATACTAGTTACTCCCTCCGTCTACAAAGAATGCAATTCTTATATCTCAAGGAGTCAAACATTATAACCTTATAGCTAAAATTATATGAAAAAATACTAACACTTATAAGACAAAATAAGCACCATTAGATTAGTTGTAAAATATATTTTTACAATAAATTTATTTTAAACATAAATACTAATATCATTTACTATAAATTTGATCATTGTTGGAATAGTTTGACCGGCATGTTTCCCATAATTGCATTATTTTTTGGATGGAGGGAGTACGTATTGTGTCATGCTAAGGCAAGACTCATGAAGGTTTCATATACTCCCTCCGTCCACGAAAGAATCAATTCCTAGAATCTGTGTTAGTCAACTTTTTAAACTTTGACTAACTATATAAAAAAGAGTAATAACATCTATGATATAAAATTGACACATTATGAAATATACTTTTTATGATATATCTAATGATACAAATTGGGAGATCATCAATCTTGATAGTTTTTTTTCTAAAAATTCAGTCAAAATTTAAAAGTTTGACTTAGGACAACTCTAGAAATCTGTGGACAGAGAAAGTAGTTTCATGAGCATTAAATCTGCTGCATGTCATAATATTAATTAGGAGAGGTGATAAGAGTTTCATGATAGAAAGAGAGTTTTATAAGAATAAAACTCTTCTGCACAGTTTTTAAAATCGAAATGCGTTAGAAACTGAAATATGAAAATTACATTGAGGATGGCCTAAGCACATTTGTACGTAGTGGCGCCACAAAAATATTGATAGCTGTTTGGTTGGTGACATTCATACATGCTGTTTAATTTCAGCCTGTAAACAAACTATGGCCTGGTATACAACCAGGAGCCAGCTTGTATCTCCGTCAGGCAGCTATCCTGGCGATCAAGCGACTGAAATCAATATAGGCTGAGAGCAAGTATTATTATAGAAGGTTGCAAACCGGTTAAATGCTGATGTGGAGGAGGGGTATTATTATAGAAGGCTGCAAGCCGGCTAAATGCTGATGTGGAGGAGGGAAGGAAGGAGAGAAAGGAGAAGCGGGTTGTACGCTTACTGACAGCTTGGACATAAGAACCAAGAAATCTGTGAGAGAGACTAGTGGATCCTATATTAAAGATGAAGGCCCAATCACTGTACGAGTGGGCTGAGAGAAGGCTGCAAGGACTCTTACAGTCAGCAAGTCGGCTGTATTATAATACTTGCTCTAAAAAGAGGCGCCTGACAGACAGAGCTAACTGGGCGTGAAACGTAGGGTGGAATTTTGGTGTAAAGTTCCTGCAACACTTTCGTTATTATTTGACAAACTTTGTCCAAATATGGACTAACTAGGCTCAAAAGATTCGTCTCGACATTTACAGACAAACTGTGTAATTAGTTATTTTTTTACCTATATTTAATACTCTATACATGCGTCTAAACATTCGATGTGATAGGGAATCTTGTAAACTTTTGGAATCTAAACATGAACACATGCATGCTGATTAATCCATAATCATGGAAACTATTTCAGTATTTTGGGCCAATTCAGGCCACCTTTTTTTTGGATAGGGGAAGAAGAAGAATCAGGCCATGTATGATGGACACAGTGAGCTTCCTAGTAGCCCACGTAAGAAGCTCAAATCAGATCTTATGAATAGAAACCCAACTAGTAGCGCTACTGTTTTGGGCCTTTCGGCCTCCGGGCCAAAAAAACTCAGAGGCAAGCGCCACGCCCACGACGCAATTCGGCCGGGCAAGCAACCGTGCACGGTGCCGCCTTGTTCGGACGACACGGACATGCACATGACATGCGTGCGTGAGTCATCCGTCCAGATTCCCCATCTAGTCTAGAATTATAAGTACGGACGGCGCGCGGCGGCTGGCGAGATAACCGCAGCTCCGTCCGCTGATATCTGGGCGGGGTATTTTCTGGGGCGGGGGGCAATGCTGCTGATCACGTCTTGTCTTTTCGAGGGAGGGTTCCTATCAAAACGCTTCTATTAAATTAAAATAAGATCGGGAATCGTTCTAGATCAGGAATGAGTGGACCAAAAGAATTTATCCAGTTGTTTTTGTTTATGGCTTCAAGAGGTGGAGAACAAATTCTGGTCTTAGAGAATAAGAAAATAAACTAAATTCAAACCGAGTCATATCAATCCACCTAGAACCAAATCTCAACCGAACGGCTATTTTGTTAGAGACCGGATTCAAAACCGGGTGAGATCAATATCCGGCCGGAATGGCTCTGTTCCGATGAAACCGAACAAGGCCTTAGGCTACGTTCGGTTACACCATTCCGGTCGATTCTGGCCGGGAATGCTTCTGACGCTATAGAAATTATCAAAAACGAGAGGTCAGGAATGGTTCCAGCTAGGATCGGTGTTAACCGAACGAGGCCTTACGGAGCTCTCGTTTCCTAGCTGCCAAATTTACTTTGCAGCGAGAAGT
Organism: Coix lacryma-jobi var. lacryma-jobi; assembly: GCA_009763385.1. Classification (NCBI taxonomy): domain Eukaryota; kingdom Viridiplantae; phylum Streptophyta; class Magnoliopsida; order Poales; family Poaceae; genus Coix; species Coix lacryma-jobi. The sequence goes on from CM019824.1 coordinate 4,992,709, forward strand.
GATTATTTGCTGATTGTGAAGTAATTCTTTAAAATAAACTAAAAACTGAGAGCTAAAAAAATAGTTTTCCTTTATTCTGTGAAGCGATCATTCATTTAAATTTTTTAGAGTTTATGCTAAAGAATTAAAGAGGATTATTTTCAGCCACAAAATCACATTAGCAGAGAATTGAGGAGCATAATAACTCTCCAAACAGGCTTTGAGATCTCGAGGTGGAGCTCCTGATTAAGGTCATCGGATGGAGCCTCTGCGCACTTGTTTTCCTATTACTAGTCCAGGTATACGATCCACTCTAATTCTTGCAGCCTTAGCTAATACAAAATATTGTCTGTGCGTTTGAAACGGAACACAAATATATCTTGCATGTTTTCAGGCTATTATGGATGGTTATTTATAACCAGCTCAACGATCTGTTTCAATACATTTGAAATCGTACTTCTATGATTATTAGTTATTATGAACATACTATGAGAGAGAATAGGGACGTGAGAGGATTAATTATGAAAAGTACACAAGAAAAAAAAGCCAAAAAAAAAATACCCTTATATTGTTTATGTTAATTATATGGCATATATGACCACATTTCCTATATTTCAGGCGTCTGAACAGTTTTGTCTTTGTCCTTTCATAGTAAAGAATTATCATTTGTTTCTTGTGATAGATTTAGACCATTAGATGGAGATCTAAAGATTGTCATCGTCGCTTGAAAAGATGTTATATTTTAAACGCCTGAAATATAGCAAAATCCCTTATATGACTATTAAAATGGTGAAGAAATTTTGTACTCAAAATATATTGGAGAAGTTATTTTAGGGTAACCGTAGAAGCTGATTTACTTAAGGAGGAAAGGACTATTATATTTAAAAATGCTTCTATTTTCATACTATAACACAATTCACATAAAAGTTGATGTGACAGTTTCATGCCTCAATCAAACACTGATGCGTGGATGATGTGCTTCTTTGTTGGCCAAATATCAAGGTGCTAAAGATGAAACAGAGTAGTGGAAAGCACATACTCCCTCCATACCCATATTAGTTGTCGTTTAGAACAGCGACACGGTCTTCAAGACACAACTTTAGCCTCTTGTTTTTATAAAAAAAAATAAAAAAATATATGTATACTTATATAAAGTACTTTTCAAGACATTAATATAATTTTTATATTTATAAATTTAGAAATGTAATAGTTTTTATGATTTATATTCTTAATATTTAATCTAAATATTTTCTAAAACGACAACTAACATGGTATGTAGGGAGTACTGTACTGTTCTTCTCGTGCTCCAATAGCCAAGAAGAAAATAACGCGGCACACAATACTACAACTCTGAGTCTCCGACGAAGAGAGAGAGAGACGGGATCTAGAGTTCCAGTCGTGATAAAGTATTGGACAGGAAGAGGTCGCGTTAGATCGACCTCATTCTCTCTTTCTTTCTTTTTTTTGAAACAAGATCGACCTCATTCTAGAACGACCCAACATGGGCAGCCGAATAGCAGAAAACTGAAAAAGTCTAGAACGACTCATGCATCGATATATATAAGCTGTGTGCCATCCATGCCAATGCCGCGTGGGGACCCGGCCCGACCGACACCGCGACGACACCCGGCCCGCGCCGTCACCGAATGCCACCGCTCTTTCAGGCCGCCGATCTAGTTGTCACGCAACACGCAAACGCCATACGCCCATACGCACGCGGTGCCACAAGCTGCCCTCCTCAGTTGAAGCCCAAGCCCCCGCGAAAATTAAAGGTAGCTAGCGAGACCAAACAAAAGAAAGGACCCCATCTTCGCTGTCGCTGCGCTCCCAAAACAAAAGCCGAAGCACTGCACAAGCACCACATGTCCACATACATCACACGACCATCTCCCTCCTACACACCTCTCTTTCCCTCCACTCCACCGAGAAAGGCTGAGAGCTGCGGCCACTCTCTCTCTCTCTCTGCTCGCTAGCAGCTCCGGCCTCCATCTCCATCCCCTCCTCCTCCTCCTCCTCCTCGTCCTCCTCCTCCTCCTCCGATAATGGGCTCAGCTTCGTCAGGTGAGCATCTAGCAACAACCAAAGCTCAGCTCAACTGGCCGGTCGATCGATCGATCAGGCCACTGCTATTACCATTTACGACCTGCAGGTCGATGCTATGATCCACCCCGTGACATGCTGACGGTTCGACGTGCTGCTACGCGTGCGTGCATGGCGCAGATGATCTCCGGGAGCACCTGCTGCTGGACGTGGACGGCGGGAGCGCGGCGGCGCCCAAGATACGGGTGCGCGGGCTGCGGCGCCGCGCCGGCGACGACGCGACCGGCGAGGAGATCCTCCGGGGCGTCCACCTCGACGTCCCGCGCGGGGTCGTCATGGGCGTCATCGGGCCCAGCGGCAGCGGCAAGTCCACGCTGCTCCGCGCGCTCAACCGCCTCTGGGAGCCCGCGCCCGGCGCCGTGCTCCTCGACGGCGCCGACATCTGCGGCCTCGACGTCCTCACCCTGCGCCGCAAGGTCGGCATGCTCTTCCAGCTCCCCGCCATGTTCGACGGTGCGTATATATATAAATCAGTACCTTTTCTTAAAAAACCTACACTATAATGGTAGATTGGTAGGAGCTCTGCCTTTCAGCCAAGTGATGCTAGCTCGATCCGATTGATTTGTTGATGGTTTGTTTGTTTGTTTGATTGATGGTACTAAGAACAGAAGGGTTGGTTAATTGCCTGAATAATATTGCATATAATGAGTATGGGGAGAAATATCACAATTTGGCATTTGCTAGGCACATGGTAGTTGGCAGCTGAGTAGACGGTTAGTGGCCAACTGTGATAAGCTATCCAGCTGACTTTTTTTCTAGACTGAAAAGGTCAACAACACGTTCCCGGTGATAAGCACCGTACCGTTCTCTACAGTCCACTCAGATAACATGGACTCCCTCTGCCCCGATATGTGCGTCGTTCTGACGTTGTACAAGGACAACGAAGAATCTATGAACCTAGATATGAGTTGTCTACCGGTGCATACGACTTTAAATGAATCTGGACATCTAAATAGGCTCCTACAACGACAGAGATAGCGGGAACAGAGGGAGTACGTCAGTATGCGCCTATGAGCACATAATGGTTTTCTTATCACATATAGCTATGTTCGCTCAAATTATTCACGACTAATTTCGATTATTTCAATAGCATTGTGCGAGAGAGAATAAACCGAAGTACCTCAGCTGAATCATCGTATAACTATAATACAATAGTGCTTGGCCTCGACATCATGAGATGCACATGCATGATGATGGCGAACCTGCGCTAACCTTTAAAGAAAGCTCGAAAAGCGTTGACAAACTTGAGTGCGATGCAAATTCAGATTTTTTTTTTTAGTACACAACTGGTTGTTTTGACAGAGCACAAAATATTATAGGATCGCTGAAGATCTGGTCTAGTGTATTGCCTGGACGTAAGGTAGGTATGTCTCTTTCAAATATATATACCACTGTAAAATTGAAATGTGCCGTAGTATTAAATAAGATAGGGCTAGCAACAATCGATTGTTTAAAGAAGAGACAACAAAAGCAATTAACTTAGACCCTGTTTGGTTCCTATGAATTGAGACGAATTGTTTCTAGATATTGGTTCATAGGATCCTATAATTGGTCAAAGTTTCCATAAGTTGTTTTTTTTTTCTGTTTGAAACATTATTTTCATTCCGGGATGAAGGGAGTAGCTAGCATGTATGGATAATAGGTTTTTTAGAATGATGATAAAGGTGGGCAACTTATATATATATATATATATATATATATATATATATATATATATATATATATATAGACTTAGGGGGTACATAACAATGTTTATTAGCGGCATAATGGTGAGAGGGCATGTTTGGTTTCATGCTTATATTAACACTGCCACGTTATATGTAGTCATCCACAGTTTCTTAACTAGCTGTTTCGTTTATTGTTCAACCTGTGATGCGCCGCACACTTGTCTAGTATTCTCCCGTGTGTCATGAGTCTTATTTTCTTGCTAAAGTTTTCTACAAGTGTGCTGTGACAAGATTAGGCACACTCCCTAACTTTTGAGAAAACACAATAGATTCAATAACTATTATTGTCCGCTAAATCGATGATCGGATGTTTATGAATTTCATTTAAAATCTTTAGAATTTATTTTTGCACCGCATCACCTAAAATGCAACAGAGACGTAGGTAAGTAAGAAGCTAAAACGAAGCCAGCTTGATCTGGATGTTTATAAATTTCTAGAATTTATTTTTAAACCGCGTCTCCAAAATTTCAACAGAGACGTAGTCATGTATAGGGATAGTAAATGGCCCTCTCATTTAGCCTAGTAAATTTTAAAAACAGACTCAATAAAAATCGGACCATAATACTATATGATTTTAAATTAAAATTAGATAAGATCAAATTAGATTGTGAAGAAAACATAAAAGTCATGATCAATTGCCACCCCTGTAGGCGAGCCAGAAGCTCGATCTGCGGCCTCCCTAATCAGATTTTTCCTTCCTGCGTGCTTTTGACAGGAACCGTGGCTGACAACGTACGATACGGCCCCCAGTTGCGCGGCAAGAAGCTCACTGAAGCCGAAGTGCAGAGCCTGCTGAGCCTGGCCGATCTGGACCCTGCTCTGTGCTCCAAGCCGGCCTCGGAGCTGTCGGTCGGGCAGGCGCAGCGCGTCGCCTTGGCGCGGACCCTCGCCAACGACCCCGAGGCATGTGCTGCACCGTCGTCACCTCTCTCAATGCATGCTTCCTGCTTCGTCTTCCTGGCATTGTTGTCCTCCATGGCCTCGCTGAGAGGAGACCGATCGGGTCGGTTGCTGCATGCATGCAGGTGCTCCTGCTTGACGAGCCGACGAGCGCGCTGGACCCAATCTCGACGCAGAACATCGAGGAGGCCATCGTGCGGCTGAAGAAGACGAGGGGGCTCACCACGGTGATCGTCTCCCACAGCGTGAAGCAGATCCAGCGCATCGCCGACCTGGTGTGCCTCGTCGTCGCCGGCGAGGTCGTGGAGGTGCTCGCGCCGTCAGACCTGTCCGACGCCAAGCATCCGATGGCAAGGCGTTTCTTGGAGCTCAGCGGCTAAGGCCTGGTTGCAGAGCTTCGTTGGATTCCACGACGACTCTTCCACCCTCCTATAGCTGATGGAAATGATCGGAACGTGGTTATCTTTTTCTATCTAATCCCCTCTGATGTTCTACTATGTTTTCGTGTATACAATCTGTTAAAAGTAGCTTCTGAAGCTAAAAGTAGTTGTCCATCTGCCAAGAACAAGATGTTACTACACTTTTTGTATAGAAAGTTTCTCCATCCGAGATCGTTTACACAATTGAATTTCAAATTTTTGAAATTTCAAACGTAGTTTTCGTTGATAAGATGATTTCAAATTAAAAAGTTGTCAACTACAAACTTTCATAACTTTTGAGATCTACAACTTTTATTTTGGTCGTTTCTCCATCTGAGGCATTTTTCAAAAAAAATTATTAAATTTTTAAAGTTTGAAATTCAAATACAGTTTTGCATGACAAGATGATTTCAAATTTAAAAGTTTTCAATTACATAGTTGTGAGCATCTAGGCCCCCAGTGGGTTTCGGTGATTGAATGACAACGGTAAATTACTATGACTAACGTGTGTTTTGCAGAAACAATTGAGTTAGGTCATGGTTATGGTGATCGTGAGGGCACTATGGTATTCATGCCCCCTTATTGATGGAATTCGTTCGGTTTTCGAAGGATGGACGACGAAGACGGTGATAGGCTAGTTCTAAGTGTCATTTGGTGTTGAAGGACACTTAGAGTAGCATAGGTCTTTGTTTTATCTTTGGCCGTACTATTAAGAGGGGTTTGAATGGGTAGCTTGACCTAGGTGAGACTTTTGAGTTAGGTGTGGTGCACACTTGTTAACCAAAGCCCCAGGTAGCTTAGAAAGGTCCCTAAGATCATAAAAAAGAAAGTTCGTGAAGGGAGCGTCGCAAACCGAAGTCGTTTCGGACTTCAAATCGCGACCGGACGCTCCATCCCTAATGACCGGACGCTGGGGCATGTGTCCGGTCAGTAGTGTTGGCTGAGGAGCGGGTCTGGCTGTGACCGGACGTTTCTCAGTAATCGACCGGACGCACCAGGGGGGCGAGTCCGGTCGTATGCAGAGAGGTTCCAGAAAGCAAAAACGTTGACCGGACGCGTTCGGTCAGTGGTGACCAGACGCATGAGAGAGTCCGATCAACGCTTCGTACAGGTGTCAGGGTAGACGTCACGTAGCCGTTGGGCACTGACCGGACGCGTCCGGTCACCCCGACAGTGCGTCCGGTCAGTGTGTAAACTGGCTGGACTTACCCTTTCGTACATGTTTCGAGTTGGGGGTATAAATATGCCTCCCCTCATTCATGCTGTTACTCTTGCTCATTTGAAAGGTTGCCAAACACATTGTGATTCCAAGTGAGTGCAAGAGGCCTAGTGAGGTTGAGAGATTTGATAATTGAGTGATCAAACACCTCATTAGTGAATAGAGAGTAGCAAGTGTGCATCCACCCATCTCATTAGCCTTGCGTTGGTCAAGTGAGAGTTCTTGCTTGTTACTCTTGGTGATCAGCATCACCTAGACGGCTTGGTGGCGATCGGAGAGCTTGGTGATCATCCGGAGGCATTGTGGATGACCCAAGCCAAGTTGTGACCGGTAGCGAGCGATTCACCGGGCCGGAGTGGCGAAGAATCAGCTCGTAGTGAGCACTTGATCCTTGCGCGGATCAAGGGGGAGCGATACCCTTGCGCGGGTGCTCCAACGAGGACTAGGGGGGTGTGCCGACACCTCGATACCTCGGCAAAAAGATCGTCGTGTCATCTCTACTCTCTTCTCTACACGCATTTACCTTTGAGCAATTCAGTTCCGCATTTACTTGTTGTTCTTTCATAAGTCGAATTGCCATGCTAGAGTAGAAATGGTTTAGCGATAGTATTTTGTGCAATTGATTCTTGTCAAACACACTTCTAGGCACTAGGGGGTTAATTGGGGCTTGATAGGTTTTATTATCGCAAGAAGTTTTAGAAAAGCCCAATTCACCCCCCCTCTTGGGCATCTTGATCCTTTCAATAGTTTCATAAATTTTTGAGATCTACAACTTTCATTTTGGTCTTTCTCCATCCGAGGTCTTTTGAAAAAAATAAATTTAATTTTTTTTAATTTGGATGCAGTTTTGTACGACAAGATGACTTCAAATCAAAAAGTTGCTAACTACAAAGTTTCATAACTCATCAAAATCTACAATGTTTATTTTGTTGTTTGATCATTTATACATCCGACATTATGGTTCTAACACTATTCATAAATCTTATATATTACTCTCGTAGTTTCATAAACTACGGAGAGATATATATGATTTGTGAACAAATTTATTTTTAGTTTGCCAAATGAAAAAATCACTAAAACAAAAATTATTTATCTTGATGAGTTAAACAAGTTTGTAGTTGAAAACTTTTTCATTTAATTAATTTATTGCTTCAAAATATATTGAAAATTGGCTTTGTAGAGTGTCAAAACAAAACACTCGACAAAGACGTATCAGAAAAAACATTTGATAAAGAAGTTTCTTTGCCGAGTGTGAAAAAATATACTCGTCAAAGAACTCCTTGTCAAGTTTTTTTTTACACTCAACAAAGAATTTCTTTGTCAAGTAATTTTTTTTGTTAATATTTGGCACTCGACAAAAAACTTCTTTACCAAATGCCAAGTCTATAGTTTTGCCAAGTCCTGACACGAGCAACTCCAACAGTTTGCTAAAACTCACTTGGCAAATCTATAGTTTTGCCAAGTCCCAGAACCAAATATCAAGTGAAAAAAGAGGTCTTCTCCTACAGTAATGCCAAGCGATGGAGGACTTGGCATATTTGGCAAGTGAAGGGGGAATTTTGCCAAGCTTGCCAAATTGCCCAGCACTTTTGCCAAGTTGTTGGAGGACAAATCTATAGTTTTGTCAAGTCCTAAAACCAAATGTCAAGTGAAAAAAGAGACCTTCTCCAACAGTTTGCTATTTGGGCTTGGCAAAAGAACTTGACATCCTAGATTTTTTTGCCAAAATCATAAAATTGAGCCTCCAACAAGTTGGCAAAACTAGTTGGAAAATTGGGATACACGTAATGCCAAGCGATGAAGGACTTGGCATATTTGGCAAGTGAAGAGGGAATTTTGCCAAGCTTGCCAAATTGCCAAGTGATTTTGCCAAGTTGTTGGAGAGGTTTTTTTTATGGTTTTCGCAAAAATCCTAGGATGCCAAGTGGTTTTGCCAAGCTGTTGGAGTTGCTTTAAGTGTCAGGAAAAAAACACTTGGTATAGAGCTCGGCACTCAGCGAAGATGGATTTTCCGGTAGTGATCATATATATGTCAAATTCTAATAAGAAGAAACCGTACATTGCATCGGTGAAAACGAAATAAGCACTGCTATTTTTTTCCTCACAAAGAACATGTTCATCAGGAAATAATCAAATCAGCAATAACACACGTCTCCATTTGTTTGATTGATCACAAGAAGCAACGATGGACCGACAAACAAGAAAGCAACAATCCAAACGCCCCCGGGAAAATTCAGACCAGACACCACCACCGCTCGGCCTTCCCTCCAAAATTTCAAATCAGCTCGGCCGGGGGCTGTCCATGACGGTCTCAAACGCCCCCACCAGCGCCTTCACCTTGCTCTTCCGCTTCTCCATCAGCTTGCTCTTGGCCTCCTCGATCACGTCGTTGCTCCGCGCCACCTCCTTCTTCTTGGGCTGCTCCTCCTCCGACCGCTTCTCCATGGCCGTCTTCACCTTGCTCCCCCTGAACGCCAGCTCCGACGCCGACCCTGACCCCTCGGGCTCAGGGATCGTCGCCTGCTTCGATGGCACGCTCTTCTTCGCCGCGCCTGCCGGCGTCGCCGGCGCCGATGCGCTCTGCTGCGTCGTCTCCGTCGCCTCCTTCCCCTTGCCGATGGCTTCTGCCACCGGCGTCGCGGGCTCCGACGCGCTCACCTGTTGCACTGCCTCCACGCCGTCGTCGTCGTTGACGACTTCTCTCAGTGGCGTCGTCGGAGCTGTCACGCTCGATCCGGCAGCCGCTTTTGGCTCCTCGGCCACCTCCTCGTTCTTCTGCAAAGGCGTGGGATCAGATGCTTCCTGTGGCTCTTCAGAGATCACGCTCGTTTCCTCCTTGGGTTCTTCTTCTTCAGAGATCACGCCAGTTTCTTCTTCTGGTTCGTCCTCGTCAGAGATCGCGTTCGCCTCCGAGTTCTCAGATACCTCTTCTTGCTGGACGACCTTCTCTTCCACCGTGCTGGTTGCCACATTTGACAGCTCGTCTTCTCCATCCAGTGTTGCCGCCTCCTTCGCCGCGGCTTCTTCTACAACGACGGCCGGCGAGCCATCGTCCATGTTCTTCTGGGCCTCTGTTTCTGCCTGGACAGCCTCGCTGCTCCGCGGCCTCTCTTCTTGCAGCTCCGGCTTCTGCGCCTTCGCCTGCTCAGCCTCCACATGTATGATCTTCTCCTCCACGGCGACGTCGTCCTCCTCCACTTTTCCCTTCGGCTGCCCTACGCCGACCTTCTGCTCCTCTTGATACCTCGCCGTCACCGTCGTAATGTCAGCACCGACAGCCTCCTGCGCCGTCGGGACGTCCTGTTCGTTCTGGTCAGCATCTTCGGACTCCAACAGGACAGGCTCCTCTGTTTCCACGGGAGTCACGGCGGGCGACGGCTCGGCGGGCGTCTCCGGCTGCTGGCGCTTCTCCTCGACGGGCTGTGCTCTCGCCGTCTGGCCTTTGGCCCTGGCGGCGGAAGCACCAGCGCCGCCTTTGCTGCTGGACTCCGTGGAGGCCGCCGCCGCCGCCTCCTTGCTCTTCTTGCCGCGGGACGACCTGGTGTTGGTCTTGAACGCGTTGGACGCCCTCTGCATCATCTGCCTCGGCGACACCGCGGACCACCGCAACGTGGAGTTCGACGCCGTCGATGCTGGCGCCGGCGCCGGCGCTTTGGCCTTGGCTTTGTCCTTGGGCGTGATCGGCAGCGACGCGCCCACATGCTGCGCCGGGGCCTTGTCGGCAGACCTCCTCGCCGTGGCGGCGGACGAGGAGGAAGCGGAGAGCGACGCCAGCGAGGAAGACGACGAGGAGCTGTGCATCGACGAGCTCACGGTGGGGCGGAGGAAGGAAGGCATCGGCTTGTCGAAGGCCGCCGCCGCCGCGGAGGACGCGCGACGGGTCTGACCTGCGCGGGCTCGTCGGGGGCCTTCCGGACCCGGCCCCGCTCTTGGTTCTTGGGCGCGCGCCGTCGCTCGACCGCAGCGACGGCCGCGTGGCCATGGGCGCCTTCCGCTGCATCGGCAACACAGAGCAGAGCAGAGAGAATTGTTAATTGTTTTCGCCCGGTACAAGTGCAACTGTGCAAGGCAGAATGAAACGTAATTTGGGAGATTTGTATTTTTCTCAGCTCCGATTTGTATTTGGTTGACCTTGAGAATGTTTCTAGACAACATGCATGCCATGTTTGCATTTTCAATTTTGGCGTACTTTTCTCTTGTCTCTGATGTCCGTGACAAACACTCCTGCCACGTTGCGGTGACAATTGATGTTTTCTCTTTTTTATATATCGAAACAAAAACAATTTGATTCCACTCAAATGCAAGTATTTTTTTTGACTAATGGAACTACATATATTTATGTCAAAAAAAAAAAACAAAGCAGAAAGGCAGTCAAATTCTTTTTTATAGTTTTTCTTCACACACACAAAAAAAAATCATCTTTTGCAGTTTTCTCCATTATAACAATTAGGCGGATTCTTTCAGTTATGTCAGCAAAAATAAAACATGAAAGGAGCGCAAAAGAAACTGATGAATGAATCTAATGAAAACCTAGAGACCCAAATCACATAGCTAGCATGTGGCAACGCATCAAAGATGAACCAAGTTCTATTCTCCATGGAACTCGATGCCAAGACGAGCCAAGGACAGCATCAACGTACCTGAAACCTATTCCTCTGAATTCATGGATGCTTTTTCTTAACGATGCACAGGAACAATGAATAGCATATATGACATGATCTTGTGTTTGCGTGTCTCCAAACCAAGAGGGGTGGAGAAACCGTGGTACCTTTGTAACCCGGGAATGGCGTGTCCTGGCCCGGTGGAGAGGGAGGGAGGAGGGGAGGGGAGAAGACGACGAAGACGAAGGCAGCAGAGGAAGATGAGAAAAAGCCGGGCAACAGAAGAGCCCCATGTTTGCAAACAAGAACCTGTCAAATAGTTGGCACTTGGCATGGCAGCTGTGAGGGCCGGTTACTAGTTGACACCTGGTGAAGGATCCATCTGTCATGGATGTTGGGGTCGCTCTCCGATTGGCTATTTTTACACCACCGGTCAGACCTTTTCATGGTTGATCCAGAATTACTACCTAAAATAAACTAAGACAACATGCCATGTAATAATGATTATTATTAATATACTCCTATGTCATATGTGGGGTGATGAACTAGTAAAATAGGTAATCTGGAAAAACATTATTGGTTACCTATTTGTATCCTTATTAGTTGTGATGTTTCAAACATATTTATTTGTTTGATTGAAAAATTGCTAAAAAACGCGTACTCTCTGGACCACAGCAAATACAAGCCATTTGCGTTTAGGCCAATTTTGATGATCCAAGGATCAAGTTAGCTGTAAATTCTGTTAAAAAAAAGATCAGTCTGTTTATCATTAAAAAATGATCGAAGTTGCCAAATTTGGAGATCCAATTTGCCAAAGGCGTCTTTTGGATGCAAAGTATTTTTTTTTTGAAGTTTTGGAAAAACACTATAGCTTTATAAAATAATTTTGTTTTGTAGCACAATGAAATATTTGGATGCAAGAAGTTTATAGTGTTGAAAACCATAGTATCGCTAAAAGTTCGTTGCATTAATTCAAATCTCGCCGCATTGTAATGTCGTCAGTGTAGCCTCTACAATAACAAATCTGCTCGAGGAAGAGAAGCAAGAATAGTTCGTCGATAGTTTGATAAGGCACTCGTGTTTGCAGAGTCTTGTGTTTAAGTCTAGTTTCGTTATGAGTTTTGTTTAGTTAAATTCAGTGTGTAATAAAAGTGCATTAAATATCAATAAAGTTTTAGTTATCTTTTATATTGTTATTTTGGATATATGTCTTGTCTCCACATGTTGTGATTAGCAGAAAACAGAAAATAAGTGTGGGGGAAAAGACGACGACAGAATTACCGAAGAACGATCGCGAAAACTGCATGGAACAGAAGACAACGTTACCAAGATCACACACCACGAAGTGGGCCGCGGTTGGGTCCTAAGCCCAACCGACCGGTTGGTGGACCCCATCGGTCGGTCAGGGGTTGACCCCCCTGCCTCCTCCTTCGTCCACAGATCGGTACGCAACCACGACATTCTATTTTCTGATGTTTAAACTTCTGTTCAAATTAAAATCATATTCTTGCAATTCATGAACTTTAAAGAAAGAATAATTCGACATGTTCATAGTATAAAATCCCATAAACATCCTTTCTGAAAAGACCTGTTCTGATATTTAAAGAAACCCATACTATCTAGAGTTGTTGTGGTATATGATAGAAGAATAATGAGAACTCAATTCTTAAAGTACGAGCATTGGAGAATTTTACTTGCAAGGTTAAAAAGAGATTAGCAACACTTCTCCTTTGTAGTAAATAAGTTACCTGCCAAAGACATCAATCAATTATTGTTTACTTCAATACTGAGTTCTTTGTTGAGAAATTTATTATGCTCTGAAGATCGAGATCCTTACAAATAAAAGAAAGATTCACTCTTCCGAAGTAGTATTGTATTAGAGGCATGGGCTATGCAAAAGTATGAAATATGAGAAAAGAAAAATGGACAAGTGTCCGACATACCTCAGGAAAAAAAAAATATATATATATATATAGAGAGAGAGAGAAAGAAAAAAGTACTATGATAAAAATATGATAAAAAGAAAAAGAAGATAGTCCATGGTCCCTCTAATTATAATATGCCAGTAAGAGTGACGAAGTTTAAAAAGATCAAAAGTCTTGATCTAAGAGTAATTTTTTTTCTCCTTTAACTTAGTAACATAAAACTGCTTCACATAAATAAAAATGCTTTGGTAAGGAATTGAAGTGCTACAAAAGGAGAAGGAAAGCTATGACTTGTTCCAAAATTCCAAAAACTCCAATGTCTTACATGGCGTATCAGCGCTGCACGACATGCCTGTTTCCCGGGTATGGGCGGTCAAAGTTAGATTTAACCCGGGAAACAGGCATGTCATGCAGCGCTGATACGCCATGTAAGACATTGGAGTTTTTGGAATTTTGGAACAAGTCATAGCTTTCCTTCTCCTTTTGTAGCACTTCAATTCCTTACCAAAGCATTTTTATTTATGTGAAGCAGTTTTATATTACTAAGTTAAAGGAGAAAAATACTATACTCTTAGATCAAGACTTTTGATCTTTTTAAACTTCGTCACTCTTACTGGCATATTGTAATTAGAGGGACCATGGACTATCTTCTTTTTCTCTTTATCATATTTTTCATAGTACTTTTTTTCTTTCTATATATATATATATATATTTTCCTGAGGTATGTCGGACACTTGTCCATTTTTCTTTCCTCATATTTCATACTTTTGCATAGCCCATGCCTCTAATACAATACTACTTCGGAAGAGTGAATCTTTCTTTTATTTGTAAGGATCTCGATCTTCAGAGCATAATAAATTTCTCAACAAAGAACTCAGTATTGAAGTAAACAATAATTGATTGATGTCTTTGGCAGGTAACTTATTTACTACAAAGGAGAAGTGTTGCTAATCTCTTTTTAACCTTGCAAGTAAAATTCTCCAATGCTCATACTTTAAGAATTGAGTTCTCATTATTCTTCTATCATATACCACAACAACTCTAGATAGTATGAGTTTCTTTAAATATCAGAACAGGTCTTTTCAGAAAGGATGTTTATGGGATTTTATACTATGAACATGTCGAATTAATCTTTCTTTAAAGTTCATGAATTGCAAGAATATGATTTTAATTTGAACAGAAGTTTAAACATCAGAAAATAGAATGTCGTGGTTGTGTACCGATCTGTGGACGAAGGAGGAGGCAGGGGGGGTCAACCCCTGACCGACCGGTGGGGTCCACCAACCGGTCGGTTGGGCTTAGGACCCAACCGCGGCCCACTTCGTGGTGTGTGATCTTGGTAACGTTGTCTTCTGTTCCATGCAGTTTTCGCGATCGTTCTTCGGTAATTCTGTCGTCGTCTTTTCCCCCACACTTATTTTCTGTTTCTGCTAATCACAACATGTGGAGACAAGACATATATCAAAATAACAATATAAAAGATAACTAAAACTTTATTGATATTTAAGGCACTTTTATTACACACTGAATTTAACTAAACAAAACTCATAACGAAACTAGACTTAAACACAAGACTCTGCAAACACGAGTGCCTTATCAAACTATCGACGAACTATTCTTGCTTCTCTTCCTCGAGCAGATTTGTTATTGTAGAGGCTACACTGACGACCTTATCCTTCAAGCTAATGTGTTTAGTTACATATTTGTGCATTGTATCAGCCATCTTTTTCGTAGCCTTGGCTAGCGAGGCGTATCTCTGCTTGAGCTCTAAATTATCTCTCTCAAGATCTTCAATTCTATCCCCGAGACAATCTAACTGGGTAGTCCTCTTGCGTTTAGCCGCGACATTAGGAGTGGTGGGTGCCCTGGTTACTGGTGGAGTGACCTTGATCTGCTCAGGGTGACCACGAACTCCCTCAAAGCGCGGGCGCGGATTTTCAGATGTGTATCTTACGACAGTGGGTTCTCCAAGCTTGTTCGTCTTCAGCCCGACGAGTGTCTCGTTGGGCCTAGGAGGAAGGAGCGAGATCTCTTTGGTGACGGAGAAAGTCGGAAGTCTTCTCGCCGGCACCGCTTGGTGTAGAAAGCTTGCTGACGATGCGACGAGGTTCCTTCAGGCGGGATCGTATCAACGGGTGTAGGCGAGTCAGCAAGAGCGATCTCCTTGGATGATGTCACGACGAGGTCCTTGGATGCGGTGACGACAAGAGCCATCGAGTCGTCAGCGGGTTCGTTGAGGTCGATCCTTGGATAGGAGGCCATTAGTGCTGGTGGGAGGAGAGCTCTGTTGCTGCTGGTTTTCGGGAGAGGTTGCAATGAATCTAGAGGCAGGCCTGGGGCTGGTTTTATAGCTGAGGAAGGTTGAATGATAGGTACGATAGGTTCGTTACGAGGGTTATCGCTTCTACAGATCAGGTTACCAGAATGGGTACGAGAAAGAGTCGGGACACGTAACGAAAGAAGGAAGAGGGCGAGGGGCCTCCAGGGCAGACCGGTCGGTCTCCCAAGGAGACCGGTCGGTCCCTCCCTGTGGGGTCTCGCGGGTCCGTCGCTCGTGTGTCTTCAAACTTGATCCTAAGCCCAGAAAATATATCCCCGACGCGCGAACTTATCGGAAAAAGGACGATGGTGTAAATCTATGGGATAATGAAGAATTGGATGACATCCAACTCTTCAGGACTCTTTTCAGGTTCTAGAAAAATCTTAAGACGTTGTCCGTTTACCTTGAATAACGTACCTTCGTCATTTTGAAGTGTAATGGCTCCATGTGATGAAGTGGCTACCACCGTGAAAGGTCCTTCCCATTTGCTTCGTAGTTTTCCATGTCCGAACAATTTTACCCTGGAATTAAAAAGTAATACCTTGTCTCCGGAGTGAAGTTCTTCTTCTTGATTCTCTTGTCATGCCACCTCTTTGTTCTCTCTTTGTAGATCTTTGCGTTATGATATGCTTTTTCGCGCCATTCATCTAGTTCAGAGAGTTGCATTCTTCTCTTGACTCCGGCAGCTTCTAAGTCCATGTTCCATCTTTTAATTGCCCAGTGAGCTTTGAATTCTAACTCCACTGGTAAGTGACAAGTCTTTCCGTAGATGAGTTGATATGGAGACATTCCCAATGGTGTTTTGTAGGCAGTACGGTAAGCCCACAGTGCTTCAGGTAGTCTATCTTTCCATTGTGTTCCCATCTCGTCAACTGTTTTCTGCAGAATATTCTTGATTTGCTTGTTTGATGTTTCTGCTTGGCCACTTGTCTGAGGATGATAGGGAGTGGCAACATTGTGACGGATCCCATGATTTGTTAGATATTTATGAAAGCCTTTGTCAATGAAGTGGGTTCCTCCGTCACTAATTACCATCCTTGGCACTCCAAATCTTGGAAATATTATCTCCTCGAACATCCTCTGAGAGTTTCTTGCATTAGCAGACTTGCATGGCACTGCTTCGACCCATTTTGAGACGTAGTCGACAGCAACTAGGATATACTCATGATTCCTTGATTTAGGGAATGGTCCCATGTAATCAATTCCCCAGACGTCGAAGAGCTCAATCTGAAGGTTGTTAGTGAGTGGCATGGCATCTCTGGTGTTGATGCTGCCGTGCCTTTGACATGACCCACATCTCCGAATGAAATCTTTTGTGTCTTGGTACATAGTTGGCCAGAAAAATCCACTTTGCCAGATCTTCGCATGTGTTCGGAATGCCCCATAATGCCCTCCATATGGTGAAGAGTGACAACGTTCAATGATCTTGATTCCTTCTTCAGCTGGCACACATCTTCTGAGTAATCCATCAGAGCAAACTCTGAATAGATATGGATCATCCCATATGTGGATCCTGCTCTCGTAGATTAGCTTCTTCTTATTTGCTCCTGGCGGTACATACCCTGCAACTATAAAATTGACAATATCTGCATACCAGGGGTCAGATCTAGAGATTTGAAAAAGCATGTCATCCCTGAGTGAGTCATTTATAGGCAATTCCTGCGGATTTTCGAAATACATTCTAGACAAGTGATCAGCTACAGAGTTTTCTACTCCTTTCTTATCTTTTATTTCTAAGTCAAACTCTTGGAGTAGCAAAACCCATCTTATCAAGCGTGGCTTAGCATCTTTCTTAGTGAGCAGGTATTTAAGTGCAGCATGATCAGTAAAAACAATCACCTTTGATCCCACTAAATAAGATCTAAACTTGTCTATAGCAAAAACAACAGCCAGAAGTTCTTTTTCAGTAGTAGCATAATTAAGTTGAGGTCCTGTTAAAGTTTTGCTGGCATAAGCGATTGCATGATGCTTTTTATCTTTATATTGTCCTAGCACAGCTCCTACAGCAAAATCACTTGCATCGCACATGATCTCAAAAGGTAGAGACCAATCAGGAGGTTGAATGATAGGTGCAGAAGTGAGCGCTTTCTTAAGAGTGTTAAAAGATTCTAAACATGCATCATCAATTCAAAAGGAACATCTTTGGCCAAAAGATTTGTAAGTGGTCTTGCAATATATGAAAAATCTTTTATAAATCTACGGTAAAAACCAGCATGGCCAAGAAAACTTCGGATTCCTTTAACATTAATCGGTGGAGGCAAACGTTCAATTACTTCAATTTTAGCTTTGTCTACCTCAATTCCACGTTCAGATACTAAATGACCTAGCACTATGCCTTCTTTAACCATAAAGTGACATTTTTCCCAATTAAGGACTAAGTGCTTTTCTTCACATCTTTGCAAAACTTTGTCTAAATTTTCAAGACAATCATCAAAAGTTTTTCCATAAACAGAAAAGTCATCCATGAAAACTTCCATGATTTCTTCAATCATATCAGAAAATATAGACATCATACATCTTTGAAAAGAAGCAGGTGCATTACATAATCCAAAAGACATTCGGCGATAAGCATAAGTTCCGTATGGACATGTAAAAGTGGTTTTGCTTTGATCATCTGGATGGATTGGGATTTGGTGATATCCAGAATACCCATCAAGAAAACAAAAGAAAGAGTGATTGGCTAACCGTTCTAACATTTCATCTATGAAAGGTAGCGGAAAGTGATCTTTCTTAGTTGCCTTGTTTAGTTTTCTGTAATCAATACACATTCTCCAACCAGTAACAGTTCTTTGTGGAATTAATTCGTTCTTCTCATTCTTTACCACAGTCATGCCTCCCTTTTTAGGCACAACTTGGACAGGGCTTACCCACTCACTGTGTGGCACAGGATAAATGATCCCGGCGTGCAAGAGTTTCAAAACCTCTTTCTTTACTACTTCTCTCATTGCATTATTAAGCCTGCGTTGTGGCTCTCTAGATGGTGATATGTTAGAATCGTAGGAATGCGATGGGTGCAGAAAGCGGGGTTGATTCCCTTTAAGTCATGGAGTGAATAGCCAAAAGCTGATTTATGCTTTTCTAAGACAGTGATCAACCTAGAAGTTTGTTCCTGAGTAAGATTATTATTTATGATTACTGGAGATTCAGGATCATTATTCAAGAAAGCATATCGAAGCCCAGAAGGTAAGGGTTTTAACTCTATGGGAGGTTTAGGAGGTTCTTCTAAGGAATCTAAAGGATCTGGATCAGGTGTGTTATCTTCTTCCTCAGTGAAGAACTGAGCATCTTCTTCATATTCGGATTCATTTATTATTTCAAAAGACGCTTCTTTAATTTCTTCCATAGGATCCGGCTCGGGACATGATTCATTCTCAGCATTTAGAGAATGAGTAATAGGTATGGTTCCTTTAAGATTTTTCCCAAGATGGAAGTTTAAGATCCCTAATTGTCCTTCATGAATGAGTTGCTTAAGTGGTTGGCCTATCAGCAGATTAAACTCTTTAATATCAAAAATATAAAGCTTAAGTGAAGTGGAGTGTTATCTACTGTGACAGGCAGGACATACATGATTCCTGAGCTAGGAATAACATGTCCTAAAGGGTTTTCAATAATTTAGCTGTTGGGGTAAGTGGCATTTGTTTTAATAAATCTTGAGCAAAAGTTTCAGACATAATGTTGATTCCCACAACAGGATTATAGAGAGCTTCGAAGGTTTGTTGATGGATTTGACATTGAATGTGTGTAGAAGGTGAATTTAAACGAATTGTATCAGTAGAAAGCTCTGATTCTTCTAACCATTCATGACTTATTATAGAGATTAGTTTCTTCGCAGTCTCTTTTAGGAAAACCTTATCAGTAAGTTCTTCTAAAGATGATCTTTGATTTTGTGGTTTCCTAATTATGTGATATTTCGAGGTATTACCAAATTCGGTAAAGTACTCATCCTCGAAATCAAAGGTGTCTCCTAAGATTGAGGTTTCCCTCTCACTAGGAATTAAAGCTGAGGTTTGTGTATGATTAAGAATAGATATAGGATCAGCTTCGAGATTTACTTCTAGTGGTTCTTGTGGTTTAGCTTCAGGAGTAGGAGTGATTTGAGATAAGTTTTGCAACATTTCCCTTGCCTTGGAGGCTGGGGTATGTAGGAATGATCCATTTGAAGCTAAGTTAAGGTAATTAGAAGTTTTTCTATTCAGACCATTATAAAAGTGTTGAAGCAAGACAGGGTCTGGAATAGATAAGGCTGGACCAGAGCGGACAAGATTATCGAATCTTTCCCAGGCTGCAATTAGAGACTCATTATCCTCTTGGATGAAAGACAAAATCTCTAAGCGAAGACAAATAATTTTGGAGACAGGGAAGTATTCTAAGCAAAAGCTAGAGCAGAGTTCTTTCCAATCCCCATTTTTACTTGGTGCTGTTTGAAGGTACCATGTTTTGGCTCTTCCCTCTAAGGAGAATGGAAAAAGTTTCCATCTAAGGGTTTCGTCAGACATGCCTGCGATATGTAGGCACGCACAGGTTTGTTCAAACTCATTTAAATGAATATGTGGGTTTTGTCTTCTAAGCCAGAAAAAATTTGATTCTTAACCATGTCTATCAAATATGGGCGTAGCTCGTAGTTGTCTGAAAGGATTTGGGCAACTCTAAGTCTACGACAGTGTGATAGGTATACTGGTTCAGTGGAATGGAATTCGTGGAGCTAGTGGTTGGCTCTGAGAAATCCATTGTGAAAAGAATAAAAAGATATAACAGCAAAGATAAAGTTTAGAGTATAGTAAAAGATAAAAGTATAATACAAGGTTATACTTAAGACGTAAAAAGATCTACCGTTCCCCGGCAACGGCGCCAGAAATGCTTGTTGGTATAAATTAATGCACACTCTACTTTATCCGCAAGCGCACAGATAAGCTCTACCGATGTAGCACTTCACCGGAGTAACCCAGTTTTAATATCGAACCCAAAGGAACGGATAGCGATGAGTCTCAAGTGTATAACCCCTGAGTAACTAACAAGGACGGAGAAGCTAAAAGTATAGAGGGGATCACTAAGGTTGTCTAAACCCAACTTAAGAGTGATATGTTTATTATTCTTAATGGGGAAGTTGCCATAAAAGGTCACAACAGAGTATGATTCTTTTATGCAAATGTATAATCCTACCGAGCCTACACACGGGTAAGTGGACTATAGAAGAATCAACAAGGCTATAAGAGTCACCCTTGCGAACAACCACTACTACCGGCGTTATAGGAGGTAAAAATGAGTTATCCAGCCTAAGCACCACGCTTATACTATCCAACTACTCTAACTCTAGAGCGACTAGAATTAAAGTACTCAAAAGAGAGTCATAAACCTTAAGAACAATAAGAACAATAGCTCAAACTTAAATATAGATGTTGATTACCGAAACAATCGATGAAGCAAGTCGATGAAGAACTTGAATCCACAGGTACAAGATGAAGAAGTT
Source organism: Coix lacryma-jobi var. lacryma-jobi (assembly GCA_009763385.1). Taxonomy (NCBI): domain Eukaryota; kingdom Viridiplantae; phylum Streptophyta; class Magnoliopsida; order Poales; family Poaceae; genus Coix; species Coix lacryma-jobi. Next base: position 5,013,366 of record CM019824.1, read on the forward strand.
GATCCGACAGGCCGGAGCTTCCTCTTGATCTCTTCCTCTCTCTCTCTCTCTCTCTCTCTCTCTCTCTTCTAGTTCTAAATAAGACTAGGTTCTAATCCTACTAGAGGGGTATCTAGTCTTCTACTTGAAAGCTAACTCCTGAAGTCTCTTCTAGGGTTTCTAGTTGAAGCGTAGTCTTCTGAAGAGGGACCTTCTGTCTGACCTGGGGCCTGGGGGTCTGTTTATATAGCCCTGAGGGATCAACTGCGACCGTTAGATCAAACCGACTTCACGTAGGGCTGAGATTGATCCTCAAAGGCGGTGGAAGTAGCTTGCAGAAGACGGAAGCCAGAGGCGCCAGGGGGAGACCGACCGGTGGGCCCAAGGGACCGGTCGGTCCCACCTGGAAGTGAACCGGGGTGCCCCTCCTCGTGGTGTCTCTACGTGATCTCTGGAGTCTTCTGGAAGGTTCCTGACTTGGCGAATGCGTTATCTCCCGTCGGTTTCCTTCTAGAGGAAGGAATTGAGGGTTGTTTCCTAATTTGGTCCCTGCGGATTCACAATTCACCAAAACTCATGGAATTCATTAGTTTTAATCCCTATACTAAGGTGGAGTTTACATATCCATCCATTTTCATGCTTAATTGACCTTTAATAATAAGAGTTAATTAGTGTCAACACTCACGCCACAGCGAGTCGTACCTTGGTTTAATCTAACTTTAGTCACCCATACCCGCGAAAGGGGGCGACTTGTACAGCACTGTTACGCCATGTCGTGCACTGTGCCACGTCAGGCGCCCCCTCGAGGTACAATTGTCAACATATTTCCCGCATCTTTCGGAGCTCGACCCCACCCGCATGGGCCTTGACCGCCTCGACCACCACCTCGAGGATGGCTCAGCCTGGACCGGTCAGCGCCCTAACAACTCTCGACGCGACATCTCCGACATCCCGCACGCCCGCGCATGGGCATCGTCCTTCACCGGCATCACCGAGCACGTCGCCACAAGACGACGCACGTCGCTACAGCGCCGCCGACATGAACGGCGTCGCCTCGGCATCGTCCTCGCCAACGTCATTGCCAACGTCAACGCCTACGACAGCCTAGAACTCATGTACCCCTGTGTCTCCCCTTCGCCTATAAAAGGTGGCGCCAGAGCTTAGGAAAGGGCAACGCGATACATAGGCAACACACAACGCTCAAGCACCCAAGCACTCAAGCTCTCCACCATAGCCTTGGACTCCAGAGCACGGCTCTCTAGTTCTAGCTCCTTCCTTCACACCCCCCGTTCTCTCTCTCACGCTTGTATTCGCCCCTGTACAAGCACTTCGGTGTAGGATAATACAAACTCTCTCCTCCCGCTGGACGTAGGGCCTTCTCTTGCCCGAACCAGGATAAATCACTTGTATTCTTCTTGCATCACCATCCGGATTAGGGAGCACGCACACACAAATTCACTCGTTGGTGTAGACCCCCGGGTTCCGAACACCGACACACTTCATCCGAGGCTGTTTGGATGAAGGAAGCATCAAGGCGAGGTACATCAACACCGATGATCAGCTTACAGACTTGCTCACCAAGCCACTTGGAAGGATCAAGTTCCTTGAGCTCTGCTCCAGGATCGGGATGGTTCAACTTTCCCACAAGACGACGCACAAGACTTAGGGGAGAATGATGAATAAGTCTTTGTACTACGGTCTTTGTGGGGCTGCAGCATCTTGTTGTATGGTGGGTGTGCTGCCCTATCTCTAGGACAACATCCTGGGCAAGCTTTAGAAGGTGTTGTTGCCCTATCCAGGACAACATCTTAGACTAGCTTTAGAACAACATCTTGGGAGCATCTAAGGACAACATCTATCTCTTTGATAGCACCCTGGACTAGCTTTAGGAGGTGTTACTACTGCCCTATCCAGGACAACATCTTAGACTAGCTTTAGGACAACATCTTAGGAGCATCTAAGGACAACATCTTAGCATATTAGAATAACATCATTTAGGACAACATCTTAGGAGCATCTTAGACTAGCATCTTGGCATATGCTTGGCTGGCTAGCAGCCTATAAATATGTATCTCCAACCCCTTAGTTGGGTATGGCATTGTGTGAGTGTGTGGAATAAAACCAGAAAATTGCCCCAACTCTACTGTCATCCTCTCCTTCGATGAGAGTAAGAATTCTTTTCCTCCCAAGCTCTCCTTCGATGAGAGTAAGAATTCTTTCCTCCCAAGAGTAAGAATTCAGTGACTAGCAACGCCTTCTCCCCGAGAGAGCAAAGAATTATGGTAAAACAACATATATAGTCATAACTTTGTTGGGGCATGGCAGCATCAACAACAAGAACTAGTTTTTTTTACCACCATTATGTCTAGTGCGACAATGAAAGAAACTGCAACCACCCTTTACACTGTGACCATTGGCGCTAGCCATTTCTTTTATATGTTTTGAAAGTCAACAGGCTTCTCATCAAATCCATTTATGGCAACTTAGATGACACTCGGTTGTAGGGTCTTTTGTGTCATAGAGCCTCTAACTTAGAGAGCACCTCCATGAAACACACGGTCTTCTCCTTACCATTGTAGTTATAAGACAGTGCTAAAAAACAAACAAACCATACAATAAAGGAGGGAAAAGACGTACCGAAATTTTTTAGGCAGGGCCAGCTAACGATTGCCTGAAGACAACCTTGCTACTTAGTTCGTAGGCCCATTTCTTCAGCATATTCTCCATATTGACAGAATGTGTAGGAGAGGCACGATCTTGTGTAAGCTCGTTGACTAAGAAGATCAACTCTCTGTGCTTCAACATTGATCTGAACTTCTTAAATCTCTTGTTCATACAACCAAGAAGCAAAAGTAAGCTCCGATGCTTGTTGATACGTCTTACGCTAAGAGATCCGATAATAGAAGCATGTATATCAGAATTATCTATCTAGAGAAGTAGTTTATCTATACCCATCTCAAAACATTTGAAGATCAGTGCCAATGATGTGTACCCTTATGCAGCTTGTATTGAGGGGCACTTCATATCCCTGTACACTTCCGCACAGATAAGCTGATCATCTCTCCATATTACAAATGCGATTGTTGCTTTACCAGATTTTCCAAATTTCCCGTCATGATATGAAGCATCAATCTCACCTTTGTAAAATTCTTTCATGCCATAATCATAGTGCATCATTTCGATGTTGCAGATGTTAGAATCCCAATCATCAACAATAAATATTCTATTGTTGAGCACCTGGTTCCAGAAAAAATTATATTCCTCCTCCTCATCAATCTATTCTTTCGCTTTGCATTGTCAATTCATAAGAACTGATGTATTGAGCAGTTGTCCTATTTACTAGATGAAACTGGTGATGTAGGAATTTCGTAGACTTGATATTCAGTTTCTCACGAAGCATCAAACACCCCGCAACAAGCTGAGGTCTGAAATTATTTTTGAACTTCTGTTCCAGAAGACCCGTACCCAGATTCTCATCGGACTATTCCAACTCATCATCTATTTTCTTCAATAAAAGGTTAGAATCACCAATTTTAACTATGCATGGTTCATTCTTCTGTTCCAAACCATGGTTTTCTTCACGAAGAAATAACAAAGGTTTAGCTTTGCTTGTTTCAACTTGATCAGGTATATGGCTCAGGTTTCTGGAAAATAGAGTGTGACAAACCCCTAGAGTGCGAATAAACAGAAGCCCGCTACCGCAATGGGCCAAGGACGACGACAACAACATTCCTAGAACCTATTGTGACACATTCAATTCATAGTCGTTGCTTTCTCGATCACAGGAACAATGAATAGGAATAGCATGTCATGGTCTTGTTTGCGTGTCTCAAAATCAAGAGGGGTGAAGAAACCTTTGCACTCAATCCATCCTAAACTATCTAAGACGATTGACTTTTCTGACACTAAATTTAGCGACTTGTCTTATTCAAAAGTTTATGTAAAATATCACTTCTTTTGTTATGACTTTGTTTATTAATAAAAGTTCTTCAAAAATAAATAATTTTTTAAATAAGACAAGTGGTTAAATTTAAGGTTTAAAAAGTGAAACGTCTTATAATTTACGATGAAGAGAGTAGAGCCGGGAAGGGCCATGGCGTGTTGTGGCACAGTGGGGAGCATGGGAGGGGAGAAGATGAAGAAGGCAGCAGCGAGATGAGAAAAAGGCGGGCAACATAAGAGCCCAAACAGAACCTGTCAAATGGTTGTCACTTGCCATGGCACTTGGCAGCTGTGAGGCCTGGTTACTCGTTGGCACCTGGAATAGGTGACCTGGTGAAGGATCCATCTGTCATGTGGTCTCTCCGTTCGGCTATTTTTATATCGATCAGACATTTTCAATCAATCAGACCTTTTCATGGTTGATTGATCCCAAATTAACAAAAATCAGTATGCCATGTATAATCTCTTATCTATCTATCTCTATTTATTATATCTATATCTATATTATTTATTTATATCCATATACCTAATCTCCACCTTTAATACTAATACTACTAATAATAATAAAAAAGAGGCAAAACTTCCACCTCTTTTTTCCAACTTTTTTTATCTGTCCTTTTTATTAGCCAACAGTCTGACTCCCGCTGCAGTCCAGTCGGCATCGGCCTCCTCACAGAGAGTCCACATCTCAGACGCCAATCATGACGTGAGTTTCATGTTCCATCAATAATCAGAAATCAAGTCAAGATCAAAATAGAAATCGAATCGAATCTGTCCCTAATCTATCTATCTTGACCAAATTTTCGTCTAGCTCTATTCGAACTCTTTTTCCCCTCTGACAGTGGACTTAGCATGCAAAATCATATGGACATGCATGCAAAATCAAATAGGACACCACCCACAAACTTTGTTGTCCTCCACCTCTCAACCACAAATTCCATCTAGGTCTCCCCAAATCTCCACAAGATTACAAGATTTTGATAGGAAATCAAGTCTCCAATACCAGTTCAAATGAAAAAAACTACGAAGCAGATCACGTCGATATTACATCAAACTTGCCAAATCACACGACGTCTGGAAGAGAAATGTGGTCGCAAGGAGACTTTGATCCAGTTAACCGATCGTCAATCCACGCACCTGGATTGATGAAGGACAACAGCCGACGCGGCAGGTCTCGTCATCCAAGGCCAAATGCTGGCGGTGCGAGGCAACGCTGGGTGCTGGCTGGGCTCACAACACCACCGTACTACCCATCTCGGTAGCCACTTGGCTGTGCAACAAAATGGCAAAGCTAGCCAAGACATGGATCTGTGAAGACGTGCGGCCACCAGGGACGCACGGTCGATGGAGTTAGCCAGTTTGGGAGCTGGACTTGCGACCGCCGGGACGTCTAAGAATGCGGGCTGGGCATGCAACTGCCAGGACGTCTGTGTGAGCATCTAGGCCCCCAGTGGGTTTCGGTGATTGGATGACAACGGTAAATTACTATGACTAACGTGTTTGCAGAAACAGTTGAGTTAGGTCATGGTAATGATGATCGTGAGGGCACTATGGTATTCATGCCCCCTTATTGATGGAATTCGTTCGGTTTTCAAAGGATGGACGACGAAGACGGTGATAGGCTAGTCCTAAGTGTCATTTGGTGTTGAAGGACACTTAGAGTAGCATAGGTCTTTGTTTTATCTTTGGCCGTACTATAAGAGGGGTTGAATGGGTAGCTTGACCTAGGTGAGACTTTTGAGTTAGGTGTGGTGCACACTTGTTAACCAAAGCCCTAGGTAGCTTAGAAAGGTTCCTAAGATCATAAGGAAGAAAGTTCGTGAAGGGAGCGTCGCAAACCGAAGTCGTTTCGGACTTCAAAATGCGACCGGACGCTCGAACCCTAGTGACCGGACGCTGGGCATGCGTCCGGTCAGTAGTGTTGGCTGAGGAGTGGGCCTGGTTGTGACCGGACGCTCCTCAGCAATCGACCGGACGCACCTGGGGGGTGAGTCCGGTCGCGTCCAGAGAGGTTCCAGAGAGCAAAATGGATGACCGGACGCGTCCGGTCAGTGTGACCGGACGCATGGGAGCGTCCGATCAGCACTTCGTACGAGTGTCAGTGCTAACGTCAGTAGCCGTTGGGCACTGACCGGACGCGTCCGGTCACCCCGACAGGTGCGTCCGGTCAGTGCATAACTGGCTGGATTACCCCTTCGTGCATGTTTCGAGTTGGGGGTATAAATATGCCTCCCCCTCATTCATGCTGTTACTCTTGCTCATTTGAAAGGTTGCCAAACACATTGTGATTCCAAGTGAGTGCAAGAGGCCTAGTGAGGTTGAGAGATTTGATAATTGAGTGATCAAACACCTCATTAGTGAATAGAGAGTAGCAAGTGTGCATCCACCCATCTCATTAGCCTTGCGTTGGTCAAGTGAGAGTTCTTGCTTGTTACTCTTGGTGATCGGCATCACCTAGACGGCTTGGTGGCGATCGGAGAGCTTGGTGATCATCCGGAGGCATTGTGGATGACCCAAGCCAAGTTGTGACCGGTAGCGAGCGATTCACCGGGCCGGAGTGGCGAAGAATCAGCTCGTAGTGAGCACTTGATCCTTGCGCGGATCAAGGGGGAGCGATACCCTTGCGCGGGTGCTCCAACGAGGACTAGGGGGGTGTGCCGACACCTCGATACCTCGGCAAAAAGATCGTCGTGTCATCTCTACTCTCTTCTCTACGCATTTACCTTTGAGCAATTCAATTCCGCATTTACTTGTTGTTCTTTCATAAGTTGAATTGCCATGCTAGAGTAGAAATGGTTTAGCGATAGTCTTTTGTGCAATTGATTCTTGTCAAACACACTTCTAGGCACTAGGGGGTTAATTGGGCTTGATAGGTTTAATTCTTGCAAAAGTTTTAGAAAAGCCCAATTCACCCCCCCTCTTGGGCATCTTGATCCTTTCAATTGGTATCGGAGCCTCGTGCTCTCGATTTAGGCTTAACCGCCTAGAGTTAAGATGTCCGGAGGTGATGGACCACCTCCCATGTTTGAGGGAGACGACTTTCCATATTGGAAAATCCGTATGGAGTCGTACCTAGAAGCGGTTGATGTGAAATGCCGTGATGCCGCCATAACCAGCTTTGCCAAGCCCAAGGAAGGCACAAGCCTCACTCCTAATGAGGAGGAAAATGAGAAATGGAATGCAAAGGCCAAAAACATTCTTTTAGAGGCATTTGCAAAGATGTGTTCAACCGTGTTCGGAACCACAAAAATGCCCATGATCTATGGGAAAACATTTGTGCGCTCCATGAGGGAACCAAGAGTGAGCGTGAGGAACACTATCATTTGTTTATGCAAAAGCTTCACTCTTTTGATATGCATGCTAATGAAAGTGCAAATGAAATGTACTCACGGTTGAATGTTCTTGTAGAAGAGCTAAATGGACTTGGCCTCACACAAATGCAACCATCCGATGTTGTGAGGAAGATTCTTTGTGTCCTTCCAATTGACAAGTATGGACACATCGTGACAGTGCTACATCAAGGTGATCTTTCCACCGCTACACCAACTCAAATCTTGGGAAAGATCAATGCGCATGAGATGTACATGCACATCACACCAAGTGGTGGCTCCTCCTCCGACAAGAAGAAGGACTTGGCCTTCAAAGGTAGCCATGACAAGAAGGGCAAGTCCAAGGCTATTGTGGTGCATCATGAGAGCACAAGTGATGAAGAAGATGATTCCAACATTGCTCTCATGGTGAGAAGGACCACCAAGATGTTGAAGAAGCTTCACAAGAATGGAGTCAACTTTGACTCAAGAAAGAAGAAGTTCTTCACAAGTAGCAAGAGGAGGCCAATCTCCGAAATGGATTGCTACAATTGCGGTGAGCTTGGCCATCTTGCTCATCAATGCACCAAGCCCAAGAAAGAGAGCTACAAGAACAAGAACAAGGGCAAGAAGTATGACTCATCAAGTGAAGATGAGAAGAAGGATGAAAAGCCCTACTACAAGAAGGATGGCAAGAAGAAGCAATACCACAAGAAAGGTGAAAGGCTTACATTGTTGGTGATTGGCTCACCGACATTGACTCCTCCGGTGGCTCATCAAATGAAGATAGTGATGATGAGAAGGAGAAGGTGGCCGCTCTAGTCATTGGCTCCTCTACACCACCACCACCACCATCGCCATCATCATCTACACACCTATGCCTTATGGCCAAGGGTGACCGGAAGGTACAAGCGATGATGACTCTAGTGATAGTGATAGTGATGGTGAATTTGAGGCACCTACTTATGATGAGCTTGTCAAATTGCTAAACGACTACTCTAAAATCATAAGAAAGACTAGAGCTAAAAATGAAAAGCTTGTTGATGAAAATGAATCTCTTGTTGAGAAATGTGATCATGCTATTCATGCTAGTGATGAACTAAAAGATGAACTTGCAACTATGTCATCCACTATCAAGGAGCTCAAGTCCTCTAACAAGGAGCTCAAAGCTAAAAATGAAAAACTTGATAAGATGCATAGTGACTTTACCACTAGTTATGCTTTGCTAAAAGAACAATACACTCAAGTGAAAGTTGATATGATGCTCTCACCATTTCTTATGATATGCTTTCACATGAGACACATGATGCTCCTAACCTTGTTGTTAAGTGTGACATAGCAACATCTTGTGAGGACTTGGTTAGTGAGCATGATGAGCAAAGAGCTAGTGGCAAAGGCAAGAGTGTGGTTGTGGCCGATCACTATGATGATTACATCAAGATCAAGAATGAGAATGCAAAGCTTAGGTTGATCTAGAGAAGCTTGCAACCACAAAGCAAGTCATTGTTGAGACCCAGATGATGAGTATAGCATGACACTTGAGCTTGACATGCTAAAAGAAGAGAACAAGAGATTGGAGATGGAGTGGGATTACAAGATGACACCATCTCAATTAGAGCTCAACAAGAGAATGACAAGAAAAGCTCAAGAAGAGAAAAGGACACCTCACCACTGGATTGAGGAACTTCACAAAGGGTCAATGTCTTCAAAGTGAGCTTCTCATGAACACCGTCATGAAGACAAATAGAAATGGCATTGGCTTTCTTGAAGAGAAGATGAAGCAACGCAAGAGCATCACTAAGCCAAAGAAGAAGAAGATTGGAAGATGCTATGAGTGTGGAAAGGAAGGTCACTTTGCTCATGATTGTGAAGAGCCAAAGCCCACACCCTTGCCCAAGCATGCTAGGCCCTTTGCTTTCAATGCTCACTACATGCTTAGACAAGACTCTAGTGGCAAGATGAAAGTTATGTTTATGGGGCTTCCTAACAAGAATAGGCCAAACCAAATTTGGGTTGCAAAGTCACTAGTAGAAAAGGTTAAGGGACCTCAACAAGTTTGGGTCCCAAAAGCTCAAGCTTGATTTCTCATGTGTGTAGGTGAACTACAAGACCAGTGGATCTCATTGGGTGATTGATAGTGGTTGCACACAACATATGACCGGTGATCCCGGATGTTCACCTCACTAGAAGAGAATGTCAATGACCAAGAAAAGATTACATTTGGTGACAACTCAAAGGGCAATGTCAAGGGATTGGGCAAAGTGGCTATATCAAATGATCATACCATCTCCAATGTGCTACTAGTTGCATCATTGAGCTTGAACTTGCTATCCGTTGGGCAACTAAGTGATCTTGGCTTCCAATGTTTGTTCACCGACAAGGAAGTGGCTGTGACCAAGAAAGATGATACACAAGTGATATTCAAGGGATTTAGATACAACAATCTCTATCTAGCGGATTTCACCTCCGAAGATGCCAACTTGAAGACATGTTTATTCACTAAGCAATCACTTGGTTGGCTATGGCATAGAAGATTGGCTCATGTTGGAATGAACACTCTCAACAAGCTATTGAAGAAGGATTTGGTTAGAGGCTTGAAGGATGTCAAGTTTGAGAAGGACAAATTGTGTAGTGCATGTCAAGCCGGCAAGCAAGTTGCAAATACACATCCAACCAAAGCCTTTGTATCAACATCAAGAGAGTTGAGCTACTTCACATGGATCTATTTGAACCAACAACATATGCTAGCTTGGGTGGAAACCTCTGCCTAGTGATTGTTGATGACTACTCTAGATACACTTGGGTATTCTTTCTTCATGACAAATCCGAAGCAACCCTTCATTAAGAAGTTTGCCAAGAGAGCCCAAAATGAGTTTGACTTGAAGATCAAAAAGATAAGAAGTGACAATGGAAGAGAGTTCGATAACACCCACAATGAGCAATATTGTGATGAAGTTGGAATCAAGCATGAAGTCTCCGCAACATATACACCACAACAAAATGGGGTAGTTGAGAGGAAGAACCGGACTCTAATCACCCTAGCAAGGACAATGCTAGATGAGTACTCTACACCGGAAAGATTTTGGGCTGAAGCAATCAACACCGCTTGCTATGCATCAAATCGGTTGTTCCCCCATCGTCTCCTTGGCAAGACCCACTATGGGCTACTCAACAACAAGAAGCTAGATATATCATTCTTTAGAGTGTTTGGGTGCAAATGCTACATCTACAAGAAGCGCCAACACCTAGTGAAGTTTCAATGCTGATGTGATATTGGTTTTCTTGTTGGTTACTCATTGAAGTCCAAAGCATATCGAGTATTCAACCATGCCACCGGGATGGTAGAAGAAACATATGATGTGGAATTCGATGAATCTAATGGCTCTCAAGGAGAGCATGAAAATCTTGATGATGTAGGTGATGAACCATTGAGGGAAGCAATGAAGAATATGCCGGTTGGAGCCATCAAGCTAAAGATGATGATGATGATGTGCAAGTCATTGACAAGCCATCCTCATCCAATGTACCACTTGTTGATGACAAAGATGGGAAGGATCCATTTGAAGATACTCATGTCTCCCATGATCAAAAGGGGTACAAGCTCAAATGTTGAGCTCCACAAGCGGCCCTCAAGTGGTTGATCAAAGGACTACTCCTCTACTACAAGCTTGTCGGTGTTTCGACCCCGGGGGTACGACACCAACTAGTAATATGATCGTGTGCTCTCTTCCTGGATGGTGATGCGAGATGACACAAGGATTTATCCTGGTTCGGGCAAGAAGGCCCTACGTCCAGCGGGGGGAGGAGGTTCTTGTATTACTTGCACCTAAGTGCTTGTACAGGGGCAATACAAGCTCAACGAGCGTGGACCGGAGTCCGGACTCGTATGTGTGTGTAGTGTGGACTTGTGCGGACTTGTGCGTACGCGTGTGTCTAGCCGTGTCTGTGTAACCGGATGAGTGAAGGTCCCTGGTGTCCCCTTTTATAGAGCAAGAGGAGGCCAGGGTTACATAGGTGTGATACAGGAGTCGGGATGTACAATGCCCAATACGGCGGAGAGTAGGAATCCCGTCTTGTTAATGCCACTGGAGCCGACGTGGGGGTTGCTGTTGAAGCGTCCTTGAAGCATGGCCTCCCTCCCCGGGCGCGGACGTGGAGGCATGGCGACGTGAGGCCGTGCAGCGTCCATTCCGGCACGTACATGACGTGGCTGGGTCCCTCCGAGTCTTGGGGTACCTGTCCTCCAATAGCATGAAAGTAGCGGGGCTCGACGGGCTCAGAGCCGGCCTCGAGGTGGCGCCTACGGGGGGCTCGAGTCCTCGCAGGTATGGGCAAGCCCCGGAAACCCGATTGAGCAGCAGGTATCCGGGCTCGAGACTTGGCTTGGACATGCAACAGCGTGGGGTATGGCTTAACAGTGTTGTACGTCCCCTTTTGACTATGCCTGTGTGAAAACGAGGTTTGACCCTGACTCTGGCTCACTGTGGCACGTATCGTGTGCCAGAGGATGTGACCGGAGTAGGTGAAAGCATTAAATGCGCTGCGTGGGGTTGGTACGGTCGTCAGAGCTGGGGAGCGGGAAGCTTCCTCTTCGAGGGGGCTTCGAAGGGTAGTGGAGCGCTCGCCCGAGCTCTGGCGCGGAGGGCTCGGGTGAGTGGAGGTTGGGCTCCAGCTCGAGGCCTGGGATGTAATGAGCCTCGAGGGATAGGCTATCGTGCTGGAGAGGCTCGAGGTCCCCGCGCAGGGTTCCGAGGAGCGGTGCGCGGCTGTAGCGGGTTTGTGGCCTACGCGCCGGGGCTCGAGGGGTAGGCTACCAGGAGGCGGTCGGTAAGGCTTTGGCGAGCCCACGCTTTCTGGCAGTGGGCCAGCGTTGCAAGCCTCGAGGGGTCGGCTCTTTGGAAGGTTAGTCTAGCTGGGTTTATTAATTGGTGTTCTAGGTTTAACCTATTTGTTTTGCATTGATTGGGGGTACCCCTTTTGCGGTCTCCCGACAGTAGCCCCCGAGCCCTTGTTTGGGTGCTGGCACTCGAGCAAGGGCTCTCTACCGGGATCCAGAGGGTTACTAACTGGTTCTCGAGGGTTTAGTAGTTTCGATTCCGTGGGTGTCGTGTGTGCGACACCCGCGGGTGTAGCCCCCGAGGCCACGGAGGAGTGGTTAGGACTCCCTCGTGGGCTTTTTCACGAGCGTGAGTGTTAGTTGCATTTTTTAGGTTCGGGAGTGTCAAGCCCCCGAGTTTTTAGACCCTCTTTCGTCGAGGGTGTCAGGCTGAACCGACCGGCCGGCTCTTCGAGCTGTCCGGCACGCTGGTTGCCCTGGCTTGTCATCCCGCGAGTCCTTTCGATCGGATGCGAGGGGGGATGCCTCGTACTACCACGAACGGGCGAGTATCGAGGTTCCGGTGAGCTGGTAACGGGAAATCCAAGTGAGACCTCGTGCCCCGTTCGATAGGGTCGACTGTAGCCCGGAGGCGATCTCATAAAGCATGGGCGCTCGGTCTGCAGGAGTGCCGGGTCCATTCGATAGGACCCGGTGGCTCGATGCCTCCCTCCGTGGGGATCTCACTGCACGTCGTGCACCCTGCCTTGGATACACGTGGGGGGGCTCGAGGGCTTGGCCCTCGAGCGATGCTGCGAGTGGCATCCCTTAGTGTCCCTGTCTCGGGTGCTCGAAGCCGGCTGTCGAACCCTTTCGAAGGCCAGCCTTCGCTGCTTCGAGGCTTAGGGCCGGGGCCCGTTTTTACCTTCTTGAGGAAGCCTCCGTCGCTTGGAATCCTTCTACCCGTTGGGTGCGCCTTTTTAGGCGGAAACAGTCGGGGAGCGGAGATCGTGGCGCCAGGGCGACGGACGCGAAGTTGAAGCAGCGATCGTGGTGGGCTCAGGCAATGGAGTGAAATGCGGGGCTGCCGCGTGTACCTGTCAATGGGCTCAAGATTCGGTTAGGTGGGCGCATTAAATGCGTGTGGTTACCTTTTTCCCACCGTGGGAGGTCCCGCCCGTGGGAGTTCTCTCCTATAAATATCGAAAGAGGGGAGAGGAACCCTTTACTTTGCCTTTGCCTTCACCACTGCCGTAGCTTCCACTCACCCTTTCCTCGAGCTAGCGATTGGTAATCTTCCCGGTCGCCCACCCGCCGCTCGGATCCGCGTCGTTGCCGCCATGGCCGCCCAGGTGTTGCCGGCTGAAGACTGGAGCCCGACGAAGGCGACGCAGAGCGAGTTGGAGTCGCTGGTGGCCTAGGGGCTCCTCCGTCCCAACCCGCAGGAGGGATCCGCGTGGTGGATTCTCCCGTCGGCGGATCACCAGGAGCCGAATCCGCCAGAAGGGTACGTGGTGAGCTTCACTCGCTACCACCGCATGGGGCTCGGCGTCCCGCTGAGCCGCTTTATGCGGGGGCTGGCTCATCATTTTGAGGTGGAGCTGCAGCATTTCTCCCCCAACTCCATCTCGCACGCCGCCATTTTTGCCGCGGTGTGCGAGGGTACTTGAAGATTGTGCCGCACTGGGAGATGTTCGTCCACCTCTTCCGGGGCGAGCTCTTCCACAAGGCCGCGAAGCCCAGCGGGAGAGGCTCGCGCGGCGGGCGCGGTCTCCCTCACCCATCACACTGCGAGGACAGTCCTTCGTCGGCCAACGTCCCCCGCGAATATCTTCGCTACAAGCTCTCCACCAACCAGGCGGGGTTGGACGACCATTGGTTCTACCTGCGGAACGAGGACGGGCTCCTTCCGCAGTACACCGGCAAGGTCATCACCCAGCGCCCGGAGAAGTGGAACAGGGGCGTCGCGGCGGACAGGCAGCGCCACCTGATTCCGCTGATGAGCACGATGCGGACGCTGGTGGAGGAGAAGAAACTGACCGTCCAGGCGGTCATTTGGGCGTTCACCAACGGAGGGTCCTTCCTCTGGCGGACCGCCCCTCCTCATGTTCGAGATGGGGCCTAAGGCCCCGCTCGAGGCGCTGAACCGGTCGAGGATGGCCGAGGAGGGGTTGACTCAGAATGATGGTACCTCCCAGGTGGCGGTCACGGTCCATGGATCGTTCCGTCCAGAGGAGGCCAATCTGATCGCCATGGCACCCGACACGGGGTGTCTCGACCTGGTAAGCCTCCCTCGAGCTAGACTATTTCGAGCCTCCCCTCCCTTCTCTTCTCTTTGGTCCTTATTTGCTCTCCTTCGCAACTTTTCTCATCGAGCTTCTCTTTTGCAGGGGATGTTCACCTGTCGCGCGTCGAGGCCCCCGGTGAGGGAGGATGCCGCGGAAACACAGGTGAGGCGCCTCTCTGCTTAGAAGGATAAGGAGAGTAAGGATGCCAGGAAGAAGAAGTGGAAAGAGAAGAACTTGCGTCGGGCGGCCCGGGAGCAGAGGCTGGCGAAGGCTCGTCGTAACCGGCAGCCTGGCGATGAGTCTTCCGAGCTCAGAGGACGAGGATGATGACGAGGAGGAGAGCGATGATGAGGGGATGGATGCGCGTTTGAGGCGCGCGGGGGTCGTCGACGTCAGGGCTGACCGCTCCTCTGTGCAGGAGGATGTCTTGGAGGTCCCCCCAGCGAAGGGATCGCGCGGGGCGCAGCAGCGGAAGGCTGCACCGAGCCCAGCCTCGTCGGAGGCTCAGGGCCCGTCGAGCTCCGTGCCGGACGTGCCCCCTGACGCGAGGAAACCTCGAACCAGGAAGCGCCATCGCCGCGGCGCAGGAGGCGCGCGTCGACCAGACGGGGGGTCTCGAGAAGGGTCGGTCGTCGAGGAGCGGCCAACATGTCGAGAAGACTCCGAGCCCGACCACCGCAAGGCGTCGAGGGCGACATCGAGCCCGCGGAGGAGCGGGCAGCACGAGAGGGCGTCGAGCCCGCGCCACCATGACCGCCGAGGGGGGAGCCCCCGGTCATCTCGTGACGGGAGTCGCGAGCGACCTCGGAGCCCGTCGCCGCACCGCCGCCGGGAGAAGGAGGCAGGCGCGGGGGGCGTGACCGTCGGCACGAGCGCCGGAGTAGGTCCCGGAGCCCGTGCCGGGAAGGGCGCCAAGATGACCGCGAGGGAGACGCGGTCCGCCCCCGGGACAGGAGACAAAAGGAGAGCTCTCCACCGGGGTCGAGCCACGGGAAGCGTCGGGAGCCTTCCCCTCATCCGAGCCATGTGGAAACGGCTCAGGGGCACGGCTCGAGCCACGGGGCGGGCTTGAAGCCCCCGAGCGGGTCCGGCGACTCGGGGAAGAAGCCCCGCCGTCGCTTTGGGTAAGTAATGTTTCTCAGTCTCGTAGGTAGTGAAGCTTTACCTTTTTACTTTTGGTGACGTTTGCTGTTTTCCGGTTTTTTCAAGGAAAAACGCTCTCGGCAGGAGGCGGGCACCGCGGCGTCCAAGCGGGCCAAGACCTCGAGCTCTGCTGAGGTCCAAGCACCTCGAGGTATGGCTCCTTCTTCCGCTGGGGAGGCCGCTTGGCTGGTGAAGGCTCGAGCAGCCAAGGCTCGGGGAAGCCAGATGGCCGCCACGGATCTTGGCGAGGCCGACGCCGTCGACCACAGGGGTCGAGGTTCTTTTTTTGTTTCTGACGACGTTGTTCTCCTTTTTCAGCAGGGGCCACGGCTCCTGGCGCCGAGCCTGTCGCCACCGCGTCCGCCGCGGCACCGCCTCCTCCTCCTCCTCCTCAGGTGGCGCCTATCGAGAGGGCCACTCCTCCCCCCGTCGCAACGACCATCTCAGAGGGAGCTCCCGAGACAAGCATGGCTCCGTCGGCGTCTGGGGCTGAAGGGTCGGCGGCCCTCGAGACCCCAGTCGACGCGAGCCGGCCCGCAGAGAAGGGGGAGGAGGGAGAGGCGTCGGTGGAGAAGGTGCCGACGGTGGAGGAGCTCCTAGACGAGCTGGAGCAGGTGCCGCCCCCGGTCGAGGGCTCAACACTGGAGGTGGCGCTCGAGGTACCGGCCAGGGTCGACAAGACGCCGGAAGAACCGGCGAGGGAGGAGAGCTTGGGACGAGCCACCCCTCGAGCAGACCCGCTACCGCTCGAGTCCCCGCCTCCACGCGAGGCCGCGCCATCGCCTCGGGAGGAGACGGAGCAGCGGGCGGAGACGGAGGAGGGGTAGAGGGAGCCGCAGCCTGTGCCACCGGTTGGTGGGCCGCAGCCGGCACCGCTCGAGCCGAAGGAGGAGGGCCTGCCCCTCGTCGAGGTCGATCGATTGGTGTGGCCATATCCTGACGCGCCGAGCCCGTCCGGCGCCATGGTCCCCGTCGAGCGGCCGGCTCGGCAGGGGTTCCACGGGAGGCGTGATCCATCTTCAGGGAGGTGGCCGAGCTCGTGGCGGAGGCGGAGAGGTCCTTCTCGGAGGAGTCGGAGAAGTCCGCGCGAGTGGCGGCCGCCCTTGCGAAGGCGGAGGGGGAGCTTCTGGAGCTCCGCGCCGAGCTGGGTCGGAACACGCAGATGGCGAGCCGGCTCAACGCGGTGCAGGCGGAGACCCAGGCGGCTCATGGCGAGGCCGCCCAAGCTAGGAGGGAGGCCACCGCCGCTCTGGCCACGGCGGAGGCGTCGAGGAAGGAGGCCGCCGACGCCCGAAACGAAGCCGCCACCGCCCGGTCTGCAGCGGAGGCGGCGAAGAAGGAGGCTGCCGACGCCCAAAGCGAAGCCGCCACCGCCCGGTCTGCAGCGGAGGCGGCGAAGAAGGAGGCCGAGGAGGCCAAGAACGAGTCCACCGCCGCCCGGCTAAAGCGGAGGCAGCGCGGCAGGAGGTGATCCGGAAGGATCTGGCCCTTGTGGAGACGGGCAAGCTGGTCGAGGACCTTAGGGGCGAAAAGCTCGACGTGCTGTCCCAAAAGCGTACACTCGAGCAGCGCGTCGAGGTCCTTACCAGCGACTTTGCCGCTCTAGGCGTGCACTGCCAAGGTAATTTTTAATGCTTCGTCTTGCTTTGATTTCGAGATTCTTGTCACGCTGCGGACTCACTCTTTCTGTCTGTTGCATAGATGTCGAGAAGACCGCTGATGAGCTCCGCGAGACAATACGGCTCTCGTGGAGCAACTCCGAGGTGAGACCATAGTGGTGGAGCGAGCGCGCGTCACCCTCGACAGGCTCAGCTCCATGTGGGGTGCCGACCCGGTGGCCGCGGCAGAGGGCGCAGTGGCTCGGGCGACGCCCTGGTCGACGCCCTGTGCTTCTTTGACGTGGCCCGCGCGGACCGCGTTAGGAGCGCTCTCCACCATGGCGTAAAGCAGCGCTTGCGGCCGTCCACTCCGACTTCCGCTACCCGGTCAACGTCGTTGCCAAGGGCTTCATCGAGATCGAGGGGAAGGACGAGGAGTGGAACGACCGCCGCGTCGACAAGATCTTGGAGAAGGTGGAGAGGCCGGGGCGGCGTTCGCCAAGCTCTTCGAGGAGGACGTGCTGCCTCCTGATGCGGACAGTGGTGCAGGTGGTCCCCCTCCTCCTGGCCCGGACGTCGAGGTCGAGCCCGCGGCAGAAGATCTTGGGGAGGAATTCCAGACGGATGAAGAAAGGCTTACGTGCCAAATTTGGGCATCGAGGCCCTTGTAAGAATTTATGTTATGACTTATGGCCCGTCGAGGCCAACATGTGCATACGACTCGTTTGTTTAAAGAAGTTGTTTTTTGTTCAAATTTATCCGATCATTTCTCTTTATCGCAAGCTCGAGCTTTTACTGGCTTAGTCTGTGTTCCTTCGATATGCGTCGTGAGTCCTCGAGGGGAGGCATAGGTAGGGTACCGTAGCCCTGGGGCGTGGTGGCCGTCTACGTCAACGCCTCCTGACTCTTGGAGGCTCGAGGCATCTTTGGACTTAGACGTTGCTAGTGCGCTCGAGATGCGAATCGAGATAAGGGTCGAATTTTTGAAAAGAAAAGAAAACGCGCTTTTCCGGAGTCTGGGGGGGTCCCCCTGTCAGCCCCGAGGGAGGCTCGACCCTGAACAAGGCAGGGTCGAGGCTACCTTAAGTTGCTAAGCAATATGAAAGACAGTGCACGAGTTTGCTCGTCATATTAATCATGTTTGTACAAAATGAACAAGGCCTCAAGGCTTTTAAGGGTAGAAGCGACGTAGCTGAGATATGTTCCACGCGTTCGTCAGGATCCTGCCTTGTCCGTCGTGGAGCTTGTATGTTCCTGGCTTGAGCACCTTAGCTATGGTATATGGGCCCTCCCACAGAGGGGTGAGCTTGTGGTGCCCTCGATTATCTTGCAGACGCCGAAGCACGAGGTCCCCCACCGCCAGGTCCCTCTTGCGCACGTGCTTGTCGTGGTAGCGTCGAAGTGTCTGCTGGTAGCGCGCGGAGTTGATGAGCGCCATGTCTCGGGCCTCCTCGAGCTGGTCCTTGGCGTTGGCGAGCCTCTCGTCATTGGTTTGTTCGTTGTAGGCTCAAAGACGAGGGGAGCCGTACTCGAGGTCCGTGGGCAAGACAGCCTCGGCGCCATAGGTTAGGAAAAACGGAGTGAACCCTGTGGCTCAACTTAGCGTAGTCCTGAGGCCCCACAGCACAGAGGGGAGCTCTGCCCCCACCCCTTTCCGAAATTCTTGAGGGTCTTGAACAGCCTCAGCTTCAGCCCGTGGAGTATCATGCCGTTGGCGCGCTCGACCTGCCCGTTGCATTGAGGGTATGCAACCGAGGCCCAGCTCACGCGGATGTTGTTGTCGTCGCAAAAGTTGGTGAACTTTTTGCCCGTGAATTGGGTGCCATTGTCGGTGATGATGACGTTAGGCATCCCAAATCGGTATATGATGTCGGCGATGAACTCGACGGCCTTCTCGGAGGTGGGGTCGCCTACAGGCTTAGCTTCGATCCATTTGGTGAATTTGTCGATGGCCACGAGCACATGCGTGTACTTTCCAGTTGTCATCTTGAGGGGGCCCATGAGGTCGAGCCCCCAGACGGCGAACGGCCAAGTGATGGGGATCATCTGGAGGGCGTGCGCGGGCTGGTGTGTTTGCTTGGCGTAGAACTGACACCCTTGGCAAGCTTGGACCAGGCGCTTGGCGTCTCCGATGGCGGTTGGCCAGTAGAAGCCTTATCGGAAGGCGTTCCCAACCAGGGTCCTTGGCGCTGCGTGATGGCCGCAAGCCCCCGAGTGCATGTCGTCGAGGAGCCTGCGTCCTTCCTCGAGGGGGATGCAGTGTTGAAGGATCCCTGATGGGCTTCGACGGTACAGCTCTCGTTCGTCGCCGTAGATGACGTAGGTCTTGGCCCTTCGAGCGATACATCGGGCCTCCGTCTTGTCTCCCGGTAGCACGCCTTGCGTCAGGTAGTCGAGGAAGGGTGTCCGCCAGTCGAGGGGTCGTGAGAAGAGGCGGGCATGAATCGGGTGCATCAATCTGCATGCCTCAGCGGATGTCGAGGGGTCATTTTCGAGGGGTGGCATTGAAGGTCGAGCCCTGTGTCCGGCTCGAGGGGTGGCGTCGAGGGGCCAGCCCCCGGCCGATTCTGACGGATGGCTCGAAAATGTCCCTCGAGAAGACATCTGGCGGGACGGTGCCGCGCGTGGATGCTAACTTAGCCAGCTCGTCTGCGGCCTCGTTGTACTTTCGAGCGATGTGGTTGAGCTCGAGGCCGTAGAACTTATCTTCTAGCTTGCGCACCTCCCCGCAGTATGCTTCCATCTTAGGGTCGACGCAGCTCGAGGCCTTCATGACTTGGTTGATGACGAGCTGCGAGTCCCCTCGAGCGTCGAGGCGTCGGATCCTGAGCTCGAGGGCGATGCGCAGCCCATTGATGAGGGCCTCGTACTCAGCAACGTTGTTGGAGGCGGGGAAGTGCAAGCGTAGCAGGTAGCGCATGTGGACTTCGAGGGGCGAGATGAAGAGCAGGCCCGCGCCTGCCCCCGTCTTCATGAGGGATCCATCGAAGTACATAGTCCAGAGCTCGGCTTGGATTTGTGCCGGCGGGAGCTTGGTGTCGGTCCATTCAGCAACGAAGTCCGCCAACGCTTGCGACTTGATGGCTTTTCGCGGAGCGTAGGTGATGGCCTCCCCCATTAGCTCGGCAGACCACTTGACGATGCGCCCCGTGGCCTCCCGATTGTTGATGATCTCTCCGAGGGGGAAGGATGACACCACCGTTACGGGATGAGCGAGGAAGTAGTGCTGGAGCTTGCGCCTCGTGATGATGACGCCGTAGAGCAGCTTTTGGATGTGCGGGTATCGGACCTTGGCCTCGGAGAGCACCTCACTGATGAAGTACACCGGCCGTTGGACTGGTAACGCGTGACCCTCCTCATGCCTCTCGACGATTATGACTGCGCTGACCACCTGGGTGGTTGCGGCCACATAGAGGAGGAGAGGCTCGGGGGGATCGTCACCCTGGGCTGGTCGTGGTGGCACGAGAATTGGCGCATAAGTCAGCAACCTCTTCAACTTGGTTAGGGCCTCCTCTGCTTCGACGGTCCACACAAAGTGCTCCGTTTTCTTCAGCAGGCGGTAGAGGGGTAGGGCCTTTTCCCCTAGCCTCGAGATGAACCTGCTGAGAGCAGCTAGGCAGCCCGTCACTTTCTATACGCCCTTGAGGTCCCGGATCGGGCCCATCCTCGTGACTGCTGAGATCTTTTCGGGGTTGGCCTCGATCCCCTGCTGTGAGACAATGTAGCCAAGTAGCATGCCCCGAGGCACACCAAAGACACATTTCTCGGGGTTGAGTTTCACATTCTTGGCCCGGAGGCACTCCAACGTGGTCTCGAGATCGTGGATGAGGTCCCTGACTTTGTTGGTCTTGACCACGATGTCATCGACGTAGGCCTCGACGGTTTTGCCTATGTGTTCGCCAAAGATATGATGCATGCAACGCTGATACGTTGCCCCAGCGTTTCAAAGGCCGAAGGGCATTGTAATGTAGCAATACATGCCGAAAGGCGTAACAAAAGAGGTAGCGAGCTCGTCGGATTTTTTCATTTTAATCTGGTGGTAGCTGGAATACGCATCGAGAAATGAAAGCACTTTGCACCCCGCAGTGGAATCGACAATCTGATCAATTCTTGGTAAAGGAAATGGAACTTTTGGACATGCTTTATTCAAACCAGTATAGTCTACACACATCTGCATTTTTCCATTCTTTTTCCTAACTAGTACAGGATTAGCTAGCCACTCCGGGTGAAATACCTCCTTGATGAATCCAACCGCCAAAAGCTTGTGCACCTCCTCGCCGATGATCCTGCGCTTCTCTTCGTCGAAGCGGCGCAGGCGTTGCCTCACCGGTCTGGACCCGGCCTGGATCTCCAAGGCGTGCTCGGCGACTCCCCTCGGTATGCCTGGCATGTCCGAGGGGCTCCACGCAAACATGTCGATGTTTGCGCGGAGAAAGTCGACGAGCACTGCTTCCTACTTAGGCTCGAGGCTGGCGTTGATGGTCAGCGTCTTGCCGTCGGTCGAGGTCGGGTCGACGGGTATCTGCTTGGTGTGTTCTGCCAGCTCGAAGGTGCCAGCGTGGTGCTTTGCTTCAGGGGCCTCCTCGGTGGCCAGGGCTGCTAGGGCCTCGAGCGAATCGAGGTGGACGTTGGCCTCCCCACGCTCGACGCACTCCACGTCGCAGTGGTACGCGTGCTCGTAGGAGGTGTCGACGGTGATGACCCCTTTCGGTCCCGGCGTCTTGAGTTTTAAGTACGTGTAGTTGGGGACCGCCATGATCTTGGCGTAGCCGGGCCTGCCGATGATGGCGTGGTAGGTTCCTTGGAACCCGACCACCTCGAAGGTGAGCGTCTCCTGGCGAAAGTTGGTCAGCGTGCCAAAGCAGACAGGTAGGTCGATGCGCCCGAGGGGGTGGGCCTTCTTCCCTGGTACGACTCCGTGGAACCCCCCGACACTGGGTCGGAGTTGGTCCCTCGAGATCCCCAGGAGGTCGAGGGTCTCGAGGTATATGATGTTGAGGCTCGAGCCCCCATCCATCAACACCTTGGAGAACCGTACATCGACGATGACGGGGTCGACGACAAGAGGGTATGCTCCCGGGTTTACGACATGATCCAGATGGTCGTCACGGTCGAACGTGATCGGCGCATCAGACCAGTCGAGGTACCGGCGGCGTCGTGGCGGAGTGCGAAGATCTCCGGCGCTCCTTCTTTCTCTCTCGAGCTGAGAGCCCACGGTCAGGCCCCCGTAGATCATGAAGCAGTCGCGCCCAGGGGAAGTCCGTGTCCCCGTCGTCGCGTTGATTGTTGTCCTTGCCCTTAGGCACATCCTCCTTCTTGTCGCCGAGCTTGCAATAGAAGCCCTTCAGCAGTCGGCAGTCCTTCAACTTGTGATTCACGGGGCCCTTGTGATAAGGGCAGGGGTCCTCAATCATTTGGTCGAAGACAGCCCCGTCAGGTGGGCCTCGAGGCTTCTTATGGTCGAGGGCGCCCACGAGTACTTCTTCGTCATCGTCGTCATCGACGTCGCGCTTTGCCTTCTGACCTTTGCTTTTGTTTTTCTTCTTTTTGTTGTTGTTGTTGCTGCGGTTCCTGACGTCGTTGCCCTTGCTTGAGCCCTCCGGCGCGGTCACCGCCTTGCCTTTGTCGGTGGAGCGGCCGAAGAAGGCCCCCACTGCCTCATCGCCTGAGGCAAAGCTGGTGACACGATCCATCAGGTCCTCGACTGTCCCGGGACGGTAGCGCCCTAGCTCGTGAACTAGCTCTTGGCATGTCGTGCCCGCGAGGAACGCTGAGATGACATCCTCATCGGGCACGTGGGGGAGCTCGAGGCGCTGCTTCGAGAACCGTCGAGCGAAGTCGCGAAGGGGCTCGTCCGCTGCCAGCCTGCAACGCCGTAGATCCCAGGGGTTGCCTGGGCGTACGCAAGTCACTTTGAAATTCCCGTCGAAGACCCTGACTAGGTCGGCCCAGTCATGGATCCGATCCGGCGGGAGCCCCTCGAGCCACCGCGGGCGGTGTCCGAGAGGTAGAGTGGGAGCTGGCGTATGATCACGCGGTCGTCGCTCTTCGCTCCGCCCAGTTGGCAGCCTAGGCGGAAGTCGGAGAGCCAGAGCTTGGGCTCGACCTCCCCCGTCATACTTCACGATGTTGGTCGTGGTCGGAAGCGGTCGGGGAGGGTTGAGCTGCGGATGGCCCGGTTGAAGACCCTGGGGCCCGGGGCTCGAGGCTTTCCGTCCTCGTCACTGTCATAGCACCCTCCTCGATGGGCGTTATAGCCACGCTCCTCGGCTCCATTGTCCTTCCGCTGGCGGTTGATGTCGTTGCGGGCGTCATTGGCGTCTCGAGGTGGTCTGTCGTCGACGATCCTTTCCTGGACTGGCCTGGCTCGAGGGGCGTCCGGCTGGTGGACGGACATCTCCCGCTCGTTGCGGGGCACGTCTGCTGGCTTCCCGGAGCCGCCCGCGCCGTCGCGAGGCTGAGCTCTCGGCCTGCTGCACAGCGGCTGTCTCGAGGAGGTTCTTCATTTCCCAGAGCATGCGCCTGGCGTCAGGGTTGGAGACGGCGGGTAGATCGCGGAGCAGCATTGCGTCCGGCCACCACGTTCTGTCCGGCTCGCGGAAACGCACCTCGGGGCGTGCTTGTGCCCGTCCTCGAGGATCTGCCGGTGGACCTCTCTCGCGCGGCCGCGAGCACCGGCGCCTCGGGTCTATCTTTTTTGTTCTTGTTCCTGCACTAGGGTTTTCTCGAGCTGCAGCAGGCGTTGTCGATCCTCCTCAGCCTTGGCGATGGCCTCCCGCAACTGTGCGAGCTGCGCCGCCCGGTCGTCGCTGTGCCGAGATGGTGCTCCGGTGCTGGTGCTGGGGTTCGTTCCTCCCCTGAACGCGTGATCTGCCTGCCGCAGCCACGTCTCCGGGCTCTTCGAGGTTGAGCGTCGGCCTGTTGTCGTCGCCGTGGTCCTCTCGTGTCGCTCACGACCCCCTCGAGCTGGAAGCACTCCCTGTGGGATCCCAGAGGTCAGGGTCGTGGTAGTCGTACTCGTCGGAGTCGGAGCTGTTGACGTCGCGCTGCCCTGCTCATGCTGGGACTGCATGCTCTCGATACGACTCTCCGATCGTGCTGGTCCGGGGTGGCTCGCGACTCTGGCTAAGCCCTAGTCGACTTTCTCTGGGTAGACGACCCGCTCCAGTTGGTTGGTGGCTCTAGGAGCACGCCCGGACGTTCCTTCCCGCTCCCCCCCTGCCTGCCTTGGCTGCCGTCCGCCCGTCCCTACTTACGTCGTCTGATGGTGGTTGGCGTAAGTAGCTCGAGTTGTTGAGGCCGAACGGTGGCCCGCGTCGAGCGCGGTACAGCCCCCGTGCGGGAGGAGGCCAGGTGGTGTCGACGGAGCACGCTCGATGGCCTCTGGCCAGGCTCCGGTCCATGCGCATGACGTAACCTAACTCCTCTGGGGGCTTGCGCGTGCGCCCTGGAATTTTCCAAGCCGCCGCGCCTGGCAGGTTTCCCTCGGTGCTCTGCGGCCGTACTCGCGGGGAACGGGGTGTACGCTCGTCGGGCACCGCCTGTTACCTGGCGGCGATGATGACGACGGGATGCTCACCGCTAGGCGACGTCGTGGACTGGACGCGCCCCTCCCCCGAGCGCGACGTCTCGTCTTGACCCCTCCCTCCCCACGCTCTCGTAATAGGTCGCTCGAGGCGTGGACGAGAGCAACCTCTCGCTCGCGGCTCTCTCTGATCTTGAGAGCACGGCGGGCGATCGCCAGCTCGTGCTGAGAGGCTGTTTCGCCGATCCACTGGCGACTCGCTGCGTCCCAGACCCTCCCCACCAGACAGCCCCAGAGAACGGAGGAGGGGGGGAAGCCATCCAGAAAACAGCGAGAAATCGACTCCGACACGCGAAGCCCCTGCCTGGCGCGCCAACTGTCGGTGTTTCGACCCCGGGGGTATGACACCAACTAGTAATATGATCGCGTGCTCTCTTTCTGGCTGGGTCCCTCCGAGTCTTGGGGTACCTGTCCTCCAATAGCATGAAAGTAGTCGGGGCTCGAGGGGCTCAGAGCCGTCCTCGAGGTGGCGCCTACGGGGGGCTCGAGTCCTCGCAGGTGTGGCAAGTCCTGGAAACCCGATTGAGCAGCGAGTATCCGGGCCTCGAGACGTGGCTTGGACGTGCAACAGCGGAGGTATGGGCTTACAATGTTGTACGTCCCCTTTTGACTATGCCTGTGGTGAAAACGAGGTTTGAACCCTGACTCTGGCTCACTGTGGCACGCATCGTGTGCCAGAAGATGTGACCGAGTAGGTGAAAGCATTAAATGCGCTGCGTGGGTTGGTACGGTCGTCAGAGCTGGGGAGGGAGAGCTTCCTCTTCCTCTTCGAGGGGGGCTTCGAAGGGTAGTGGAGAGCGCTCGCCCGAGCTCTGGCGCGGAGGGGCTCGGGTGAGTGGAGGTTGGGCTCAGCTCGAGGCCTAGTGGTGTAATGAGCCTCGAGGGATAGGCTATCGTGCTGGAGAGGCTCGAGGTCCCCGCGCAGGGTCCGAGGAGCGGTGCACGGCTGTACGGGTTCGTGGCCTACGCGCCGGGGCTCGAGGGGTAGGCTACCAGAAGGCGGTCGGTAAGGCTTTGGCGAGCCCACGCTTTCTGGCGGTGGGCCAGCGTTGCAGGCCTCGAGGGGTCGGCTCTTTGGAAGGGTTACTCTAGCTGGGTTATTATTGGTGTTCTAGGTTTACCTATTTGTTTTGCGTTGATTGGGGGTACCCCTTTTTGCGGTCCCCCGACAAAGCTCATCCTCAAGAACTCATCATAGGGAGTCCAACAAGGGGTGTAATGACTCGATCTCAAAAACTTGCTTTATATTGAACATCACTCCTTTGTGCTCTTATTGAGCCTATTATAGATGAAGCTCTAGGTGATCCGGATTGGGTGAATGTTATGCATGAAGAATTATAACAACTTCACCCGCAACCAAGTTTGGACACTTGAGGAGCGACCCAAAGGCGCAAGAGTCATTGGAACAAAAGGGTGTTTAGGAACAAGCAAGATGATCAAGGCAAGGTTGTTAGAAAACAAGGAAAGGCTAGTAGCAAAGGGGTTCTCTCAAGTTGAAGGTTTGGATTTTGGAGAGACCTTTGCACCGGTTGCAAGACTCGAAGCTATTCGTATCCTCCTTGCATATGCATCACATCATGACATTAAAATTATATCAAATGGATTTGAAAAGTGCATTTTTAAATGGCTTCATAAATGAACTAGTCTATGTTGATCAACCTCCCGGGTTTGAAGACCCTAGATATCCTAATCATGTTTATAGGTTGTCCAAGCGCTATATGGGCTCAAGCAAGCCCCAAGAGCATGGTACGAGTGCCTCCTGGGACTTCCTCATTGAGAAGAGCTTCACCATTGGGATGGTCGACACCACACTATTCACCAGAAGATTGATGGAGAGATCTTCATTTGTCAAGTCTACGTTGATGATATCATCTTTGAGTCAACAAATGAAGCATTATTGCAAGGAATTTGGTGACTTGATGTCGAAGGAGTTCGAAATGTCCATGATTGGAGAGCTCACATTCTTCCTAGGCTTCGAAGTCAAGCAATTGAAGGAGGGGACTTTCATATCTCAAGAGAAGTATACAAAGACCTCCTCAAGCGCTTCAACATGGATGAATGCAAGCCTATCAAGACTCCAATGCCAACAAATGGACATCTCGACCTAGATGTGGGAGGTAACCCGGTTGACCAAACTCTCTACCGTTCTATGATTGGTAGCTTGTTATATTTGACCGCATCTAGGCCCGATATCATGTTTAGTGTGTGCATGTTTGCTCGCTTTCAAGCCGATCCTAGGAATCACATCTCATAGCCGTGAAGAGAATCCTTAGGTACCTAAAGCACACCCCAAGCATTGGCCTTTGGTTATCCCAAAGGAGCTAACTTCCAACTCGTTGGGTATTCCGATTCGGATTACGCGGGTTGCAAAATAGAAAGAAAAAGCACATCCGGAGGGTGCCATTTGCTTGGAGATCACTAGTTTCATGGAGTTCTAAAAAGCAAAATAGTGTGGCCTTGTCTACCGCCGAGGCGGAATACATAGCCGCGGGTGCTTGTTGTGCACAAATCCTTTACATGAAACAAATCCTTTTAGACTATGGTGTAGTTCTAGAAAGGGTATCTTTGTTGTGTGACAATGAGAGCGCGATTAAGCTTGCTAACAACCCGGTTCAACACTCTCGCACAAAGCACATAGATATTCGCCATCACTTCCTTAGAGATCATGTTTCCAGAAAGATATATCCTTAGAGGGGTTTAGAACCGAAGATCAATTGGCGGATATCTCACAAAAAACCCCTAGATGAAAACACTCTTGTAGATTGCGAAGTGAGCTAAATGTGCTTGATCTAAGTATTTGTCAAAAGGTGAAAGGGGGTTGTCTTTGCATTGCATTGTATAATATGCCATGTTTAAATTATGCTATGCACATAGGCTTGTCGGACGTGGTTAAGATAACCGCCCTAAAAAGCGTGTGAAGAAGCTTACCCATGAGCAAACTTGACAAGCAACCTAGATTAAAATTCGTATTGCATTGCATATGCATGTGTGTTGCTTTGTCGTTTCTTTTCGGTTATGCTTTGAGCAACCGCTGTGTTCGTCCACCGCTAGGGGGAGCATTTGAGGCTCCTAATGGTTGAGACCCCTAGTTTTGGTGGCCACATGTTGTCTCCTCGAGTTTTATCGCCTATTTTATTATCTAAAAACTAACTTAGCCTATGGCAAAATATTTAAAAAATTTGAGGGTTTGAGAGAGGTAACTTCTCTAGGTTCCAACTAGTGTTTATTTGCTTCTTATTTGAGTTGGAACTTGGTTAGGAGAAGTCGGCGCGAAAATTCGAGTCAAAACAGGGCTTTCCCTGTGACCGGACGCTGCGACCGGACGCTCCTGGTGCGTCCGGT
Source organism: Coix lacryma-jobi var. lacryma-jobi (assembly GCA_009763385.1). Classification (NCBI taxonomy): domain Eukaryota; kingdom Viridiplantae; phylum Streptophyta; class Magnoliopsida; order Poales; family Poaceae; genus Coix; species Coix lacryma-jobi. The sequence goes on from CM019824.1 coordinate 5,041,367, forward strand.
CAGTTCTTCACGCACACACGATGAACAGTGTCATCGGCGCGTCCAGTCATGTGCTCGCGCGTGCGTCCGGTCGTTGGCCGAAGTGGGATCGGGCGCTCGGTGCGTTCGGTCAAGTGCGACAGGACGCGTCCGGTCGCGCATTTTGGGTTTCTGGACCTCTCTGTTTGCGACCGGACGCCCGTGTCTTGTGCGTCCGGTCCCGTCTCATGCGTCCGGTCGCCACTTAAAGTGCGCAGTGATCCTTTCTACCGACACATGGGCCCTCTCTTTCGTCTTCATCCGCTCCGCCGCTCTGACCCCACCTCCCACGCCCTAACCGCCTCCGCGCTCGCGCCGCACTTTCCCCACGCGCCCATTGTCGTGCCAGCACCGTCCGTCGCTCGCCGCGCCCAGGTCGCCGGGCTCCCTCCGATCGCCGGAGCTCTCCTTGTCGGCGCCTCTCCTCGTCGGCACTCGTCCCCGCCATTGCTCTTCACTCCGGCGACCTCTCTCCGGCTAGCAACTCCCACGTGAGCTCCCCACCCCATCCCATCACCCGTGCATGCAACGTGCTCGACAGAATGCCTCAACCAAAGTTCATGTCGTTTTAATCAGTTTTTTGGCCATTCTCTCGCGCAGATCCTTCCGGCGAGACATCTTGGTGCCCGAACGTGTCGGTGCCTTTCCTCAGCTTCGTCGGTTCGTCGTGTCTTTCAGGTAGCAAAGCCACGCCTCATCTTTCTTTTCTCTCTTTGCTTTGCTTCTGATAGGTCTTCTTATCTCTAGATTATATGCTTATGTATATCCCTATCTATCTATTGCAGCGAGTCGGGACCGTGTCAGTGAGCAGTGTCACAGTGCCAGCTAAATCCGGGGCCAAGCTCGCGGATACAGAACGAGGCCAAGCCTCTGAGGTTCAGTCCAGTTCTCTGGTTTACTTGACAGTGGTCCTCAGTGGCAGCAGGTCTCGTCAGTGGCAGTGGTTCTGTTCTTATAGCGATGGCACGCTGCAAGAACGTCGGCGGAGGTCCCAGGGCCGATCCTCCTCCCCCGCGCCCTCCCTCTGGCGACAAGGGGAAGAGGCCGCAAAATCTGGTGTCCAAGAAGCGCAAGCGTCTTGACCGTGATTCAGAGATGGCACTTGCAGCAGCTTGAGCAGCCGAGCGAGCAGAGCAGGGTGGTCAGGCAGGGGGTCTTCGTATTCGAGACCCGGCTTCAGCTCAGGAGAGTCAGAGCAGCGGTCAGCAGAGCGGTCAGCGGGTTCATGACCTCCTCACAGAGCAGCAGGTTCAGGCCCTACTTCAGACTGAGGGTGGCGTCGTCAGGATTCAGGGACATGAGTACTCTCTCGACGACCCAGCTGAGCTCCTCCCTCCAGACTATCAGTTCCCGTCAGAGGCAGCTTCAGCTCTTGCGGTAGCCACGACCAGTGGGTCAGCTCCAGAGCCTAGTTCAGCTACAGAGACCCAGGCAGAGGGTCAGACAGAGGAGCAGCCAGCTCAACAGCCGCTCCGCAGGTCCACCCGCTCTCGCACTCAGGTGTCTCCTCGACCTGAGGGGCAGAGGCGGGGTGGTCGACCCCCTCCGAGGCCACAGGGACCCCCACCTATGGAGCACTTGGATCTGCGGGCGGCAACGGCATGTCAGGTACAGGCACTACGTCTGATTCCGTACGAGGAGTGGTTCCCAGCTGCCAGGCACCCTCAGTCCGCCGAGGGCTTCTACACTGTTATACAGGAGGATTTCTACCGGGCTTATGTCAACAACGGCGTCCATATCCGTCCACACCGCGTTTGTCCGCTGGAGACTATAGTCACAGTTGCTGGGAAGGCCATTCGTCTTATGCTCTCATACCTACCTGGTTTAGCAGATCTTCTTGGACACAGTGGCCAGTATGTTGAGGAGTGAGTCCGCCAGTTCTACGCATCCCTGTGGATCTCCCCGGACCACCGGTTCCTCCACTTTGCTTTCAGGGGGAGGACCTACAGGCTCTACAGCTCCCGTGCCCGAGAGTACCTCGGTTTGACAGCGTATCCGACCAGGGTGCACACAGTCTGCTACGGTGAGACAGAGACACCCAGGCGACCACACGCAGGAGCGATACCACCAGCGGACTTGGTTCGTGCCTGCTTCCGGGAGCCGTTCGGCGAGGGGTCCAGCCGGCGTCCTCGTGACTTGACGCCGATGGCCCGTCTCGTGAACAAGGTTATGAGGCGCACTCTTCTACCCCGGACAGGCTACAGAGAGGGGCTTACACATATTCAGCTCTGGCTAGTTCACCACCTGGTTTCTCAGCTAGAGTTTGATATTTGGGATGTGATTATTTCTGAGATGGAGGATACACTAGCAGAGGGATTCAAGGGTCACTGGCAGCTCCCCTATGCTCACCTGATTTGCTATCTTTTGAGGAGGATCATTCTGGCCCTGCTTCCAGAGCTTCTCCAGTCCCCGACGGAGTTCCCCGTGTACGACACTCGCTAGATTGCCAGGGACCGTCCAGACACTCGTCCCAGAGGTTAGCGCCAGAGGCCGGTTGTCACAGAGACAGAGGCACAGCAGGACGAGACTGTCAGTCAGTTGGCAGAGGCTGAGCTCGCCGCACTTGAGGCAGAGGGAGAGGACCCCGACGATGAGTTTCCGTCTGACAGCACTGACGACGACTACGCTCCTCTTCCGAGGATGCGTCCACAGGGAGCTCACGACTCCGAGGCCTCCTCCTCGCGTATGGCTGGCTCCGATCCAGCACTCCTAGCCATTCTTTCTCGGATGGAGCAGCAGCAGTCTCGACTGTCTGAGGAGGTTCAGCGTCAGGCTGAGGAGCAGCGCCGACAGGCACAGGCAGTGGCAGCAGCTCAGGCACAGGAGCGCCAGGACGCTCTCCAGAGGCAGATGATTCAGCTCCAGACACAGACACTTGCTTTCATGGAGAGGATGGCAGCCCTTCCACAGTTACCCCCGCCGCCTCAGTTTCAGCTGCAGCAGCCCGAACCGTCGACCTCGTTCTACACGTCCGCTCCTTCGTCGACGGTCTCGCCCTTTCCGCAGTACCCTCAGTGGTTCTCTTCACCTCTGCCAGGGCAGCAGCCAGGGTTCACGCCGATCCGCTCAGGTTTCACTCCTACTCAGACGGAGTCGATCCTCGTGACCCCTCGGAGTCTGGAGGCTTCGTTCAGCGAGCTCACCGGTCTGCCTACCCCGCCAGACTTCGTCTTACCGGTGACCTCCGCTCCAGCTACTGCTCCCGCTACTGGCACCACAGAGACTCTACCTTCCTCTATAGCGTCGTCCGAGCCCCCATTCTCTCAGAGTTCGACTTTGCCGGTCATAACGCTGGGTGCTGGCTGGGCTCACAACACCACCGTACTACCCGTCTCGGTAGCCACTTGGCTGTGCACAAATGGGCAAAGCTAGCCAAGACATGGATCTGTGAAGACGTGCGGCCACCAGGGACGCACGGTCGATGGAGTTAGCCAGTTTGGGAGCTAGACTTTCGACCACCAGGACGTCTAAGAATGTGGGCTGGGCATGCAACTGCCAGGACGTCTGTGTGAGCATCTAGGCCCCCAGTGGGTTTCGGTGATTGGATGACAACGGTAAATTACTATGACTAACGTGTGTTTTGCAGAAACATTTGAGTTAGGTCATGGTAATGATGATCGTGAGGGCACTATGGTATTCATGCCCCCTTATTGATGCAATTCGTTCGGTTTTCAAAGGATGGACGACGAAGACTGTGATAGGCTAGTCCTAAGTGTCATTTGGTGTTGAAGGACACTTAGAGTAGCATAGGTCTTTGTTTTATCTTTGGCCGTACTATTAAGAGGGTTTGAATGGGTAGCTTGACCTAGGTGAGACTTTTGAGTTAGGTGTGGTGCACACTTGTTAACCAAAGCCCTAGGTAGCTTAGAAAGGTTCCTAAGATCATAAGGATGAAAGTTCGTGAAGGGAGCGTCGCAAACCGAAGTCGTTTCGGACTTCAAAATGCGACCGGACGCTGCGAACCCTAGTGACCCGACGCTGGATGCGTCCGGTCTTAGTGTTGGCTGAGGAGTGGGCCTGGTTGTGACCGGACGCTCCTCAGCAATCGATCGGACGCACCTGTGAGGTGAGTCCGGTCGCGTCCAGAGAGGTTCCAGAGAGCAAAATGGATGACCGGACGCGTCCGGTCAGTGCTGACCGGACGCATGGGAGCGTCCGATCAGCACTTCGTACGAGTGTCAGTGCTAACGTCAGTTAGCCGTTGGGCACTGACCGGACGCGTCCGGTCACCCCGACAGGTGCGTCCGGTCAGTGCATAACTGGCTGGATGTACCCCTTCGTGCATGTTTCGAGTTGGGGGGTATAAATATGCCTCCCCCTCATCCATGCTGTTACTCTTGCTCATTTGAAAGGTTGCCAAACACATTGTGATTCCATGTGAGTGCAAGAGGCCTAGTGAGGTTGAGAGATTTGATAATTGAGTGATCAAACACCTCATTAGTGAATAAAGAGTTGCAAGTGTGCATCCACCCATCTCATTACCTTGCGTTGGTCAAGTGAGAGTTCTTGCTTGTTACTACTCTTGGTGATCGGCATCACCTAGACGGCTTGGTGGCGATCGGAGAGCTTGGTATCATCCGGAGGCATTGTGGATGACCCAAGCCAAGTTGTGACCGTAGCGAGCGATTCACCCCGGCCGGAGTGGCGAAGAATCAGCTCGTAGTGAGCACTTGATCCTTGCGCGGATCAAGGGGAGCGATACCCTTGCGCGGGTGCTCCAACGAGGACTAGGGGGTGTGCCGACACCTCGATACCTCGGCAAAAAGATCGCCGTGTCATCTCTACTCTCTTCTCTACGTATTTACCTTTGAGAAATTCAATTCCGCATTTACTTGTTGTTCTTTCATAAGTTGAATTGCCATGCTAGAGTAGAATGGTTTAGCGATAGTCTTTTGTGCAATTGATTCTTGTCAAACACACTTCTAGGCACTAGGGGGTTAATTGGGGCTTGATAGGTTTTAACTCTTGCAAAAGTTTTAGAGGGACGGTGCGGATGGATAATGTCAGAGTCGAACCTCACAAGTAAAGAGTCCGTGCGGGGTGGGGATATCTTGGGGAGATCTTTTTTTTCTTTTTATTTAGGGCATGTTTGGTAGAGATTCATCACTAGAAAAGTGAACCTGGATTTGAGATTCATCGTGAATCAAATGCATCGTGGATCTGAGATCCATCAGAGAACTATTTAGCAAATTCGACAACTTTAGATCCACGCAAGGACATTTTATTGGAACAGACAGAATTTCCCTTGCGCTCTAACATCTCTTAACTCATTGACATTTAGACCCACGCGTCAGGTGAAAAAAACATAGACTTCTCCTTCGACAATGTCCCGAGCAGCGAAGTGGGGGCATGTTCATGGCCGGAGTGAGGCCTGATGTCAAATATCCACTGCGACATACCGTGTGAGCTGACACCGGCGTGCGCGACTTGCGTGTCCTAGGCAGAGCACGGATAAGAAGCGTCTTAATAGGAATTCAAGTTGACTGATGAGCATATCCCACCGGACTGCGTGGAGGGGATGTGCAGGCGACGTCCATCCCCTGCGAGGACAGTGGTGATGGTCTCCCAGCGACTGGTGAGGAGGAATGTGGACCCATTTCAGCTCAGACTCAAGCAAGCAGCACCACCAGTCATCATTGGAGTTGCACGATGTGGGGTTGAGCGAGGGGCTTGGCGATGCGTCGCGCGTCTCCCCGTTTCAAAGATTTTCCAGCGAGCTCAAAGTCAGCCAGCTCAGCCCACCAATCTTGGCTTAATTCCCCTGTGGATGCCTGCGTGCTTCGGCCTCCATGAAGCAACATCAGCGCAATAGCAAGCAAGCGGCCCACCAGCCTAGTTGCAGGGGATTCGACCCTTTTGGGGGTCAGGGTGGCGATGCCCTTGAATTCCCGCGCAGCCGCGTCACGGGCGCAACTTTGGGCGGCATCTGCAGGTCCGTACAAAGCTGGATGGCGGACAAATCTTCTCTCATGCCTAAAATTTTATGGAGGAGCTAAGGAGGGGCTCTATGGACGAGGTCGTCGTAGGAGGGGCTGGAGCCCCGACAGATCCGCCCTTGGTCATTAGGGTCGCTAGCTCTCCGTCTGGCTATTTTTACATTGGTCAAACATTTTCATGGTTGATCCAGAATTAACTAAAATCAACTAAGACAGCATGGCATGTAATAATGATAATTAATGTGTGGGATAATGGAGTAGTGAAATAGGTAACCTGGAAAACATTAGTGGTTACCTATTTGTAACCTTATTATTAGTTGTGATGTTTCAAACATATTTGTTTCTTTGAAAAAATGCTCAAAAACGCGTGCTTTCTGGACTACAACAAATACATGCCATTTTCATGTAAAAAATACATGCCATTTTAATGAGGCTAATTTTGATGATCAAAGGATCAAGTTAGCAGGAAGTTTTGATGAAACAAGACCAATCTGTTTAGCATAAAAAAAATTGGCGCAAGTTGGCAAATTCAGGTAACCTGGAAAACATTATTGGTTACCTATTTGTATCCTTATTAGTTGTGTTGTTTCAAAACATATTTTATTTCTTTGAAAAATTGTTGACAATCCAGGGATCAAGTTAGCTGGAAATTCTGATGAGCAAAGACCAATCAATCTGTTAGCATTAAACTTTGCCCAAGTTGCCAAATTCAGGTTGAATCAAAACTTCGGCCCATGGCCATGGAGATCCTACCAGTAGGTTTCGTTAGGATGCAAAGTATTCTTGGAGTTTTAGAAAAAGAAATATACTATAGCTTTGTAAAATACTTTGGTTTTGTAGCCCCATGAGATATCTGATGCATGGAGTTTATAGCGTTGAAAACCATAGTATGCTGAAATCATAGGTTTTTCTTATATTTATTTTTTTTAAAAAAACTCCACTATAAAACATTTTTCTTAAACCATGTCTTTTTGGTCTATGGATTCTTTTTTAAAAAGAACTACTAGTAGGAGATATGTCAGACGTATATTAATAGAGGAGTTTAAAAAATACTCATTACAAAATTGTAAAAACTACAGTTTTTTATTTTAAAAAACTATTTTTCCAGGTTCTAAGCTCAACATGGGCCTGTTGGGCTGGTATCAATAGCCTTCGTTCCGCACTCTGTCTTAACTGGGCTTCCTCCTTGGCAGGCCGCCTGGCCCAACCGAACACCAACTTAACCGCCGCATGATTCCAGTTCAGAGTTCATCAGGAAGCAGCAATTCCAGGAAACCGGAAGGACTCGAGGACCTTGTTGACTCCATCATCCACCCAACAACCCAAATACCCAATCATGCATGCACGGTGTCCGCCGGCGCGATCCCCGTACACGCAACCGCAAGCTGTGTCTGTGTACGCCTGCTTTTGATCTGGCAGGCAGGCAAGAGGCAGCCCAAATTAAGGAAAGACGCACGGCACGCACTGCTGGACTCCACCGGGCCGGGGGAGGATGGCCATGGCTACCCACCGGCAAGTACGACGACTCCATCAAGCACCGCTACCTTCTCTGCTCTGCTCTGCTCTGGGCCCTGGCTGGGTCCATGCATTGCCACCGGACGGACGATACGATTAGATCGTACATGCGATGCGATACGCCGTGCCGCCGTCGTCGCCGCGGCCGCCAACGGATGCCGCGGCACGCCGCAAGACTCTCGACCACTCCGCACGCGTCCTCGATAGAAAATGCACGCGACCCGGTGTCTGGTTGCGTCGCGCGTTCCCGCTCGGCACCGGCACCGGCACCGGCACCGGCACGCACGCTGCCTGCGGGATCGGTAATCTGCAGGTCTCCTGACGTACTCCTGAGACGATGACATGCCAGATACTCCGTATAGGGCCGGCGGGCCCCGCTGTAATCTGTCTGGCTGCTATAGTTTTTATATATTGCCACGTCCGAGCTCGAACGCAAGCACCGGCAGGCCTGTCCGCCGTCACCGGACGCGACGCGACAGCACTGCTGGTGCAGCAACCATCTTCCCTGAATCCAAGCTCATCATTTAATCCAAAAATCAGAGGGCCGGCTTTAGGTAAGAATGGTAAGACCCTGAACATACATGCATAAAAATCCTAAACGTACTCAATTGACCGGTAATTACATGCCAAAATTGCAGGTTTTGACAACTACTTACTACAGGAGTATATGCCTGAAGACGGACGCGTTCTGCTGTCAGGCAGCAAAAGCCATATCTGCATCATTCAGCAAAGTCGTCGATCGTCGTCCCCATGCTGGCCCCATGCGCGTCGATGCGTGCAGCCATGCTTCAATTCCCAGCCCAGCATGCAGCACCCGCGGGTTTCCATTGAATATTCGATTCGACACCCAGACCCAGCTAACGGCCTGGTATGGTAGTTCGGTTAATATTAATATAAGTAAGCAGCTGATGATTGGGTGGGTTGATTATATTAGTGCGTGCACGACAGATGCCGCCGTTACATGATTGATTGGCCTCGCTCCAACCAACGGAATGGAAGGACGCCTGCAGGTGCCGATCCACAGGTGCTCATCGATAATCATCGCCCCCATCATGCTCGTCTTGTGGCCTCGCCTCATTCTCTGCCGTGCGTGCAACAACGTACTGTGCCATCTCCCACTCCCTTCTTATCTGCACTGCACTTCCATCAGAGAGGTCTTGCAACTTCCCATGATCCCATCACATGATCATGGCATGACAAAAACCACCTGAATTTCGCTGAAACTTGGAGAAGCGCTCGATCGACGACATCCGATAGGGAGTGGATATCGAACAGAAAGACGTAATGCAAAGACTGTAGCATAGCTTTCCTGGCAGGGAAAGGAAGGAAGGATCGGACATCGGAGGCGCGGGGGGGTCCAATGCGCATGCGCGCGGCCAAATTCCTTGCAAAAGCTGCAGGTTTGCAGCTGGTTCTTCTGGGGTTTTTTTTTAGAAGAGAAGCGAAGCAATCATGGATTCATGGTTGATGGCCAAAGGCAACGGACGGACCAAGCACTAGATGCCCGCCCCGGCTTTCGCCAAAGGAAGGCACAACAACACAAGTGCGCTACGCCGCCGAAAAAGGCGCAAAAGGCCACAGGATATGACAAAGACGGGGATGCAAAGGCGACAGGTACCTTACCTTTCTTCGGCGTTAGTTGGCACCGCAGGAGGATTTCGCAGAATTCGATCGAACAAAAGCTCCCACCCAGTCACGCATGCACATCGATCCCGCACGCATGCACATCGATCCCGCACGCCCTAGATTAGGGCACATCACGAAAGAAAAGCAGAAGGGTTTGTTTGGTTTTTAAAAAAATAGCTTTATTAGCAACTTCTTAGATAAAGCTAAGCTGTTTTTAGTAAAAGTGTTTGGCAAAACAGCTTCATCAATAACTTCATGCATGATTGAGAGAGAGAAATGAGGGTGTAAGTTGTGAAAAGCTACTTTTTCAGTTTCATCTCAGTTTATCGTTTTGTAAGATTAGGAATAAAACAGCTTTATGAGTGAAGCTGTTTTGGAAAAAAGATGTTTAGCTCACCACAGTTTATGAAGCTATTGTGAGCTGTGTCAAATAGACCCTAAATGTCAAGGTCAAGGATGGTGTTGCAGTCACTAACTACGAACAGTGCATGCATGCCATCATCCCATCCGGCACCCGGTTTAGTAGTTGCCAGACAGGCATTACGTCTCTGCCTTTCTTAATTATCTCCTGTTCGATTTTTTTATTTTTTTTAAAAAAAAACACGTCAGTACGGTCTGTCCGAATAAACGCTGCAAGAGAACAAACAGGTGCACGCGCACGTACTGCAGCGGAATGCAGAAACGCATGGCGCTCCCCTGTTTGTACAAAGCCGGTGCACTTTTGTCAGGCTGTAGCATGTACTGTATGTCTCTTTGCTTGCCTGTTTGCAATAGATAATCGTTGGGAATTAAGAACAGGCTGTCGTTGCTGATTTGGTCAGGCACCTGTCCCGGCGGTATTGGTGCGTTGGCCTGGATATCGAGCCAGCTCGGCTCGTTACAGCTCGGCTCGTTAGCAGGCTGGCTCGACTTGGCTCGTTATACTAACGAGCTACAAGAGCAGCCCGGCTCGGCTCGTTATAGAGCTCGAGCTGGCTCGTTTGGCTCGCGAGCTAGATCATAAAAACACAATTTCTTAAAGTACATGTAAATTTAACAAAGAATAATATCTACATATAAAAACATAATTTCTCTTATCTGATTATATCTTCTTACTTGTATGTGAACAACACGTAAGAACAAATATGATTTCTACCATATTACTGGATGTCTGGACATTCTACAATAGCTAATTTAAGTTTGTTGACTTGTGAATTAATTGGCTCGTACGAGCTAACGAGCAGCTCGCGAGCCAGCTCGAGCTGGCTCATTATAAAACGAGTCGAGCTCGAGCCGAGCCATGAACGAGCGAGTCGTGCGAGCTAGCGAGTTTCGAGTTTTGCGTCCAGGCTTATTCGTGCGTGCGTGAGCTAACTACTCCATTGATATGTTTTGATTAGGAAAAAAAAGCGAGTTGCTATTTTTCAGGTGTCTGAAAAAACATTTTTTTAGACGACGAATAGGGACCGTACATCTCAAATCCAACGGTGCTTGGGTCTTCTTCTTCCTCCAGCATCTTCTGCTCTCGCCCCCGCCGACAGCCCCACCCCTGCCGTGGGCGTGAGCGCTCGCGGCAACCGCCTTCCCACCCCCACCCCTCGCCGGAGCTCCCCCGCCCTGACCTGGTCCGACCGCCATCCCCACCCACCCCAGCCACCGCCAGGGCCCCTAAACCGCCCGCCTGGATCCCCACTGCCTGGCTGGCCTTCCTCCCTGAGCCCCTCCTTCTTTCTAAGCCGGCCAGAGTTGAGAGAGAGAGAGGTAAGCTCGCTGGAACCCTAAATCCAGAGGAGAAAAAGGAGAAGGACGGACCTCGCCGGATCTGCCATGGCCACCGCCGGATCCACCATGGCCGCCGCCAAATGTGCTCGAAGCCTCCATGCTGCCACCGGTTTGTGTGTGGGGAGGAGCTAGGCACCGATGGGGGCGTGGGGAGGAGCTAGACGCCAGTGGGGCACAGGGAGGCAGTGGGCAACATCCGTCACGGCTGCTCGCCAGAGGAAGTCGAAGGAGGGGAGAGGGAGGGAGGAGCAGCAGCGCATGGGGAAAGATGGAGATCGTGTGGGGAGAGGGAGAAGCAGCAGCGTGTGGGGAAAGACGTGTCGCCTGTGTGTTGTTCCCGTTTTCAGGCGTCTGGGTAACAGGAAACGTGAAAAAAAAATCATCTCACTACAAGTCTACAACTGCCATAGCAACTCATGTTCATCAGGTCTGTTGTTTCAACCTGACCCTGCTTTCTTCTTTCTTCTTACTTTGAAGGACAACCTAACCCTATCTTTTAGATGCCTACTTAACACAATTCATTTGTTTTGATTAGGAAGCTTGTGTATATGTTAGTCTGTCATTCCAACAGCTGAAAAGTTCTAATCGAATTGAGCCCGCCAAAATGTTTAACCACCCTTTTGCAGTTGGTAGTTGGTATTTGCGGCAGTCCCAGCTCCTTGGTCAAAAAAGAAAAGAAAAAGAAAGGACTCAACTTCTCACATCACCAGAGACCCAGCAATCAACAGATACAAGCATCCTTGAAGTAGACATAATCTCAAAAAAAAAATCAGTGAGAATCAAACACTTTAATTTTTTTTTTGCGAGGTCAATAAGAACTTAAGAAGGCATGCTTGTACCATAACACTGTGCTGTGCCGCTTTTATTCTAACAGCCATTGGTCACCAGAGTCTAAAAGATTCTAGAGGCAAGATTAGGACTTGAGCAAGCCATGCATCTGTTTCATTTGAGAAAGAAGTAGCAACTCATCTCGTGTTAACTCTTACCTACTTATCTTTAATTCCAAGACTAACAGGAAATCTATCCCATCTACATTGAACAAATGAGATGGATTACACACCTTATTAATCGGCCAATACTCACGAAATTATGTCTCTCTGTCTTAAAACAAACAGGGGGAAAAGCCCATTTATCAACCGTGAAATAATAGTCTTTGATCTGTTTTCAGGCCAACCCCTAAACTTTAAAGGTACTCTCCATGTTCATACTACAACTTACACTTTTGAGCGAAGGAGTAGCTCATATTACAATCTTGAACTACCATCTAGCTACCAGAGGCATGTTTCGGTGGTTGCAAAGTACTAGCGGTACTTTTGAGTACTTTGTATTTTTATTTTGATAACTAATTAATTTAAGCAAGAAAAACAGTAAAAATAAATTAGGGAGAGGGTAAATTAGTAATAGGATAACTAGAATACTGTGTACATATACCTTTTTCACATAAGAGAAACTTTAACCGCATGCACGACCCATGTATATACACCCAAAAAAACATACACGATCAGTTATTGTTTTGTACTGTACATGTATATTACGAACTTTTTTCTGTATCTCCTTGTATCGTGAACATATATATAGCTACACAAAAAGGGTAGGAATATGTGTATGTACACGTACTTAGGAGTGAAATTACTATAGTACTCTTTTTTTAACAATAACTAAACATTACTTAAAAATCTATAGATACCGGTGCTATACATTTTTGGTACTAGTCCCACATGTTGGTACTTTTCGGTACTTTTTTTCTGGTACTTATTATTTTTTGTCATCCGATCTGGATCAATAGACGGTCCACATTTGTTCCAACCACCGTAAAACTTGTACTAGCTACCAAAGCCATTCAATCTCAACCTTGGATGTTTTTTTTCCAATGAATTACTCTCCCATTAAATCACAAGTTATTTTGACTTTGCTAAATATGTAGACTTTTACTATATACCTAGATATGCATTATATAAACAAAAACAATGTATTAAAAAAATAAAACAACTTATGATTTAGATTGTTCTGCTACGTCTTTGGTTTTGGGGCAGAGATTTTAATTAATGCAGGGCGAGCTCCAAATGGCCGGCATCCTTTTTCTACTCCTGCTTTCGAATCTTTTGTGATGGAGCCATCTCAAAAATTTGATAGATGGATAATGATGAATGTAAGGGCACTCAAGGACCGAAAATGATGCATGGGTTGGCCAGGAAAGCTACTTGTACTATCATCGTTCAAACACACAAATATAAGCTCAATTTTTTTTAAAAAAAAAAGTAAGCTCAATCTTTTTGGTAGACAGCTATGCATGCTTTTCATTTCTTATATACACCTGTTTAGATGCTTGTGAGTTTATAATCTAGACTAGAAACACACTTTACTATTGTTATTATTTTGAACGAACCTAAAAACACACTTTACAATCGGAGGAATTCTCTTTCAAAGACTGAAATTCCAAACGGATAAGTCACAGAGAAACCGTAGCTCCGCTGATTCGTTTCTTCGGACGTCAGAGAAGAGACAGCGGCGCCGCTGAACTTTCCGACCGGCGGCGTCAGGCGTTTAACCCGTGTGCGGCGTGTTCCTTGCCGATGCGGGAAAGCCTTTGTCCCGCACGAATCACGGCGCAAATCCATCGATCTGCGCGGGCGGGCGCGTGAGCCTCCTCTCCCCGTCCCCGGCCCCGGGTCACGGGCGCGCACCCACCGCGAGTCCACGACGACGACGCGTGCGCGCCGCGCCCAGTCAGCGCCGCCACGTGGACGCGAAGCCACCCGTTAACCCGCGGAGAGAGAGTAGAGAGAGGGATCACGATCACGCGTTTCCCCCTGCGAACCCGACCCGCTAACGCCGCTAAATAAATCCGCCTGGGATCTGCCCAAATCCTCCCGGACAGTCGTTTGCTTTGCCGTCCTCTCCGGCTTCCACTTCCGCGAGGAGACGAGGAGGACAGGGACGCCGCCGCCGCTTCCGCTTCCGCTTCCGCTTCGGCTTCCACGAGGTACGGGGGCCATGGATGGCGATGAGCCGATGATTGGTGGAGTGTGCCTTTGATTTGATGTGGGGGGTTGGGGGAGGCAGTACAGGAGTTCTAGAGGTTGGGACGGAATCCTCTGATCATTTCCTCGTTCGGTATGTTTGAATTTGGGGGGTGTTGGAATCAAAGAGGTCGTACAGACCTGGGCTCTGTGCTGCTACTGCTTCTCTTTGGTGCGGTTCGGTTGGACCTCGCCACCTTGGATTAGCGTACTCGGCTGTGAATTTTTTCTCTCTCCCTTTTTGTCATCAGTCCGGTGCACCTGTTTGATTTGTCGATAGATGGATGTAAGGAGGGTTTCTCTCCGGAGACCGGAGATCGGAAGTAGTAATACCCATGCGTCAGAGTTCAGAAGTAGAGTTGCGGAATGAAATTTCGTGTTCATCGTCTCAGAGGCCACCTGCATTCAGTCCGCGGTGGAAGAATTTCGGTAGTTCCATACAGTATATCGCAGCGTCTTTCCATTCAACGCACTCGTGGCCTCGTGGGTGTTCATTCTCAGACTAGTTATTTTTTAATTACTGTTTTGGGAACTTGAAAGCATCGGATGCTAGATAGGTGAATGATGTTTCCACACGGCTATCGTGATCAATGGCCCTAGTGTTTTATTCGGTAGTATGTGGTCCCAAGAAAATGGCTCTTCTCTGCTTTATACTACTGTATCACAATCTACCTGTAATCTGTATGGGCCTCTCGATCCTTGTCTGATACTGAATACGGATGCGGTAAATCGGTAATTTCAATCCGAGGGAAGGAGACAGACAAGATCAGACAAGATCACAGGAGTACTATAGCATACGGGTAACCTTCCCTTGTCCGTTTTTGCTGTGGATACAGCTTTATGGTGTCATTTAACTTTTTGATCTTAAAGGTGAATGAAGATCAGATATGGGAAGATACTGACTTTCATGGGGTGACGGTGAATGTTCTGAACTAAAAGTAGGTCCATACTTGATTGTTTGTTTCTATTGAAGCTTGGTAACATTGCCTTCTCTATGGTTTTGTTTTTTCTGAACTGCGCTGTGCTTCTTTGGCTAAAAGTATGTTTTGCACATGTCTATTCATGTCATCTTGTTCCAGTTCTCTGGCACTAACCATTACCAAATTTGGGTTGCAGAGTTCTAGCAAGTCTTCTTCTGGAGAATATAATCACCTCTGTTCATTGCTGCATTTTGGTATGGACGAATCTTCCTATAGACCCGCCACCCCAGTTGGGTTTCTTAGAAAAGGTTCTGGCATTTCCTTGAGAAATCAAAGCAATGAGGAAAGGCCAAGCCCATACAACAAGCAGCCAGGGAAGAGTTCAAATCTCAATCCTGTAAAATCACGGTTCACTGAAAATAAAGAGAAGCCAAGGTATTTTGAAGGGCCATTTCATCCATCAGGATCCAGGTCTTCATCTGTAAGCTCTTCAAAAGCTCCTGTTAGAAAATGTTGCGATAAGAGACAAAAGCGGCCCTTTTTGGCAGAGACAGACATTGCTGAAAGCAGTAACAGAAGAACTGAGGTTAGACGCCTACAAAGTGTCAAGAAAGCTTCTGTATTTGGTGATGGGCATCCATACATGCAGAAGGGTACATCAGAAGCTTCATCATCCTCAACAATTACTGAAAGAGGCTTGCCAGAAGAGCATGATCTTGGAGTTTTAGATGTTTCTTGTTCTTCAGGGAGCTCTGCACATGCAGTTAATTCCAGAAATACTGCATTGAATGCTATGGCACATAGGCAAAAGGATAATGAAGAATTGAATTCAGGTAGACATCAAGGTGCTTCCACTTTTGTTCGTCGGCATACTTTAACTCAAAGTTTTACCTCTGGTGTCAAGTCATCATCAACTGCTCCTGGCACTACCATTACTGGAGCACAGAGACGTGGCCTAAAAAATCTTGGTTGCTCTTCAATATCTGATGTTCTGCCCTCAGGATGTTCTTCATCTGATTCTGTCCGTGATAAGAGGGTCGAAGTTACAAAGAAGAGAACTTCTGATGCAGAAAGTTCTTCAAGATCAAGGGGAATAAGTGAACAATCTAATTTAAGTCAGACGCGTGCTAGTTATCCTGGCAGTACTGGTCCTAGAGCTAGAGCTGCTGAACAATTAGCTTCTCAACAAACAGCAAGGATCAATAGTAGAAGTATTCAGGATCCTACAGATTCAATAAGGGCTAGACGACCTTTTACTCTGCGTGCCAGGGAGAGGATGATGCCAGGTGAAAGAGAGGATAGCGTATTTGCTCTGAATGAGACTGTTGCAAGCGTTCATCCAGAATGCGGTCATTTTCACATGGGTGGTACTCCTCAAGAGAGATTAGGAAGACCCTTTTACGCAGAATTACCTCATGCAATTTATTCATCTAATCGTCAAGGCTCAAGTAGTCAGACAGCAAGGAGAAGATCTGCATCTTGTACTGAAGAAAACCCTCAACGGACGTTCCATGGTATGCTTGGGGAGAGAGACAGCTACAGGCGCATAAACATGGAAGGAATTGCACAGGTTGGTTTCTGTAACTTATTAGATACATGCTCTCAGTTTTAAAATTTTCATTTACGATGTGAACACACTAGTAATGTGGTGGTAGGGTGTCCAGTTGTGAAACAGGGTTCAAATCCTGGGTCTCGCAAAAAAAAGGACCCTAACTGAGTTATGCCGGTCTCAGCATGTTCCAGGGTGGTCCGGCCTTCAGACCCTTTTCTCAATCCTGTGTTGAGATTCTCTTCTTAATGCAATGCCTCAGGGGAGGTCTTTCCCCTAGCGGTCAAGTTTTTTTTCAAAAAAAAAAATAATTTGAAATGAAATTGATCAAAGCTATGTAAAATATAAAGGATACTGACTTTTTGTCTGTCGAAGGAGTAGTAATTGTGATGTTTGCCATGTTTACTGTATGTAGGCGTTGCTAGCTTTGGATAGGATTGAACATGATGATGGATTGACTTATGAGGTTGGTACTTTTATCTTGATGTCCATTTTTTTCTCCTTTTACCAACTTTTGCACTGAAACATATTCTGAATAAAAAAAATGGCAGCAACTGCTGGTGCTAGAAACTAATCTGCTCTTAAGTGGCCTTGATTTGCAAGACCAGCATGAAGATATGAGATTGGATATCGACAATATGTCGTATGAGGTATTACTTTCAACATGTTTGCTCCATTATTGTTCAAATTAAATATCCTTGGGAAAAGCTTATGTTAGTTCTTTGATATGTAATTTGTCTCTCTGTTGATTTTCTTTTTCAGGAACTACTTGCTTTAGAAGAGCATATTGGCTCAGTGAGTACTGCCCTTACTGAAGAGCAATTTGCCAAGTGTGTAAACCAAAGTGTGTATGAAGCAAGAAATTCTGGTAGAGATGTGAACAAGAATGCAGCAGATGATGTGAAATGTAGCATATGTCAGGTATTTTTTATTCCAGTATTTCAATGTTCAGTTACCGTCTGTTCTGAATTCTGATGAAGAATTGGCAATGTAATTTTAACTTGATGGTATGCTTCATATGTTCAACTCATTTCTTGGGGTTGGGGAAAGAAAGGGACTATATTAGTTGCCTTGCGGCCTTGCCTGACAAACGGAGAAGGCATAGGCTAACTGGAAGGGGGACTATATAGTGATGAATTGGAATTACTAGGGGTGCACACAAGCAAAGGATACAAAAGTATACTGATGTCCGCACATAGAATTAATATCTTCAGGTCTTCAACACTCTCAACCAACATTTTTAAACCTGTAGCTGTTCCAACAATGTATCTCCATGTTGTTTGCCTTTTGACATGTCATATTCCTAGCAATTACTTGTTTAAATAAACATCTATCTCCTGGACACTGGATGATTATTATTCTGCAGCATGCATTCTGATTGACACTGACTTGATGTTCCAGGAGGAATACGTTGAAGGTGAAGAGATTGGTACAATGCAATGTGAACATCAGTACCATGTGTGCTGCATTCACGAATGGCTTAGACAGAAGAACTGGTGTCCAATATGCAAAGCTTCAGCTATACCTTCAGAGATGAACAAGGGAGATGCATGAATGTTGGCTCAAACTCGTAAATAGCGTGGATTTATGATTAGACAGTGTAGATGCTGACGCAGTTCACCCCAATTTGTGGATATGATAGACCCTCTCTCTCCCTGGAACCCCTGGAACCTTTTGTCACTGCATCTTTTCTCTTCTTAGCACATCCTTGTGAAATGTGAACTCTGCTTGACAGCAGTATGGTCAGAAACTAAAAAATAATCGGGGTTCTCCTTGAGGAATTTCTCCAGATACTAAATAGGAAATGGTTCTCCTTGATTGAAATCTCGAGTCGCATAATTTATCCATGCATGTTGGCATAAAAACATTCTGCTTTAATGGAGAAATATGTTCTCATGGATTGTACAGGTACTGGCTCCTCCTATTGTCTTACTTTTTTATTACTAGCAAACATATCCTTATCTTATAACAGAACTGGTGTTGGAATCGAATTCTTGCATGAGTCGTGAGTCTAGATCATATGACACACTGAGGGCGTGAGAGCACTTTAGAAACAGCAGCAGCAGCAGCAACAACAACAAAGAAGTTGAGACTTGGGGTAGGCTAGAGTTACGTAAATGACTGTTTTTCATGCACTCCTATCCAAACATAGATCTCAAGGTAAAAAAATGATAGGAAGAACTCCCTAACACTTGCATGATTCATTGGTCTGGATCACATATGCCACAACGGAGGGCGTGAGAGCACTTGAAAATTTTAAAAAACGGTTGGAAGAACTACTGGGTTATTGCTAAGCAGATGAAAGTGCAGCTCGTGTGCTGTAGTGCTGTACTCTGTTTTCATAACTCGATTACTTGCTAGTTGCTACAGCTCTAGAAGAATACACCATACTGGTGGGCTACACATGAATTGGATGGACAACGAAAAAGGAAAAATATGGCTCCAGGTTCCTCTTTATGCAAGTTGCTCGTTGGGCTGACTCATTGCATCCTTTAGGCCTCTAACCCCCTCGATGGCCCAAGACTGCATTGTACATTCTAGTTGAAGCACAGTATATTTTTCCACCAATTTTGCTGGCTGTGAACTGTGATATATAAATTTCTGCTTGTGCATTTGAAATTTTGATGTTCGGCATGGTGAATAATATGTTTTCTCCAAATGATAAAAGTCTCCAAGGCTTGTGTATTTTGAAATGAATTTTTCTTCAGTTTGTTTCAGATAGTTTAACATATTAAAAGCTGCCAGTTATCTGTTGAATGATCTATAAAGGTGGGGCGGGATTATTAGACGTGAAATGAATTCCTATTTTCTGTACATTGGTGTTAGCATTTTAGTCTACATAAATATTTTTTTGTCAGCCTGTGTTTTTCCTTTATTTTCTTTTCAGAAACCTACTTCAGTTTTTGGGTTGAACAACTTAAATAAATATGAGATCGTGAATTTGGAGAGCTGTCCCTATCAGTGTTTCATGATAATGTTCCAAATGTGCTCCCATATTCCCCCATAATAATAGTAAAATAAATGTACACAGTTCTTAGTACAATGAAACAGTTTGGGGAACCAACAGCAATTTCATGACGTGCTACCATTCAAAAGAGTTTTGCACAATAAATCCCAAATATCTAAGATCTTAATTTTAGGATCTTCTGTACAGAATGTAGTCCATTAGTTTCATACTTATCCACTGTCACAAGTGATGATTCATAAAGTTCTCCAGTGTCCTTTGCAGATCTACCTGTAGATTTTTAGTACACAAAGCACGGCTCATACCCAATTAGCCACATCTTCATGGCACTTTCCTATAACGGCTTCATGTAACCATGGTATGGACGACATCGATGTCACAATGTAAAGCAACCTAACCTTCAGCCATGTGCTTTGGTTGCAAGATATGCACCCACGAGAGCTGAGGAAAGTTAATAGAAGCATTTTGGTTCAGTACATGAGCAGATACAATCCAGCTGAAGCAGAGTGACAGGTACTGGCTTGTTGCTTTATGCAAAAAAAGAAGGCCATTATCAGATTGATCGGCCTGCCCCTGCATGCCACCTGTTGCAGCAACATCGTCTATTCGTCTGGGTTGATTCTTTGGGATGCTTTAGGGGTCCATGAGTACAAATGGAAATGAGAAGTCGCCCTTTTTCTTGCGCCAAATCATGTTTCCATTGGGTGCTGCCGTGCTGGACGCCTGGATGGATGTGCACTATATGAGCGATCTGCATTGCTAGGTGGGGAAGGGATAAGGGCATGCATAGCTACAGGACTACAGGAACACAATTTGAGCATGGAAAATAGGAGCTCGGTTTAGAAGCTTCAACTTTTCAGAACTATGATGCCTTTTGTTGGCACTTTATCTTTAAGTGTTTTTATATATAAAAAATATCCAAAATTGTTTCTTTTATCTTAGTAGGATTGTATTTTAGGAACTTCTCGATTCCATGGATTTTTTTCCCATACAATGACATGGTGATTTTTTTTCACAACCTCGGCAAAAACCTGTGTAGAAATTTGCAAGATTTTGTGTTTGTACTCCTCTTCCCAGTTTAACTGATTAACCTAAGCTTGAGGTCAAAGTCATCATGATGTATTGATATGCTCTGGCAGCTTGATATTGGTTTCATAATTTACTAGTCTTGGTGTTGGGTACTTGGATCTGTCTGGAGTCTTGACCGTATGAATTTTGTAGATTCTATTAATGCCTGAATTACACTGATTCTGCATTTCTGTGTTGACCTGAAAACTTGTTCAGATTTTTCATTAAATCAGTTGGGATGGTAAAAAAAAATAATTTGAGTTCTGATAACTTATTTTACCTTAGAAAGCGACTGCCCATTGTTTTCACCAAATAAGGGATAGAATGCATTCCTAAAAAAAGGCATATAATGCATTCCAAAGGCATGCCACTGGCTTCAATAATGTAAACCTAGAAAAAGCAGTAGCGTGGCAGGCAGGAGGAATTGTACTCTAGAGCCACATATTTGGCACCATTACTTTTCTTGTGTGCTTGATTGACTTTGTGGTTCTCATTTTCATTCTTTGAGCTAGGTAGGGGGGCCGAGCTAAGACAGCCCTCTTTTACAGTCAGTTTCTTAGAGCAGGCAGATTTAGCAAAAGAAGTTTCGCATGCAGTCTTAGGGCCTGTTTGGTTCCTCCCACTAAAGCTTAGTCACTTTTAGTAGTTAAATTGCCAAACACCCCACTAAAAGAGACTAAAAAGTATTTTTAGTTTCTTTTAGTCCATTTTAGTAAGAGTGTTGCTACTAAAAGTGACTAAACTTTAGTGGGAGGAAATCAAACAGACCCTTAGATAGAAGGGGATTGTGTAGGTTTTCATGCTCTTTATATTATGACTAAAAAATGAGTCAGTCAAGTATTTATGGTGATGTGAAACTGATAGTTGAGCCCACCTGAAATTTGTGGCTAGATTCATAGAATTTCTGTCCAGCACTCCAGCGGAACATGTTCCATTATTGTTGGTATTAAACAGACATACTAGTATTTTTGTATCCGTATTAAATAGCCTCGCCTAATTGCTTATCACACTCGTATTGGTGTGTACAAGGTCATGTTGCCCTTTTGGACCGGTCTGAATGTTCATGCTTAATATAGACTTAGATATTACTATTTACATTTACTGATCTTGGAGATATATATGCCCATGAAAAAGGGTTTGGCCACAGTAGTTATTGCTTACCAATCTAAGTGTACCAGCTCTGTGAGATGCAGGACGCCCTGGAAACAACCTATGATGTACTCCTATGGCATATTTTTCATTGATGGAACATGAAAAGGACCAGCATCAGAGTATGGGCGAGAAATACAGTGTGACCATGAAACAGAAACGTGACATGCACTTGACTGTGAGGTCCCCACTGTGCCATGCGATGCACATTATTATTATTTACTGGTTACTGGTTAGGCGTAAATTTCAGCGAATGTCACGAGTCAACGAGATTAATGCTGGTCAAGATATAAGGCCAATCTCATTGGGAGTTTTATTTGGGTTTCATTTGCATTAAATGTGTTGTCACATAAGCATTTTGATGACATGACAGTGTATTTAAGAAAAGAGAGGAGAAATGAGTTTCTCTTGGCACGAATACCAACTTCTATGAGTCATGAGTCATGAAATTTAATACCTATGAAACTCTAGAATGAAACTTTCACTCTCAATGGAGAGTTTCATTCAAATTTTATTTTATTTCATATGACATGGCAGTCTTGGAAACAACGCAATGAAACTCACCACTGAGATTGGCCTAAGACTGATGCAGTTCAGAGAGATAAGGTTGAGGTTACCCATGCTGCAAATTGCAGGTTTCTGGTATGCGTCCCTTGATGGTAAGCTCTGTTTTCTCTTTTGCTTTTGGATGGAGCAAGAATAACTTCAGTTGGTTGGGAAACAGCAAATTCGGCGGCTCTTTTTGAGTTCTGACCAGGGAAAAGGACCTCGCGATTGTGCCATTCCAACACATCAAGTTTTATGCATTCTGAATTCGAGCCAACGGCCTGAATGTTCAGTACTTGACGTGGAAAAGCAGTAGTGTTTATGGCCGCATGTTTCAGCAATCCCGCGTCACAGAATCACATTTTTCGGTCACCTTTTTTTTTCTATGCATGAGTTCTCGTTTCCGTTGCCGTGTTCTTCGATTTCTTTTCTTTCTCATGATAGAAAACTGTCAAGACGACAAACATTAAAAACAGAAACCGTCCTCTCCATCAGAGCAGGCATGCTTCATCAGCACCAGAGATCACACTGTTCATCCTAGTACTACCCTAAAATTCTAAAATTTCTGCTTGCTCCATCCACTGAATGACTGGAAAGCATCACATGGTCTCTGAACTGCATAGCTACACACAAACACACAGCTCATGCGGGCTGTATTTATGAGGACTTTGGACCATACTACATGTTCTGGCTGGCATCAGCCTGGATCCGCCATGAGCATAGCATACAATGTACACACACAGGCGAGCGGGTCAGTCGCTCAACCTCATTCATGTTTCTCGTGACTGGCCAGCAACTTATCAAAAAAAGCAAGCAAGGGCGTATGTGTACTTGGACGAACGAACTGTGTAGCATTCATTTACATGGATGTAAGTATGGTCCTCTTCTCCTATCACATTCACATGGTAGGGCATGGAGCTCCCTCTCTTCTTGTTACATGGTTTTAATTACTACTAGACAATAGTAATCAAGAAAAGAATCGGCGGATCATCAACAAATTAATAGTACACTGCGACTGTGATCTGTGAACTGTGAACCGTGATGGTGGATCATGGAATGGACTCTGCTGATGCACATGAACATTCTTTCTCAACCCCCTACTACCCAGTGTACGGGGCTAGCTATCTCTGCTGGAGCTGCATGGTGATGTTGATGTGCATGCATGCAGCCAGAGCGAAGCCAGCTGATGAGCTAGTTGACCT
The DNA here is from genome assembly GCA_009763385.1 of Coix lacryma-jobi var. lacryma-jobi. Taxonomy (NCBI): domain Eukaryota; kingdom Viridiplantae; phylum Streptophyta; class Magnoliopsida; order Poales; family Poaceae; genus Coix; species Coix lacryma-jobi. The sequence continues at coordinate 5,064,642 of CM019824.1, forward strand.
TGGTGCAGACGCGGCGGATCTCGCCATCGGCGGCGGTCTTGACCCCGACGCGTCCCAGCTTGGCCATGGCGGCGACGAAGGCGTCGAAGAAGGCGGTCTGGTTGGCGGCGAAGTAGTTGACGGTGGCGCGGGACCTGCGGTCGGCGAAGAGCACCTGGTCGGACGCCAGGAGCCCCTTCATCTGCTGCAGCGTCAGGTAGTAGCCGTTGTCGAACTTGCGCGGCGTGACGGCGTCCAGCATCGCGAACGCCGACGGGCTGTAGTTGAGCGGGCACGTCTGCCGCATCTGCCGCAGGAAGTAGAGGTTCATCGGCGGGCCGGCGCCGTTGCTGTTGCCGCCGCCGCCGCCGCTGCCCTTGAACGTGTACAGCCGCCGCACGAACTTGTCGCAGTGCGTCACGCCGATCGTGTGCCCGCCTGCAGAAACAACAGGTGCGGCAAAGCCACCACGTCAGTGACGGACGCTGTGGCTGGCTGCGTCTCGTCAGCGGCGGGGGTCAGCTGGCAGCCGTGGTCGCTGACTCGCTGACGTGCAGCTTGCAAGGTTTTTTTTTACTACGACGACCAATCGACCATGACGTGACTGCGCGTGGTGATCTCGTCAGTGGTCACGGGTGAGCGAGCGACACAGGCTGACACCCAGAACGTGTAGCAGCGAGCCCATGCATGGACTCCACGGGACCATGGCAAAACCTGCGCGCGACGACGCTGCAGGCAGCGGGAGGAGAGGAAGAAGCTGGGGAGGGTGGGCGCGCGCACCGGGCGCCAGCCTGGAAAGGACATGCGTTTCTACGAGCAGCAGCAAATGTGAGCAGCTGCAGAGTGGGCGAGGCGGAATGATGATGGGCCGCGTCCGCCGTCCGGTTCGGGCGTCGCGACGGCAACCGCAACCGCAACCGCAACCGCAACCGCAACCGCACGCAGCTGCCAACCAGACCGAAGCAGAACTCGGGCGCTTTGGTCTCCCCAACCGAACGGAAGCGATCGTATATCGTATACGTATACGGATACGGAGGAGTACTCTGTACTCGTATCGTATGTGTTGTTGTGTTGAGGCGGCCGTGACGAGTGACGACGACGATGACGTACCTGAGAGCGCGATCATGTCGGCCTGCGTGAGCCCGTTGGCGGCGAAGAGGCTGTTGAGCTGGTCCAGGTCGAAGCCGGCGCCGGGGAGGCTGTGCTTCACGACGGCGCGCGTGCCCACCTTGCCGTCCAGCCGCCCCAGCTCCACCTGGTAGTACGGCCCGCCCGTCTGCAAAGTAATTTTCAGTCATCGGTAAGTGTATACAAGTGCCGTCGCGGTAATAGTACACGTTACAGAATTCCTGCAGCGAAATTCGTTTTACCATTGCCAAAAAAATCTAGGCTTGCGAGGGACGTACGGAGGACGTACTCCAACGCAGTACCGGCAGCATGCACGCTCGCGTACGTACGTGCACTACTCGTATGTGCGAAATAGTATGAATACTACGTACTGTATGTACGTACATAAGAGCATCAGAAACTTCGGCCGAGTTGCTCGGCACAATAAAAACTGAGCGCCCGTATGGCCGTGTCGTGTCCGTGTACCTAAATACTGCACGTCTGCACGTCCCCGGCGGATTAGGTACCGGGCGCCCCGTATCTGTCGACGCCGTACCGGCTCATTCACGCCGCCAAACCGCGTGTCTGCTGCTCTCGATTCCCGTCAGAGAAGAATTCAAAGGCCGGCAGGCAGGCAGCACGGGGCCGAGCCGACGCAGCAGCGAACCAGCGAAGGGGGGGGGGGGGGGGGCGCCCAGCTCCCGTCGCCTGACGACCAGGCAGGCCACCACGGCTTCGCGCGCATGCCTTTGCCTTGCCGCCGTCCGTCCCAGCTCTGGCCTCTGGCTGGAGTCCTGGACCGCGTGCTGTTGCTCCGAGTGAATGAGCCGGGGAGGGGGCAGCAGAATTCCGACAGTGTGCAGTCCCAGGACACGGCAGGACCACCCCCAAAAAACCAATCCCCTGTTTTAGCGCCAAACCCGGCTCGAATTTTATTCTTTTTCCTTCTCGAACCCCCCTCCCCCCTTGCTCTCTGCAGCCAGAGCTCAATGGTTCGTGCTGATCCTAATATACTCTAATTGAGCTTGCATTAGGGTATGTATGTACAGGGACAAAGGTTTCAGACTATTTCTGCGCGTGCGGCGTGCCTGATTGCCTGAGCTCTCTCTTCAGGGAGAAGCAGGGGAGGAAGACGACGCGCGCGGACGGCTGACTAGTAGGAGGATAGCGGCACAGCTCAGGGTCAGTGACTGCGACTCGCAGTGTGGCTGCCGCTGTGGCCTGCGGCGGAGTCGTTCGCCTCGCGCATGCGCGCGCGGGCGCAGTGGCCTGGCCGCGGGGCGACCGGGGCATGTCAGCCTCATCATAGCTGTGAGCTGTCGCCCGCCCGGACCTGCCCGAGGCGCGCCGGAAGCCGCTCCAAAGCACTACTAGCATCGCTGATTAGTTTATTACTTACGTTGGTGCGCTAATGGCGTAGGGTTTAAGCGTAAGCCCCGTCGGCCGTCGCTAATCCCACATCGGTGGCATAACCGTCTGGAAAAAAAAAGCAAGTTTTTTTTCTTTCTCTGGAACAAACAAAAGGCTCGCCGGGTTTTCCTTCCCCCCCCCCCCCCCCCCCCCCCCCCATCCTCTCTTCTGTTCGCCTGTGGCGCCGAAAGTGACGCGGAGAGAGAGAGACGACAGCGGCAACGTATTCTCTACGGGAGCTGGCGGGTTGGGGGGAAGACGAGAGTCGAGAGTGGTGTGTGTAGCTGCGGCGTGCAGCTGGGAAGGAAGGATGGATGGATGGATGAGAGGCCGGCCAGAAGAAGAGCAGAGTACCTGGGAGACGACGTCGCGGGCGGCGAGCGCGAGGATGTCGGCGCAGGAGACCTTGTAGGCGCACTGCGGGTCGGCGTCGACGGCGGCCTTGGCGCGGGTGACGAGGTCCAGCGCGTCCGGGGACAGCGTGGTGTCGGCGCCCGCGCTGTGCTCGTCGTCGGGGCCGACCAGCAGCACGGACGCGTCGCAGCCCTGGGATTGATTTGGACCATGGATGTGAACGATGATGAAAACCAGCAAGAGGCCGGAGGCCGCCGGAGCGGCGTCAATCGACCGATTGGATTCATTGGTGACTGACGTACCCTGACGAAGCAGTCGTGGAAGAAGAGGCGGAGCGTGCCCGGCGCCGCGTTGAAGGTCTCCTGCAGCTTCTGGGTGACGGCACCGCGCACCAGCGTCTCCACGTTGGGGCACGTCGACGCGTAGTAGCTCTGGCTCAGCTGCGCCTGCGCCTGCGCCTGCGCCACCGCGGCCGCGCACCACGCCGTCGTCGCAGCCAGGGCTATGACGACCACGCTCTGCCGCCACGACGAAGGCGGCGACGGCCTCCTCGACCTCATTGCGGCCCGGAGCTTAATTATACGTACCTTTGCTACCAATCAGGAACGCTGCTGTTGGCCGCAGCTGCCCGCGGCTCTTGCTAACCTCCTCCCCCTCTTCTCCGACCTCTACCAGACTACTACCACCACCTATCTGTGTGTCTGGCGTTAATTGCCCGCTCGCAGCCGCAGCTGCTCGCCTCGCCGGCCTGATGCTCCGTCCTCCCTTTTCTCTCCCCCTCCCTCCGTGTCCGTGCGCGTGTGGAGCTAGCTAACACTGGGTGCTTGCTTTAAGTGAGGAGAGAGGCCGGCGCTTCTATAGATGAGCATGAGCTGGTGGGGGGCTGTGGCTGACACCTCGGCACGAGGTGATCGAGCTTGCTCGCGCGCGGCTGGCCCTGCCCTTGCCCTTGCTGGGGGAGGCGAGGCGAGGCGAGATTGCGAGACTAGCGACCTGCGGCGCTGAGCGACTGACGACGGGGAGGTTACTTGCAATGCAATGATGGGGACGGAGGGGCACGAGGGAATATTAGAATAATATCACGGCATGGCCTCCTGAGGACACGCACACTAGTAGCCGTAGCCGTAGCCGTAGCCGTAGCGTCTCTCCCGCTGTTCGTCCATCCCGAGGTGAACAAACAAATGCCCGACGCGAGCGGCCAACTAGCGCCGGGCTGGCCTTCCCCTGCTCCTCGCGGTCGCTCCCGTTCTCACTGTCAGTGCTTCATTCTCCAGAGGTGTAGAAATGGAGAGAGAGAGGAGGAATCACGTTACCAATATAAGTGTCCTTCTAGAGTTTGAATATACTCCCTCCGTCCAACAAAAACATGCAATTCTCGCTTATCGAGGAGCAAACAATTCAAACTTTGACCAAAGTTACATAAAAAAAGTACTAACATTCTTAATACAAAAATATACCATTAGATTAGTAATAGAAATATTTTTATAATAATTTATTTAATGATATAAATACTAATATGTTTTATTATATCTTTGGTCAAAGTTGAATCAACTTGACCGGCACGGATCTCATAATTGCATGTTTTTATGGACGGAGGGAGTAGATGCTAATATCAGTGTGAAATTACATTTATACTCCTAGAAAGATGTAATCATTATACTCGATTGATTATTCTAATGTTATATTTGGACTTATATTTATAACCTGAGACTCGATAGAAGTCCTAACCAAATATGACCTTTTACAAGGATAAACTTTGAACTCTAATATTCATAGAGCCCGACATGTTTTTCCGACCTTGACACGAATGGCCTCTGCCTTCGCAACCTTCTTCAATCCATCCTTCAGATTAGCCGATCCTGAGCCGGCTCATGTAGATCTGACACCTGGGTCCATATATAAAAATATGGTGTCAACAACATTTATTTTGAAGTGTACTTATTTTGGGACGAAGAGAGTAATTAATTAAGCAAATACAGTACTGTAGTATAGACATCCATGTACTACTCCCTCCGTCCTAAAATAAATGCACTTCTAGGGTTTGAATGAAGATGTTAAGGTTTTTGAAATTACATTTATACCCCTAAAAAAATGTAATCATTATACTTTAAAAAATAAGAAAGTACAAAAAAACAAATAAGACTAGTTGTTTTTTTTATGTAAATATGTATTTATTTTGGGATAAATTTTAAACTTTAGAAGTGGACTTATTTTGGGACTGAGGGAGTACATGCTCGCACTGATCAGCCTCGAAACAGTTAAACTACCAGTACATAACGGCCAGCACCGTTGTTAAAACCTCGACGCCCTTGAGGCCTTGACCCCTGTCTCGGCAGCTTGCACGCTCGGCAGTCTGTACTCTGAAGCCTGTCACAGCTAGCAGCAAGCATGTCCGGTTCTCGTCTCCACCACCCAGCTCATCTCGTACGTGTTCAGCGCGTCTCGGCACTCGTCCACGTTTTGTTTTCCTGGGGCACCGTCCGAGACGGGAGTAAGGGGGTGTTTAGTTGGTAGGAATTTGGGTGTAAAGTTCCTGTAGCACTTTCGTTGTTATTTGACAAACTTTGTCCAAATATGGACCAAGTAGACTCAAAAGATTCGTTTCGACATTTACAGACAAACTGTGCTATTAGTTATTTTTTTTACCTACATTTAATACTCCATGCATGTGTTTAAAGATTCGATGTGATGGAGAATCTTGTAAAGTTTTGGGATCTAAACATGGCCTAAGTACATGACATTACATCCGGCGAGAAAGTCGCCGGCCGGGTTAGATAAAAAACCCAGCAGGACATGGCATGTGGTGTGGGGGTGCACAGCCCGCCCCCCTGCTGCCCTGCTGGCTTGCTGCATGCATGGGCAACGCTACAGGGACGTCGCGTCGCATAGAAACGGCGCGGCGCGCGACGACGGTTCTGGGCCCGCGAGGCGCCGGGAGAGAGAGCGCTAGCGACCAGCGCACAAGAATTGGATGGGTCACGGATGGCGACCGGGAGCCGAGCAAGCAAAGCGGCAAGCGAGAGTCAAAAGGAGCGTGCGCGCTCTTTTTGTTTGCACATATATTCCCGAAAGATTGCCCGGGGTTTCTTTAACGTTTTTCCACTACCAAAAGCGCCCGTTGTGGCTCAAGACGAAGAAGCAAAGCGACGGTTTTCTCTTTTCTTTACTGCTCCTTTTTTTTTTTGCCGTTTTCTGAGGGATTACGATGATGCTAACCGCCGCTCCGCGCCGGGGCGAAGGCAAGGCATATATCCGTGTCCGTGGTGTCGCCGAAAGATGCCATAGAGAGGGTACTGTTTTCTCGCCTGCAGAATAAACCGCCTTTCCATTCCTGAGACACCGTTCCATTTGCAACAGGGCAAATGCAGTCCTGCACAATTAGAGCTGCAGGCAGGATGCAGGAATGTGCGTACCGCTGCTAAATTCAGCACCTCCGTTCTGGTTCTGGTTCTGGTCGGCGTCGGTCACTGCAGTTCTGTACTTGGGAGTACGTAGCTGAATACCTGCACGGACTGAACCCCCGTGTTAGGACGACGGACGGGAGAAGCCATCGCAAATGACCAGATTCTTCCTCTTTCTTCCACGTTTCTTAGACTACCCGCACCGGAGGACGCTACCCCTTACGCCAAACAGGTTTACCGTAAAAATCATCCGCAGCGGGTACGAGGAAAGCTTCCGCTACCGTCCAGGACGGTCGCTCGTCCGCCGAATGAAGCGGACGTCCGCTACACGCCAACGTGGCCGCGCCGAGGAGGGAGAAGGAGGGGAGCCGCCGCGCTCCTCCTCGCCGGCCGCGACGAGGGAGGAGGAGGGCCCGCCGCTCCGCGCCGGGGAGGGAGGAGGAGGGCCCGCCGAGCCGCGCGCTGGTCCATCGGCGCCGGGGCTCCTCCTCGCCGGTCGCGACGAGGGAGGAGGAGGGCCCGCCGTGCCGCGCCGGGGAGGGAGAAGGAGGGCCCGCCGCGCCGCGCCGGGGAGGGAGAAGGAGGGGAGCCGCGCGCTGGTCCGCGGCCGCCGCGCTCCTCCTCGCCAGCCGCGACGAGGGAGGAGGGCCCGCCGCGCCGCGCCGGGGAGGGAGAAGGAGGGCCGTCGCGCCGCGCCGGGGAGGGAGAAGGAGGGGAGCCGCGCGCTGGTCCGCCGGCCGCCGCGCTCCTCCTCGCCGGCGCGCGCAGGGGAGAGTTCGAGCGGGGAAGGAGTGGAGACCGGAGAGAATGGGGAGAGAGCGCTGGAAGAATCAGGGAGAGAGCGGTGGAGAGAATGGATAAGGCTGACGTGTGGGACCCGCGTGTGGTAGTTGGTATAGAGGATGAGATATAGAGGATGGATGAGTGCAGGAGAAAACGATATAAAGGAGAGAATCCCGATGACACTACTAGAGAACAGGCCTTTGGACGATTTGCAAAATCAGCATTAGCCACGGAAAAATTTGCGCCCGGGACTAGAAAGTCCTTTAGCCCCGGTTGGTAACACCAACCGGGGCTAAAGCTCCCCAGCACAACGGCTCAATTGTCAGAGGGGCCTTTAGTCCCGGTTGGTGTTACCAACGGGGCTAAAGACCGGCCTTTAGCCCCGGGCCGTAACACCAACCGGACTAAAGGTTTTGCCCCGGTTGGTGTATGCAGCCGGGGCTAAATGTTGGCATCTTTAGCCCCGGGCCGTAACACCAACCGGGACTAAAGGTTTTGCCCCGGTTGGTGTATGCAGCCGGGCTAAATGTTGGCATCTTTAGCCCCGGTTGGTAACACCAACCGGGACTAAAAGGTTTTGTTCCGGTTGGTGGTGTACCCAGCCGGGGCTAAATGCCAACATTTAGCCCCGGCTGGGAATAAGGACCGGGGCTAAATGTCCCTCCCTATATTTGAAATGTTCTTCTACCTCCAGCCGTGCCCGAGCTCCTGTCTTCATTTTTCTTCATTCAGTCACTGCTTGCTCTTGCTTGCTTGTTTGCTCTCTTCTCCTCCGGTGATTTTTTGTTGTTAACACATCTCCGGCGATTGATTTATTTCATCACATCTACACCGCCATCGACTCGTTGAAAGGTTACTAGCTTAAGTTATTCATTTTTGTAGCTATTTTGAGTTCATTGACTTGATAGTTCAAATTATTAATCTAAAAACAAAATATGACCGTTTAATTAGTTTATTTTAGTCTTTTAGAGAAATGTGACCGGTTTAGAAAAACAAAATATATAATACTTTAGTTTAGAAAATGTGACCGGTTTAATTAGTTTTTTTGAAATAGAGATCATTTAAATCATTTGTTTACACAAAAATTAGAAATATATAATACTTTAGTTTAGAAAATGTGACAGTTTAATTAGTTTTTTTTTGAGGAATAGAGATCATTTAAATCATTTGTTTACAGAAATTAGAAATATATAATAATTTAGTTTACAAAATGTGACCGTTTTAATTAGTATATTTTATTATTTTGGAGAAATAGAGATTAGTTAAATTAGTTGTTTACAGAAATTAGAAATATATAATACTTTAGTTTACAAAATGTGACCGGTTTAATTAGTATATTTTATTATTTTGGAGAAATAGAGATCAGTTAAATTAGTTGTTTACAGAAATTAGAAATATATAATACTTTAGTTTACAAAACGCAGAAGGATGCCTGCTTGGTATGTTGTTTTCGAGGGCACCAAACCAGGTATTTACACCAGCTGGGCCGAGTGCAGTCAGTATGTCCTCAAAGTTAAGGGAGCTGTGCATAAAAAGTACAAGTCTTTTGAGGAAGCTTCTGCAGCTCTAGATGCTTTTAACTCAAGAATCAACTCAATTCCTACTGCACCTACCCCTACCTTACCTTCCTATCCGGTTGGAGTGGCAGACAGTACATCTTGTTGGACTGTGATGTGGGAAAAATGTGCAGGTGTTGTTAGTTGCTTTGGTTGTGGCCAAGTGGATTAGGCTGCACTGTTATCTTGATGTAATAATAATTAATTAGACAAGTTCAACTGCTACTACTTTATGCCACCAGTGATTCTTACTAAATTTCATGTCAGACATTTTATAATTTTATTTGTTTATAAGAATGAGAGATCGATATAATTATGTGATATGTCATATAATGCAGACGATGACACGTCACTGGATGTACAATGTCGATCGTCGCTCAAAAGAGTTCATTGATGGCGTGCATTATTTTTAAGAGTGGCCGAGGCAAACAAGCGGAATGGTTTTATGTGCTGCCCATGTGCCCTTTGTAATAATTCGAAGGAATATTCTAGCTCAAGGAGTCTTCACTCACACTTGTTCAAGTCGGGTTTCATGCCAAACTATAGTTGTTGGACGAAGCATGGAGAAACTGGGGTTATGATGGAAGAAGGTGAAGAAGAACATTGGACCCTGACGATGACATTATTGCTCAATACGGTGACTTTGGTGATACTGCAATGGAGGAAGGTGAAGAAGAGGCAAGTGCAGGAGACACAGTCGCTGAAGATGATGCTCTTGGTGATGTCATTCGTGATGCACAAGGAGATTGCGAAAGTGAAAAGGAGAAGGCTAAGTTTGACTGTATGCTAGAGGATCACAGGAAATTACTATATCCGTCTGCTGCAGATGGACAAAAAAAGTTAGGCACAACACTAGAGTTGCTACAATGGAAGGCACAGAATGGTGTATCTGACAAGGCATTTGGACAATTATTGAAGATTATAAAACAAAAGATGCTTCCGAAGCCTAACGAATTACCCGGCACTACGTACGAAGCAAAACAAGTGGTCTGTCCTTTGGGTTTAGAAATCCAGAAGATACATGCATGTCCTAATGACTGCATCCTGTACCGTGGCAAGGAATACGAGAATTTGGATGAATGCCCTGTATGTAACGCGTCACGATATAAGATCAGGCGAGATGACCCTGGCGATGTTGAGGGTGAAGAACGTCCCCGGAAGAAAAATCCCTGCCAAGGTTATGTGGTACGCTCCTATAATACCACGCCTGAAACGTCTGTTCAGAGAAACAAGGACCATGCAAAGTTGGTGCGAGGCACAAAGAAGACCGTAAGGTAGACAACATGTTGAGACACCTGCAGATGGGTCCCAGTGGAGAGCAATAGACAGAGAATCCCAGAATTTGCAAAAGATGCTAGAAATTAAGGTTTGGTTTAAGTACGGACGGGATGAATCCTTTGGGAAACAGAGCAGTAGTCATAGCACGTGGCTGCTGTTACTATGTATGTACAACCTTCCTCCGTGGTTATGCTTGAAGCGAAGTTCATTGATTGCCAGTGCTATCCAAGGCCCGAGGCAGCCTGGCAAGATATCGATGTCTACCTGAGGCCATTAGTTGAGGAACTCCTACTTTTATGGAGTAAATCAGGTGTACGTGTGTGGGATGATTACAAACCGGAACACTTTGACCTGCGAGCATTGTTGTTCGTAAAATCAATGATTGGCTGCTCTAAGTAATCTTTCAGGACAGTAAAAACAAGGGATATAATGCATGCACACATTGTTTTGATGACAGGATAGTGTATATTTGAAAAAATGTAGAAAGGTAGTGTATCTTGGGGCATCGTCATTTCTTTCGATGAATCACCAGGTTAGAAAGAAAGGCAAGCATTTTAAAGGTGAGACGGACCACCGGAGCAAGCCTCGACAGAACTAGGGAAGATGTACTTGAGATGATCAAGGATGTGAAAGTAGTTTTTGGAAAGGGGACGGTGAAAGGTCCTAGTTTGGTTTTGGTAATTGAGTGACAACTTAGGTGGACTAATATGTGTTTGAAGTGAAATTACACAGGTGATTAGTCCATAGGTGATCATGTGTGAGCAACATATGCCATAGAGGTAAAATGGCTTGGAAGATGTTGCAAGGCTCATACATGTGATGAAGGAGCTTATTGCATATGTGACATGACATGTGGTCATATGGCTAAGATGGAGAAGATCAAGGCAAGACTTGGCTTGATGGACCGGTTGCGAAGGTGAAGGGCAAGTTGAGGCTTTGAAGCCGTTGGTACCGAGTGTCGGGAGGCTTAAGCAAGACTTGGCGCCGAAGGACCGAAGCGATGGTGAAGAGCAAGTGATGTCAAGATCGATGGACCATGGAGGCCATGTGATGATATGAAGTGGATCATATCATTTGAAGATAGGTTGGTGCATGTGTTGCATCAACACCGGAGGAGATGGAATGGAATGCGCAAGGCAAAGGTATAATTGTAGGGCATTTCATTTCACCGGTCATAGGTGTGTAGAGAAGATTATGACCGGGTTTAGGATAGATGGCCGTACTATTAAGAGGAGCAAACTTGTTTGCATATCGGTCATCTAGTGCCACTTGAGCGATCTAACTTTGCGATGTTACTAGATCGAGTGGCGTGGTGAGAGCAAGAGAAAATCCTTTGATTGTTTGTGAAAATGCTAACACACATGCACATGATGTTGTACACTTGTTGGTGTTAGCACATTTGCAAAGGAGAAGTTGTTGGAGTTGGTTTGGATCAAAACAGAGAAGAAAATGGAGTTTTTCTGTGGTGGTCGGTGGTACCGACCTGGGTTGTCGGTGGTACCGCCCAAGGATGCAGCGTGCAGACCTCTCCTGGCCCGAAGCGTTTTTTGGCCTGGCGTTTGTACCGCTATTACCTCGGTACTACCCCGGCGGTGTACCGACCGGATGGTCGGTTTACCGTTGGCCCTGAGGATTCGCGAGCTCTCTGTTGTTTTGAAAAATGGCTTGCCGGTAGTACCGCCATTACCGGCCCGCCATTACCTCGGTACTACGCCCACGGTGGTAACCGACGCAAGGTCGGTAGTGGCTGGTTTTTTCGCAGAGCTCTCTGTTCGCGGCGATTTTGGCCTGGCGGTAGTACCGCCATTACCTTGGTACTACCGACCTCGGAGGAACCGACCAGGGGTCGGTGGTTTGCCGAAATCAGCGGGATGTTGGGGAAACGGCTAGTTTGACCAAGGCCGGTACTACCGCCCAGGAGGGGCCGGTACTACCGGCAAAGCGCAAAAGGTGGGGATCGGGCCGCCGCCCTCCCCCCTCTATATATAGTCGTTGTGGCCGGCCCTAGGATGGCTGGAGCACTCCAAGCCTTGGTGGCTGTGTGGATGTGCCTAGGAGCTTTCTAACTCGCTTATGCTTGCTAGTGTGCGAATCTATTGCGAGTAAGCGATTCTAGTGCGTTGCTTTGAGAGATTGCATCGAGTGGCACTAGGTGTTCGAGTTGCAAGCCGGTGGTGCTTATTTACTCTTGGAGGTTGCCACCTCCTAGACGCTTTGTGATCGAGTCTCCGTCGTGAAGCCCGCGTGAAGATTGTGCGTGGCTCCGGAGAAGGCTTTGTGAGGGGTATTGTACCTTCCCCGTGGGAGATCACGAAAGGTAACTCTAGTGGATTGCTCGTAGCTTGTGGAATCCCCATCTTGTGTTGGTTTTGTGCGGCACCCTATTGAGGGTTAGGCGTGTGATGCCTATTAGCGCGTGAACCTCCAAGTGGGTGTATCGCTACAACGGGGAGTAGCTTGGTGGCAACCAAGTGAACCTCGGGAAAAATCACCGTGTCAACATTGTCTACTCTCCTCGGTGGTTTGCAATCTCCTTACACAAGCTTGTATTTACTTTCACTTTCATACATATTGTGCTTGTGTAGCTATCTTGCTTGTGTAGCATAGAGTTGATCCCATGAGTGACTAGTTGACTTGTAGTCTTGCTAGTCACATTGCTTAGTTTGTGTAGCTAAGTTGAGCTCTCTAATTTGGCTTGTGTAGCCTTGTTATTGAGCATTGCTAGTGAGCTTAGGAGCTTTGTGCTTTGCTTACTAGATTGTGTAGAGCTCCCCCGTGCTTGAAGTATTAGTTGCTTAGGTTTGTGTGACCTTGCATCTAAAATTGGTTAGGTGAGCTCTAGCTAGCCTGGCACCTTATTTGCTTTGTTTAGGATCTTTTATAAGGTGTCATAGAGTATAGGTAGAGGGGTGTAGTCTTGGCTAGACCGATAGTTTTAATTCCGCATTTGTTTCGGTTAGCCGCTCCGATTAAGTTTAAGTTTTAAAAAGGACTATTCACAAGTTTTAAAAAGGACTATTCACCCCCCCTCTAGTCCGCCATCTCGACCCTTCAATTGGTATCAGAGCAAGGTCTCTCATTTGTGGTTCTTCACCGACCCGAGAGGATGGCGTCTAGTGGGCTAGATGATGTGTGTGATACACATATTTTTGATGGCACACACTTTGCACAATGGAAACACCATATGCTTGATCATTTTCGTGCAAAGGGGCCAAAGTTTTGGTGGATTATCACTAGTGGTCTCACTCATGTTTTGGACCATAGAAATCTCACCAAAGCTCAAAAGGATCTCTTTGAACTTGATGCAAATGCTTATTGTTATCTAATGGATGCATTGAGTTTTGAGTTGTTTTATAAGATCAACTCCAAAGGGACCGCCCATGAGATGTGGGAATCCATCAAGACCACCTTCGGTGATCCCTCCACGTTTGATGATGGCAAGTTCATAAAGGAGGATGAACGGTGGCATATGGATGTTGAGCAAGACCACAACTCCGTGATTGTGGAAGATTGCTCCACCTCACGTTCAGTGATGCAATCAATGAAGATACTTCAAGCACACTTGACAAGATGGAAGATGATGCCTCAAGTGATGCAAGTGATGATTCAACCTCAAGCACACTTGGTAATAATGTACATGCTCCAATGATGATACTACTACAAGCCCATCACCACATTGCTTCATGTCACTAGGTGACACCAAGGTATTTAATGCAAATGTGGTTGATCATGTTGATTCATATGATGAGCTTGTTAGTAGACTTGCTAGCATGACCATGTCTTTAGAAATGAGAAAAATAAAACAATGAAATTAGCAAATGAAAACTCATTTCTAAAGAACTCATGTGAAGAACATAAGCGCTTACTTGATGTTCTTAAAGCTTCACATGATGATTTAATTGAAAAGTATGGCTCTCTCATTAAGGAGCTTTCAAAGAAAATTAAAAATAATGAGAGCTCATCACATGGATCAAATGATCAATTGCAAAATGTTGCTAACCCATGTGATGTAGGCAAGAAGAATGTATCCACCTCTTGTGATGATTTAATATCTATGCCATGTTCTTCACAATTAGATGCTTGTTCTACTTCTTTGTCTTGTGAGACTAACCTTTTGAAGGAGAACAATGAGCTCAAAAGTGAAGTGAAGAATTTGAGCAACAAGTTAGAGAGGTGGTGTAAATCAAAGGTCACCCATGAGCACATAATGAAGAATCAAAGAAGCTATGGTGACAAGAGTGGCATTGGCTTTAACAAAAGCAGTGTCAAAGGCAAGAGATGGGGCAGAGAACATATGCAAAAGAAATGAAGAAGCAAGAACAAGAAAAGCTATCTCATTTCATGTGCTATCAATGCCATGAGATGGGACATCTTGCAAGGCTTGCCCAACAAGAAGAAGCCCCAAGCTCAAATCAAGAACAACCATCATGATGGTGACTTGATGAAGAAGAAGAAAACAAGAAGGGGCGGAAGAGCAAGGCATCCAACTCATATCCAAGATGCAGATGATGATGAGCAAGAATGAAGAAAGAAGAAAGATTTGGCTCACATCAAGTGCTACAAGTGTGGTGACATGGGACACTTTGCCTCGAAGTGTCCTACCAAGCTTGAGAAGAAGGCTCAAGCAAATGAGAAGAGGCAAGGCAATGAGAAGCAACAAATGAGCAAGGAAGAGAAGGCTCAATCAAAGAGAAGTTGCTACTCATGCCGGGAAAGGGGACACATGGCTAATTCATGTCCCCTAGGTATGACTTCTAAGCCTATTTCAATTGATAATGATATTGTGCTTAGAAAGGATGACAATGGTACCACATTGGTTGCTATTGCAAACATCCCGCTACTCATACTAAGGCTATGCCAAAGTATGTTGCTCCTAACTTGAGAGGACCCAAACTAGTTTGGGTACCATCAAAAAGTGGATGAATGTGTGTAGGTACCATGGCATTGGAGGCTTGATTCAATCAATTTCATATTGTCCATCATATGATTGAGTCAAGTAAAGAAGCTTAGTGAACATCCAAACCCAATGCCAAGTGAAGTGAAGTCCAAGTGCAAAACATACAAGTGCAAAGATCAAGTTGTGGTGGTTGATTGGATATATATTTAAAGGTTGCAATGGTAGATGAGAAGCTTGCTATTTCATGATCATGAGCTACTAAGGTATATCTCTAGTTGATCATGTTATTTTAAATGCATATGAGATGATTGAATCGGATATATATGCAAATGTTGCTTGCTATAAGATGACTGAATGGATTTGTGATGCTTAGTGATCAAAATTGAGTTAGTTTGAATGGATAAGTTCATGAGACTTCTTTTAGTAAGTGATTTGAATGGATATATGTCTTGTGAGAGTATTCAAAACATGTTAGCTCAAGTTTGATTCAAATTGGTAAAGTATAGCTCAATTGCTCAAAGTTGTCAAAAATCTGAAATCTGAGCTAGCTGTGATAATAGCCATGTTTGAATGATCAAATCTATTTGGATTGGCTTGAAATTTGGTACACATGCTCTTCACATATGGTATTAGTTGCTGTGCAAAATTCATGATAATTGGATAAGTGATGCTTTGGTTTTTGGAGAGATCTTGTCAACTATAGTGCAGCAGTTTTCAGCATGTAGTACTATGGAAAGAATTGAAATCTGGTAGCAATCTAGAAAGCCAATGAAGCTCAAATTTTTATGGCTGCTAGAACACTTAGAGAGGCACATCTCCACCAAATTTCATAGTCATTGGACTTATATTTTGGGAGATATGCATGTTTCTTTGAGAAGGACAGAATCTGCCAGAAAAGTGACAAATATTGGATTAATCTAGAGTCACTTTGATTGAAAGGTCCTCAAGTTGGAATCATGTTTATAAGTGGTTGAGGGACCAATGTTTGGTTTTGAAATGAGCTAGAAGCATGACAAAGATGAGTACAAGTTCATTTGATTAAGAAGTGTATTTGGCACACATTTGGTACTCAAATTGAAGATCAAGACCAACATCAAGATGAAGAGAAAGATGAAGTCCTATAGTATCAATTGAAGATCTTTTGGAAGAAAGAAAAGGACTCAAAAGGGATTCAAAGTCACATTTTCAATAAGAGTTCAAATGGATCAATCAAGCAAAGTCAATTCAAGTGAGTATCAAGGATGATTCTTTGGAGAGAGATCACTTCTCCCTTTTTGTAGGGGCTTGCCGCCTTTTGTAGGTTAACGAGCATGATGCTTGGAAGGCTAACATGGAAGTGGTGATCTAGAGTATCATTGGAGATGCTTGGTTGGAAAAATCAAGAGATTGATCAAGAAAGAAGCAGCCACACCAAGATAGAAAAGCAAATCATGACAATTCAAGTGGTATTCATATGCAAGCTATGTTCAAATAAAGAAGCAAGCCAACCACAACAAGATATGCACTTAATCATATGAGTGAAGATTTGTTCTATCAATTGGTATATATTGGTCTTCACCATGGACTTCACATTGCTATTTGGAGCTTAATTGGAATCAAATGACTATCCTCTACTCCAAGATAGCAAAGGTATCATTGTAATGTGCATGATCATATTCATCCCTTACTAGTATGCGGTTAGTGCATATAGTACATGTTCAATAGGATCATGCATAACAATTGGAAAGTTTAAATTCATAAGCTTACCACTATTGCTTGATTTATTATATATCTAGTGGTTAGTATGTGAATTTGTTCATGAGCTAGTGAACCCAAGTACTTGATCTAGAAGATGAACATTCAAGCGTCTAATTCAACATGAGTAAGATAACCATTGAAAGATGTGTGAAGAAGCTTACTCTAGAGCAAACCGAGTTAGATATCTTATGCAATATTGCCTAGTTCAAGTCACAAATGAGAAGCTCATGAAGACGACAAGAGTTCAAGAAGAAGACAATAATGCAAATGGATATCAAGTTTAAACTTCCATTCAAGTGGTATCCTACAAGACTTCAAGTGATCCTCAACTATAAGTGATCAAATCAAGCAAAGCATCCCTCTCCAATAAGAGCTCAAGTTTATCAATTGGATGACCCATGCTATGACATAGGGAGGTGCCCCACCTATGGTATCAAGGTCAAAGATCCTTCAAGTGGGTTTTCATTCCAACACATATGTAGTGTCCATCAAAAATGAAGCCTAAAGTGTCAATCATCTACCCTAGTGTCACCCTTTGTGAGAAAAGAGCATACCTTTTATGGTCATTGATGACAAAGGGGAGAAGTTATGGAAAAGATATGTCAAGGACAAAGAGGGAGAAAAGAAGATGGACATGGATCAAGAGGGAGCAAGATTGAAGGATCAAAATTCTTGGACAATGAGAGCACACAAGTAGGGGGAGCAAGCTCATGAACTTGGTTGTTGCATTTGATATGTGCATAATCATGTGCTTGCTTGCATTGCATAAGTTTTAAAACTTTATATGCATGCTTGTGTGGTGTATGCTAGTGATAGGATTTAATTGATGAATTGATAACTAGCATGCATAGGTTGATAGCTAGACTTGTGCTTTTAATGCAAAACTAGACCCTTGCTATTAATGTTGATCTCACGGGGTTTTCTAGTTTTTATGATGTCTAGCTACTCTTCGATGCTAAGGATGAATCAAAATGTGGTATGCACGCTTCAAAGGTAAAATTTCATCATGTATACCTTAGCATCACTTAGTAGTGCTAACACTCCCACAAATTTCATATTTATGCATGTGTGCAAGCTTGAAACCAAACCATTTGAGCACACATGTAGGGGGAGTTAACACTACAAAGTCAGGTTGTATGGTGCTTATCCAAATTCTCTTATATGGTCTTAATGTTGGATAAGTAACATAGAATCCAAAGAGCTTAATTTCCATATCTTTGTAGAGTTGTCATCAATTACCAAAAAGGGGAGATTGAAAGGTCCTAGTTTGGTTTTTGGTAATTGAGTGACAACTTAGGTGGACTAATATGTGTTTGAAGTGAAATTACACAGGTGATTAGTCCATAGTGATCATGTGTGAGCAACATATGCCATAGAGGTAAAATGGCTTGGAAGATGTTGCAAGGCTCATACATGTGATGAAGGAGCTTATTGCATATGTGACATGACATGTGGTCATATGGCTAAGATGGAGAAGATCAAGGCAAGACTTGGCTTGATGGACCGGTTGCGAAGGTGAAGGGCAAGTTGAGGCTTTGAAGCCTTGGTACCGAGTGTCGGGAGGCTTAAGCAAGACTTGGCGCCGAAGGACCGAAGCGATGGTGAAGCAAGTGATGTCAAGATCGATGGACCATGGAGGCCATGTGATGATATGAAGTGGATCATATCATTTGAAGATAGGTTGGTGCATGTGTTGCATCAACACCGAGGAGATGGAATGGAATGCGCAAGGCAAAGGTATATTGTAGGGCATTTCATTTCACCGGTCATAGGTGTGTAGAGAAGTTTATGACCGGGTTTAGGATAGATGGCCGTACTATTAAGAGGAGCAAACTTGTTTGCATATCGGTCATCTAGTGCCACTTGAGCGATCTAACTTTGCGATGTTACTAAGATCGAGTGGCGTGGTGAGAGCAAGAGAAAATCCTTTGATTATGTTTGTGAAAATGCTAACACTCATGCACATGATGTTTACACTTGTTGGTGTTAGCACATTTGCAAAGGAGAAGTTGTTGGAGTTGGTTTGGATCAAAACAGAGAAGAAATGGAGTTTTCTGTGTGTTGTCGGTGGTACCGACCCTGGGTTGTCGGTGGTACCGCCCAAGATGCAGCGTGCAGACCTCTCTGCCCGAAGCGTTTTTGGCCTGGCGGTGGTACCGCTATTACCTCGGTACTACCGCCGGCGGTGGTACCGACCGGATGGTCGGTGGTACCGTGGCCCTGAGGAGTTTCGCGAGGCTCTCTGTTGTTTTGAAAAATGGCTTGCCGGTAGTACCGCCATTACCTCGGTACTACCGCCCACGGTGGTACCGACGCAAGGTCGGTAGTGGCTGGTTTTTCGCAGAGCTCTCTGTTCGCGGCGATTTTGGCCTGCGGTAGTACCGCCATTACCTCGGTACTACCGACCTCGGAGGAACCGACCAGGGGTCGGTGGTTTGCCGAAATCAGCGGGATGTGGGGAAACGGCTAGTTTGACCAAGGCCGGTACTACCGCCCAGGAGGGGCCGGTACTACCGGCAAAGCGCAAAAAGGTGGGGATCGGGCCGCCGCCCTCCCCCCTCTATATATAGTCGTTGTGGCCGGCCCTAGGATGGGCTGGAGCACTCCAAAGCCTTGGTGGCTGGTGTGGATGTGCCTAGGAGCTTTCTAACTCGCTTATGCTTGCTAGTGTGCGAATCTATTGCGAGTAAGCGATTCTAGTGCGTTGCTTTGAGAGATTGCATCGAGTGGCACTAGGTGTTCGAGTTGCAAGCCGGTGGTGCTTATTACTCTTGGAGGTTGCCACCTCCTAGACGGCTTGGTGATCGAGTCTCCGTCGTGAAGCCCGCGTGAAGATTGTGCGTGGCTCCAGAGAAGGCTTTGTGAGGGGTATTGTACCTTCCCCGTGGGAGATCACGAAAGGTAACTCTAGTGGATTGCTCGTAGCTTGTGGATCCCCATCTTGTGTTGGTTGTGCGGCACCCTATTGAGGGTTAGGCGTGTGATGCCTATTAGCGCGTGAACCTCCAAGTGGGTGTATCGCTACAACGGGGAGTAGCTTGGTGGCAACCAAGTGAACCTCGGGGAAAAATCACCGTGTCAACATTGTCTACTCTCCTCGGTGGTTTGCAATCTCCTTACACAGCTTGTATTTACTTTCATACATATTGTGCTTGTGTAGCTATCTTGCTTGTGTAGCATAGAGTTGATCCCATGAGTGACTAGTTGACTTGTAGTCTTGCTAGTCACATTGCTTAGTTTGTGTAGCTAAGCTGAGCTCTCTAATTTGGCTTGTGTAGCCTTGTTATTGAGCATTGCTAGTGAGCTTAGGAGCTTTGTGCTTTGCTTACTAGATTGTGTAGGAGCTCCCCCTGCTTGAAGTATTAGTTGCTTAGGTTTGTGTGACCTTGCATCTAAAATTGGTTAGGTGAGCTCTAGCTAGCCTGGCACCTTATTTGCTTTGTTTAGGATCTTTTATAAGGTGTCATAGAGTATAGGTAGAGGGGTGTAGTCTTGGCTAGACCGATAGTTTTAATTCCGCATTTGTTTCGGTTAGCCGCTCCGATTAAGTTTAAGTTTTAAAAAGGACTATTCACAAGTTTTAAAAAGACTATTCACCCCCCCTCTAGTCCGCCATCTCGACCCTTCAGACGGGCAGTGAACCTGTTCCGAAAGACGCTACGGGACACGCACCCATGTGAAGAAGAAGTCAATATTTTGGGAGCTACCGTATTGGCATGTACTAGAGGTCCGCCACGCGATCGACGTGATGCACCTGACAAAGAATCTTGTGTCAACCTTCTAGGATTCATGGGTGTGTATGGGAAGTCTAAGGATACACTTGAAGCACGACAAGAGTTGCAGCGCATGAAGAACGAGACAACCTACATCCAGAGAAGACAGATGATGGACGCCATTACTTAAGACCTGCTAGCTACACTCTTAGCAATGAAGAGAAGGAAATCATGTTTGAATGCCTAAACAGCATCAAGGTCCCATCTGGATTCTCCTCCAATATAAGGGAATAATAAATATGCAAGAGAAGAAATTCCTAAACTTAAAGTCGCATGACTGCCACGTGCTTATGACGCAATTGCTTCCGGTTGCTTTAAGAGGAATTCTACCTCCACAGTACGTCTTGCCACTGTGAAGCTCTGTGCATTCCTCAATGCAATTTCTCAGAAGGCAATTAATCCACTAGAACTGGCTACTCTACAGAATGATGTGGTTCAATGTCTTGTGAGCTTTGAGTTGGTGTTTCCTCCATCCTTCTTTAATATCATGACACACCTCCTAGTTCACCTGGTCAAGGAGATTCATATTCTCGGTCCTGTGTTCCTACACAACATGTTCCCCTTTGAGAGGTTCATGGGAGTACTGAAAAAATATGTTCACCAACGTGCTCGGCCAGAAGGAAGCATCGCCAAGGGCTACGGGACAGAGGAGGTCATTGAGTTCTGTGTTGACTTCATTCCTGACCTTGACCCGATTGGTGTTCCTGAATCGCGGCACGAGGGGAGGCTATGTGGAAAGGGGACACTAGGGAAGAAAACATATATCGGTACGGGGAATGATTATTTCAATAAAGCGCACTACACAGTTCTTCAATGGAAACACATTTTACACCATGGCCCAAGATCAAAGGAGCACGAACCAAAACAGTGGTGTTCGCGTAGATGCCACAGACCCATCTGGGAAGAGGCAAACATATTATGGCCGCATAGAGGAGATTTGGGAACTAGACTACGCACCTGATTTTAAAGTCCCTTTGTTTCGATGCCAATGGGTCAAGGCGACCGGAGCCGGAGTAACAGTTGACAAGGAGTATGGAATGACAACAGTGGATCTCAACAATATTGGATACAAAGGTGAACCATTCGTCCTTGCTGCTGCTGATGTGACTCAAGTGTTCTACGTGAAAGACATGTCTACAAAACCCAAGAGAGGGAAAATGATGATAAATCACCAAAGAGCCCAAACGCCACATAGTTCTTTCAGAAAAAAGAAACATCGTGGGAATTGAGGACAAGTCAGACATGTCAGAAGATTATGAAAAAGATGACCGAATACCGCCCTTCAGTGTGACCAAAGACCCAAGCATCCTGCTAAATGCTGAGGAGACTCCATGGTTACGACATGATCATGACCAAGGAACATACGTGAAGAAAAAGATCACCAGTGTACCCGCTTGATATATATTACAGTTTTCGTGTAACTAATAATGATTATGCATAGTCATGGTTCGTTGATGTCAGTGTCGATGCCCCACAAGCTTGGCTCCATTCTGGATTATTTTGTTGGTAGGCCTAATTGACCCTATAATTATTGGGTGAGAGTGTGCGGTAATTCAATTAAACCGGAAAAGAAGCAAACCATCTCCGAAAAAACACAAACTTGTTGGTTGCCTCACCCGTGTCACGTGACAACCTAAGAAAAATTTTGAGACCAATATGACACAGAAACGTATATGAACTACACAAATTTATCTTTTAAATTAAATTGTAATTTAACAGTGAATTTCTCTATCGTGCATTTGGACAATAAAAGATAAACAACCCAAAATTTAACGTTCATATAATGCAAAAAATATTTTCCTATCGAGCACCAGTTGTTTCAGATATTTAAATTTAACATTATATTTTTGCATTAACAAAATATAAATTGTTATTTACATTTATATTTGTTTATTATAAGAAAAGAAAAAAGAATTTATGTTACAAAATTTTCTACAATACAATAATGTAAAAAACACAACTGCTATTTTTAAGTAATTTTATGCCTAATATTGAATTTACTATGCAAGTAACAAGTATTACAACATATTAATATAGCCAAAACTTAATTCAAAACCCAAAACACAGAAAACCCAAAATAAAGGCGGCAGAAGACCCTTTAGTCCCGGGCCTTAGCACCACCCGGGACTAAAGGTACCTTAACCCAAAATAAAGGCGGGAGAAGAACCTTTAGTCCCGGGCCGTAACACCACCCGGGACTAAAGGTACCTTAGTCCCGGGCCGTAGCACCACCCGGGACTAAAGGTCCCCCTCTTTAGTCCCGGGTGGGCTATGCATGCACCGGGGCTAAAGGTGTTTTAGTCCCGGGTGGTTCCACGGCCCGGGACTAAAGGTGCCCCGCGTATATAGGGCACAGGGCCCTCCTCCTTCCTCAGATCGACGTCAGTGTTGCGCCGCCGCCTCCGTCGTCTTCGCCGTCTGCCGTGTGTCCCTGCCGCCGCCTCGTCCTCTCCCTCGCCGTCGTCCTCGCCTCCCTCATCGTCGTCCGCAGTGTCCTCGGCCTCCCTCACCGTTGTCCGCGGCGCCCTCGTGCTCCCTCGCTGGCATCCTCGCCGTCGTACCGCCTCGTCCTCGCTCGCGCCGCCGGTGAGGATGCCGCCGTGCGCCGTGTTTGCAGTGTGTGCAGTGTGTGAAGTGTGTGTGCAGTGTGTGCAGTGTGTGCAGTGTGTGAAGTGTGTGTGCGTGTGTGTTGCACTGTGTGCAGTGTGAGCATTGCAGGGAACCAAGTGAACAAAAATGAATTAATACATATATAGAAAATAGAAATTAAATATAATACATATATATTTATAGAAAAAGAAAAATATGTGTTTGTGCAGGGAACCAGGGAACCAAGTGTGTGCAGTGTGTGTGCAGTGTATGTGTGTGTGCAGTGTGTAAAGTGTTTGTGTGCACTGTTTGTAAGGAAAAAGAAAAATAAAAATCCATTTGAATAGAAAATAGAAAATAGCTTTTACCTAACAAAATATTATGTTTACACATGTAGATAAAAAGAGATTGCCGCGTTGACCGCGCCGTCCGCCGTCATCCTCACCGTGTGATCCTCACCGCAACGTGATCTTCGTCGTCGTCTGTTGTCGTCCTCACCGCGACATCATCCTCGCCGTCGTCCGTCGTCGTCCTCTCATCAACGGTGTGTCCTTTGCATGTGTTAGATGGAGGAGGAATAATCACTTAATAATTTGGTCTTGATATGTAAACATTTATTTATATCGGTCATGTATATGTTTATGAAATAATCACATTGATATGTTTATGGAATAATCACTTGGATATGTTTATAGAATAATCACTTGGATATGACATTTCGATCATGTCGGTAGTGTTATTTTTACGAATATAGTCTTCATGGATATATGTTATTTTTAATGTTGTCAAAACCTAGACCCCAACCCTAAACCCTAAACCCGAAACCCCAAACCCCTATAACCTAAACCCCAAACCCGAAACCCCAAAAACTAAACCCCAAACCCCAAACCCTCAACCCCAAACCCCTAACCCTAACCCCAAACCCGAAACCCCAAACACGAAACCCTGAACACTAACCCACAAACCCTAAACCCCAAACCCTAAACCCCAAACCCAAACACTAAACCCTAAACCCCAAACCGTAAACCCTAAACCCGAAACCCAAAACCCGAAACCCTATGCACGTTAGTTGCAATTATCACTTGGATATGTTTATAGAATAATCACTTGGATATGACATTTCGATCATGTCGGTAGTGTTATTTTTACGAATATAGTCTTCATGGATATATGTTATTTTAATGTTGTCAAAACCTAGACCCCAAACCCTAAACCCTAAACCCGAAACCCCAAACCCCTAACCCTAAACCCCAAACCCGAAACCCCAAACACTAAACCCCAAACCCCAAACCCTCAACCCCAAACCCCTAACCCTAAACCCCAAACCCGAAACCCTGAACACGAAACCCTGAACACTAAACCCCAAACCCTAAACCCCAAACCTAAACCCCAAACCCAAAACACTAAACCCTAAACCCCAAACCGTAAAACCCTAAACCCGAAACCCAAAACCCGAAACCCTATGCACGTTAGTTGCAAAAATATGGTGTTTATTATCCTCCATGTCATTCGCAGAAATGGCCGACCCAGTTGACAACATGGAGGAGGAAATGTACGAATTAATCAACAGCGGCGCTAATCAAAATTTAGCAGGTGATGATAACAATAATCAAGAAGTAGATGACGGCAGTCAATACTTTGCCGATTATGAAGAAATAATGCAAGAAAATACTGGCGAGGTATATACCTACAATAATCTCTATGTGCACATGAAATTCTAAATTATTTATAAATGTATTTATAATCTACTGTTCCTACATATGTAGCCCTCCGGATCGACAACGACTACCGGGAAGAGTAGGACCGTACGAGGTCCGAAGAAGCCGTTGGAGGGCCGGTACATTATCTCAGAATTCAACGAGGAAACAGGCCAAGTACTTGGAGAACATGCACAGAGATTTGTTGCCCACTGTGGGTGCCTTGTAAGGGATAAGATCCCGATCAGTGCTCGTGAATGGAAGCAAAAGACAAGTGCTCCTGATATAAGTTTTGTCTCTGATCTTGATAAGGAACTGGTTTGGCAAGAGGTCCTTGCACATTTCACACTTGAAACAGAAGATATAAATTTGAAGGCCAGAGTTCGGGACTGGGCTATGAAGAAAATGGCAACACTATTCCAGGGCTGGAAGAAGAACTTATACAACAAATTTATCAAGAAGGACCAAACTCCGGATTTCAACACTAAGGCCTACGTCAAGTTGAGGCCATTTTGGGATGAGTTTGTAGAATTCAAGAAATCAGAAGAGAGTGAGGCACGGATCAGAAGGAACCAGCAGAATGCCCGACAAAAACAATACCACCATCACTTGGGATCAGGTGGCTATAAGAGTGCCATTCCTAAATGGGAAAGAATGGAACGAGAGTTGCAAGCCAAGGGCATTGAACCAGAATCGATAAACTGGCCTGAGCGCGCCAAGTATTGGTTTTTTGGTCATGGAGGAAGCCTGGACCAACAAACAGGAAGGGTACACTATGGCGAAAAACTCCAAAGAGCAGCAGAAAGATTTGTTTATGCTAGAGAAATGGCTGCCAGTGGCAGGTGGCAGCCGAACAGAGACAAGGACGAGCTGACATACGCCCTGGAGAATCTTGAACATGGTGGGAGAACTAGAGGCTATGGGGAGCTGTCATGGGTACATGCCTTCCCTCAGGACAAAGAGACCTATAGAAGCCGCGCGAGAAAGAAGGAGGAGGAGGCACAGCGGATGCGCCGGTTAGAAGAAATGGTTATTCAGTCACAGGGCCGCGGCTCTTGAAGCAGTTGAGCGAGAAAAAGCACTTGAAGGCAGAATGAACGAGGAAATAAAAAGGCAAGTGCAGTTAGCAATGCAAAGTCAATCTGCATCAGAGCCGGGAGTCAACATCAGCCCCCCTGAGCAAATGAAAAGCAGTTGCGCTTCCACAGAGGTCCCAGACGCAGCACTGCGCTTTCCTGTGGACGACATCACCGAGCCTCTCACGACATGTGAACTGCACATTCCACAGGGGAATACCACAGTCATGGTGGCTATAGGTGTTGTATCTCCTATCGATCCTACGAAGACACCAAGAAGTCATGGAGCAATAATACCTCCTGGATATGCTAGCGTCTCGGTGGACAGGGTGGTAAAAGGTTACGAGAATGTCGAACTTGACATTAAAGGAGGTGATGGCGAGAATACATTAGGAGAAGCGGAGAAGACATTCATATGTTGGCGCAAGCGCTATATCATAATTCCTGGCGCATCACCTCCTCCTCCTCAACAACCTATCCCTAGGTGTGTATGAAATTAGTGAATGAAACTTAATAGTATTGGTGAGCTAATAGTATAAATGGATACTCATACCATGTTGTTTTCGCAGCAGGACATCCCCCAACCTAAGTCCAATTCTACATTCACCACATGATCACAGTGTTGCGGACGATGATGATCAAGATCAAATACGACGGGATCCATCATCGCCACCGGCCCCATCTCCTCCACGACGGGATCCAACACCGCCACCGGCCCCATCTCCCCCACGGCGTGATCCAACGCCGCCACCGGCCCCATCTCCTCCACGACGAGATCCAACACCGCCACCGACCCAACCATCTCCTACAAAGCGGGCTCCGACACCGCCACCTGCCCCATCTCCACGGCGGGTTCCAACACCTCCACCGCCAACAAAGAAGAGGCCTGTCACACAAAACAAAGGCGTCAGCCCCACCACCTCCGAAGAAGAAAGCACCTGTGAGAAAACCAGCTCCCAAGATGACAAAACTTGCATATGACATGACCGAGGAGGAGACTGACGCTGCAGTGCAAAAAGACTGTAACAAGTTCTTCGAAGCTGCCATTGCTAGTGGTCGAGCAAAGCGAAACCCGGAGAAGCCGTACCTTTTTGTTCGTCCTGAAAAACTAAGGCAAACTGTGGACGCTCACCAAAAAAAGGTACGTGCTGCCCGTAAGGCTTCGCCAAAATCAGACTATGATCGCACACTTAGCAAATCACTTGAGGAGGCCAAGAAGGCAAAGAAGAGAGCAGGAAAGGGTGTCCCACAGCTCGGGGAACAAGAGAAGCAATCAGTGCCAGATCTAGTTGTTGATAATGAATACGGTACAAACATGGAAATCATACAACGAGCATATGGAGACGTTGATCCTGCGCAACTGCTCGCATTTTTCGAGGAAACTGGTTTGAATGTGGAAAACATACTCGGAGAAGCAGGCATCAAAAGTGCTCCAGAAGTTGATAAATGGCAGAGGGCATATGTATATGGCCAAAGTCTATACAACCCAGCGGCCCTGAGGGATCTTGGTACACAGATGCACTTGCTAAATCAGTGGTACCTTACGGCGTGTGGCAGAAAAGCTGATGACTACATTTGCGTCAGAATTAGAGACCATGATTACTTCCGTGGTGATGACATCATATATGTTCAGTTTAATGAGTTACATCAGCTCTGCCACATGGACGCTCTCGACAAATCTCTCGTCAGCTGCTTCTGCCTGTAAGTGATTTTTTCCTTTAATAATCTCACTTTAGCTTATGTATATGTATAAGTAATTATCCTCACACTGCTAGCAAGCGTTTCTAAACATGTGCAGAAACATGATGAGACAACTAAGGCGTAAAAATGACAAGGAGATTGGTTTCATCGATCCATATATCGTCTTCAAGCACCCAAGCAATACTCACTCGGATGCATGGAAAACTCAAACAGAGAGTAATTTGCGGAGGTTCTTGGTAAACCAAAGGGACAAAAGATATATACTATTCCCCTACAACTTTAGGTGAGTTTTGTTATCATATGCACATTTTATTATAGGTTGACATAAAGATATATATATATGTGTTGACTATATAAACATAAATGCAGTTTTCACTGGATTCTAATGGTGATCGATCTCCACGAGAGTCGTTTGCTAATCTATGACTCTCTGAGAAAACCACAAGAAGATTACCAAGATATGATTAATATTATCCGAGGGTAATGTGATCTTTAAATATTGATTCCTGCTATAGCTCTTTAACTCTGCAATAGTTAATTAACGTTCCAATTATTGTGAAGGGTTTGGACTTGGTTTGTTCAGAAACACCGTCCGGATCTGAAAGCGCAACTTCCTGATCCTCTACTCCTAAATGTAAGTTGTAGAGTACCTCCCCTGCCTCTTTACCTTAATTAGCATCACTCAGCAGACGCACGCTCAACCGAGAGTACTCTTTTTACATATTGTACAGTGGGTTCTACGGCAGTCACCGGGAAACAATTTATGTGGGTACTATGTTTGCGAGTTTCTGACGGTGTATGAAAAAAGAACTCCTTTACAGAGTCAGCAAGTACGTAACATGTAAATAAATTTATTTTATTTTTTGTTGCTATTACATAAATATTATGTATGTTAATACTTTCTTTTTATTTTAATCCAAATTGAAGGAGACATGGTTGAAGAACCAGGTGATGGATAAGGTCCGCCTCAAAGCAATTCAAGAGACCATCGCGGGCTTCCTTAATGACCATGTCCTTAAGTCTGGCACCGAGTATTGGTTTAATAAAGACGAACCAATGAAGCCAAACCAAGATGAACACTTGTATGACCTCTAAGTTAGGAACGGTATTATATTTGTGTGTAAATATCAAGTTAAGCATGCATGATGGATAATGTTGTATATTTTATGTACATATGTGTGTATAGCTAGCTCTATAATATATATATATATATATATGTATAGTTTCATATTTCATTTGTGTGTAATTGTAAATTTTATGTGTTATATATATTTATATTAGCAGCGAAGAATAATACGTGTATTTGAAACTGGCCTAATATAATAGAATATATTAGCAGCGAAGAATACGTATTACAAAACCTAATGTAATTGTAAAACCAAAAACAATAACCAATTGAAAAGAACAGAAAAAGAAAAAAGAAAAAAGCAGATGGATCTTTAGCCCCGGTTGGTAACACCAACCGGGACTAAAGAGGCCAGCAACGGTGGCCCGGCTGGAGGCCCCTTTAGTCCCGGTTGGTGTTACCAACCGGGACTAAAGGGGCCTCCAGCCGGGCCACCGTTGCTGGCCTCTTTAGTCCCGGTTGGTGTTACCAACCGGGGCTAAAGGTCCCTCCATTAGCCCCGGGCCATGGAACCGGGGCTAAAGGTCGGGGCTTTAGTACCGATTCCTTAGCCCCGGCTCCATGTCCGGGGCTAAAGGCCAAAATGGCCCGGGGCAATAGGCCTGTTCTGTACTAGTGTGCCAGGATGGAATATCTATTTAGAGGATGAATTTAGAGTACGACGAGTGCGGGTAGTCTGTCGGTTCGTACTTTGGATGGGAAAGGATTGGATTATTGGTCCTACCCTGCGTGCTGGATCGATCGCCCTGCCCTTCCACGTTCCACATGCTGTGTCCTACTTACCTCCTACCCTACGAGGCCGGCTGTAAATTAGGCTGGTCGCCTCTCCTACCGTCCGTCCTACCGTGCTGGAGGATTGCCCGTCTGGAACCGGAACCCCCCTGGCCCCCGCCCACAAATGCTTACTGAATGACAAAGAAAAAGCTAGTGCTTTGGAGTACGTAACAGGAGTAGGAACAAAGGGAGAGCCACATCACACACGCACGCACGCACACAAACGTTTCCAAGTGGGGGAGAAAGCGCAGCTGGGGCCTGCCAGCACTACCCCGATCTCCTCCAGCGCTAAGTAACCGAGACAGACACGATATAAAAAATCAGCTTAATGCATCAATAATCATCCTGTTCCTGTCTGATTCGAACGTTGGGCAAGCCTGTCCGCCTGTGGCTGGCGCTTATTAACGACCAGCAAGTAGCTTTTACCAGCACACTACACACACACCGCGATGACACGAGTGGGTTATCATCTTGTGGAATTGTACGTACATCCTCCACGATTTGTGACTGTACTACTTGCGCGACTCGATGAGCACTGATCATGGTCGTGTCAGATTCAGACACATCGGCATGAAAAGACTCTCTGCATGCGCGTGTGAACTGAACCTCTAAAGACTAAAGTGTGCGTAAGCAAACATAATACACTTCAGCTCCAAGGCAGGAGTATACATACATCTGCTCCTCCCTTTTCCAAGCCATCATCTGTGGTGCGTTTATTTTGGCGTGACAGGGGGTATAGATTTTTCGTTTCAGGCTACGGTCTCGCAGGAATGTGCTTCACCAATCATTCATGCTTGCGCTACGGTGTCGCTGGCCGCCCAGTCGGATAACACTACATAGCAGCGCGTGCCAGGTGATGATGATGCAAAAAAGAGCAGGTGACTCATCTACATATGGTAGAAGCAGCACGTGCGAGCTTTCGAGGCCACCGAGCGAGTGGCTGTGGGCCGAACGCCCCGAACAGAACGTAACCGCTTTAAACGGCACCTGCTTTGCAAAACGAAAGCCTGAAACTGACAGGAACGGGAAAAACAGCAGCACAATTGCTTGCCTAGAGCCTACCACCCGTTGCTCCCAGAACCGGGAAACGCCGGCGGAGATCATTGCTTGCTTGCTTGCCGGCAGGAACTCGATCACACGGCCGGTTCTACCGAGATCGATTATCTTATCGGTTAGCGTGTCTGACAGTACAACAGATGGATAAAAACTAACAAAGCGCCGCCGTGATGGTAATATCCTAATCCACATTGACGTAGCTTCAACGGCAAAGTCCGGCGACCATGACATGATGAGTTTACCGAACCGGCCGACGACGATGATTACGCTCCCATCCCAGCTCCCAGCCACAAGCCCACAACAACGGCTTTGGCGGATGGCGACACGGCGTCGCGTCGGCTCGCCAGGAAAAGAGGAGAATGCATGGCTGCTATCCTTCCTCCTTCCCTGCAGCCTGCAGGAGCGTCTGATCCAGAGCCTCCATTGCATTGCGCTGTCGTACAAGAACACGGCGCTCGCTCCGACCCATGTGGCGAGAAGACCTGCCAACAGAGCCACGTACCGAACTGGCTTGCGAACACGACGCGATGGCAACGTTTTCATGTGCGAATACTACCAGGACCACGGTGCCGTGCAGGGCCGGTGGACCGTGGACGGAGGAAGAAGACGCGCGCGCGTCGAGCACGCCTGCGTCGTCGGTCTCTATCTCTCTCTCGCGGCGGCGGCGGCGCGCGCGCGCATGTGAGCTAGCCGCATTGGGGTTTGGGGTTTCCGGTGGGTGACGACGTGCTATTTCCTAGCCGCTCACGGCGGCACGTGAACTTCCTTTTCCTTCCTTCCCGGCGTCCCGCCGCTCTGGGGAGGGAAGAGAGAGCCGTGACGGAATGTCGGAATACGACGCGCGCGCGCGGTGAGGCTGCGTTGCGCGCGCGCGGCTGCATGGCACGTAGCACCCTGTATGTCTCACAGCTAGTTCATGCGGGTGACGTATGCTTTTTCAGCGTCTGGGAGCGTTCCACAGAACTAATTCTCAATAAAAATCACTCTCTAACCATCAAACATATTTTTTTAACAAGAAACAATTTTTACTGATCCTGTAAAGTAATTTTTTAAAAATAAAGGGACTAAAAACTGAAAGGTATTCTCCTCTTTTTATTCTGATTTTGAGGTTTTATAGCAAAAATCATAAAGAATCATTTTCGGTCACAGAATCACTTCACCAAAAATCATTAAGTATTTCCATCCTTAAAAAACAGATATAGATGTTCTTGTTCTTGGCCGAGTTCTCCTTGTCCAAGTCGAAAACGTATCTACGATTTTTTTTTTTGATGATAACATCGTGAAGAGTGCATTATTTGAGAGAGTGTTTTTTTTTAAAGATAAAACTTGAACATACACAAATCACATACTTTACACACACCACACGAGACATGAGGAGTGTTATTAAAGGTTGGATTTTCTGATAAAAAAGGTTGGATTTTTCTTCGCTGGATCGGAAATGAGGGGACGTTCCTAGAGTGGGGTTGGGTTGCGCAGGTCAGCTGCTGGGCCCTGGGGCACCGGAGTTCTCGTGGTGGGTGAAGTCGTCTCCACGTGACGTGACTCCGGCGGGCGGGCGATCAATCTGCCGGCTGGCGCCTGCCTGCGCGTACGCCCAGCCTATGCCGCCCGGGGGTGCACGCAAGGATATATGAATAATTGTCCCCCGGCCTAGGGCCTAGCCAGGCAAGGACAAGGCGAGGCCAGCCGGCGCAGCACTGGCACGCACGCACGCACGCTGTTGGACCTGGACGACGTGCTGATCCCGGGGCGCGCACGCACGCGGCGGCCCAGGTTTCGGCTTCCGCACCCGCACGGATGGGGCACGGCGGGAGGTGCCGCGCCACGTGACGTCGTGACCTATCCGATCTCTCGGCCGGTCCACCACGGCGCCCGCCGCCCGGATGCATGCATGCGCCGCGACCGCGAGCAATGGAGAAAAGCGGCGGATGATTCAGAGGGGGTCGGGTGATGCGCGGCCGGGTGGAGCTATGGTGGCGGGCCGGACCGCGCGTCGTCTTCGCAGCGGATTCCCTCGCGCCGCGGGTGCCTTGCCGATGGCCGTATCCATCCATGATCCATCCATCTTGATTGATCTAGGAGTGTAATAATCTATCCGTTTGACAATGCTTTCCTGGATTCTCGCGCGCCCACCAAGGAACGTTCTTATCTTGCTGAGATTTGCCACAATAGCATTACTAGAAAACAGGCTTTTGGACGATCTATCAATTGAGCTTCAGTCTCGGCCAAAAATTGTGTTCGGGGCTAAAGACCTTTAGTCCCGGTTGGTAACACCAACCGAGACTAAAGGTGAATCTTTAGCCCCGGTGGTATTATCAAACCGGACTAAAGTCCTGGACCTTTATACCAACCGGTACTAAAGGTCCTTTTACCAACCGGGGCTAAAGGTCCTTATTCCCGAGTGGATTCAAAAAGAAAACGTCCAGAACTACATCACGTGGGTTGTGTAGCTCAGTTGGTAAGCGTGTCTGAGGCGAGAGGTGCTGAATTCGAATCTCACAAATGCACCCAGGACTAAAGCCTGGGACCTTTAGTCCCGGAGCCAAACCGGGGCTAAAGGTCCATTCTTCCCGGTTGGAAAACCGGGGCTAAAGCTGTTTTGTGTAGTAGTAGTGTAGAGTAGCTCCTTTTCAAAATAAAAAAAAATGCCACTCCCCGGGGCACGGTGCTGCAGCTCGGGCGCACTGTTGTGCCTGTGAGCTTCGTCAGGTGCTGGTGAATGGTGGATTTGTGGTAGACACACCACACTACGGGAACAAAAGCGATAATAACGACTTCGCAGCAGGGAGAAGCCGAGGAGCAGCATCACGCAGAACGGCAGAGACTGTTGAGCATTCAGCAATCATCGCGCCCGTCCGCGTTATGCGCCGCCGTGCACGGGCCACGTACGCTAGCTACCCGTGAACGAACCATCGACCAAGAGCTAATTACGCCCACGTTTTGTTTAGGCCTATATATCTGTCTGGAGCCCTTGCTGTAATCAGGTACCCTGATTCCCTCCAGTGACTATCCTGGAGCGGCGCCGCTGCCGCCCCGCCCGTGCCCGTGGTTGCTCGCTCTCTTCTCGTATCGCTACGCCAAGGTCGGTCCGGGCAGCGACACACGACACGGCACGGGAGTCCGGCGTTTTTAGGGCCTATCTGCTGCTGTCATCTGCCCAATCATTCCATCTTTGATGATTTCGGCACTTCTCCAGTTCTCCAGCAAATCCAGTTGCTTGTCCCGTCGCGGCGGCCAAACCCAGGGCCCAGGCCGGGGTGCATGCACATGCACATGCACACTGCACATGCACGGGCGGCCTCGTGGCCGTGCATTGCATGTCCGTCCGTCAGGCGTCATCGCGCTACTAGCTCTGAATTATTGCCCTTCCGTTATTCACAGGCGGCGAGGCGAAGGCGACCAGAGGTGTAGTAGGCGCACGGCATTCGTATCAGGACAAAAAAAAAAAAAAATGCGCGTGTCACATCGAATATTACGGGAAATTTAACTTTTTATCATTATAGTGAGTGACTACTCCTCAGATCTCATCAGATCTCACCTTATCAGATGAAATTACAAATTTAGCTTCCATATGTGAAGAACGATACAAATTTACCACTTTTGCTGTCGTGACACGCCAGCAACGCATGCCACGTCAGATCCTTGCCAGCTTGTAGTGCAAAATGACGAGCCTTGCCCCTGTCTTCGCCCGCGTCGGAAAAAAAATTTGGGCGCGTCGTCCGGCCATTTCGCTCCCCGTCCGTTCGTTCCTGAAGCAGTTCTTCCCGTTCGTGTACACCAAGGCGGAGGCAAACAAGGACACGAACCAGTACTGCAAGTTCGACAGCCAGCTGCTGACGCTGTTCACGTCGTCGCTGTACCTGGCTAGCGGCGACGGTGACGCACGTGTTTGGGCACAAGTGGCTCATGTTCTGCGGCGGGGTGACCTTCATGGCCGGGTCAGCGCTGAACAGCGCGGCTGCGGACGTGATGATGCTCATCCTGGGCGGCATCCTGTTGGGCGTGGGCGTCGGCTTGGCCAACCAGTTGGTGCCGCTATACCTGTCGGAGATGGCGCCGGTGAAGCTCTGCGGGATGCTCAACATCGGGTTCCAGCTGATGACCACCATCGGCATCCTGGCGGCGAACCTGATCAATTTCTGGATGGCGAGCATCGAGGGCGGGTGGGGGTGGCGCATCGACCTCGGCTGGCCTGCGTGCCGGCGCTCATCATCACGGTGGGCGCGCTGGTGGTCCCGGAGACGCCCAACTCCCTCATCGCGCGCGGGTACAGGGACGACGCCAGGGCGGTGCTGGCCAAGATCCGCGGCATGGAGGACGTGCAGGACGAGTACGACATGGTAGCGGCGAGCGAGAAGGCGAGCGCCGTGGAGCGCCTGTGGCGGAACATCCTGGAGCGCCGGTACCGGCCGCAGCTCACCGTGGCGGCGCTGATCCCATTCTTCCAGCAGCTGACGGTCATCAACGTGATCATGTTCTACGCGCCGGTGTTGTTCCTCACCATCGGGTTCGGCGACGACGCGTCGCTGATGGCGGCCATCATCACGGGGCTGGTGAACATGTTCGCCACCGTGGTGTTCATCGTGTGCGTGGCCGGCTGGGCCGCCGCGCGCTGTTCCTCCAGGGCGGCACGCAGATGCTGGTCTCCCAGGTCGTGGTGGGCACGCTCGGCACCGCCGGCGTGGGCGAGATGTCACCCGCTCCAGCACGTGGCTGCTGGTGCTCTTCATCTGCCTCTGCATCGCCGGCTTCGCCTGGTCGTGGGGCCGCTTGGGTGGATCGTCCCGTCGGAGGTGTTCGCGATGGAGGTCCGGTCGGCGGGGCAGAGCATCAACATGTTCACGTCGTGAGCGAAATGGGCCGGGCGACGCGGTCTAGCTCCTTTTTTTCGACGCGGGCGAGGACAAGGGCAGGACTCGTTATTTTGCACTGCGAGCTGGCAAGGATCCGACGTGGCATGCGTCGCTGACGTGCCACGACAGCAAAAGTGGTAAATTTGTATCATTGTTCGCACATGGAAGCTAAATTTGTAATTTCATCTGATAAGATGAGATCTGAGGAGTAGTCACTCGCTATAATGGTAAAAAGTTAAATTTCCCGAATATTACGGCTCTAGTTTAGCCTATTAAAAATATTACTATTGTTACAAGCTAAGACTCTCTACCACATTTTAAATAAACATATAATACGCGCACCTGAGGCATGGCACACGAGGGACGTCGTTGCGTGTAATATCTTCAGGCACGGCACACCAGGCACAAATACCCGCTTCGTCCAACAAAGAAAACTCAAATACTCAGCTACATAAATAAGGTCACGTTCGGTTCGCGAAATCACCAAAAAAATATTGTATAGGAACAATTATATCAAATCTTTAGACGCATGTATGGAACATTAAATATAGGTAAAAAATGACTCATTATACTTTTAGTCTGTTTATGTCGAGATGAATTTTTTGAGTCTAGTTAGTTGATGTTTGGACAAAGTGTTAGAAGATTTGGGCTTGGCCCAAATAAATATTCCAAATAAATCCCAAAGGCTCACTCACATATGCATGGTATGGTGGGGGACTTTAGTCTCATACTGCTACTCTAGAAGGAGGGAGGCCAACTTATATAGTTGAGCTATCTCCAACTGGTTGAAGCTATTGAGGAGAGGCAAAGGAAGAAACCCACACGCGCGCTTGCTCGCCTCGCCTCGCCGGGCGTGGCGAGGCGACTCGCGCAGGCGCACGACATGCGCGTGAATGGTCCGATCGAGGTCTTGCGGGTGCATGGCTTCCTTTGTCACTCGATATTTTTGCATGCATGGAGATTGCTGACCTGTTTTAGCAAGCAATTATTCTCGTATTAATGGTGATTGACTCGTCCACTAATGGTAGGTTCAATCACATTAATATTTTAATTACGCGGTTGTCTCTTTCAAAAGATGCAGCTGCGGCGTGTATAAAGAGGGACGAGCCGTCGTCCTCTACACACGACATTTTCCTCCTCTGCCTAAGCGCTGCGCTGCTGGCTGTCGACCCCATCCCGCCGCCGACGTGCCATCTGTGCCGGGAGAGCAGATCTCCGAAGTCTGCGTCTCCTCGCGCCCCTGCACGGGGAAGGCGACGTTTAAGGTTTTTGGGAAGCGTTGTTGCGACTGCTCGCTGAACGTTTTCTTCCCTCTACGCCGACTTCGCCGGTCTGCTTCGTCTACTCTTACGCTAGTTTCTAGTGCCGACAACCTCACTGTAAGCATGTCTCCAATCCTACTGTTTTCTATTTCATGTTCTTCACGTTCCTAGCGATGCATAGCCTGGATATGTCTCGGATCATATTGCTAGTGGTAGATTATATATCTACGATACATGTTGTTTATCTTTTCATCATTATCGGAATTAATTTATGCATCACTAAATTGCTATTATTTTTAACACAAAGTTTGTGAATTAACAACGAAAATGCTACAGTAACTTTTCGTCAAATATTTCACAAACTGAATAAGGCCTAAGAACGAATCTACACGTATACAGACGCCGATCCGTCAGTCCGTCACGAGCTTTCCTAGCTAGTATCCAGTCCAGCTGATCATACATACCAGCACAATTTTTTTTTCTTTTTTCTAAATGGATTATAATAATGTCCATTGCAAAATTGGCTGGACCGCACGCAGACTACCATCAACCGACGCAGCAGCAGATAGGGCTGCGCCGCCGGTAGCGAAACGAACATGAGTACTCACGACCACCGACCAGCACGCCGAGGCACCCAATTCAGCGAACTCACTCCCGATTTGTCACAGACGGAGCTGGGCTGGCGCACGCGGACGCGTGGCGCCTAGTGCCTACAGCTACAGGAACGGGAAGAGACGGGTACGCATGGCAGGCGCCCGTGATCACAGCCACAGCCCACAGGGCACGCAATTGGCTTCTTTGTCTCGTTCGGCGGCGTGCGGCGATCGATCGCTCAGGGTTTGGAACGTCTCGGATCTGCCAATAAAGCCAGGCCCAGCTATGCTGTCGATGGCACGCAACGTACTCTACGCAACCTATCACAACGATGCTGGCTGGCGTGTAACCGCTGGATGCGTGTTGGAACTTGGAACTCGTCGTGCTCGGGACGGAGAGGTCCGCCGCCGGCAGCATACGAAAGTACTCAGGTCTCAGGCGCACGGGTGTGAGACTGAAGACCTCGAGGCAGATAGGCTTTCCTTGCCGGACCGACGGGGCTGGGACTCTCACACGACCATCGCCCCAACCCGCCCGTGGGCCTTCGTCGCAGAGGTTCACGGGCCGGGGCTCCAGAAAATAACGAGCCCACCTGCGATTGCCAGTATCAGGGAAAAAAAAGAGATGATGTTGCTAACGAAAAAAAAAAGAAGAAAGGATGATGTTGCTAAAAAACAAGAATTATATACGAATAAAAAAAAGGAAAAGATGATGCGTGGAGAGGAAACGTACAGGACACACACAACTAGTTAAGTTACGGAGTAGTTAGTTATTCAAAAAACAAAGTTAGATAGTTTAGTTAGCGCATCATCGCAATCATCAGGACAGAACACGCACGTGGCGCAGCCAGGTGTTCGTCGTCTGAATTGCTTTTCTTGTGTTGATTGATCAAGCGTGTGATATTTAATATCTACAGTTCAGATCTTCAGTTATCAATACCGCGTACACATAGACTGAGACTAATTTACGAGACAAATTTATTAAAGCTGATTAATTTATTACTCCCTCCGTCTCAGGATATAAGGCATGCACGTATTTCAAAATTCAAACTTTATTAACTTTGACATAATAAGTCTAAATAAAATATAAAATATATAGTACAATAATGGTACCATTAGATTTATCTTTACAAATATTTTCTAATGATATTTTTGTTGTTTCCATTAGTTATATATAAATAATATAAATTAATGGTCAAAGTATAATCTTGAAGACCGCACCAAGTCAAATCGCGTCTTATATCTGAGACGGAGGGAGTTTACCTTATTAGTATATACTTATTGTAGTACTAAATATCAAATCATCAACTAATTAGATCTAATAGATTCGTTTCACGAATATCTAATTTTATAATTAGTTTTATATAATTTATTTATATTTAATAATATAAATTTCTATCTAAATATTTAATGTGATATGGATCTAAATCTTTAGTCAGTTCGTGCCCTTAGACGGACGAGCCGAAACAGATAGTTTTTTTTTGACAAGAAACCACATATATTATATTAAGCATTGGATTACAAGATAGTGGGTAAGAACAACCCAATTACACGAGAGGCAACAAAGTGCCAAGATAGAAAATCTACTTTAAGATTCTAGTCAGAGACTAGCTCAAGAGCAGAAAACAAAACAAGGTAATTTAAAAAAGATTCTTGCACACGCTTGACCCAAAAGAGTCGATGAGTCTATAACGTGCCCCAAAGGAACAACGGCGATCTCGCCGGTTATTGGAAGCACGGACCATCGAAGGCCTCGCAAGCACAGAAGCTGCAGAGGTTGAAGACTGAGCCGTATATATAGAAGATGCAACACCGGACCCAGATGGAAACTTTTGGCGGAAGAGCGATGTAGATGGATCATCGAAGCATGAAATATGGATTCCACTCTTGCAGGGGAAAGAAGTCTCGAAAAGTAGAGCAGTCGAAGCATAGGAGTTGTTCTTTTTTGCATATCTGTTCGTCAGTTGGAGCTCCAAGGGATCCATGATGGATCCAACCCGCTGCCGTTGCCCACACCCATTAATTGAACAGCTCACCCTGTACCCGTTAGCCCGCTTCCTTTGCCCGCACCCATTAGTGGAACAGTACCTGTTGTACCCGTTAGCCCGTTTGATCCGGCGACTGGACTTCGGAGTCGGGCACGCCGCCGAAGGAGGGTGCGCCGGCCGGAGAGCTGCGTCGCAGCCGCTGCTGTCGCAGCCGAATCCGCCGATGCAGGCGATGATGCGGCGGTAGAGGAGTCGCACGGGCGGTCTCCGTCGTGGGACATCGAACTCGAACCGCCTCCTCGTTGAATTAGTCGCCGAAAGATGAGTTCCGAAGCATCTCGAAGAAGGCCGTCGACGTAGAAGACGATGCGGCGGGGGTTCCCACAGCACGGAGTTGGTGTGGAAGTCCGCGATGGGACGAACCAGAGGCGGAACGCGCTACTCCCGCTGCCCCTGCCCCTGCGTGAATAGGTGGTCTGCAGCGTGAAGGGCTCGCCGGAGACGTTGCCCAGGAACTCGAAGTGGATCTCGTCGTGCGCCGCTGCCCTGGGACGAGAGGTAGAAGTCGGTGACCGTGTCGGCCGAGTCCCTCGTTGGCTTGCTTCAGCCGCATGACGAAGCGGTCCAGGTACTAGGACTTGGATTGGAAGCCCGAGCCGCAGGACCTGTCCATGGACAGCGCCAGGAGCTGGCCGTCGTCGAGGATCTTGCCGCGGACGCAGGACCTGTCCATGGACAGCGTCATGAGGTGGCCGTCGTTGAGGATCTTTGCCGCGGACGTTGCCCCACGTGATGTCCACGACATCGAAGAAGGTGCCTGCGCTCGGCCAGATCCGAGGCGAGCCATCACCATCGGGCTGCAGGGAACCGGATGTTGGAGAAGGCAACCGGAGATGAGCACACCGTCGCCTTCGACGGACAAGGGAGCAAAGGTCGCCATTATGAAGAAGGAAAAACAAGAAAAACGCAAAACGAAAGGAGGGAGAGGATGGAGAGGAGGGAGAGGGGGCCGGCTCGCCTGCCCATGCCGCCGGCGAGGACGCCGGGGAGAGGGCAGGGGGCCGGCGGGGTGGAAGAGGGAGAACGCTAGGAAGAAGAAGGAAGAAGAAACGACATACATCTCTCGTAAAACGGCATTCGCCTCTCTCGTGTCCAAATCGTCTCCCGGCTGAGGGTTTGGTTCCAACTTCCCTGAGACGTTGGGTCGCTCGGCGGCTCCCAACATATAGCTTTTTTGAACAGTCTATAGAAATTATACGGCCCAGTCCTTCCTAAACCTATACCGTGTGTTCCGGAGGTCCGTGTCACGTGTCAGCCAGCGGCAACATACGAAACTCAGGCACGGTCTGAGAGGTGCCTCAGTGGCCTGGCAAAAGTGAGCGATCATCAGTTGTCAAAATAGCTCCTCGAGAACGGCCAACATGATACATGCCGGAATGACGGCGCTGGACTCTCACATGGAGTAATACCATAACAGAGTCGGGCTTTAGAACGGAATGCTCTCTCGCGACAGCCCAACTAGTCCGTGGGCCTTTGTCGCAGGGGTTCACGGGCCGGGGCTCCATAAAACAGCGGCCCCACCTGCGATTGCCATAAACGGATAGCGGTTGTAAAAAAAGAACATCTGACCTCCTTCAACTATCACGTTAGTTTAATTTAAATAAATAAACTCCTTAAAACACCAGATTTTTAGAGACTCTCTAAGTTTTTTAAACCATTTGATTCACATTATAAACACGATTTTTTTTAGAGAGGCACTCACATAATTAGTGGAGGGAGATCAGATTGACATCTTCCTTAAAAGGACATGATGCGTGGAGTGGAACACGTGCGCACGGACGAGTGGATTGGAGGCACGCAGGATCACGCTGATGGCGCTGTGTTACGTACAGGACCAAGTAGTTCGTTAGTTATCATTATAGATAACGCTTCATCACACAATCATCCGGAGGACAGAACGACACATCCACGCGGCATACCCGGCGTTCTCGGTCTGATATTATTTTTGTGTCGGCTATTAAACAAGCGTGTGATATACTTCTAAGCTAGTGCACACCAGTTCCGTGCCTGCTTCTTCTATATATACTGTACATCGAAACGGTATTTCAATTCTTTCTTCACATCACATAATAATAAACCCAAAAAATAACATATAGTATCCTTATGTTGATGTGACGATATAATGGTCGC
The DNA here is from genome assembly GCA_009763385.1 of Coix lacryma-jobi var. lacryma-jobi. Lineage (NCBI taxonomy): Eukaryota > Viridiplantae > Streptophyta > Magnoliopsida > Poales > Poaceae > Coix > Coix lacryma-jobi. The sequence goes on from CM019824.1 coordinate 5,105,822, forward strand.
TGGCTGGACAACGAAAAATAAATGCGGTACAAGGCAGCTTAGCATTTGCTTAATCCGCTGTCTAAGTCACAAGCACAGTAAAAGATAGCAGTTCAGTTCGGTACTACTGGTACGTACTGCTGCTGAAGCGACGCATACTCACTACTAGTAGCTGACAGTGACAGGCCATTTGCTTATTGGTACGTGTCCATGTGGAGAGAACCGATCGAGTGTATAGTGGAGCGCGCGCATCGTGCACGGTGCACTTTCAGGATTAGGTTTGGAAACAGTGCACATCGATCATCTGATGCCGATGGCGCAAGGCATTATATCGATCCATCGATGCAACATAACATGGTGCTAATGGTGCGCGGTGATCGACACTGGTGAAGTGGTGACAGATACCGATCAGCTAGCACCGGAGGAACCGTGTGCCGAGTCCACGTGCACCGGGGCAACGTATCAGCATTGTCCACGCCAAAAGCAGATGGGTGGGGCTGGCTATAATCATCTGCCTTGGACAACACTGACTCCATAGATTAAGTTTTAATTTAACATGCATGTGGTTTCCGGCAGAAGAAAAACAGTGAAGTACTGTAGTCTTTTAGCTAGTGAGCATCATCTGTTTCGACTTTCGAGATAATGTTTAACCTGCGGTGACCATCCATCTTTTAGCTAGTGACCATATTTACTCTCACCACTAATTAAGACCATGTGTTATTTGGTGCTGCTGCCTCGGCCCGCGGCTCCGGCTCCGGCTCCGGCTTTGGCTCCCGCTCAGACTTCAGAGCCGGAGCCTGAGCCCAAGTATGTCCAAAAATAAAATACCGTTTTAGATTTTTTCCAAGTCAAATGATTTTAAGTTTAACCAAATTAAAAAAATATTAATATTTATGATACCAAAGCTATCATATTCTATCTTTTTGGTGAAATAATTATTTATTTTTTTCTATAAATTTGTTCAAACTTAGAACTGTCTGACTTAAGATAAACCTGAAATCATCTTTTTTTGCGACGGATGGAGTAAATTACATAGATAGACTTTGTCCTGTGTCAATGTGCACTTGCATGACTATTGACCTGGCCACCTTGCAACCTGACGACAGGGCCGGCTCTATAATTTTAAGGGTCCTTGGGCAAGCAAGAATAAGGGCCCGTCAAACTAAATTTAAACTAAATTTGAATATAAAATTATAGTATATATATATAGTAAAATTTATTTTATAATATCTATATAGCTCATAAGACATAACAATAGTGTAACAAGAAAAACTAAAAAAGTAACCACTATGATTACCTCAAATAAATATAATGCTTCATTGTCTTGTAAAAATTGTCTTCGGGTATTTCTTAATGCAAAATCTTTAAAAACAGTATCAAGATTTGAAAATTAGAAATTTATTCAAATAAAGACATTGAATTAGAATTTATAACCGTATACACAAATAAATAAGAAAAAAAATAGAAAATACAAATCGAACATGGGTGTTGATGTGTTGCATATTGTGAATCTGTGATTGTCTGATCATGTTCACGTCTTAGCGTTCCAGCATTTGTTGTGTGGCGCCGTGTCGTGGCACTATTCGGCCAGGGCCTTGACTGATCAGATCGGCGGCAACGTCTCCTGCCTCTTCCTCTCTGGTCTCCCGCAAACGTAGTCTCGTCCGTCAATGTGTAGCTCAGTAGCTAGGGTCGCGGTTGCGAACTCGCGGCGGCAGAAAACGAAACATCAAACTCTAAAATGAGCGGAGGCCGGAGGGCTCGATAGTTCTGTGTTCCTTTCTTTTAGGCTGTAATAATTCCCTACGATTGTGGGCTTCTAGCCACATCGGCTGGTGTTAACATGTGGTTTATGATGAACTTTGTCTTTGCTTAAGCTAATTAACTACATAAAAAATTATTATATATACTAATTACCTATATGGTCTTGAGCCCCCTAACTCCATGGGCCCCCGGCGGTCGCACCGCCTGCCCTCCCCTAGAGCCGGCCCTGCCTGACGAAGACTTAAAACTTCTTTTTTTTTCTAAAAAGTAGGAAATGGTCGAACTATTAGACCAAATAATTGATAAATCGCCAATTAAATCATTGACGCAATTAATTTACAGGGACTACTTAGAGCCCCTTTGGATTGCCAGAATTTTTCAAGTGAAAGTAATAAGTTGGTTCCTGTGAAATTTCTCTGCACAATACATGTGAAGTTCTCCCTTTACTACCTAGTTGCGCCTCCTCTGGGCATCGGTACGAGGACTGTACAAGCTAAATTTCTAATGGGGTGTTTGGTTTCACCCCACTAAAATTTAGTCACTAAACTTTAGCCACTTTTAGTGCCTAAAATGCCAAACACCCCACTAAAAGGGACTAAACATGTTTTTTATTCCTTTTAGTGGGGTGTTTGACATTTTCCACTAAAAGGGACTAATGTTTAGTGACTAAAATTTAGTGGGGTAAAACCAAACACCCCCTAAAACACTCATCATGTCCTATACGGAGCCACTTTGGTAGCATCAGTCTCTCTTAGATAGCCTTGTCGACTAGCTTGTTTCTACACCAACTTGAGAGAGTGGCACACTTGCACGACTTGACTTGGTCACCTTGCAACATCACGAAGACTTAAAACTTATCTTTTTTTCTGAAGTAGAAAATGGTAAAAACTATTAAGCCAAATTCAAAAAGGTCTAAATAATGCAATATGATGCATTACTTTACAAACCAAACAAGACATCATAAGCACCAGTGGAGCACTCAATGCTATTGCTAGGTAGGGCCCTCTGTCATACTTTCATTTTGCTGCATCATTTTCTCAGCCTCTACATCCTAATTTTCTATATTCGTTTTTTTCCCTTATGCATGTCTCCACCATGAATCGAGCCTTACAAGCTCTATTTGGTTTAGTTGTGCTACACTCTAATTTGTATCCAAACTCCACCACAAATCAGCTCTAGGGCATTCAAGGTTTTTAGATACTTGGGGGCGGTTGGGACTACACTCTCCTCGGATAAAGGATTGCTAGATGCCTGGATACCCAATTTCCTTCGTTTTTGTTAGGTTGCACTCGTATCCATCTTAATTCATGTATGTGGAAATAGACTAGAGCAAAATCTAGTTTATTTTTTTTTACCTTAATTCCACTTCAACATACAAAGATTGATATAGATATGAGTGCATCGAAACCAACAATATCCTTAGTAGCATATTCTTCAAGTAGCTTAGCCAAAATTTTTAAGCAGCCAAAGTATCTAAAAACAAAAACTCTTTTCGGAGAAAAAGCTGTCCGGCGATACCGCCATAGACATGAGGCAACTGAATCAACGCCATCAACTTATTATAATTACAGCCGTGATATAGAAACTTATATACGTATATATACTTATATATAGTACACTGTAAAATGATGTCAATTGTCCAGCGAGGATAACCATGCCAAGTTGCCAAACTATACAGATACAGCTGCTCGATGATGGCTAGTTCGGGAACCGGCAGTCGCGGCGTATCTCGCCGGTGGCCGCCGTCTTGGCCCCAAGCCTCCCGAGCTTGGTGATCGCCGCCACGAAGTCGGCGAAGAAGGCGCCCTGGTTTGGACGCGTAGTTGTCCACCGCGGCGCGGGACCTCTGGTCGCTGTACAGCACCTGGTCGGTGCCAGGAGCCCCCTGCCGCCTGCAGGTTCCGGTAGAAGGCGTTGTCGAAGCTCGCCGGCGTGGGGTCGAAGAACGCGAAGCCGCCGGTGGGGTTGGAGCCGCAGGTGCCGCGCAGCTGATTCGCGAGGCCCTGGTCCATGGTCGGGTCGCTGCCGATCCTGTACTGGAAGAAGGGGCAGTCCGCCGCCGCCGAGCGTGTGCGCACCTGGTGGATTATTGGCAAGGTCGGTCAGGGTCAGCCGGTCAGGCTAGTAATTGCAAGACGAGCGAGACGACTGCCGACGACCAGCCGTCGCGGCCGTTTACCTAGGAGGGCGACCATTTCGTTCTGGGAGAAGCCGAGGCCGGAGAAGAAGGCGTTGAGCTGGTCCAGGTGTGAACTTGACGTCCGGCAGCAGGACGCTGTCCCTGGTCGACACCCTGCCGTCGAACCGGCCGAGCTCTACCTGGTAGTACGGCCCGCCACTCTGCAACCACCGATGCACCACCATGCAGAAGATTAGAGTTCGTTGCATGCACTACAGCAAGCATGCATATATATGCAATGTAACTGACAAGATTTTATTCTTTTGAACCAAATATAAGTGTAGTATGTACTACCATGTAGACGGCTTCTCTGGCGGCGAGGGGCATGATGTCCGCGCACGAACACCTTGTACTGGCACTGCTGGTTGCTGTCCACGGCGGCCTTGGCGCTCAGAATGGCCTGGAACCCGTCCGGCTTGAGCGACTGGTTGGCGGTGTTCCGCCACTCGTCGTCGCCGTCGAGTTCATGATCATGATGGACGCGTCGCAGCCCTGCATCATCGATCCGCATGCATCAGAGACGGCGATCGATCGAGCGAGATCGAGCGGGGAACCTAGGATAAGTACGTAGTATGTGCGTGCATGACTGCGTGCGTACCATGACGGCGCAGTCGTGAAGAAGAGCCTGAGCGCGGCGGGCGGGCGATCCGGGACTGCGCCATGGACTGCCTGACGGAGCCCCGGACGATGGCCTCGAGGTTGGGGCAGGTGCTGGCGTAGTAGTCCGGCCTCAGCTGCGCGACGACGGCGGACGGCGGCATGAGCGCCGCGGACACGGCGAGGGCGGCGACAAACAAGAGACCAGCCTCCCAAGGCTCGCCATCGATGAATGAATGATACGCGCGCGCGCTGTGCTCTCTCCCGGCAGCTTGATGGCTTTCAAGCTGTTTGCGTTTGTTGCGTGCGTCTCTCCAAAAGCGTGGCAGCTGGCCGTGGGTAGTTATTTCGTTCGATCGAGGCTGGTCGAAAGCGATATGCGTGGTGGTGGCGCGTTGGAATTGGAACGGAGGTTGCATGGGATTTATAGGCGGCCGCCGCCGCCGGCCGGGCGTACTGGCCGCGTGGCTTCCTCGTCCCTTCCAACAAGCGGCGGACCTAGAATTTTGATGTGGTTATTTGAAACGCTAAGAGGAGCAAAATTTTTGGATAGTAGTAGGCAGTTGGGAACTAAGAGCATCTCCAATGGTTTTGCAAATAAGTTTTGCATTCTTGTTTTTGCAAAAAAAAAAAGTCTAAAAATCTCCTATCCAAATAGGCTTGACATTTTTGGCAACACCGGGTGATATTTGACATATATGTCAAGCTGCGTTTCCTTGACAATCGCCCTCGCGTGCTACTCCCGCGAATATTTTCCTCTCTCGCGCATAATTTTTTAGTTTGTCAAGTCTAAATGCAAAACCGTTGAGATTGACTTTTTTTTATCTTGCCATATTAATTTGAGAGTTGGCAAATACCATATTTTCCCAAACAAAAAATTCAACCGTTGGAGTTGCTCTAAGGAAGGAATAGTAGCAATGTTTTTAGACTGCATTCTTCATAGATTATTCATTTACTCTTATTTCTTTTTTTTAGTACATATACACACACAATATATGTACAAAACTGTTTGGCTAAAAAATTGGAATTAAACTGAATATCCGTGAACATAGCTGGGCCCCTGCTTCCAACTGCTACTGCCATCCTCTCTCTCAGCTTAAAAGTTAAAACCTACTCCCTCCGTCCCTTTTTAAGTGTCGTCCAGAAAGCGTGTCTGTGAGGAAACACGAATTGCTAGAGACACTTATTTAGGGACGGAGCGAGTAGCCTGTATAAGCATTGAAACTATAAGGTTTTGTTTGACGGGGCTTTTTCGGAGGAGCTAGAGTCATTTTAAAGTGGCTCCTTCAAGACGGCTTCGACTTCACTTTTTAGTGCAAAACAACTTCAAACATCTTCTCGTACTAAACTCTTTAGTAGAGCTCCTTCGAAGAAACACAGAGATAGAGCTGAATAGAAGTCCCTGCATATACACTACCTTCGAAAGAGGGCATCGACATGGTTGCTTCAAGTTAGGGATTTTAACCAGGATGGCTAAATTCTATCATAAAAATAATCTAACTAACTAAGCTACACTCTTGCCACTCTCTGTTATGTTATGAAACATAAGGGAGAGTCCGAGATGTTCTAAGTCAAATAAATTTGACTAATTTCATATAAAAAATAAGGTATAGAACTGGCTTAATTAACAATTAAATACATTATGAAATATATAGTTTCATAATTGACGTAGCGGATGCAATTACTCTTCTCTAAAAACTTTTGGTTGGACCTGTGATAGCTTGACTTGGATAAACTTTAAATTCTTTATATTTTAGAATCTAGGGGATACTCACTTTCAAATTATTTTTTAAATAATAGAATAAACATCTGGCTTCATCCTCGCTCGTAAGTGAGGAATATAACCATATTATTACAAAGATGTTCCCACATTTATCTTTAAAGTAGACCCGCAAAAAAGATAGGAAATCAGTTTACAATCCTGGACATAATTAGTCATTCATAAGCGGAAAAAATGTCAAAGCCAATGTCTCCATAGTCTGACAAGCCCTGTAGACATATTTTTTTTTCTTTTCTTCACTACTCCACAACTGACTCCAAAACTAGAATCAGTGTGTTCCCCTAAATATAAATAAGACCTGCAATAATATTTTAGGACTGCACTTGTAAAAAAAAACACTATTATTTTTAGTGTCATAAGGACCAATAGAAGGCAACCACCCCGCTAGTAATAACAGACTTAAATCTTTTCTACACTGCTTATACCAATTCCCAAAAGGATTTGCTACAATACATGGTGGGGTAATACTAAACACCATATGCAAGGCACGCCAAAGAAATCTAGTACTCCCTCCGTATCGCTTTTAGATGACGTTTAGGATAGCGACACGGTCTCCAAAGTACAACTTTGACCACTTGTTTTTTTTTAAATATTTGTTGTAAAGTGGTATATGTATATTTTTATAAAAGTACTTTTTAAAACAAATTTATTTATATAGTTTTTACATCTCTAAACTCAATAATTTAAAATTTATTCATGATTTATATTCTCAAAGTTTGACTCAAACCTTATCCAAAACGTCATCTAAAAGCGATACAGAGGGAGTATATTTACACTCAAAAAGGTGTTTTAATAGTTGAGCTAGGCGCGCACATCTCAGATCTTGTCCATAGTCATAAAAGTTCTCGGAGCGCAAGTACGACGAACACGGTACGTAGGACATGGAACGCTTTCTGAAAAAGTATTTTTCACTATGGAGACGAAAATGATTCACGCTCCCGGCACGGGATCGGAATGCACGTTCCCGATACGTGGAACGTGATACCGTAACCTGTTCTGGGTGACTGTGATCCTGCCTAAGGCTAAGAAGATCTAGGGGGCTGTTTGGTTGCTAGCCACACTTTGCCACACTTCATTTTAGGCAACTTTGATCAGATTGGCAAGTGTTTGGTTGATGACTAACTTTAGGAAAGGTTTTTTTGGGCTCCACATGTCATAGAGTAGAAAAAGTGTGGTAAGATTCCCTTAGACAAGAAAAGTGTGACCACTCTTTTGCTTGCCACACTTTCTATGGCTGCCACACTTTACCTAACATTAGTCGTGGCAGGTTGTGGCTAGGAACCAAACAACCTCCTCACAATATAATCATTTGCTAGAAGGGACGAGCTGAAATTTCCGATATTTATAAAAATCATAACGCGGTCTAAATAAAATCGTCCCTACAGGCTACAGTTCTAGACACACGCGCTCGCTCGCTGTACGCGGCAACCTCGTACGGAATTATTGGAGACTCGGACTCGCATGCCTGATCGACTGAGTCCACGGTGCCAGTGATCACCACCATCGTCACGTAGTTTTCGTGACGACTGACCACAGGCGGCGTCGTTGATGTCCTGATGATGACTGTGTCTGACGAGTCGTCACCGACAGTAGTGTGCCAATCCTCCTTCCTAACCAGAGCCAAAGGGCAGAGGGTGACACGCTATAGCAGCGGTCACTGTCGCATCGGGATTGCGATCGGCCCTGTGGCCTGCGCATGCGCGACCTCACGCGCCGGTCGTCGCCGAGGACCGTGTCATGCGTCGCATGCTCATGCGCGCGTGTCACTGAAAAAATAGGCGATTTGGCATACCCGGACATGGCTTAACAATAAGAGTTTTTTAACCTATATGGCCTTGTAAAAGATGACTCTTCCTTGTGTGGTCTTTTTTCGTTTGAACTTACTTCGCTTGAAATAAACTTTCATTCCTTCTATGACCTTCTGTCTGTTTTTTGCCACTTGACGGTGTTAATTCAAGGGTAAAAAGACCATTTTGCCCCTGACATAAAAATTACAATTTTATTTGTTTGTTGTATATTTAGAATAATATTAAATAAATAAATTTATACATAACAATATTTTTTTTATGTGAAATATTGTCATGTTTGAATTTTTTTTTAATATTAATTTTAATATACAACAAAAATATAACTGCAATTTTTTTATGCTAGGGGTAAAATTGTCTTTTCACCCTTGACTTAACACCGTTAAGTAGCAAAAACGGACGGAAGGGCATAGAAGGAATAAAAATTCGTTTCAGGGCCACAGAAGTAAGTTCAAATAAAAAAAAAGATCATATAAAGAAGAGTCATTATTTGTAAGGCCATATAGGTGAAAAGCTCTAACAATAACGAACACATGAGTTTACTCTACGTTTGGCCCAATTTCTGCCCCCGCACACGTACACTCTATCAAAGATTTAAGAGAACCGGCCGGTGTGCACTTCGGCCCATGTGGTTTAGTTTGCTCGGCTCAAGTTGAATTGCGTTTATTTGTTCCAAATTAAAGCCCATTAGCACTACGTAATTAGCAGACCACCTGCCGGGATTTGCACAAAAAACCTAATTCTAAAATTAAATAGCCTTCCATAGGCAACGAAGATGCACATTTTCAAGGATCCGACACGCAAGGTGATGCACTCCGGTCTAATCATCACACCGGAACAATCGTGCCAACTGCCAATGCAAGTGCCGAAGCCAGCGTGTCCCCAATAGAGAATTAGAGCCCGTTCGTTTGATAAGGAATAGAGCCAGTAACTATTCCAGCTAGAATAAGCTTATACAAATTTCCCTAGTAACTATTCCAGCTAGAATAAGCTTATACAAATTTCCCTTGTAATCCTGGCTGGATTAATTCCAGGCCTTGGTTCCCATAGAACCGAACAAGCCCTTAGACTTGCAACGTGTTTGCACAACACGGTCTTTAATCAGAAATTAGACTTGTCAAAGCAAGCCCCTCCTATTACTCTATTAGCCAGTACAAAAAGCCTCTCTATGGATGGTGCCAGGATCTTCCAATTTATACCGAGTCAAATGATTCGCGGTATTGACAAGGAGACCAATGGACCATGGTTTGTGCTTTAGTCGAAAAGTAACCAGAAGGCCATGCATAGAGAACAGTGTTGCTTGAGATGGCAACATTGAAAAAGAACACACAAGGCCACATGCCCCACATATGAAGCTAGTATTATATTTGTATACACACATCAGAGGCCCCTGAATCAAAGCCATGGGCCCATGAACTTATTACAATTTGTAAATTTCTAACTGTGTGCAATCGTAGTAGCACTATATATATTGAGCTTGAGGTCAATTATTATTGTAGTAATAATGTACTACGATGGTGTCAAGCTAGTGCCAACCTGCCGGCCGGCGAGGTTAACTAGCACGTAACTAGTTCGGGAACCGGCAGTCCCGGCGAATCTCGCCGCCGGTGGCGGGCGTCTTGACCCCGATCCTCCCGAGCTTGGTCATCACCGCCACGAAGTCGGCGAAGAAGGCGCTCTGGTTGGACGCGTAGTAGTCGACCGTGCCGCGCGACCTCGCGTCGGAGTAGAGCACCTGGTCGGAGCCCAGGAGGCCCTTGCGGGCCTGCAGGTTCTGGTAGAAGGCGTTGTCGAAGCCCACCGGCGAGTAATCGAGGAAGGCGAAGGCGTTGGGGTCGGCGCTGCAGGTGGCGTTGAGCTGCGACGCGAAGCCGGGGTCCATGGTCGCGTCGTCGCTGCCGATCCTGTACTGGAAGAAGGGGCAGTCCGCGGCGCCGAGGGTGTGGGCGCCTGAATTCACGCGCAAGGCATGCATGCAAGGTGTTCGTGGTCGGTCAGGCTGGCATGTGGCATGCATGTGGCACGTCGACGACGACGTGCGTGGCAAACAGAGTGCATGGCAAGTGATGAGGGTGAGGTGGATCGTGTGACGTGTGAGAGCAGTGTAGTCTCTCAGCTCGTCGTCGATCGTTTACCTGACAGCGCGACCATCTCGGCCTGGGTGAAGCCGAGGCCGGAGAAGAAGGCGTTGAGCTGGTCGAGGTTGAAGTTGGCGTGCGGCAGCACGACGCCGTCCCTGGTCGACACCCGGCCGTCGTACCGGCCGTACTCCACCTGGTAGAACGGCCCGCCGCTCTGGAAACCATTGCATGTAATTAACTGAAAGTATAGGTGGCAGTGCATTTTGCATATTTCTCTGTCGGCGCCAAGTTACCTGGTAGACGGACTCTCTGGCGGCGAGGGCCATGATGTCGGCGCAAGAAACCTTGTATTGGCACTGCGGGTCGCTGTCCACGGCGGCCTTGGCGTTCAGGATGGTCAGAAACCCCTCCGGCTTCAGCGACTGGTTGTCGCTGTTCCGCCACTCGTCGTCGCCGTTGGAGTTCACGATCATGATCGACGCGTCGCAGCCCTGTGCCGTACATGCATGCTCTCCGCATCAGACGATAGCTGGATCACTGGCCGTCCGGCCGCCGTCGTCGATATATTGTAGTGGTATATATATATATACGTACCCTGACGGCGCAGTCGTGGAAGAAGAGCCTGAGCGCGGCGGGCGCGGAGATGGGCGACTGCGCCATGGACTGCTTCACGGAGCTCCGGACGATGACCTCCAGGTTGGGGCAGGTGCTGGCATAGTAGTCCGTTCTCAGCTCGGCGGCGGCAGACGGCGGACCGTTGAACACGACGAGGGCGGTGACGACGGCGACGAAGCTCAACCGACCACTCGCCGCCATCGATGGTAGTACTCTATAGCTACTGCAAGTGCTCTGTCCAAACGAAACTGCAAATCCACGTACGAAGGGTTGCTTACCGAAGGCTGTTGCGTGAGTGCTCCAAAAGTACGTGTGGGGTTCTCCGGCCGTGGCTAGCTGGTGGTTTCGTTCAATCGAGATGGGTCTGAAAGCGATGCTGCATTGGAGATTGGAATGTTGGCTGCACTGCATCTCTGCATGGGGTTGTTTATATAGCACACAGGGGCGTACAAGCGTGTGAACCTTTTTAACTGCCAATTGGGCCAACTTGAGGTAGATGCGATGATTGGAGTTTGATTGACATGTTCGTATAGTTTAGGCCACGTTCAGATTCCCAAAAGTGCCCAAAAATGTTGCATAGTAACTGTCACATCGAATCTTTAGACGCATGCATGAAGCATTAAATGTAGGTAAAAAAAATAACTAATTGTACTTTTAGTATGTACATGTCGAGATGAATCTTTTGAGTCTAGTTAGACCATGTTTAGACAAAGTTTGTCAAATAACAACGAAAGTGATACAGTAACTTTTCCCAACATATTTCGCGAACTGAACAAGGCCTTAGCCGATGATGCCCGCGTGACCAAATGGCACCTCAATTTAATTACAAGGAGGTGCATGCAGGGTCGGTGTTAGGATGCTGCAGCCCTAATCCAGCGCATAAAACATCATGTATCTTCTAATCTTCATGTCTCAAGTGGTACAGTGTATTACAAAGTCAGCCCACATGTAGTTCCAAATTAGCTCAGATAGCTCTATATCACATTATTGGCCTAGCTCTAGCTCCGGTCCAACTCTATGCGTGGATCCGCTCCGAATTAGCCGTCAAGAATTCTAAAGCAAGGCATCCATTCTTCCCCTGGTCACAAGCTAAATAGCTGTTTCCCTTCAAACTTCACGTTCAGCACAACCAGGATTACGTGTAATAGTAATAGTTGCGTCACTCTATCTCAGACCAGAGCATTATGTAGCTTATTATATACAACCTCTGCTCCAAATTATAATTCATTTGACTTTTTTTGTCCTTAAGTTATCACTCGTCTTATTAAAAATTTTGAGAAAAAAATAACTTCTTTTGTTGTGGTTTGCTTTATTAATAATAGTTATAAAAATGACTTAAATTATACTATATTTGCATATTTTTTTAATAAAACGAATGGTAAAAAGTCAAACAAATTATATTTTGGTACGAAGGGAGTACGAAAATACGTGCTGATTCAGGCATTGAGTTGAAAGTTATACAAAAAATTATGTCAGTGTGTCAATCTGCCACAAATTGTGTCCATGAAAAAAAACAAATTCAGAAACCAGTACTCCTTCCATATAGGAAATAAATGTCGTTTTGAACAACATTTGGGTCAGACATTGAGAATATAAATCATGAATAATTTTTAAATTATTGAGTTTAGATATGTAAAAATCATATAAATAAATTTGCCTTGAAAAGTACTTTCATAAAAATATACATATACCACACTTTACAACAAATATTTTTAAAGAAATAAGTGGTCAAAATTATGCTTTAAAGACCGTGTTGTTGTCCTAAACGGTATCTATTTCTTATATGAAGGAAGTATTTTACTATATTACAAAGTAAAGGGAACCGATGGAATTTCCCTACCCCTTATTTAGTAAAACAAAACAAAGAAACTTATTCCTTACTCGCATACCAACACAACAAGCTCCACACTTTTGAAGCACTCACGCAACAGAAAAAAGTATCCCCTAATAACAAGCTTGATGTCAAGTAATAATGTCATGCAAAGAACTTTAATGGTAAGATTCAATACTAAAAGAAGAAACAACTCTGTCCATTACTTAGGATCAAGGCATTTCCCAAATATGACAAAATCCTATTTTGTCCAAGTTCTCGATGTTATGGGCACACAACATGGAAATACTATGCTTTGTGATATTAAGTTGATTAGTATTAGAAATTCATTGGACATAAATATCTGGCTCAAATGTATGAAAAATACTTCAATCTTCAACCTGACACTACCAGGAAGGCAAGTTGCTCACAAGAAGTTTCACGAAGGAACAAAGTAGCAACCAAACGCTTAACTAATAAGACGATCATCGAATTTACTTCACTTGATCCATTTTGGAGACCAAATTTTGTCTTCCATTTAGAAAGATACCTAGTATCTAGGTCCTATTTTAGTGTTTGTTGTAATATAATATATTATCATCTATTTCAATTGAATATCACAATGATGTGCCACCGGATTTAATATTCCATTAAATTGTATGTAATCTATATACCTGCAAAGAATTTCAATAAATCATTCATGCTATATATAGATTTAATTTATACGATAGAAAATCCAATGCAAAGAGGAATTTTGACTAGTGGACAGTTGGACCACAAACTCTATTACTTAGGGCAACAAAATATTCTTAAACTCTTACATAGAGATAAAAAAAATATTTTGAAAATCGTCGAACGCAATGTCATGATAGTCGAGTTTGATCGTGCTACTATGGGTACTCAAATATAAATGGAGTGCTGGCAGATAGAGCGAAGCAGTGCTGATAACGTAAAGTATGAAATATAAATGGAATAATAGAAAGCAAGAACCTATATCCTGCATTGATCTGATCATGAAAATATATACATGGTGAAGTGATGTGATGAAAGGGTGTCTTGTCTCAAAGGATAAGGTAACTATTCACACTCTGCTAAAGGACATGCACTACAGGACATTCAGGCTTTGCCGAGTGCTGGCAGCACTCGGCAAAGGGCCTCTCGCACTCGGTGAAGGCTTTGCCGAGTGCCGCACTCGGCAAAGGACACTCGGCGAAGAAATAGTCGGCAAAGAATTCTTTGCCGAGTGCCAAATATCGGGCACTCGGCAAAGGCTTCGCCGAGTGCCAGGTCAGCACTCGGCGAAGCAAACGGGAGCCGTCACTTGACGACCTCTTTGCCGAGTGCCACGTGTACTGACACTCGGCAAAGAGGCCGTCTTTGCCGAGTGCCACGTGGACCGACACTCGGCAAAGGGGGCCTCTTTGCCGAGTGCCAGGTGGGCCGACACTCGGCAAAGAGGGCCTCTTTGCTGAGTGCCATGTGGGCCGGCACTCGGCAAAGAGGCCCTCTTTGCCGAGTGTCATGGTCAAGGCACTCGGCAAAGAGGCCGAGCTGGGGAAAATTTAACCAGCTTTGCCGAGTGCCGTGGCATCTTTGCCGAGTGTGGCACTTGGCAAAGCTGGGAAAAATTATATTTTTTCTGTTTTCATTTCCCTACACAGAAAACATATCACACATCCATATTCCATTTCAGACAAATATCACATGCATATCCATTTCAGATAAATATCACACGTTCAGTCTCCATGCATCACAAGCTCACAAGTTCATCACAAGTTCACAAGTCCATCACAAGTTCACAAGTCCATCACATCCATCTCACAAGTCCATGACAAATCTAAGTCGGCCCTCACTGCTCACCTTGGTGCTCAGATTGTGAAGAACCCCCACCTTGCCACGCGTCCCACGACCCGCCCGAAGGACCACCTTGCCAACCTTGTGAAAGGTCCTAAATGGCTAGAGGGGGGGTGAACAGCCTAATAAAATTTCTACAAAACACTTAGAGAGACTTGTTAGACAATTACAAAGCGTTGCTTTTTGCACTAGCTCTACTAAGTGATGCAAGCCACCTAACCAAACAATTCTAGTATGGTATGATCTCTAAGGCACACAATATCTATGTCACTACTCTCTACTCTAGTAAGCTAGCAAGAACTAAATACAATGAACTAGAGAGCTAATCACTAGCAAGATAAACTACCACTACACAAGAAGTAAAGAATGTAATTCAAGTGGTAGAGAGATATACCAACACCGGCAAGAGATGATCAATCACAATATGAATACCAAGAAACTCCAGGAGATGTCCAAAGAGGCAAGAGACACAATGATTTTCTCCCGAGGTTCACGTGCTTGCCGACACGCTACTCCCCGTTGTGTCGACCAACCACTTGGTGGTTCGGTGGCTAATAGGTGTTCACAAACCTAGCTCAACACTTGAGCGCCACAAGAACCGACCCACAAATGGAGGTAACTCAATGACACGCGCAATCCACTAGAGTTACCTTTTGGCTCTTCGCTGGGGAAGGCACAATACCCCTCACAAATCACCGGGAGATGGCCACGAACAATCACCAACTCGTGCCAATGCTCCTCCGCTGCTCCAAGCCGTCTAGGTGGCGGCAACCACAAAGAGTAACGAGAAAACCGCAGCAACAACAATCCCCAAGTGCCACTAGATGCAATCACACAAGCAAATGCACTTGGAATCACTCAATCTCACTTTGATTCGCGCTATCAAGCAAGGAGATGAGTGGGAGGGAGTATGTTTAGCTCAAAGGGATGTCCAAGATATTAGAGTGCCAAGAGAGACCTCCCAAAGCCGGCCAACTCATATTTATATACCCCCTCAAACAAATAGAGTCGTTACCCCTTCGAATGGGCTGTTTACATGGCGACCGGACGCGTCCGGTCATTGTTGCAGTAGCGTCCGGTCGTTGTTTCAGTAGTGACCGGACTCTTGTTTCACTAGCGTCCGATCATTGTTTCACTCAGCGTCCGGTCACGAACAGAGAGGTTCCAGAGAGGTCTTTCATCGACCAGACGCGTCCGGTCACTAGTGACCGGACTCACATAGCGTCCGATCATTCTAATGCACACGTTGCCTCTCATGAACAGTGGTACAGGCGCGTCCGGTCAGTTGTTTCAATAGCGTCCGATCGCTGTTTCAGTAGTGACCGGACGCACGTTTCAATAGCGTCCGGTCGTTGTTTCAGCGTCCGGTCACGCCTGAAAAACACGTTTTCAACTCCGGTTTCTTCTCCTTTGCAAATGTGCCAACACCACCAAGTGTACATCACCTTGTGCATGTGTGTTAGCATTTTCCAAACATTTTCCAAAGGATTATAAGTTAGCACACTAGGTCCTAATGCATATGCATGTATGAATTCACCTAGTGGCACTTGATAACCGCAATCACCGAGATAGTCCCCTCTTAATAGTACGGCTATCAATCCTAAACACACTCACACCCTCTATGGTGTCTTGAGTGCCAAAAACAAAATCCCTATTTATACCTTTGCCTTGATCTCTATAGGGTTTTGGTTTTCTCTTCTTCTCTTTCCAAATGTGGAGCACTTAATCCATCTTTTGGTCATCACCACCAACACCATGGTCATCATCTAGCTCCCACACTTGGTGTGTACCAACCTAGCTTATGAACACTTCATGACAAAGGTTAGTACTCTAGGTGACATCAATTATCCAAAACCAAACAAGGACTTTCAATCTCCCCCTTTTTGGTAATTGATGACAACCTTCACAAAGATATGTATTTGAAAATTTAAGTCACCTCTTTGTTAGTATTAGCTCCCCCTACATATGTGCTATAGTGTTTGGTTCAAATTTGGCACATATGCATAGATATGAAATGTGGGAGAGTAATACTATCAAATGATGCTAAGGTGTAAAGAATGGACCTTTGAAGCATGATACCAATCGGAGTTGCCAATGTATACAATCCTTAGCACCATGGTTAGCTAGACTTTACAAAAACACTAGATACCTCATGAGATCAACATTATATGAAAGGCTCTAGTACCATATGTAAAGACAAATTACATCTAGCTACCACCTATGCATGCTAGTTTGCAAATCATCATTCAAAATCTATTTCTAGCATACACCACACAAGCATGGATATAAAGTTAAAAACTTGTCTAATGCAGGCAAGCATATGAATATGCACAAAACAAATGCAACAACCAAGTTCATGAGCTTGCTCCCCCTACTTGTGTGCTCAAAAATAATTTTCAATCATTTTCAAAGTTTTGATCCCCTTCATTTTATCTTTGTGACTTTTCTCTCCCCCTTTGTCATCTATTCCCATAAAAGGTTTGCATTAAAAGGTTCAAATTGTTTAGGAGAGAGTTAGTTCTTTCATATTTGGTTCAATCTAGATCATTTGCATGAAACATTTAACACAGTTTGCTCTAGAGTAAGCTTCTTCACACATCTTGCAATGGTTATCTTACTCACGTTGGTTAAACATTCCATTGCTCATTTTCAAGATTAAACACTAGGATTGCAAGCCCATAAACATGTCATATGTTACCACTAGATCATATCAAGCATAGAAACAATAGTGGCATCATATAAGCATCAAAATCATTTTATTTTCATGAATGAGCCTAATAATTATGAGGAATGACTAGATGCAC
This sequence comes from Coix lacryma-jobi var. lacryma-jobi, assembly GCA_009763385.1. NCBI lineage: Eukaryota > Viridiplantae > Streptophyta > Magnoliopsida > Poales > Poaceae > Coix > Coix lacryma-jobi. The sequence goes on from CM019824.1 coordinate 5,123,090, forward strand.
TAAACATGTCCCTAGCAAAGGATGGATGCATATGTCAGTCAACTTTTACCTTGCTTTGTCGAAGGAGAGGCATGTCATATAAGTGGGGTGCATCAACACATATTTGAGAAGTCAAGTATGTTCAATTCATTTGTTAGCTTGCAAAACCTCTTCTCATCAAGTGGCTTGGTGAATATGTCGGCAAATTGATCATCGGTACCAACACTCTCAATTGAAATATCACCCTTTTGTTGATGGTCTCTTATGAAGTGGTGCCTAATGTCAATATGCTTTGTCCTTGAATGTTGCACGGGATTGTTTGTGAGCTTCACCGCACTCTCATTATCACATAGCAATGGCACTTGTTTGAATTTGATTCCAAAATCATCCAAAGTTGCTTTCATCCAAAGTAATTGAGCACAACAACTACCCACGGATATGTATTCGGCTTCGGTGGTTGAAAGTGCCACACTATTTTGCTTCTTTGATGACCAAGACACAAGTGATCTTCCCAACAACTGACATGTGCCCGATGTGCTTTTTCTATCAACCTTGCAACCCGCATAGTCGGAGTCCGAATATCCAATCAACTCAAAGTTTGAACCCTTTGGATACCATAAACCAATATCTTGTGTATGCTTCAAGTACCTCAATATTCTCTTGGTTGCCTTCAAGTGACTCTCTCTTGGTGCTTGTTTCAAACCATAAAGTGCCTTCTTGAGCTTGTAAACATGGTTGGGCTTCTTGTCATCTTCGAAACCGGGTGGTTGCTCAACATATACTAACTCATTGATGTAGCCATTGAGAAATGCACTCTTGACATCCATTTGATATAGCTTGATATTGTGGGAACAAGCATAAGCTAATAGGATTCTTATTGCTTCTAATCTTGCAACCGGTGCATATGTTTCACCAAAGTCAAGACCCTCTACTTGAGTGTAACCTTGTGCTACTAATCTTGCTTTGTTTCTCACCACAATGCCATCTTGATCTTGCTTGTTTCGAAAGACCCATCTAGTGCCAATCACATTGTAGTTCTTAGGCCTCTCTACCAATTCCCATACTTGATTTCTTGTGAAGTTGTTGAGCTCTTCATGCATGGCATTGAACCAATCAACATCTTGTACTGCTTCTTCAATCTTGGTTGGCTCGATGGATGATACAAAAGAGTAGTGTTCACAAAAAGAAGCCAGTCTTGATCTAGTTTGCACACCACTTTGAATTCCACCAATGATTTGATCTAATGGATGATCCCTTGCAACATTGGTTGGTTGGAGCACTTGGACTTGATTTCTTGTACTTGTTTGATCATTTGGTTGAGATGAACTAGCCACTTGTTGATCTTGCAATTGAGAACCACTAGCTTGCACAATTGGAGAAGTGAGCACTTGATCTTTGTCATCTTCAATATCAATCACCTCCCTAGGCCGAATATCACCAATATCCATATTCTTCATTGCATTGACCAATTGAGTTCCTCTCACATCATCTAGATTTTCTTCTTCATCTTGAGAGCCATTTGTTTCATCAAATTCAACATCATGCACTTCCTCAAGAGTACCACTAGCCAAGTTCCAAACTCTATATGCTTTGCTTGTAGTGGAGTAACCAAGCAAGAAGCCTTCATCACATTTCTTCTCAAACTTGCTCAATCTAGTGCCTTTCTTCAAGATGTAGCATTTGCAACCAAAGACTCTAAAGTATGCAATGTTGGGCTTTCTTCCATTTAATATCTCATAAGGTGTCTTCTCCATCATGGGGTGACAATAGAGGCAGTTGCTATAATAGCAAGCCGTGTTGATAGCTTCGGCCCAAAATGAATGACTCACATTGTACTCACTAAGCATAGATCTTACCATATCAATGAGAGTTCTATTTTTCCTTTCAACAAGACCATTTGATTGTGGAGTGTACTTGGCCGAGAATTGATGTCTAATTCCAAATTCATCACATAACTCATCAACTCTTGTGTTTCTAAATTCACTACCATTGTCACTTCTCACTTTCTTGATGGTTGTTTCAAACTCATTGTGACATCTCTTGACAAAAGATTTGAATGTAGCATATGTATCACTTTTGTCACTTAGAAAGAACACCCATGTATATCTTGTGAAATCATCCACTATCACAAAGCCATATTTGTTTCCACCAATGCTAGTGTATGTTGTTGGTCCAAATAGATCCATGTGCAACAACTCAAATGCTTTGCTAGTGCTCATCATGCTCTTTTTAGGGTGAGTGTTTCCAACTTGCTTTCCGGCTTGACACGAGCTACAAAGTTTGTCCTTCTCAAACACCACATCTTTCAAGCCTCTAACTAGATCATGCTTAATCAATCTATTCAATTGTTTCATGCCAACATGACCAAGTCTTCTATGCCATAACCAACCCATGCTAGATTTGGTGAACAAACAAGTTGATAATTGAGCTTCACTAGCATTGAAATCAACCAAGTATAGATTCTCATATCTAAAGCCTTTGAATATCAAATTTGAGCCATCTACACTTATGATCTCTACATCATCAACCCCAAATATGCATTTGAATCCAAGATCACACAATTGAGCCACGGATAGCAAATTGAAGTTCAAGCTCTCTACTAACAATACATTGGATATGCTCATGTCATTTGATATAGCAATCTTACCAAGCCCCCTTGACCTTGCTTTGCCATTATCACCAAATGTAATACTATCAATCCCATTGTCATCATTCTTGTTGATGAATTGAACATTCTTGCATCTCCGGTCATGGTTGAGTGCACCCACTTCAAGCACCCAATACCTTCCTCCGGCTTTATAATTGACCTACAAGAAAAGATCAATTCTTAGGTACCCACTTGCTTGGTCCTCCAAGGTTAGTCACTAAGCTTTTGGGCACCAAATTGCCTTCTTCTTTGGGCCAACAATGGGAGCACCAATAAACTTAGCCTTCACACCATTTACACCTTGGTAAGCAAATAACAAGAATCAAATTGATTGAGGATACATTAGCATTTTTATTTTGTTCATGCAATATTGCTCTATATGCCCGGATTGCTTGCATTTGTTGCAAAAAACCGACCATTGCTTCTCACAACTAGTCTTGTGAGTCACAAAAGCTGCCTTGCCATTCTTGGGGTATAGCCCAATCCCTCTTGTTAGAGAGAACGTTGGCTACCCAAGCACTTAAGCAAGCGGGCATCTCCACCATAGGCATTGCCTAAGGCACGAGTGAGCTCATTGACCTCTTTTTCAAGGTCTCATTCTCCACCATTAGTGAGGCATCACAAGTGAAACCATCACTCATAGTAGAAGTAGTAGTGGATGAGCTACATGAGGGGTTAGTGGGAGCAAAAACAATAGGAGTATAAATGATTCATCAAGAATATCAGAAGTTACTCCTATGTACATGTTGGAACAATGTCCTCAACCTTGACTTGATCAAGGAGGGAGGAGCGAGCCTTTTCAAGCTTGGTGTGAGCCTTGCCAAGCTTCTCATGGGCTACCTCTAGCCTCTCATAGTAGACTTGAGCTCATCAAGGGATTGCTCAAGAGCACTAAGCTTCTTGCGCAAATCCTTGCACTCCTTCCTCTTCATCTCAAAGCAAGTGTGAGCTTGCTCCAACATGTCCATGAGTCCTCCTTTGAGTGCTCCTCATCTCATCACTCTCACTATCACTCTCATCATCGGATTGTACCTTGGTTGGCTTAGCCATGAAGCATGATGGAGTGTCCAATAGAGAAGGCTTGTTGTGATAGCAATACTTGCAAGTGCCTTCTTCTTGTTGCTCTTCTTGTTATCATCATCACTTGAGTCTTCACTATCGGATGATGCATCACTATCCCAAGTGACAAATATGAGCCACCCTTCTTCTTCTTGAAGCTCATTTTCTTCTCTTTCTTCTCCTTCTTATTTTCTTCTTCTCATCTTCATTATTGTCAGTATTGTAGGGACATCCGCCCTTACAACGTGATCCTTGCTCTTGCACTTGTAACATCTTCTCACATAGTCTTTGCTCTTGTTGTAATTCTTCTCTTTCTTGCACCATAGCCCTTCTTCTTCATGAACTTGCCAAATTGCGCACAAAGAGAGCTAGGCTTCATCATCAATGTCACTAGCTTCTTCATTGTCACTTGATTCTTCCTTCTTGGGACTTGCCCTTGCTTTTGATGAGGTGGCTTTGAATGCCACACTTTCTTCTTCTTGTCTTCTTCCTTGACCACCTCTTCACTATCTTCATTGTATTGATCTTCGTCATGGACATCACCAAGACACCTCATTTGAGTCACATTCTTCAAGCTCCTCTAAAGATATGGTGCGAAGTGTCTTGAATCTCTTGGGCAAGCAACTCAAAAACGGTGAGTGAAGTTTCAATCTTGCACCTTTTCTCCCAAAGACTTGAGATCATTGATGATGACTTGCAATCTATAGACATTTCCGGAATTGATTCATCATCCTTCATCTTGAAGTTGGTGAGCTTGTCCTTGAGCATGTACACTTGGCACTCTTTACCGTGAAGTGCCCTCATATGTTTCTTCTAATCTTTTTCACACCTCACTTGCATTGTCAAGATCTTTGATTTGCTCAAACACTTTGGATCAATGGCATGTATATGTTTGAGCGCCATTGTGTTGCATTGCTTGTTGATGAGTCATTTGGTGTTGGATGGTAGGATCAAGAATTACAAACTCATTTCTACCACATCCCACACCTGTCATTGATTGAACCCAATACATTCTCATCTTTCTTTTCCAATAATCAAAAGATGCGCCATCAAAGAACGGTGGTTTGCCCCCAACATGGTTGAACACAATTTGAGCCATTTTAACACCGAAGGTTGTTAAGCCTTATGCAAACGGTGACCACGGCTCCGATACCACTTGAAAGTCCTAAATGGCTAGAGGGGGGGTGAATAGCCTAATAAAATTCTACAAAACACTTAGAGAGACTTGTTAGACAATTACAAAGCAAAGCTTTTTGCACTAGCTCTACAAGTGATGCAAGCCACCTAACCAAACAATCTAGTATGGTATGATCTCTAAAGGCACACAATATCTATGTCACTACTCTCTACTCTAGTAAGCTAGCAAGAACTAAATACAATGAACTAGAGAGCTAATCACTAGCAAGATAAACTACCACTACACAAGAAGTAAAGAATGTAATTCAAGTGGTAGAGAGATATACCAACACCGGCAAGAGATGATCAATCACAATAGACTACAAAAGAAAACTCCGGGAGATGTCCAAAGGCAGAGACACAATGATTTTCTCCCGAGGTTCACGCTGCTTGCGGCCCGCTACTCCCCGTTGTGTCGACCAACCACTTGGTGTTCGGTGGCTAATAGGTGTTCACAAACCTAGCTCAAGCACTTGAGCGCCACAAGAACCGACCCACAAATGGAGGGTAACTCATGACACGTGCAATCCACTAGAGTTACCTTTTGGCTCTTCGCCGGGGAAGGCACAATACCCCTCACAATCACCGGAGATGGCCACGAACAATCACCAACTCGTGCCAATGCTCCTCCGCTGCTCCAAGCCGTCTAGGTGGGCGGCAACCACCAAGAGTAACGAGAAACCGCAGCCACAACAACGATCCCAAGTGCACTAGATGCAACACACAAGCAAATGCACTTGGAATCACTCAATCTCACTTTGATTCGCGCTATCAGCAAGGGATGATGTGGGAGGGAGTATGTTTAGCTCAAAGGGATGTCAAATATTAGAGTGCCAAGAGAGACCTCCCAAAGCCGGCCAACTCATATTTATATACCCCCTCAAACAAATAGAGCCGTTCCCCTTCGAATGGGCTGTTTACGTGGCGACCGGACGCGTCCGGTCATTGTTGCAGTAGGTCCGTCATTTTTCAGTAGTGATCGACTCTTGTTTCACTAGCGTCCGGTCATTGTTTCACCTCCGTCCGGTCACAAACAGAGAGGTTCCAGGAGTCTTTCATCGCGGACGCGTCCGGTCACTAGTGACCGGACTCACATAGCGTCCGATCATTCTAATGCACACATTGCCTCTCGTGAATAGTGGTACAGGCGCGTCCGGTCAGTGTTTCAATAGCGTCCGATCGCTGTTCAGTAGTGACCGGACGCACGTTTCAATAGCGTCCGGTCGTTGTTTCAGCCGTCCGTTCACGCCTGAAAAATACGTTTTCAACTCCGGTTTCTTCTCCTTTGCAAATGTGCCAACACCACCAAGTGTACATCACCTTGTGAATGTGTTTAGCATTTTCCAAACATTTTCCAAGGATTATAAGTTAGCACACTAGGTATAATGCTATGAGTATGAATTCACCTATTGGCACTTGATAACCGCAATCACCGAGATAGTCCCCTCTTAATAGTACGGCTATCATCCTAAACACACTCACACCCTCTATGGTGTCTTGAGTGCCAAAAACAAAATCCCTATTTATACCTTTGCCTTGATCTCCATAGGGTTTTGGTTTTTCTATCTTCTCTTTCCAAATTGGAGCACTTAATCCATCTTTTGGTCTCACCACCAACACCATGGTCATCATCTAGCTCCCCACACTTGGTGTGTACCAACCTAGCTTATGAACACTTCATGACAAAGGTTAGTACTCTAGTGACATCAATTATCCAAACCAAACAAGGACTTCACCTTCCACCGGGCGACGGAGGTCCAGATGGCCACCGGTGTACCCCGACCGGCAGGAAGGTAACCTGGCACCCATTAGGGCGGTGGAGGGCCCCGGGGAGCCACCCAGGCGGCGGAGGAGGGCACACAGTGATGTGCAGATGTGCGGAGGAAGGCAGGTTGAGGAGTCGGTGCCGAACCCTCCGACTCTGAGTGCACAAAGGAGAAGCAAATTCGTTAGCACCTGGAGGACGGTCGTAAAAGTTAAAGAAATATAAACAACCATATATACTCACCGAGTCTCTGTCGAAGGAGTAACAGGAGCACAAAAGGAGTGAGCAGTGAGGGAGGCACGACAACTCCGGGATGTTCAGGCTCCCAAGAAAGTGAGCTATGTCCTGCGTCCTCTGCGCCTCCCGCTGCGGACGGCCATTAACTCGCGACGATGGGCCGCCGCCTGGGCCTCGTGCATGGCCTGCAAACCTCTGCACCTGGTCCGCCTGGGCCTGCATCTGGGCCTACAAAATCGTCCCGTAAGGTTTAACAATGCAAAGACAAGGTATATGTGTAAAAACAATGAACGACGAATAGAACAGTACTTACCTGAAGTGCTGCCATCATCTGCTGTGAGGTCGGCTGCGAGGTCGTATGGGGACGGAGGAGCTCGTGCTGGCAACTTGAATCTCGGCGAGGTTAGGAAAGAGGACGAGTCAACTGCGCTGTTGGCTATCAGTACCGGCCGTGCTGCTTCCCTCCTCCGAATCTCATCACCAGGTCTGTATCTAGGGGCTGGGTGCCGGATCGAAGTCCTCCCCATGGCGCTCGCGAGCCGCGAGGTGTACTCGGTGACCTTGGTGTAGCGTTCACATTGGTGTACGCCTCGGGCCGGCGTTCGGGTGTACTGCCGGTGCTCGCTGCAGTCGTCTTGCCCTGGTGTGACAAGTGGTACGCCTTGAAAGGGAGGCACTCCTCAACCATGCGACTGGGACTGCGAGGAAAACACACAGATGATTACAAGTAATGAGTAATTGAGTGTTAGAATAAAAAAAATCAGTAGAGCATACCCATCTGTCGGCGTACGCATTGAGGCTAAGGTTGCCTTGGTGGTGTGGCACCCCAGGCAACCTTAGCCTCACTACTAAGAGCAACTCCAACAGTTTGCTAAAACTCACTTGCAAATCTATAGTTTTGCCAAGTCCCAAAACCAAATGCCAATGAAAAAAAAGAGGTCTGCTCCAATAGTCTGCTATTTATGCTTGGCAAAGAACTTGACATCCTAGAATTTTTGTCAAAATCAAAATTGAGCCTCCAACAAGTTGGCAACTAGTTGGCAAATTGGGATACACGTGTGCCAAGCGGTGAGGACTGACATATTTGGCAAGTGAAGAGGGAATTGCCAAGCTGCCAAATTGCCAAACATTTTGCCAAGTTGTTGAAAGGAGGGTTTTTATGGTTTTGGCAAAACCTAGGATGCCAAGTGGTTTTGCCAAAATGTTGGAAGTTGCTCTAACACAACAACAACAACTACTACTATTTACTAACACAACACAACAACAAAACAACCTTAGCCATGTAATTAACTTCTCTTTGCTATACTTCTACTATATTACTACTTCTACTACTAACACAACAACAACTACTACTAACTACTACTAATATAGTACTAACTGCTTACTAATATTACTACTAACTACTTACTAATACCTTGTCGGCGAAGGACGGGTTGACAACCGGCAAGATGACGACGGGGACGTCCTCTCCTCCTCTCCTTCCTCTTCTCCTTCTCATTCTCCTTCGCCTCCTTCCTCCTCATTCCTCCTCTTCTTCTCCTCCCTACTATGGACTACTCCCTTTCCTCCTCCTCCTCTCGAGCGCGGGAGTTGAAAGGTCCTGTTTGGTTTGGTAATTGAGTGACAACTTAGTGGACTAATAGTGTTTGAAGTAAATTACACAGGTGATAGTCCATAGGTGATCATGTGTGAGCAACATATGCCATAGAGGAGATTGGCTTGGAGGATGTTGCAATGCTCATGCATGAAGATGAAGAAGGAGCTTAATGCATATGTGACATGACATGTGGTCATATGGCTAAGATGGAGAAGATCAAGGCAAGACTTGGCTTGATGGACCGGTTGCGAAGGTGAAGGGCAAGTTGAGGCTTTGAAGCCGTTGGTACCGAGTGTCGGGAGGCTTAAGCAAGACTTGGCGCCGAAGGACCGAAGCGATGGTGAAGAGCAAGTGATGTCAAGATCGATGGACCATGGAGGCCATGTGATGATATGAAGTGGATCATATCATTTGAAGATAGGTTGGTGCATGTGTTGCATCAACACCGAAGGAGATGGAATGGAATGCGCAAGGCAAAGGTATATTTGTAGGGCATTTCATTTCACCGGTCATAGGTGTGTAGAGAAGATTATGACCGGGTTTAGGATAGATGGCCGTACTATTAAGAGGAGCAAACTTGTTTGCATATCGGTCATCTAGTGCCACTTGAGCGATCTAACTTTGCGATGTTACTATGATCGAGTGGCGTGGTGAGTGCAAGTGAAAATCCTTTGAAAAATGATTGTGAAAATGCTAACACACTTGCACAAGATGATGAACACTTGGTGGTGTTAGCACATTTGCAAAGGAGAAGTTGTTGGAAATAGTTTTGGATCAACTCAGAGATGGAAATGAAGTTTTCTGTGTGTTGTCGGTGGTACCGACCTGGGGTGTCGGTAGTACCGACCCAGGAGGGCGTTTGCAGCCTCTCTGGATGTGGCTCGTTTTTGGCCTGGCGGTGGTACCGCTATTACCTCGGTACTACCGCCGGCGGTGGTACCGACCAGGGGTCGGTGGTACCGTGGCCCTGAAGGGGTTTTGCGGAGCTCTCTGGAAGTGGCCAGTTTTGCCTACCGGTAGTACCGCCATTACCTCGGTATAGTACCGCGCTCGGTACGACCGACTCAAGGCCGGTGGTTGGCAAGTTTGCGGAAGCTCTCTGAGTGAGTGAAGATGGCCTGGCGGTGGTACCGCCATAGGGCCGGTACCACCGGGCTGGAAGTACCGACCAGGGGGTCGGTAGTTCAAGAGTCAGGAGGAAGTTTTTGAATGCGTTCGAAGTAGCCTGCCGGTAGTACCGCCATGGCCGGTACTACGGACTACCTCGGGGGTACCGACCAGAGAGTCGGTGCTTCGCCTAAATCAGCGGCCTTGTGGTAACGGCTAGTTTGACTAAGCCGGTAGTACCGCCCAGGAAGGGTCGGTACTACCGACCGAGGCGCAGGGAGGAAAGGGAACGGCTAGTTGGCCGTCCCCTCTATAAATAGGAGTTGAGGCCGGCTTAGGGCCGGCTGCTGAGCACTCCAAAGCCTGGTGGCTTGAGTGGATGTGCCTGGGAGCCCTCTAACTCGCTTGTGCTTGCTAGTGCGCGAATCTATTGCGAGTGAGCGATTCTAGTGCGTTGCTTTGAGAGATAGCATCGAGTGGCACTAGGTGTTCGAGTTGCAAGCCGGTGGTGCTTATTACTCTTGGAGGTTGCCACCTCCTAGACGGCTTGGTGATCGAGTCTCCGTCGTGAAGCCCGCGTGAAGATTGTGCGTGGCTCCGGAGAAGGATTGTGAGGGGCATTGTGCTCGCCCCCGCGGGATCGCGAAGAGCAACTCTAGTGGATGCGCGTGTCATTGAGTTACCCTCACTTGTGGGTGAGTTCTTGCGGCGCTCGAGTGTCGAGCTAGGTGTGGTGCCTATTAGCCGCCGAACTACCAAAGTGTGTGGTCGACACAACGGGGACTAGCTTGGTGGCAACCAAGTGAACCTCGGGAGAAAAATCACCGTGTCAACTTCGTGTTCATCTTCTCGGTGGTTTGCAAACTCTTTCACTAGCTTGTATTTACTTGTTCATATACATGTGCTAGTTGCTCTTATGATTAGTTGGCTGGTGTAGCTTGCTAGTTACCTTCCTTGCTTGTGTAGCATAGAAGTTGATCCCATGAGTGACTAGTTGACTTGTAGTCTTGCTAGTCACATTGCTTAGTTTGTGTAGCTAATTGAGCTCTCTAATTTGGCTTGTGTAGCCTTGTTATTGAGCATTGCTAGTGAGCTTAGGCTTTGTGCTTTTTGCTTAGTGGCATGTGTAGGAGCTCCCCGGTTGTTGGAGTACTTGCTTAGGTTTGTGTACCTTGCAAGCTAGAATTGGTTTAGGTGAGCTCTAGCTAGCCCGACACCTTATTTGCTTTGTTTAGGATCTTTTATAAGGTGTCATAGAGTATAAGTAGAGGGGTGTAGTCTTGGCTAGACCGATAGTTTTAATTCCGCATTTGTTTCGGTTAGCCATTCCGCTGCAATTAAGTTTAAGTTTTTAGAAAAGACTATTCACCCCCCCTCTAGTCCGCCATCTCGACCCTTCAATTGGTATCAGAGCAAGGTCTCTCATTTGTGGTCTTCACCGACCCGAGAGGATGGCGTCTAGTGGGCTAGATGATGTGTGTGATACACATATTTTTGAGCACACACTTTGCACAATGGAAACATCATATGCTTGATCATTTTCGTGCAAAGGGGCCAAAGTTTGGTGGATTATCACTAGTGGTCTCTCTCATATCTTGGACCATAAAATCTCACCAAAGCTCAAAAGGATCTCTTTGAGCTTGATGCAAATGCTTATTGTTATCTAATGGATGCATTGAGTTTGAGTTGTTTTACAAGATCAACTCCAAAGGGACCGCCCATGAGATGTGGGATTCCATCAAGACCACCTTCGGTGATCCCTCCACGTTTGATGATGGCAAGTTCATAAAGGAGGATGAACCGGTGGTACATGAGGATGTTGAGCATGACCGCAACATAGTGTTGTGGAAGATTGCTCCACCTCATGTTCAAGTGATGATCAATGAAAGATACTTCAAGCACACTTGACAAGATGGAAGATGATGCCTCAAGTGATGCAAGTGATGATTCAACCTCAAGCACACTTGATGGTAATGATGGTACATGCTCCAATGATGATGCTACACAAGCTCTCAACATCATCATATGCTTCATGTCACAAGGTGACACTAAGGTATCAAATTGCAATGTGATTGATCATGATTCCTATGATGAGCTTGTAGTAGACTTGCTAGCATGACCATTGCCTTAGAAAATGAGTTAGCTAAAAATGAAAAATTAGAAAAGAAAAAACTCATTTCTAAAGAACACATGTGAACAAACAAAGCATCTACTTTATGTTAGTAGTTGTTCACATGAGGAGCTTAAATTGACTCATGAGGAACTATGTGTTGCTCATGATAACTTGGTGCAAGACCATGCTTTTCTCACTAGTAAACTTTCTAATGAACAAATTTAAAACTAGTGAGAGCTCATCACATGGGTCATTTGATCAATCACATATTGTGCTAACCTTGTGATGTGATGTAGGCAAGAAGAATGTATCCACCTCTTGCATGATTTAATATCTATGCCATGTTCCTCACAATTAGATGCTTGTTCTACTTCTTGTCTTGTGAGACTAACCTTTTGAAGGAGAACAATGAGCTCAAAAGTGAAGTGAAGAACTTGAGCAACAAGTTAGAGAGGTGGTGCAAATCAAAGGTCACCCATGAGCACATGATGAAGAATCAAAGAAGCTATGGTGACAAGAGTGGCATTGGCTTCAACAAAAGCAATGCCAAGGGCAAGAAAATGAGGAAGCAAGAAGAAAAGAAGCTATCTCATTTCATGTGCTATCAATGCCATGAGATGGGACATCTTGCAAAAGCTTGCCCCAACAAGAAGAAGCCCCAAGCTCAAATCAAGAACAACCATCATGATGGTGACTTGATGAAGAAGAAGAAAACAAGAAGGGGCGGAAGAGCAAGGCATCCAACTCATATCCATGATGCCAAGATGATGATGAGCAAGAATGAAGAAAAGAAGAAAGATTGGCTCACATCAATGCTACAAGTGTGGTGACATGGGACACTTTGCCTCGAAGTGTCCTAACAAGCTTGAGAAGAAGGCTCAAGCAAACTCAGAAGAGGCAAGGCAATGAGAAGCAAAAAATGAGCAAAGAAGAGAAGGCTCAATCCAAGAGAAGTTGCTACTCATGCGGGAAAGGGGACACATGGCTCATTCATGTCCCCTAGGTATGACCCTAAGCCTATTTCAATTATTAATGATTCTATGCTTAGGAAGGATGAAAATGGTACCTCTAAGGCTACTATTGCAACTCATCCCGCTACTCATACTAAGGCTATGCCTAAGTATGTTGCTCCTAACTTGAGAGGACCCAAACTAGTTTGGGTACCATCAAAAAGTGGATGAATGTGTGTAGGTACCATGGCATTGGAGGCTTGACTCAATTGATTTCATATTATTCATCATGTGATTGAGTCAAGTAATGAAGCTAGTGCTATCCATCCCATGCCAAGACAAAAGAGTGAAGTCCAAGTGCAAAACATACAAGTGCAAAAGATCAAGTTGTGGTGATTGATTGGAAATATTTGAAGGCTTGCAATCAAGGTGAGTAGAAGAAGCTTGCTATTTCATGATCATGAGCTACTAAGGTATATCTCTAGTTGATCATGTTCTTTTAAATGCATATGAGATGATTGAATCGGATATATATGCATATGTTGCTTGCTATAAGATGATTGAATGGATAATTGCTTAGTGATCAAATTGAGTTAGTTTGAATGGATATGTTCATGAGACTTCTTTTAGTAAGTGATTTGAATGGATATATGTCTTGTGAGAGTATTCAAACATGTTAGCTCAAGTTGATTCATATTGGTAGAGTATAGCTCAATTGCTCAAAGTTGTCAAAAATCTGAAATCTGAGCTAGCTGTGATAATAGCCATGTTTGAATGATCAAATCTTTGGATTGGCTTGAAATTTGGTACACATGCTCTACACTTGTGATATTAGTCGCTGTGCAAAATTCATGATTATTGGATAAGATGTACTTTGTTTTGGAGTAGATCTTGTCAACTATTGTGCAGCAGTTTTCAGCATGTAGTACTATGGAAAGAATTGAAATCTGGTAGCAATCTAGAAAGCCAATGAAGCTCAAATTTTTATGGCTGCTAGAACACTTAGAGAGGCACATCTCCACCAAATTTCATAGTCATTAGACTTATATTTGGGAGATATGCATGTTTCTTTGAGAGGACAGAATCTGCCAGAAAAGTGACAAATATTGGATTAATCTAGAGTCACTTTGATTGAAAGGCCCTCAAGTTGGAATCATGTTTATAAAGTGGTTGAGGGACCTATGTTTGGTTTGAATGAGCTAGAAGCATGGCAAAGATGAGTACAAGTTCATTTGATTGGGAAGTGTATTTGGCACACATTTGGTACTCAAATTGAAGATCAAGACCAACATCAAGATGAAGATAAAGATCAAGCTCTAGTATCAAATTGAAGATCATTTGGAAGAAAGAAAAGGACTCAAAGAGGAATTCAAAGTCACATTTCAAGAAGAGTTCAAATGGATCAATCAAACAAGGTCAATTCAAGTGAGTATCAAGGATGGTTCTTTGGAGAGAGGTCACTTCTCCTTTTGTAGGGGCTTGCCGCCTTGGTAGGTTAACCAAGTATGATACTTGGAAGGCTAATATGGAAGTGGTGATTCAAAGGATATTTGAGATGCTTAGTTGAAGCAATGAAAGGATTGACCAAGCAAAGCAAGCAACATGCAGATAGTAGTAAAGCAAATCATGACAATTCAAGTGGTATTCATATGCAAGCTATGTTCAAATGAAGAAGCAAGCCAACCACAACAAGATAGTGCACTTAATCATATGTGTGAAGATTTGTTCTATCAATTGGTATATATTGGTCTTCACCATGGACTTCACATTGCTATTTGGAGCTTAATTGGAATCAAAATGACTATCCTCTACTCCAAGATAGCAAAGGTATCATTGTAATGTGCATGATCATATTCATCCCTTACTAGTATGCGGTTAGTGCATATAGTACATGCTCAATAGGATCATGCATAACAATTGAAAAGTTTAAATTCATAGCCTACCACTATTGCTTGAGACTATATGATCTAGTGGATAGTATGTGAATTTGTCATGAGCTAGTGAACCCAAGTACTTGATCTAGAAGATGAACATTCAAGTGTCTAATTCAACATGAGTAAGATAACCATTGAAAGATGTGTGAAGAAGCTTACTCTAGAGCAAACCGAGTTAGATATCTTAGCAATATTGCCTAGTTCAAGTCACAAATGAGAAGCTCATGAAGACGACAAGAGTTCAAGAAGAAGACAATAATGCAAATGGATATCAAGTTTAAACTTCCATTCAAGTGGTATCCTACAAGACTTCAAGTGATCCTCAACTTTAAGTGATCAAATCAAGCAAACATCCCTCAACAAGAGCTCAAGTTATCAATTGGATGACCCATGCTATGACATAAGGGAGGTGCCCCACCTATTGGTATCAAGGTCAAAGATCCTACAATGGTGTCATTCCAACACATATGGTGGTGTCCATCAAAAATGAAGACTCAAGTATCATCCATCTACCCTAGTCCAACCTTTGTAGAAAAGAGCATACCTTTATGGTCATTGATGACAAAGGGGGAGAAGTTATGGAAAAGATATGTCAATTATGATATGTCAAGGACAAAGAGGGAGAAAAGAAGATGGACATGGATCAAGAGGGAGCAAGATTGAAGGATCAAAATTCTTGGACAATGAGAGCACACAAGTAGGGGGAGCAAGCTCATGAACTTGGTTGTTGCATTTGATATGTGCATAATCATGTGCTTGCTTGCATTGCATAAGTTTTAAAATTTTATATGCATGCTTGTGTGGTGTATGCTAGTTATAGGATTTAATTGATGAATTGATAACTAGCATGCATAGGTTAATAGCTAGACTTGTGCTTTTAATGCAAAACTAGACCCTTGCTATTAATGTTGATCTCACGGGGTTTTCTAGTTTTTATGATGTCTAGCTACTCTTCGATGCTAAGGATGAATCAAAATGTGGTATGCACGCTTCAAAGGTAAAATTTCATCATGTATACCTTAGCATCACTTAGTAGTGCTAACACTCCCACAAATTTCATATTTATGCATGTGTGCAAGCTTGAAACCAAACCATTTGAGCACACATGTAGGGGGAGTTAACACTACAAAGTCGGGTTGTATGGTGCTTATCCAAATTCGTATATGGTCTTAATGTTGGATAAGTAACATAGAATCCAAAGAGCTTAATTTCATATCTTTGTAGAGTTGTCATCAATTACCAAAAAGGGGGAGATTGAAAGGTCCTGTTTGTTTTGGTAATTGAGTGACAACTTAGGTGGACTAATGTGTTTGAAGTGTAAATTACACAGGTGATTAGTCCATAGGTGATCATGTGTGAGCAACATATGCCATAGAGGTGAGAATTGGCTTGGAAGATGTTGCAAGGCTCACATGAAGATGAAGAGAAGGAGCTTAATGCATATGTGACATGACATGTGGTCATATGGCTAAGATGGAGAAGATCAAGGCAAGACTTGGCTTGATGGACCGGTTGCGAAGGTGAAGGGCAAGTTGAGGCTTGAAGCGTTGGTACCGAGTGGTGTCGGGAGGCTTAAGCAAGACTTGGCGCCGAAGGACCGAAGCGATGGTGAAGAGCAAGTGATGTCAAGATCGATGGACCATGGAGGCCATGTGATGATATGAAGTGGATCATATCATTTGAAGATAGGTTGGTGCATGTGTTGCATCAACACCGAAGGAGATGGAATGGAATGCGCAAGGCAAAGGTATATTTGTAGGGCATTTCATTTCACCGGTCATAGGTGTGTAGAGAAGATTATGACCGGGTTTAGGATAGATGGCCGTACTATTAAGAGGAGCAAACTTGTTTGCATATCGGTCATCTAGTGCCACTTGAGCGATCTAACTTTGCGATGTTACTATGATCGAGTGGCGTGGTGAGTGCAAGTGAAAATCCTTTGAAAAATGATTGTGAAAAATGCTAACACACTTGCACAAGATGATGAACACTTGTGGTGTTAGCACATTTGCAAAGGAGAAGTGTTGTGAAATAGTTTTGGATCAACTCAGAGATGGAAATGAAGTTTTCTGTGTGTTGTCGGTGGTACCGACCTGGGGGTGTCGTAGTACCGACCCAGGAGGGCTTGGCAGCCTCTCTGGATGTGGCTCGTTTTTGGCCTGGCGGTGGTACCGCTATTACCTCGGTACTACCGCCGGCGGTGGTACCGACAGGGGCGGTGGTACCGGCCCTGAAGGGGTTTTGCGGAGCTCTCTGGAAGTGGCCAGTTTTGGCTACCGGTAGTACCGCCATTACCTCGGTAGTACCGCCTCGGTGGACCGACTCAAGGCCGGTGGTTGGCAAGTTTGCGGAGCTCTCTGAGTTGAGTGGAAGATGACCTGGCGGTGGTACCGCCATAGGGCCGGTACACCGGCTTGGAAGTACCGACCAGGGGGTCGGTAGTTCAAGAGTCAGGAGGAAGTTTTTGAATGCGTTCGAAGAGCTCCTGCCGTAGTACGCCGGCCGGTACTACCGACCTGGACACGACCGGTACTACCGACCTCGGTCGGAGGTACCGACCAGGAGTCGTGCTCGCCTAAATCAGCGGGCTTGTGGTAACGGCTAGTTTGACTAAGCCGGTAGTACCGCCCAGGAAGGGTCGGTACTACCGACCGAGGCGCAGGAAAAGGGAAACGGCTAGTTGGCCGCTCCCCTCTATAAATAGGAGTTGAGGCGGCTTAGGGCCGGCTGCTGAGCACTCCAAAGCCTTGGTGGCTTGAGTGGATGTGCCTGGGAGCCCTCTAACTCGCTTGTGCTTGCTAGTGCGCGAATCTATTGCGAGTGAGCGATTCTAGTGCGTTGCTTTGAGAGATAGCATCGAGTGGCACTAGGTGTTCGAGTTGCAAGCCGGTGGTGCTTATTACTCTTGGAGGTTGCCACCTCCTAGACGGCTTGGTGATCGAGTCTCCGTCGTGAAGCCCGCGTGAAGATGTGTGCGTGGCTCCGGAGAAGGATTGTGAGGGGCATTGTGCTCGCCCCGCGGGGATCGCGAAGAGCAACTCTAGTGGATTGCGCGTGTCATTGAGTTACCCTCACTTGTGGGTGAGTTCTTGCGGCGCTCGAGTCGAGCTAGGTGTGGTGCCTATTAGCCGCCGAACTACCAAAGTGTGTGGTCGACACAACGGGGACTAGCTTGGTGGCAACCAAGTGAACCTCGGGAGAAAAATCACCGTGTCAACTTCGTGTTCATCTTCTCGGTGGTTTGCAAACTCTTTTCACTAGCTTGTATTTACTTGTTCATATACATGTGCTAGTTGCTCTTATGATTAGTTGGCTTGTGTAGCTTGCTAGTTACCTTCCTTGCTTGTGTAGCATAGAAGTTGATCCCATGAGTGACTAGTTGACTTGTAGTCTTGCTAGTCACATTGCTTAGTTTGTGTAGCTAAGTTGAGCTCTCTAATTTGGCTTGTGTAGCCTTGTTATTGAGCATTGCTAGTGAGCTTAGGCTTTGTGCTTTTTGCTTAGTGGCATGTGTAGGAGCTCCCCGTTGTTTGAGTACTAGTTGCTTAGGTTTGTGTAACCTTGCAAGCTAGAATTGTTTAGGTGAGCTCTAGCTAGCCCGACACCTTATTTGCTTTGTTTAGGATCTTTTATAAGGTGTCATAGAGTATAAGTAGAGGGGTGTAGTCTTGGCTAGACCGATAGATTTAATTCCGCATTTGTTTCGGTTAGCCATTCCGCTGCGCAATTAAGTTTAAGTTTTTAGAAAAGACTATTCACCCCCCCTCTAGTCCCATCTCGACCCTTCAGCCGGCGGCGCCGGGCGGGGTCGAGCGAGGGGACGGAGCGGGAGAGAAGGAGGCGGGACGGGCGACGGCAGGAGAGCGGGCGGTGTGTGTGGGCAGGAGGGGCACGCGTGGTGTGTGTGAGTGTGTGATCGTGTGTGGGGGCGCGATCCGTTTGTATGTTTTTCTTTTCAACGGGTCTTTTGCTGAGTGCCAGATCGCTGGCACTCGGCAAAGGGGGCGCACTCGACAAAGAGGGGACACGTGCAGGCCCACGTGGACCTCTTTGCCGAGTGCCAGCGGGCTAGGACTGGCAAAGACGGCAGGAACTTGCCGAGTGCAGCCGCGCGGGCACTCGGCAAAGAGCCTCTTTGCGAGTGCCAGATCTGAACACACGGAGCGAAAGTTTTTTTTTTTTGGTTTTTGCCACCAAAATTTTTTTGAGCACTTCACACTTACCCTGCAACAGTTCAAATGGACATTTTTAAAACTTTGGTTATATTTTTTGATTATTTCATTTTCTTGATTTTCCGAAAGACGCAAGCTTTGAACTGCGGTAGATCGAATAAGTGATTTTGATGATTTAAAAAATGTTTTCTTGTTCTAACCGTATGTTGAGGCCAAATCCAAAACTGACCCGGGTTCGATCACGTGCTCAGGGCGGGCAACGCCTCCAAATACGTGCGGGGGTTTTTAATTATAGAAAATGCAAATGAATTCCAAAAATCGCGAAACGGCGAGATGTTGTTACATCATATGCTTATGCGAGAAAAAAAAAATTAGAAGTTCGAGCAAAGTTGTCACGTACGATGCTACAAACAGTACATCTCAACATGGATATATATATATATATATATATATATATATATATATATATATATATATATATATATATAATATATATATATATATATGCATGCTTGGAAGTGAGTTGATTGAAGCAACAAAAATTAGGCAGATACAGTATATCAATTACCTGGAGCAGACACTGGCTTCATATACTTGGAGATAGTGCTAGGGCGATAGGTGACACATGCACCCCGTCCACTTTCAGTGCCAAACTCAGCCACACCAGCAGTGTGTTGTTCCTCATGTCAATAGAGAGAGCCCACGCCTTGGGGAGGAAGAGCTTGGTCCTTGCCATCAGGTACAGGGACATCTTCATCACCATTCTGGCTCGGCGTGGGCTCAGACACCGCGAGGTTCTGCAAGGCGCGCTCTACGGTGGCAGGCTCAGCCTCCTCGCATCATCATCATCCCGCGTCGGTTTACGGTGCAGCAATCCAGAGCGAGCAGCTCTGCACGCACGGCGTCACTGAGACTGATCACGTGAACCTGGACTGTGAAGTTACTGACTGGTGCCAGTCCTCGAACAGGCCAGCCATCTCCATGTTGCTCCATGTAGTGACGATCCAGTCGTCGACTTCGAACGCAGGCAGCTGGGTCTCGATGTCATTGTAGGGAAGACGACCGCCGATGGTTTGCAGGTCAGCGAACTTGAGGAAGGTCTTGCCTTTCTTGGTGGCGGCGACAGTGATGCCACGGTGAGCGCGGGGCAGCCTAGCTTGGCGCCCGCCCCACGGTTGCAGGTGATAGCGTGCATCGGCAGCGGCACCGGCATGTGCGGATCGTGGGCCCTACTGTTGTGTTGTTGTTGTCTCGTTGATCACGGAGCAGCAGGTCGCAGAGAAGGATGCCGCTCCAGAGATCGACCAGCCGACGGTGCCAGCTTCACCCCCAAGCGTGACCACGGTGGTGGTGATATGGTGGTTGAGCCGGCGGGCGTTGACGGGGATCTTCACGGGAAGGCCGCTTTGGCGCGTCCAGCCACACCGACGTGGAGGTCCATCTCCCCCGGCCTCCGAGTCAAAACGGTGGAGCTCGTACTCGTTGGGGGACCTGGTGAGCAGCGCAGCGACGGTGTACAGATCCTCGCCGGGGGGAAGGACTCCGAGCGCAGCGTGGAAGATGCTGGGGCTCGGATTTGGGATCAGCGTGAGCGACGGCGGCCTGGTGACGCCACCGGCGGCCCGTAGACGAAGTAGTCCCAGTCGTCGTTGAAGGCGGCGTAGCTGCTTGGTGGAGGACCGGCGGCGGCGACCGGGACACGGAAGAGCAGTAGATCTTGGGATGTGGAGAGGATTAGGGGGGACGGGGGAATTTCAAGCCGGGCAATGCACGAAGAGGTTGGAGGGGAGCGGCGGCTGCGCCGGCCAGATGGACGCTTCAAACGCCAGGTTGTTCCTCCCCTCGCCGACGGCGGTTGTGGCGTTGGGGCGGCTGCCGATGTAGCCCTCGTTGTTGAGAAGGATCCATGGTGGGAGAGATTTGCGACGGCGTCGCCGACGGCTGGAGGAAGCGGCGGAGGTATCGGTGGCATAGAGAAGAGAAGTCGTTGATTGATGGAGAAAAATTCAGGACGAGTCGTCGGTATCGATCTATGCCCAACGACGGTTGATCACAATCCAATCCGTAATCAATAGATTTACAGTCTCCAGGATTTTCCAAATTGGCAAACGAGGTGAGAGCAAAACAATTTTTTTATCTAATCTAATTTTCGTCTCGACATCAGAATCCAATCTGCAATCAAAAAAATGTAGAGTCTACAGGATTTCCAAATCGGCAAACGAGGTGAGAGCATCCAATTTTTTTTTGGTCTGGTCTAATTTTCTAATTTTCATCTGCACATCACAATCCAATCCAATCCATAATCAAATAGATTTACAGTCTCTAGGATTTTCCAAATCGGCAAACAAGATGAGAGCAACCAATCTGAAACAGACATGTCGTTGTCAGAAACGGCAGAAGAAACATGATAAATGTTCTTCCAGGGTGCCATATCAGATGATTGTGACGAACCCTGCACAAAAAAATGTACAAGTTAAAAGAATGAAAATTCTTAAGGCAAAAAAAATAATATGTGGACAAAAGCAACAAAAAGCAAATATTTGTGAAAGAAGCAACCATACCACCCCAACATAATCGAAAGGCCCAATAACAGAATGGCTCCAGGGTCGCACCGACTTCTTCAGTGGTTTCGCAATCAAGCGACCGATCAAACGTCATCGGATTCTAAAGCCTTTTGGTTTTGGTCAATTTTGGCGACCACGACCATGCACCGCACTTTTCCCTTTCACATGGGACATGGCAGCAGAGTCATCTTCATCAAGGAAGGGATGTTCCTCATAAAAAAAAATTCATCGCATCGAAAGCTTGATTCAGGCGTCTTCGGCCACCGATAGAATTGATCTCAAATTCGCTCTCCTTCTGTAAATAGGACCGTACATCTTATTAGCTTCACTTTCGACATAGTCCATGTACAATGCATCATCTTCAAAGTTGCGAAGGCGTTCGATCAGAAGCGTAGGACCACGGTACCCATTCGAATCAACAAAGTTTTCAGAATATGCTTTAGTGCACAAAGGGTTCAACTCTATCACAACCCATTCTTGAACGAGATCTCGGCTAATTTGAAACCGAGAAGTAAGAGCAAAAGCATCCCACACAACTAATGCTTTCGTCATCCATCAAAGCAGCAAGTGTAGATGAACTCCTTCACGTTCTTCAAGAATGGAAACAAGTGGTGAGGCTTTAACATCTTTACAAACTGTTGCCTCTCGAACAGCCTCATCAGAACAAACACGGTAGTGAAACCAATGGTGTCCATTCAGACCACTTATTGTGATAGGTAAGCGAAATGGAATGTTGTCTCTAGTTTTCCTAGGCACAAAGTAAAAGATCCAATTTCACTGAGCAATCTCTTGTTCAAAGCCATGTCAAAAACCTCGGACCAACGACGATGAACATCATAAAAGCGAATGAAGATATCTGCACAGGGCCTGCAACCTATCATCCTCATTGCCATAGCGAAAACACCGAGTCTAACACCCCAAAGCTTTCGACGGGAAAGTCTAGCCCAACCACAAAATAGTCCCAAAAAATAACAACTTCATAAGGTCTAGGCATAGGGATAACTTTATCGTCGGGAACATGGCAGGATGAAACGTGGTCTGGACAGAGCATGCCTTCGTCAATATACAACTGCAGAGTAGACTGTGTGACTCGTGAATGGCAAGATAAATGAACAGTCATCAAGAACCGAAATGGAGGTGGAATCTCCTTCGTCTCAGTGAGTGCTTTCTGTGACACCCTAGTGTCAAGCACTGCATTAGGAATTGCAATTAGCTACTAAGAAGCATAAGCAATGCATTGCATCATTTCATGTGCATGAGAGTGCTTTTGTCTTTTGTTTATTTATTTGGATTTGGATTTCTATTTGACTCGATGATTTAAGTGGATCTCTGCTTGGGCAAAGAGTTTTATAAAATAGAGTTGGAGTTTTTGACCTAGTTCAAAATAGTTTATCAGATAAAGTGTCTTATATGAAAGTTGTAGAGAAAATTATTTGAGCAACTTTCATATTTGGGTCAAAACCTAGTTTGGAGTTTTTGAACACTGTTTTGAATGGTCAAAGTTTGAAAAGAATTTGGAAAAAGAAAAAGGAAAATGATTTTTTTCCCGGCGCCAACCCTTTCGGCCCATCTGGCCTTTCGGCCCAGCTAGCCCGCGCAGCGGCCCAGCCCCGCTCCCGCAACTCGGCCGCGCGCCGCGCGCTCGCCGAGCACCGCGCCCGCCTGACGCTCGTGCCGTACGCCGGCCGCAACCGCCACGTGGCCGCCCGTATCCTGCCGTGGATCCTCGCCGGCCACTCCTCGCTTGATCCCTCTCATCCGAGCACGCAAGCTATCCTTCCCGGCCACCTCCGCTCGCCTCGCTGCCGCGCCCGCTCGCCGTGCACGGCATCGCCCGCGCTGCCTCGCGACCGCGCCGCCGTGGCCCCGCCACGACCACCGGCCGGCCAAACCAAGCCAAAACCCCGAGCGCACCGCACTCCCCCTCCCACTGCCATTCCACTCGCCCGCTCTCACTCCCGCTCTCCCTTCCGCTCCCACGAACACGCAAGCGTCCGCCACCCTCGCCGACGTTCACCACCATCACTCCCCTCCGCCGTTCCGGCCACACCCGACCACCACCACCCAATCCCTCTCGCCAGCTTCTCCGTACACCGTGCACACGCCGTGCGCACATCGTCGTCCCCGACCAGCCCCATCGCAGCAGCGGAGGACGAAGCGCCCCCTTCGGTTCGTGGTCGCCACCGCAGAGCCCGCATCGTCGTTCCTCCCCGACCCGACCTCCACCGTCTCCCTCCTTCGCCGTCAAGCATCACCAAGCCAAGGCAAGGTGAGAACACCACCTAGCTTCAACGCTACCGCTCTCCCCACCTCTTCTTCCCCGGCCGAGCGCCATGGCCGCCGCCGTGGTCTGTGCACGCGGTCAAGCTCCTCCGACGCTCCCCAAGCCAACCCAACCACCAAGTCTCACTCCCTAGGGTTCGAGTGAGCCCTTGCCTCCCCCAATTCCACCGGCGACCGCCGGAAACGGCGTAGCCGCGCGTTGCCGCCATCACCGTGCGCCGCCGCTCGCCGCGGCATGCTCCGGCCGTGGCGCTAGCCAAACCACCTACACCACTCGATGCGCCTCGTCGAGTCGAGTTCACAAGCCTAGCTTCCCCGCCGGCGACCTCACCGTCGGTGAGGAATCGACTGTCAAACCTCTCCCCTGTTTTTCAGTCTCGCCCGAGCCTCCGAGCCAGGCTCGGACGGGCGATTGCTTTCCGTCTCGCCCGAGCCCTCGAGCCAGGCCTCGGACGGGCGATTGCTTTCCGTCTCGCCCGAGCCCTCGAGCCAGGCCTCGGACGGACGATTGTTTTCCGTCTCGCCCGAGCCTCCGAACCAGGCCTCGGACGGACGATTGTTTTCCGTCTCGCCCGAGCCCTCGAGCCAGGCCTCGGCCTCGAGCGAACCCTCGGGCACTGTCTCGTTCGAGCCGGGCCTCGAGCGAACGCACACCTATTCCGTGCGCCGAGTGTTTTCCAGAAAACGTTTTCCAAAATGTTTTTCTATTTCCAGTAAATGCTTGTTTATTTTGTAGATCCTGTTTTGTTAGTCCAAATGGAGTGCTTTCAGTTTTGTTAGCTTGTTTGTGAGTAGATCTGTCATGGAAAAATATGAAAGTATTTTTGGTAGAAGTTTATTTTACTGTTTTCATTTATTCCAGTTTATATGCTTTTGCTAAGATAAATGGTATGTATGTTTTCTGGTTGAGTTAATTCCTAGAAAATTTTGTGTAAGTTTATTATTCTGTTTTACACCTGTGAAAGATATTGATGTACTATTTATGTGGAAAAAGTTTCTGTTATGGTTTAAAGTCCTTTTGGCTGATTTCTTAGAATAAATGTTAAGGTGTTTTATATGCTGAAATAAAATATGGGAAAATTTGTATAGTCTCTGTTTATGATGTCCAAGCTAAGAAAAATGTAAGCATGATCTGTTATGTGAAGAAATCTGAAGTTGTTTTACAAATGTGCTTCTGTGTTTTTCTTTGGAAATTCATGTAAGAAATAATATAATGTTTCTGTTCATGGAACTTTCTCGATAAGCATAAAATGTGAAGTAGAATCTGGGAAAAATATGAAGTTAAGTTTATCACCTTTTCTAGTAGGGTTGTAGTTCAAGTGGTTTATTTTGGGATAGATTTGTTTATTTGGTGTAGGCTTGTATGCTTATGCTGTGGCCACAAGTTTTCTGCAGTAGAATGCTTTTGAGTAAAAGAAGTCAGAAAAATTATGAAATCCGCTGTTTGACACTTTTGAATGAGGAGCTAGTTCAAAACACCTTTTTGGCAGTTTGCTGTCATTTTTATATCTGCAGTTTTGTATTTATTTTTGGCTGAAATTTGTTCAGTGGAGTCCAGCAACTGTTGTTTGCCTTCTGGAATTTTCGTAGATTTTTCTGAGTCCAGAAAAGTGCACTTGCAGTTCAAACCTAAGTTTTTTTGAATTATTAAATAAGAAAAAGGTGAATAATGGATTTTGTTTTATGAATTAAATAAGTATTTACCTCAATGTCGAAGTGGTTCACAAGTTGGGTTTTGTTGGTTTGTAAGAAATGCTCTTCTCATACCACACATCTTGCACCCGCATTGCAAATATTTATTATCGTCGCATGCAATAGGATCGACCCCGGAGCCCGACCAGGAGCAGAGACAAACGCCGAGCAGCAGATTCCGGAGCTTCAGCAAGCCGAGGAAGTCGACCCCGCCAGCGACACTAACTTGCCCGAGTGCCCCTCCCACGAGGCCTCGGTCTTCACCCAAGGCAAGCCCCGGAGCATTCTAAGTCTCCCAGTTTTTATAATTAAATTACTTAAGTCCTTTTATATTGTGATGCATTAGGTTAGGAGTTGATTGAATCCTACTTGCTGCATTATCGTTCCTTGATTATTGATTATTACCCACCTTGTTATCCTGTTACTTACTTATAAATGTAGATTGCTTAGCCTGCTGAATAAAAGTAATAGTTGAGGATGTTCCCGTAATACCCCTGATGGGTAGTTACCGGATCACGTTGGCTTATTTTGCTATCGTGGAAAAGAACCTGAGTTGTAGTGAAATACGGTCAACTGGAAGGCAAGGCACAAGTTTGGAAACTTGGGGCAGTCCGTCCGTTGGATCGTGTAGGTTTGTATCGATGTTGGCCCTCGTTCATTTTTGAACGCGCCCTTTTACTTAGGGATATGTCGGTGCCGTAATCATCGACCCCAAAGCGGTTAGAAGCTGTTCGGGGCCGGTCTCAACCCGTGTCGTGCCCTCTATATGGAAATTGCGATCTGCCGCGTGGAGGCCATCGCCAGGTTCCAATTGGGCGGTCCGTGCTATGAGCCGCGACGATTACCACCACGAACAAGCATCGAGCGGTTGCCCAATGCATGGACCCGACGGGGAAAGTGTGGGCTGGTATTAAAGGTCTTTCACCAGCTGGTTTGGAATTCGATTCGAGTCGCCGTCTCCCCGGTTAGTGGGAAACTATGGCGAGCTTCACCACGATACAACTCCATGTGATGTTTTAAAGGTTCAACTAAAATGTGGATAAGTCAACTGGATATGGTTATATTATTGATTGGTAGATTCAAGTGAGTGCTCTAGTACAGGTGAAAAACCTAGGATTAAGGAATAGGTCTAAAAATGACAGCTCATCATTATCATTAATTACCTCTTATCTAAAATTGAGCTTTTCGCAACTAAAAGATCCCAGCTCCACCTCAAAAGCCTTACATACCCTTGGAGTCTATATTTTCAGTTGGACGGGTAAGTCTAGCTGAGTACATTCCCGTACTCAGGGTTTATCCCGTTTGTTGCAGATGGCCAGGTCTACTTTGGCTATTGTAAGCACTGCCTCTACCCAGTGGAAGGTGATGAGGAGTAGACCCAGGGCAGGGTCGTCCAGAAGCTTCCCTTTTTCTTTTGCTGGTCTGAGACTCCTAATGGCACATTATCTAAAAAGGGAAGAGTGAGTTGTGTGAGTTGGTTTTATCAAACAGTGTTTATTTGGACCACGTGTGTGGTGGTCGTGCTTTAAACTATTTCAGCTTCCGCACTTTTAAACTCGGTATTGTAATAACTCTGTTTTAAATTCGCACTCTGATATTTAAATTCGGTTTCGTTTTTGTTATGATGTATCTTTACGAATGTAATCCTTGAACGATGCGATCCTGTATGATGTATGGTGTTAGAAATCCTTCGAGATTCCGGACTACCGGGGGTTGTATGGTTCAAGTATCAGTCGAAGTCAGACGGATTTGCTAAGATAATACTTGAGCTCTTATAATCAGGACGGTTCGTCACACTTTCCATCTCGTCCAAATGCACAACCAGAGCACCCCAAAACCAATCGATACTGTCTGGCTAGAGCCACGCTCGTGTGACTCCGTTTTCGACGGAGAGGTGTCAGTGCTTAGAGGAACCCGACGACGATTTTGAGGACGCCATCTATCGTGACGGTGAAAGAAAAAATGAACAAAAAAATTGCACAATCTAAAAAAATAGAGAAAGAAACAGAAAAAAGAAAAACCAATGCACCAAGCGAAAGGTATGAAATCCAAGAATACTTACCGAAAGTGTAACCGAAGTCGGAAGCTCTGAAACAAGGAAGCTTGTTGTCGACGAAAGAGAGTAGAGGTCAGATATCAAGTAACGCTGCAAGTGAACGAGTGTGGCTCTTTTCAGCTGGTCAAGTCGTTTTATAGAGCACTAGAAACAAAGAGAGGCAACAGTTGCGTCATTTGGCATGAGAAACGAAATAATGCTAAAAAATAATAAATAATAACAAAAAATAGTAAAAATAATAATTAAATAAAATAATGTATACATACATATGTATATATTTTAAGTTAAAGATATGCATGTATTCAATGACAGAGACAACAATATACATAGTATAGTCCAAACCATCGCAAGGCGCCAAACCGTCCGTTTACTTTTCGCCAGCCTTGCGCGGGCGAGCGTATAGGCTCTGTCAAGTAAACCGACAACCCATGCTGGCATACTGATTGTCAGTAAGGGGCTATTGTTGGGATGGTACCCAGCATGCAGGAGGGCCGACGCTCGCCTGATTTGTTTTCAAAATTAAAACTCCCTTCTAAAAGGTTTTCAATCGAGAACCCTGTCGAGCGAAAGGGGCAAAGCTCTCTTAAAAGGTTTTCGGTAGAGAGCTCTTTCGAGTGAAAGAGGCAATGGTCGTTCTTGGCATGAAACCGCCAAGGCCAATGCGTTTTTGAATGAAAACAAAACCGCATGACGGAGGACAGGGCGCCTTTGGCCACGTTGGGTAGCGAAGCATCTTTCGAGCGAAAATGCCCTCACAAGCCAGAGGTAGCGCTGGATGGTCGGCACATTCACTCAAATGGACCTTCGAATGAGCGAATAGGCTTTCGATTCTGTGGTCGCATTTTTTGTTGTGGGTCTGGAGTTTTCAACTGACAAAAGAGGCCCACAAGTTAGCAAGCGCTGGCATGGTGATGCAGGTAGAGCACGTGTGGGGTCTAGGTCCGCATCATGTACGAAGTTGCCCTTTTGGTGATGGAAAAGCTTTTGCCCTGGAAGAGTGGTTGGAAGGGCATAACCATATTTGTAATAAGGAGTGGTTGGAGGGGTATTTCTATACTTGTAAATACTACAAAATTAATATAAATAGGATGACACCACCCTAGAAAGGGAGCGAGGCCGAGAGAATCACTTCGGGTTCTTTTTGTTCCACCATTCGCAAGCATTCACAATTTTACCATTTGTTCTCCTTTGTGGTTGCGATTGTTTGAGCAACAACCTGGTGTTCTACTACGTTTTAGGCCCCAGAACAACACTTTGGTAGTTCTATCATCATAGTTTGCAACTAATTTGGCTTAAAATATAAAAGTTGAATTTAGATTCACTCTACCGAATTAGGTAGAATCTAGATAGGGATTCAAAATAAAAGTGGCAGCTAATGAATGATACTACAATAAACATTCAAGCTAAAAAAACCATACAAGCAAGTTGTAACAACATATTTGATGAGAACCAGTGAACCACTTTAATTGACATTAAAAAGGCATGGATCCACAAGGTCCATGAGAGCCACATCACTTGTCAATCATCTTTAGAAAAAAATGAAACACACCAATAACAAGCAAGTTGTGTCACAATTGAATATTGCGTTTAATAACATTGCCACACTTCCAGCAGTCGTGAGAGGGTCTCAAACAACAAATATGCAGCAGCATGAAAAATATGGAACAAAGAGAAGTCATGCTAAGGCAGATAATAGAAAGAACTGACAACAGAATGTCTATTTCAAACATGACATTTCAATCTCATCCAATTTTGATGCAGTAAATAATACTTGTGACTACATATCATGGTCATAGGTAGAACCACTCGGTGTCCTTAGACAAGGTGCAGCAGTGAACAATATGCCCCAACACATTACCAAACTCAACTGACTTGGCCTTTTCCAAGAAATAGAGTGTGACCAACCAACTCACGACACCTAAGCCACATATCACTAACCTGATCTCCTCCTAAACCATACTCCTCCTTTAAAGAGAAAAACTCAAACTCTTCTGTACAATACAAGTGTCGAACCATAATCAATTTACCATGATACTCTATGAGGTAGCGGTCGCGAACCACATGATCAAAGTCCGATGCAAATGTGTAAATAATCAATTTCATAGTGATGGGATTCAATCCAACATTGTTGTCATTGTTGTTGTCATCGTTCTGGTCCTCTTCATATACCACAAGACCCTCCTGACTATCAAGGACGTAGAAACAACTACTGAACTAAATCAAGTCCATCACACGATCACAGGTTAACATTCGCCTTCAATGAGCCAAGTCAACACCATTTGCCATTACTGATGTCAGCGACCACCATCTCTCCTCGTCGGGTCGCCAGAATGAGATATTTGAGACTCCAGAGGTTATGGTGGCGACCATGAACGCGTCAGAGGTGGGAGCGGAGCTGTTCGAGGTGAGAACGACTAGAGCGACCGAGAGTGTCATGCACTTGATCTCCACAACGCAGGCATATGGTGGCGCGGGACTGCGGACGAGGTCGGGGAATTTGATGCAGTGACCTGTGTTCCGTGACCTGTGTTGACGTTGATGAGATAGTGTCCACGCCACCCTGGTGAGCTCAAGCGCCACCCAGCCTCCAGGGAAGGAGCCACACAACCGAGCGCCACCGGCGTCCTCTAGAAATCCCTCCATGTTGCACGAGCCCTGATCGAATGGACGGAGGAACGGCGGTGACGCAGTAGAAGGCGGAGTCGGCGAAGCGGTCCCTGCTCGGATCAAAAAAGGCGGTGAAGAGGTGGACGCCAGCATTGACAACAGCACTATAGGCGCCTGCGACTGTTGAGAGGTGGCATGATGCCAGACAAAGCAAACTGACAAGATCATTGAGTATTGGTCGATGAACGACATTGTGAAGAAGGGGAGTCTCAGGATAGGGGTGGGGCACGGGTTGCTGACAATGGCGATAAACCAGTCCTGGCACATTGCGGACGTGTGGGGCGTGGTCGGCTAAGGAGTGGATAATGCGGAAGATGGTGTGCAGAAGATCGGTGGCAAGGTTGGACCAAGGCGATGTGTTAACGTTGGAAGTGATCCAAATCATACACCAGCAAGGCTAGCACGCCCAAAAATGTTGCAAGTCAACCTAAAAACAACAAGAAACTTGAACAAATAGATGAAACCGATCTAGAGACCGGTTAGGCCGATTTAGAGCTTGATTCCTCGTGTTGTTGGCTCCTGAACTTCTCTTGGGAAGACTCATCGGGGAGGAGCACTAGGACGTTGTCCTAGTACCACTGTACCAACAAGGCCGCCTAGAATGCCGTCAAATCTCGCCGGAAGATGGAACGAACAACATGATAGAGAGATGAGAGGGTAAAAAGTTGGAGTAGATTAATTTTGATGATTGGATGGATGGGAACTCAATCGGCCATGTACCCCTTATTCATAGGGGATAGAGGTGGTCTTTGTGACACCCTAGTGTCAAGCACTGCATTAGGCACTGCAATTAGCCACTAAGAAAGCATAAGCAATGCATTGCATCATTTCATGTGTATAAGTATGCCTTTGATCTTTTGTTGTTTATTTGAAATTGGATTTCTATTTGACTTGATGCTTTGATTTTGGTTTTATTCTTGAGGAGGATTTAAAAGTGGTTTTTAGAAAAAGTGTTCTGTATGAAAGTTGTAGAGAAAATATTTTGAGCAACTTTTATATTTGGGTCAAGGCCTGGTTTGGAGTTTTTCAAACTGTTTTTGAGAAGTCAAACTTTGGAAATTTCTGGAAAAAGAAAAAGAATTTTCTTTCCCGGCGCCAACCTTTCGGCCCATCCGGCCTTTCGGCCCACTTCCCCGCCTCGGCCCAGCGCTTGCCGCCTCGCCCGCGCGCGCGCCCGCCCGCGCACCGCGCGCCGGCCACCCGACACGGCCGCGCCGTACGCCGGCCGGCTTGCCGCGTGGCGCCCCTTCTCTGCGCCAAATCCACGCTGACCACTCCCTCTCCGATCTTCTCCCACCGGAGCACGCCAGCGATCTTCGCCGGCCACTCCCGCGCATCCTCGTCTGCCGAGCCGCCTGCCGCCGCCTCGCTGACCGAGCCGCTTGGCCCCCGCCACGACAGGCCGCCCCTCCGCTCCGCCGGGCAAAAGCCCGAGCGCCTCTCCCACTCCCTCACTCACTCGCACACTCACTCGCTCGCTCTCACTCTCCACTCTCACCCGCGCACGAAGCAAATTGAGCACTCTCCGCTCGCTGCAACCACCGCCGCAAGGCCCCTTCCCAAATTCCAGTCACCACCTCCATCACCGGCCGATTAACCCCGCCCTGCCGCCCCGCCTTCGTCTCGGACACACGGTGCGCACCCCCGCGCCATCCGCCGAGCTCCACCGATGCCGAAGTCCGAAGAGCCCCGCCGCGGAAGCTTTCAGCGCCGCGGAGCCCGGAACCGTTCGTCCCCGACCCGAGCTCCACCGCCTCCCTTCTTCCTCCTCCAGCTTCGCCAAGCCAAGGCAAGGTGAGAACACCAACTAGCCCTAACGCTATCATTCCCCATCTCTCTGTTCACACGGCCGAGCGCCATTGCCGCCATCGCGGACCTCACACGTGGCCAGCACGCACCAGCGCACCTCCGCCAAACCATCACCCCTAGGACTCCCCTCTAGGTCACTGAGTCTCACACGCCCGCCAGTTTAGCCGCGACCGCCGAAACGGCGTAGCCGCCCCGCGCGATGCCGTCGCCGCCGTGCGCTGCCGCTCGCGCCGGCACGCTTCAGCCGTGCGCTGGCCAATCCACCAGTACGCCGGATGCGCCTCGTCGGGACGATTCCGCAGGGCCCACAGCCTCCCCCTCCCCTCCGGTGTGTGAAAGGTCCTAAATGGCTAGAGGGGGGTGAATAGCCTATAAAAAATACTACAACAACACTTAAACAAACTTGTTATACAACTAAATGGCGTAGCAAAGATAGCGCTAGCTCTACAAAAGTGCAAGCCACCTATCCACAATATGAATCACTACACAAGATAGAAAAACTAGAATAGCAACAACATATAAATATACTTGCAAGAATGTAACAAAATAAGTACAAGAGATAGGAGTGTGTATACCGATCCGGCAAGAGATTAATAAATGAATATCAATGAATACCACGGAGACAAGTTGACACAATAATTTTTCCTCCGAGGTTCACTTGCTTGCCGGCAAGCTACGTCCCCGTTGTAGCGATACACCCACTTGGAGGTTCACGCGCTAATAGGCATCACACGCCTAACCCTCAATAGGGTGCCGCACAACCAACACAAGATGGGGATCCACAAGCTACGAGCAATCCACTAGAGTTACCTTTGGCGCTCCGCCGGGGAAGGTACAAGAAACCCTTACAAATCACCGTGAGATGGCCACGAACAATCACCACTCGTGCCTAATCTCCTCCGCTGCTCCAAGCCGTCTAGGTGGCGGCAACCACCAAGAGTAATAAGAATATCCGCAGCAACCACAATCGCCAAGTGCCACTAGATGCAAACTCACAAGCAAATGCACTTGGATCTCTCGATCTCACTTGGATTCGCACTAACAAGCAAAGAGATCGGAGGGAGGGATTAGATCTTACTCAAGAGGATGTTCAAGAAGTCAGAGAGTCAAGAAGCCCCCCCAAAGGCGGCCATGTTCAATATATAGGGAAGGGGCGGCGGCGGCCCGAACCCTACCTTTCTGCGCTTGGTCGGTAGTACCGACCCCTCCTGGGCGGTACCACCGACAGAGTCAAACTAGCCGTTTTCCCATATCCCGCTGATTTCGGCAAACCACCGACCCTGGTCGGTTCCTCCGAGGTCGGTAGTACCGATGTGATGGCGGTACTACCGCCAGGCCAAAAGGCGCCGCGACCAGAGAGCTCTGCGAAAAAACAGTCACTACCGCCTTGCGTCGGTACCACCGTGGGCGGTAGTACCGAGGTAATGGCGGTACTACCGGCAAGCCATTTTTCAAAAACAACAGAGAGCTCAGCAAAAAAACTCGCCACCACCGACCTTGGTCGGTAGTACCGGGCGCGGTACTACCGAGGTAATGGCGGTACCGGTACCACCGCTAGGCCAAAAACGCCCCATCACAGAGAGGTCTGCACGCTGCCTCCTAGGGCGGTACCTACCACCGACCCCCTCCTGTCGGTACCACCGGACCCACTTCACAGAAGAAACCCATTTTCATCTCTGAGTTGATCCAAAACTATTTCAACAACTTCTCCTTTGCAAATGTGCTAACACCACCAAGTGTTTATCATCTTGTGCAAGTGTGTTAGCATTTTCACAATCATTTTCAAAGGATTCGAGTTAGCACACTAGGTCCTAATGCATATGCATGTATGAATTCACCTAGTGGCACTTGATAACCGCGGTCACTGAGATATTCCCCTCTTAATAGTACGGCTATCTATCCTAAACGCACTCACACCCTCTATGGTGTCTTGAGTGCCAAAACAAAATTCCTGTTTATACCTTTGCCTTGATCTCCATAGGATTTTGCTTTTCTCTTCTTCGTCTTCCAAATGTGAGGCACTTGATCTATCTTTTGGCCATCACCACCAATATCATGATCGTCATTTAGCTTCCACATATGGTGTGTACCAACCTAGCTCATAAGCACTTCATGACATGGTTAGTACACTAGGTGACATCAATTACCCAAAACCAAACAAGGACTTTCTCAATCTCCCCCTTTTTGGTAATTGATGACAACCTTTTACAAAGATATATATTTGAAAATTTGAAACACCTCTACTAGTATTAGCTCCCCCTACATATGTGCTATAGTGTTTGGTTCAAGTTCGGCACATATGCATAGATATGAAATGTGGGAGAGTAATACTCTCAAATGATGCTAAGGTGTAAAGAATGGACCTTTGAAGCGTGATACCAATCGGAGTTGCCAATTTTCATCATCCTTAGCACCATGGTTAGCTAGACTTAAAACAAACACTAGATACCTCATGAGATCAACATTATATGAAAGGATCTAGTATCACTTGTAAAAGCAACTTACATCTAGCTACCACTTATGCATGCTAGTGCACAAATCATCATTCAAATTTATTTCTAGCATACATCACACAAGCATGTGTATTGAATTTAAACTTTTGCAATGCAATCACTCATATGAATATGCACATTCAAATGCAACAATAAGTTCATGAGCTACTTGCTCCCCCTACTTGTGTGCTCAAATTTTAATTGATCCTCCCTTTGTTATATATATCTATCTTAACCATTTCTCCCCTTTGTCATTAATTACCATAAAAGCACACCAATTTTATAGAGTTAAGTTAAAACAAAAAGGTGATCAAGTTTGGTTCACCTAGCAAACAAACATAAGATATTAAAACACGGTTTGCTCTAGAGTAAGCTTCTTCACACTCTTTCAATGGTTATCTTACTCACGTCGGTTAAACCCTTGAATGCTTGTTTCCAAGATCAAACACTAGGTTCACAAGCCCATAAACATGTCATATGCTACCACTAGATCATATCAAACATAGAAGCATATAGTGGTACCATATGTACATCCAAAGTATTTTATTTTCATGAATGAGCCTATAAGATGCAAGGAATGACTAATGCACTAAACTATCCTTAGCAAGAATGAATGTCATGCCACACAATTTAACCTTGGCTTTGTTGAAGGAGAGGCATGTCATAACGGAGGGGCGATCAACTCATATTTGAGAAATCAAGTATATTCAATTCATTCCTTAGCTTGCAAAATCTCTTGTCATCAAGTGGCTTGGTGAATATATCGGCAAGTTGATCATCGGTAGCCTAACATTCTCAATTGAATATATCACCCTTTTGTTGATGGTCTCTTATTAAGTGATGGCGAATGTCCAATGGTGCTTTGTCTTGATGTTGTACTGGATTGTTGGTGAGCTTTACTGCACTCTCATTGTACCTAGCAATGGTACTTGTTTGAATTTAATTCCAAAGTCATCCAAAGTTGCTTTCCATCCAAAGTAATTGAGCACAACAACTTCCTGCGGATATGTATTCTGCTTCGGCGGTTGAAAGTGGCACACACTTTTTGCTTCTTCGATGACCATGATACAGTGATCTTCCAAGTAATTGACATGTGCCCGATGTGGCTTTTTCTATCCACTTTGCATCCTGCATAGTCGGAGTCCGATATATCCAACAATCAAAGTTTGACCCCTTGGATACCACAATCCAACATTTGGTGTATGCTTCAAATATCTCAATATTCTTTTAGTTGCCTTCAGTGACCCTCTCTTGGTGAAGCTTGAAATCTTGCACACATGCATACACTAACACTCACATCCGGCCTAGAAGCGGTCACATAAAGTAAGCTTCCAATCATAGACCGATACAACTTTGATCCACCATGTTGCCACTAGCATCACTATCCAAATGTCCATTTGTTCCCATAGGTGTGCTAATAGCTTTTGCATCATCTAGACCAAACTTCTTAAGCATATCTTTGATGTACTTGCCTTGACTCACAAAAGTACCTTTCTTCATTTGCTTTACTTGAAGACCAAGGAAGTAACTAAGCTCTCCAATCATAGACATCTCAAACTCATTTGCCATCATATTCCCAACTCTTCACAAAACTCTTGGTTGGTTGACCAAAAATAATATCATCAACATATATTTGCAACACACACTCTTCCAGTCTTCTTCTTGGTGAAGAGAGTAGTATCAACCTTGCCCATCTTGAACCCTTTAGAGAGTAGGAAATCTCTCAACCTCTCGTACCATGCTCTTGGTGCTTGCTTCAACCATACAACGCCTTCTTGAGCTTGTAAACATGGTGGGTTTGTCATCTTCAAACCGGGAGGTTGTTCTACAAATACTAACTCATTGATATACCCATTGAGAAATGCACTTTTGACATCCATTTGATATAACTTGAAATTATGAGCACATGCATAAGCCAATAGAATTCTAATTGCTTCCATTCTTGCAAACCGGTGCATATGTTCTCCAAAATCAAGACCTTCAACTTGAGTGTAGCCTTGAGCTACCAATCTTGCTGTGTTTCTTACTACTATCCATCTTGATCTTGCTTATTTCGAAATACCATTTTGTTCCAATTACATTGTAGTTCTTTGGTCTCTCAACAAGTTCCCAACTTGGTTGCGGGTGAAGTTGTTTAGCTCTTCATGCATAGCGTTTACCCAATCAACATCCATCAATGCATCTTCTATCTTGGTTGGCTCAAATGATGACACAAAGAAAAATGCTCACAAAAAGATGCCAATCTCGATCTTGTTTGCACACCACTTCTAATATCCCCAACAATTTGATCTATGGGATGATCTCTTGCAATATGGTTGGTTGGAGGATTTGCACTTGATTGCTTGGTTGAGATGAACTAGCTTGTTGATCTTCACTAGCACTTGATTGATCATGAGAACCACTAGCTTGATTTGCATCAACTTGCACATTTGAGGAGAACATCTGGTCATCTTCATTATCATCACTTGTCTTGGCCTAATATCACCAATATCCATATTCTTCATTGCATTTGACAATTGAGTGCCTCCCACATCATTAAGATTTTCATTTCCTTCTTGAGAGCCCTTAGTTCATCAAATTCAACATCATGCACTTCTTCATAATACCACTAGCCAAGTTCCAAACTCTATATGCTTTGCTTGTTGTTGAATATCCAAGTAAGAATCCTTCGTCACATTTCTTCTCAAATTTGCTCAATCTTGCACCTTTCTTCAATATATAACATTTGCATCCAAAAACTCTAAAGTATGCGATATTTGGCTTCTTCCATTTAATAGCTCATATGGTGTCTTCTCTAGCATGCCATGGCAATAGAGACGGTTGCTACAATAGCAAGCCGTATTGATAGCTTCGGCCCAAAAAGAATGACTGACATTGTATTCACTGAGCATAGACCTTGCCATATCAATCAAAGTTCTGTTCTTCCTTTCAACAATCCCATTTGATTGAGGAGTATACTTGGGTGAGAATTGATGTCTAATGCCAAAGTCATCACACAACTCATCAATTCTTGTATTCTTAAATTCACTCCCATTGTCACTTCTAACTTTCTTGATTGTTGTTTCAAACTCATTCTGACATCTCTTGACAAACGTTTTGAAGATCTCAAAAGTTTCACTTTTATCACTAAGAAAGAAAACCCATGTGTATCTAGTGTAATCATCCACTATCACAAAGCCATATTTACTTCCACCGATGCTAGTGTATGTTGTTGGTCCAAATAAATCCATGTGCAATAACTCAAATGCTTTACTGGTACTCATCATGCTTTTCTTAGGATGGGTGTTACCAACTTGTTTTCCAGCTTGACAAGAGCTACAAAGTTTATCCTTCTCAAATGTGACATCCTTTCAAGCCTCTAACTAAATCATGTTTCACTATTTTGTTCAACTGTTTCATTCCACATGACCAAGCCTTCTATTCCATAACCACCCAAACTGGACTTAGTGAATACATGTTGACAATTGTGTTCCACTAGCATTGAAATCAACCAAGTAAAGTTCTCATATCTAAATCCTTTAATATCAAATTTGAGCCATCTACCTTATGATTTCTACATCATCAACTCCAAAAATGCATTTGAAACCAAGATCACACAACTGAGCAACTGACAGTAAATTGAAGTTCAAGCTCTCACTAGCAACACATTTGAAATGCTCATGTCATTGGATATTGCAATCTTACCAAGCCCTTTAACCTTGCCTTTTCCATTGTCACCAAATGTGATAGAGTCAAAACCATGATTGCCACTTGAATTGATTGAATCGAACATTCTTGAATCTCTGTCATATTTGAGTGCACCCACTATCAAGCACCCAATGCCTTCCTCCGGCTTTATAGTTGACCTACCAGAACAAATCAATTCTTTTTAGGTACCCAAACCTTTTTGGGTCCTCCAAGATTAGTGACCAAACTCTTTGGTACCCAAATGGCTTTCTTCTTTGAGCCCACAATTGGTGCACCAATGAATTTAGCTTTCACACCATTAACACCTTTGGTAAGCAAATAGCAAGAATCAAACTGAATAGAGGATACATTAGCAATCTTGTTCTTGTTTTGCAATATAGCTCTATATGCCCACTTTGCTTGCATCTATGCAAAACCGACCATTGCTCTTCACAAAACTAGTTTTGTGAGTAGCAAAAGCCGCCGCCTTGCCATTCTTGGGGTATAGCCCATCCCTCTTTGTGGAGAGAAAAGCGTTGGCTACCCAAGCACTTAAGCAAGCGGGCCTCACCACCATAGGCTTTACCCAAGGCGTGAGTGAGCTCATTTACCTCCTTCTTCAATGTCTCATTTTCAACCATGAGTGAGGCATCACAAGTGAAGCCATCATCCATAGATGAAGTAGTAGTGGTAGATGATGAGCTACATGAAGGGTTAGTAGCAGCAACAATAATAGGCTTATAGAAAGATTCATCAATTATATCACAAGCTATGCCTATGTCACATGTTTTAACCACTTTTTCAGTTTTAGCTTGATCAACAAGTGAGGAGTGAGCTTCCTTAAGCTTAGTGTGAGCATTGCCAAGCTCCTCATGGGCTTCCACTAGCCTCTCATGAGTAGCATTGAGCTCCTCAAAGGATTGCTCAAGAGCTTTTAGTCTCTTTTGCAATTCTTTGCACTCCTTTCTCTTTTTATCAAATGTTCTCTAGCATCATCAAGCATTTCAATTAATTCATCTTTAGTGGGTTCATCATCATCACTATCATCACTATCACACTCTCATCATCTCAGATAGTACCTTTGTGGCCTTAGCCATGAAGCATGATGGAGTATCGAAGATTGAAGGCTTGTTGTTGATAGCAATACTTGCAAGTGCCTTCTTCTTGCTTGTCTTGTGATCTTCATTATCACTATCTTCATCACTATCACTTGTGGAAGCATCACTATCCCAAGTGACCATGTATGATTGCCCCTTCTTCTTCTTCGTGTAACTCTTCTTCTTTTCTTTCTTCTCCCTCTTCTTGTCCTTCTTGTTGTCATTGTCATCATTTTCACTGTTGTATGGACATTGAGCAATGAGATGGTCCTTGCTACCGCACTTGAAGCACCTTCTTGGTTCATCCTTATTCTTGTATGATGTCTTCTTCCTTCTTGCCCGGTAGCCCTTCTTCTTCATGAATTGCCAAATCTTTTAACAAATAAGGCCATCTCTTCATCTTCATCGTCACTAGCATTTGAGCAATCATCTTCACTTGATTCTTCCTTCTTTTTGCTTTTCCCTTGCTCTTGGTCTTGGATGATGATGTTGTGGCTTTGAATGCCACACTTTTCTTCTTTTCATCCTTCTTCTCTTCTTCTTCATTTTCTTCTCTATATGTGTCATCGGTCATCACATCTCCAAGTACTTGGTTTGGTGTCATTGTGTCCAAACCACTTCTTACTAGCAAAGTAACCAACATACCAAACCTCTTTGGGAGGCATCTCAAGAACTTGTGTGAGAAGTCCTTGTCCTTCACTTCTTCCCCAAGTGCCTTTAGATCATTGACTAGCACTTGTAGCCTATTGAACATCTCCGGCAACTTTCATCTTCCTTCATCTTGAAGCTTGCAAACTTCTCCTTGAGAATATAAGCCTTTGCTCCCTTGACTGCTTGAGTGCCCTCATATGACTCTTCTAGTTTCTTCTTCCATGCCTCATTAGCCAGTTCCATGCCCTTGATTTGCTCAAACACATTGCATCAATAGCATCATGAATAGCACTGAGAGCAATATCATTGTTTTGCATCTTCTCTTCTTCGGCATTGGTGAGATGCTCTGGATCGACTATCTCAATCTTTGTTTCTACCACACCACACTCCAATTTTTCTATTGATTGACTTGATGTGAGTAGTCATCTTTGCCTTCAATAACTGTAATTTGTGCCATCAAATTGGGGTGGCCTTTTAGTGTTGTTGATATGAGCCATTTTGACACCGAAGGTTGTTAAGCCTTGAATAAACGGTGACCTTGCTCCGATACCACTTGAAAGGTCCTAAATGGCTAGAGGGGGGGGGTGAATAGCCTATAAAAAATACTACAACACACTTAAACAACTTGTTATACAACTAAATGGCGTAGCAAAGATAGCGCTAGCTCTACAAAAGTGCAAGCCACCTATCCACAATATGAATCACTACACAAGATAGAAAAACTAGAATAGCAACAACATATAAATAATACTTGCAAGAATGTAACAAAATAAGTACAAGAGATAGGAGTGTGTATACCGATCCGGCAAGAGATTAATAAATGAATATCAATGAATACCACGGAGACAAGTTGACACAATAATTTTTCCTCCCGGTTCACTTGCTTGCCGGCAAGCTACGTCCCCGTTGTAGCGATACCCCACTTGGAGGTTCACGCGCTAATAGGCATCACACGCCTAACCCTCAATAGGGTGCCGCACACCAAACAAGATGGGGATCCACAAGCTACGAGCAATCCACTAGAGTTACCTTTGGCGCTCCGCCGGGGAAGGTACAAGAACCCCTTACACTCGTGCCTAATCTCCTCCGCTGCTCCAAGCCGTCTAGGTGGCGGCAACCACCAAGAGTAATAAGAATATCCGCAGCAACCACAATCGCCAAGTGCCACTAGATGCAAACTCACAAGCAAATGCACTTGGATCTCTCGATCTCACTTGGATTCGCACTAACAAGCAAGAGATCGGAGGGAGGGATTAGATCTTACTCAAGAGGATGTTCAAGAAGTCAGAGAGTCAAGAAGCCCCCCCAAAGGCGGCCATGTTCAATATATAGGGAAGGGGCGGCGGCGGCCCGAACCCTACCTTTTCTGCGCTTGGTCGGTAGTACCGACCCTCCTGGGCGGTACCACCGACAGAGACAAACTAGCCGTTTTCCCATATCCCGCTGATTTCGGCAAACCACCGACCCCTGGTCGGTTCCCCCGAGGTCGGTAGTACCGATGTGATGGCGG
This sequence comes from Coix lacryma-jobi var. lacryma-jobi, assembly GCA_009763385.1. Taxonomy (NCBI): domain Eukaryota; kingdom Viridiplantae; phylum Streptophyta; class Magnoliopsida; order Poales; family Poaceae; genus Coix; species Coix lacryma-jobi. The sequence goes on from CM019824.1 coordinate 5,164,313, forward strand.
TACTACCGCCAGGCCAAAAGGCGCCGCGACCAGAGAGCTCTGCGAAAAAACAGTCACTACTACCGCCTTGCGTCGGTACCACCGTGGGCGGTAGTACCGAGGTAATGGCGGTACTACACCGGCAAGCCATTTTTCAAAAACAACAGAGAGCTCAGCAAAAAACTCGCCAACCACCGACCTTGGTCGGTAGTACCCGGGGCGCGGTACTACCGAGGTATGGCGGTACCACCGCTAGGCCAAAAACGCCCCATCACAGAGAGGTCTGCACGCTGCCTCCTAGGGCGGTACCACCGACCCCTCCTGGTCGGTACCACCGGCTTCACACAGAAAAACCCATTTTCATCTCTGAGTTGATCCAAAACTATTTCAACAACTTCTCCTTTGCAAATGTGCTAACACCACCAAGTGTTTATCATCTGTGCAAGTGTGTTAGCATTTTCACAATCATTTTCAAAGGATTCGAGTTAGCACACTAGGTCCTAATGCATATGCATGTATGGATTCACCTAGTGGCACTTGATAACCGCGGTCACTGAGATATTCCCCTCTTAATAGTACGGCTATCTATCCTAAACGCACTCACACCCTCTATGTGTCTTGAGTGCCAAAACAAAATTCCTGTTTATACCTTTGCCTTGATCTCCATAGGATTTTGCTTTTCCTTCTTCGTCTTCCAAATGTGAGGCACTTGATCTATCTTTTGGCCATCACCACCAATATCATGACGTCATTTAGCTTCCACATATGGTGTGTACCAACAGCTCATAAGCACTTCATGACCTGGTTAGTACACTAGGTGACATCAATTACCCAAAACCAAACAAGGACTTTCAGTGTGACACCCCCATTTTAAGAACAAAATTGGAGCACAATATATGTATGCCAGGATCAATTTTCATACATATATCCACATCATAGTAAATATCAAAACAATGCTTTATTAATAATATCGAACTTTGTTACATAAATGACCCTCGGGTCTGAGATAAAAAGTACAGACTCTCAGTCTAACTCTAATGTAGACTCGCGGAAACTGGACGCCATCTCCACAGGAAGGTCGACCGGGGCTGCGCCATCCTAGTGCAAGTCGTCTGGGTCGTATCCACCGTCTTCTGGGTACAAGTTGTCGAGGTCGTAACCACCGTCTTCGGGGTACTCCTGCTCTGCGTCGTAGACTCCAACGTCTGGGTGGGGTAGCAGGGGGTTCAAAGAGGAAGGGTGAGTACATCGAAATGTACTCCGCAAGTGTAGGAAATAAATGCTTATGAGGCTATAACAAAGGTAGGCTGACTTGGTTTGACTCAAGCGCCTAAAGCAACACATCCTATTAAATCCTATTTCCTATGCACCTATTTACTAGGTTATCCACAGTCTCCAAAAGTAACAGTAACTACACACTCGGAGTCGCACCGAGCAAACCACACTCGGAGTCACACCGCAACCAACACTTGGAGTCACACCAAGTACCCGCACTTGGAGTCGCACCAAGTACCCACACCTGAAGTCCCATCAGATGACCCGAACCAGGCCGTTACAAGGAGTCCTATGTGTATTAGTTCCATACGTCACGACATAGAGAGCTACCTTCCGTAATAACTCCAGGTCTGCGCTCGAGCCTGGGAGTCACTCCCGTACCAAGCAGTAACCCGCGTAGAAGAAGCCTCTGTACCCATGTCATATGAGACTAATAACCACATAAGGCTTCTCTAACGAACTAGAACCAACCCACCAACTAATCTCGAAGAAGTCCAAGCCCGCTCGTGACCGTGAGCACGGCTGATATATCAGTTTTACACTCTGCAGAGGTTGCACATCGTTACCCATGAGTCGTGCAGATCCCGTCACGCTAAACACTGCCAAGGTGCACAGCGGGGTCGCACTACAAGGCCTTTACAAAGTCCCTCCAAGCCTGTGTTACACGTACTCTAAGGTTTCATCCCTGTACATAAGTCAACGACCCCAAGGACCCCCTCTTGAGCCACTAAACAAACCCCATGTAGCATAACTTGGAGGAAACTAATTAATTAGCCAGTCCCAGAGCCATATAGGCCTCATGGTTTGCGCTGTTTTGCCGGGTTACAGGCTTCGAGAACCGGGTCCTAGGGATCCAGGCAGGATAATCTAGCACGAGCCCAGAACCAAAAACCAAATGCAGCTGCCGAGTCGCACGGCACAAAAACCACCACACGGTCCATCCTGCCGGATATACCTACTCACCATACTACAACATTACCAGCCCAAATATTCCATAGATCATTAATCAGAATTAATTATAAAACCACCATCCCATCCCAAGACAGCAGGGCTAGGCATGACTTCTACCCAACACATCCCAAAACAGGCGACAAGGATAATCTGAACAAGTTCTAATAAACCTTAACATGGGATTCAGTATTAAGACACTGCATGCAACTACTGGATCTAACTACTCTAACTCAAAATAAAATAAATACGGGAGCAATATGAGCAAGGACACTTGCCTTCGGGCTGGGTCGAATCAACTGGGTCGCAAGGATGGTCTGGAGCGTCCTCGTACTCCGCACTCTCTGGCCCAAGCAACAACATACATGGCACATACAAACAAATAAATAACAATACAACAAACAGTAATAAAACAGAACATAAATAGATCTACTGCGTAGAGAACGAAATTATGAAACTAGCGCAAGTTGAATGGGTCGAATCGGAGTTAGAACGCAAAAGTTATAAGCATTTGAATCTGAGTGGCAAAACTGTAAATAAGTTAAACTCGTTTTGCATTTAAATAAATCAAAAACTGAAAAAGGAATGTGCAGCGGACCGGGCCTCATTTGATTGAAAGTGCAGGGGCTAAGATGCGACTTTTGCAAGACTCAGTGAATAGGTCATTTGGATGGCGGGTTTATTTCGCGAAACTTGAAGGGTGTTACTGCAAAAGAGCCGAGACCGGCCGGCTTGCGCTGATGTGGCGCCAGGTGGCGCCATGCGGCCGCGCGTGATTGGTCGCGCACGCCAGCAAGGCAGCAGACAGGTGCGGCGGTGCACAGGACTGCGCCTCACTTTAACGAAAGGTCAGGGCTGGGATGCAAAAGTCTTAAGACTCATCGAACAGTAAACAGGACGACGGGTTGGTTCCGGAAAAGGTTGGGGTCTCTTTAGCAAAAGTGGCATAGGAGTGGCGCAGCTGCTGGCGTGTCGGTGACGTGGTGCCACGCGGCGTTGCTGTATTGGTGTGGTGCACCGCGTGGCCGTGGGCGCATGGTTGCGATCGCGGTGGACTGGGTGCACGCCTCGGCTCATACCGGTTCGCGGCACCCATCTAATCTTGGCCGCTCGGCCTAGATCGGACGGCGCGGGTGCAACGCCATGGGAACCGGCGGGCTCCGGCGGCGCTGGCGCGGCGAGGAGGAAGGCAAGGGCAGCGACGGCGGCGCCATGAAAGGGTCGCCGGAGCTGCTCGGGGTGAGGCCTATGACCGGTAGAGACTACGGGAGAGGTGGGGATCGGAAGCGGGCATGATTGCGAGCTCACCGAGGGTTCTGCGAGGCCGGTGGTGTCCTGGGTGACGTGCGCAACGATGGGGAAGCGTCGCGTGGCTCGGCTCCGGTGTGGTCGATGCCGTGAAGCTCCCGGCGTAGGCGTTCACCGGTGAGGGGTCCCCGGACGCGGAGAGTCTCCGCGAACACGATGGCGCTTGAGGAGGGGTCGGAGTAGCCGCTTCGTGGAGAGAACCGAGCTCCGGTCGGCTTCGGCTATGGTGGTGGCTGCTAGCGGCGCTGGTGAGGCGAGGCACGCAGGGCAGGTCCGAGCGGAGGTGTGTAGCGGTGTGTACGGTGGGTGGTGTGTGGGGCTTATAAGGGTTGGGGCGAGGTGGGGTGGCGGCTGGGGCATCTCATCGTAGATCAGTACCGAGGGGCGGATCGGAGGGGTGATGAGCGCGAAGGGCGGGGGAAGGAGGTTGGAGACGACCTCTGACCGGTGGGGTCCATAGGCAGCGACAGAGGGTGGATGACAGGCGGGCCCAAATGAAGAGGGGAGGGAAGCTGAGGCTGAGTGCTATTGCCGCTTCTTGGGCCGGCGTGCTGGTTGGCTTGCGTCGTTGAAGGAGAGGGGAAGCGGGCGCTGGGCCGGCTCTTGGCCCATGCGGGAGAGAGGTGGGGAAGAAGGGAGCGGGCCGAGAGAACAGAGTCGGCCCGAGAGAGAGGAGAGGAGCGTGGGCCGCCGGGAACCGTCCGCGGGAAGGGGGTTGGGCCGAGCCCATGGAGGGGAACGGAGGGAGGGGAAAAGGGTGAGGGAGGACTGGGCCGGATTGGGCTGGAGGGGAGAAAGGAAGAGAGAGGAGCCCTTTGCCTATTTCTTTTCCTTTTTGTCATTTGATTTTCCAAACTTTTCAAAAGCCTTTTGAATTCAAAATCAAACCAGTTTGAAATCAAAATTACTTTGAACTATTTTAGAAATATTTTCCCTAGGTTTTGAAAATAAAATTTGAGTTTGATTTTCTAAAATTTTCATAAAAAACCTTTTTCATTTATTTTCTAAAATAGATAAATGCGATTCGCCCCTATACGGGTTTTAAACAAAATTCTTTTCACCCCAATAAAATTGTGGCAACAGCATGAATGCAACAACATCTGGCTAGAATTTTTCCTCCAACTAGGATTTTGGCCATTTCTCAATTAAATTCTAATTAATTTTATTTGTTTAAAAACCCGGGGTGTTACAAACTTACCCCCTTAACTGGAATCTCGTCCCGAGATTCGGGCTAGAAAGAAAGGTGGGTGGGGAGCTCATGGGACATACCATGAAACTTTTGGCGTTTTGCATTTTTCTTGTTCATCACCCGGTCGGTATCTTTGGTTTTGAGGTGTTGTCCTTGAGCTTTTCTCTTGGCTCGACCTTTGCGATCTTCACGCTTCTTCGGGCATTTGCTGATGAAGTGTCCAGCTTGCTTGCAGTAGAAACATAGTCCTTTTGCCTTGACATCTCTTCGGGTGGATATCACTTGACTGTCTTCTGGTGGAGCTTGAGGAGGTGCTTCTGTTTGGTGGAGCTCAGGAGGACCTTCACTTGAGCTTGCAGGTGGGACCTCAGGGGGCTTCTGGACTTGTGCTTGAGGTGTAGCTCTTGAACGAGAAGAGTTCGCAACATACTTTCGATACTTGTCCTTCTTGCCTCGGTAAGGTGTTATCTGAAAGAGTCGATAAGCCTCGTCGCTCAAGTTGCAGTCTTCCCATTGTCGTAGATCCATCAGCTGGTATGGGTGAATAGAGGGTTGAGATGGGAGAGAGAAGACCCCAAGTTAGTTGATTTTATTATAAAACTTTTGACAAATGATGTCGTTGCAACCAGACAGTTGCAATACACCAACAATCATTACAAAGAACCGAATCAAAACATGTGCACAAGTATATGTCAAACAGCGACCTACGAGATCACACAATTATGGTGGACTTCTTACGAGTTTGGAGGACCTACTTTGAAACAGAGTTTGAATTTTCAGCAGAGACAGACTACAGAAGTGGGAAAATAGGGTGAGACTTTTCAAAATTAGTTTTATAAACTCGACGACTGACTAGGGTGGCGTCCTACGGTCAACACAGCGCTCCGATACCACTCTGTGACACCCTAATTTTAAGAACAAAATTGGAGCACAATATATGTATGCCAGGATCAATTTTCATACATATATCCACATCATAGTAAATATCAAAACAATGCTTATTAATAATATCGAACTTTGTTACATAAATGACCCTCGGGTCTGAGATAAAAAAGTACAGACTCTCAGTCTAACTCTAATGTAGACTCGCGGAAACTGGACGCCATCTCCACAGGAAGGTCGACCGGGGGCTGCGCCATCCTAGTGCAAGTCGTCTGGGTCGTATCCACCGTCTTCTGGGTACAAGTTGTCGAGGTCGTAACCACCGTCTTCGGGGTACTCCTGCTCTGCGTCGTAGACTCCAACGTCTGGGTGGGGTAGCAGGGGTTCAAAGAGGAAGGGTGAGTACATCGAAATGTACTCCACAAGTGTAGGAAATAAATGCTTATGAGGCTTATAACAAAGGTAGGCTGACTTGGTTTGACTCAAGCGCCTAAAGCAACACATCCTATTAAATCCTATTATCCTATGCACCTATTTACTAGGTTATAACCACAGTCTCCATCGGTAACAGTAACTACACTCGGAGTCGCACCGAGCAAACCACACTCGGAGTCACACCGAGCAACCAACACTTGGAGTCACACCAAGTACCCGCACTTGGAGTCGCACCAAGTACCCACACCTGAAGTCCATCAGATGACCCGAACCAGGCCGTTACAAGGAGTCCTATGTGTATTAGTTCCATACGTCACGACATAGAGAGCTACCTTCCGTAATAACTCCAGGTCTGCGCTCGAGCCTGGGAGTCACTCCGTACCAAGCAGTAACCCGCGTAGAAGAAGCCTCTGTACCCATGTCATATGAGACTAATAACCACATAAGGCTTCTCTAACGAACTAGAACCAACCCCCAACTAATCTCGAAGAAGTCCAAGCCCGCTCGTGACCGTGAGCACGGCTGATATACCAGTTTTACACTCTGCAGAGTTTGCACATCGTTACCCATGAGTCGTGCAGATCCCGTCACGCTAAACACTGCCAAGGTGCACAGCGGGGTCGCACTACAAGGCCTTTACAAAGTCCCTCCAAGCCTGTGTTACACGTACTCTAAGGTTTCATCCCTGTACATAAGTCAACGACCCCAAGGACCCCCTCTTGAGCCACTAAACAAACCCCATGTAGCATAACTTGGAGGAAACTAATAATTAGCCAGTCCCAGAGCCATATAGGCCTCATGGTTTGCGCTGTTTTGCCGGGTTACAGGCTTCGAGAACCGGGTCCTAGGGATCCAGGCAGGATAATCTAGCACGAGCCCAGAACCAAAAACCAAATGCAGCTGCCGAGTCGCACGGCACAAAAACCACCACACGGTCCATCCTGCCGGATATACCTACTCACCATACTACAACATTACCAGCCCAAATATTCCATAGATCATTAATCAGATTAATTATAAAACCACCATCCCATCCCAAGACAGCAGGGCTAGGCATGACTTCTACCCAACACATCCCAAAACAGGCGACAAGGATAATCTGAACAAGTTCTAATAAACCTTAACATGGGATTCAGTATTAAGACACTGCATGCAACTACTGGATCTAACTACTCTAACTCAAAATAAAATAAATACGGGAGCAATATGAGCAAGGACACTTGCCTTCGGGCTGGGTCGAATCAACTGGGTCGCAAGGATGGTCTGGAGCGTCCTCGTACTCCGCACTCTCTGGCCCAAGCAACATACATGGCACATACAAAGCAAAATAAATAACAGTACAACAAACAGTAATAAAACAGAACATAAATAGATCTACTGCGTAGAGAACGAAATTATGAAACTAGCGCAAGTTGAATGGGTCGAATCGGAGTTAGAACGCAAAAGTTATAAGCATTTGAATCTGAGTGGCAAAACTGTAATAAGTTAAACTCGTTTTGCATTTAAAATAAATCAAAAACTGAAAAAGGAATGTGCAGCGGACCGGGCCTCATTTGATTGAAAGTGCAGGGGCTAAGATGCGACTTTTGCAAGACTCAGTGAATAGGTCATTTGGATGGCGGGTTTATTTCGCGAAACTTGAAGGGTGTTACTGCAAAAGAGCCGAGACCGGCCGGCTTGCGCTGATGTGGCGCCAGGTGGCGCCATGCGGCCGCGCGTGATTGGTCGCGCACGCCAGCAAGGCAGCAGACAGGTGCGGCGGTGCACAGGACTGCGCCTCACTTTAACGAAAGGTCAGGGGCTGGGATGCAAAAGTCTTAAGACTCATCGAACAGTAAAACAGGACGACGGGTTGGTTCCGGAAAGGTTGGGGTCTCTTTAGCAAAAGTGGCATAGGAGTGGCGCAGCTGCTGGCGTGTCGGTGACGTGGTGCCACGCGGCGTTGCTGTATTGGTGTGGTGCACCGCGTGGCCGTGGGCGCATGGTTGCGATCGCGGTGGACTGGGTGCACGCCTCGGCTCATACCGGTTCGCGGCACCCATCTAATCTTGGCCGCTCGGCCTAGATCGGACGGCGCGGGTGCAACGCCATGGAAACGGCGGGCTCCGGCGGCGCTGGCGCGGCGGAGGGAAGGCAGCGACGGCGGCGCCATGAAAGGGGTCGCCGGAGCTGCTCGGGGTGAGGCCTATGACCGGTAGAGACTACGGAGAGGTGGGGATCGGAAGCGGGCATGATTGCGAGCTCACCGAGGGGTTCTGCGAGGCCGGTGGTGTCCTGGGTGACGTGCGCAACGATGGGGGAAGCGTCGCGTGGCTCGGCTCCGGTGTGGTCGATGCCGTGAAGCTCCCGGCGTAGGCGTTCACCGGTGAGGGGTCCCCGGACGCGGAGAGTCTCCGCGAACACGATGGCGCTTGAGGAGGGGGTCGGAGTAGCCGCTTCGGTGGAGAGAACCGAGCTCCGGTCGGCTTCGGCTATGGTGGTGGCTGCTAGCGGCGCTGGTGAGGCGGAGGGCACGCAGGGCCAGTCGAGCGGCGGCGGTGTGTACGTGTGGGGTTGGTGTGGGGCTTATAAGGGTTGGGGCGAGGTGGGGTGGCGGCTGGGGCATCTCATCGTAGATCAGTACCGAGGGGCGGATCGGAGGGGTGATGAGCGCGAAGGGCGGGGGAAGGAGGTTGGAGACGACCTCTGACCGTGGGTCCATAGGCAGCGACAGAGGGGTGGATGACAGGCGGGCCCAAATGGAAGAGGGAGGGAAGCTGAGGCTGAGTGCTATTGCCGCTTCTTGGGCCGGCGTGCTGGTTGGCTTGCGTCGTTGAAGGAGAGGGGAAGCGGGCGCTGGGCCGGCTCTTGGCCCATGCGGGAGAGGAGGTGGGGAAGAAGGGAGCGGGCCGAGAGAACAGAGTCGGCCCGAGAGAGAGGAGAGGAGCGTGGGCCGCCGGAAACCGTCCGCGGGAAGGGGGTTGGGCCGAGCCCATGGAGGGGAACGGAGGGAGGGGAAAAGGGTGAGGGAGGACTGGGCCGGATTGGGCTGGAGGGGAGAAAGGAGAGAGAGGAGCCCTTTGCCTATTTCTTTTCCTTTTTGTCATTTGATTTTCCAAACTTTTCAAAAGCCTTTTGAATTCAAAATCAAAACCAGTTTGAAATCAAAATTACTTTGAACTATTTTAGAAATATTTTCCCTAGGTTTTGAAAATAAAATTTGAGTTTGATTTTCTAAAATTTTCATAAACCTTTTTTCATTTATTTTCTAAATAGATAAATGCGATTCGCCCTATACGGGTTTAACAAAATTCTTTTCACCCAATAAAATTGTGCAACAGCATGAATGCAACAAACATCTGGCTAGAATTTTTCCTCCAACTAGGATTTTGGCCATTTCTCAATTAAATTCTAATTAATTTTATTTGTTTAAAAACCCGGGGTGTTACAGCCGGCGACCTCACCGACGGCGAGAAATCACCGGACCAATCCCTCCCCTGTTTCCGTCTCGTCCGAGCCCCCGAGTCCGGCCTCGGACGGGCGCGCCTGTTTTCCGATTCGCCCGAGCCCTCGAGCCAGGCCTCGGACGAGCGTGCGTTCTTCCGTCTCGCCCGAGCCCTCGAGCCAGGCCTCAGCCTCGAACCAGGCCTCGGACGGGCGTGTATGTTTCCGTCTCGCCCGAGCCCTCGAGCCAGGCCTCGGCCTCGAGCTCGGCCTCGAGCGAAACCTCGGGTGCGGTCTCGTTCGAGCCAGGCCTCGGCCGATTCGCTTTCCGCCGTGCGCCCGAGCCCGAATGGGTTCTGCTGACCCACGGGTCCCGCGCGTCAGCCCCTTACCGGTCCATAGACCGAGTTCTCTCAAGCCAGCCGGGAGAAGTTAAATGTTTTTCTTTTCGGTTTAATTTTCCAGAGATGCTTGTTATTTTTGTACAGCATGATTTATAAGTCCAAATGGAGTACTTTCAGTTTTGTTGGCTTGTTCATGAGTAGATCTATCATGGAAAAATATGAATGTATTTTTGATAACAGTTTATTTTACTGTTTTCATTTATTTCAGTGCACATGCTTTTGTTGGGATAAATGGAATTAAGTGTTTTCGGATGGAGTTAATTCATGGAAAATTTGTACAGTCTCTGTATGCCTTGTAGAATCTAAGAAAAATATAAACCTGATCTGTTTTGTGAAAAAGTTGTAGTTGTTTTACAACTGTGCTTTTCTGTATAGATCTTAGAAATTCATGTAAGAAAATATATGATGGTTCTGGTCATGGAACTTCCTAGATAAATATGAAATATGAAGTAGAATCTGGAAAAAATAGGAAATAGAGCTATGCACTCTTTTACAGTAGGGTTGTAGTTCAAAGTACCTTTTTAGGCAGTTTGCTTGTCATTTTTGTATCTGCAGCTCTGTATTTTATCTTTGGCTGAAACTTGTTCAGTAGAGTCCAGCAAGTGTGGTTTACCTTCTGGAATTTTTGTGGATTTTTCTGAGCCCAGAAAAATACACTTGCAGTTCAAATCTGAGTTTCCTTTGATGTATTAAATAAGAAAGAGTTGAATACTCAGATTTTGTTTTATGAAATAAATGAGATATTGCCCCAATGTTAAAAGTGGTTCAACAAGTTGGCTTTGTTGGTTTGCAAGAGTTATTCTTTTCATGCCACTTCATCTTGCACCGCATTTATTGAATTATAAATTCATCGCACGCAATAGGATCGACCCCGCCGGAGCTTCACCAAGAGCAGGAGCTAAACGCCGAGCCGGAGATCCAGGAGCTGCAGCAGCCAGAGGAAGTCGACCCCGTCCACGACACTAACCTGCCCGAGTGCCCCTCCCACGAGGCCTCGGTTTTCACTCAAGGCAAGCCCCGGAGCATTCTAAGTCTCCCAGTTTTTGCAATTAATTTACTTGAGTCCTTTTATATTGTGATGCATTAGGTATAGGAGTTGATTGAATCCTAGTTGTTGCATTACCCTTCCTTGATTATTGATTATTACCTGCCTTGTTACCCTGTTACTGCTTTATAATGTAGAATTGCTTAGTCTACTTAATAAAAGTAGTAGTTAAGGATGTTTCCGTGATACCCCGATGGGTATTTACCGGATCACGGTTGGCTATATTTGCTATCGTGGAAAAGAACCTGAGTAGTAATGAAATACGGTCAAATGAAGGCAAAGCACAAGTTTGGAAACTTGGGGCAGTCCGTCCGTTGGATCGTGTAGGTTTGTATCGATGTTGGCCCTCGTTCATTTTTGAACGCGCCCTTTTACTTAGGGATATGTCGGTGCCGTAATCATCGACCCCAAAGCCGGTTAGAAGCTGTTCGGGCCGGTCTCAACCCGTGTCGTGCCCTCTAGTACGGAAGTTGCGATCTGCCGCGTGAGGCCATCGCCAGACTCTGATTGGGCGGTCCGTGCTTGAGCCGCGACGATTACCACCACGAACAAGCGTCGAGCGGTTGCCCAATGCATGGACCCGACGGGGAAAGTGTGGGCTGGTATTAAAGGTCTTTCACCAGCTGGTTTGGAATTCGATTCGAGTCGCCGTCTCCCCCGGTTAGTGGGAAACTATGGCGAGCTTCACCACGATACAACTCCATGTGATGTTTAAAGGTTCAACTAAAATGTGGATAAGTCAACTGGATATGGTTATATTATTGTTTGTTAGATTCAAGTGAGTGCTCTAGTACAGGTAATAACCTAGAACTAAGGAGTAGGTTTAAAGTAACAGCTCATCAAAATCATTAATTATCCCTTATCTGAATTTGAGCCTTTCGCAACTAAAAGATCCCAGCTCCACCTCAAAAGCCTTGCATACCCTTGGAGTCTTTTATTTTCAGTTAGACGGGTAAGTCTAGCTGAGTACATTCCCGTACTCAGGGTTTATCCGTTTGTTGCAGATGGCCAGGTCTACTTTGGCTATTGTAAGCACTGCCTCTACCCAGTGGAAGGTGATGAGGAGTAGGCCCAGGGCAGGGTCGTCAAGAAGCTTTCCTCCTTCTTTTGCCGGACTAAGACTACTGGTGGCACACTATCTTAAAAAGGAGGAATGACTTGTGTTGAGTTGGTTTATCAAACAATGTTTTATTTGGACCACGTTTGTTGTGGTCGTGTTTTAAACTTATTCGAGCTTCCGCACTTTTAAACTCAATATTGTAATAACTCTGATGTTTTAAATTCGATTTCGTTTCGCTGTGATGTATCTTTACGCATGTAACCTTGAACGATGCGATCCTGTATGTTATGGTGTTAGAAATCCTTCGTGATTTCCGGACTACCGGGGTTATATGGGTTCAAGTATGAGTCGAAGTCAGACGGATTTGGCTAAGATAATACTTGAGCTCTTATCGCCAGGTCGGTTCCGCCACAGCTGGTATCAGAGCATGGTTCAAGTGATTACCTTCGTAAAGAGCTATTTTCGAACTAAAATGGGTATTCAAAACTATTTTCAAAACTATTTTAATTACTAAGTGTGCCCAGTCTCGTCCTTAAGCCCTATACTAGGATTCAGGTGGTTTAACTGCTAACAGGGTTCAGGGTTTTGCTTCATGCTGGATCTTTATTTGCTGGTCCATTCTCGGGAAAAGAGAATGCGTCGATTGCGAAAACATGCATAAAATGATTTTGTGAGATATGAGAGCATGACCGTCCAACCGTCGGTCTAGGTGAGAGTTCTTATACCAAGTATGTGCGAGCTCCACGCAGACACATATGAGGGTATCAATGATTTTAAGGGTTTTCTATTTGGTGCATGGTGTTTAGTGTTGGCTTCTATGTGTTGCGCATATTGGTCAATACTCAGTTGTTTTATCATTGGGATTTTTCTTTGGGCTGAAATGAATCTTCTGCAGGTACACTAACTATGCGAACGAGTAGAACGTGTAGATACGCATGAGAGATCGTTCTTGCCACCGACTAGAACGTTAGGACTTACGAGTCATTATTAGTGAGTGAGAACGTAAGTACGATCATGCATCATGTTTAAATATTCATGCATTTACATTACCTCCCCTTAATTAAAAGTTGTCTCTTTTCTATAAAATTTGCCAACTTAATATCCGTCTCACGAGAGTTCGAAACCCTTTGTTTCTACAGATGGCCCGAACCAAGTTGACTGCTCGCAAGGCCACCGGAGGCAGAGGAGTTCCGCGTCATCGCTTGGCCACCAAGCTGACCCGGAGGACGTTCCTGACCTACTTTGGGTTGCCGACGATCCTTTGGAGGATTTTGCAGGCCGTGGGTTATGAGGAAGGACAGGAGCCCAAGTACTCTTGGCAGAAGGAGATCTACGGGCAGGATTCCCTGGTTATGGTAGAGATCAAGGTCAAAGCCTTGCCTGCCAAGCCGCACTGGACAGGATGGACTGAGATCACCAGAGGCACTTGTGCCAAGGATGGAGCCAACAGGGCAGCATACCTAGTGCTGAAGGATATCATCGCCCGCTTCCCCGCCGACCTGGCAAGTGCGATGGCAGGAGTGTTTCCCCGTGGATCACTTTTCCCATTGCGCTGGAAGCAGACTTCAGAGTTAGTCTTGACAGGGAGCCCAGAGGAGAGGTTCTACTGTGAGACGCCTGCGATGAGCGCCACCGGAGCTTTGTTGGGGGTATGTGAGTTTGGAGCACACTCTCGAGAGCGTGTCCTTCACCCTCACCGCCACCTACCAGAGCAAGAGGAAGCTTCAGGAGGACTTCGACGCTGAGGTTGCTCGTCTACAGGAGAGGATTCAGCAGCTCACGCTTGAGCGCGACGACGACGCCCGCACCACTGCCGCAGCTCAGTCTACCGCCAGGACAGTCGCCGAGCAGATGTACCTGACCGCATCTCTGCAGAGAGATGAGGCCCGTGCCGCACTTGACCACCTTAGAGAGGGAGCCCATCTCCTGGTTCAGCAGATCAACGCACAGCAGGTCTACATCGAGCAGCTCCATGAGGCCGTCCATGAGTTCCATCATGCAGCACAGGAGGCAGCAGCACCAGCAGCTCCCGCAGCAGAGGCCCCAGATCCCCAGGACGGAGAGGTTCTTGGTCCCGACGCCCCACCAGAGGAGGATCATGCTGACGAGCCGATGATCGACGTCGACGCATAGGACGCTGCATCCGCCGCTGGAGACGTCTGAGCGCTAGTTTAGCTAGGAGACGTTTTCTTTTGTATAGCTTGAGCTTGCTCGCTAAGTGATGTAATGATTCAAACATGTGATGGTTTTATGTTTAACTTATGATGGCATGTAATGGCTTTTGGACAAAGTCCGGACTTCGATCCGGCACCTCTTTTATGGAAATCCGTCGTTTGCATGACTAATTCTAAGCGATTATTCTGTGATGTTGTATGGAAATGAGTAATTATACTTGGACGTGTGCTAAATTTCCGAATTTATGTACAGCACAGTATTTATTCATGATCGGTGTAACATCACCTAATGATTGCTTATTAATGGGATATGCAGATGCCGGCACACACCCGCAGCCAGCGTGGACAGGGAGCAGGACAGGAGGAGAATCTGCCACCTCCCCCACCGCCGCCAATGACGCCGGAAGCGTTCTTTGGCCAGTTTCTGGGAAGCCAAGGAACATGGAAGAGATGCAGAGGCATATGGAGGCCACCCTCCGTAATATTGCCAACAACACCGCGCAGCAGCATCATCAGCGCCAAGGCCCGGAGCCTAACCAGTACAGCTCCTACCGTGATTTCTTGGACACTCGCCCTCCCGTGTTCAAGGAAGCCACCGAGCCGCTCGAAGCTGATGAATGGCTCAACTCTATCACACAGAAGTTCCGTCTGCTTCGTCTGACGGAAGAGCTTAAAGCGGAGTATGCCGCTCACATGTTGGAAGGACCCGCAGGTTTGTGGTGGACCCAGTACCGTGCATCTCTGCCAGCTAATGCACGTGTTACTTGGGATCAATTCTCTACTGCTATGCGCAACCACTACATCCCTAGTGGTCTGATGGAAATGAAGATTGCCGAGTTCATGAGGTTGTCCCAGGGGACCAGGTCCGTGTCAGAGTACCTCCACAGCTTCAACAATCTGGCTCGCTATGCCCCAGATTTTGTGGCACTGAGGCCAAGAAGATTGCCAGTTTCAAGCGTGGCATGAATGCCACAATGCTATCCAAGATGGGTAACAGTCACCGCACCACCTTTAGTGACTTCGTCAGTGACTGTCTCAACCAAGAGGCCAATGACAGCCGGCTAGCCGCAGAAACACGCCGCCGTGCAAACGAAGGAGGTTCGTCCCAGCAGAGGACCACTTTCGGAGCACGCGCCCCGTACCGCCCGCCTGTCACTGGAGCAAGGTACCGACCCCCCACAGGAAGATCACCACCAACCGTCCCCGTCCTAGTTTCCAGAAGCCCTACACCGCCCCCATGATGCAAAACAAGAGCAAAGCAGGAAATGCAGCAGGTCCCAGGACTCCGTACGTAATTGGCCCATGCTACAACTGTGGTCAAACCGGACACCTGTCACGTCAGTGCCCTCGACCGAAGAAGCAGTACACTCAGCCCCAGCCTCGTACCGGTCATGTGCACCACACCACTGTGGAAGAAGTGCCAGAAGGAGAGCCTGTCACCGCTGGTACGTTTCTTGTTAATCAATGCCCCGCAGTTGTGTTGTTTGATTCTGGAGCATCACATTCTTTCATAAGTGAGAATTTTGTTTTGAGAAGTAATCTTGAGTTGATAGAGTTAGACCGGGGATATCAGATAAGTTCCGCCGGAGCCGTTCTCTCCGCGCGAAAAATGGCTAAAGGAGTAGAAATGACCTTTGGGGATAAAAAGGCCATAGTGGACCCCATAGTCATTCCTGGTCTAGGTTTGGATGTAATCTTGGGTATGGGTTGGATGAAACTATGGAAGGTTAATCTAGACACCGCAGAGAAATAGTGTCCATGGTTAGTCCCAGGAATGGATCTTCTTTCAGGTTCAAGTTACCCCGAAACCCCCATGAGATTGGAGTGTTGTTCAATGTCACGGCAAAACAGATAGCTGAGATTCCAGTAGTATGTGAGTTTCCGGATGTCTTTCCTGATGAGTTGCCTGGTTTACCGCCTATAGGGATGTGGAGTTTGCTATAGAGTTAATCCCGGGAACAGCACCTATATCCCGAAGACCGTATAGAATGCACGCCAAAGAGTTAGCAGAGCTTAAGATTCAATTGCAAGAGCTTTTGGATAAAGGTTTGATACGCCCTAGTTCGTCGCCTTGGGGATGTCCCGCTATCTTTGTGAAGAAGAAAGATAAGACTCTGAGAATGTGTGTGGATTATAGGCCGCTTAATGCAGTAACATAAAAGAAGAATAAGTACCCCTTACCTCGAATTGATGTCTTGTTTGATCAGTTGTCTAAAGCAAAAGTGTTCTCCAAGATTGACCTGAGATCAGGGTATCACCAAATCAAGATCAGACGGGAGGACATATCAAAAACCGCTTTCTCCACTAGATATGGACTGTATGAGTATCTTGTTATGTCTTTTGGGTTGACTAATGCACCGGCACATTTTATGTACCTAATGAATTCAGTTTTCATGCCCGAGTTGGACAAGTTTGTTGTGGTGTTCATCGATGATATTTTGGTATATTCGGAAAATGAGCAAGATCATGCTGAACACCTACGAGTTGTTTTGACCCGACTTCGAGAGCACAAACTGTATGCCAAGTTCAGTAAGTGTGAGTTTTGGTTGAAGAAGGTACTTTCCTTGGTCACGTCCTTTCAGAGGAAGGGATCTCTGTAGACCCTTCTAAAGTACAAGAGGTTATGGATTGGCAAGCACCTACCACCGTTTTTGAGGTTCGCAGCTTCTTAGGTTTGGCAGGATATTACCGTCGGTTTATTCCGGATTTTTCAAGAATAGCCAAGCCTATGACCCGTTTGACACAGAAGAACAAGAAGTTCGAATGGACTCCAGAGTGTGAAACAGCTTTCCGCACTCTGCGAACGTTGTTGACTTCCGCACCAGTTTTGGCTCAGCCAAACTTGGAGGAACCTTTTGATGTGTTTTGTGACGCATCTAAGGTTGGACTTGGATGTGTACTCATGCAAAATGGAAGAGTTATCGCCTATGCTTCTCGTCAGTTGAGACCACACGAAGAGAATTACCCCACTCATGATTTGGAATTAGCAGCCGTCGTGCATGCACTCAAGATATGGAGACATTACCTTATGGGAAACTTATGTCACATATATACAGATCATAAAAGTTTGAAATATATCTTCACCCAGCCAGAGTTGAATATGAGGCAGAGAAGATGGTTAGAGCTAATTAAGGATTATAACCTGGAAGTGCATTACCACCCTGGAAAAGCGAACGTTGTAGCTGATGCCTTGAGCCGCAAGACTCATTGCAACTCGCTACAACCATTGTTAGAAGATGGATTCAATCTGATGCACCCTATCATGCTGAACAATATCACTCTTCAGTGCACCTTGGAAAGTGACATTATAGAGGGACAGAAAAATGATGCAGAGATTTGTCAGATTAAGAAGAGGTTAGAAACCAGTAGTTCGTTGAACTTCAGAACGGACGAGCAAGGAATCTTATGGTATAATAGAAGGATAGTAGTTCCTAAGGATGCAGAGCTGAAAGAAAGAATTCTGAATGAGGCTCACAATTCAAAGTTGTCTATCCACCCAGGAAGCAGTAAGATGTATCAGGATTTGAAAACCAGATTTTGGTGGTCAAAGATGAAGAAAGAAGTTGCAGCCTATGTCGCCAGATGTGATACTTGTTGCAGAGTAAAGGCAATACATCTAAAGCCCGCCGGACTGTTACAACCGTTGTCAATCCCAGAATGGAAATGGGAAGAGATCAGTATGGACTTTATCACAGGACTTCCCACTACTCAGAAAGGAAATGATTCGATTTGGGTTATTGTGGATCGGTTGTCTAAAGTAGCTCATTTTATACCAGTCAAGACTACATACCGTCCCCATCAGTATGCAGATTTGTATATTCAGAATATCCTGAGGTTGCATGGAATTCCGAAGCGAATAGTTTCTGACAGAGGACCCCAGTTCATAGCCGCTTTTGGGAACAGTTGCACAAGGAATTAGGAACCAAGTTGGTAAGAAGTTCCGCCTACCACCCCCAAACCGCAGGGCAAACGGAGAGAGTAAATCAGATTCTAGAAGATATCCTGAGAGCTTGTGTCTTGTCTTCAGGAGAGTCATGGGAGAAATGGTTACCCCTTGCTGAGTTTTCATATAATAACAGTTATCAAGAAAGTATAAAAATGGCACCTTTTGAGGTTCTATATGGACGAAGATGCAGAACCCCAGTAAATTGGGTTGAGTCTGGAGATCGAGGATTCTATGGGTCCGATTATGTAAAAGATGCCGAGGAAATTGTGCAAACAGTACAGCAACATATCAAGGTAGCACAGTCTCGACAAAAGAGTTATGCTGACACCCGAAGGAGACCTTTGGAATTTCAAGTTGGAGACTATGTGTATCTCAAGGTTTCACCTATGAGAAAGGTCCAACGCTTTGGAATTAAAAGAAGCTAGCACCTCGATATGTGGGACCTTATCAGATCATAGCAAAGAAGGGAAAAGTGGCATATGAAGTACAGTTACCCCCAGTGATGAGTGCAGTTTTCCCAGTGTTCCACGTATCACAGCTGAAGAAGTGCCTTCGAGTTCCCGAACAAGAGGAAGTTCGAGTCCCGGATGTCACGATCAGATCAGATCTGGAGTACTACGAACAACCTAAGGAGATTTTGGATACCAAGACTCGAGAGACTCGTAACCGAACAGTGAAGACTTACAAGATTCTCTGGAGTAATCACGGACCCAACGATGCTACATGGGAAACCGAGGAGTACCTAAGCATAAACTACCCCGCTTTTTATAAAGATTGGTACGTAACTTAAATCTCGGGACGAGATTTCTTTAAGGGGGGAAGGGCTGTGACACCCTAGTGTCAAGCACTGCATTAGGCACTGCAATTAGCCACTAAGAAAGCATAAGCAATGCATTGCATCATTTCATGTGTATAAGTATGCCTTTGATCTTTTGTTGTTTATTTGAAATTGGATTTCTATTTGACTTGATGCTTTGATTTTGGTTTTATTCTTGAGGAGGATTTAAAAGTGGTTTTCAGAAAAAGTGTTCTGTATGAAAGTTGTAGAGAAAAATATTTTGAGCAACTTTTATATTTGGGTCAAGGCCTGGTTTGGAGTTTTTCAAACTGTTTTTGAGAAGTCAAACTTTGGAAATTTCTGGAAAAAGAAAAGAATAATTTTCTTTCCCGGCGCCAACCTTTCGGCCCATCCGGCCTTTCGGCCCACTTCCCCGCCTCGGCCCAGCGCTTGCCGCCTCGCCCGCGCGCGCGCGCCGCCGCCCGCGCACCGCGCGCCGGCCACCCGACACGGCCGCGCCGTACGCCGGCCGGCTTGCCGCGTGGCGCCCCTTCTCTGCGCCAAATCCACGCTGACCACTCCCTCTCCGATCTTCTCCCACCGGAGCACGCCAGCGATCTTCGCCGGCCACTCCCGCGCATCCTCGTCTGCCGAGCCGCCTGCCGCCGCGCTCGCTGACCGAGCCGCCGTGGCCCCCGCCACGACAGGCCGCCCCTCCGCTCCGCCGGGCAAAAGCCCGAGCGCCTCTCCCACTCCCTCACTCACTCGCACACTCACTCTCGCTCTCACTCTCCACTCTCACCCGCGCACGAAGCAAACTGAGCACTCTCCGCTCGCTGCAACCACCGCCGCAAGGCCCCTTCCCAAATTCCAGTCACCACCTCCATCACCGGCCGATTAACCCGGCCACTGCCCCGCCTTCGTCTCGGACACACGGTGCGCACCCCCGCCATCCGCCGAGCTCCACCGACGCCGAAGTCCGAAGAGCCCCGCCGCGGAAGCTTTCAGCGCCGCTCGGAGCCCGGAACCGTTCGTCCCCGACCCGAGCTCCACCGCCTCCCTTCTTCCTCCTCCAGCTTCGCCAAGCCAAGGCAAGGTGAGAACACCAACTAGCCCTAACGCTATCGTTCCCCATCTCTCTGTTCACCACGGCCGAGCGCCATTGCCGCCATCGCGGACCTCACACGTGGCCAGCACGCACCAGCGCACCTCCGGCCAAACCATCACCCCTAGGACTCCCCTCTAGGTTCACTGAGTCTCACACGCCCGCCAGTTTAGCCGGCGACCGCCGGAAACGGCGTAGCCGCGCGATGCCGTCGCCGCCGTGCGCTGCCGCTCGCCGCCGGCACGCTACGGCCGTGCGCTGGCCAATCCACCAGTACCGCCGGATGCGCCTCGTCGAGACGAGTCCGCAGGGCCCAGCCTCCCCGCCGGCGACCTCACCGACGGCGAGAAATCACCGGACCAATCCCTCCCCTGTTCCGTCTCGTCCGAGCCCCCGAGTCCGGCCTCGGACGGGCGCGCCTGTTTTCCGATTCGCCCGAGCCGCGAGCCAGGCCTCGACGAGCGTGCGTTCTTCCGTCTCGCCCGAGCCCTCGAGCCAGGCCTCAGCCTCGAACCAGGCCTCGGACGGGCGTGTATGTTTCCGTCTCGCCCGAGCCCTCGAGCCAGGCCTCGCCTCGAGCTCGGCCTCGAGCGAAACCTCGGGTGCGGTCTCGTTCGAGCCAGGCCTCGGCCGATTCGCTTTCCGCCGTGCGCCCGAGCCCGAATGGGTTCTGCTGACCCACGGGTCCCGCGCGTCAGCCCCTTACCGGTCCATAGACCGAGTTCTCTCAAGCCAGCCGGGAGAAGTTAAATGTTTTTCTTTTCGGTTTAATTTCCAGAGATGCTTGTTATTTTTGTACAGCATGATTTATAAGTCCAAATGAAGTGCTTTCAGTTTTGTTGCTTTTGTTCATGAATAGATCTATCATGGGAAAAAATGATGAATGTATTTTTGATAACAGTTTAATTTTACTGTTTTCATTTATTTCAGTGCACATGCTTTTGTTGGATAAAATGGAATTAAGTGTTTTCGGATGGAGTTAAATTCATGGAAAATTTGTAAGCAGTCCTGTATGCCTTGTAGAATCTAAAGAAAAATATAAACCTGATCTGTTTTTGTGGAAAAAAGTTGTAGTTGTTTTACAACTGTGCTTTTTCTGTATAGATCTTTAGAAATTCATGTAAGAAAATATATGATGGTTCTGGTCATGGAACTTCCTAGATAAATATGAAATGTGAAGTAGAATCTGGAAAAAATAGGAAATAGAGCTATGCACTCTTTTACAGTAGGGTTGTAGTTCAAAGTACCTTTTTAGGCAGTTTGCTTGTCATTTTTGTATCTGCAGCTCTGTATTTTATCTTTGGCTGAAACTTGTTCAGTAGAGTCCAGCAAGTGTGGTTTACCTTCTGGAATTTTTGTGGATTTTTCTGAGCCCAGAAAAATACACTTGCAGTTCAAATCTGAGTTTCCTTTGATGTATTTAATAAGAAAGAGTTGAATACTCAGATTTTGTTTTATGAAATAAATGAGATATTGCCCCAATGTAAAAGTGGTTCAACAAGTTGGCTTTGTTGGTTTGCAAGAGTTATTCTTTTCATGCCACTTCATCTTGCACCGCATTTATTGAATTATAAATTCATCGCACGCAATAGGATCGACCCGCCGAGGTTCACCAAGAGCAGGAGCTAAACGCCGAGCCGGAGATCCAGGAGCTGCAGCAGCCAGAGAAAGTCGACCCGTCCACGACACTAACCTGCCCGAGTGCCCCTCCCACGAGGCCTCGGTTTTTACTCAAGGCAAGCCCCGGAGCATTCTAAGTCTCCCAGTTTTTGCAATTAATTTACTTGAGTCCTTTTATATTGTGATGCATTAGGTATAGGAGTTGATTGAATCCTAGTTGTTGCATTACCCTTCCTTGATTATTGATTATTACCTGCCTTGTTACCCTGTTACTGCTTTATAATGTAGAATTGCTTAGTCTACTTAATAAAAGTAGTAGTTAAGGATGTTTCCGTGATACCCCGATGGGTATTTACCGGATCACGGTTGGCTATATTTGCTATCGTGGAAAAGAACCTGAGTAGTAATGAAATACGGTCAAATCGAAGGCAAAGCACAAGTTTGGAAACTTGGGGCAGTCCGTCCGTTGGATCGTGTAGGTTTGTATCGATGTTGGCCCTCGTTCATTTTTGAACGCGCCCTTTTACTTAGGGATATGTCGGTGCCGTAATCATCGACCCCAAAGCCGGTTAGAAGCTGTTCGGGCCGGTCTCAACCCGTGTCGTGCCCTCTAGTACGGAAGTTGCGATCTGCCGCGTGAGGCCATCGCCAGACTCTGATTGGGCGGTCCGTGCTTGAGCCGCGACGATTACCACCACGAACAAGCGTCGAGCGGTTGCCCAATGCATGGACCCGACGGGGAAAGTGTGGGCTGGTATTAAAGGTCTTTCACCAGCTGGTTTGGAATTCGATTCGAGTCGCCGTCTCCCCCGGTTAGTGGGAAACTATGGCGAGCTTCACCACGATACAACTCCATGTGATGTTTAAAGGTTCAACTAAAATGTGGATAAGTCAACTGGATATGGTTATATTATTGTTTGTTAGATTCAAGTGAGTGCTCTAGTACAGGTAATAACCTAGAACTAAGGAGTAGGTTTAAAGTAACAGCTCATCAAAATCATTAATTATCCCTTATCTGAATTTGAGCCTTTCGCAACTAAAAGATCCCAGCTCCACCTCAAAAGCCTTGCATACCCTTGGAGTCTTTTATTTTCAGTTAGACGGGTAAGTCTAGCTGAGTACATTCCCGTACTCAGGGTTTATCCCGTTTGTTGCAGATGGCCAGGTCTACTTTGGCTATTGTAAGCACTGCCTCTACCCAGTGGAAGGTGATGAGGAGTAGGCCCAGGGCAGGGTCGTCAAGAAGCTTTCCTCCTTCTTTTGCCGGACTAAGACTACTGGTGGCACACTATCTTAAAAAGGAGGAATGACTTGTGTTGAGTTGGTTTATCAAACAATGTTTTATTTGGACCACGTTTGTTGTGGTCGTGTTTTAAACTTATTCGAGCTTCCGCACTTTTAAACTCAATATTGTAATAACTCTGATGTTTTAAATTCGATTTCGTTTCGCTGTGATGTATCTTTATGCATGTAACCTTGAACGATGCGATCCTGTATGTTATGGTGTTAGAAATCCTTCGTGATTTCCGGACTACCGGGGTTATATGGGTTCAAGTATGAGTCGAAGTCAGACGGATTTGGCTAAGATAATACTTGAGCTCTTATCGCCAGGTCGGTTCCGCCACAGTCTTATCCAGTTGGAAAACCAATGTAGTACTATTATTATATTGCTTTATGGAGTTTACCTTTAAATTGGGCCAAAGCTGGTATAGGCTCAATTTGGGTGTCAACATATGCCCCTTTTTTTAGGTGAATAAGGCATGAACCTGGAAACATAATTCAAAACCAAATAGCAACGATACTCATCTCATCGGCTATTAGTGGTTAAGAGTGACGTGTACTGTTGACACTCCTTAATGGAATCACTCTAAGATAGACTTCATAAAATAATAAACTAGTGAAGACACTAAGAAGTGTACGGGACACTACTAGCATCACTTAATGTCAAGTTGTCATCCCCAACATGAAACTAGCAATGTGATTATATCATGGCATTGACTTAAAGATAAATAATTACCTGCAAGCGCACAGATAAATACACCCGTTGTAGTAGCATTTTACCCAGAGATGTTCCAAGTATCGTTATTTATATTTAGCACTAGGAATGAAGTGAGATAAATAAGGACAAGAGCTACTCTACACATGTGATAGGAGATTTGAGAATAAAG
Source organism: Coix lacryma-jobi var. lacryma-jobi (assembly GCA_009763385.1). Classification (NCBI taxonomy): domain Eukaryota; kingdom Viridiplantae; phylum Streptophyta; class Magnoliopsida; order Poales; family Poaceae; genus Coix; species Coix lacryma-jobi. The sequence continues at coordinate 5,188,052 of CM019824.1, forward strand.
TAAGAACACTCCTTTATCCTAAACAGGGATCAGTCACAATAATGAGGTACACTATAAATGATAAAAGATCAAGCTATGATAGTCCTTAGAGCATTTCAACTTAGACAAGGCATGCGGATTAGAATAGACATTATAAAGAAGTATTCCTAAGTTATTCAAATTATAGGTCATAGTATACATTGATTAGTGCAATTATATTTGGCAATCATTGGCTAGGTTATCCCATATTCATATTCAAGAGGCAACTCCATAGTAAAGGTGTCAAACAGAGTAACCCCTAAACCATGAGTTAACTAAGCCATACTGAACACTACATTCGGGAGGTGGAATACAAAGGACTCAACAGGCCTGTCACACCCGCGATCTACCACTCTATCCGGAACATAGCACACATTTGCAGATAAATAGTGTATAGGCACCACACCTACACAACATTTATCACCCACCCGTTGTACTTTAAGATGAGCGCTATACGAACATGAGTATAAACATGATGATAATCTATCTACGCCAAATATATAATCAAAGCATACTACAAGTTGTATAATTAAGAATATAGTAATTAATGTCTTAGTCATATCAATTATATCTAAACTATTATGAACTAGACTATGAACTAGCACACAATGATGAACAATATGATGAACTAGAACACATAGATGAACTAGAGTATGAACTAGAACACAAACTAGAACTAGATTAAGAACTAGAAGATGAACTAGACGATGAACTAGAACAACTAGAAGATGAACTAGAACATAAACAATGAAGAACAATGAAGAACTAGAAGAACAATTATGAACTATAAACATAATTAGATCCATAATGTTGATACAAGAGAAAAGATCTTAGGTTTACCGAGCCTTCTCGCGACTAGATCCGGAATCCAAGCGAAGCTTGCCTCTTCTAATTCTAATTCTATCTAGCTATGCCTAAGTTGATGTAGCTCTAAGGAAATTAGGGTTTCTGATTGATCCTCCTCGTCTTCTAATGACTTGAGATCTCATGATTCTGGAGAGGGGGGTCTGGGGCTATATATATAGCCCTGGGCAATGAACCGTGGCCCTTAGATCAAACCGACTTAAGGTACGGCCGAGATGCATCCTAGAGGTCGGTGGAGGTAGCTTGCAGAAGACGGAAGCCAGCGGGCCCAGGGGGGACCGGTCGGTCTCCTGGTGGGACCGGTCGGTCCCACCAGTCAGCCTCTCGCGGTGGTCGACCTCCTGGTGTCTTCTTTCGTCCTCTGGAGTCTTCTAGAATAATCCTGACGTGGTGGTGGCGTTATCTCCCGTCGGTTTCCTTCTATGGGAAGCTATCGGTGTTGATTTCCTGGTTTAGTCCCTGCAGAATCATAGTTCACCAAAACTCGTGGAATATTGTCAGTTAAAACCCTAAACCTTTGTTGGTGATTGAATTCTTGCCCTTTTCATATTTATTTATCCCTTAATTTTGATAGATAACCAGTGTCAACATGTACATCGACCATTTTTGTTCTAAAGGCGAAACATGTATCGGTCATTGTTTGGATAGCACTTAGGCTTCTTGTCAAACACTTGGAAAGTACTTTTTCAAATACCTCCCATTTATTGCTCTTGAGAGACCTTCACCTTGCAATGTCTCCAACATATATGCGTTACAGAATATCACTTTGATCACTTTATAAGGGCCTTCCTAACTTGGTGACCACTTGCCAAACTTATTGCTCTTTGGTCCAAGTGGAAGTATAGTTTTCCAGACTAACTCTCCCACTTGGAATTGTTTGCTTTTTTACTTTCTTATTGTATGCTTTGGCAACTCGGGTCTTGTCTTTCTTCATATCATTGGGAGCTTTTAGTTTTTTACCAGTCACCTCATCGATGTTATCCATCATCGCATCATGATACATAAATAGTGGATAAATCATTTTTCTTAGCAAGTCTATATGCATCCAAATTCACCTCAACAGGTAACACGACTTCTTTATCGTACAGTAACTCAAAAGGAGTAACCTTTGTAGCACCATGCCTTGATATACGATGCGCTCATAGAGCTTCAGACAAAACATCATGCCACCTCCTTGGGTTCTCCTCAATCTTCTTCTTGATGAGCTTGATCAAAGTCTTGTTACTAGACTCAACTTGGCCATTAGCTTGAGCATAGTATGGAGATGAGTTGAACAATTTCATTTTATATAATTTGGCATAAAAGATGTCCCCTGATCTATAGTTAATGTTTTAGGGATGTCGAGTCTATGTATAATATGCTCGATGATGAACTCAGTTACCTCCTTATGTGTCATATTCTTCAAAGGTACCACTTCGGTCCATTTAGTGAAGGCAATCAGGACGAAACGATGTCTCTTCAAAGATGAGGGACGAATTTAGCCAATGAAATCGAGCCCCCAACCACGAAAAGACCATGGTTTAATGATAGGATGAAGCATAGCAGCAAGCGCAAGCTGCACATTCCCAAACATTGGTAACAAAAACAATCGTCCATCATAGTAGGCCAATAAAAATCGGCTCTACGCAACAACCACTTCATCTTCAAGGCCGATTGATGTGTATCACAAATACCTTCATGGACTTCTCCTATAGCCACCCTTGCTTGATCAAATCCCAAGCACTTAAGCAACAAATCTTGGTGGTCCTTCGATAGAGATCTTTGTTATGCAACACATATTTAAATGTACTCCACTGAACACTTTTATCAAATTTAGCACTTGGATCACAAAAATATTTCAACAAGGGAGTCATCCACTCTTCCAAAACAGCCTCACTTCATTAGAGATCAATTCGAACCGATTTGGGAATTCCACAGATGAATCGACCAGGCTAGCCACACGAGACCCAACAAAACCGACTGGGACAGTCGGCTTAGTCGGCTGGTTTGTCGGACCACACTCCATAGAGCCAACTTGGTCGACCGGGCAAGCTAACTGGGCAGTTCTTCAAAACCTGCATAGAAAAAATTCAAATTTTGATACATTGACTTTTCTTTTATATGAAAATTACGCCTACCAACGTTATTGTTAGATGTTTGTTGAGTTAACATGTTGGCCTTATGATTTTCATGCCTTGGGATATGCCAAATTCGGAATTCGGTAAAATGAGTAATGATATCAAGGCACATATCTATATAAACATTTAGTGATCCTTCTAAACATTAAAATTCACCAGCAACTTATTGTACCATCAGTAAAGAGTCACCATAAGCTTCAACATCTTTTATTTCCATGGAATACAATATTTCCAAGCCAAATAGAAGAGCTTTATATTCAGCTTGATTATTGGTGTAATGGTAATTTAATCGGCTTGACATCTTAAAAGAAATAGGAACTATACCAATACCTTGCCTTTCTTTGCAAGCTGATCTATCAAAATAAAAATTTCATGGTATATCGTTGCGACCTAGGTTTACATATAGTTTCCTAATTGAATATTACAGAGATTATTCGCAAAAAAAAGAATATTACAGAGATTATTTTTCACTATGGTAGCATGACATATCTCTTCTCCAAAACCGGTCCTGGGTGGGCAGGGTATGCTACCGCTCTTGCCCCTGGGCCACACCCCATATATAATATTTTATTTTAACTCCTCAATAAAACTTTAAGTCATGTGAAAAATATTTATATATTAAAGTTGTTATTAGCGTGAGGATGTATGTTTAGTTGGAGACGTACGTGACACTCAGCAGGTACGTCATATCCAATTGGCTGCCAGCATTGGAGGAAGGATACGTGGTGAGCAAGACACTGTCACAGGCTGTGGATGCGCTCTGAGAGAGCGCGAAATCTCCCGCCGCCGGTAGAGATCTCTATATTTTGATGTGGGACAAACGAGAGGATATTTTCTATCCTCAAACCTAAAATTCATTCCTTAATATAGGACAGACGCTTGACTAGTTGGTCTAGCTTTATATATCGTCCCGAAAGCAACCACCTGAGCAAGTGCGTCCACAACTTGATTCTTTAGCCTGGTTATGGTCAAAGTCAAGAAGAGGTCTCCTGTAGTTGTGTTGCCTGCTCTATCCACCGACGACTAGCTGACTTGCTAGTGCTCCCTCCGTACTCATAGAGAAAGTCATTTATGATAATAATACGGTCTCCAAAACATAGTTTTAACCTCTTATTTTTATAAAAATATTTATAAAAAGGTGATATATATATACTTTTATTAAAGTATTTTTCAAGATAAATCTATTCATATAATTTTTATATTTGCAAACTCAACAACTAAAAAATTATTGATGGATTATATTCTCAAAATTTGATCTAAACCTTGTCTAAAACGATTTCCTTTACTAGTACGAAGGAAGTAGCTCTCGAGCCACGGCCTACAAAATGTACAAGGAAGAATTAGATGTATGCCCTGAAAAAAAACTGCTCTTAGGTACATGATCTTTTTTCTTTTGAATTTGGTTCTATGGCCTCAAAACAAAATTTATTTGGCTCTATGGCCTTCCGTCAGTTTTGGACAGCTAACGGTGTTAAGTTAGGGATAAAAAGACTATTTTACCCCTAGCGAAAAAATAAACTAATTTTGTTTGTATATAGTTTGACCCAATTACGAATACAATTCACAGTACGTATAGTAAAACAAAAAAATCGTAATTGAGCCAAACTATGTACCAATTTTTTCTATATACATAGAAAATTGTTTTATTTTTTTGCTAGGGGTAAAATAGTCTTTTTATCTCTGACTTAACACTGTTAGCTGCCCAAAACTGACAGAAGGCCACAGAGCTAAATAAGTTTTGTTTTGAGGCCATAGAACCAAATTCGAAAGAAAAAAAGGTCATATACCTGAGAGCAGTTTTTTCGAGGGCCATACACCTAATTCTCCCAATGTACAACCTCACTTTTGCCGACATGCATCGACCGACCACCATTTACTAAAACATAATTTTTAGAATATACTTCCTTCGTTCTAAATTATAAGTCATTTAACTTTTTAATACATTGATTTTGTTATGTATCATGATATATTATTATATCTAGATACATAACTAAGTAGATTAAAGAGCGACTTATATTTGGAACCGAGGATGTAGCTCTTTTCATTGATATGAGCGTTCGAAAAGTATTACTGTCTCCAAAAAGTACTTAGGTGACGTTTGGGTTATTTCATTTGGAGAACTGAATTCAACTTAATAAAGTAGACTATTTAGTTTAGAATGTAACATTTCATCACTTTTTAAAATTCACGTACAAGCCTATCTTAAATTCATATGTTGAGAGATTTTTTTTCTACTACTCCGTCCGCGAATAGATGACGTTTTTGGTGTTCGTGCCACAAGTTTGACTGGATTTGTAGAAAATATGTGCAATATTTATATCTCCAAATAATTTTATTAAAAAAACTAGATTCAAAGATCTTTCCAATGATACCAATTATGAGACTAATAGATGATACTTATTATTTATAAAAATTGCTGGTAGTTGTTTTTCGGGAAGCGAAAACGTCGTCTATTCAGAGACGGAGGGAGTACTCGAGAAAATCTCATTTTCATTACGAGCATAACGGAAATACCACGTTTAGAGGAGTTCAGACAGTGCAACGTGGTCTAGCGCGATCACGTCCACTTCAGCTGCCACGGTAACAGCACAGGATTTTTTTGCAGCGGCTTGTTGATTCATCATTGCACTTGTCCCCAAATTCAAAATTTGTGGAAAGAGACCAGCGCACGGCACAGGTGCACAGCACAGTCACCGAAAACGTGGCAGTCGTAGACCTTGACTTGACGGCCAATTGCACTGCAGACGGAACGGAAAGGCCACGGCAGGGCAGGGTGTGCAACAGCATAAATACATGCACACCATGACCTCGTACTTGCACAAAATAAAAGCAAGGCAGTATCGAAATCGATCGTGGCCATGGCAGCCATGCCTAAGAAGCAGCAGGGAGGAAACAGCCTTGAGCTCCTCCTCAGGCGGCTGATCAGCCTGATGTCCACGTACTACCTGCTCTGCCGTGTTCCCCATGCCACCTCGCTCAGCTTCAGCTACAACTTCTCCAGCCCCGGCGTCCTAACCAGCGCCGACCTCACGTACATGTCCAACGCCACCGCGGCCGGCAGCGGCGGCGGCCGGATCGACCTGACCAAGGACACGGTCTGGAGCACCGGCCGGGTGGCGTACGGGCAGCCCGTGCCGCTGTGGGACAACAGCACGGGCAAGGTGGCCAGCTTCACCTCCAACTTCACCTTCGCCATCACGCCGCGCAACAGCACCAGCCAGGGCGACGGCATGGCGTTCTTCGTGGCGCCGTACCCGCCGGCGCTGCCGCAGGACTCCAACGGCGGCTTCCTCGGGCTCTTCAACAACCCCAACAACACGGCCAACGCCTACTTCCCGCCGACCGTCGCCGTCGAGTTCGACGCGTTCAAGAACTCCTGGGACCCGGAGAACACCGTGAACCACGTCGGCGTCGACGTCAACAGCATCGTCTCCGTCGCGTACGCGCCGCTGCCGGACGCGAGCTTCAACGGGACCATGTCGGCGTGGGTCAGGTACGACGCCAACGCGAGCACGCTCTCGGCCACGCTGCGGTTCGACCACCTGCCGGCGCTGGGCCTCTACAACGTCTCCGCCGTCGTCGACCTCAAGGAAGCTCGGCTGCCGCAGCAAGGGGCGGTCGGGTTCTCCGGAGCCACCGGAGATTTCGTCGAGCGGCATCAGATCCTTTCGTGGTCGTTCGAGTCCACTCTCGTCAGCGTCGCCGTTGTCAACACGACCGGCAAGTGCCTTTCCTTGTTTTCACTAGCTTTATTTCTCCTTTTTTCTCTTTATTATTAGAAAAGTTCGCGTTGGTCAATTATATATAGTGTCGATCTGAATCTTATGTGATGTATCAACAACATAAATGTATTATTGCTTTTGCTGAAATCAAATGCATAAATAAATCTGGAACAACGTTTTTATCTGCTCTCTCCGTTCCGTAAAAAATGTCATTCTTATTTTTTGAGAAATCAAAGATTAACTTTAACCAAATATATATATATATATATAAAGTATTAATATTTATGATATATTATTAGCTCTCTTCACTTAACTTATCAGTCATACTTTCCGGTTTATTCTCTTTCATAAAACTAAGAAGCGGTCCAAATCAACTATGATAAGTTCAAGCGAACAAAGGCTTAGTATTATTAGATAGATCATTAAATATATTTTCATAATAAACTTATTATTAAGAAATACAAATATTGTTAATATTTATTAAAACATAGTCAAAATTAAGAAGGTTTGGCATGCACGAGTCTCGTGCTGACTCGACGGAGGGAGCATCTTCAATGATTTGTGCACTTGGCCAGGAGCCGGCACCGGTGGCTGGATGTCCGGAAGAGGATATCAAAGCTGGCCCGACGCTATAGATGAGCAACGGGCCGGCTCGGCCCGATGGTGGTCGGGCCTAGGAGGCCCGTCATGCCTGGCGGGCCGTGCCTATCAGGCCTATGGGGCCTGGCCTACGGCCCAGGCACGACCCGATCAGGTCGGGCAGGACCAAAGGCCCGCTAGTAAAACTAGGTATTAATGTGTGTGTATATATATATATTATATTTATAAATATATATTCATATATTATTTCGTACTCTTTGGGAGTAGTTACTCCCATGTGTATCTCTTGATTTATATAGTTTATGACCTGACAAAATATATGTACGTGAAGTATATGGTTATACTAGACCTTCTAAAGTACTATATATATCAAGTATGCAAGTATACATAGAGTATATAGTCATTCTTATTTTATATACTACTGTAGTGTCATTTTAATAATAGAATAAAAAATATAAGCTCTTGAAATTTTTTGGGTAAGTAAAATTTGAAATATGTTAAAATAAGTATACAAACATACTCAAACTGATAAATAAGTATACACACATACATAATGTGATTTATTGAAGATGAGAGTAACTACTCCCGGGAGTATAGAAAACTCACCATTTATTTATATATATTTATATATATTTGTATATATCCGTCGGGGGTCCACAAAAGGGGTACCTCAATCAACGCAAACAAATAGGTTAAACCTAGAACACCAGTTAATAAACCCAGCTAAGCTAACTTTCCAAGGAACCAACCCCTCGGAGCCTGCAACGCTGGCACACCACCAGGGAGCTTAGACTTGTCAAAACCTTACCAGCCGCCTCCTGGTAGCCTACCCCTCGAACCCACTACAGCTGTGCACCGCTCCTCGGGACCCGCGCGGGGACCTCGAGCCCCTCCAGCACGATAGCCTATCCCTCGAGGCTCGTCTCACTCTAGGCCTCGAGCTGGAGCTCAACCTCCGCTCACCCGAGCCCTCCGCGCCCGGCCTCGAGCGAGTGCACCAATACCCTTCGAAGCCCTCCCCAAGGAGGAAGCTTCCACCTACTCCAGTCACGTCCTCTGCAGCCCGACGTGTACCACAGTAACCAGGGCAGAGTCAAGTCTCGTTTTCACCACAAGCATGGGCAAAAAGACGCCCGTACGACACTGTTAACCCATACCCTACACTGTCGCACGTCCAAGCCACGTCTCGAGGCCCGGATTCCTGCTGCTCAATCGGGTTTCCCGGGACTTGCCCATAACTGCGGGGACTCGAGCCCCCCGTAGGCGCCACCTCGAGGCCGGCTCTGAGCCCCTCGAGCCCTGACTGCTATCATGCTATTGGAGGACAGGTACCCCAAGACCCGGAGAGACCCCGTCGTGTCCTGTACGTGCCGGGATGGGTGCTGTACGGCTTCCACATCGCCACGCCTCCACGTCCGCGCCCGGGATGGAGGCCACGCTCCAAGGACGCCTCAACAGCAACGCCCACGTCGGCTCCAGTGGCCCCGACAAGACAGGATTCCTACCCTACGCCATATCGAGCGTTGTACATGTCATCCCTGTGTAGCCCTGGCCTCCTCTTGCTCTATAAAAGGGGATGCCAGGGCCCCTCGCGCAGACGGTTACACAACTCCGAGAGATAATACACGAATCCACACACACGCACACTCGAGTTCGGACTCCGGTCCACGCTCATTGAACTTGTATTCGCCCCTGTACAAGCACTTTGGTGCAAGTAATACAAGAACCTTCTCCCCCGCTGGACGTAGGACCTTCTTTGCCCGAACCAGGATAAATCCTTGTGTCATCTCGCATCACCATCCAGGAAGAGAGCACGCGATCATATTACTCGTTGGTGTCTGTGACACCCCAATTTTAAGAACAAAATTGGAGCACAATATATGTATGCCAGGATCAATTTTCATACATATATCCACATCATAGTAAATATCAAAACAATGCTTTTATTAATATATCGAATATTATTACATAAATGACCCTCGGGTCTGAAAGAAAAAGTACAGACTCTCTCGACATCTAACTCGAATGAAGACTCTGAAGTAGTCGCGGAAGTCTGGACTCCATCTCCACAGGAAGGTCGACCGGGGGTAGCGCCATCCTAGTACAGGTCGTCAGGGTCGAAGCCACCGTCCTCTGGATACTCCGGCTCCTCGTGAACGTAGCCACCAGTGTCTCCGTAATCGCCAGCGTCTGGGTGGGGTAGCAGGGGGACAAAGAGGAGGGTGAGTACATCGAAATGTACTCCGCAAGTGTAGGAAAAATATGCTTATGAGGCTTAAAACAAAGGTAGGCTGACTTTGTTTGACTCAAGCGCCTAAAGCGACACATCCTATTATTCCTATTAATCCTATGCACCTATTTACTAGGTTATAGACACAGAAACTGTAGAAAAGTAACAACACTCGGAGTCGCACCGAGTAACCAACACTTGGAGTCACACCAAGCAACCGCACTTGGAGTCGCACCAAGTACCCACACCTGAAGTCCATCAGGCAACCGCACCTGAAGTCCATCAGATGACCCGAACTAGCAACCAGTAACCAACTAATCTCAAAGAAGTCCAAGCCGCTCGTGACCGCGAGCACGGCTGATATATCAGTTTTACACTCTGCAGAGGTTGCACATCGTTACCCATGAGTCGTGCAGATCCCATCACGCTAAACACTGCCAAGGTGCATAGCAGGTTGCACTGCAAGGCCTTTACAAAGTCCCTCCAAGTCTGTGTTACACGTACTCTAAGGTTTCTCCCCTGTCCATAAGTCAACGACCCCAAGGGACCCCTCTTGAGCCACTAAACAAACCCCGTGTAGCATAACTTAGAGGATACTAATTAATTAGCCAGGTCCAGCCCATCCAGATCTCATGGTTGCACTGTCAAGCCGGGTTACATGCTCTGAGAACCGGGTCCTAGGGATCCAGGCAGGATATGTCTAGCACGAGCCCCGAACCAAAAACCAAAGCAGCTGCCGAGTCCCACGGCACAAAACCACCAGTACGGTTCCATCCTGCCGGATTTACCTAAACCATGTTTCTACAAAAGTTACCATGCCCACATCGTTTCATAGTTCATTAATCAGAATTAATTATAATTAACCATCCCAACCCAAGACAGCAAGACTAAGCATGACTTCTACCAAAACCATCCCAAACCAGGTGTCAAGGAAAATATGGACAAGTTCTAGTAAACCTTAACATGGGATTCAAATTTAAGACTGCATGCATCTACTGGATCTAACTACTCTAACTCAAAATAAAATAAATACAGGAGCAATATGAGCAAGGACACTTGCCTTCGGGCTGGGTTGAATCGACAGAGACGAAGGCTGGAGCCTGGGGTTCCGCGTAGCTCGCACTCGCTGGATCAAGCATCATCACATGGCCCAAACAAACATATAAATAACAGTACATCAAACAGTATGAAAACAGTAAACAAATAGTTCTACTGCGTAGAGCTCGACGAGACGAATCTAACGCAAGTTGAACGGGTCGAATCGGAGTTAAAACGCAAAAGTTACAAGCATTTGAAGTTGGATGGCAAAACTGTAAATAATTGGAACTCATTTTGCATTTTTAAATAAATCAAAATCTGAAATTAACAGCCGGCTGGACCGGGCGTCATTTTGGTAGATTTGTAGGGGTTGTACTGAAAGAAAAACAAGACTCGGAGAATAGTGCGCTAGTAGCGCGGGTTGATTGCGGAAAAATGCGAGGGCTAGACTGCAAAATCGCGCAGCCACTGCAAAGCGGCCGGCGTGGCATCCACGCGGCGCCACGTGGCGCAGCGCCACTGGCCTTGACGTGCCACGCAGGCGGGAACGACGTGAGGTGGCACGGGGACCGCGCCTCATTTTCTAAAAAAAACGGGGCTAGGATGAAAAGTTCCCTAGACTCGGTGAACAGGGTCTTGTGGACGGAGGCTTGATTATAAAATAAGGCAGGGGCTCTTTTGCAAAACCGCCGAGGCATTGTGCGGCTGCAGTCGTGGCGATCATTGAGTGGCACGGTGTGCCACGTGGCTGTGGACTGCGGGCGGGTTCATGGTGGACCGAGCCCATGGCCGGTGTATACCGGTTCGGCGGGTCTCTTCTAATCAGAGCCGTTGGCTCGCGATCCGCCGGCGCCAAGGGCTTCAGGGCGTAAACGCGGCGGCCGGTGCGCACGACTCACGGCGGAGCGCCATGGGTGGCTCTCCGAGCTCACTCGGGATGGCCTAAAGTGCGGTAGATGTCTCAGCTAGAGTATGGAAGGGTGGTGGGGTTCATCGCTAAGCCTTGGTGGCGTTCTGGTCGCGGGTCCGGGGTCGAGGAAGGATGGGCCGCGGCGGCGCCATTGCCGCGAGTTCTGGTGGACTTGTCGGGATCCACGAGTCACTAAGGATCACGGGAAAAAGGGTGGGGAAGAAAGCGGAGGAGTTGGTGAGCTCACCGCAAAGCCGAGGGAGGTGTTTCCGTCGTCGGGCGAGCCTGGGGAGGGAAGATGACAACCCCGGCGGCGTGCGTTGCGGACGGGGCTCCTGCGTGCGTGATGAAGTCGCGGCGCGGCCGCCTGTCGAGCGTCGGAGCCTCTGGGCGAGGTCGTGATGCCGTTGCGAGGCCGGAGGGGAGGACAAGTAGTCGAGTCGATGCGGTGGAGCTTGGCAGTTCGCTCGGTAATGGCGAGTGTTGGCCGGAGGTGGGAAAAGAAGGGTCTGGCGCGTGGAGAGGGGTTGCGGCTTTTTGTAAACAGATGGGAGGGTGGCGGCGCACTGGGTTTGTCGCGGATCAAGCCCCAGAAGAACGGAGGGGTGAGGGCAGCTCGATTGCGCGTAGATGGCGCTCAGGTTCGGCGCGGGTTTTCGGCGCGGGAGGTTGGGGAAGCGCTGACACCTAGGGCCCATGCGGCAGAGAGAAAACGACGTGCGCTGGGAGGGAGCGCATGACGGCGGGGTGGCGCTGCAGCGTTAGGGAGTTGGGCCGCTGCGGTGTTCCGGGCCGAGAGGGGAGAGGGGAAGGGAAAAGTGGGCCGCCGCAGATGGAGTGTGGGAGTGGGCCGGCGCGCGCACCTGGATTGTGGAGCGGGCCGCTGCGAGGTGGGGGTCGGGCCGCCAGGAAGGTGAGAGTGGGGGAGGGTGAGGGAGAAGCTGGGCCGGGTGGGAAGAGAGGGGAAGTGAGATGAGGCCCAGTTGCCTTTCTCCTTTCTTTTTGTTCCATTTTCAAAGCCTTTTCTAAATTCATTTGAAATCCCTTTTTAAAACAGTTTGAATTCAAAACAGTTCACAAAGTTCAGACACAATTTCCCTAGGGTTCAAAAATAAAACTTGGGGTTTGGTTTTATAAAGTTTTTCATAAACCTTTTATTTGTTTTCTAAATAGTATAAATCCGATTCGCCCTATCCGGGTTTAATAAATTCTTTTCCACTAAAAAAAAATATGCAACGACATGAATGCAACAAACATCTGGCTAGCATTTTCCTCCATCTAGGGTTTTGACCCATTTTTTTTTAAATTCTAATTTATTTTAATTAATTAAACACCCGGGGTGTTACAGTGTCGTACCCCGGGTTCGAAACACCGACAATATCTGGCCGTGCCAGACCGTCGTGCCCAGGGTTCGGTCCAGGCACGGCCCAAGGGACGGGCCGGGCCGGCCAGGGCCCGACAACCACCGGGTCGAGCCGTGCTTGGGCCAGGCCAAAACAACGGGCCATGGGCCGGGCCTCGGGCCTTATGCCCATCTATACGCGGCATGGGTTCGACTCTCGGTTCTTTCTCGTTGGTTGGTTGCTCTGGAAAGAGAGGAACACGAGGACGTTCAGTAAGGCTGCTTCTTCGGTTATGTTGATGGTGCAGCGCATGCAGGAGGAGTTCGACGCGTGGTGCCAGGCGGGGTTGAGGCACCCAAGAGTGTTGTAGTAGGGGCTGTCTCAAGCTCCTTAGTCGCGTAATTTGTTAGCAATGTAGTAGCAGACGTTGTGCGCTTGTGCCCCTTTTCGGCCGTTAGGACCTCGACAACTTCGGGTTGCCGTCTCCTAGGCGTTGTGTTTGTGGTTTGAACAGCGTTGTGTTTGTGGTTTGAACCTTTCCTACTTAATGAAATACTTACGAAGGCGTGATCATAAAAAAGAATTAAAAGTGTTGTCCTTACTTTTCTAGAAAATATCTTTAACTAAATTTATATTAAAAAATATTAATATTTATGGCACATAATTAAAATATTCTTAGATAGATATTTGAATCTAGTTTTAAAATAAATTTATTTGAGATACAAATGTTACACATATTTTATATAAATTTAATCAAATTATCGATGTACACACCAATAACAACATTTTCAATGGGAAGAAAGGGAGTATGCTCATAAGTCATAAGCCAATATAATGTGTGTTTTATAATACTTCTGCAACGGTTTTGGTATTGATTTGTGTGTTTTTTTTAATTATCCACGCATATTATTACTACTGTGATCATAAGCCAAGACGTCGAAGCAGGGGAGGCGAGAGTACGTCTCCGAGGTCACGATCATAAGCCGTCTCCGGCATCGCAACCTCGTGCAGCTCGTCGGGTGGTGCCATGACGCCGACGAGCTCCTGCTGGTCTACGAGCTCATGACCAACGGCAGCCTTGACCAGCATCTCTATAGCACAGACAACATTCTAGCGTGGCCAGTCAGGTAAGAACTAAGAACGAACTTGCATTAATTGATCAATCAAGCGATCGAGCTGATAGATTATGCATGCTTGCTTGTCAGATACAGTATTAATTAGAAGTTCATTTTTTCTCTTTTCATGGCGTCGTCGGTCATCAGGTACAACATCATCCTTGGCATGGGGTCTGCGCTCGTGTACCTTCACCAGGAATGGGAGCAGTGCGTGGTGCACAGGGACATCAAGCCGAGCAACGTGATGCTGGACGCGTCGCTCAACGCCAAGCTGGGCGACTTCGGCCTGGCGCGCCTCGTCAACCACAGCCGCGCCGCGCGCACCACCATGCTCGCCGGCACGATGGGCTACATGGACCCGGAGTGCGCGGTGACCAGCCGCGCCAGCGTGCAGTCCGACGTCTACAGCTTCGGCGTCGTCCTCCTCGAGGTCGCCTGCGGCAGGAAGCCCGTCGTCCCGGTCCCGGAGGAGGAGGACGAGAGCAAGGTGCTGCTCGTGCAGTGGGTCTGGGACCTGTACGGGAGGGGCGAGCTCCTCGACGCGGCGGACCCGCGGCTGGCCGGCGGCGGGTGGAACCCGCTGGAGATGGAGCGGGCGCTACGCGTGGGGCTGTGGTGCGTGCACCCGGACTACGCGTCCCGGGCGTCGATCCGGCAGGCCATGAGCGTGCTCCAGTTCGAGGCGCCGTTGCCGGAGCTCCCGCTGGAGATGCCGGTGGCCACGTATGGGCCGCCGCCTGTTGCCGCCAGGGGTTACTACTGGTCGAGCACCAGCACGTCGTCGTCGTCCGCGGGTGCCAACACCGGAGGCCACTACTCGTCGACTGGTGACCGGACGGCGGAGCACTCGTTTGCCTCGTCGGCCAAGAGCGGCGGCAGCGGCACCCATGGGACATCTTTTGTCACCTCCAACACGGCACCCATGTGCAGTGCGCGTGGATCCGCCATGCCCAGTCACATCGCGGACCGGTCCAGCACTCATCATCATTCCATTGGTGGACGCTTGGGCACGACTGACTGACTGAGCAGTTTCGGTCGACACGCTGATGTTCCTTGCTCGACCTGATTTTGCGGATGCACTAGCTTTTGGAAAATTCTTGAAATCCTGCAAAGATTAACTACTCCTTCCATCTTATATCCTTGCTTCAGAAATTCTTGAAATGTTGTGTGGTGATTCTTGTTAAGTCACCGTCTCATGGTAGACGCTTGTATCTTGCTTCGGAAAACTGAGAGATGGCTACTCAGAATGACGAAGATTGTAAGAAAAGTATTTTTTTAAAAAAAACCGTTTTGGACAGCAGAAGAGAAATTGTTTTGAATTATCTTGCTTCAGAAAACTGAGTTCCTTTATGCATTATATACGTACATTTTCAGTTCACTGCACTGCCGTCTGCACTTTATCATGGACATTTTTTATATATGCTGTTTAGATTCTTGGGGCTGCAACCATGGTGAGCCGTGAGCCAGAGAGGAAAACATGCAGGGCAACTGATCAAGAGCAGGGACTACCATAGCCGATGTTCAGGAGCTTTAGAAGAGCGTGTTTTGTGGAATGCTGATTAGTGCTATTGTTGCTGCCGCAAAGCAGTTTCACAAACTGTCATAGAGTTTGATTGATGTTTATTTGGACGGATTTCGACAAACTAT
The DNA here is from genome assembly GCA_009763385.1 of Coix lacryma-jobi var. lacryma-jobi. Classification (NCBI taxonomy): domain Eukaryota; kingdom Viridiplantae; phylum Streptophyta; class Magnoliopsida; order Poales; family Poaceae; genus Coix; species Coix lacryma-jobi. The sequence continues at coordinate 5,203,656 of CM019824.1, forward strand.
CATAGAGTTTGATTGATGTTCATTTCCACTCATACTAGTGATGCAAATTAATAGATCGTGCGTCTCTTTAAGGGTCTGTTTGGAACGCAGGAATTTCACAGGAATCACACATGAATTTTATAGGAATCAGTTCAATTTCACAGAAAAAACGTAGGAACAGGAAAAAAATTCTCGTGTTCCAAACGGGGCCTAAGTTCATTATTAGCGCCAACATTGTTTTGAAAACCACTCAAGTTTTTATCACCTGTAGCAACGAACGACACTGGCCGGCTAGTTAACTATAACTCTATCGGATTGTCATGCCCTTTTTTTTTCATAAACTAGGTCAATTTTAGTTTTTCGTAATTGAACAGAGCTCTTGTCATTCCATTAAAAACGGCGATTCGTTAAAGCCTGCAAACTCGAATAGATTTAGAAAGCTTACATCTAGCACGTTTCCATCGTGCTCCTCAAATTTTCTGCCAGCAGGCTGCAGGCAGCAACACCATCTGCATTCTGCAATGTTCCCAATTCTGCCCAGCGCATTTCATCTAGCTTAGATGGATGGATACAAATATCCTGCCGGTAATACTGTTAATAGAACGTCCGGACGAACGAACGCGACTTTCCACTCAGCACGGCTTTCCACTGGCCTACGCGGGTCAAGTCTGTATGCGTGAGTACTGAGTACCTCCGATCCCCAACAGCCAGCAATAACACTTTCTTTAGCTAGCGCGCATGCGTCCCTGCTTCACGCAGTCGTGTGGACTCTACGCTGACCTTCCACCTGGTCGCCCCAAGTGCTCTATAGTTGGTTTTGCTCGCCTCTACACAACACGTTCTCGCCCTGCCCATGTGGGTCCACTCGCAGGAGCTGTAGGTGCTCGACCATGCCTTCCTGCTCGCGGCCTTCCGCTCAGGGCGCCAAGCAGGGTCGCACAGTGCTCGGCACTTCGCTGGCGCACCGACGAGCTGCATGGGCCGTCGCCAACTTCCGCGCCAGCGAGCTACACCAATTTGTCCAAACAACAAAGATGACATTACGCTGAAAACGCATGTTGTAAGCGTATGTTTCAAGTGTTTCAGATATTTTATCTGGATGTTGCAAAAATAAATCAGATTGTTGCACATATTGCAACGGCTATACATGTATATTGCAAGTATATGTTTCGATTGTTTCAGATGTTTTATCTGGATGTTGCAAAAGTAGATCAGATTGTTGCACATATTGCAATGGCTATACACGTATGTTGCAAGTATACGTCGTAAATGTTTCAACTACTTTTAGAAGCATGTTGCAATTGTGTTCCAAATATTTTTCAGTTGTTTTTTCATCTTGATGTTGTATATATTGTACTGACTACACACGTACATTGCAAGTATGTATTTTAAATATTTTATTTATTTTAGACGTATGTTGTAGTGACTATATACATACTCCCTCTGTCCAAGAAAACATGCAATTCTGGAACAGTACCACGTTTTAGTATCTTAAGTTTAAATAATTATAGATAAAAATATATTAATATTTATGATATCAAATAAATATCATTAGATTAATTACAAAATATACTTTCATACAAAATTTATTTGGATTAATAAATATTAATATTATTCACTAGAAACACGGTCAAACGTGAAGTACTTTAATGGACACCCAACTCATAGTTGCATGTTTTATGGGCGGAGGGAGTACATTACAAGCGTACGGAGTATGTTTGTAATGTTTCACCTTGTTTTGATTAGACATATGTCCAGCAAGTGTGGCTCCGCACACCTTGTTTTGATTAGACATATGTCCAGCAAGTGTGGCTCTCCACGCACTCTGAGCTGTCTATTCCAACTCCAATAGTTGGACGTGAACGTGACCCAAACGGCACAAAGCAACACTCTTGGTACTGTGCAAGGTGCATGTGCGTATTTTTGTTTAGATGCAAAAATCAACCATCACATCAATGTTTGGACGCATGCATGGAGCATTAAATGTAGGTAAAAAAATAACTAATTGTACTTTTCGTGTGTACATGTCGAAACGAATCTTTAGAGTCTACGTAGTCCATATTTGGACAAAGTTTGTGAAATAACAATAACGAAAATGCTACAGTAAATTTTTTTGCAAAATTTTTGCATCTAAAGGACGCTAGCACCAAAAGGACGCTGAACCAAGTGCCCTGCATCACCAGGCATGCCCCCTAACGTTACAGCTTGGAGCCGAGTCAACACAAGTGATACATGTAGGACGTGATTGGTTGCAAAACATGTTCTCATTCAGGATGGTCAGGCTATGCAGGATCAAAGGAGCTAGGTTGAACTCATAGATATAGTCGTGTTTGGTTGTCTTTGGTGTTGGTCCAGTATGAAACAAGATTGTGTTTGGTTGCATGTATCGATCAAAGTTCTGAGTGTCTGACATACGGGCCCTTGCATCCTGGATGAATCAAGGCGTCCTGTATGGAGAGGGAAGCTCAATTTCTGGTGATGAAAACCCTGCATCATGGCTGGCTCAAATGTATGCTTGCATGCATCGTTTTAATTCAACTCAGCAACCAAACAAAGTGCCAGAATGAAACTATCCTGCTAAACCATACCAGGACCATTTCGTGCTGCCTACCAATCAGCCCCGTGCTGTGCTTCCTCTCTCTCACATGCAGCTGAGTAGGCTTGCTCTCCCGTACCGGGTGTAGGCGTGTAGCAGGAAGCGTACACAGGCACAGCAGCAGCGTGCAAGCGGCACACGTGGACCCACTAGCAGCAGGACGTGATAGGACACAGTAGGCACAGTAGCAGCACGCGCATGCGAAACAGAAGTTGCGTTGTAATCCCTCCGTCCCTGAATAATCCCTATTTCTCTCGCACACGCGCTCGCTTTCCCAACGACAGATAAAAAGGGACGGTCGTTCCTAAGTAACTGTCTCTAGGCATCCGTATTTCTCTCACAGACACGCTTTCCGAATGACACATAAAAAAGGACAGAGGGATCACAGACACGCTTTCCGAACGACACATAAAAAGGGACAGAGGGAGTACTGGGTGCGTGGGTGTCCGGACGGGCCATATCCTGCAATGTGGTGGTAACACTATGCTCCCTCCGTACCCATATTAGTTGACGTTTAGGACAGCAACACGGTCTCCAAAACACAACTTTGACCTCTTATTTTTGTAAAAATATTTATGGAAAAGTGATATATGTATACTTTTATGAAAGTATTCTTCAAGACAAATCTATTTATATAATTTTTATATTTGTAAACATAAAAACTTAATAGTTATTGATGATTTATATTCCCAATGCTTGAGTCTAACCTTTTCTAAAACGTCAACTAATATGGGTATGGAGGGAGTATACCCTTAAATAAATTAAGGACGCTTCATTTTATTTTATTTTTTGCTACTTCATAGAGCAGTGCACTGAGCACCATGGCCAAATGCGTTGTCAAGAGCTGCACAGGAGATTAGAACGAGATCACCTCAGTGGCGGCGGCGCTTGCGTCGTCAGTACAGCGCAGGAATATACCCGAGCCGAGCTGCACTCGTGCAAGCGCCGAAGCGCGTGACGGCGGCGCCCATGGCTGGCAACGGCAGCGTCGCAGAGCTCGAGTCGGTGTCGGACTGCTCCTCCAATTTCCCTATTCGAAGCGGAAACGCGTCCAGAAACTCGAGTCGGATTCGATCGCGGCTCGTTCCTTTATAAGGCGCACCAATTTCCCGATTTCGATCCGCATCCGCTCTCGTCCACTGCTCACCATCATCCGCAGGCTTGCCCTCATCCGCCGACGACCCTACCACCGCGAGCTTTCCCGCATCCGCCGCCACCATGGCGAACGAGCAGAGCGGGGCGCCCCTCCGAAGGTGGAGGTCGTTCTACGGCGCCTTCGCCGCCATCGACGACGCGATCGAGGCAGCCGGGCACCCGCGCGCCGCGTTCGTGGACGCGAGGGTCCGGATCGTCAAGCTGCTCCGCGCCGCCACGGACGACGGCGTGGCCGAGCAGCTGTGCGCCGCGCTCGACGAGGCCATGGCGGCGGCGCTCGAGACTCTGCGGGCGGCTCCCGTCCCGCACGGCGCGCTGGCGTCCACCGACCTCGCGAGGGCCGTCGGCGGCCTCCGGAACCACGGGTCGGCCCGGATCCGCGGGCTCGCGGGCGACGTCGTGCGCGGGTGGAGCGCGGCCAACGTCGCCGCGGCTACAGCTGTGAAGGTGGAGCTCCACAAGCTCTCTGCTGATGGTGGTCGGATCCCACGCCGCCAGGGCATCTCTACAGCAGTCAAGAAGCCGGTCACCGCTCAAGGCGAGAAGAAGATGGAGGCCAAGAAGCCTACTACCGTTGCTCAAATCGAGAAGACTCTAGGCGAGAAGAAGATGGAGGCCAAGAACAAGAAGCCTACCACCGTTGCTCAAATCGAGAAGACAGAGGCCAAGAAGCCGATGGTCAGTCAAAGCGAGAAGATGGAGGCTACTAAACGGAAGCTACGTGAGGGTTATCAAGAAGCCGAGAAGATCAAGCGTCAGCACGTCATCAAGAAGATCGAAGACAAGGAGGCGCCAAAGCTTTTGGAGCAAAGCGAGCGGAAGAAGATGCATAGAGGAGGCCCAGCAAGATGTAGGATGATCTCCTCCGGCGTCCGGCGTCGTTCTTTGCTTCCCTCTCTTCAGCTGGTTTAAGCCGGACTCGGTCTCTTTGATGATGATTATGTAGTATAATGTATTGATGTCAGTTATTATATCTCTTCTTCTGTATGTATAATGAGATACGATCATGAGTACTGCGAAAGAGCAATTTTTATCGAAACGAAATAATTCGATATTGTTTGTCATGTTTACTCAAAAAAAAAAAAAAAGGCGCACTCATGCATTATTTATTTATTTAGCACCCCATACACGTGTCATGTTATTCTAGACGGGCACGACGCATAACACTTGCATGCTGAAAAAAGATTCAGTACTTGATTTGTTGAAACGGCGCTACTCAGACGTTATACCAATTACAGGTTCCATTTCGGTCGCCTGCCTCGAAGAATTAACATATTTTGCAAACCTTTTTGTCACTGGCACCACGTTTTTCTTTATATATGTACAGGCTCTGCTGTTTAGCCGTGCCATTTCTTGTCTTTAATACCTTGAATTGGATTTTCAGAGGAATACTGATTTCCAACCTGCAACTACCATGACCTTAAATCAATGAAGAACATGAGATTAAATTGCATAGTGGTAAACCCAGAACATTCTTAAGAACTAACCATCCCCAGAAACAAAACATTCCAGTGTTAAACCCAATACAAAACTATATATACGAGGAAATTGTACCAAGGCGCCTTGGAGCACAAAAATAGCAAACCATATAACAGCGATAGCAACACAGTAGTAGTACGATTGTACTTGATTGACTACCTTTTCATTTCTGTTTTCACATTACAGTTGGTTGTAATAGAATATGTCCATTTTTAAGGGATTTAGGCGATAAACCAAAACCAAAATGGATAAAAAGCTCCTGGGCCACTGAATACAATGATTTGGTGTTGTTTGAATGATGACATAACCCTAATAAATTGTCATAGCAATGCTTGCATGCTTTCATGTCTGCTGCATATCTGGTCGGTGGGAAATAACCCCATCACATCCTCTTGGTATATCTATGGTGGACGAAAGAGATACAAGAATTAAAAAAAAAGCATAAGATAAATACTGAGTCAGCTAATACAGACTGAAAACTGGGAACAATTAACCTGCCTATTCCGCTATTCGCCATATGCGTTCACATTCGTTTGCTAAGTGAACAGGTAGGTATCATTGAATTGATTATCACGTAAAGCAGATGAAGGATAAACCAAGGGTAGTGATTTGTCTTCTGCACACCGGAATGCTGAGAGATCATCCAGAATACCATAATATGAATAAGACAATTCAAACCCTTGCTGCAAAGCTGCATCAGAAGAGTAAACAACATCTGAAGAAGGAATCCAAGATAACCCATCTGCGTTCTCCAGCTGCTCTGACCATATGTGGAATCAAAGAAATGAAAGAAAGAAAAAAGAAAATAAAAAAGAAACAGACTTATCACCTGTTTAAATAAATTAAAATCTTAGCCAACAAGCTATTCTAAATACCTAAATAATGTGTCAACATCCTCAAAATTGTCAATGTCAGGTCAATCGATGTAGTTTAGATCATTATCTCCATAAGTGAGGTTATCCTATGAAGCACTGTGTTTACTGAGAATGGATAAACCATTGCTCACTTCAAACTGACACGAGTTCCAGTTATCTGTTGGATATCTGGTTTCAACAATTATATTTTATTCTCTCGAAGGCAAAGAATCAGAGTCATTTTTGCAGTCTCCTATGCAGTCACCAGCACCGATTACATTCTGGGATACTATCCCATTCTCACATTGGATGTTCTCTGAATCACATTTCAGTGAATCTGAGTTGTTCCAGAAATTGCACCTTGGATTTTCTCACTGGCAACTGCATGCTTGAACTTCATACAAGTAGTAACACCAGGATCCTCAGCTTCAATTTCATATTCCTTGTATTACTGTGGGCAAACCCATCAGTGGATTTACCTTCAAACTGTAAATACACCAAAACAAAAAAAAGTATGATTGGCTTTTTATGCAATTATATGCTGCCAATTAGTTAAGTCAATTAAATTGCATAGAGCCATGGAAAGACTCGCTCCTATAAAGGGGCAGATGAATAGGCCATCAGTTTGGAAAGGGGGAGACTTGGATCCCTGCAGGTTCCTGATTACACTAAAAGGTGGCATACATTGTAAAGAACTGTTTATACTTTATACTGAGACCATACTTTCATATTGTACTTGCAGCAAGTTACCTTGGTCAAATAGAGACAAATTTATCACTGCTGATCCGAAGTAACTTGTGGAGATAATGCTTTTGAATATTCAGCATGTTTTTTGGTAGTTTAAGTTACCATTGTGTAAGTCATCAAGGCTGAACCTTCATATTCTTCCTCTCCAGTTTATATTTAATCTTACTTCGGATAGTGCTTTGTTGTTCATGGCTCCTGAAGATATATTATTGCTGTTTTCACTTAAGATATATTATTGCTGTTTTCACTGGAACATGAATCAGCACACCTCATAGTGATGGGGGCAGTACAAAATCAGCAACCAAATATTGTAAGGGAAAATATGCATACCTTATGCCCATTTCAGCACAATGAAGAACTGCTTGTTTTCTGGTTGACCAAAGGCATCACCAAACTCAGTAGTCAGTAATATTGATGCATCTGGAAATGAATTGATCAGACTGAAGCTGAGAAATAGCACTTTTTTTTTCTTGATCATGCAGTAGAGGTGTATCTTTGTATTAAAGAGAGAGAAAATGGGAAAGAATCCCGTACAAGGCAATCCTATAGTAGGCCAACAAATTAAATCAGTTAACCAAACTAATTACACGGATAAATCAAAGCAAGAAAATTTGTTAATCTGAAGTTATGTCCCTTCTCTGATTATCAACTCTAGCATCATTGTTATGTAGTTGCACTCATTGCATTCATTACTCACAGACACAGCCTCGTCTCACCTTCTGCCAGTAATACCTGAACCAGAAATGCAGGACTTCTAAACAGATTAACCTAAAGCTGCACAGGCATATAGTTTCTGATTTGCAACAATAAGAAAGCAGCCGGATTCTATGGAGTAAACTAATCCGTTCAAACTATTATCTATCAAAAAGGGGTTCATAAATTTGCAGTCTATAGTTATTCTGCATTCACAGCTTCCTGACTATTACAACCTGAATTACAGAATTTTCTATCCTTTTGTAACCACTGGTAAGACAGCATAGTATCAAACACTTTGTTGTATTCTTGGATGAATCCTGATGAGTGAAGACTATTTAAGTGTGTCATGCACTGATCCTCAGAAAGACAAATACCCAGCTCTTTCATTTCTTTTAGCAAATTTAAAGCTTCAACCAGTTTGCTCTTCCTGCAAAGGCCATCCAATAAAGCAAGATAAGATGTGCAGTCCACAAGAGCACCTTTTGCAACAAGAGCATCATGTAGCATCAAAGCCTTATCCAAATATCCTTGTTTGCAATGAGACTGGATCATGTTATGTATCACATCAAGGGGAACAAGTCCTTGATTTATCATGCCTGTAAACAATGTGGAGAAATGATCTATATCACGTTTTGAAGCATTCTTCTGTTGCAGCTCAACAAAAATTGTGTGCGCTTCACTAAGTTTCCCAGCCTTATCAAGTCCACTCACAATATTTTCAACAGTAAGCAAGTTAGGTACTATGTCTTTGTCCATCATCACATGGAGAAACTTCACAGTTTCCTGTAATTTTCCACGTTTACAGAAGCCATGGACCAAGGTGTTGAAAGAAGAAATACTTGCATATCCCCGAACAATCATTTCTTCAGTTATAAACAGAGATTGTTGAAGGTCTCCGGAATTTGAGCAGCCAGCAGCAAGCACAATATAGACAAAAGCATCTGGAGTTACCCCACTTGTAAGCATTTCATTATACAGTTCAATAGCACCACAGATATCACCAGCTTTGCAGTATCCATCCATCAAAGTTGTATATGTCACACAATTTGGGAGTAATCCCTTAAGCGATATGCTATTGAAGATATTAAGGGCGTGATAAATATTATCAGACTTGCAAAACCCATCGATCAGGGCATTATAGCATTCAATACCAGGCTCTATGCTTTTTTTAGCCATCTCATCAAGAAGACCAACAGCTTTCTCCATGTCAGCTGCCTTGCAAAAACCAGATATCAAGGAACCGTATATAAGCGAATCAGGAACTAATCCATTCTTCTCAATCACTGAGAGAACCCTGACAGCAGCTTGCATATGTCCAGAGCTGGACAGATTGTGAACCACGATTCCATATAAACGGTTGTCTGGCACTAATCCCTTTGCTAACATGGATTCAAGAGTAGAAGAAACCTTTTCAAGATTGTCTGACTTGAAGTAACCTTCTAAGATGTGGGCATAGATAAAATCCTTGGGGTTTACTCCACTGTTTAGCATCTGATGGAGTAACTGTTCAGCCTTTTCTAGATTCCCAGTCATACTATAGCCATGAATCAGACCACCATATGTGAATTCATTAGGAGGAAACCCTTTCTCCAACATCTGGTTGTAGTACTCTATGGCTTCATCCATCTTTCCCACCTTAGACAGTCCAATTATAAGAGAATTGTAGCAGTACAAATCAGGGGTTATGTTTGCCCTGGTCATCTTTTTGAGAGTTTCACAAGCCAATGGGAAACTACCTTCCCTGCAATAGCCTGAGATAATAGGTGCATAAACAAATGCATTGGGCTTTAAACCATCTGCAACCATTTGCTCAAGGAGACCACTTGCTCTTTCTGATTCACCAATTTGGCATAGCCCGTTGATGATTATGCTGTAAGTGTACACATTAGGTGAAATACCACCCTTCCTCATTTCATTAAGCAGCCAAAAAGCTTCTTCTTTGTTATACTGACGGAGATGACCTTCAATGATCAGATTATAAGTCATAGTGTCAGCCATATGACCAATGTTAGTCATTTGCTTCAGAATCCTGGAAGCCCTGCCCATCTGCCCCAGTTTACAGAGACCACGGATGAGATTGTCATAAGTGATCTTGTTCGGTTGCACCCCAGCAGCAGACATCTCCTTGACTATCTCAAAAGCCTCATCTGCATTGCCCTGCCTCATGAACCCATCAATCAGAGTTGAATAAACAACCACGTTAGGCATCAACCCAGCACAAGACATCTCGTCCAGCAAGCACTTTGCCTGATCCGGCCTGCCACGCTTGCACAAACCATTAATGATTGCGCCATAAGTGAACCCATCTGGAACCAACCCATAATCCTCCATCTCCTTCTTGTATCCAAACGCCTCTTCCACAGCTCCAGTTCTGCACAGACCACCAATCAATGTATTGTAGATCACTACATTCAGGCTGCATCCTGTCTCACGCATTTCCTCAACCACCTTCTTGGCAGCCTCCAAGTCCCGGACCTTGCAGTAAGCCTCGATCAGCGTCGAGTACGTGTACACATCGGGCGAAATCCCGGCGCCCTCCATGAAACCGCGCACCTTCCAGAGCAGATCCAGGGCGTCAGCGCGCAACAGGTCCTTGAGCAGCCCGTTGCAGCAGCGAAGGCTGGGCGCCAAGCCAAGATCTTTCATCAGCAGGACAACCTCGGCGCCGTCCCGGACCCTCCCGGTCTTCTTGTAGGTGTCAACGAGCACGTCGAGGACGGCAGGCCGGCGCTCATGGTCGGAACCGGAGAGCGCGCGGTGGACGGAGCTAAGGACGAGGGGAGGGGAGGGGTACGCGCGGATCATCTGGTCGAGGAGCCCACTGGCCTGAGGGTAGATGCCGGCGGCGCAAAGGGAGATGGCAAGGTGGGCGAAGGCGTCGGGGGCCGGTGCCGAGGGCGCGAGGCGGGTGCGGGACCAGTAGAAGAATTCCAGCAGGAGCTTGGGGTGGAGGCGCGGGGAGGAGGTGCTGCGGCGGCGGAGGAGGGAGGATACGGCAGCAGGAGAGAGGCGAGAGGGGAGGTCGGAGGCGGCGATGACGAGCTTCCAGTCACCGGAGCAGCGTGAAAGCAGGATGGCCACCTCCGCGGCCACGCCGTCCGGGTCCGGGGCCGTGGACGAAGAGGTATCGGTGGTGGAGGTGGTGGTTGCGAAGGGCGCGGGAGGCGGCCGGATTGGGCGGATGGACGAGACGGCGGCGCCGGCGCCGGCGGCTGGACGCCGCACGCGCGCGAGGTGGAGCATTGTTGGGTACTGCTTGCGAGGGATTGTTTGTGGAGTAGTATATGCTGTGACAGTGTAACGTAATGGGAGCATTTTCGCTTTGTGCCCATTACGAAAGATGACCTATTGCTATGTGCCCCTTCAAAGTTGGGTCGTCCTTCTGTGCCAGGACGTTTTTATTTTTTTCCCTCCACGCCATTCCGTTTCCGTTCCGTTTGTTTTCTTCCGTTTGCCAGCCCTGACATGTGGGACCAGCCCTGTAAGTTGCCATTTTTGCCCTCAGTCTCACTGACATGGGGACCGTGGCTGACTTGCCTTGACCCCCACCGACCGAGTCCACCGACCCACCTGACCCTGACTCAGTCTTCTCCTCTCTCTATCACTATCACGGCGGCGGAACCCTAGCCTCGGCGGAGCGGCGGCGGCGGAGCCCTAGCCTCGGCGGAGCGGCAGCGGCGGCACCCTAGCCCCGGCGGAGCGCGCGTCCAGAGGACTGGCGCGGGTGGACCATGGGCTGGAACGGCGCCGGCGAGCGGCCAGATTGGTTTCGTGACGGGTGAGTACACTGCTTCTCCCTTCCTCCTCTCTTGATTTGGCGGTCTCTTAGGTCTCTTGATTTGGGCACGGATTGGAGTTAGGGTATTGATATCGTACTCCTTATTCATCTGTAGGATGGACCCAGACAGTAGCTTCAAATTAGAAATCCGGATTGTTGCTTCCAATCTTGACGTTTCGAAGTGGTTTACATTCAGTGAAGTTGTGGATGCTGACATGTTGTTCTTTTCTGCGCTTCGTGATGATGTATTGGAGAGATATCCAGCTTACGGGGGTGACACAGTGTCCTTGTTCTATTGGTGCCCACAAAGCAAAGCTCACATCCATCTATGCAGTGACCAAGATTTGCTAGAAATGTTTGATAGAAATAGGGCAAGGAGAACCTGCTTGATTTGTGTTGCATATCATAGCCCAAGTGTTGAGCCCCCTGTCCTTCCTCCATTGGATTTTGTTGTCCCAAACAATGTCAACCCACAAGTATCTGTTGAACCCCCAATCACCCCTACATATGCCCCTCCCACTTTACCAGTACCTAGTCTTGGCACAGACACCCAGAGCCATAGTGTACAAGCCGAACATGATAAACCTGAATATCTCCAGAACCCATTCCCAGAGCATGAGCATGTGGGCATTGATGATGAAGGCTTGTACATTGATGATCTTGTCTATCCCCCTCCTCCTTCTGCTCCCAATTCCAATTTCAATCCTAATCTTGAGATGCAAGATGGAGAAAGGGAAGGTGATACTTCTGGAGCTGAGCAGATGTCTTCAGACTCCTCAGATGATGAAGTTGTTAACACCGAGTTTTCGCACTATGACAAGTGGACCGGCACTATGATGATTCGGCGAACGCCGCCACTTGAAGGATTCGGCAAACGGCGGACGCAGTCGGCTAGCTCAATGTATTCGGCAAGGCTGTGAAGGCGATTAGTCAACAGCGAGCGGATTCGGCAATGAGGCGCTGCGGTCGGTTACCTCGAGCCAAGTCGGTTTGCGACGAATACGGCATGTCAAGAGGATTCAGCGACGGGAATCTCGTTCATTTTAGCGCGTGCCGGTTATTAAAGGAAGCTTGGAGCAAAAGGCATCATGTTTCTGGTAGTTTCCTAGTTTATCGTTGTAGTTGTGTCCTCCTAGGACTCGTAGAACACCAGGGTATAAATATAAACCCTGAGGCTATTGTAAATCTGTTCACAATCAATACAACCAACCCCGGCCCCGTGCCGTCTTCGAGTCCAAGTCGTGTCGTCGTGTTCTTCGAGAGGGGCCATCGATCCGTCGACCTCCGTAAGTTCCGGCAACCTTGCTATCATGTCTAGTATCGTGCGGCGGATTTAGATATGGTGCAAGTAGTCTCGTACGTTAAGCTTAGTATCGTGCGGCGGATTTAAGCTTATGACGGGAGGTCTTTGTTTATGTCTTGTATCGTGCGGCGGATTGAGACATGAGTAAAGATAGTTATCGGCTCTGTTAGATTTGGCAATCTGATAGATTCATTAAGTTACCTTGTGTTATGTGTTTTGTTACGTTTATTTCATCATAACACTTTTGTCCAGTCTAGATACCGTCCGGTTCGGCTCCATCTTTATAGATCTGCTCTGTTCTTTCACGCTTATTATTGGAAGGTCTGTTATATAGTAGATCTACTGTTCGTAATAGCCGAATTGGATCGTATCTGGGTTGCCACGTGGTGAGGGTTCATGCATGTTAAGTGTGTTTGATCTATGACAAGGCTAGGTGTCGTGCGGCAGGCGCAGGCTTTGGATTAGCTTAGTCATGCTTAGCTTGTATGTTCAATCTCCATGGACCCCAACTCGGTTGTACAATCGAGATTGGTCAAGTTTTAACTTATACATCATGCAAGTACGATTCTCATGCAAACGTGTTCGGCAGCCTGTTATTCACGTAACTCTGTTCATATTGCCGAATAATCTTTAGACCTGTTGGCAGATAGCTTTCATAGCTATATGTCGTCGTAAGTGGCTTCAGGGCCGTACATCTTGGAACTGTCTGGTCATACCCGGCACGTTCCAGCTTTGTATTTAACCGTTTATCTCCCTTGTTAGTTGCAGGTCAAACTGACTGGCACGCACCGGACTTCTGAGCACCCGGGCCACGATTGAAGCCAGCTTCTCCGGCTTGCTGTGTGCCTGGCGCAGAACGCCACTTTTTGCGCCAACACACTTTTTGGCACGCCCGGTGGGACCAACACCTTTTTCCTGCAGCAATGGTCGAAGTCACTGAAGCTGAGGCCAGCAACAAGGCGGGGCTCGTGCAGGTGCAGCTCACCGAACTACCCGACGAGTACAGAGAGCAGGTGGAGGATGCTTGTGCCGAATTCCAGGCCAAGTGCCTAGAAGCCTTTTCCAAGAACAAGAGCGGAAAGGTCCGCCGTCTGCACGATCTGCCGAAACCCGTCCAGCCCAACCCGAATGATCCCGGAGAAGCGGAGGCAGTGTTGAAAATGTCTCATATGATCAACGAAGCTGTCTCTGGTGCCATCGGTCGCATGCATGGGGCGTTTCTCAACACCTTCCGCACCATCATGATCGCCCAATTCGGCCCCAAGGCCGATGAACTTATGGAGGCCGAGTTTGGCCCTATAGCGGGACCACATCTTTTCAATCTGCCGAATCACCTCAAGGGGGCAGGAACTGCTGGTGAGGAGACCCCGCCTAAGGCTCAATCGAGCGGAATGACCATTCAAGAGAAGCACACGCCAGAAGGCCAGCTGCCGACCATGGGTCAGCTCACGTTCGGCGCTAAGGGTCAGCCGCCAGAGTCGACACGCAAGATCTCCCCGCAAACCTACAGGCTCATAAAGGACTACTATGGAAACGGGTACCATGAGATGCTTGAGCCTCACAACATAGAGGGTGCCCCACATCCAGGATACGGGAAGCCGACGGCCGAGAAAACCGCCGACTCTAATGTCGATGTCATGTTAGAGAGGATGGCAGATATGATGCAGCGCACTTTCGGCCTGAAGCCTAAGGGCACTTATGCTTACAGATCTCCGTTCCCCGAGTGGTTCCACCGTGTGGCTCTACCTCCCAGAGTCAAAGTGCCGACAGACCTGTCCAAGTTCTCCAGCTTAGACGACACTAGCACGGTGGAGCACATCAGTCGCTATCTGCTCCAGCTTGGAGAGGCCAATACCGAGGATGCCTTCAGGGTTCGGTACTTCCCGTCTTCGCTCACTGGGCCGGCGTTCGCTTGGTTCACGTCTTTGCCACCGGGCTCTATTCTCTCTTGGGCAGACTTGGAACAGAAGTTCCATACGCACTTCTACACGGGCACCAAGGAGAAGAAGTTGGTGGACATCATGTATGTGCGCCAGAGGCCGAATGAGACACCGCAGGACTACCTGCGCAGGTTTAGGGAAGTCAAAAGCCAGTGCTTCGGCATGTACCTGCCGGACGACTAGCTTCCACCATTGGCCGTGGCGGGCATGCTCCCAAGCATCAGAGACAAGCTTTTCGGCCAGGAGTTCGAGGACCTGGGTCATCTCTCTCGCCGGCTGAATGAAATGACTATCCAGGCGCAAGGCTTCCGGAGGGAAGGACGCTTCCAGAGGGACAACGTCGCGGCCCAGATGTATCAAGCTTTCCTGGGCGAAGCCGATGACTATTCCGATGCCGAAGATGAGGTGGCCGCTGCAGAGTTCAACTGGGACAAAGAACCGACCCAGGCCAACAAGCAGTGGCTGCGCCAGCAGAAAGGGGCGTACGACTTCGACGTCACCAAGGCCGACAAACTCTTCGAGTTTCTGATTGCCGAAGGGAGAGTCAGGCTACCCCCGGATCACCCGATGCTGCGTCCTGGAGGGGTTAAGGACAAGAAGTACTGCGGCTTTCATAACACTAACACCCATTCTATTAATGACTGTCGTGTATTCAGGACGAGGATCCAGAAGGCCATCCAGGATGGGCACATCAAATTCAATGGCAAGATGAAGATCGATGCCAACCCCTTCGCCCAGAACTCCGTGTTCGTCTCAGTGAACATGGTAGCCCCGGAAGATCCCAGAGGCAAGGGCAAGGTCAAGGTCCTCACCTCCGACAAGGCGCGCGAGTCTGGCGCAGTGGATCCCGATCGGCAAATCACTGGCGATGAGCTCCGACAGCACGCCCAAGCCACGAATAGCCGATACGAGCATGGAGAGTCGTCTTCCAGGCGCAGGCCTACCCACAGGGATCTCCTTAACAAGTGGCGTCGGCAAAAGGAGAAAGAGCAGATGCGTCTCCAACGCGAAGAGCGAGAATTCACGGAGGAATATGTAACAGAACCGACCAATTTGTACCAGATTAAGCACCGAATCGCTGCTTTCACAGAGACTACAAGTACTTAAGCTCGTACAAACCCGGTAGTCCGGAAATCTCGAAGGATTTCAAGTCATTCAACTTTAACCAAGATCGTAATAGATTAGCGTACATGCCCACAAGGTACATTCAGTTCGCACATAGTTCAAATACATCGGAGTTCGATAGTTATTACAAACCATAGTTTCGAATTCAAGCGGAAGCAACATAGTTTTGAAACACAAGTCCTTGGTTCACAATACGGTGCCATATGCCTGATCTGTCCACAAAAGCATCAGGAAAGATAAGGATTGACCATGCCCATGGTCTAGTCACTGCCCTCGACGGGATACAGACAGTTCTCGCAGTAGCCGAAGAAACACTGCCCATCTGCAACAACAAGGGATAGCACCCTGAGTACGAGAAGGTACTCAGCTAGACTTACCCGTCATAAACCAGAAATAATTGACACCAAGGATTATGCAAGGCTGTATCTGAGGTTGGCCACACTTACCTTTTTGCATAAAAGCATTTTATTATTAAATAGTCCTCATTAGAGCATTAGCAGTCACTTTTATGTAATCAGCCTGATTATCTAGATTTGCACCTGATCTAGAGCAAACACTTGACTATTTATTCAAGCAAGAGTGACTATTTCATCAATAGCCTTTCAGATTCACCAACCATAACCATCATTAATTCCATATATTACTACGGTAACACATGCTCAGTCAAGTTACTCACTAACCAGGAGCGATGGCGATTATAATCGATTCCTACCAGCTGGGGACAAAATGTCGCACACTCGCCCGACACACCCTGCCAGGCGGCCGTTGGCGACCACTCAGGAGGTTCGAGAACCCAAATCGCGGGACGGCCATGGACCCTTCTACACCGAGGGTTATCTCAATGCCAGGTCGCTCAAGCTATTAACTGCCCACGGTCATGCCAGGTCGATCAGGCCCTGCCTGCCCTCGGACCATGCCAGGTCGATCAGAATAGTTGCCCACGGTACATGTAAGGCCCTGGGTGTTAGGCGTCAACGTCTCCGTCACCGGCTCGAAACACCTTACTCGGCTTCACGGGAGGTACTCCGACCTACTCCGTTAAGTGATTGACGCGTTCAAAATGACTGAGGTGTGCCTTCGTCGGGTCCTAATCGACACAGACGGGAGACTACTAGCACACAGAACCCATGTCCTGCTGCTCCTACATCCCGCCCGGTCTCAGATTAATTATCACATGGTTATTTCCATGATAGCACCAGGCTAGTCATGATCAGTATCCACCTATATGCGGGAGACAGGAAATCACCCGACTTTTACCGGTCTAAGCAGGGCTAAGCATATAATCGAGCCTAGACCTAACAGGGATCACAAGATAATATTTGCAGGTGGACAAGGATAATTAATCAATGCAGCAACGGTATCACACAACTCCTATGACCTAATGCAACAATCATATCAGGTTAACTTGTAAACGGTAATTTGCAAACCGTAGGAGAAAAATGCTCCGGGGCTTGCCTCGCTCGAAGTCGGCGGGGCGGTGATCACGGCACTCTGGCAGGTCCTCAGCGTCTCCTTCCGGGATCCCCTCCTCGGTTGTCTCCTCCTGACGCTGCTCCTCCGGCGTGCCTTGGGCTTCCACTACCGACCCTGCATGATGCGGTTCATGAATGAATAACATGAATGCACATGGGACGCACAATGATGCAACATGGAGTAACAACTCAGGAGATAAGCACATGTCATCTACTGCTACTCACTTATTTAATTTAACATACTACTTACTAAGTCTTGTTGTCACCACATCAGAGTTGCTTAACGGGTTTATTACCCTCTAAATATTTGTAGAATTAAATCTAGTTAATTAGGCCTATAGCAGTAACCTATCCTAGGCAGCTTCATAAAAATCTATAAAAATTACTGGAGATTAATAGTACTTAATCTAACCCTCTGTCCAAATTTCATCCCATTTGGACCTAGACTCTATCCCCTATGAAAAAGACAAAATCTATCATGAACAGGTGCTTTGAACTACTCACCCTAGCAACAAGTGTCAAACCACAGATTTCTTATTTTTCTACTGAACTTCCTAGCATAAGAGCAATGTGCTTAATTTCTCAGGTTCATATTCCTCATATTTTAATTGTTACACAATAAACAAGGAAACAGTATTTAACCATTTTAGTTACTACTGCTAAAGTATTTCACAAGCAACCTCATCTTATATTTTTCTCTGAAGCTACTCATCCATACAAACCTAACAAAACTGGAATCACATTTTTCCGACTCATACTTGATTAGTTATGCATTTTCCAAGTTATCAGCACTTTTCTAATTTAAATAAATCTACACATAAAAGTATTACCAACAATGCAATTAACATCCTTCACAGGTAGATCTAATCATGCTTAACACAACAAAATTTGTTTCACAGGATTTGGACTTAAAATGAGCCTTGTGGGAATTTTGAAGCCTTTACATGAATTCTGCAAAACACACTAAAAAGGGAAACTCAATCCTATACGCTACAGACTTCGGCCGAGGCTCAAGACACGGCTTCGGCACGTCTGGTGCGACTCGCCCGAGGCTCAGACGAAGGCTTCGGCACGTTCAGCGCGATTCGGCTGAGGCCCGAGGCTCCTATTCAGCCGAGGCTACTGACTCAACCGAGACTAACTGACTTGGCTCGACTCAACCGAGGCTTACTGACTTGGCTCGACTCAACTGAGGCTTACACAACCGACCCGATCGAGGCTCGAGGCGAAGGCTCGGTTCATCCGACTTACCGAGGCCTACGGCAACCAGGCTCTTCCCTTTTCTGCTAGTCGGGGCCCGCTGGTCAGGGCGACCAAGCTTCCGAGGCCAGGCTCGGCACGTTACCGCGCGAGGCCAGGCTCGGCAGTCAACGGCGGAGTTTGGCGCCGTGGTCGTTGACCGGCCCTAACTCGTCAACGGCGACACTTCGGACGACACTGAGACCATCGTTGGGTGCGGGTTTACGAGACGAACACGACCGACTAACTGGCTGAGCCAGAGGGATACCGGAGCAAGCTCGACGGCGGCCATGGCGGAGCGGCGGCTCTGCGACTCGGCGGCGGAACTCTCCCCGGCGGCTTGCGACTCGGCAAGGCTAGCACTAGCCCACGCAAGACCTAAGCAACCTATTGGAGCAACTCCCAGGCTTCGGCATCCCCGGCATTGCCCGGCGCGATGCACGGCGGCGGTCCATGACGGACACAGCGCGACTGGCCCGTGGTCCGGCGAGCTCAGGGCGCGAGAGGGGTCTCCATTTGACTCTAAGCTACTACGGCGGTAGAGAAGACTAGAACATGGCTCGGTTTGGGATGGCTTGGCCGGAGATGACCGGTCCACATGAAGGTCACGGTGGCGGCCATGGCGGAAGCTTGCGGACGGCGTCCGCTGTTCCGGCAGCTAGAGAGGAAGAGAGGTGAAACCAACCTTTGCCGGAGAAAAAGGAGGTCACGGCGGAGAAACTGGCGGGAGGAATCGAGCGGCGGTGAGCGGTGGAGCGAGTAATCGCTCGCCGAGGTTCAGCGGGCGGCGGCGGAAATGGCGGCGGCGCTCCGCTCTGTGAAGGTGGGTGGAGTGGAGTGGAGTGGACTTCCTGGCTTGCAAGCTCAAGGCGGACAAGGCAAAAGGAACAAGTGCCTGGGTGTGTTACACCTGGCCAGTTCCCGTCGGGGGAACTCCCGACCGGACGCGGCGGCGTCAGGCGTCGAGCTCCACGCGGCGGGCATGCACCGAGCTCCTGGGCGTCGTGGCGAGTTTGCAGAGAGCGAGGGGGTGACATGGCGCACGCGGCGCAAAACCGCGGGCGGCGATGCCGGTGGTTTTGCCGGCCAGCGAGGCGGTCTCGCGGCGGCGGCAGGCTCGGTCGGCGCGGAGGGAGCGGCGCACGCGCGGGGAGGAAGAGAGGGACTGACCGGTGGGGTCCACGGTCAAGATTAAACTAAAGAGGTTTTGTTTCAAACTTTGATGCTCTATAACTTCTAAACTAGACCGAACTAGGAAAAGGTCCCAACAGCAAAGTTGCTTAGAATTTTGTAAGGAACAAATCATCCTTAAGGCTCCAGTCCAAATTCTGTTGTTTAAAAGAAATTTAGTGCTAAACCATTTTTCTAATGCAAGAAATCCTAACTAAAAAGCTTTTTCTGAGAAAGTGCTTTAAAGCAAAGTTGTTCCCCTCATCAAGATCTACAACTTTGTTATAAGGCACTTGGTCAGAAACAGTAAGCATAACAAGGTTACACTAGAGACCAAACAAGGACTTAAGCCTTCAACAAACATATGCACATGAAATGATGAGATGCTATGCTTATGCCATGCCAAATTATGCATTTAGGGATTGCTTAACACCGGGGTGTTACAGCCCTCCCCCTCCTTAAAGGAATCTCGTCCCGAGATTTAAGTTACTAACCATTTCTTAAAGAAGTGGGGATATACTTCTCTTAGATAGTCTTCTGTTTCCCAAGTGGCATCTCGATCATCTTGCTCACTCCAAGATACCTTGTACTGCTTCACTATTCTTCCGCGAGTTATCCTTTCTTTTTCATCAAGCACTCGGTGCGGCTCTACTGAGTAAGTGAGGTCGGATTGTAACTTGATGTTGGCTGGTTGTACTTCCTCTTCTGGAACTCGAAGACATCTCTTCAATTGCGACACATGGAATACAGGGAATATAGCCTTCAAATGTTCAGGTAACTGTAGTTGATAAGCCACTTTTCCCCTCCTTTCCATTATCCTGTAGGGTCCCACAAACCTTGGCGCTAACTTTCTTTTCACGCCAAAACGTTTAACTCCTTTCATGGGTGATACTTTCAAGTACACATAGTCACCTACTTTGAATTCAAGCGGCCTTCTTCGCTTATCGGCATAGCTCTTCTGTCGAGACTGGGCAGCGGCTATGTTTTGTTGGATTATTCTAACTTGTTCTTCTGCTTCCTTGACAAAATCATTTCCATAGTAACGACTTTCTCCTGATTCAACCCAACTTATTGGTGTTCTGCATCTTCTGCCATACAGAGCTTCAAAAGGTGCCATCTGAATGCTTTCTTGATAACTATTGTTGTAAGCAAATTCTGCTAATGGCAACCATTTCTCCCAAGAACCTTTTGCTGATAAAACACAGGCTCTTAACATATCCTCTAAAATCTGATTTACCCTTTCCGTTTGCCCTGATGTCTGAGGATGGTAAGCTGAGCTATGGATTAACTTAGTACCTAACTCTTTTTGCAGTTTCTCCCAGAATGGTGCAGTAAACTGCGTTCCACGATCCGAAACTATGACCTTGGGTATACCATGTAATCGTACAATCTGATTGACATAGATCTCTGCATAGTCCGGTGCTCGATAACAAGATTTAACTGGTATGAAATGAGCGGTCTTGGTGAGACGATCCACAATTACCCAAATCGAATCGTTTCCCTTCTGAGTGGTAGGCAAACCGGTGATAAAGTCCATACTCACTTCTTCCCACTTCCATTCAGGTATTGATAAAGGTTGAAGTGTTCCGGCTGGCTTCAGGTGAATAGCCTTCACCCGACAACACGTGTCGCATCTGGCTACATATGCGGCAATTTCCTTCTTCATTTTGGTCCACCAAAATCTTGGACGCAAATCTTGATACATCTTAGTGCTCCCGGGATGGATAGACAATTTAGAAAGGTGAGCCTCGTCCATGATCTGATTTTTCAGTTCCCTATTCTTGGGTACCACTAGGCGATTATCAAACCATAACACTCCCTTATCATCAACTCGGAAATGTTTTACGGGTTCAGTGGCAGCCCTTAGCTTTTCTTTGATATGATAGATTCCCTTGTCTGTTTTCTGCCCTTCTAGAATCTGGTCAACTAAGATGCTCTGCAACTCGATGTGATGCAGGATCACAGGGTGTACGAGACTAAACTCGTCCTCTGGTTGTAACCTTAAGTTATTACAATGCGACTTCCGACTCAGAGCATCAGCAACCACATTTGCTTTTCCAGGGTGATAATGTATCTGCAAATTGTAATCCTTAATCAATTCAAGCCATCTTCTCTGCCTCATATTCAACTCCGGTTGAGTGAAGATATACTTGAGACTCTTATGATCAGTGTACATATTGCAGACATTTCCTAGTAAATAGTGCCTCCAGATCTTCAGAGCGTGCACCACAGCAGCTAATTCCAAATCATGCGTAGGATAATTTATCTCATGCTTTCTCAACTGTCGTGAAGCATAAGCAATCACTCTGCCTTCTTGCATAAGAACACACCCTAAACCGACTTTTGATGCGTCGCAGAAGACATCAAACGGCTTCTCGATATCTGGTTGAGCTAAGACAGGGGCAGTGGTTAACAGTTTCCGCAAGGTACAGAAAGCTGTTTCACACTTCTCTGTCCACTCAAACTTCTGATCCTTCTGAAGCAAACTTGTCATGGGTTTGGCAATTTTGGAGAAATCGGGAATGAAACGACGGTAATACCCTGCTAAACCGAGAAAACTCCGAATCTCCCCAACTGAAGTTGGAGCTTCCCAATCCATTACTTCTTGTACTTTGCTAGGGTCCACAGAGATTCCTTTCTCCGACAGGATGTGACCAAGGAATTGTACTTGCTTCATCCAAAATTCACATTTGCTAAACTTAGCATAAAGTTTATGCTCTCGTAGCCTTGTCAAAACGATCCTCAAATGTTTTGCATGGTCGTCCGGGTTCTCCGAATAAACCAAAATGTCATCAATGAATACCACTACAAACTTATCTAGTTCTGGCATGAATACCGAGTTCATCAAACTCATAAAGTAAGCCGGAGCATTTGTCAATCCAAAAGACATGACTAAATACTCGTATAGGCCATATCTGGTTGAAAAAGCAGTCTTTGGGATATCTTGTGGTCGGATTCTAATTTGATGATAACCGGATCTCAAATCGATCTTGGAGAAAACTTTGGCTCTGGATAACTGGTCAAACAAAATATCTATCCGTGGCAACGGATATTTATTCTTAACAGTCACGGCATTAAGCGGTCGATAATCCACACACATTCTCAAGGATTTGTCCTTCTTCTTAACAAACAAGGCTGGACATCCCCACTCTGACACACTAGGTTGAATGAAACCCTTGTCCAAAAGTTCCTTAATCTGAGTCTTGAGTTCGGCTAATTCATTGGGCGGCATACGATAAGGTCTTCTCGAGATCGGTGCAGTCCCTGGTAACAACTCAATGGTAAACTCTACAGCCCGCTTGGGCGGTAAACCCGGCAACTCATCTGGAAAGACGTCTGGGAAATCCCGAACAACTGGAATTTTTGACAGGTCCTCTATAGATAAGGTGCAAGATAGATCAACAAAATCAGCCCCTCGAGGAAGAGAGATACGTAACTTGTTGTTCCTCCTTGGATCGGTCAAAGTAAGCGTCCTATCTGCAGTGTCTAACACTGCTTTCCACATACTCATCCAACTCATTCCTAGGACTACGTCCATACTGAGCCCTGGCAAAACTACTAAATTAGCCCCAAACTTATGCCCTCCGATGTCGATGGTTGCATCCCGTACCATCTGCCTAGACAACACACTACTCCCCACAGAGCTTACGCGAAACCCATAA
The DNA here is from genome assembly GCA_009763385.1 of Coix lacryma-jobi var. lacryma-jobi. Lineage (NCBI taxonomy): Eukaryota > Viridiplantae > Streptophyta > Magnoliopsida > Poales > Poaceae > Coix > Coix lacryma-jobi. Next base: position 5,226,851 of record CM019824.1, read on the forward strand.
TCCATTTCAGACACCTCTTGATCATGCTTTTGTGCAAATGCTTTACTCATGAACGAATGCGATGATCCAGTATCAAACAAAACGACTGCAGGATGATGATTAACAAGGCACATACCAGCAGTCACGGGCTCTCCAGCACGAGCTTCTTCAGCGGTCATGTTGTGCAGGCGTGCGGGGTAATTGGCCTGTTGCTTCTTTGGGTAGGGACAATATCTTGCGAAGTGCCCCTCTTGGTTGCAGTTGTAGCATGGTCCCCGAACTATAGGTTTATTTCCTGAAGAACTGCCTTGACCTCCACGAGCCTGAGCGGCAGCTATCTTGTATGGCTTCTGATTGCGCTGAGCTTGTGGCTGATTCCTCTTCTGTGGCGGCCTAAAACGTGCCCCCGGCGCTGGTGGTCGATACTGATTTCGCTGAGCTGGTGGTCCTCTGGGTTGTGATGATCCTGATTCAAAGGTTCTCTTCCGGGCCTTGCTAGCAGCATGCTTGTTGTTATGATTCTCTTGAATCAGACAGTCACTTAAGAAGTCATTGAAATTGGTACGAGAAGACGTACCCACTGACTTTCCCATCTTAGTGTTCAAGCCTCTCTTGAAACTAGCAATCTTCTTGGCATCTGTGTCAACGAAGTCTGGGATATAGCGAGCCAACGAGTTGAACAGATGATGATACTCTGTGATAGACCGAGTCCCTTGAGTCAGATTCATGAACTCTGCCACTTTCATCTGGGTCAAGCCCGGCGGAATGAAATGACCTCGAACGGCAGCAGTAAACACTCTCCAAGTGATAGGAACATTGGCAGGATAGGTGGTACGATGATGTCCCCACCAAATCCCGGCTGGTCCCTGCAACTGGTGCGCGGCATATTCTGCTTTAAGCTCTTCTGTGAGCCTAAGCAAACGGAACTTCTGCTCCAGAGTATGCAGCCATTCTTCTGCCTCCAATGGTTCCATAGCTTCCTTGAAGATTGGTGGTTTAGTATCCAGGAAATCCTTGAAAGAACTATATTGGTTCGGCTCTTGGCGTTGGTGTCCTTGCGCCAAGTTCTCCCTCAGCAAAGCTTCAATATTGCGCTGACTTCCAAGAAATTGAGCAAAAAGCTGCTCAGCCGTTGGTGGTGGAGGAGGTGGTGGATTGCGGTTTTCCCTGGGGTCCTCATTTCCACCACTACCGCCCGCTCCACTACGAGTTGTCGTCATCTGCATATAGTATAGTAAGCGACCATTAGGCGAAGTTGCAACTTGTAGAGAACAATAAATCATACCCACTGGAATTATTCGGAAACAAATTCACCAAACAATTACAGAGGTATAATAAATTTCGATCCACATCGCATCAACACATAATAAGATCGCTTAACACATCATGCAATAGATAACATAACATCCATAGTCTTGCCCAAACATATGGGACTTTTCAAGGTCTTACACCACATCACCTAGGTCCATACTCATGCTTACATCCAGCCCATAACAACAAAAGATCGGGCGTGCCAACATACGCAAAAGATCTCTAGGTGCTAAGCATACGATCTAGACTACTCTCTAGCGATCTCACCAACGTCACCGTCCTCACTAGACATATCTGAAGAACTACTAGAAGAACTACTCGGCTCCGGATCCTCCTGGGGAAAGATGGGGTTCCTCTCATTCTCCCTACGGTGGATCTCCTCGTGCAGACGATCGTTGTAGTCCTCCAAGTGATGGAGTTGGAGCTCCAGGTCTCCCACTCGCAACCTCAGCAACCTGTTCTCCTCTGAAACACGAATGCCCTCAACACAAACTCCTCGAAGCGCCTCCTCAGTCTCCCTCATGACCGAGGCCAAGAAAGTAGTCGACCCCTGCTGGATGGCAAGCTGATGAGCAGTCTCCTGCTCCCTCTGAAGTGCCTGGTCTCTCTCTACTGTCAACTGAGCTAGCTGTGTAGTGAGGAGGTCTATCTCCGTAGTGTGCTCCTCCTGCCGGCGATGCTGTGCTGCAATCTCCTCGCTAAGAACATGGTCCAACTGCTCATAGCTGCGGGATAAACAGCCATAAGTAGCCATCAGAGCAGCCATAGCACTCCCTGCTGGTCCAGCACAATGCTCCCTCTCAAGAGAGCTAGCCTCAAGTACGGTAGCGCCTGACTGACGCCACACTGCCTGGTAAGGGTCTGTCGTCGGGAAGATACTAGCAGTAGCCTGGGCAACCACCTCCGGATGGTCCTCCATGATGTCCCGAAGAGCGGTATAGGCAACCTGGTTGGCTGCATCCCAGGGGGTCCTCCCCTGCAAGGCAAACACCCGACGGCACCAGACGTGATCCTGGTCCTCACGGCTAGGCACGTCGACCTCCACCGTGTACACGTGGCGATCCTCTGACAACTGCACACGGTGCCAGTCGTACTGTGGCTCCTGGCCGTCCTGATATCCCACCAGGTGCAGAACTCTCCAAAGAATAGTGGGCATCCCGAACTCCTCTAGAAAGTCCTCTGATCCCTCATCAGTCCATGGCCCCAGCATGTAGTTAGGCCTCTTGCCTCCCGTGGACTTGCGAGCAGTGCGCTTGGTGCGTGCCATCTGTAAGAAGTTTATCCACACGGTTTTTAATTAGTTGAAACAACTTTTATTAGAAAAACGGGACGGAAACCATAAGGAAGGAAGTAAGATTAATGCAAAGTTGTATGATCATGATGCATGAGCGTAACATACGTCCTCACTGCCTAACAATCTATCGGCTAGACGGTGGCATACGCGTTCACTCATAGCGTTAACTATACGTACTACACGTTCGCAAGTTAGCGTACCTGCAGAAGAAACCATTCCAGCCCTTCCCACAGTATGAATAGCATGCACTGCGAAAATTTAAATCTAATACTCTCTTAGGTGTACACCCGGTATACACGTAAGCAGTATATGCACCCATCATAAATTTATTACTCCCACAATCAATACTTTCACATATACTTGTGTGGAACAGGTATACGCGTCAGTATCATATAAGCACTTTCCCTAGATTGGCGGTTGTCCAATCATGCTCTCACAACTCCCATTACCTTTAGCGTAGAGGCAATTGATCCATACATTACTATTCCAAGGAATAGCATCCATACAATTTCACCCTTGCCGTATGGACGACAGAATAAACAGAAAATAAATATGATGCACGACCCCCCAAAGTTAGTACTTAAATAGCCACCTAAGTTCCTATTGGGCATAAGGACTTGATCAATGGCACACCTTACTCTTGGTCAAAAAGGTTTTTCAAATCCTAATATAGCTATAAGTTCTTGTCAAATAGGCAATTTTTAATTGAAAATACGGTTTTTCAAATACACTTGTGAACAGTAACGCTAACCACGCTCCGATACCAGCTGTAACAGAACCGACCAATTTGTACCAGATTAAGCACCGAATCGCTGCTTTCACAGAGACTACAAGTACTTAAGCTCGTACAAACCCGGTAGTCCGGAAATCTCGAAGGATTTCAAGTCATTCAACTTTAACCAAGATCGTAATAGATTAGCGTACATGCCCACAAGGTACATTCAGTTCGCACATAGTTCAAATACATCGGAGTTCGATAGTTATTACAAACCATAGTTTCGAATTCAAGCGGAAGCAACATAGTTTTGAAACACAAGTCCTTGGTTCACAATACGGTGCCATATGCCTGATCTGTCCACAAAAGCATCAGGAAAGATAAGGATTGACCATGCCCATGGTCTAGTCACTGCCCTCGACGGGATACAGACAGTTCTCGCAGTAGCCGAAGAAACACTGCCCATCTGCAACAACAAGGGATAGCACCCTGAGTACGAGAAGGTACTCAGCTAGACTTACCCGTCATAAACCAGAAATAATTGACACCAAGGATTATGCAAGGCTGTATCTGAGGTTGGCCACACTTACCTTTTGCATAAAAGCATTTTATTATTAAATAGTCCTCATTAGAGCATTAGCAGTCACTTTTATGTAATCAGCCTGATTATCTAGATTTGCACCTGATCTAGAGCAAACACTTGACTATTTATTCAAGCAAGAGTGACTATTTCATCAATAGCCTTTCAGATTCACCAACCATAACCATCATTAATTCCATATATTACTACGGTAACACATGCTCAGTCAAGTTACTCACTAACCAGGAGCGATGGCGATTATAATCGATTCCTACCAGCTGGGGACAAAATGTCGCACACTCGCCCGACACACCCTGCCAGGCGGCCGTTGGCGACCACTCAGGAGGTTCGAGAACCCAAATCGCGGGACGGCCATGGACCCTTCTACACCGAGGGTTATCTCAATGCCAGGTCGCTCAAGCTATTAACTGCCCACGGTCATGCCAGGTCGATCAGGCCCTGCCTGCCCTCGGACCATGCCAGGTCGATCAGAATAGTTGCCCACGGTACATGTAAGGCCCTGGGTGTTAGGCGTCAACGTCTCCGTCACCGGCTCGAAACACCTTACTCGGCTTCACGGGAGGTACTCCGACCTACTCCGTTAAGTGATTGACGCGTTCAAAATGACTGAGGTGTGCCTTCGTCGGGTCCTAATCGACACAGACGGGAGACTACTAGCACACAGAACCCATGTCCTGCTGCTCCTACATCCCGCCCGGTCTCAGATTAATTATCACATGGTTATTTCCATGATAGCACCAGGCTAGTCATGATCAGTATCCACCTATATGCGGGAGACAGGAAATCACCCGACTTTTACCGGTCTAAGCAGGGCTAAGCATATAATCGAGCCTAGACCTAACAGGGATCACAAGATAATATTTGCAGGTGGACAAGGATAATTAATCAATGCAGCAACGGTATCACACAACTCCTATGACCTAATGCAACAATCATATCAGGTTAACTTGTAAACGGTAATTTGCAAACCGTAGGAGAAAAATGCTCCGGGGCTTGCCTCGCTCGAAGTCGGCGGGGCGGTGATCACGGCACTCTGGCAGGTCCTCAGCGTCTCCTTCCGGGATCCCCTCCTCGGTTGTCTCCTCCTGACGCTGCTCCTCCGGCGTGCCTTGGGCTTCCACTACCGACCCTGCATGATGCGGTTCATGAATGAATAACATGAATGCACATGGGACGCACAATGATGCAACATGGAGTAACAACTCAGGAGATAAGCACATGTCATCTACTGCTACTCACTTATTTAATTTAACATACTACTTACTAAGTCTTGTTGTCACCACATCAGAGTTGCTTAACGGGTTTATTACCCTCTAAATATTTGTAGAATTAAATCTAGTTAATTAGGCCTATAGCAGTAACCTATCCTAGGCAGCTTCATAAAAATCTATAAAAATTACTGGAGATTAATAGTACTTAATCTAACCCTCTGTCCAAATTTCATCCCATTTGGACCTAGACTCTATCCCCTATGAAAAAGACAAAATCTATCATGAACAGGTGCTTTGAACTACTCACCCTAGCAACAAGTGTCAAACCACAGATTTCTTATTTTTCTACTGAACTTCCTAGCATAAGAGCAATGTCCTTAATTTCTCAGGTTCATATTCCTCATATTTTAATTGTTACACAATAAACAAGGAAACAGTATTTAACCATTTTAGTTACTACTGCTAAAGTATTTCACAAGCAACCTCATCTTATATTTTTCTCTGAAGCTACTCATCCATACAAACCTAACAAAACTGGAATCACATTTTTCCGACTCATACTTGATTAGTTATGCATTTTCCAAGTTATCAGCACTTTTCTAATTTAAATAAATCTACACATAAAAGTATTACCAACAATGCAATTAACATCCTTCACAGGTAGATCTAATCATGCTTAACACAACAAAATTTGTTTCACAGGATTTGGACTTAAAATGAGCCTTGTGGGAATTTTGAAGCCTTTACATGAATTCTGCAAAACACACTAAAAAGGGAAACTCAATCCTATACGCTACAGACTTCGGCCGAGGCTCAAGACACGGCTTCGGCACGTCTGGTGCGACTCGCCCGAGGCTCAGACGAAGGCTTCGGCACGTTCAGCGCGATTCGGCTGAGGCCCGAGGCTCCTATTCAGCCGAGGCTACTGACTCAACCGAGACTAACTGACTTGGCTCGACTCAACCGAGGCTTACTGACTTGGCTCGACTCAACTGAGGCTTACACAACCGACCCG